>JAPQWV010000007.1:4515000-5765000 GCA_027422505.1 Craterostigma plantagineum
ACGTATTTGGTACGTAATACAGCTAGAAAATGGTACCACCATATAGCTTGCCGCAAGGTACCGTATGAAACGTATATAGGTACCATATATGGGTTGCAAATTTTTTATACAGTTAGGTATTTTTCTATAGATTCACCTAAAAAATTAGCAAGTCAATACCCTTTCAGTATTTTTTATATGTAGGTACATGTCCTAATTAAATTTTTTGCAATTGGTACCTGCCCGCCGCAAGGTACATCATATCACAAATTTAGGTATCATAGAGAAACGTATCGTGGTACGTAATAAAACTAGAAAATGGTACCATCACATAGTCAACTGCGAGGTACCGTATGGAACGTATATAGGTATCATATATGAGTACCATATAAATGAGGAACGTGGTACGCAATACACATATAGAAAGGTACGTCAAGATCGGGAAAATGGTATGCACAGTTGAACGGATACTTATATAAAAAATTTTCTGACATGGGTATTGAGTTGCAAATTTTTTTATACAATTGAATATTTCTCTACGGATTCACCTAATTAATATGAGAAATATTAATATATATATATATTATATATATAGAACTTGCAGATTCGTCTGAAATTCCCAAACACCTGCCGTAAGCCCTAATCAGCACACGATACGCCGCAGCATTCGATGACTCCACTCTCTGAACTCAATGACGATCTCCTTCGTAGCATGTCTCCGGCCGCTGTGTTCTCAGATTTTGTAATCTTTTCTTTTCTTATTTTTTGTTTCCCACTAGTAGGTTTAATCCCTACTGCTGTGGAAAACAAGCTATCGATATTTTGGTGTCCTGCAATTTCTTAGTTAAAGTATCATGTCTCCTTTCAACGTGAAGAACTCATACGCCTGAACTGAATTAGTATATATCGGTTCGAAGTTTTAGTCTGATTCTTCTTTTCTGTGCACAAAATTGTTATTTGCACGTATATAGTATAACTGAAAATGTGCATTATGGAATATGGATACACAGATTAAGTTTAATTGATACTTGTGATTTAGTGCTACAGGACATGGTTTCTGAGCGGCATTAATGTATCTGTTTCTTTTCTCTAATTATAGGGTGGAAAAATAAATTCACTTGATTTCCATCGAAAGAATGACTTGTTAGCGACAGCATGTGATGATGATTCTGTTCGATTCTATGATATAAACACTGCCAAGTAAGATCTCGTTCTTCTTTCCAGTCATGTAATACCTCCTGTCTTTCCTTTTTTTTCCTCATTTTTTGGATGCATTCTTTTGATGTTCAGATTGTTGAAGACAACATATCACAAGAAGCATGGGGCTGACCGTATATGTTTCACACACCACCCAAATGCTGTTATATGCTCATCCAAGAACAATTTGGATTCTTCTGATGGAGGTGATTGCATGTGTTAAGTTTTGATAAGCTTCCCCCTAGTAATGGCAATGTTTCTTTACATATGTGTTTCTCTTCTTTCGTTTTCAGAGTTGTTGCGGTACCTTTCTATGTATGACAATAGGTGCCTTCGATATTTCAAGGGGCACAGAGATAGGTAAGTTTGTCCGCTAGGCGCTATCATCTTCCGTGTTTTAGGAATGGGGTGTAATCATACAATTGCGGTATTGGCTGACCCATTTGTCTTTTCTTTCGGATATTCCGTGAATATGATAAGTCTGTATTTGCAAATTTTAATACAGGGTGGTCTCCTTATGCATGTCTCCAGTCAATGATAGATTCATGTCAGGTTCTCTAGATCACTCAGTCCGAATGTGGGATCTTCGTGTAAATGCCTGTCAGGTCGGTCTTATTATCTTTCATTGTTTTCTTATCGGCAAGGAGCAATTTAAGTTTTAGTTGCATAATGGTGAAATTCTCGAGTTGATTAATTCTTTGAACAAGCTTTTAGTAGTATTATCTGCTTCCGTCTTCCTCAAAAGAATTTGGAATGGATCCTGAAATATACAGTAAGACCACTTTATGATTTTGTCTTTTCCACCTGCAAGGGCCATCGCTGAAAATTTTGGCCATTCAGTAAGTGGGTTGGCATTTTGAAAAGTAATTTTCCAGATCTGATGGCTGCTCAATGATATAGTTTTCAGGGAATTATGCATCTGAGAGGCAGACCTGCTGTGGCTTATGATCAGCAAGGCCTGGTTTTTGCAGTCGCCATGGAAGGAGGTGCAGTCAAATTATTTGATTCTAGATCGTATGACAAGGTTTGCACTTTTGGATAAGCTTTGAAACTCAATCTAATTCATGACCCGCTTGACTAGTTCTTATTTTTTAGGGTCCTTTTGATACTTTCCTTGTCGGTGGAGATACTGCTGAAGTCAGTGACATTAAGTTCAGCAATGACGGTAAATCTATGCTTTTGACAACATCAAACAATCATGTGTATCTCCTTGACGCTTACCAAGGGGAGAAGGTCAGTTTTCAATTTAACAGACCTCAGCTATTCAACTCCTTATGTTACTAAAAACTACCCAAAGTATATCCTTTTTTCTTGAACTGGGCGATTTAGTCTGATGTTTTGAACTTATATTCTGCTGCTTGTAGAAGTGTGGATTTAGCATGGATTCTTCTGCTAATGCTACTATTGAAGCAACTTTCACCTCTGATGGGCAATACGTGCTGTGTGGTACGGCTTCTCGATATGCCTTTTAACCCTTTGTCACTCTACCTTAGCTTTGTGTCTCTTGATTTAGGAACATGCAGTTTAGATTCCTTCATACTCATGCATTAAGTCAAGTTGGGGAGCCATCTCACTCCAGTCATGTTAATTGAACACTGAGCCTCTTAACTGACCTATATGTCTAATATCCTTTCCAGGTTCTGGAGATGGAAGCATACATGCTTGGAACATCAGCAATGAGCCAAACAAGGTAATAATGTTAATGAGTTAGTTGAGGGAGTGCAAATATATGTTGTTACATTGCAAGTATGATAAAAAAGACTATATTGATATTTGCATGTTGTGGTTCTTGTGATGCAGATAGCATCATTTGATAGCTACATAGGTACCCCGTCGTGTCTGAAATGGGCTCCTCGTCGCGTAATGTTTGCTGCGGCTGCCTCTTCTGTACTCACCTTCTGGATACCTAATGACTCAAATCCGCAGCCAGATAATTGATGTGTCAGTTCTCTATGTAAAGAAAACTACCTAACATTCATTATATATTTTACATTATTAATAGAACTACCCTACCCTTCATATTGATGCTTGAGAGTGCCGTCCTTCTGGTAAAAAGTGGCTTAGATTCCATCCATCTGTCTACGTATAATTCTGTGCATGGTTCCATTTCTCGCAAGCTTAATTTTGTTGTTAGGCCTAGTGCTGCAATCATCCAATAAGCTTATTTTGGTTTGTCATACACTCGACAAATTTTTGTATGACGTGAGCGTTGGAATCAATAATTGATTATGTGGTCAGGGAAGGATGCAATGCATGCATATATTGCTATGCACATACTACCTCCCTCAATTCAATCTTGATGACAGTCTTGCGCTCTAGTCCTTGGATGGAAAAATAACCATCATAGAGCTAGCTAGTTGACGATCTTATTTGTAGGTGATACATATTATCTAGGTATATATAGAGGCTTGCTATGGTGACCACCTACCGTGAGCATCATAGCTGATTTCGCAATTACAACTCTTTTCTCTCACTCCGGCGATGTCATCACTTCTGTCGCCCCTCTTAGCTTCATCATAATCTCTGTTGACCATCTTCTACGTACTCATTTATCAGAAATTCATATTACAATGTAATTTTATCGTACATAGCAAAGATGAATTTCTAATAATTGAGTGCTTGGAAGATGGACAACGGAGGTTATGATGAAGCTAAGAGGGGCGGCAGAGGTGATGGCATCACCGGAGTGGGAGAAAAAGATTTGTATCGTGAAATCAGTTATGCTGGTCACGCTAGGTGGGCACCATAACAAACCTCGGTATATTTTATATATTTTCACTTGCAAGTTTAGTTATTTTAAAGTAACCAAACAACTGGCACTAACATATATTTATATTCTCTCTTATCTCATAAGTATATTCCCAACTTTACGGTCGGTAAATAGATGCTGTATTCCTCCTCTTCAAGGTTTCTATTAGGCTTTTGTATTGTTTTGTTTTAAACAAAAACGATATAAAATAAACGTTTTTGAAGATGTAACATGAACGGGTTCACTCGCCAATGGCTTTGGCGCATTTTAATTGCTCGCCAGTGCCAATGGCGATTGGCGGCGATTTTATCCAACTGTAAATTTTGCAGAAAGTTACATTGATGTCCAAAAACGCATGATTAATGATTAGGTCCTATTTTGGAAAAAAATTAAACATAATGTTATTTTTTTATTTGTTTTAAGAAAACTATATTTTTGAAATAAAGAGAAAAAGCCGTTCTCTTCTGTCTGTCTTTCGAGTCGACGGCGACGTCCATTCCATCAAGAAAACACGACTAAATAAATATCCTGTAAAAAATTAATAGATCTGCCACCAGAGAACAAATGCTACCTGCAATCTCAATAAACAAGCCCGCACTTCACTAAATATCGACGATGAAGGATTATGGACAAAGGCAGATGTTTTAGCAAATTGACAGAAATATCTGTTCTTGCGCTTCGAACTCCACATATTTACGATTCACAAGATGAAATTCGGAAAGGAATTTAGAATTCATCTTGAAGAAACCCTACCTGAATGGAGAGACAAGTATTTATCCTACAAACCGTTGAAGAAGATCCTCAAGAACATTCCGGGGAGTGCCTCCGCCGATATTCCGCCACCTGAGGTACCATTTCGTGGCTCCATGAGTGGTTTGTGCGGATTTTGAATGAGGAGCTTGAAAAGTTTAACGATTTCTACGTCGATAAGGAGGAGGATTTTATCATTCGCTTTCAGGTGGAATTTATCCTGCCTTCATGTTATTTTCGCTTTTTTGGTTTGGTCTATTGTTGCTTCTAACCCTGAGATGCGATTGATTGAGTGAGTGGCCACTGTGTGTATGCATCAGTTATGATATAAACCTCAAACTCAGAACGTGACATGGCATAAGAGGATATATACTTGAAGAATTCGTGAAATCGAATCGTGAAGAAGATAAAAAAGAAATTCAATTGTATTTCTGTCAATGTGTTTTACATTCTGTTTTCGCGCGTTAACCTAATACAGTACAGAGGCGTTTCTATTTGTACTAACTCACATCTTGGGCTACTAAGTTATTGGGCCTCATTAAAAGAAATAACCATAGCCCGATAACTAATAGAATAAAACAGATAGAAAACAGAATGGCTTTATCTTCCCACTCGATCCTCTGTTTCAGATATAAACATCTGTTGCTGTGCGCATGGCTTGACTTCTTCAATATCCCCTCTCAAGCATGGTGTACATACAAGTCCTTTACACCATACTTGCTTAGTAGGTAATCAAACTGATCTCTAGATAATGGCTTTGTCAATAGATCAGCTGGTTGGTCTGATGTAGGAATATAGATGGTCTTGATTATCTTATCTTCGATCTTGTCTCTAATGAAGTGGCAATCCACTTCTATGTGTTTACTCCTTTCATGGAAGACTGGATTTGCAGCAAGTTGAATTGCAGATTTACTATCTGACCAAACCTGCACAGGACACAAGTTATCAATTCTGAGATCCTTAAACAAACCAAGCAACCACACGATTTCAGAGGTGACCAATGCCATTGATCTATATTCTGCTTCAGCAGAGCTTCTCGCCACTATTGTTTGCTTCTTTGATCTCCATGCTAGGGCAGATTCTCCTAGCTTCACCAAGTAACCTGTCAGAGATCTCCTGGTATTGGGACAAGCAGCCCAATCCGCATCACAAAACACATTAAGTTTCAATTCACTGTTAGCTGATAATAACAGTCCAAGACCTGACCTTTCTTTTAGATATCTTAATATCCTATATGCAGCATCAAGATGAACTTGCCTAGGTTTATGCATGTATTGGCTAAGGACCTGAACTCCATATGTAATATCAGGTCGAGTGATGCATAAATATAACAGTTTACCAATTAACCTCTGGAATCCAGGTATGTTGTCAAGAACTGGATCATTAGGACTCGCCTTCTCTCTGATCACCTTACTGTTCTGCTCCATGGGAGTAGCAATCGGTTTACATCCTAACATCCCTGTTTCACTCAAGAGGTCAATGACATATTTCCTTTGATTTAGGCAAATTCCTTCCTTTGATCTGGATACCTCCATTCCAAGGAAAAATTTCATTTCTCCCAGGTCTTTTATGAGAAATACATTATTAAGATAACTCTTACATTCATTAATCATCATCAAGTCATTTCCAGTAATCAATATATCATCTACATATACCAGTAATATCATAAATTTTTCACCTTCCTGCTTTGTAAATAAAGAGTAGTCATGCTTAGATTGTATGAAACCAAACTTACTGATAACCTGGACAAACTTTTGGTTCCATTGCCTCGAGGCTTGTTTCAAGCCGTAGAGTGCCTTCTCCAATTTGCAAACTTTATGTTTTCTGTTTTCTGAAATGTGGAAACCTTGAGGAATTATCATGTATACTTCCTCATTCAAATCACCTTGCAAGAAAGCGTTAGTCACATCCATTTGAAATAATGGCCAATTATAAATTGCAACAAGAGATAGAACTGTTCTTATAGTTACATGCTTAACTACGGGCGAAAATGTTTCATTATAATCTATCCCTTCCTTTTGTGTATACCCTTTTGCAACTAATCTAGCCTTGAACCTCTCTATATCACCATTAGACTTGTATTTTATAGCATATACCCACTTACAGCCTATAACTGTTTTTCCTTTGGGAAGATCAACCAATGTCCAAGTCTTGTTTGACTCTAAAGCTTTGATCTCAGTGTTCATTGCTTCTAACCATCTCTTGTCTGTTTTTGCTTCATCATAAGATCTAGGAACATATTCTTTTGAGATGGCAGCCAAGTATGTTCTATGTTCAGAAGCTACATTATCATATTGAACTACCCTCGATAAAGGATATCTAGAAGAACATGCCATGTTTGTATCTGATGCATATGGTGACACATAATCAGCATGCCAGTAAGGTGGTTTGGAAACTCTACCTGACCTCCTTACCTCAGTTACAGGCTGCTGATCTGTAGATTCTTCTGGAGCATTTTGATCAGCTTCAGTGTCATCTGCCCCTACACCTTGCTGAGTATATTCTTCAGGTATATCAGTGTGGGGCTGATCCTCATCATGATTAGCAGTTGGCTGTTGATAAGGTGCTACTAAATCATCATGGTAGAACTGCATATCTTGTGTTGTAAAATCCTGTCTTTCAAGATCAGTAGCATTTATTGTGTAAGGAAAGATATTCTCAAAAAACATAACATCCCGAGATATGATGAAATTCTCAGAATCAAGATCCAACAATCTGTAACCCTTTTGTGTTAAGGAGTATCCCATGAAGATACATGGTCTTGACCTGTGCTGAAACTTATCCCTCTGTGTCAGAATCTTAGCAAAACACAAGCATCCAAACACCTTAAAATGAGAGTAAGATGGCTTCTTACCAAAAAGTACCTCAAATGGTGTCTTTCCACCTAATAATGGAGTGGGTGTCCTGTTTATGATATATACTGCTGTTTTGACACATTCGCCCCAGAATCTAATAGGGACATTGGAATGGAACTTCAAAGCTCTTGCAACATTAAGTATATGTCTATGTTTCCTTTCCACAATACCATTTTGTTGTGGTGTGTGTGTGCAAGAACTCTGATGAACAATTCCTTTCGCAGCTAGAAAAGAGTTACATTCATGTGAAAAGAATTCATTCGCATTATCACTTCGTATGACCTTAACTCTGGTATTAAACTGGTTTTCTACATATTGAAGAAAAGACTTTATTGTCCCAAGAGCTTCTGATTTGTCTTTCATTAAGAAAATCCAGCTTGCTCTTGAGCAATCATCAACTATAGTAAAAAAATACCTCTCATTATTATATGTCATTTCTCTATATGGTCCCCATATGTCAATATGAACAAGATCAAATATGCTATTCTCAGCTTTTTCTCTAATTGGAAATTTAGTTCTAGCATGCTTTGCTAATGGACATAGAGTACAATATTGAGCTGAATCATCAATGTTAAGCTGCAAATTATTCATATATTTGAACCTTCCAAAAGACATATGCCCAAGTCTATAATGCCACATTGAAACATCATCATTCTTATTAGGTCTAAACACAGCTTCCTTATTGAAATGACTAGAAAAACCACTTGCAATCACTCTATCTTTTACTGGCAGGTTTTCAGGGGTTGGTGTGAGTATGTAAAGTCCATTCTCTTGCCTACCAATCCCTTTATCTTGCCAGTCAAGATTTCCTGTATGACGCAATGATCATGGAAAAAATTTAGATGCAGTTTTCCATCCCTAGCTAACTTAGAAACAGAGAGCAAGTTGTGTTTGAAATCAGGCACATATAAAACATTTCCCAATCTTAGATTCTTATCTATAGTTATAGTACCAGACATGGATACTTTACTGCATGAATCATTAGGTAACTTCACACTGCAGACATTACTATCACCAACATCAATAGCATCAAACAACTCATTATTGCATGTTATATAATGATTAGCACCTGTGTCAATTATCCAAGTATTGCTACTGTCATGTTTTTTACCTGTGGTGCTGAGACAAATACCTGATGCATTGGCAGTGGCAGAGGTTCCAGCTCCCTTGATGTCATCATGTATAGTGTTCTTCTCGAGCAGCCTCAGAATCTGAGAGCATTGGTCATGTGTGAAACCTTGCTGATTGTTCAGGTTTTCATCCTTGATCTTCTCATTCCCAGTTTCTGGAGTCATCACATTATTTACTCTGCCTCTGCCTGAACCAAATCTGCCTGAAGTTCCTCTTCTAGCTCCAAATCCTCTCCTTCCTCCTCGTGCATAATTGGAAGGATACCCATGGATTTTAAAACAATTTTCTCTAGAATGACCACTGATATTACAGTGATCACAGAACATGGCTGCCCTTCCAGCTTGACTGTTAACACTGCTGAATCCCTTAGATGGAAAATTTGCCATTAATGCAATAGATGAATCATTATTGGTTGCCTGCAGATTGATTCCCCGCTGAGCCTCTTCATTAATCACCATTGAGTACACCTGACTGTGAGATGGCAGCGGTGACATCAAGAGAATTTGGGACCTAATATTCTGATAGCAATCATTCAGACCAATTAAAAACTGCATCATCTTTTGCCATCCACAGAATTCCTTGTATTCTTTAGACACCTCATTCGCAGGTGATGGAATCATCGAGTCATACTCATCCCAAAGAGGTTTCAATCTGTTATAATATTCTGAAACTGTAGACGCACCTTGAGTGCTTGAATATATTTCTCTGAATAATCCATATAGCCTCGCTCCATTTATCTTGTCAAATCTTTGCCTTAAATCATTCCAGATCTCGAATGCATTCTGATGATAGACAATTCCTGAAATTAATTCCTCTGAGATGGAGCGATGAATCCAAGTTTTCACCAGCGCATCACAGCGCTTCCACTGAGAGTACAGAGGTGATTCTTTTTCTGGACACTTGCAAGATCCATCGATAAATCCTATCTTGTTCTTGGCTTCAAGTGCGATCATCATCCTCATGCTCCATATCTTGTAGTTCTCAGATCCTTTCAGAATTCCAGTTGTAAGATCGAGATTCGGAGTATCCGAAGGATGAAGAAACATCGGATTGTTAAAATCTAGAGGAGCTGTATTCGGTGTCACATTTCCTACAGCTGGTGGAACTAATGAATTCTCTGATTCCGCCATTGCTGAATACTGCAATCAATTACTCATGCTCTGATACCATGAAGAATTCGTGAAATCGAATCGTGAAGAAGATAAAAAAGAAATTCAATTGTATTTCTGTCAATGTGTTTTACATTCTGTTTTCGCGCGTTAACCTAATACAGTACAGAGGCGTTTCTATTTGTACTAACTCACATCTTGGGCTACTAAGTTATTGGGCCTCATTAAAAGAAATAACCATAGCCCGATAACTAATAGAATAAAACAGATAGAAAACAGAATGGCTTTATCTTCCCACTCGATCCTCTGTTTCAGATATAAACATCTGTTGCTGTGCGCATGGCTTGACTTCTTCAATAATACTAGTGACTGATTTCATCACAGGAATAAGCATTTTGTGTTATCTGAACTTACTATTCTGCATTAATGTCTGGGCAGTCCCTATGCCAGATCCTCACACAAAACTCGGAGCCCTTGATCGTATTTTTCTTGTAATTTTGAAGAAATATAAACCCATTAACACGGTTATGTCCTTTCAGGCACTGAAGGAAAGAATTGAGCGAGTAAAGGCTAGAGGTTCAAGTAGTAGAGATGGAAATTTTACCTCAGAGACGGCCTTCAGTCAAGAGATGATGGAGATACGCAAAGACTTTGTTGCCATCCATGGAGAGATGGCCCTCTTAAAGAACTACAGCTCTCTCAACTTTGCAGGTTTATATATTTGTATTCGTGCTTCTTTCTTCGTTATTTATATATGCAGGTGATTTGACTTGTACTTAAGCCACTGTGATTCCTCCATCTATTTGTTTTCAATCGGCATTAGTCAGAGATATGCCGTCGATGATCTCTATATGAGGGCACTATTTTTTTCAGGTCTAATCAAGATTTTGAAGAAATATGACAAAAGAACTGGGGAACTTCTAAGTCTACCTTATACACAGCTTGCACTTCACCAGCCCTTTTTTACAATCGAACCCCTAACAAGGTTGGTTCGTGAGTGTGAAGCAAATCTCGAAATTCTGTTTCCACTAGAAGAAGAGTTGATTCAGTTGACCCCACGTGAACCGGACAAGACTCGGACCGAACAATCAAATGCAAGCCAAGAAACATCATTGCCACTTGACGAAGAAACCTTAGATATATATAAGAGCACGCTTGCTGCGATGAGAGCTATACAAGGTTTTAAAAAGGCGAGTTCCTCCTATAATCCTTTGTCTTTGTCTTACATATTTGGAAATCAAGACAATGAGGGATCAGGGGCTGTAACGACAGAGAACTCACCTGTCGAGGACTTGCATAAAGGAGAGGATACGGATGAACATGTTGCTTCTTCGCCCAAGTAGTGTTCTTTCCTAGAAACACGTGCATGGCTTTCCAATCGTTTCTGCATGCCGTAACAGTTGTCTGATGTGAATTGCGTGCCATGTTTTCCTGCAATTGTTATGCTATCAACTCAATCTAAGATGATATCAAATCTTCGATTAAACTTTGTAAAGGCAAGGTGAAGTAGAGATTGATGGCTTCTGTAAACACAGAATTAATGCATGGTCGACGAAATCTCCTTGAACACTAGAAAATGCATAAAGTTACCGTAAGACAGTTACAGTTATTGAATGAGAACTCAGTTGTAGAAGCCTAACTCCTAGCGAGTAAAACAAAAAGTTACAGGCTCAGAGCAAAGTTCATATCTCAGTCTTTATGTCATTATTCTCCGTCTAATCTGGTAATGATTGTATATACAGAATCAAACAGTAAGGGAGATTAAAACTTCTTAGAGGACGCGAAGCTGAGCAAGGAAAGCAGCGCAAAGATCAAGGAAGAGGAATTGAGGCCCCTGCACTCTCTGGAGGTCAAGCAAATATTTATCTTCTCGGGTTTTGTACAGCTGCAAAGAATATAGCAGAAGGTCCATCAACAATAACTCCAACTCATCAGACATCATTAGCAATATAATTATCAGCAGGATCCAGTATCTTGATATTGCGGCCAAGAAAAAGACGCTTATTTTCACCTGGACTTCAAACTTGACCACATTCTGCAGTGTAACATTCTCAATGATGGAAGATTCATCACCAAAATAATTGTTATCGTGCATATTATTAGTGTTAAGCTCTGCCTCATCATGCTGACCGCGAGTTGCAGGAACCCATCGGCATTTCATGTTGTACTGGCCGATTTTTTTCCAGAAAACATTTAGTTCTTGCAGAGCTTTAAGGACTTCCATCATTATTTCACGAGGATGGGCTCGAGACTTCACAAAAGAGAGGAAATAGTCCAAATGAGTGGAAACTAAAGAACTGGACATTCTTTTTGACATTAGGAGTAGAGTTCATAGATTCTTCTCAAGTCAGATAAAAATACTTGTGCTCCCCAAGTAAGAGGGCACCAACCTGGAGTCCAAGTGCCCATTTCTTATCCATTACAAACTGTCTTCCTCCAAAAGATTGATAATCAATCGCACCAGAAAGCCTCCGACCAACAGGAGATGCTAAAGACTCGGTTTTATTTATACGACTATATCCCAGTTCCTACGAGAAAAATAAGACTCCATAAGGACATCTAGGTTAGAATTTAAAATATCTGGTTTAATGATTTATGGTTTAGATTATGAAAATGGACTGCGGTACAAATAACAGAAAAAGCTTGGCCTTAAGCATTGCTAAAAAGATTGCAGCAGTATTTACCGCAGTTTCTTGAAATTCAGATCCGAGGTAGCCACTCGATACACGAAATCGGTTGTCCATAAGGAGATAGTATGTGACAGTAGCCTGAAACACAGCCAATAAGTAAGGCAAAGTAACATCAATATCTCGAAAGCAACGCAACAGTATGACAACCTCATTTTGAATCCTCTTCTGTAGAGAATCTACAAGGAAATTCCTGTCAAATCCCATCCTGATCACTTCCTGAAGAATATCCTCATCAACCTGTTCATGATGTTGATAACGAATTAATACAAAGAGCGCAAACATACTACATTTTCAGTATTTGCTGATGCAAAAACCTGAGGAAATCCAACTCAATACAAAAATCCATAAGCTGATGATCTAAGAACAGAGATGTGAGAGTTCATCTAGATATAAAGAACTAGGTGGAGTTCAGTATTAATGATCAACCTATAACTTGGGTGATTTTGAATGAATAACGAACTACAGACATCTCGGAATGGCACTACTAGAAGAAGTTACCTTTTTAGCTTGCTGCATTGTGTCCGGAGGAGGAACAGCCAAATATCGTGGCAAATGAGCTAGGAACCAAGGGTGTGCACGAATCTCGGGGATGGTCATCCTCTTCATTGGATCAACTACAAGCATTCTCGGAATCAGATCTCTTGCACCTCCAGACAGATGACTGGGGAGTGTATATATCCCGCCCTACAAGAAGTTAGACAGCATGGAGCAACTCACCAAGCTCAGCCACTTCCTTAAAATCAAAGCTACTTAAAAACTCTCAGAAAAACAAAAAATACTAAAATGGCTAGCAACTATGAGTTGAATTAGACCTCCTGAGCACATTCGCAATCTATACATGTCTGACTATCACTTAATACAGACCATACACCATTTTGATGGTAAGATATGTTGACATACCTTTATCTTTTTAAAAAGGTTAGGAATGTTCTCATCATCAAATGGAAGGGTGCCACAGAGAAGTGCATAGAGAATTACACCACAACTCCAAACATCCACTTCTGGCCCCGCATACAACTTACCAGAAATCACCTGTGAGAGGAAACACATCTACAGCTTTTTAAAACTTCTTCCAGCAGCGCCTAAATATAATAAGTTAGTCCTTTATCCAAACGATAGATCTATGATCAACACAGCTATATCTAAGGGGACCTCTGGAGCAGCATAGTTGGGACTTCCACAACTCGTTTTCAGAAAATGACCATCTCGCATGATATTACTCAAACCAAAATCTGCAATCTTCACGTTGTTGTTAGAATCCAAAAGCAAGTTTTCAGGCTTCAGATCTCTATGGACCACCATATTCCTGTGGCAGTACTCCACTCCAGATATTATCTATGAGGCAAATACAAAAACTATAAATCAAAACACTAGCAACTGTGAGCTGGAAACAGCATGGTGTAGCAAGTAGAACACAAAAAGGCACCTTACCTGCTGAAAAAAGTTGCGAGCTTCGTCTTCATTTAACCTGCCCTTTTCCACAATATAATCGAAGAGCTCACCTGATTTCACATATTCCATTACAACGTATATATCTGACAGCGTCTCGACAACCTCATACAGACGTATGATATGAGGATGCATGAACAATCTCAAAATCTTGATTTCCCGTCTTACTGCAAGAGTTGGAAAGGGTTAACATATAAGATTGATATAGCCGTTTCTAGAAATGCTATAAATGAATGAGAAAATAACAAACTACCATAAAATAGTTGGAACGGTTCGTGTAGCACGATAATAAATGCTCATTCTGTCTCTAATGAAATTATACACAATAAACAGTAAGTCTAAATATCCTACCTTTTTCCTCCATGTCCATGTTCTTTATTTTCTTGCGGTTAAGGATCTTAACAGCAACCTTGTGTCCGGTCAATGTATGTTCAGCAATTTTAACCTTGCCAAATGATCCAATCCCTAGGGTCTTCCCAAGCTTGTAGTTCCGCAAAAATGAATCCACACTACTAGTGCTACCATCTTGCAGTGATCCATCCATAATTCTATAAATATAAAGGTAAAGTGAAGCACCGTGCATTCAGATCAAGAATGTTCAACATTAATGAATTGGATCACATTTGCATGCTGCATTTCTTTTTAATCAACATCCTTGAAGAAGAAAAACCATTATAGATCAGCCCCACTAGAGTACTCTTCAAAATTGAAGTACTATTGTCGTTAGCTACATTTATGACAAATGAACATTTACAGATTAAACACATGGTTCAGCCTTTCCAGCTCGGTTAACACAATAAGATTTCAACATCCAGAACTGTTCTAGATTATAATAATATGCATATCAAATCTCACTCAATCCAGATTTCAGCCCTCTATTCTTGGAATTGACATAAACAAATAATGATCTCTTTCCCGTCAAAGTAAAAAAGGGAATCATTTTCCCATGACTAAAAACGATTCCGAGCAAAATCAGCTGATCACGAATTAATCTCTAGCAATAGATGAAAAAATGGCAATCCAAATAATAAATCCGAGTCCCAAAGCTCCAACCTTTACGATTACACACAAAATCACCAACACATACAGATGCATAGCTTCATATATTCCTAAAAACAACAAACCAGATCTGTAATTTCACGCCAAAAGAGGAGATACCAAGTTACATAATTGTATTGACCTCCTATAAACGAAAAAGTCTATCTTTATCCGATAAATTATGAGAAAACCTCACTTAAAATCAGAACGATGAGGCGCGGAGGAACTCCCAACAATGGCACGTACGAAATGCAAGAATTATAACGAATGTACTAACTAACATTCGGAGAGTATTTCCTGAACTTTGTTGGTATTAATTTTTCCTTTTGCTTTCGAATGTAATAATTCTATTTTTAGGCCGTCCAGCCGTAGCTTGATATTTCTTCTTTTACGTATTCTTTTCACTTGAATGTTAAATTTAAATGGTAGAGCAGAGCCTTTGTTATCTCGCTATAATAATAATAATATTATTATTTTCTTGTTTTGATGGAAGTATCACCCATAAGATAACCGATGGTTAGCTATAAGAAGTATGATGCCATCCATCACTAGTTCATACTGCGTTATCACATACATAATAGGGAGATTCTTGATTCTTGAATCTATTGTATCAGTTCAGTTGTGCACGAGACAGAGAAGCATTCATTTTAAAACTAAAGCACAAGCATCATACTACAAATGCGGCACACACAAGCATCATCATACATCACACAAGCAATAAGCTGCAGGGCATGACAAGGAAGAGAAAAATGAAGAAGTAGCGTTTCAGTATATAATAAGATTGTGACACCTACAAAGAAAAACTCAGTAATCGGGAATTGAAGCAAAGCGATATCCTTGTGCGCCTCTCCACGAATAGTAGGCAATACGAGTCTCATAAAAACCTGCAACCGTTTATTTTCTTATTTTAAGCAATCAACAAGAAATTTCCTCGAGTAATAAGAAATGGCTAGCATAGTTTTTGGGAATCAGAGTTCGTACATATGTTATATCCCTTTTATAAAACATAAAGCACTGCGGGAGTTTGTTGGTAACAATAATGGACTATTCGGCACGAACTTGGAGACTACACTAAATGATCCCGGCAGCAATGTCACAAAAAAAAAAAAAAATCAACTAAGTTAGTTAGTTACCTGGAAGAAAGGTAAGGATACCCAATCCAAAGAGGCCATATGCCTGGGACAACTCACCTCCCATGTGACCCGTGAAGATGAAGAACGAGAGCAAGAGAAGCATGCACCCGAGAAGGAGTAAGAAAATTGCAAGAGATATTGACTTCCATGGAATCTTATCATAAGTTCTTGGTGTATAATCAAATCTAGGATCGTGTCTACCTTTGCTGCTATCACCATAATAATCATCTTCGTCAACAGCAAGGCGACTGTAACGGATATTTCGTTTTGACGCCATCTAATTCAGCCCACACTCTGTCTTGAAAATGTCACACTAACACAAAATCCTCCACTTCTTTCCTAGCTTCAATAAAGAATAAGGATGTTGGACATATGTATTTTTTGAAAGAAAAAAAAAAACAGGGAAGTACAGACAGCTATATCTGGAATCGAAAGAAGACGGCAATCAGCTGCGATAGATATGGGCTACCGAGTTTAGTTTAGTGGGAACAGCCAAAATCATTGACCACTAAGTCACAAACATCCACAACAACTCGATTGATTATACACATACACTACAATACAAGCAAAGCAAAGCAAGCACATCATGATTCTGCACTAACAGGCACTAATTATTGGAATACACACGAAATTTTTCCCAAGCATGTACTACATACCATTCAAAAGGTCACCTCACTTCACCTCTCCAATTTAATACGGAAACCAAAACATAAATTAAACCGTACGATAAAGTGCGGTAATATCTAATAAACGCAAGATGTATGTATGAAAGTTAGTTACCTATCAAAGAAAATTCAAATGGATGCCTACTGATTCTTCTCCGGGCTGTGATGGCGAGACCGATAGATAGATCAGATCAATATTCATTAGATATTTAAGAAAATATAAGAAGAAAGACAAAATCTTAAATTTCAGGTAAAGTAAAAGCAAGAAAAATGGTATATTAGGCCAGTGACGGGCCCTCCTAGACTTCTATTATTGGGCTTAAGGCCTATAAAAGAAACCTTTTCTTTTTAGTTTTCTTTAGTTCCTTGATTATGTTTATAACCAATCGAAGGGACGTTAGAGATTGTCGGTCTTGGCACCGTCGCTGAGGGACGTTTCCAAATACATGGAACATCGGTTACGGCAGACAATATTGTTGTCTCCGTTGATTCCGTCGTTCTCGGCGAGGTCCAACTGCCTGTAAACAACACACAAATTGGAGTTATTCAAGTTTATTTTAGTACATGGCACGGCCCAAGTCAAAGTTATGATATACAACTAACCAAATGCAATGTTAGGTGATGAACGCAAGTTGCGCCCGAAGCCTTCGGCTGAGGGCACGTCTGCCTGGGCGTCACGCATCGCGTCGCCCCCCTCCTCGCCTCGAGCGACGGGGGGCGGAGACTGGCATCCCGTGCGCCCCCGCGCGCGGCCTGCCCAAACTGGACGACCCGGCTCGCGGGCATCGATTAATCGGGCCAACCCCAACAAGTTTCCCCACCATGAGACATACGAGTTCCTCCTCGCTCTCACGGTTGCTCAAGGGTATATTAAGTTTCTAACGCCAAAAATGTTTTAAAATAGGATTAAGAGCATTTTCGAAAAAATATTAGTTTAATGACCCAAAATTTAGAGATAAAAGACCTAAATATGAATTGTTATCGGACTATCGTTTTGTGTTATCCTATATATACATTTAAATATAGTTTTCTTGTGGTGTTGACACGTGTCACCATTAATTTTTTTTTATTTAATTGTTTCTTAGGACGTTGATAAAACTACCCCACTTTCTAAAGAAACTAAACAACCCGTGTTTTATTAAAAATCGATTCTTTAATTAGTTAATTAAAAATAGTTAATTAAGTTGTATAGTCGATTTAAAATAATTATCTTGACCCGATTTAAAATGATTATAAATAATTATGACTCGTGCAATGCACGGGCAAAAGACTAGTTTCAGAACAATGAAGTGTTACTGCATAACAATGAAGTGCTACTGAATAATCGGGTCATTGGACGGAATCGTGCTGAGGCAGCTCAACAACCAGCGTGCGTTCCCAACGAAGAAGAAGAAGAAGATATTTCAGTATGAGTTCCAACCATACAAAACCATTACACAAACACATTTCGAAACCGTGCACAGATTTATGCAACATCATAGATACATACACCATTAGCAAACTCAGAAGAAGAAGAAGAAGAAGACGACGACAACAAACGTTCATTTAATCAAGTCTCCTCAATAAATATTCAACTTGCACTAGCTTTGTTAATGGCATAATCCAGTTCCCATATAGATCAGCAACTAAACGTGGATTTATTTTGTAAACTGGCTCGTGCTGCTCATCTCCTTCAACACCGTCTACTTCTTGTCCGTATGTTTGAGTTTTTATCTCAACTCTTCTTTTGATTGTTTCTTCCACTGCTGGGTAAGTTAGCATATCCATCAGTCTATCTCTATCCTGTCATACACACATTTTGTCTCAACGTAAACATGCAACTATTTCCATTCCAAGAACTAGTCATATGTTGTCATACTTGTGATGCAATGGCGCCTTTGTACATGTCAGGCGAGGCTCGAAATTTCGCTTCTGCTACAAATTTACCATAATGGATTCTCTTGGACAATGCCTGCAGATGTCATATTTTTCACAGAAATAAGGCCGACTAATCCCCTGACAGCACAGCCCAACTACACTACCGCCTTGCATTTTTTAGAACATTGCTAGTAAAGTAAATCGACTCACTTGCAAGCAAATCATGTCACGATGTGCAGAAGATCCATAATTTCCATCGTCGCCTTCTTTAACTAACCTAGGGAGTAGATTCCTAAAATACATGTCCCAAACTTGGACATTTATGTTGATCGAATCTGATGCTGGATGAAGGACCTGCCAAGAGTTTCCATGAAGCCTTATGTTGAAGAAGAAAAAGAAGATTGAAATGAACTTTATCGACATTCACCGTTATGCCATCATGGGCTCACGTTACTTTCTCTTTTCTCCCCCATCAAGAAACAAACCGTGCCTTTCAAATTTCGATTAAATTAATGCTGCCAGATATGCCCTTATTCTTACTTACCTTTGGATACTCAAGAAGGGGCAGCATTGGCTCTGGTAAGTGATCGGGGAAGAACGGATGCTCATCAGGAACCTTATATCTTCCAACCTAGAAAACCTCTAAAAAGATTCATAATCTGACACTTATAGCTAGCCAAAATGTTCAAGACAAAAGATCCAACACTACCTTTGCATGGAGTTTCTCAGTTTCTTGGACTACGTAGTGTACTCTAACAAAGAGCCACTGAAACCATCCATGGGAAAAGCATCAGGATCATATGTCTCGGCATTGTAGCAAAATTGAGCTCTCTCCACAAGACCGAATATTATACTATCCTCTTGTCGTATCAATGAATTTCTAATACCTTCAAGAGTGTAGCTCCGAGTCTCGTCTACTCTACTTTTAGGCGTTTTTCTGCAACAAAATAGTGTTGTATAGTAGTGACGAGTTTTCTTTGACACTGTTCCATAAAATTGAATTGTGCCGGCTATATAGCTAAGACATTTCTAATAGAAATCAAAATAAATGATGCACATTCAGGTATATCTTGCAAAAACATAAACATCTGAGCTCATTTTTGGTGATCATACAGCTAATAACGTCCAAAAAACCACTCAGATCAAGTCAAGTGCTACAAGCCTTGAGAAAAAGCATTCGGATATAAGATCAAGTTGACACTTTGGTCCACCTCGCTTTTGCTTTTTGCACACGAATTGATTTAATTCTTTTTTCAACAATGGGAAGCGATGAAACGGAAATCTCAGTTTGTCCGATAGCCATTTATCTGAAAACCCATAGATAATTTTTACCACCGAACACAAACAAGGGGCTTAAAAGAAAGGAAAGGAAAAAAAGAATCCCAACCTGGCAGCATCTGACTTAGACGACGTACAACTGACTTTTATTACACAGATTCTGGAAATCCTTGATCCGGAAGATGAGAAGGTACCTGTTTGATGGGAAAAAGGCTTGGGATAACTAAGCACGGAGAAAGTGGAGGTACTTCTCAAAAGCTGATCCATTTTTTTTTTCAGATCAAGAAATGAGAATAAATAAGGACGAGCTAGATAAAATCAGTCGGTAAAGCTAAAGCTTAATAGACAGCCATTGCAAAGAATTGGGTTTGGTTTGCTGCGTAATTCGCGGTGCGGTAGGTGGAGTCGTTGAGAAACACAAATTTGCAGCTGTTGTTAGAAACGATTAATGTTTATTTGTTGTGCTACATTGGCTGGCTGGCAGGCAGGCTTTCGTTGAATAAAACTTTGTTGAAGAAACATTTCATAAAAAGCGGTTTATGCTTTTGTTAATATAAAAATGCAATTATTATTCTGCAATTGGGGATTTTAGAAAAAAATACCTAATGACAACTTTATCTTTTGAATCAGTCCCTACAGGTTTTCTTTTGTGATTAGGTATTGACACTAGATGGAAAATTTGTTTCAACTCCCTAATATTAAATTATTAAATTACCCTTTCATCTCAGTGGAATAAAGAGAAGCGATCAAACAAGAGCTTCAAATCAGAACCAAAGCAAAAAATCTATTTCCGGCCATTTTCAAAATTGCATAGCTTCTACTGTCGTGATAAGGGAGGTGACTCCTGTAAGGGTCGGCGAGTCGAGTGTCGTTACTTTTGCGACGTAGACCGTGGGAGCAGAGGGTGAACAAGAAATCCCAAATTTGAAGTTCAAGATCATATTGTTTCGAGTTATTTGGATGAATTGTTGCTTTATTTTTCATTGATTTCTCGAATTTTCGTGGTGTAATTAATGGGCTCAGCAGTATTCTGTTTATGGAGAATGTTTGAAGCTATATAATTCCTGGTAATTTTATTGTGTTGGAAAACTGATTCCTTGAACAAACCTCTTTCTGTTTTTCTTCACACATTCTTTATTAGTCGAATTCAGCCATTTTCATGGATGCACAAAGCAAGGCAGTCGCTCCCTCACAAAAGAATACACGGAGTTGACGAAGAAAACATTAGAGGAAAGAACCATCGATCGAAGCACTGAGCGGCTATGATGTGGATATCCCAAAGTGAAGAAACCTATCGAAGAGATACTTATGAGTGAGGAGCTATGGTGGAACTGGAAAAAATCCTAAAAGGAACAATGATCTATGTGGCAACGAGGAGACCAAATGTTATATATTTTAAAGTATTTTATGTGTTAAAATCTGTATTTTAAACCTAATATTGTGTACTTTTGTGTCGATTTAGGTATTTTACAGATGCGTGCTTGATTTAGTTGAAGGTGAAGGTTTCAACAAACTTCATTTTGAAGGTTCCAAAAATCTTACATAATAAGGTCATTGGTCTTCATCAGCACCACAAAATTTTCTAAATGAGCTTCCTAACAAGTTCACTTTCGTAAAAGTTAAAGTACTTGAATTCAACAATAAATACCTAAATTGAGACTAAAGTACTTAAGTTCAGGCAAGAAATACTTATATTTATGCAGAAAATACATGTGAATTGGAGCGAATAATCTAATACTAAAATAGTGTTTGAATCAAATATCTTACATAATAAGGTCATTGACCTTCATCAATACCCCAAAATTTGCTAAAATGAGCTTCCTAACAAGTTCACCTTCGTACAAATTCAAGTACTTGAAATCAACAAGAAAATACCTAAATTGAGGACTAAAGTACTTAAGTTCAGGCAAGAAATTATTATATTTATGCAGAAAATACATTTGAATTGACTAATATTTTGGGGTTTAATCAAACATCTTATATAATAAGGTCATTGATCTTCATCAACACTACAAAATTCTCTCAAATGAGCTTCCTAACATGTTCACATTCATAATAGTTCAAGTACTTGAATTCAACAAGAAACTACCTGAATTGAGACTAAAGTACTTAAGTTCAGGCAAGAAATACTTTTATTTATGCAGAAAATACATGTGAATTGGGCGAATCATAAATACTAAAATAGTGTTAGTGTGTTAACTTTTAATCAAATACCTTACATAATAAGGTCATTGATCTTTATCACTACCACAAAATTTGCTAAAATGAGCTCCTAACAAGTTCACCTTCCTACAAATTCAAGTACCTGAAATCAACAAGAAAGCACATGAAAACCCTCAATCGATCCTTCGAATGGGACGAAGCAGACATCGATGCGTGCGTCAATGGAGGAGTGTAGCGTTCACGTAGTGTTCTATCGTGGAATTTATATTAATCACCACAAACACAAAAAGAAGTTTCCCACAACTTTTCATTTTAACTAAGTCGGTACTTGATTTCGGGAATAAAATACCTAAATCGATAGAAAAGTACTAAATTTTAGGTCTATAATACTGGGTTTTATACAGAAAATACTTGAAAAGTGTGACGAGTCATTTAAGTATAAATGATAGTTTTTCATCAAATATCTTAAATGGTAATGACCCAACCCAAATGAAGTTTTTTGCAACCTTCACCTTCAACTAAATCAAGTACTTGAATTCAACTGTAAAATACCTAGATCGACAACTAAAATACTCAATTTTAGGTCAGAAATACTGGTTTTCATACAGAAAATACTTTAGAAGTGTGACGAGTCATTTAAGTATAAATGATAGTTTTCATCAAAGATCTCAAGTGGTAAGGACATTGGTCATCATCACCAACCCAAATGAAGTTTTTTGCAACCTTCACCTTCAACTAAATCAAGTACTTGAATTCAACTGTAAAATACCTAATTTGACAACGAGAATACTTAATTTTAGGTATAAAATACTGGTTGTTACACAGAAAATACTTTAAAAGTGTGACGAGTCATTTAAGTATAAATGATAGGTTTTCATCAAAGATCTTAAATGGTAAAGACGTTGGTCATCATCACCAACCCAAATGAAGTTTTTATAACGTTCGCCTTCAACTAAATCAAGTACTTGTTGCCCGTAGTTCCGCCGGTCGTGTCGTTTGTCCATCGATCTCAGATTTCTTGTTCGTTGCTCGTCGGCACTCGTCATGCTTGTCTAGAATAATAGACGTGATCATTTGCTTGCTTTAGGTGGTTTCCGACCGGGTGTTAGTTTATTTTAACGATAGTGATTGTATGAATTAAATCGGCCAAAAACCTTCAAAACAAAGTACTTTGAATTAATCAACACCAAAAACATGAGTCATCTAAGTCTCATTTTGTGTATTTTATTATCGAATTCAAGTATCCGACTTAATACGATTAAGAATATGGGGAAAACACCTCTTTTGGTATTCGTGATGATCATCAATGTCCTTATTATGCAAGATGTCTTATTAAAATCTACAATTTTAGTCATATATAATTCGGCACAATTTACAGGTTTTTATCGCATAAATACTAGTATTTTGGGTCTGAAATTAAGTATTTTTGGCCGGATTTTGAGTATTTTAGTACCGAATTAAAGTATCCAACTTAGTACGATAAAAAAGGTGGGGGAAAACACCTCTTTGGGTATTGGTGATGATCAATGTCCTTATAATGCAAGATGTCTTATTGAAATCTACAATTTTAGTCATATATAATTCGGCACAATTTGCAGGTATTTTCCGCATAAATACTAGTATTTTGGGTCTGAAATTAAGTACTTTTGGCCTGATTTTGAGTATTTTAGTATCGAAAACAAGTATCCAACTTAGTACGATAAAGAAGATGGGGGAAAACACCTCTTTTGGTATTGGTGATGATCAATGTCCTTATTATGCAAGATGTCTTATTGAAATCTACAATTTTAATCATATATTATTCGGCACAATTTACAGGTATTTATCGCATAAATACTAGTATTTTGGGTATGAGATGAAGTACTTTTGGCCTGATTTTGAGTATTTTAGTATCTAATTTATGCATCTTATCATCTACACTAGCAAAAACTCAGCACCAAGCAAGTTATTGACAAAAACACAAAATCTGAAACAAAACATCGTTTCACATTTACATCAGACTTAATACGTCTCTTGTTAATATTCTTCCAAAATCCGCATCAATCTTTGTAATCTTTACAAAAATTACAGAATCGATCTTTAATGACATTTTCCACTTTATCAGAGTTGTTTTACAACTTCGAATTACATAGATTTTTGAAGCTCGGCAAGAACAACGACAAAAAATAAACCAGCTGTAAAACTTTTATCTCGACAATGACCACAAACCGAGCTTCACAGAGACTTATGCACCTTCAAGCTTCGCGATTTACCATACTCTCACGAGACATCTTTCTCCTTTTTCGGACTTCCATTCCGCGAGGACTTTAACCCGTTGAAGTATGCTTGCTTGTACTCAACTCGTGCACGCCGTTTAGTTCAATTCCTTCTTAAATGGCCACATAAATACAACTCGAATGACAAATGAACAAAAATTGGGGAAACATATACCTAACCTTACCGCAGCTCCCGCAATTCGGTGGTTGGAGACTTGGAGGTAGCTTTTCTTGGTCATAATAGATGACTAGAAGTGAATAGAGCCAACAACCGAATTAATGGTGAAGAGTGAGTTCGTCTTCTTTGAGAAATGTTTTTCTTCACTGTTGTTCCTCTGCAACGTAGTAGACTCACTTTACCTTTTTTTTTTTCAATACTCACTTTATCTTTTTAATATCAGTTTATTTAAGATAAATGCTAGTATGGTAATTTGCAGACCAGGGAGTTGAAACAAAGTTTTTGCCCAATGGCAGTATCTAATCACAAAAGAATATTGGTAGGGACTGATCCCCAAGTTTAAACTTCAAACAGGTATTTAACTCTAAAAAACCCGCTGCAATTACTCTCACTTGATTTTCTGTTGTGAACAGTAATCCAAAAAATGGGTCGATTCCTATTCTTTTAAAAAGATCACAGCAGCTCAATACATGGTTTCGCAACGGAACATACATATTTATATACTCAATGGAGGGAGTCAATCGAGATGATCATGAGGCCTGATAGACAAGAAGAAGGCAGCATATTGTCGCAGTCTCCGATCATTATTAACTATTGAGTTGGCCGCGCGCCTCGTTCTTATCGTATAACGCCGCCACGCCAGTTGAATATTAACGGCGGCCCAAGTTCTCCAATTGGAAGAATAATACTTGGCAGTGCGCGTGAGCCTCTCATTTGCAAATTTGTATCGAAAATGCTCCGTTATATATCTGAGGTCTTTTGCATCGAGAGCGTATGCTTCCATGGACTGGATGCAGGTAAATGTGGCAGAAGAAGCAGGCAATCGGTCAATGAAAGGGCGACGAAGGCACCAAGAGAAGAGTTCGTCCCCAAAAAAGCCACCTGGTTCAAGAATGCTAGCGGCTACTAAGCCTCTACTGAGTTTTTGGTTGCTTTGGACACGTCCATGGACGATGAATATGATTCTGGGAACAGGGTCGCCTTCTCGCATGATCTGCAGACCAAAGTGTGAGTCTGAGTACACCACACCACCGCCGTGATTGTAAAAAAGGGGAATGGAAGTAGAATAGATTATTATTGTGATTTGATACCTTTTCATCTTTGGAGAAAACAAGGGGCTTTGCACGGTCGCAGATGTTGTCAAGGATTAGATCATCCAAGCTATGGAACAGAGGGACCTAAAAAAATGCATGTAGGTTAGTTTGCAGAGTTGAAACACAAGGTAATATTCCATTTGAAAGCTGCTGGTTTTTTCTCACCTTCTTAATCAGATCAAGGCAAAGAAAGCGCTTAATGTCGCGCCTCAGTCCTTGAGGTAAGTCCTTAATCAAATTCATTTCGTCGTCTCCACCCACGTACGTCCATCTCTGGCGTTCGTAACGACGGACTCTTTGTCTGAGTTGCATGGGCAATTGTCTCCTTCTCATCCACCATTCCATGTCTCTGCATCTTAGTTGCATCTTTTTCTTCCTTGCCATTACAGCATGCAGAAACACCTACAAGCAGAATTTCAGTCAGTAGACTAGTTCTCCTCTGTAATACTGATTGGTTTTTTTCTTTTACCTGAATATTACCAATCAACAGAGTGAACAACAGTAAACCACTGAGAACAACACATATACTGAACATCACTTCAAGCCAGTGGCTAGTAGGTTCCAAGTCATTGCCAAAAGTGCTGCAACAAGTTCAATAAAATAATCAGAGTCGCCGTGCCGCTGGTTTTTTTTTTTTTTTCCTTCAAAATACGACTTAAAGGAAACTAATGAATCGATCACCTTAGGGTCATTAATCCCCAAAAGACGGGATAAAGGATCTTCACTGCGACGGAGTTGCTCGATACCACTGGAAGTGCCCATTTATAGATGCCATAACGGAAGGGTCCGTTGACATCCAAACACAGCGGTTTCCTTAGTAGCACAGATGTTGAATTAATACCACAAGGGTATCCCAGAGTGTCTGAAGGAGACAAAAACTGGTAGCAAACTTCTTCAGAGCATGAAAGATATAGATTATTACAGCTACTGCTTCTCCTGCACTGTTGCTTCAGGCATGAAGCCACGCGCTGTATTGCAAGAACATACCAGCATCCACCAGCCACCTGAATGAAACCCCAAGTGTCAAAATCATAAATACACAAATAGCAATCGATGGCTGAATTATATATGCATACATATGTAGTTCTACTGACTTACGTGCGAAGCGATGAAGTATGCTATGAGATTAAGGCCAAAACCCCACCAAATGGTGCCGAATATGTAGCCCGTGACCTTCTGCATTCTTCTCATCAAGCACACGCTGTGGTACACCTTCGGCAGAAACTGGAACAAGAAGATGAGGAGTAAGACTGTCATGATGAGCTTTATCTTCTCCTCTTTGATCAGTCTCGGCACTACCAACCAAAACACCCCCTGAAAGAAGCAGACAAGGAGGACACAGATGCATCGTTTCATTCAGTCAGAATTAAGAAAAGAAATAAGGCGGATCATTGATTTTACCTGAGGAATGGGAAGAATCACAAAGGCGTCGAACCAAAACCCCTTAAACGATCTCAAGTAATGCTCGGCCACAGCACGGGCGTCCCACACGAGCTTTCCGCATCCTACCACCAAAGACTCCCGCGAGACATAAGCCAACCTAAACTGGAGCCACATATGTCCTAAATGAACTGCATCCACGCAGGTTTTCGCCACCGTGGCCACTGCTGCCAAACCACCATCCATGTAAAGACAAGGTGAACCACCTCGACCTGTATAGTATCTCAGTCATGAATCATCGTAGTAATAAACAATTCCTCTTGTAGCTAAAATCAAATACCTATCGAGAGGGCGTAGAAGAACAGGGGGTCGACCGCAAGAGCCATCCCACGAGCCAAGAGGAAGGCTCGGTTCCATCTCTGCACTATTTTGCTTCGTGGGTCCAACACGGGTCGAGCCTGTGCGGTGGTGGTTGGAGGAGTGGACCGATTCTTTATCGGGCGGAGGGATGAGCCGGCGGAGGCTTCCCACTCGGGTTGGTGGGCTTTGTCACAGCTCGTGGAGTGAAAAGCAGGGAGGCCGGCTTGTGTGCATGCGTAGCATTCTTCCGTGTTCGATTGTTCGATTGTTCCATCTGATGCTGTTGGTTGGAACATTCCAAACCACCTACTAAAACGCAGTAAGAAGAACTGATGTCAAAAATACACGACGACAAGGCCAAAAGTGTACTAAACTGGGGATTCATAAATCAAGAATCAATGAAAATAACCTTGACAAATAGAAGCGGAGGTCTGGAAGAGGCATCTTCGAGTGGGAAGGTGCGTAACCATGGGAGAGTCTATGGCAGCAGCAGGTATAGAAGATGAGGTTATGATTATGATGATGATGCAGTGCTAGCTAAGCTAACCCATATTTATTTATATTGTTGTCCATGTAATGGTGTATGTAAACCAAGTGATTGTGAAGAAGAAGAAGAAGAAGAAGAAGATGATGATTATGAAGAGATAGAGGGATAGAAGAATAGACGGGCTGCTTTGCTTCGATGTGTGGATTAGAGATATCTATCTATGCTTCATCGCTCACGTGTTGCCAGGTTCTCGCTGAGGTTAGACACACCATGTCGGCTGATTTTAACCTTAGCTTACACACAGCTCATTCATATACAGTGTACATATATATCTATACTTGTTGGTAGTCTATATAAGCAATTTCTTATTTTCCCCTGCTTTACGAAATTTGCATTTATTGATTTGTACGATACGATAAGCTGCTTTAATCATAGTTCAGTTCAGTACGATGTATGGCGAGTCGAGTAAGAAAGAGGTCATACGATCCACCAGCTTACTTACATCCACTTGTTGCTCAGCCTGTATTTCAAACCACATTTCAAATGTCTCGAGGACCACCCCACATATTTAAAATAACCTCTCTTTTTTTTTTCATACAATAAAAAAAAAAAAGAATGCCTTGCCTAAAGAAATTTGTAATTTTGGGATGACCTGTCTTCTTTCTTACATTACATACATACAGCTGTGGATGAAGGAAGGCCCATAGAACAGACGAAGAGGTTCTGTCCGAGACAAGACACTACTACAATACGTAATGTATATGTGTATGAAAGACTGAGACGTTCATGTGAGTGGGGTGCTCTCCTTCGTACTTCTTGGACTCATCTTCAATCAACTCTAATCAAATTGTGGTGAAGTTATCAAATATTACTTAACTCTCTTACTTCCACAATTCATTAACAGAGAAAGCGTTCTTTCTTGTGTATATCTTATTAATTTAAAGCAAGTGAATTTCTTGAACAAATTTCTTCTAGATAGATAGCAAGTGTTTACTAATCCGGTAAATATGCAACGATTGAGGAACAAAAATGAGAGAATATTTGTTGTGATGAAGTCGCTTTCGGAAACCGTACACTCATGATATTTGCGTACGACACCAACTTTATCATCTATATATGTCGACCACATAATTCATTAATAATTGCAAAGAGACAACAGATATGGACCCATACCATGCATACCAAGTAAAACACAACTTGGCAACTTCATCAAGCCTCTTCTAACAAAATAATCAGACGAGTCTTAGGATTGTCATACATAGGAATAAGAACATTCAGTAGTTTTCAGCATTTGCATCGACATTATTCATTTGTATTAGTTCAAAGAACTTGTATGCTGCTGCATTGCTGTTCATTTTGTTTATTTTTTTCTTTTTCAGTTGATTGATCAGTTGCCCTCTTCAAATTTGTTCAACAAGAAATAATCCCTCCGTTTGGGAACGAACAGTTCGGCATAGATAGCAAGCACTATTCATAACACCTCAGCAAAGTTAAGATTATTTCAATAATAATAATAAAAAAAAGTAAAATACACACGTGTATTTTTAAGTAAATAATCCCTACGTCATCTCATTTTGTTTTCCTTTTCCCCAAAGTCCCTTTTTGAAACTAGAGAAGACTCGTATCATGATCTCTGCAAAAAGGGCTCCTGGTTCTCAGCAGAAGGTACGTCGGTCTTCTTACGGAAGACGAGCTTCTGCTGCGGCAATTGACCGTTGGAAAAAGCGGTGACCTCAGTATCGATGAAAATGGTGTCTTCCTCTCTGAAATCTCCTCTCAAAATCCCCTTAGCAAGCTCGTTCTCCACGTATTGTTGGATCACCCTCTTCACTGGTCGAGCTCCATAGTTTGGATCATAACCCAGGCTCCCAAGAAGCTCAACCGCCGCGTCGCTCACACGAATAGTCATTTTTCGATCTGCTACCCTCTTTTGCACGCGTTCCAACTGTTGGACACAAAAAAATCATGAAGAAAGGCAATAACAATAGCATGCATAATGGTACGAGGATAGTTAGTTACCTGCAATCTAACAATTCTGCTGATTTGATCGCGGTCTAGAGGTTGGAACACAATGTACTCGTCCACTCGGTTCATGAACTCGGGCCTGAAGACTGCCCTGGCAGCTTCCATCACTCTTCGCTTTATGGTTTCATATGCCATCTCCTTCGGCTTGTCATCATCATCACCATCATCCGTGTTGAGTATGTACTGGGAGCCCACATTCGACGTCATGATAATTACAGTGTTGGTGAAGCTCACCGTACGACCCTGAGAGTCCGTTACTCTACCGTCATCAAGAATTTGAAGGAACACGTTGAACACATCAGCATGTGCCTTTTCGATCTCGTCGAACAAAATCACTGCATACGGCCTCCTGCGAACAATCTCGGTCAACTGGCCTCCTTCCTCGTACCCAACATAACCAGGGGGTGCCCCAATCAACCTGGAAACTGCGTGCTTCTCCATGTACTCGCTCATATCGATTCTTACAAGAGCTTCCTCTGTGTTGAACAGATAAGACGCGAGGGTTTTTGCGAGCTCTGTCTTACCCACTCCCGTGGGGCCCATGAACATAAAGCTGGCAATTGGACGGTGAGGATCTGATAGGCCAGCTCTTGACCTTTGTATAGATTCTGCCACGGCTCTTACAGCGGGGTCTTGACCGACGACTCTTTTGTGTAATTCTTCCTCGAGATGCAATAGCTTTTGCCTCTCTGTCTGTTGAAGTTTAGAAACGGGGATTCCAGTCCATTTGCTGACGATCTCAGCGATATCATTTTCAGTGACTTCTTCCCTGAACATGGACTTTCCAGACTTCATACGTTCGTGCAGTTCTTTTTCTGCAGTCTCGAGTTGGCGTTGGAGGGTGTTCAAACTCCCGTACTTCAGTTCGGCTGCCCGATTGAGATCGTACTCTCGCTCAGCTTGTTGGATCTCTACATTTACTCTGTCAACCTGTCGAAAGAAGCTCAACTTAACAAAAATCCTCTGTGAACAAACACTAGGGATAGGATCAAGTGCTTACTAGCCTACCTCTTCTTTGATGGATTGCAATCGTTCCATGGCAGATTTTTCACTTTCCCACTGCTCTGTCAGTTCAGCCTGCCTTTTCTTCAGGAGAGACAACTCTGCCTCGAGGTTGCTTAACCTACTCCTTGAAGCTTTATCACTATCATTAGTCAGGGAGAGCCTTTCCATCTCAAGCTTCAGAACTGCCCGGTCAATCTCATCGAGCACTGTTGGTTTTGAAGTGATCTCCATCTTCAGTTTGGCAGCTGCTTCATCCACCAGGTCAATGGCTGCAATGCAATTGTAGTTTATGTTTTTGTAATGTAAGATCGTTCACCATTAATTTAGCACGTTTAAACTCTTCAACCAAAGCCAGCCGACAGAATAGCTAAATCACCTTTGTCTGGAAGAAAACGACCACTGATATAACGATCTGATAAAACGGCGGCTTCAACAAGAGCAGTGTCTGATATGCGGACTCCATGATGCAGCTCATATCTTTCGCGCAGTCCACGAAGAATAGAGATTGTGTCTTCTACAGTGGGTTGGTCAACATAAACCTGCTGGAAGCGACGTTCCAAGGCAGGATCTTTTTCAATGTACTTGCGATACTCATCTAAGGTGGTTGCACCTATACATCGCAGCTCCCCACGACCAAGCATGGGCTTTAAGAGGTTTCCAGCATCCATTGCACCATTGGTGGCACCTACACAACATGAAATCTATAAGAGACGAGAAGAATCTTGTCCAAGATACAGAAACACTTGCAAGAGATTAGTTAAACAATTAGCCAGGAAAAGAACATGCAACAATACAGTAGTTTATCATTACCAGCTCCAACTACTGTGTGAATCTCATCAATAAAAAGGATTATCTGTCCGTCCGAGTCAGTAACCTCCTTGAGCACAGCCTTTAGTCGATCTTCAAATTCTCCACGGTACTTGGCACCAGCAATCAGAGCTCCCATGTCCAGAGATATCAACTGTATCAAGAGACTCGTCAGATCCACACACATGTTTAAGAATTCTTGCACAACAAATGCATGTTACTCACCCTGCGATTCATCAAAGCTTGGGGTACATCTCCTTGAACAATCCTCTGCGCGAGCCTGGCACACAACACAGAATTTTAACCAGGTCGAGGTTACCAGAATAGAGCTTCAATTAATAAGCAGCTTGAATTACAGAAATTGGATTTCCGATCAATCATTTTTGTTGTTGAATTGTGTATCTCCTAGTCCAACCCACTTTTCTAGTGCTAATGAGCTGATTTTACGTCATTGCCGGAGTTCACACGACCGACAAAGATGATAAAATTACTAATTATGAACCTCTAACACACAAGCAATTGCAATGGGAATACTAGAAACTTACCCTTCAGAAATTGCAGTCTTCCCAACACCTGGTTCACCAATTAGAACTGGATTGTTTTTAGTTCTCCTTGACAGAATCTGTATGCATCTACGTATTTCATCATCTCTCCCTATGACTGGGTCCAACTTTCCAGCTTTTGCCATGTCTGTTAAATCTTTTCCATATTTTTCAAGTGCCTCATATTTCCCTTCAGGGTCTGAAAACACAATTCAGATTACAAATCTCTTCAATGCTAGATAGATCGATAACTGTAATCAACAAGGGTTTAGAAGCAATGTGAAGTAGACGTGCCAACCCAATACAAACATCATACCTTGGTCAATAACTGTCTGACGTCCCCTGATAGCCTCAATGGCATCTTTGATGGTTACCAAAGAAACCTTAAAGTCCTTAAATAGCTGCTTCCCAAAGCGGTTATCTTGAGCAAATCCAAGAACCAAATGCTCCACTGAGACGTATGCATCACCATATTCTTTCTTGAACTCCCGTGCTCGCTGAATCAGACCTTCCAAGTCTCGCCCCAGCATTGATCCAGCGGATGCAGACTCACCAAGAACCTATCACATTCAATACTCACTAACTCACTTCACAATGCGGTAACTTTCTGAGAAACTCAACATTTACCCCTCTATTTAATAACCTATAACCAATAAACCATATATCACAGTGTGGAGGGTTGATGTGGGTTCATCAACGACATAAACATGGCAGCAATTGGTCAATCCCAATTTTGTGTGTGTGTCTTAGTATGATACCTTTGGTTGGCGCTGAATGTACTTATCCGTGGCTTCAAGAAGCCTCGTATTATCAACACCTGCTTTAGAGAATATGCGACGTGCAAGCCCGTTCTTCTGCTCCAAAAGAGCCTTCATCAGATGTTCCGTCTCCACTATCTGATGCTTATTCTCTTTTGCGATTTCAGGTGAAGAAACGATTGCTTGCCACGCCATTTCAGTGAACTCACCCTGTGTAATCTGCAGTTGGATAAAAGTAATTAAAACACTTGAAAAGAAAAAAGAGGAAAGGCAAACTGGACTAATGAGCTTACCCTTCCACTGGAAGAAGTGGTGGCGTCACAACGAACATTCAAGGACCGAGAATTTCTACTTGAACTATCAGAGTTTTTGTAAAAAATTGAATCTTTGCGCTTTGAATGCAAGTAGGTGAGGCTTCTAAGAGGTCTTCCATTAGCAAAGAGGCTCACGCATCGCCTAGGACGAGGAAACAAAGCGCTTCTACTTGAATTGGTAGCTGGAGAAATTACTTGTACGCCGACGAACGAAGTCGCGGAAGCCATCAATCTGTGAGTTTCCTCTGCAATTTCGTTAATTATAAAGACGATGGTTTAAGGTAAAAAGAGCGCTTTCTGGGAGCTTCGAGGACTCGCACGTTGTAGATAGATTCGTACCGAGTTCGAGCAACGAGACTTTGTCCCCTGTTTGGGCAGCCTTAACATAACACGAGAGTGGATCAGACACGTGGCGATCAGTTAGCGGTGCTGAGCTTCAGTAAAATGATTTTCAATTCTATTTGGTAATAAACAATAATTTTAATAAGAACTGGTTCTAAGTTGATCACAAACAAATACAGCGGGCAGAGCTACAAAATTACAGAGATAAAGTTGTTTCGGTTTTATTCAGGAAATAGTATGGACATGCTTATCACAATTAGGCACGCTATCACAGTTTGTTTTAAAGATAAAACATCGCGACCTTTAATCAAGTTTCATTCCACAACGCTGACATTGTTAAAAACAATTTTTAGGCTTCAACTTAACTTCTGAATCATAAACAATAAGATGGGGAAAATAATAATAGAAGTTCAAAAGAGCCAGCCAATGCATGCCCAGCCAGGCCGCCGAGTATTGCATATCCCTAGGAGAAATCTCCAACTTCAAATGGTTTGTTAGAGTTTGGACAGAACAAACTCTTCCAATCCTGAAACCCATATGATTGAGTTGAGTGTGTATATATAATGCACAGGACAATGGTAAAATTCTCTCACGTAAGAGTTGGGATTTGCAAGGAAAGAGCAGGAGGAATAATACCTCGCGTATCACTGCACTTGGACACCAGAAGAAACATGAAGCTTCGAGTCAACACCGCCGCTAATTAAGCTATCACCTCTCCACCAATCCACACATAAAACCTAAATAAACACGTCGTGCATAAGAACGTGAGGTCACAATTGTATAGTAATTCAGATGTCTAGAGTTGAGAATTGAAGAAAGTACCTTGTCCTTGTGAGAATCAATAACTGCCAAAGGCCACTGCAAAGATATAACATTAGGTTTGCTCGACGTAAATGATTTATTTCATCAGTAATTATGTCTTTATTACCTGGCTTCTTAGATCCCATACCATCACTTTTCCATCATATGAAGCAGATGCCAAGTGATGCCATGATTTGTCATGCCATTTGCAGGATGATATCCACGAATTATGGGATGACAATTGAAAACTTGGAGACGATGTTCCTAAGCAAACAAAATTCACAGGGCACAGAAGAAAGGTTTTGGTGGTTGGATCCAAGTATAAGCTAGCAGAATATAGAGAAGGAACATTTATCAAAGGAATGACAAGCAGGGAAATGGAGATGGAAAGACCTGGCTTGCGAGGGTCCCATATTCGAAGAATATGGTCAGAAGCACCAGCTGCTATAAGGCGGGAACTCTCACCCCCAACATCAAGACAGTTCATGGCTTTTCCAGAAAACTGGGTAAGATGTTAAAAGAGAAGCAAGCAGCATCAGATACTGATATCATTAACAATAATAGGTCAGCACTCAGCAGAAGTAATCAATGCCCCGAGGATAATGACAATTAAACTAGGCAATTGCAATGTTTCTTTTTAGTGTCTGTTTCCAAGCTAAACTTCTCCCCCGAAATATTCATGGCTTCTGCTAAGCATAGTGCAGCAGAAAAATACACAAAGCATGAATGATTGTCAAGAAGAGTCCATTCTATATGGAGATGGAAAGTATTTCAACAAGATTAGTAATTGTTTCAAGGGGATCGTGGAGATAACTAACCATGGTTTCACATTCCTTGCCAGTCTCAACATCCCATTTTCTAACAGAATGGTCCCAAGATGCTGAATATATTATGTCCTGTTGTGGCCATACAACAGCTGACACACACTGAGTGTGTCCAACAAGTGTAGATAAAGCCTCACCCTGTGTACGTAAAACTGAGTAAGATCAAGAAACCACTTTGCAAAAATTGATCATTATCTGCCATTTGACAAATAGCATCTGAGATATTTAACGCACATGAAAACGAAAAGGAAATCCTAATAAGGACATCAGCTTTACGCAACCTTACCACCAATAAATAAAAAAACCCAAAACAGAAATACACAAATTACCTCAGATTGACGTTCCTCTTTGTTGTCCTTTCTCCTCTTTTTAACCGAAACCACATGCCCATCACTGTCCGAAGCACTAGTGTTCCACAGATTTACAGTACAATCCCAAGAGCCAGAGCAAATCTAGATATACAATAGCATGAGAAAATGCTAATCTATGCATTCATACGCTTCAAATATTAATCATGAAGAACCAATGACAAGGCATATACCATGTCAGTTGAAGTGTTGGCTGCAATGCTCTGAACAGAAGCAGTATGACCCCGCAGTATTTTAAAAGCTTCAATCTTCTTTGTTTGATCAAATGAGTCAAGATAAAACTGTTAGAAATGACAGGAATAAGAACATTTGTTAGAAAGTCTAACCTCTATGGTCCATCCAATCAGAAATTGCGGAATAAGATTTTACCTTCCAAAGCCTTAATGTCCTGTCTTTAGAGGCAGTAGCCGCAATTTGTTCAGAAACATCGCCTTCTGATGACAAAATAGTCGTTAAAAGGCATTGGCAATCAAATTGAATGTGTAGCAAGTCTTATTTCTTTCCATATTTCACTTTATTCTTGGGCCCCGTGGCACAGAGAAACAAAATTGGACATGTGATGCATATCCCACATGTCTAAGGTGAAAGGTCAAGTATCCAAATTCCAAGCTAATAGTACGTGTCAATATCTTTGTATTTCACAATGATGCATCAATATTACCTTTTTCCGCGACAACACAAACCGAAGTGATCGGTGCAGAATGCCCAACTAGTACATGGGAACAAAGTTCAGCAGCTCTCCATATCCTGAGATCCATTAAACAATTGTATGGTAAAATAGCATTGGTATGTTTTGACTATGACATATGCAAAGGCAATGAAGTATGGATGTATTGGTTCGGCCTTGGGTAATACCTTCCAAGATTATCATAGCATCCAGTCAAGATATATCTATCAGACAAAAAGAAGCACAATCAAGATTAAGAGTAACAGTGACTAGACATATCAATTTGCAAAACAAATTATAGTTATACATAGGCTACCAATAATCAAGCAGATATGTATGTGAATCATAATTGGGTAAGGGTTATAACAAACTTCAGTACCCACCCATTGCTGGATCCATCAACGGCACTGACCCAATCATCATGTAATGAAGGCTTTTCCTCCTCCCTTGGAATTACAGCTTTAATGTACTCAACTTCAATTACTTTTTCCTATGGAAATAAAAAATAATAAATTCCAAGCAGCAGGGTTCAACAAACAGAAACAAAATTCAATCCCAACATCCATAAAGTTTCGATGCATTGTCTAGTTCATGATTTGCCAAATCCAACAGGCTCTAATGAGGTCGATGTAAAGTTTCATATTGATATGGATGTAACATTACATACCAATACAACCATAAAAAAGGAGTGCATCTTACTAAACCATAAATAAAAAGGATAACAACAAGTAAACCAATAATAGTTACTACTCACAGAAGAAACTCCTTTGGCTAGAAGAAACTTTTCCAGTGACATCCTAACCAGCACTCCATCAATAAGAAAATCAAACGGCTCAGGTTTCCAGTCCTCATTTCCTAGCATGGAAAATAAAATATCAAAATTAATGAATGACACAACAGTCACTGTTCAATAAACTGTAAACTGGACAATATGATTTTCCTTGATTCATCACAGAAGAACAAGGTGGATTGGAAATCACAGGCAAAAGAAGATTAATTTATTCATCAACGAATTATTATGACTACATGGACAGGACAACCACAACCAACATAGCTGTGTAACCATAAAGTAACTCGTCTAGCTAAGCTAATCAACATATCTCCCAGTTCAGCTGAAATAAAACAATAAGCACAAACGGAACAGCGAATGTACTGCAACAATACTGACTCAGTCCCTCAACGCATATCGGTGAAAGAAACTAAAATAAAAAAGAAACAGACAGGCACTTTGTACAAGGGTGTACCATCTTGGATAAGATTATTAACAAGTTCAGAGAGTCCCCGGCGAGTAAGGTCAGCTCGTATGGAAATTGAAGGCGACGATATTATGTACGGCGATTGGAGCTTCGTCACAAAGCGAACGTGAACTTGGCGAGAGGATTCCGAGGCGTCGTCTATGTCCATTTTCAGTAGTTGAGTAAATGGGTTTTTGAGATCTACCCTAGGGTTTAAGCAAGCAAGCTGGAGGTGTGAATTGATGTAGTGGTGGTAATAGAGAGTCGTTTTTATACTCGATCGAGCGTGCGGCTTTCAGAAACTGACAAGTGATTTTACTTTTCCGCCCCATTAGTTTACACTTTCTTACATTACGACCAAAAGACTTGAATATGTCTCCTATTAGTCACTTTCTTTTCTTATACTCGATATTCAAATTTTTTTTATTTTTATAAATTAAAAAACTTAAATTGGAATAAATTTAAAAAATAATACATATTTCCAATATTCGCAAAATATAAGATATGCATATCAGTTAATCGTCGTGAAACGAACAATAAATTGGATGCGTTTATTATTTTTACTATGTAAATCACATTAAATAACAATGATTTTATAATTTGATGGATTATATAATTAATAAATATAAAATAACTTAAAATAAAAAAATAAATAAAACATAAATAAGAGAGAAGGTCGCCCCTATTGGGGCAACTTAAAAAAAAAGAAACATCGCCCCTATCGGGGGCGACGTTAATAAACTAAAAAAAAATTTAAAAAGAGAGCGTCGCTCCTATTAACCGCGAAATATCCTATTTTGTTAAATCTTCCAAAAACTACCGTAATTCCTTAAATATTTTTTCACATTATTTAATTAAAAAACCCTTTGTGTTTATGTTTACTGTTTACGATCCATACAATCCATGCATCGAATCGAAACCACCAATAACATATATTCCTGGGGAAACTATAATTTTAAGTCAGTAAGTATACATGTTTTCGTTTTTAGGTCACTATGTTCGATAATTGTAAAAGTATGTCATTAACTATGTATATCAAAACAAATTTGAGTTATCCATTCAATTTTGGGTCACTAAGTATTAACGTTTCCGATTTTGGATCATTATGTTCTTATGAATGCAAAATTGAGTTTAACATAGCGACCCAAAAAACTTAAAGCATATATACTTAGTGACTCAAAATTGAAAACACATATACTTAGTGACCCAAAAATGAGAGTGTGCCCAAATTTGTTTTGGTATATATAATTAGTGACCTACTTTTGCAATTATCAAACATAGTGCATGTATACTTAGTGACCTAAAATTATAATTTGGCCTATATTCGTCAAAGACCAACCAGCCATATTAATATGGGTTGACGGGACAACCATATAAGAGAGTATAAGGCCGGAAATAAATTGTTGCTGCTGTTGAACGTATAATAATCCAAAACATATATAATGAAGTTCCCAAATTTAAAAGAAGAAAGGAAAAGTTCATGATGATTTAGGGAGGGTTTTTCCTTTTAAGAACGATCTAAAGAGCTGTAGTGCAGCTCGAGGCTTGAATAATGGAACTTCGTGACCTGCTCCTCTAACTGTTGCAAAAGTTAATCCCTCGTACACCTCAGTCCAACCTCCCACCTAGGCAGTGCAATCAATGCAAGCAAACAACAACACAATTCTTCGTTATTTCCTATATGTATATATATAAAAAAAAGATCATACATAGTTAAAATGGTTCATTGTTTTTTATTAATACCTGTTTGGCAACATACCAAGGATACCAGGGAATACTTGTGTCCAACTTAAGTTGTGCAAGAGAATATCTTGTTGCTGTAACTGGAACAACTGAGTCCACATCTCCGCTGCATTGTAATAACATATAGATAGTTCAACAAAAGAACCCCAAACCTTTTGGAAAAATATTAAAATACATTTTTCTTCTTACCTGAAAACCCAAATTCTCAATCCTGCTGCAATCAGCTCACGATATATCGGAAGAATGGAGCTCTCCGTGTCGTTCCAATTGCGATTCAAAGTCTCGCTGCAAAAGGATTGAGATACCATCAAGACGCAGATATCACTCCATCTCGTCATATTTGATTTAGCTATTACCTGCAGGCCGTCCATTTGTATTTAATCCCTGTTACATTCGCATGAAGAGCTTTCTGCACGTCGGGCCTATTATAGTATATTTCTGCACTCTTCTCCGTACAAGGATCGTACCCCGACATCATTCTAGGAACCTATGTATACATATACAAGATCATGGAAGTTAAAAAAAATGATATAGTTTGAACTCTGTCCCAAATAAAAAATTGACAGTGAGTTAATCATGCCTTGCAGCGATAAGGTTGATGAGGCAATCTCATGCTGTGTCGAGTGGAGTTCGAATTACTACCATCGGAAGTTGCACTGCAAGGCCTTGCATAAATATTGTACTGATCAATGTTTCCGAATTCTTGATCCATCGCATAGTAATACAAGGATTCGCACTCGTTCGATTCCTTCTGCTGGCGGAAATCGCATGTGCTCATGAGCTGATGGTAAGTCTTGTCTGAAATCATCGCGTGACTCCACCAATAGTTCACAGTGCCCAAGTTGTCGTAGTAATTGTCCGTCACAGCATTTCCCACCTGGTCAGTCATTTCATCAAACACATCATGAACCTACATTCTGAATACAAATATACATAACAATCACATTCATTCGCTGCTCATTTCACGTACCATGAATCCCTTAAGATTGATCTTGGCCTCCGTAGTATTGGCATTATTGTAGTTGACGATCTCTCTAGCCAATTGAGGAACATAGTGTCCGGCGTAACTCTCTCCAGTGAGGTAGATGTCGCGGTTTCTGTAACGAGGGAAACGACGCAGCCATCTGATGAGAAACTGCAGAGAGTCCTTGGCTGAAGAGAATTGTAAAAAAAAAATCAAATCTTTTAACAGTATTTATGCGCGGAAATAATGACAAAAAAAAAACAATGGATCAAGTGATGATTTTTCACTTATACTTACTTACCAGTACGGGTATCTCCTGTGTCGAAGAGATCAGATGATCTGTTGCTGTAAGAGAATCCTACCCCAGCTGGGGTTTCAAGAAACAACAAGTTTGCTATTTTGTTCCATGAGAATTTGTTGAGGTGTAGACCTGAACCTCCTTTGTTTATCCTGAACGGTCCAATCTCTTCAGATGCTCCATAAGCCACGGATGAGCATCCAGGGCCTATAAATTATATATTAAATTCAAAACACATGGATGTGCTAATAGTATCTATTATCACATAATAACATATGCAACGATGATCGATCTTATCTTGTGTTCAATAAATAAAACTGTGTGTGGTCAAACCAAACTCGTTAAATGTTGTCATGTCCGAAAGTTCTCAAGTTCCAATAAGTACTTACTAACTACCCCGCAAGTCTAGTCATCAATAATCGATGATACTAACAAATAATTAGCCAATATGAAATGTAGCAACTAAGACGAACGAATGAGGTGTCTGAACTGAATATATGTCTTGTGTGCAAGAAAGAAAGAAAGAAAGAATCAGAGAGTGGTTGCTTTGCTGGGCCACAATGAATGACCTTTGCTTTGCCTGGCGAACCACGCATGCTGACAAAATATTTATTGGTTCGCAGACTGTATGTAATGGCAATAAATGATTGCGGTTCCAAGTTAGTTTTTTTAAGCATTCAACTGCAAATACACACAAACACACATATATATATATGTGTATGTATGTGTATGCAACGCAAATATTAAATACTATGCATGCAGCTTTCAAATAAATAGCTGGTTTTGTGTACCACAATACCAACGAATAGAAAGCCATGGGTAATAAATATGCATTGGTTTTGGAGTTTGAATCATCATTTTACCAATACTAATGACACGCAATGACTTTGTACAGAGTTACCAGTTTCGGAAATCCATGATGTATTATTTATTTTTCATGTGATATATGACTTGAAAAAGGCAACGAATTAAACATCTTCACAAGGAAAAAAAGAAACAAAAATTTACAGCTAACTAAAGCAACCACAATCGCACGTCAAGATTGTTAATTAGTACTTGTTCGACGACCTAGCACCTTCTTCATGCATGATACTCCAATATAACTTTGCGGTTAGCAGACAAGATGTGAATGAATCATCAACAAAATACAGAGACAGAAAGAGAGAGATAAAGGTATGTTTATATTATTACCTCCATTGAGCCAAAGAACGAGCGGTTTAGACAAGGGCTTTTCATCGTCGGCCTCAGTGAGCCAATAGAAGAGGGCTCTGCCAGAGAGTTGGTTGACAGTTACATAGCCAGAGAATTGCTGAAATGGGACTTGAGGTTGACCAGGAAGTGCTATGATTCTATCATCTTCTTCTTCTTCCTCTTTATAATTGTACTTATTACTTGCAGCTGCTGCTCGGCAAAGAACAAAGAACGTCGTCATGGTAAAAGCTAACACATACAAAAGAAGGTTATAACCTTGTTTCTTATTCGACGACATGATGAAGAAGAAGATGACTATGAGTGTGCGATTCCCTCCCTTTGCTTGTCCCTGGTAGAACTATTTGGTTTAGAGGCAGACAGTTGCGTGTGTTGTTATGAGATGCTATAAATATATAGAGAGAGAGAGAGACTAATAAGATTGAGGACTGTGGGGCGGGTCGCCGGGTCGGGTGAATAACGTATATATATAGAATATATAATTACTATAGGATATAGATGGAGTATTATTCACCAAATGATTTATGGGAAGATGCAAAAATAACAAGACGGTGCATTTTGTTGATTGGAACCCAAGTTATTTGGCAAAATTAGAAAAATGGATCGCTAATTATACCATTTTTTTATTTTGGGTTACTATGTTTGCCAGTTACAAAATTAGGTCACTAAGTATGTATATAGTAACAAAACTAGGTCACTAAGTATATATATAGTTACAAATTTGAGTCACTAAGTATGTATATAATAAGAAAAAAGAGGTCAGTTACCCAATTTTGTTACCATACATACTCAGTGACTTGGTTTTGTAACTGGCAAACATAGTGATCCAAAATCGAAAATTGGCATACTTAGTGACTCATTTTTATAATTTTCTCCAAGTTATTTTGTTTAAGCTGAGGGTTATTTCCAAAATAGTATATCTATTTTGTATTTCATTCTTGTAGGAAGATAATTAATTGAAACCCGACAAATGAAGCCTACGTTTGTGTCTGAAGCGAACGACGATCATTTCGTTCTTCAGTTTTGTTGATATAACAATCTGATTAATCTAATTTAATATATGTATATCTCTTTACCTCCAATCACACCAATAGTCAGTGTTTCGTTTCGACGATACGCGAGCGAAAAGCAAGTCGTTTATAATTTGAATCTTATTAATATTAGGAATCGAAAGGATATTTCTTACTAATATGAAAAAATTGTTGGCGGGGCAGCGGACCCGGTCGAGTAATATTGCGGCTAGTATTTGAACAATTAAAGATAAAATGTGGACACCGAGATTTAACGTGGAAAACCCCCAAATCGGGGTAAAAACCACGGGCAAGGAAGAAGAATCCACTATAGAGGAATAATATAGGAGTTACAACCTCTCAATCTATAAAGGAGAAAACCCTCAACCTCTCTCTTTATAGTCGGAGAAAATACCCGACAAACTCTCTATTTCTATTCTCTTTATTTTCTCTCCTCTTTTCTCTCTATTTTGGGATGCCTCTCGTTTGTTCCTTCAGTGCCTATTTATAGGCAACAAGGCTCCAGCAAATGAGGTAAGTGCTTACCTCATTCACAAAATGCGAACGAACAGAAAAAACATCAGCACACAATTGAATACGGCTTCGTTGATTGTGCGTCCTTTTTGTTTCTTTGACTATTCAAAGTTGTTCAATTCTGACAATCTCCCACTTGAAGATTTGATTGAGGATCAATCGGATCTTCACACCATTCTTTCTCCCTTGCCATTCATGTTGCTTACGTCTCCGCTAGGCCACTTGAGGAACGACACCAAACGAACTTGTCAGTGTTGACCGCCTTCGTCAAGAAATCTGCTAGGTTGTCTTTCGTATGAATTTTCTGCATATCAACCGTGCCCTCTTCCACTTTTTCACGAACGAAGTGATACTGGACTCGTATGTGTTTTGACCTGGAATGAAACGCTGGATTCCTTGCGAGATGCAAGGCACTCTGACTGTCACAGAACAAAGAATATTCTCCTGTCCGTGCCCGAGTTCCTCCATGATCATTTTCAACCATACCGCCTCTTTACTTGCCTGTGTAGCTGCAACATATTCTGCTTCAGTTGTTGACGTCGCGACAATGGACTGAAGCTTTGATACCCAGCTTATGGCTCCGCCAATAAGAGTGAACACATATCCCGTGGTCGATTTGCTCTTGTCAAGATCACCTGCATAATCAGAGTCAACGTACCCTCTGACAGTAAAGTCTGCTCCTCCGTAACATAATGCAACATCTGAGGTTCCTCTGATATATCGTAGGATCCTCTTCACCGCGCTCCAATGCTCTTTTCCCTCGCCATGTACCGACTTACTACTCCCACTGCATGTGCAATGTCTGGTCGTGTACAAATCATCGGGAACATAAGACTTTCCACCGCTGATGCATACGGTACTCGAGACATCTCCATCCTCCCTTCTTCACTGCTAGGACTCATACTTGAGGATAATTTGAAATTAACAAGAAGTGGGGTAGAAATTGGCTTACAATCTTGCATATTGAATCGTCGCAAGACCTTCCTCAGATAATTCTTCTGCGAAAGCCAAATCTTCTTGTTATTTCTGTCTCGGTAAATTTGCATCCCTAAAATCTTGTTTGCTGGTCCCAAGTCCTTCATTTCAAATTCCCTAGCCAACTGTGCCTTGAGTTCTTCAACACGATCTTTGTTGGGGCCTGCTACCAACATATCGTCAACATACAACAGTAATATGATAAAATCATTTTCACCAAACCTCTTGAAATATGCACAAGGGTCTGCATTTAATCTGTTGTATCCAAGGCTCATGATGAAGGAATCAAATCTCTTATACCAACACCTCGGCGCCTGTTTGAGACCGTATAGAGATTTGTTCAACCTGCAAACCAAGTTCCATTTTTCTTTGTCTTCAAAACCTTCCGGCTGGAGCATATAAATCTCTTCTTCAAGATCTCCATGAAGAAAAGCCGTCTTCACATCTAGTTGCTCTAGATGTAGGTCGAATGTAGCACACATCGCCAAGAGTACCCGAACAGTTGTTAATCGAACCACAGGTGAGAATATCTCGTTGAAGTCAATGCCTTCTTTCTGAGTGTAACCTTTAACCACCAGTCGTGCACGAAATCGCTCTACCTGATCATCGTTGTTCCGCTTGATCTTAAAGACCCATTTATTGCCGATTGCCTTTCTTCCCTGAGGTAGTGGCACCAACTCCCAAGTCTTATTTTTCCGTAGAGCTTCCATTTCTTCTTGCATTGCCGCCAACCACTGATCTGCATCTGAGTTGTTCAGTGCTTCTTGAAGAGTTTATGGCTCTCCATCATCAGTTAGTAGACAATATGCAACGTTGCTGTCCATAACGTAATCTTCATGCCAGGATGGTGCGGCTCTTTTTCGTGTGCCCCTCCTAATTTCTGGCTCTGAAGATTCGCTTGGCCCTGCCTCGTGCTCCGGTGCTACTTCAGAAGAATCTTGTTCCCCCGATTTTTTTCCTTTCACCTGAATCGTCGTAGTCTCTGGGCTTTCCTTTGTAGTGCAATCATTTTCTCCTATTAGTTTATCTTCTAAGAAGATAACCTCCATGCTGATGACTACCTTGTGGGCAGTGGGGTCCCACAGGCGATACCCCTTCACACCATCAGCATACCCCAAGAACAAACACTTTCTGGACTTCGGATCCAGCTTCGTAGTTTCTTGGGCGTTGTACATCACGTACACAGGACTTCCAAATACATGGAGTTTGGATAATCCGCTGGCTTTCCGGTCCACATCTCCATCGGCGTCTTCTGATCGATTGCCGTTGAAGGCGACCGATTGATCACGTAGCAGGCGGTGTTGACTGCTTCTGCCCAGTATGATTTATCCAGACCTGCAGCTCCCAACATGGCTCTTGTTCTTTCCAACAGAGTCCTGTTCATCCGCTCCGCCACTCCATTTTGTTGTGGAGTATACGCCGTAGAGAAGTGCCTTTTGATGCCTTCCCTCTTGCAAAAGCTATGAAATTCCTTGCCAGTATATTCTCCTCCATTATCCGTCCTCAAACACTTGATCTTCTTCCCTGTATCAAGTTCGACCCGAGCCTTGAAATTCTTGAAGGTAACGAACACATCTCCCTTACCCTTGATGATATACACCCAACATCTCCGGGAGTAATCGTCGATGAATGACACGAAATACATCCCTCCTCCTCGGGATGAAACTGGTGACTGCCATACATCAGAGTGAACCAATTCTAGAATACCGTTGCTTCTGGAATTTGATGTGTTGAATTGTAGCCGATGCTGCTTGTTTGCTACGCAATGCTCACATAACGGTAGTGACACCTTCGTGAGACCCGGAAGTAGATTCTGGCCCGCAAGAATTTTCATTCCTTGTTCCGACATATGCCCGAGCTTCTGATGCCATAGCATAGTAGATCTTTCGGTTGAATTTTCCGAGCCACAGACGCTTCGCCTTCTTGCACCGTCTCTCCCAACAGCATATACAAATTTGCAACAGCCTTTTCACCTTTCATGACTACAAGTGCTCCCCGGAATATTTTCATTATTCCTCCCCGAACTTTGATTTCACAGCCAAGATCATCGAGCTGTCCCACAGACAATAAATTCTTCTTCAGACCTTCCACGTGCCGCACTCCTTGAATAGTGCGAATTGTACCGTCGTGCAACTTCAACCTCACGGTTCCAACGCCTACGATTTTTAAGGCATTATCTTCGCAACTGTACACAGATCCTTCTAAGATAGGTTCGTAGTGGTTGAACCAGTCTCTTCGAGAGGTCATATGATAAGTTGCGCCCGAGTCAAGAAGCCATATCTCGTCGTACGCCTTCCTGCTCTCCGTTGAGATAGCTGCTTCGCTACACAATACATCTCCACCTGACGCGTTTGCCAGATTTCCTTGAGGATTGGAATTCTTCAGGCTCCAACAATCCTTCTTCAAGTGACCCTTCTTTCCACAGTGGTAGCATTTCATATCCTTCTTCTTACTTCTTGATTTTCCCTGCCTTGAGTGTGACTCCCACTTGAACCACGTTCCGTTGATCTCCCTCTCATCACCGTCAAAGCTTCGACCTGTTGAGCGCCGGCTTGCTGGTCCTCCTTGTTCTTTCGCCTATTTTCTTCTTCGAGAATAGCAGCCGCGAGGTTATTGAAGACCAGAACTTTCGCGTTGTTCGTCAAGTTGATGATGAGTTGATCATACGAATCAGGCAGACTTTGAAGTAGAATTTCCGCACGTTCTTTATCCTCTGTTTTATATCCCAACGATGTTAGCTGGGAAAATAGAGTATTCAAGACGTTGAGATGCTCCGTCACCGAAGTAGATTCAGACATTCTCAAGGTGAACAATTTTCTTTTCAAGAAAATTTTGTTGTGTAACGACGTCGGCTCGTACAGATTGGTTAGGTGGTCCCAAATCTCCTTTGCCGTTTTCTTTTCTTCGACGCTAGACAATATCTCATCTGCTAGTGCCAGATGGAGGCAACGGCGCTCCCGTCCATCTCGTTCCATTTCTTGTCATCTGTCACGGTGGCTGGTTTTCCATCGATAGCCTCCAGACACCCGTCCTTTCGCAAGACCGCCTTTATCTTTAATTTCCACAGTGAGAAATTTCTCCCGTTGAACTTTTCAATATCGAATTTTGCCGCCATAATTTCTGCTCAGACGTGAGCGATACCTCCGACGGGGTTGCAGCAGATAAATATTGAACTCGTACCGACTTTTCCGTCACCGTAACAAGGGCAGTATAATATCTATTATTTTCTGATGTGGAGGGTCCACGTTAGTGGCAACCACAGAGCATACGATAAACAGATATATAAAATCCAAGCTAGGCTCTGATACCAATTGTTGGCGGGGCAGCGGACCCGGTCGAGTAATATTGCGGCTAGTATTTGAACAATTAAAGATAAAATGTGGACACCGAGATTTAACGTGGAAAACCCTCAAACAAATCGGGGTAAAAACCACGGGCAAGGAAGAAGAATCCACTATAGAGGAATAATATAGGAGTTACAACCTCTCAATCTATAAAGGAGAAAACCATCAACCTCTCTCTTTATAGTCGGAGAAAATACCCGACAAACTCTCTATTTCTATTCTCTTTATTTTCTCTCCTCTTTTCTCTCTGTTTTGGGATGCCTCTCGTTTGTTCCTTCAGTGCCTATTTATAGGCAACAAGGCTCCAGCAAATGAGGTAAGTGCTTACCTCATTCACAAAATGCGAACGAAGAGAAAAAACATCAGCACACAATTGAATACGGCTTCGTTGATTGTGCGTCCTTTTTGTTTCTTTGACTATTCAAAGTTGTGCAATTCTGACAAAAATTAATAAGTGATTTATACTATGGGGTGATATATCTCTACAACACCCATGGCGCACGATTATCTCCTACCTATATCGACGTACGTACACTGCTCTAAATTTCAGGAGGCGAAGAGATATTGAATTCTGCCATAGTGGAGTCAAACGGTATATATTATCCAATATTTACTGGGATTTGTGTGCTAATACTAGGGCCGACGTAGTTTGACTGTATCTATATATGTGTGTATGTATGTATTATGAAATCTCCCAGGCTAGAGCAGTAGATATGTCGCTTATAATAATAAAATAATAATAATAATAATAATGATAATCATACATATATATATTAACACTACGTGCATTACAGACTACAGTACCCTATCCTATCGAGCAGGGAAACCATCCAACCATCGAATGCATTAATGGAGGTATTATAAGTTAGACTTTACAAGCAACATTAGAATTCTGAGTGAGAGCTATCAATTTATATAGGCCAAATTATTAAAATAGGTCGCTAACTATGCCTCTCGTGTTTTTTAGGTCACTAAGTTTCGTAATTGCAAACTTAGGTCACTAAGTATCGTTATCGATTTTTTTTAGGTCATTAAGTTTCGCAATTGCAAACTTAGGTCACTAAGTATCGTTATCGATTTTTTTAGGTCACTAAGTTTCGTAATTGCAAATTTAGGTCACTAAGTATCGTTATCGATTTTTTTTGGCCTAAACTTAGTGACCTAAATTTGCAATTACGAAACTTAGTGACCTAAAAAAAATCAATAACGATACTTAGTGACCTAAGTTTGCAATTGCGAAACTTAATGACCTAAAAAAAATCGATAACGATACTTAGTGACCTAAGTTTGCAATTACGAAACTTAGTGACCTAAAAAACACGAGAGGCATAGTTAGCGACCTATTTTAATAATTCGGCCATTTATATATTCTACTTGTACAGTACCCGCAAACACTATTTACCGATGCATGAATTATAGCATTTTCCCAGTCTCAACCACTATTTATTTATTTATATTTATATATATTGAAGCTGATTTCTTATAGTGCACGAAATGAAGTAGTCTTGATTAATGTGATGATGATTACACTGCGATATATGATAGTAAGCTTAAAAGATGAGTGCGTATGCATGTGACGAAAACTCTGAGAAAATGATGATGTAATTTTATTTCGCCACACCCACATATATACCTTAAAATAGAATTTTGCAGTTTCATCTCGCATCACTATATTTCATCAATGCCTTGCTCTAGTCGTTCCTTTATTTCGACTTCTTTCCAAAAATTGCTTCACCATAACCAACTCATAACTAATATGATAGTGTAACAACAACCACAAATAATAACAATAATGGTAATAATAATTCAGAGGCTGCATTCATTACACCATTTGGTATGGCTGATCTAACTAATTGAAGATATCTGCAAATCCATGAAAAGATGAGCCCAACACTACTAATAATACTAAACAGTTGGGCCGTAGCCGATGTAATAACTAATAGCTTAGGCTGTCTTACCTCGCCAAAGCCTTTTCATTTTGTGCTTTTTCAATTCGATTGATCTTAAAAAGGGTCCGTTGACTATATATACATATTATATTCCGCTTGGTGCAGTTTTGTATTCGAATTAGCAATCCATAAGCATTCAATCATCACGCATGCCACATGGAATGGCCCATTACTCGTCGTCACTGGGTAAGAAAAGCACTCTTATCGCCTTTTGTTTGATGCTCTCTCTATTATTTACTATATCCAGTAAAAGGAAATGAGTTAAATAATATATATTTTGCTTACAACATCTTCAAATGCAAGTAATAGGATGAAAAGAAAAGGCATCCGTCCCTTTAATTATTAAGAAAGGAGATAGATAGATATAAGACGAGACTATGATATATTGATGGCGGTGTGGTCCATAACCATAATTAGGGTTGCAAACGAATCGAATCGAGTCGAATACCGCAATATTCTATTCGTATTCGGATGACAATCGAATACGAATACGAATACTCGAATATTTAATCGAATCATAAAATCGATTCTTATTCGAATTCGAATATATTCTCGGATATTCGAATCGAATATCGAATATCTGTATTCAAAGCCATCTTTCATTTTTTATTTATTAAAATATAAACAATATTATATTTAAAATATATATTGAATTATAATAAATTATATTTAAACATATATTGAATTTTAACATATTATTTTTAAGTGTTTTAGTGAGTTATCATATATTATACGTGAATATATATTAATTATACTATATTTTATGTTATATTATTCGAATCGAATAATTCGATTAATTTTCGAATCGAATATTGTGATTTCATATTCGTATTCGTATATTTCTCGAATAAAAAAATATTCTTATTCGGATTCGTATTCTAAATATTCGAATTCGAATCTTAAAATTTCGAATCGAATCGCGGATCGAACCAAAAAAGTTCGATTCGTTTGCAACCCTAACCATAATGCTGTATGTGTATTACTGCATCTCACTGCTATCACCATCAATTCCCACTTATTTGTCATAACCCTTTGTCTTCGCCATAATCATCATTTTCTAAGTTCTAATAATAATCAGGAGAGCAAGACATATATATTTGCCACTCTAAACCTTGTTTAGTAGCACATCAGCGCAGTGTATCTACAAAAAATCAATCATTTACCAATTATTCGTTCGTACGTAGTAGGAATAATAATATTGTTGGACTTGGCTAGAGAGAAATCTAAGCATCCCTGATTTAATTGGAAGCATATATTCGCTAATCAGCAGATCTCAGTTTTATTATTTTATTATTATAGTACCTTTACTCTCTCGTCTATACCGTTGATGCAGTTACTGTACTAGTAGTATATCGATCATATCTTGGACGAATAATAATAATAATATATTAGGACATATGTGAATCCTCCTCCTCCCAAGTCCTAGTTGCTATATAAAACAAAATAAATATTTGCTGAAGGAAATCGATCGATAATTAAATGTTGCTGGTGCTGCATGCCTTATTGCCTGCCATGTCTGTCGGTCGTGGCGCAGAAACTATTAAGCAGGAAAATATATCATATGCAAGTAATAACCTCCCAACAACTCTTCACCTTCTTTTTCCTTTTCTTCCCTTTTTATTTTTCACCACATGTAGTAGTTAGTAGTAGTAGTACAAACGATGGTAATTAATTGAAAATCTCTCTCGGCATCCCCGACATGTACATTTAACTTTCACATGCAAACTTTAAGTACGAACCACGCGTTACACTTCCATCAGAAAAAAAAAGAGAAATATTTTTAAGTTATTAGGAAAAGAAAAAAGTATGTTCCCAATAATGGTATTAGATCACATGTGCTTTAGCAACATATCATCAGTGGTCCTTCCTTTCTCTTGAATTCCCTTCAGAGAATTCATCCGCAAAAGAGAAAGGATACGATTACAGTAACTGGTTAATACTAGGCGATATTTTCTACTGTATTTGATATTTTCTACAATCGAAACGCTGACTTTTATCGGTCTGCGTATAACCATATTGTTTTTCCACAACACAAGTCCTCACGGGCCACACATTAAAAAAAAAGGAAAAATTAAATGAAATGTGAAAATCCAAAGTTTCAAAGAACTGGGGGGGGAACTGGCGCGTGCTGCTGCCGGCCCTGAGCACAAGTACATAATTGTCTGCTGGGATATATATATATATATATATATATGTAATATGGGGACCATTCATTCATTTAACATTAACAATAATCCACAACTGAGCCGCCTCGATAATCTCACCTCCCTTTGCTGGCATACATAGAAAAATTAGGTTTAGGGTTTTTATGTTATATATAATGTAATGTGTAATGTGGGTATTTTAGATTTTTTAATTATTAAATATAATAAATTAATATATATATATATATATAGGCTCGATAAGCTCGACGAGCTATCGAGCCCATATAAATTTAGCTCGAGCTCGGCTCGATAGTTAACGAGCCGAGCTCGAGCTCGGCTCGAGCTCGACGTTGACCGAGCTCGAGCCGAGCTTTGACCGAGCTGCTCGCGAGCGGCTCGCGAGCAGCTCGGCTCGTTTTCAGCCCTAATCCACAACTGAGCCGCCTCGATAATCTCACCTCCCTTTGCTTCTTCTATCATTAATTAATTAATTAATTACGCGAAATATTTGCCATGAATATTTAAACAAGAAAGATTCCTTTCCAATCACTTGGCCTTGTTCTTTTCCTAATCCAAAATGATGCATGCATGATACATGAAATTCTGACCCGCCCAATAATTATGACTAGTGATTTAGCACATGCACGTGCTACTATTAAAAATATTAAATAAATATGGTCATATGATTTAGATAATATAATTTTAAACTTTTAGATTTTAGTGACAACTGTAATTTAGATGATTTTGTGGTGTAAGTTTAATATAGTAGTGTTTAAAAAATAATTTTTAATTTTATTCATTCGTGACAAAATGATAATTAATGAAATTGACACACTAAATATCAGTTACTAACTTACTATGTTGTGCTCTCCCTTAATTAAATAGATAGATATGAAAATTAATTTAACATGTATGTGGCATATCTGTATCGCTTATTACCTTGTGTAATTACCACGTCATTTACTAATTATTAGTTATCCCCCTATTTTTAATTCTTAAGACCCTTTAACTTACACATTAAAAAGACCTGTTACCTACTGGCCATGCCTTAAAGATTCTTTGTTCATATGTGAACGCTACTAACTTAAAATTTTGAACTGTAGTAACTCGAATACCCTAACATCTAAGCTAGCTAATAATAGCTCTTCTTGCATTGGTGAAGCTTCGACATCTAAATTTTAGCTATACGGCGGCTTTGCATATAACTCACATATGCAGATAATCTAATAACTCCCACTTGAAAACGCTTAAAATTTAGTCCACGCAAATAATATAATATAGAGTGCCGAAAATTAATGAGAACTCTTTCAGTCGTTGAAAATTAACCTACATCACAGAATTCATCCATATCGACAAAGTATATTAACTCACATCTCTGATCCCTGGCTTCTCTTAAGTCAGATTAGAAAGTGTTGACTATTTTTGCTTTCTGAACAGTTAACAAACGGTGCTTTATTTCTATTGTTCGACCTTGTGTGCGTGTATACTTATAGTACATATATTATTATATATTGTGTGGTATATAATTCAATAGGCATGCAGATAGCCCACCATCGTGAATTCGATCATAAGAGGAAAAACTAATCATTTGGTGAAAGCAAAACGGCACGTTTTCATCATACAATATATACCAATTAGGTTTCAAACTATACAGAACAGAAGTTTCAACACGTCGTCTACATACATATTAAATCATGTGTTTCTCTTCTTTTTTTGCAGATTTATTTTTTCAATATTATCGTCTGCCAAACAGACTGTATTAGCCTAATACTAAATAACCAGGCAATATGACTAGTGCGAATTCAACTATTCATCAGCACACTATATATCCATTATATTATATATATATATATATATATATATATATATTCCTAAAGCTAATGAACCAGCGGAATATTTCAGTATATGCACTATGTGTATATGTATTGCGGTCCTTCTACTGATTGGGATTTGGGAGTTAAAAGCAGAATTGACTCTTTTGGTCCCTCTCTCGTTTGATCATGAAAAGCCAACATCAACATGACGTTACTCTTTTTTCTCTCGGTTAAACACCCATGGGTTTTCTTGCATCCTCGCCGATCATTAGTCATTTATTAGGATATGATAAACATTAATTCAAGATTTAGGTAATTGATCAGTGACACATGTATGTATATCTACTAACTACAGCTTCAAATAAGTCCACATGACGTCCAATAAACTCGATAAGATTACGACTAGCACATTGAGATTCCGGTGTACACGTGTAAGCCTGTGCACCATTCTTTTTCTTATTTCTTCCACATATTGGAAGCTTTGGTCGGCTGAAGACTGGACTTATGCTGGCATATATCCTTTTCGTTTTTTGCTTTCGTTAGAGTTCTTTTTCTTTTTGTTATATAATCGCATGAGAACGCCATATATCATCAGTTCCCTCTTTGAAAACCATCACAGCATCTTTCAGGACTTTTTCTTTCCGAGTCAGTTGTAAGAGGCTTAGTTGATTTATTTCTCTTGTCTGAGACGACGACGTGCAGAAACCATGGCGGTAACAAGTAAGGTATATTAGCAGGCAAGCGTAAGTTATTAGCTCATAAGTGAGCTGATTTCTTTTATTTCAATAGGTGGTTTCTTTCAACATTACAGCTTTCGTCTATGCGTGTTGGGGTAATTTAAATTACTTGTTATTTGAAGAATAAGACTCTATTTGAAATTCATGTGTACATATGAATTTGAAATCAAATGATCCATCTTTTATTTTATGGACAGAATATAAGATGTCAGCAGGCAACTGTGAAGAGAAGCTGATGATCATCGACTATTATAGTTCAAGATTCGTTGTTTTTGTTCTATTTTCACACGTATGATCATATATAGTGTGTGTATATATATTGAATGAAGATGATAGGAGAAGACACAGACTTCAGTAATATTACAAAGGAGGAAACGAGCACGACCAATGACGATTGTACTAATACTGCAAGAGGTGTCTCAACGACGACCATGTCGTCAAGGCTAAAAGATCCAAGAATAGTAAGAGTGTCAAGAGCATTTGGAGGCAAAGACAGGCACAGCAAAGTATGCACCGTAAGAGGCCTAAGAGACCGGCGTGTAAGATTATCAGTTCCTACAGCTATACAACTATACGATCTTCAAGACCGATTAGGTGTAAATCAACCGAGCAAAGTAGTTGATTGGCTTCTTAACGAAGCCAAGGAAGCCATCGATGAGTTGCCTCCACTTCAGATCCCACAAGGGATCAGCTTAATTAATAATAGCCAAGGCCTTCCACATCCAATGTTTATGATGAATTCACAACATCATCATGAGTTCTTGTCTCCTCATTCCGACAAAAGCCTCCTCAAGATTGATAGCAGTGTTTCAGGAGAAACAAGCCATCATCAAAGGCTGCATGATGAAAATTGGGGAAGAAATCAACATGAAGAGGGGGAAAGGTCACAGAACCATTGTGCCTTCGCTTCATCATCAACGAGCAATGATTTGAACAGGCAAACCATCCCTTTTTCAACATTGTTCAATGGAAGCTTGCCTTATAATAATAATCCCTTGATTAGATGGGATCCAAGAAGCATCGAGTCATCAACGTCTGATTATAATAACAATGATGGTTGTCACCCACAGAGTTTCGGTCTCGTTCAATTGCCACCACATATTCCTGAAGGATCTCATTCAGTTCTAGTTTATCGCCAGAAGCCTGGCGCAGGAGTTAGTACGACGACGACACCACCATCTTATTTTAATGCAGGCCCTTCTCAGACATCTGCTACCAGGACAGATTTTGAATCAAAGCAAGCAGATTATCATGGTTATTTGCAGCTGTCGAATTCTTCATTCGCTTCACCGGGAAATACTACAGTACAACCTTCCATCAGGCCCTTTCAGTTCCATATGACGGCAAATCTCCTCCCTCAAAATACTGATGTTGATGAGCAAAACAATAGCAATCAATTCCACTCTTCATAGCCAACTGCTCAATCTCGATTACAGGCATATAGCAGCGTCGTGGTGTCTGTTGATATACAGCTATACAAATTTGGTTGATCTGAGATGCTGTTTTGGAAACCCCACTTGGCAATCTGCCACAGTACTTCTGACTGACAATGATGAGTATCGAGCTTAGCTAGTCACAAAGGTGAGTGATCTGCTGTACGTCCATTTTTTTTTACTGCCATTGGTAAGCAAAGACCTGAAACGATCATATATCCAAGCGAGATTGTATGCCTTCTCTTTCCTTAATTTGGATTATTATTATGGAGAAACTAAAGTAATAATAAGTTAATTCTTTGCCTTGTGCAGTGCATTTTGCAGAGAAGTTATGCATCATGTAGTAGTATGTAGTAACATACATTCATGAGAGTTGTTATTTTACCAAGTCACTTGTATTTGAACATTATTATTTTTGTTGTTTCGAACCGAGGCCAGATTTCTCTGAGCTTGAAACCCTAGTATGGTGCCGATATTGTCTTCCCTTGAAACGTGTGTGTGTGGCTGTATGAATTTCGTTCTTGGATTTCCATGACAAAGTTAATTGAAGTCATATAGTAGTAGTACGGTAATCAAAGGTGCCGGTATAACTTTACTTATGTTAATAGTATGTTGTTCACACATACATTTTGTTTATGAAAATCTGTTCAGCTTCTGGTCAATGAAATTGCCAAAAGAAGAAAAAAATTGATTTGAAATGGTTTCGTTCTTTGATGGGCAAGACAGCTGTGGTGTAGTACCTACGTAGTGATATCACCTCCACACGAAGATCCAATAAAAGATTAAAGTGCTAATTAAGTTTCAGACCAAAAAGATGTTTTAAGTCAGGTTTCAGGTCCCTGTCAGAAAATTTTTAGGGTTAAGGACCAGATTTTTGTAAAATTTAGAGATAAGGACCTAAAATTTACACAAGTGTTATACAATGTATATGAACTGGTATGAGACTATCGTTTTGTGCTATTACAGAACAATGAAGTGGTACTGCATAACGATGAAGTGATACGGAAGAACGATAAATTGGTACTGCATAACCATGAAGTGGTATTGCAGGTCCATGAAGTGGTACGACAGGTCCCATGAAGTGGTATTGAAAAACACTTAAGTGTATCGGGTCCTTAAAACTAAAAATTTTCTGACAGGGGCCTGAAACCTAAATGAAACTTAGGTTGGGACCTGACATCAAATTGCCCCAAGATTAAAAATACTTACAGTTCAGCATAGTATCTTGAATTAATTGGGACTATTTAGATGTGGACCTGAAAGAAATAACCGAAAAACCAAAAGCAATGTCGAGTGGTCCAATATTAAGGAATCATAGAGAATGTCATAGCATGCACATGTAGTGGTAAATCACAATTCTGTCAAAGTAATTAGGGTTTAGTTTATCACTTTTTTGGGGGATGAAAGAAATCCAACCCAACCCAACCCAGCCTAACAAAGTTCCTTTGCTGGTCCCCACACTAATATGCATCTTTATTAGGCTAAAATGCTTGCTTGAAATCGACATTTCTTCTATGCATGGATTTCTTTTCTTTTTAATATTACTACAATGCATGGATTATGCTATCTGCATATCGAAAGTAACTTCAATTGTTCGACTCGAAATGTCGTAAACCAAACCATAGCATAGCGTAGCAGCAGCCATTTCGCTTGCTACTACGATACATGACGACGACCCATAAATGTTTGTTGGTCGTGCGTGTCTATTTGTGCTGATCACTTACAAATAATTCCCCATTTGCTTTCCTTCCTAAAGCAGCAAAGATAATCATCAGGGTTCGATACGGTTATCTATTGGTGCCTGTAATTGCCTCCTAACGAGGGCAGTGTAGATCCCATTCCTGCCGAGTAGCTCATCATGTGTACCTCTTTCGGCGATTTGCCCATCAGCTACAACTGCAACAATGTCTGCACTTTTCACGGTTGAAAGTCTGTGAGCAATAACGAGAACCGTCCTCCCTCTCATTAGTAAGTCCATAGCATCCTGTAATTTGTTGTGAATGTACGAATGAACCTAAGAAAGGGCCAAAGTTGAAAAAGCTTAAAATATATGGTATAGTGTCCTTCCTTACTTGCACTAGGTATTCGCTTTCTGCATCTAAAGCACTCGTGGCTTCATCGAGCAGCAGAACTCTTGGGTTCATCAGAAGTGCTCTCGCAATTGCGATCCTTTGTTTCTGGCCTCCGGACAATCTTAAACCGCGCTCCCCGACAATCGTTTGGTATTTTTCAGGGAACGATGCGATGAAGTCATGAGCATTTGCCATTTTCTATTAGGAAATGTAAGTCAACATTGGCCATGGAAGAATCTCTATATGTAATGGAAAGAAAACAGAGGAAACAGTGCATGCATACCGCCACATTTTCTATTTCAGAGTCGCTCGGTTTGCCGTCATAGGCGTATGCAATATTTTCTGCTATTGAACAGTTGAAAAGAACAGGCTCTTGACTCACTATACTGATCTATATAGCATAAAAGATAGTATTACAGATTAAAAGATATAAAATACTCAAAAGTTAAGTTCTGGAAACATTGTTTTGAAACCATAATGAGTATAAGAACTACTACCTTCTGGTGCAGATATTGATGAGATATTTCAGCCAAGGGAACTCCATTCAGCAAGATGCTTCCTTTCAATGGATCGTAAAATCTCTCGATCAAATTAGCTATTGTTGTCTGCGACCAGGGCAAGTTATTATACAGTGGCTGACAATATTATGCTGCGCAAGAAGATAAACAACATTCATCTATTTAGGAGAACCATGCTGAGATTTCTTACCTTCCCTCCTCCGCTAGGACCAACAAGTGCAACTTTAGATCCAGGACTAAGCTTTAATGTTATCCCCTGCGAAAATCAAGAACCAATCTCAGACCGAACAAACACTTCTTTGATTCTACATCTCAATTCCTTAGTTTATTTTATAACTAACTAAAGTACCTTGAGCACCATATGAGTTGGGCGAGAAGGATAAGCAAACCATACATCATTCAGCTCCACGTCTCCGAATGGATCACTGAACATTCATGAAAGTCAAGGCCGATTAATTCTTGTGAAAGTTTAGACGAAATAACGCAGTGCATCTGTTGGATCATGAAACTAACCCAATCGGGCACTTATCACCGGACATAGGCATATTAGATACATGATCTAGAAGCTGGAAAACCCTCCTACTTGCTCCTGCAGCTTTCATGGCAGTGGTGTATAATCCTGACAAGGAGGATATTGAAGATCCAACTGCGCAAGAAAAAATACGTTGTCACATAAGAAATTTGAACACTTACAATAATCTGATGAATAGTAGTGACATATCCTTCAAGTTATAACCTGTGAGGCTGTATAAAATGAAGGATGTAAGAGATCCAGCAGTCAAGTGTCCCATGATTGTCAAATACGCTCCGTATATCACCACCACTATGATAGACATGTTAGATGCCGCATTTAATCCTCCAAAAAACAAACCAACCATTCTCTGCGATCAGAAAAAGGACGTGAATTTTTAGCAAAAGCGCCGGTGATTGTTAGTAATCTCATAGGCTAGAGGAAAAGAATAAAATGAAGAAACTCACAGCTTGTCGAAGTCCAAGCTTCAGTGTCTCATCTACCTTCTCAGAATAACCTGCAATAGCATGCTGCTCTCGTGCAAACGATCTTACCGTGCGTATGGCTCCAAATGATTCCTAAAAAACCCCAGAGTTTGAAATCAGAGCAATAAATCAAGAGTTTACAATGCAAATTGCTCAAGCAGTAAGCGATAAATACCTCAGCTATAGATGCAGCAACAGCAGCTGCAGCTTGAGTTGCATGTGACAGTTCCTTTAGATAACGTCCAAATTTACGAACTCCAACTGAAATAATCGGTACAACAACCAAGGCCAACACTGCAGAAAAACGACTGAATGGTCATCTTGTGACTTTTCTTCAACCATTCTACGTGACAAAGGAGTTAAGGAGAAAAACTTAACAGTCATTAAGGCTCAAAATGAAAACGTAATTACTGACGAGTTAGTTTCCAGGAGGAGGAAAACATGAAGAAAATCCCGATAATGGAAGTGGTGACATTGCGTAATGCTTCTGAAAGATTAGTGGTTGCCGCATTTTTGATTATTTGTGTATCCTCGGATAGCCTGCTCAGGAGCTCACCAGTCCGAGTAACATCGAAAAATGCGATTTCCTGCGAGATTCAGTGGGCGAATGAATAAAAAACTCTTCTTTTTTTTTTCTTTCCAATGTAACTAACGTTAGGGAACAACACTAAGCATTAGGCCGTACTAGCTGAACAAGATGACTGAACAAGTTCTTCCTCAGACGAGCAACGACTCGTTCACTTGCTGAAGAAAATAACCAAGCACGAAGCATTGTGGACATAGAACTGGTAGAGATATTTCATATTGTCAGTTATTATAGTTTAGTAAGCGAAAAAGTTGGAATTGAGTACTTCATACCCGATTATTACAATCGAGAAAATAGCTAGTATTGTGTTCTTGACATCATCCAATGCCCTAGCTCGCTCATCGGGGGTACTTATATCTCTCGACACAATGTCAATTATCCGACCGCCGAATTTTGGCTGCGATAAGCATTCAAAAACATGGTTGAAATAACTGGATTCATCATGATTACACTGTTCATATATATAATGAATGACTTACGATGAGAAGGCTAGTGGTGGATGCTATCAACAATGCTACTGTACCAACAATCAGCTTCCCAGCATCTTGCTTTGCCTGTAAACCGATATAAAAATACGGATATTCGCCTCCCTGTTTATCTACAGGGAGATTTTTTGTGTATTAGTGTACAACTCACCAGAGAGAGTACTCTTGAAAACCCAACATTTGCTGCCTGAAAATAAACGAAAACCTCACTAACATTGATTACACTCAAGTTACAGAAAATTGAACGGGTATCGATCGATTACTTACCACTGCATTATCTCCCTGCTCGAGATCAGTTTCTTGATTCCCCGTCGTTCCATCATCATTTGCCTTGCGTCTAGCCTGCCATAAATTGAAATTATTCATACAAGTCCATCAATCCTAAAGGAGACAAAAATTTTTGACTTCGGATACCTACGTAACCCAACATTTATTGAGCTAAGCTAACATGAGGTGCATATTATAACCAGTAACAGCGAGTCTCCATTTGTTTAGCTGATTGTGCGACAAAAGGATGTAAGTTACCTCTTTAGACAAGAGAGAGACCCTTTCACTTCCAGTAGACATAACTGTCTTCGAAGTCCAATCCAAATGCTGTTTCTTGCCCATTTCCGATTGATACAAGATATCAAAAGGTCTTCAAGGTTCGGCAGAATAATTCAGCTCCTATTTCTAGATCGATCTTCTAAGCATTCGGCTGGGAAACAAGATAGAACTGACGAAGAGGGAGAAGATAAGGAGAGCTGAACCAGCAAAACGAATTATAATCGCAGGGAATCAAACATGTTATATGATGTGTGTGATGTTTCCCTTCTCCTTTTGCACATGAAATAAAATTTTATTCGGTGCCGATTGCCTAGTTTGATCTTTATTTTAGTCGCTCGGCAAAAACTCCACGTAGAAAATTATATATTTTCACCACTTGTATTTATTTACTAACACAGCACTACCGCACAAGTATAACCTGGCTAGGCTAAAGCAAAATACCAACCTCGGTTCTGATTTCAAGATTTTATTCGATTTAGAATATAGTAAAGATAAGGTGGTGTCAAGTCACCTCACCTCACCTCTCTTCTTTCAACTTGTAAAAGGCGCAATGCATTATAGAAAGTTCCTTTTTTTTTTTCCTTATTCTATTCTATAGAAACAAGTCTGGAACTATGATTAAGAGGATAGGCAGACGCGGATGATATTATTAAATCGAGAGAAGAGGCTTTGGAAAAGGACCCATGAATCAATCATGGAAGGAAAAAGAGAAATAACTCTAGTCATAGAAAATCGACCACAAGGACGTACAACCATGTGTACCACCTTTGTCCTATTGATCAGTCCACCAAAAATTGCGTGTAATTTAAATTGATTTACAAAAAGTTCACTTGTCAGCATGTTCTTTATTGCAATGAATCGACCTGCACCTAATACGCTTAGTCTAGATATACCTTCTTCCAATAGTAAAGATCAAGTCAAGTGGGCTGACGCATGAAAACGATATACAAATCAATGAAATTCTTGGTGGTGACAGAAACGATGATGAAACGCCCAGAAACGTAACACTTGAATGTTGAATAAAATATATCATTGATCAGTTTCACGACAAAACATTGTGGGACAGAAAGTACAATGGGTAATAGATCGAAAAACCTACTCTTCAATATTACAATATTCATATTCTGAAACGATGATCCAATGTAACTAATGATTTAAAGAATGTATAGTATAAAATCATTATTTTGAATGCGGCTGCTGCTATTTAGTATTTCTATTTATCCATGATTTCTCCCCGGCAATACCAGGAGGCCTCAAACAATCTACAGGCATACGTGATATGTATCGGTTGATTCTAGTGATAGGCTTAAGAGAGATCTCTACCAGAGTTGAAATAGCGAAGATTATGGTCTATGAGGCTCTTCATTTGTGGCACACAAGCGTTCTGCATTATCACGATATATATTGGGAATCATCAGATTCAAGGACTTGGACATAGCTCATCATTTGACTGCAGATGCAAGTAAAAGAGGAGGAACTTACTTAGATATTCATAGGCAAGAATCATCGAAGTGCCCCAAGCCGACATGCTGAAAAATCTTGGGCCGAGTCCTCTGTATAATCCAGTCCATCCATCTTCAGCAATCAAGTTCTGTACCACTTTTTTCACATTGGGTCTTTCCTGATGACCCATCACCTAGGTGATGGATATTAAATAAGAATTAGCCAAGGCCCTCCCCACTAAGGTATCTCAGATAAAATTTATATTCTAGTAGTTGCTTACTTGTAAGCGAGTTTTAATAGTGTCCATTGGGGTTGTTATGCATGATGTTGTAGCCCCTGCCATAATACCTCCAGAAGCTTGAACTAACATAATTTTGCCCTCACTTGGTGTTGCAATGCCATCATCCAAGAATCTGCCAAAAGAAGATGCGAATCTACTTTCAGAAATGGAAATAAGTACACAGTGAAAGCCTGGTAAATTTGATACCGTACCTCCAGATGAAGCGTTGGCTTGCACCATAACTTGCCCACCAAACTGCACTCGATGGAGCATAAGTCAAAACAGACAGACCAAATCCTCTATACAATCCACGAATTCCGTCAGACTTTATAACTTGACGGACAACATCCAGACCACCGTTGTAGGAAGCATGGCCTGAATATCCTTGCACCATTAATCTTTGACTAACCTTTTTTTTTAAGAAAAAAACAAATTCCTTAGAAACTAAAGATTACTAAGCAATGCATTAGAAAGAAGGGTAAGAGAGAATCCCCGAATGAGATGTAAGACGAAAACAAAAATATACCATTGAAGTGAAAATATTAGTCCCATATTGAAGTATTGATTGTTGGACAAACAGTAACAGTTAATTCTAGCGTACCACGTCAATTGGAACGAACAAAGTTTGCGAACAAAGCGATGCCATCATCCCAGCAACTCCGTTCGCTACAGCTGCCTGTGTAGGTTCGGATAATTTGAAAGGTTCCACCACCTTGAACGCAGCTGCTTTTGTGGTTTCTAGTGCAGTCATAAACACTATTCTGGTAGGCACTGCACCTGTTATTACAGTGCCGAAACCACGGTACAAACCAGGAAGTCCATCTGTTTTCAATATGCCTTTAATAACAGCAAGTGCATTTCTTTCCACGGTGTTTTGGGTGGCAACTTGTAGCCTGGTTTTAACGACTGAAATTGGGTAAAGAGCTACGGTGACACCACTAAAAATACCAGCTCCGACTACATAGAATTTCGTTTTATCAAGCCTGCAGGAAAGTATAACACCTTTCGTAAAGAAAGAGTAAAGAATAATTTCAAGTTGAAAATCATAAGGCCTCTCTCCTCTCAGTACAAGATACCAACAACCAACGACGCAGCAGCATCGGAACTTCAACTCATTCAATAGATTAAAATGCAGCAAGAAGTTTTCTGTTGTTCTTTTTTCGGGTTTCACAAACAAAATATCTTCATCGAATTTGCCCCAGAAAGGGATAACTCCCCTCAAAGGCGATTCAATCTCAAGATCAGACGCATCAGATGAGAATTTAATCACCGGATATTATCGACAAACTAAAATGCACAAATCATAGACAAACTATACGGAAGATGATCGATGAAGCTTACTTGTCCCAATTAATCTCGGTCTGACCGAACGATTGCCTCCTAATTGCTGATGCGTCCATATCTAATTGAATACTGTAAAGATCTGAAGGTAAAATTGAAGAATTACGACGATTATGGAAGAGTAGTACATAAGAATATTAGGAATGCGGCCTTTCTTGTATGAATTGCGTCCGTTGAATTTGATGAAAGGTCTGCGTTGGTTGGCGGCTTCAAAAGTTCCTTCCAACAACCTTTCGTGGGGAAAAGAAAAGTCAATTACGATAATTAGTTGGGTTGTTTGTTGCAAGGAGGTTGAAACACGATGGGCCTTCAACGAATTAATAATGGGCTCTTATAATTAGGCAAGGCCCATTTATCCATCTAATCTACCTATACGACGTTTCGGTATTTATTGCGAAGAAGAAAACAAAGATGATATTCAAGAGTTGCAACGTCACTGTGTCAGTAGTACAATGAAAGTCCTGTCAGGCTCTCAACTCAAAACTTTTGCCTTTGTCCCTTTAACGACCACCTTTTCACTCCCTCCCTAAGTTTTCACCAAACAGTCTGCAAAATGAAGGAGAAAACGATGGGACTCTGCTCGAGATTCGCCACCATAACCACAATATCGTTCTTCTTGCTCTCTTGCCTCACCTTTACTTCAACAGGTGATGCATTCTTCTTCATTTGTTTTAGTGTACTTTAATTTCTTATATCTTCGTCGTTTGTCTTGCGGGGATTGGTTGTTTGGCTGGGCTGTGATTTCATGCAGTTCAATCAAGAACAGCTAATCATATACCAAATATTGAAATATCCTTCCTGAAACTTTTTTGATCAGTGTCGAATTGAATTGCATGCAGCAGCAGCTGGTTCATATTATAGATTCGTATTCTCTTTTTCATTTTGATTTCAGAAGCATACGATTCACTTGATCCGAATGGGAACATAACTATAAAATGGGATATCATCAGCTGGACGACTGATGGCTATGTGGTATGTAAGAAAGATCAGTGATGAGTTTTTTTCAATACATAGCTTTTGTGTCCTGGTTTCAAGGAAAAAAGAATTGATTATTCTGCAAATGTATTGGTAATGGTAATGACAGGCTGTTGTAACAATATACAACTTCCAAGAATACAGACACATTCAGGCGCCGGGATGGACATTGGGATGGAGCTGGGCACAAGATGAGGTGATATGGGGCATGATGGGTGGCCAAACGACCGAGCAAGGAGACTGTTCCAAGTACAAGGGAAACATATTACCTCATTGCTGTAAGAAAGATCCAACCGTCATCGACTTGCTCCCTGCAACCACTTACAATCAGCAGATCGCAAACTGCTGCAAAGGAGGTGTGATCAGTTCTTGGGCTCAAGACCCTTCGAACGCAGCGAGCTCTTTCCAAGTAAGCGTTGGCGCCGCTGGAAACACTAACACGACGGTGAGGGTTCCCTTGAACTTCACCTTGAAAGCGCCAGGCCCAGGCTATACTTGCGGGCCAGCAGTAATTGGGAAGCAGACCAAGTTTTATTCTGCAGACGGAAGAAGGGCAACACAAGCAATGAGTATGTATAGTATACATGATGAGAGAATTGCGTTCGTGGTTTTCTTTTGTCTCAGATTCGTCTTTTTTTGCAGTGACGTGGAACGTGACTTGCACGTACTCGCAGTTTCTGGCCTTAAAAACCCCGAGCTGCTGCGTCTCGCTTTCATCGTTTTACAACGATACCATAGTACCATGCCCAACTTGTGCATGTGGATGCCAAAACAGCACAAATAGTCATGGAAGCTGTGTGGAGTAATAAAGTTTTCCCTTTTTTTCATTCTCTCTGTCTTTCGAAATTGTTTGCTATTACATGTAAGAGTTCCATTTAACTTGACAAATTGCATCGCAGGCCAGATACGCCACACCTTGGTTCAGTTGTTGCGAATCATGCGAAGAGTAACGGTTTAGCATCGTCGCCTTTGGTTCAGTGCACGAGCCATATGTGCCCTGTTAGAGTCCACTGGCATGTGAAGCTCAACTATAAGGAGTATTGGCGGGTTAAGGTCACCATAACAAACTTCAACTATGCTATGAATTACAGCCATTGGAACTTAGTTGTCCAGCACCCCAACTTCGACAACCTCACCAAGATATTCAGCTTCAACTACAAGCCTCTAAATCCATACCAATACATAAGTAAAAGCCTGCCTGATTATGAAAAATAACATATATGTTATGTTGGTTGCATGAGGTTTTTTTTTTTAATGCTGATCATTGAATATTGTAGATGATACTGCAATGCTATGGGGGGTGAAATACTACAACGACCTACTGAATGAAGCTGGGCGTCTTGGGAACGTGCAATCGGAGCTTCTCTTCAGAAAGGATAAGTCGACGTTCACGTTTGAGAAGGGTTGGGGCTTTCCTAGAAGAATCTACTTCAATGGGGACAACTGCGTTATGCCGCCTCCCAATGCCTATCCTTACCTGCCAAATGCAGCAACTACTAGTTTAAGCCAAAACATTCCTTGTTGGCTAATGCTAGCAGTAGTGATCGCTTTCTTGTTTGATGCTGTTCATTTGGCTGTAGTTTAACAATCTCCTAGCTAGCTAGCAATGCTAGGCTAGGATACTTATATACAATATAAGGCCAAGCAAACAACCCTTGTTCACTTCCTTTCCATCCTATATAAAATATGTATACCCCGGAATATCGTCAGATTGCAAAGCCAAGATCAACTTCTTGTTCAGGGAAACTCGCAGTTATGTACACCTTTTGTTGGTTTTGATGTCATCTTCAGTACATAAGCCTCTGACACGCTCAAATACTAGCAAGAATACTAGGTCGTGCAAGTAGTATAAAATGGACGTAAGTCCAAGTATCGATCCACGAGGACAGCTCGATTAATTTTAAAATATTATTCTTAAATTTAATTTAGACTAAAACGAGTTTTTATATTTTGTGGATTTAATAAAATAAAATGCAAATAAAAAAAAATTAACATAATTAAAGCAAGAAAGAAAATTGATAAATCAACGTCGGATGTGGTCAAGGCACGTGCTCGGCACAAAATATTCCTACGTATTAATACGACTGATTTTTATCTAAACAATATAAATCTAGTTAAGGTAGAAATTCCTAAAATAATCGCTACCCGTTTGTCCCGCAATAGCGATCCTATGCGAAAATGAACCAATCAACTATATTTCTATATGACTGTAGTTACTCCGCATGCATTCGGCTTTATGAATTTCCCCGAGTTTAGACGCTTTCGGCGCCTAAAATCTCGGAAACCACACGTACGAAACCGAATTCCATCTCTGGTCGGTTTTACGTCGTGGTGCTCTATATTTATCGTTCTAACCGGTCTAATCACTTTGTCCGTCTCATAAACCAATCAAATATCGTGCATATGTTGATCAGACACACGCAAGCATTAAACTCAAATATAAAACACATAACTCAACTCATACGATTAAATATAATAAAAACAGCATTATCACGTAGTCATAATATGGCCTAACACGGCCTCAATCACACAATAAACTTAAGAGCACATATTAATAAACGAAAGCAACGAAGGTTTAAACAAACACATAAGTAAAACAACACGTTAAAAGGAAAGATAGAAAATTACGTCCCTCACAGTACTTTCGTCGAACGAGTGGCGGGCGACTAAGAAACGCCTTGGACGCTCTGCTCGTGTCTCGACTCCCTAGCTTCGTTACCAGCCTTCCCGTAGGTGTATGCTCTAGCAGATGATGAGAGCTTCCTGTTTGGTGGACTTCTCTTCCTCTTGGTTGCAAAAACTCGTCTAAGGTAGCCTCGTATTTTCTGCTCCGTTCTAAGCTACTTCGAATTATATTCCAACGTGGTTATGAGGTGAGTCGCTTGGTTGGTGAGGTGAGGAAACGGTGAGGGATGCTTCAGCTGCTTGTTTCGTTGAGTGCTCTGCCGGATCTAGATGCGGATGGCCTTGAGCGTCGAGAGCTTCGTGGGTATTTGGTGTCTCAAGATATTTTCTTTTCTCGTCTGCTCCCCCCCTTCTATTGCGTGTTTTAGGATGCTTTTAAAGAACCCACTTGGAACAAGGTCACGCCAAATTCTTCATTGCGCAGCCTTCTCATCTTGGTTGTATTCGCTTGGTTCTCTGTTTTCTACCTTGAGCCTCGTGCGCATATCTTCTCCTTTTATTTGATATCAATTAAAGACTAAAGCCACTCATTAAAAGGTCTTAGTGTGTGTGTGGGCTCTCTTTCTGTTTTTCCAGCCGTCAGTGAGGACTTCTTAGGTGTCTATTATAGAATATTTAAATCCCAAGCCAATTATAGTTCCCTTTTTGCGTTGAATCATCAATTCCTGGCTTGAGCATTTTGCTTGCAATTTTCTTCAGCTATATCTCACGCAGATTGGCTTGCTTTGCGCCTAAGATCTTTTCCAAATGTCTGTCAAATAAATTATAAAAGTAGATATATGATATTCAGCGAAAATTGGATTACTAACACCCAATAATACATATTAACGGGGTATAAAGTAACGTAAAATCCTGACTTATCAACAACCCCCAAACTAGCTTTGATCGTCCTCGATCATAAAAGCAGAAAACTAAATCAAGTTAGATTTTACGACGTCACTAAATGAACTCCCATGATTATTCTCAGAAAATTAAAAGCACAGTCAGTCGAGATCGTCATCAGCTAATGAATGATCTAGCCAAACACGGGACATGAAGTAATATTTCGCAATCATATCATAGCACGAAAACATTTCCAGAATCCTAACACGTATCAAGTAACAACTCTCACATGGATCGCTCAATTCACTCGAAGTGTTTAATGGGATATGTATAAAAGCGCTCAATTCACGACATAGAATGATATTACTCTAGGCTTGCAAATATATCACATCATATTCACATAGTAGATATCGTGAACGAATCAAAAGGTCTTTATCAAGGTTGTAATGGGGCTCGAGGTAATAAGGGTGTGTCATATGGTATAAGTGAGCTAAAATAGTCAAGCATGTTAGTCACTAAATCGCTTTCCTCGTCTACCAACAAAGTACGACATAAAAAAAAACAGAAACTCATATTGCTATAAAAACGAACTCAAAACTATTACTAAGAACTCAAGAAAATAATTCTGAAAATCTAATGTACCCCTTTTTTTCATAATATTTTTTTCTAATATATATCTTTTTTTTCTTTTTTTTTTCTATATTTTTTTTTGTTTCAGTTTTTTTTTTTCCGATCTCTCTTTTTTTTTCATTCGATTTTTTTTTTCAAAAACTACAAAAAAATAAAAAATACCACAACCAGGTATAACATGCCATAATCATCTTTCCTCTAAATTAAATGACTCAATATTCTAAAGCGATTAGTAAGCTAACATGCTGACAACGGTTCGAGGATGAAGGATAAAATAATGGGATATCTGGCTAAATATCGTGGCTCCAAATCAATAAATAAGGCTAATAGGCTCAAAGGGGCTCACTAATTGATAACTATGTCGGGTGCGGAGATATTTAGGCCAGTGACTCATCCTAAGCACCTTTATCATTTTCGTACACAAAAATCCACAGTGATATTGACATGCATAACAAAGCAAGTTCGAAAATATTCAGACCATGCGTGACACTCATGAAAAACACATCGAGCAAGTATTGTGTTGCTCTATTTATTTTTTTGTGCTCAAAACTCACAATATTTTCTGGGTTTGTGTCTCATGATACGTACTATTTTTCTGAAGCAATCAATGGTCAGATAATCATGCTAATATCAAAACACGTAACATGCAGAACTTTCACACACAATTAGCTGAATCTTATCTCGACACAAGCAAAATTTCAAAAATTTTCATCATTGGCAGGAGTTTTCACAAGTGACGTTCAAATCCTAACATTGATCAGTTAAACTAACTAACAAATCGAAGAGATCGGTATCATATAAAATCTAGCATGTGTCACCCCACCCCCAAACTAATTTGTACATTGTCCTCAATGTATAAAAATTTAAAGCAAAGAAAGAGTTTAAGTGACACTGCCCTGAATAATACGTTGATCGATGCGAAGCGAGTTGTGAGAAGACTTCCTTCATATATTGAGCTAGCTCTGCGAACAAACCACCCCAAACTGACTATGAGCCTGCGAGGAAACATAACTCGACGGCACCGTGATTCGAATTGTGAAAATAAAATCAAAAGCAAAACACACTTAAGATACGATGCAATATATATAACTTTAATTCGAAAAATAATAATGCGTAGATAGTACTTGGGTTGCCTCCCAAGAAGTGCTCCTTTTATAGTCGATAGCTCGACTCCTGTTCGTCTAGACGGTCCACGATTATGTATGTTCAGAAGAAGTACTGAACATTTTGATTTCAACTTTTTGGAGAGGAGTTTGATCTCGGAGTGATATAGCTTCATGTGGTTGCAGTCTTTAAACTCTCTCCATAGGTCGACTTTCGGATCCCAACTAACGTAAAAATCAACGATCACCAGCGTCTTAACAAATTCCTCCGTGACTATGCCCTTCGAGTGATCTGTTGAATTCATAGCCGCTCGTAGAAACGGATCAAAACTCTCAGGTTCCATCTTTCTCTTCTCCACAAAATTGTATGATGCAAATTCCTCGCTTTTTGTCGTTCGCTCAATATCTTGGTGAACTACGCAGTCAACGACTTTAAAGCTCTCGCACCACTCGATTTGACAACAGCCTTGTCGGTTGGAAGCATATGCTCGGCAATTTTCTGATCAGTAGATGATTCGGGTTCTTCTTTCGACGTCGCATGACTAGGAATATCCTCAAGGACTTCCGGAAGGCTCGGCTTTGTTGGAATGGAATCTACAGTAGCCTCTGCGGGTTGATCGGCTTTTTCTGGTTCGATCTCATCTTCATTTTCATTTAGTTCCAACATTGGTTCTCGTGAAGTTTCATAGCCCAGCTGAATGACTTCTGTATCCTCTTTCGGATTTGTCTCTGTGTCGCTCGTTAGTACAAAAACTGCATTCTTAAGTTCTTCCACTTGGAATGCCAAACTCTTCATCGTCGCTTCTAAACTGTTAGAGCTCGTATTGACAAAGCTGTTTGAATTCCGATATCGCTCTTCAGCTTGTCGACCCTGTTCAGCCAGTCTCTCGAGCGCTTTCTCCCATGCGGCTTTCTCTTTTTGAGGCGATGAATTATCGTTAGCCGAAAAATAATCTGAGCAGTCGCCTTCGTCTGAGTAGTGCATGTCGTTATAACATGTTTGTGGATAATTTTGGTTGAATTGCGGTACATGGTCTGCAGAATATGATGCTCTCGTAGAATCTTCGTACCGATAATCCCAATATTTTGTGTTGTCAGGTGCTTCATATTGATTATTCTCCCCTCGCCCGACGTACCATCCGAGAGGTTTATACTTGCATTGACTAGTTAGATGTGAACATCCACACCAGTCGCATTCTAGTTCATCATCGGACGTCTCGTAGGACTCGGGAGAATATCTTGAATATCGTTCCATCTGCAAAACACAAACGAGAAAGATGAGAGTATCACAGTAATAATAATAATAACAACAGTAATAATAAAAATAAAAATAAATGATGATGACGATAATGATGATAGTATTAATATTTTTGTAAAAATAAAATGTCTAAACTAAGATAATTAGAATAAATCTTAAAACTAATAATACCGCTGTCCCCGGCAACGGCGCCAAAAACTTGACACGCTCAAATACTAGCAAGAATACTAGGTCGTGCAAGTAGTATAAAATGGACGTAAGTCCAAGTATCGATCCACGAGGACAGCTCGATTAATTTTAAAATATTATTCTTAAATTTAATTTAGACTAAAACGAGTTTTTATATTTTGTGGATTTAATAAAATAAAATGCAAATAAAAAAAATTAACATAATTAAAGCAAGAAAGAAAATTGATAAATCAACGTCGGATGTGGTCAAGGCACGTGCTCGGCACAAAATATTCCTACGTATTAATACGACTGATTTTTATCTAAACAATATAAATCTAGTTAAGGTAGAAATTCCTAAAATAATCGCTACCCGTTTGTCCCGCAATAGCGATCCTATGCGAAAATGAACCAATCAACTATATTTCTATATGACTGTAGTTACTCCGCATGCATTCGGCTTTATGAATTTCCCCGAGTTTAGACGCTTTCGGCGCCTAAAATCTCGAAAACCACACGTACGAAACCGAATTCCATCTCTGGTCGGTTTTACGTCGTGGTGCTCTATATTTATCGTTCTAACCGGTCTAATCACTTTGTCCGTCTCATAAACCAATCAAATATCGTGCATATGTTGATCAGACACACGCAAGCATTAAACTCAAATATAAAACACATAACTCAACTCATACGATTAAATATAATAAAAACAGCATTATCACGTAGTCATAATATGGCCTAACACGGCCTCAATCACACAATAAACTTAAGAGCACATATTAATAAACGAAAGCAACGAAGGTTTAAACAAACACATAAGTAAAACAACACGTTAAAAGGAAAGATAGAAAATTACGTCCCTCACAGTACTTTCGTCGAACGAGTGGCGGGCGACTAAGAAACGCCTTGGACGCTCTGCTCGTGTCTCGACTCCCTAGCTTCGTTACCAGCCTTCCCGTAGGTGTATGCTCTAGCAGATGATGAGAGCTTCCTGTTTGGTGGACTTCTCTTCCTCTTGGTTGCAAAAACTCGTCTAAGGTAGCCTCGTATTTTCTGCTCCGTTCTAAGCTACTTCGAATTATATTCCAACGTGGCTATGAGGTGAGTCGCTTGGTTGGTGAGGTGAGGAAACGGTGAGGGATGCTTCAGCTGCTTGTTTCGTTGAGTGCTCTGCCGGATCTAGATGCGGATGGCCTTGAGCGTCGAGAGCTTCGTGGGTATTTGGTGTCTCAAGATATTTTCTTTTCTCGTCTGCTCCCCCCCTTCTATTGCGTGTTTTAGGATGCTTTTAAAGAACCCACTTGGAACAAGGTCACGCCAAATTCTTCATTGCGCAGCCTTCTCATCTTGGTTGTATTCGCTTGGTTCTCTGTTTTCTACCTTGAGCCTCGTGAGCATATCTTCTCCTTTTATTTGATATCAATTAAAGACTAAAGCCACTCATTAAAAGGTCTTAGTGTGTGTGGGGGCTCTCTTTCTGTTTTTCCAGCCGTCAGTGAGGACTTCTTAGGTGTCTATTATAGAATATTTAAATCCCAAGCCAATTATAGTTCCCTTTTTGCGTTGAATCATCAATTCCTGGCTTGAGCATTTTGCTTGCAATTTTCTTCAGCTATATCTCACGCAGATTGGCTTGCTTTGCGCCTAAGATCTTTTCCAAATGTCTGTCAAATAAATTATAAAAGTAGATATATGATATTCAGCGAAAATTGGATTACTAACACCCAATAATACATATTAACGGGGTATAAAGTAACGTAAAATCCTGACTTATCAGCCTCCATTACAGAAGTAATTGCATATGTGAAATATAGATTTGTGTGTGTGTGTGACTTTTGAGAGGCGTGAAAGAAAGTGATTGGGGTCGAATATGGATGAAGTGAAGAATTGAGCTTATCTTGTTTCATCAATCGCTGGCTGGCTGGGATAAATTAATAAAAAATATAATCGCCGTTGCCGGGGATCGAACCCGGGTCACCCGCGTGACAGGCGGGAATACTCAACAATATACTACAACGACATCGTTGTAGGTCATATTCTACATCTCTTTTTATCTGATAATAATTATAATAAGTAACGTCGTAATTTGGGTCGGTAACATAACGGCCCAATATTAATTTTTCCCCATAGTAACGGCCCAATATTAATAACGCAAAGCTAAGTGAATCGCATGGTTTGACGATTCTACCCCTGTGAAGTAGTTGGTACCTACCGACAATTGGTAGTTGTGCATCTCATCCCATCTCATCTCATCTCATCTCATCTCATCTCATCCTATGATTTTTGTCTATTCACATTGACAAAGTCAACGGTCCAATCTCTCGCTCAACTCAACCCTCAATCGTCTAGAAGCTCTTTGGTTCTTTATGATTTATTTTGCATTCTGAATGAATCATTGCTTGGCTGCTTTGCCCTATACATAAATAATGTTAAATTAAATATATATGTCTAGGACGTCAGGCTATGCAATTATTCATTAGCTGCAATAATATATTTCTTTTTAGCTTGAACATCAAAACAAGACAAAACATATATTTAAGTACGCAGTGTAAAAGGTTAAAGTGGTGTAGACAGGTGATTGTTTGACTTTTCTTATTCCATGCGTCTGAGCTACTTTCACAATTTCCAGATTCCTCGGGTGACCAGGTTCAAACTGTAATAAGGATTTTATGCGTTCTTCAATAAATTTAGAATCTTTAATCCTCGCGTTTCTGTACATCTTGAATCTGTGATTTTTTTTTTTTTATCATATCGATTGATTTTGATCTTCATGTCACCCATTCGATTGGAAAAAAGATTAATTCTTGTGATTATTTCAGATCAACTACTATTACTACCATGGCATCAGTAAGTAACAGCAGCAGCGCAAAGAAGCATGTTCGTATCGACGCAACCATCGACACAGTGTGCCCATGGTGCTTTGTCGGGAAAAAGAATCTGGACAAAGCTATAGCTTCGTCGGCGGACAAATATGACTTTGAGGTTTTTCCGTTATTCCTTCGTCTAACATACTAGTATTCATCTCTGATTTTTTTATTATGTTTCTTCAACTTTCATGTGTGTCTTTGCTTCGAACACAGATAAAATACCATCCTTACCAACTGAATCCATCCGCATCGAAAGAAGGTATCGTTAAGAAGGACTTCTATATCAGTAAGTTTGGAGCTCGAGCTGCACAAATCGAAGGAAGAATGACCGAGGTAATAATATTGCTTGTTGATTGGCATACTTAAAAAATGTTGTAAGAAGAAGATGCTGAGCTTGAGATTTTCAATTTTTTTCAGATATTCAAGGGGCTTGGGATGAATTATGATATGTCGGGGCTTACGTAAGTTTTTGTTGGTTGCCGGCGATCTTAGAGTTGCCTTCATTCGCCCTCTTACTAATAAACGATTTTTTTGTTCTGTTATGCAGTGGAAATACTTTAGACAGTCATCGGCTGATCTACTTTGCTGGGCAAAAAGAACCCGAAAAGCAGCACAAACTCGTTGAAGAGCTTTGCAAGGGATACTTCACAGAAGGAAAATACATTGGAGACAGGTATGAGAAATTTTCCATCTTGTTTGGTATGGTATTATAACACCATGTGATAAGCCTCTCCCTTTGTTCTTGGAATTGGAAGGGGATTTCTGATCGAATGCGCTAACAAGGTCGGAATCCAAGGAGCAGCTGAGTTTCTTGAAAATCCAAACAATGGGTTGAAAGAGGTATGCATGTATTCATTCTAACATCATCGACAGAATCTTAGTGGCTCACACCTTACTTTTCATATTTACTTAGGTAACTGAGGAACTAAAGAGTGCTTCACCACATATCAATGGAGTACCGCACTATGTGGTGAGTTATTTAATAGAAAAAGAAATCAATCTTTTCGATATCATATGCATCCATGGATGATGATGATGATTGTTCTTTCATTTGTTGGGTAAAAAATAGATCAATGGGAAGCAGCAACTCAGCGGAGGTCAGCCGCCCGAGACATTCCTTAAAGCTTTTGAAGTGGCATAGGAAGTAACTGGAAAGAAGTGAAGTAATTCCGATCAAATAAAATGTTTCCATAGTATCGAAACTGTTTCCGTAGTCATTCCGTTCCGATCAAATAAAATGTTTCCGATGTACTTGGCCTTCTGTTCTGATCTGATGTAATGAAACAGAAATGTTTGTGCAACCTATTTGTAAGCCCGCCTAATTATGAAAAGAACATATATGTTGGTTGCATGAGTTTTTTTTTTTAATGCTGATCATTGAATATTGTAGATGATACTGCAATGTTATGGGGGGTGAATCTCTACCCCTGTGAAGTAGTTGGTACCGACAATTGGTAGTTGTGCTCATCTCATCCTATGATTTTTTTTTTCTATTCACATTGACAAAGTCAATGGTCCAATCTCTCGTCTGAACACAACCTTCAATGGTCTAGAAGCTCTTTGGTTCTTCATGATTTATTTTGCATTCTGAATTAATAGTTGCAATTTTCGTCAAAAACATTATTCGATTTCCATAAACGCATCACAAACAAACGAAAAGCGCTCTAGTATTATCACCGGATGAATTTGGTATAACTTGATAAATGGTCCAAATGTTGTCTTTGGAAAGTGAATTGGGCCAACAAATTCTACGTAAAATGCGGCCGATGGAAAACTCTTGAATTGAAAATACTCGTCCACGTTATATATCCAGCATGTCGGATCCTCTCCATTGAAGTTGGAAAAAGATAGCTTAAGATGACCGTACAAAGTTCACATTTCACATACCTATCGAATCACGTGAGATGCGTGAATCGTGAGAAATCTGTAGCGCCTGTAGTTCTGTTAACATTGTCTGTAACAACATTAACTTGATCAAACTAGACTCATGCTTTGCTAAGATTTCAATAACCTCGGTGCGAAACTCAAATAGAAATGTTACGAAGTTCTATTTCATTTCATATAAAAGAAAGAACGGGGCTTATACCAATGATACGAAGAGAAATTAGAAATAAGGTAATTGAGAAGAACACTGAGAAGACAAAATAGAAGCAAGGTTGGAAGACGTAAGTTCTATTTCATTTCATATCCTCATTCAGATACATCTTTGACAATTTAAAGCCTACTAAAACAATTAACTTATCAAACCTACGTTTGAGCGTCCATTAGAGGAGTCGCATTGGAAACCTCCTTTCATATGGTACACAATCCTTATTTACGTCCAGAGAGAAAAGTGGGACGAAAGCGAACACGTCGATATCCATGTGAAATGGACCGTCACAAGAAACGCTCAAGGAGAAACAATGATGATTTGCCATGACAACTTATCTAGAAATTGTTTTTATCATATACTGCTTATTTGAATGTTTTATGAATTTTTATAAATGTTGATCGTACGAGTTCAATGTCTAGTTATTTATTTCGGGAAATAGAGGAATTAACAACCACAAAAGATACTCCGACCAAAAACCATTAGGTTCAATCTCATGTGGGTGGCCGCGCGTTTTTGCAACAAAACATTCTGCTACAGCTGTCGATTCATGATCTTGATTCTTATTTTCCCTTCAATTAGACGAACAAAAAACGAGAAGTCATCAAAGTAAGTAAGCCCCTCGAAAACTGAATGCCCGTAATTTGATAGGACGAAAAAACATTCACAAGATATCAGCATAGTAATTGAGCTTGCTCGGCGAGATGGGGATGCCATTGACCCTATGATGCTTAATGATTCCTTCGATGACTTCTTGGGCTTCGATCTTACTCATCTCATCCCATTTATGAGTGGGAAAGTCAAACTCTTTCCCATCGTACTCCCACCCCTTATAGTTTGCCACATTTATACAAATTTATGAGTGGTATTTTTTATTTTCCCCAAAACACACATATAAGGCAAAACTAGTAACACTAGAAAACTTACCTCTTTAGGTTGCCACTCAAGTACTCCAAGTTTACTTGTTCCGCCATCCTTTCTGTTGACTCCCAAGGCAAATCACTATATCATATGAAGGGGAAAAGTCTATCTTAAAATTTTCTACTAAAACAAGTTAAATGTTTTATATAACAAAAACTGACTCAATAGCTCGTGTAAGTTCCTTAACATTTTCTTCCATTGCCTTCCTGGCCCTCCCTTTTCTTCGCCGCATTTTCATTTCGGCTTTCTCTTTTTGTCTCTCCTCGGCGGCTATTAGCTCTTGAAAAATAAAAGTTGTCATCGAAAGGTAAAGACAATCTAACTTCTTTATTAGTACATGGTTAGCTGTATCATTCATCATACCTTTAGCAGATTCATCAGCTTTCTTTTCTTCCTCTATTCGCTTCTGAGCTGCAGTTAGCTCTTCAGAATTAGAAGTTATTCCTAAGAAGAACAATATAATCTAATTTTTTTCAAATTAATGGAAGTTTAGCCCATTTTATTCAGCATACCTCTCTCTAATTCAGCAGCATTTTTTCCTTCCTCTACACAAGTAATGAAAGCATGATCATTTTCTTTCAATTGATCCTTCGATTTTGTTAAAGCTTTATCAAAGGCACAAAGAGCAGCGTCGAGCTTTCCGCGCCTGTGACACCCAGTCCTAGAAAATACAAATATTCTGAACGTTACTATGTCGATTTTGTTTTTTCATAAAGAAATAATTACCTATGAGATTAAAAAAGTAAAAACACTTCAAGAATACCCTAATATATAATAAGATTCTGCATATTTGCATTCGTAGCGATCTCCCATCAACTCGAAGCACTGAATGATAGCTTCAAACGCCTCTACAACGAGAAATTTATAATGATTTAATATAACAACATAGTCAAGAAAAAAGAGAGAGAGGAAAGAAAGACTTACTCTCATCATCTTTGCGGTCCCGCCAAGAACTATAGCAATGAGAGAGGCGCTCATACAATTGACAAATGTAATCTTTATTTGAAAGCTTGGAGATTTCTTTTTCAATTAAGTCAATTGCCTCGCCATACGCTTGATCTAAAATATAACTATCAATAGTTCTTTCGATTACTTTCATCCTCTTTGAATCAGCCATTTGAATTGCCTCTGAAGATACAGTATCAAAAGAAACTCATATATGAGCCTAATCCATGATAATTAATAAACAAACAATACAGTATCAAAAGAAACTCATATATGAGCCTAATCCATGATAATTAATAAACAAACAACATATGTTCTTAACAAATACAATATTATATATTGAAGTAATACAATCACGCATCATCTCATCTCACAAATTGGGCGTGAAACTAGAAGTAGAAGTTCTACGGGCATCATAAACAGTTAGGCATCAAATAATGTGTGTGACTAACACAATAAAGAAAACCCAATCATTTGCTACGTTCATTCACAACTTTGAAAGAAATTATTACCTCTGACGATTTATGCGAGAGAGGCTTAGTGAATGCGGATGAGGATGATGAGCCACCGTGATTAGTACTGATGACTGTAGGGTTTTACGATTATTGGGCTTAATATAAATTGTAAAATTATCTGTCATTCTGTATTGGATTAGAAAGCCCAACGCAACAACTATAAGTGCTTGTTTGGTTTGGGGTTTAGTGATTTTAAACTTGAGTTTAAAGCATGTTAGTGTGTTTGGTTCGTTAGTTTATCTAAACTATTGGTTTATATAAAACCACTCTAAACCCACGTAGACGAGTTTAAATAAACACACCTCCTCACATGTGTTTATTTAAAGTCACTAACCAAACACGCATTTTATTTATACCCATTAATTTATTTTATATAAACCCTTACTTAAATAAACCCTCATAATCATTAAGATAAACCTACCAACCAAACGAGCACTTAGAAATGTAGTTTTGTTGTACAAGCGACACGTGTCATGTTCATTTTTATTTCTTAATTAAAGTAATCATTATTTATATATAAAACATGCACCCACGTTTCTAAAAAACTAACAATAACAGTACCCTACACGGCTTACGTAAGTTTTTGTTGGTTGCCGGTGATCTTAGTTGCCTTGGTTCGCCCTCTTGCTAATAAACGATTTTTTTTCCCTCTTATGCAGTGGAAATACTTTAGACAGTCATCGGCTGATCTACTTTGCTGGCCGAAAAGCAGCACAAACTCGTTGAAGAGCTTTGCAAGGGTTACTTAACAGAAGGAAAATACATTGGAGACGGGTATGAGAAATTTTCCATCTTGTTTGGTATGGAATTATAACACCATGTGATAAGCCTCTCCCTTTGTTCTTGGAATTGAAAGGGGATTTCTGATCGAATGCGCTAACAAGGTCGGAATCCAAGGAGCAGCTGAGTTTCTTGAAAATCCAAACAATGGTTTGAAAGAGGTATGCATCATTCTAACATCATCGACAGAATCTTAGTGGCTCACACCTTATTTTTCATATTTACTTAGGTAACTGAGGAACTAAAGAGTGCTTCACCACATATCAGTGGAGTACCGCACTATGTGGTGAGTTATTTAATAGGAAAAAAAAATCAATCTTTTTGACATCATATGCATCCATGGATGATGATGGTGATGATTGTTCTTTCATTTGTTGGGTAAAAAATTATCAATGGGAAGCAGCAACTCAGCGGAGGTCAGATAAAATGTTTCCATAGTATCGAAACTGTTTCCGTAGTCATTCCGTTCCGATTGAATAAAATGTTTCCGATGTACTTCGCCTTCTGTTCTGATCTAATGTAATGAAACAGAAATGTTTGTGTAACCTATTTGTATTGTTTCCATCTATCTATCTATTGGATTGGATTGGCAATTTCAGAGTTTCAGACGCACAGCACAACGCTGAAGCAAAAACGACTGATGAACTAAGATTGCCAAGCCCAAGCCCAACTCAGTCTATAGCCCAGACTAGCCTAGCAGGTTTTAAGAGGGTTTAAAGGAGGAGACATGAATGATGGCAAGAAACCAGCAAAGCAAGGCGAGAAATTGCTATGACAATTTTTTTTTACATCAGCAGCTCTGTTTGAGTGAGTTCTAGCTAGTGAACCTTCTAATGAACGACTGCTACGCATTCACCAGTCAAGAAAGAGCAAATAGTTCGTTTCTGCTGTTATCTTATTCCTTAATTTTTCGCGGCGCGATATTGATTTGATGTCCATCACTAAAACCCCGATTTCGTTCATCTCCAATCTTCAGATTGATACCCCCTTGAACAAACCACTCGTCGATTGTACAGTTATGTGGAGGAACGCAGCAGCCAAACAGCTCCGTTTTTGTAATTGCTCCAAGTCACTTTCTCGTGCTTGCGCCTTTGTCCGACCGTCCCGAGAGCCCGATACCTTGGGCTTTAGTCTCGTGCCTGAGTTTTCGGAGAGGTCGAGAGATGGATTTCTTCAGAAAGACGGTCAATTTCCATGCTTGTCCACAAGAAGCCAGGTACAGTTGAACGGGTTTCTATTTAGAAGCTATGCTAGTGTTGCTGCTGAGGCAGTAGTGGAAGAGGATAGTAATGTTGGTGTAAGTGTAGCTGACGAGTTTCAAGAGCTACTGAAAGAGGTTAGAAAAGAGGAAAGAAGAAATTACCACATCATGTGGAGGAAGCATAGGAAAGTCAAAGGGATTGGGAAAGAAAAGTATGCTGCTCTCAGGAAGAGGCAAGTAAAGATCGAAACAGAAGCATGGGAACAAGCGGCCAAAGAATATAGGGAGCTTCTGAATGACATGTGCGAGCAGAAGTTGGCTCCGAATTTACCTTATATGAAATCTCTGTTTCTAGGATGGTTTGAGCCTTTGAGAAATAAGATCAAAGAAGAGCAAGAGTTTATTAGGAAAGGAAAGAGTAAGGCAGCTTATGCCAAGTACTTTGATCATTTGCCAGCTGATATGATGGCAGTTATTACAATGCACAAGCTAATGGCATTGCTGATGACCGGTGGGGAACATGGATGTGCGAGAGTGGTGCAGGCTTCATGTGTAATTGGTGATGCAATTGAGCAGGAGGTTAGTGAGCTGTGACTCTAGAATATCAATTTATAATGTGAAAGTATATTAGAAACTTAACCAAATCGTGTTCTTTGAGCTATAATTAACAAATTTATTGTCATACATCCACGGAGACATAATCACCTTAGATATCATATTAATCTTATTCCTTGGGATTGTATATTAAAACTTCTTTGAGAGTCCTTTATCTAATGATTTAATTGATGAGATATACTTTTCACTGATGTTGAACCGCTTTACACCTCATCAGGTGAGGATACGTAAATTCTTGGAAAAAACAAAGAAAACTGAAGTCAAGAGTGATACAGGAGATCAGTTAGATTCAGATACCAAAGAACAGGAAAAACTGCAGCAAAAGGTCAATAGTTTGGTGAAGAAACAAAAACTGCGAGCAGTACGGCACTTGGTGAACAAAAATAGTGAGTATCAACCTTGGGGCCAAGATGCCAGAGCAAAGGTCTGAACTTTTTTATTTTTCATCTTTGCAGGAAGGTTGTTTACGCCTCTTTAAAATCTGTGTGGGATGCCTTTTTTACTCTCAGGTTGGATGTCATTTGATTGACTTGATTATACAAACGGCCTATATCCAAGCCCCGTTTAATCAATCAGAAGACAGTTCTCCAGATGTTCGCCCTGCGTTTATACACACTTCCAGAACCGTGATGAAAGAAGCAAAGTAATACCTTATATAAACTTCATTACTCACATAAAGTTGTCGTGGTATCTTTTTGGATTTCTTTTCTAATTCTTTACTTTTAACAGGACTTCTAGCAGACGATATGGTGTTATCCAATGTGATCCTCTTGTTCGCAAAGGACTTGAGAAAACTGTAAGTTAAATTAACACATATGGCGTGTTAAACTCGATAAAGTGACTTAACAAAGACGTATTTGGCAATTACAAAAGAGAGAAATCATTAAAATTTCTCGGATAAGTTTTTGGAAGAGGCATGAAGGAACTAGTGACTTCACATTATAGTTTAGAGTAAATGAAGTTTTTTGTTGATTACTGTTTGGAAACTTTTTGTGGCAATTGTAAGAGTTGTATTCGCGTACAGGCCAGGCACATGGTAATCCCGTACATGCCCATGTTAGTGCCTCCAGTCAAGTGGACAGGGTATAGTTGTTCGTCATACTCCTCACTTAATTTGTTTTTTTTGTTGGACTTTATGGCCACCAATGTCGTTATGCTGATTTGGCATCTCATCTGAACAGATATGATAAAGGTGCATATTTGTATTTGCCATCATATGTGATGCGCACTCATGGAGCACGACAACAACGTGAAGCGGTTAAGAGGACCCCAGCTGAACAACTGAAACCAGTATTTGAGGTATGGAATATGTAGTTGACCATTTGGCTCTGGACAAGAAAAATTAGGTGGGAAAGCTAATCTAAAATTGGCTTTGACTCATCTTGCAGGCATTGGATACTCTGGGAAGCACGCGATGGAGAATAAACAAAAAAGTGCTAAGTGTTGTTGACAGAATTTGGGCTAGTGGAGGTTGCCTCGGGGACTTAGTTGACCGAAATGATGTAAGTTGATGTAGATTGATAATTTGGTACCACTTTATAAAGCAACTTTTCTTGGACGTGCAAATAAATACTCTATTATCATCTTCCGTAGATTCCCATTCCCGAGCAGCCAGATACAGATGACGAAAGTTTACTTAATAAATGGAAATGGAAAGTAAGAAACATCAAGAAAGAAAACCGCGAGAGGCATTCACAGCGATGCGATACAGAGCTAAAACTTTCCGTAAGTGGATTTTCTTTGTTATAAATCCATATATAATATATTTCAAAGCAATATTCGAGATGTATTCTTGATTCTGGATCAGGTTGCACGAAGAATGAAGGATGAAGAAGGATTTTTCTACCCGCATAATCTTGATTTCCGAGGTCGTGCATATCCCATGCACCCTCACTTGAATCATCTGGGGTCGGACATTTGCAGGGGAGTCCTAGAATTTGCAGAGGGAAGACCTCTTAAAGAATCGGGTTTGCGCTGGCTGAAGATACACGCGGCAAATTTATTTGCCAATGGTGTGGATAAATTATCGCATGCGGGTCGAATCGCATTTACCGAGAACCATTTGGATGAAATACTTGATTCCGCTGATAGTCCACTTGAAGGAAAGCGCTGGTGGTTGAATGCAGAAGATCCATTTCAGTTTTTGGCAGCTTGCACTAATCTTTCCGAAGCTTTGAAAAATCCTTCACCTGAAAGAACAATTTCACATATTCCTGTGCACCAGGTTAGCATGTAGTTTCATAATCATAAAATCTTCATTAATTACTATCTGATGTGCTGTGTAAATGTCTTCTGCTTGAAATTTGTTAGGATGGTTCTTGCAATGGCTTACAGCATTATGCTGCCCTTGGTAGAGATAAGGTTAGAAATTCAAGTTTAGTTTATCTCGCATCTTCAATGTAACATTATTGAGTTATCCAATAATCTCATGGGCTTTCTTTGTTATCACTCTTAACATATTTGATTGTGTCCCATGGTATTAATGTTTCAGTTAGGAGCAGCAGCTGTTAATTTGGTTACTGGAGAAAAACCTGCGGATGTTTACTCAGGAATAGCTGCCAGGTAGTTACTCAGGAAAGCCATTTATCTAACGTGTGTCGCGACCCACAATATAAACCCATTTCCCCTATTTTTACAGAAACAGAAAATACTTAGTTTACTCTTTCTGTAAGTGGGTAATTTATCCATGATTACGCTTTGATGCAGGGTTCTCAATATCATGAAGGAAGATGCCAAAAAGGATCCAGCAGTATTTCCTGATGCTGGGAGGGCTAGAATATTGATCAATCAGGTTTCTTTTGATGCTTGAATTTATCGTTCATATCTTAGATGCTAATTTAATTGACGCTATATTGATAAATGTGATGAGTTCTATTAGTAAATGAAACAAAACTGTGTCTTGATATCCATTGTATGTCTTACTTGCTCATCCTATTGGGAACTTGATCCATTTCTGATGTTCCACGTACTTTTGTAGGTGGACCGTAAGCTGGTAAAGCAGACGGTGATGACATCAGTGTATGGTGTTACTTATATTGGTGCCCGAGATCAAATAAAAAGGAGGCTAAAGGAACGTGATGCTATAGCAGATGATGCGGAGCTCTTTGGTGCCGCATGTTATGCAGCTAAAGTATGACATGGTTTTGCCTGTAGCCCTTTGATGTGATACAGCTTACCATAATTTATGGAAGGTTTTTATGATTCCAGAGCCAAAAAAAAAAGAAAAATATGCATAAATTCGTGGTGGTTGATAGGTTACTTTAACTGCACTGGGCCAAATGTTTGAAGCTGCTCGTAGTATCATGAGTTGGCTTGGGGACTGTGCAAAGGTGGGCGTTGTATCTTACTTAAATGTATACTTTGATTAGTGCCATTCCATGTAGATCATGCTGTGTTTCAGCCACGCAATAAACAAATGTTTTTCGCTGTAAATAAAATAAATATGAGCATGTCTAGAGTGTCAAGAGCAATCCAATCATGTTAAATACAATGTACTACTGGACTGACTTATAATCTGGCATGTCATCAATTATTTGATATTCATCAACCATGATGCTTCTGCAGATCATAGCTGCAGAGAACCAGCCTGTTTGCTGGACTACTCCTCTTGGACTCCCAGTGGTTCAGCCTTATCGTAACACAGGAAGACACCTTGTGAGTACTTGACTTCTTTTGCATTATATAACTTATTCTCAATTAGCTTTGTTTCATTCATCTCTTTTGTTTCCATTGCAGATTAAAACTTCCCTTCAGGTGTTGACTCTACAGCGGGAGACAGATAAGGTAGTCTTGTTCATATCATTCGACACTTAAAAGATTCTACCTATAATTAGTTGAAGTTAAATTCTCATGCGATTCATCACCTTAACCATAATCAAACTGAAACCTTGTTTTGTGATGACCAGCCAATATGATTTGAGCAGAATGATAAAATTTATGAGTAGAATTTTTCTGATCCTGTTGCAGATAATGGTCAAGAGGCAGAGAACAGCTTTTCCACCTAACTTTGTTCATTCACTCGACAGTTCACATATGATGATGACTGCTATTGCCTGCAAGGCTGCAGGGTTGAATTTCGCAGGTTCGTCTCATCTGACGTGCCTCGTCTTGACTATAAAAAACTTGTGACGTTTTAACGTAAAATCTTCATCGCTTTGCAGGTGTTCATGATTCATATTGGACACATGCATGTGATGTGGATGAAATGAACATGATATTGAGAGAGAAATTCGTTGAGCTATATGAAGCACCAATTCTTGAAAATGTGAAGTCTCCGTTATTCCAAATTCACCAGTGCCTATTTTCTTGCAGGAACTTGTGAATTTCTTTTCTTTTGTTTCTTTCCACCAATTGTAACGTCTAACTGTTTGTTGTTTAAATAGTTGCTGGATTGCTTTCAAAAGTCTTTCCCTACGCTATCTTTTCCGCCATTGCCAGACCGTGGGGACTTTGACCTTAGAGACGTATTGCAGTCGCCATATTTCTTCAACTAAAGGAACAAGCTGAGGGGCTGATCTACGTGGCGGTGCCCTTTCATTGTGAATAACTCAACAAGGATGACCCTGCAGATCGTGAAACCATGTTGGCTCAAAATGATCAAACCTTTGATCTCTTATTTGGCGGAGGCTTAAGTGGTGTGGTGCATCGCTCAATCACCTATCGATCTGTAGCTAAGCTATTTGGTGCGATGCAAATAAGCACAGATAGAGGAATCTGGTGAGAATCACGGGTTTGAAGTCGCTATTCTCTGATATCATTTATGGTAGCAGAGAAAAACTTGCCGCGGCATAAAGTTTTTCCTTCTTACTGATTAGTTGGAAAGATATGCATGTATATGATGTATAGAGGAATCTCTGTGCATGGATATAGTAAGATGTAGAACCTTCTTTATTGTTGTATGTGCTATAGAAAACTTCCAGATAATATCTGAGGAAATCCTATCATAGTATGTATAAAAATATTCAGAAAGGTATATTCTGAGGAAATCCTATCATTGTTATCGAATCTTGAATCTTTGCTTGCTCTCCCTGGCCTGGGCAGTTTCACATTATGTTAATGCATTTGCAGTACACACCTGTTTTGCACGGAAACATAGAGCAGGAAAACAAACAAAGACCAGTAATTATTTCAATGCCAGATCATTCATAGTTTAGCAAATAGAAGGTTGTAATATGAAAAACGACACACATCAACTAAACATGAAAAGTGAATGAATATCTTTCTTAGTTCTCGTAAGAAGAATTCAAAGGCAACTAACAAGAAACAATTTTTCCTCATCCTCATCCTTGCTTCTCAGAGTTGATTTGGGTGAACCAACAATGACAGCGTTGGTGAAGCTGTGGTACATTATTGCCCCTCCATTTTCAAGACGCTCATAGCTCCTTGCTCCACACACATATCCCATCATATTCAGAGCAGACTTGGAATGAAATAAACCATTTTCAGCATGAGAACAGTGCAGAGCAAAAGAAAAGTTTGCTGGTTGGAAACAAGCCAACACTCTCCTGAGCAAATGAGTAAAATCAACCTGCCTAAAATCGTAGCCCAATGCCTCGAAACTAGCGTAACTGAAGCCATTTTCTGGTGTGACGTGAATTGTAGAGACCGAACCTCCTTCTACAGAATTCATTGAGTAGCCACATGGACTAAAGTCAAAATCACATATCTCTGAGTTCGGGAGGATTTTTCTGATTCCAGAAACTTCTGTCATGACCGCAGCAGAGCTCGACTGGTTCTTGAAGAAGACCGAAGCCTTTTTTCGGTCAAGATTGGTCATGCACATCTCCAGCGTATAAACAGGTTGTTTCGTATTGATCTTCGATTTGGCATATGCAGAGTAAACATGCCACTTCTGACGTTCATCAGCACCGCCCATGATATAAGCTTCACTATTAAGACCAAGCTTGCTACAATGACTTTCAAGAAGTACGACTTCTTCAGAAAAACAGCGATGTGGGAACGACTGAGCACCAGGAAATATGAAACTCCCACGGGTGTATCTAACAGAACTCACACGGAGTTTAATTTTATCAGCCATTTCAAGGATAGGTGGGATCGACAGCAGCAGTTTCGTGGTGCCACAAGTTTTGAGGATCATCTTGTAGGGATAAACAAAAAGGCTAGACTCAGAAAGGACATAAGAGTCAACTTCCTCATTCATCAATGAGGAGACAATGGTGCAGTTTGCTGCCTCCAGTATTTTGTCCAACTGATCTCTGGACAACAAACGAAGGCCACGGTATCCAGGATCAGAAAGTACTATGGGCTGGAAAAATGAAATCTCAAGCCTTTTCTCGTAACCTTCGAAACCAATTGCCGAAACAGGTAAGGCCATTGTAACTCGGAAGAAGAAACTGCTGTCTTGAAGCAATAGAAGACGAGGAAGGACGAAAAGAGACGGAAAAGCAAAATGTAATCTTTCGAACCACAAAGGGTGGTTATATAAGAGCTTGGAGAATGTTAGGATGGCTGTCTCGTGCACTGCAGCAAAGAATACCATTAATGATTAAAAGTCAGGAGATGACGAACAAAAAAAATGATAAAACGAGGACCCAAAATCAATACTTCTATGACGAAAAGTACGACTTACGTTAGAGTATGCAGCAGACTTGAATTTCTTGATTCCACCATGAGGGCGAACATCTTCAATGCTGTATTGGACGCACAGTTCACTGAATAATGATTCCATATTCATACCTTTTGAGTCTATCATATCATTTCACCTGTCAAATAACCACATCCTAATTAGACAAAAACCATCCTGTCCAGAACAAACTTCGATTGGCTCAGCTAATTAGCTACCAGAAATATCATGGTGAAAAGAAAAGAATATATTATATGTGAGGGAATTCTATGAACATCTCTCCCACTCAAACATAATTATCCAAGTTTCTTTTGTTAAAGACTACACGATCTCATCGAGAAAGAAACATAAAGTTAACGACACTAAGAAAACGCGAAAATCAGCTGGAATATTATCGAACAACAGGAAGAAACAACAGAAAAATAATCATCAAAACCAAAACAGTTCCTAATTAGCATCACAGAATTGCGAAGCTCGATCGCCATCATTCAACATAGACCTTACTCGGAGTGTCCGGGATAGAACGAATACGAGAAGAAAAAGTCAACCTTTCAATCGATCACAATCAAGAGACACCATATAATTAACATCGCAATGTTCTGTCTTCAACAAAGCCCCATCAAAAGAAAACCGTCGAAATCCCAGCAAAGCAAAAAACCACGTCAAGGACACAAGCAGATCGTTACCTAGATTGGAAAAATTGGATTAAATTGAACAAGACCTATTATCAATCAGAAATCAGAGAGCCTTTGAGAAACTAAATGAGAAATGGTGCGAGTTGGTAGTTTGTTTTGGTACGAGAGGGATACTGTGGGCTGATGATAGAGTTGAGAATAGTAGGCTTTATTCACATACTATTACTAGCCCACAAAATTATCCATACAGATCTTAAAATTATTAAACGGAAAAAAAGTAAAGAGAAGATAAACTGAAAGATTTTTCACTTCTTTACACGGCCCACCAATAAATCCAGCGGCAGCTATTTATAATGTTTGTCGAATTTCGGACATATTCTGATTCTTGAAGCACCAACTCAGGCAAGCAACTCTCATCTCCTCCTCAATATTGACGAAGGAGTTCAATTTACCAGTTTAAAGGCTATTGGAAGGTATTTTTTTCTGACCGAAAGAAATTCTCACTTGCAACGATAATTGGTAAAATGCGATTTGCTGTCATGCCTGTTAATATTCATGTCATCTCGAAATTTAGTTCGATATCGTGATTTGATTTATTATTGCGTGGTCTATCAGTAGCTTATCGATGATTGCTCCGAGATGATGCAATTATTTCCAATATGATTCAGGCAAGGATTAAAACATGGTTAAAGGGGAAGAGCCAAAGAGAAGGGTGGCTTTCGTATTGGTTGATGGCATAGGAGACGTTTCACTACCGAGATTTGGTTATAAGACGCCACTTCAGGTGGCTGATGTGCCTAATTTGGATGCAATTGCTTCAGCTGGGATCAATGGTTTAATGGATCCAGTCGAAGTGGGATTGGCTTGTGGAAGTGACACTGCTCATCTTTCTATTTTGGGGTACGATCCAAGAGTTTTCTATCGAGGACGTGGTGCATTTGAATCAATGGGTGCTGGCTTGGCAATGTCTCCAGGAGATATTGCTTTTAAAGTATGCAATTTTCGCTTTTGTAACCTTGTCCTCTACGATCAATTATTGGATTTTGCATTCATTCAGTGCCGTCTGAGTACTCTTTTCTTTGACTTTGTGTTCATGTTTCTAATCTAATGTTCCCTTTCGTGTGTTGTTGTTTCTTCTTAGTCGAACTTTGCGACCCTCGATGAGAAAACAGGTGTAGTCACCAGCAGGCGGGCTGATAGGCACTTTGAAGAGGAAGGACCTGTCCTTTGTTCTGCATTGGATGGGATGAAACTGCCTAATTTTCCTGAATATGAAGTGAGAGTCAGGTATGACTGAGCTATTTCGTGTCGCATTACATACGTCATTCATTTAGATTTGGCCTGCTTTTAAACTTGTTATTTAACGAGTCGAAAATCATCTTGTTCAGGTATGCAACAGAGCACAGATGCGGGGTAGTTGTCAAGGGTCCGAAACTAAGCGGGAACATATCAGGCACTGACCCTTTGAAGGATAATCGTCTTCTTTTACAAGCACAACCTCTCGATGATTCTGAGGAAGCAAAGAACACTGCTGCCGTGGTTAATGAGTTATCAGTGGAGATATCACGCATCTTGGTTGCTCACCCGATTAATGCAAGAAGAATGGCCGAAGGAAAGAATATCGCTAATGTGGTCCTACTGCGAGGTTGTGGCATTCGTATAGAGGTAGTTGCCCTTCTTCTCTCTCTACTATCTCTCCATTCCAAACAAACCTTGAGACACTTAGTTCTCTTGTATCATCAGTTTTGGATAAACTTGAAGCTGAAACGACTTCTCTACAATCGTAGGTTCCACATTTTGAGGCTGTCCACGGCCTATGGCCTTGTATGGTTGCCCCCACCAAAATTATTGCTGGGTTGGGTTTATCGCTTGGTATCGACATTCTTGAAGCTCCAGGAGCTACTGGAGACTACAGAACGTTGCTAACGTCCAAAGCAACTGCAATAGCCAGGGCACTCTCTGCTCCTTTGCAGCCAAAGCCCAACGTCTTTGTGCCCGGCGAAGATGAACATAGACCTGGCAGATTCGACGGTTACGATTTTGGGTTCCTCCATATTAAGGTTGTCTGGGTGTGTTTCTTCATTAGCCATGTTACTATGTCATAATTTAATGGAACAGAAAAGGAGTTGATTTATATGAGGATGTGCAGGCAATAGATGATGCTGGCCACGATAAAGCAAGCACGTTCAAGGCCAAAGGATTGGAGGCTGTGGATAGAGCCATAGGACAGCTGGCTAAGCTCCTTTGGGAAGCAGAATCAACTGGGAACTTTGAGTACTACTTCTGCGTAACTGGCGATCACTCAACCCCGGTCGAGTACGGAGATCACAGCTTCGAACCCGTCCCTTTTGCCATCTGTCGCTTGAGAGACTTTGTGGGCGCCATTGGCGGGGAATCACACCTTCTAGAAACTTCTCTCGAACCATTCCCACTTCCTACGACTGGCGAAGACTTGGACACAAAAGACAAACATGGCGGTGGTGGTGGTCGGGCTTTTGGATGTGATAGCGTGTCTGCATTTGATGAGATATCAGCCGCCAGAGGATGTCTCGGCAGATTTGATGGAAGCCAAATGATGGGAATCATCAAGGCCTTTATGAAGCTCTAACCAATGCGTTTCATCCAAGGTACAATAGTAATAATGGGACTCGCTAATCTTCTCCAAGTTTATTATATGTTATAGCATCAGTGATTATTTATGTAATAACGAGTTACCTCGCCAATGCTGATCTGTGATTCTGCAAAACGTGGATTTAATTACACATTAATAAAGATTGTCGTAGTGTTTTTACTTTACAACGACATTGGCGAGCAAACTATTAGTGGACGGAGAGCTCCGCTCGCTCAGCCAAGATTCATGGACAGAAACAGGCGAAAACTCCTTCTCCTCCGCCGCGCCGCCGCCTCGCTGCGTACAAGCAGCAGCAGCAGCAGCAGCCGACCTATTACTACTCACCGCCAGCCCAACCTTACTACTGCTGTTATTACCATCCGCCGTCGCCTTCAAACTAGTCGGCTTATCCCTCCCAATGTACGGCGACGAACAAGACGAAGCGACGGACGAACCCATGTTGACGTTACCATCATCCGACGGCGCCCAAGCGCTGACCCTAATCTGCTCCAACTCGTCGGCCACCTCCATCATGGAAGGCCTCATATCCCTATGGTAAGCCAAGCACCTAAACGCCAGCTCAGCCACCTTATGGACCGACGACAGAGTCCAAGCATCCCTGTTGGGCTCTACGTAGAGGTCCACGATCTCATCGACCCGCCCCTTGCTTATCTTGTCGATTGCCAGGGCAGCGAGATTAATCTCGCTGTGGGGGCGCGAGAAGTCGACCACCTTCATCGCGGTAATAATCTCGACGAGGACGACCCCGAAGCTGTAGACGTCGCTCTTGTCCGAGAGGTGGAAGTTCTGATGGTACTGAGGATCGACGTAGCCCGGCGTCCCCTGCGGTGCGGTGGAGACGTGGGAATCGTCCGTCATGCCGAACCTCGACAGCCCAAAGTCGGCCACTTTGGAGTTGAAGTTGTAGTCGAGCAATATGTTGCTCGACTTTATGTCTCGATGGTATATGGGAGGGTTCATGGCAGAGTGGAGGTGGGCTATGGCGTGGGCCGTCTCTGCTGCAATGGTGAGGCGTACGGTCCACGGAAGCACCGAGCCCTTCTCCCTTTGCAGATGCTGGGCTAAGGTGCCGTTGGGCATGTATTCGTAGACTAGGATCTGCTCGCCGTTCTCTATGCAGCAGCCCAAGAGTCGGACTAAGTTTGGGTGGCTGACTGAGGATAAGAGCTTGATTTCGTTCATGACTTGGTCGATGCTTTCGTCGTAACGGTCTCTGTATCTTATCCTCTTTATGGCGACGAGCTGATGATCTTCGTTGCCGTGGTGATGGTGGTGGAGCTTGCCCAAGTAGACTGTGCCGTAGGCTCCTGTTCCGAGCCTCTGCTTTTCGGAGAAATTGTTGGTCGCCTTTTCGATCTCTCTGTAGGAGTATAGCGGTACGCTTGAGTTGCCTGCTGCTTCGGAGAGGAGGTGCTTTGCGCTTAGGCGTTTCTTCTTCAGTGTCGTGGACCTTCGCTTCATTAAGCAGTAGACCATGGATGCTCCCAAGATGGCTGCGAATGAGGCGCCGGCCACTACTCCTAAAGTAAAAGAGATGAATATGATTTGAAAAATAGGGAGAAATTTTGAGCAAATGTGCTCTCCTCTCCAATCGATGTATGTATTATACCTCCGACGAGGATGCCGACTTTCTCGTGGTTATTACTGCACTGCTTTCTTCCCGGACATTTGGGAACTGTAATGAAGTTGCAACTTTTCATCACGAGGAGGAAAATATAGTTGATTATTGCGCTGACCTTCGTGGGTATCTTACATAACAAAGATGAGATCTTTCTTTCCTACGACTTCCCTTGGCGAAGAACGAATTTTTCAAAAAAAAAGAAAGATCAAAACTATTTTTTATTTATTTATTTATTCTAGTGTTGAATTTTCTCGACGACGACCATGTGCTGCTGCTTGCTCATATCTTTCCTAACAGACTCGATTTGAATGACGGAACAAGCTTTGACTTTTTCTTTTTGTAATGATCTCAATCATCCTAATAGCATCACTTTGCGATCTCTAGAGTCTAGAATCATTCGTCTTCCTCATACTAGGTCTTGGATTATAAATCATTAACAAGAAATCACAAGTGAAACAAGTAAATGAAAAGATCGAACAAACGAACCTTTCAAGGTGCAACTGGTGAAACCATCGCCTTCATAGCCTTCATTACAACGACAACGATGACCCATCTGTTGTCCTTGGGGAACGATGAACTTGTTACAAGTAGCATTTGAGCTGCAATTACATAATTCTCCACCAACCCACCATCCCAACTCCATGGTCCAAAAATCAAGAGATACGCTGCTGCTATCACTTGCGTTGTTCAAAGAACCGTCGTCATACGTATCCAACATGACCGAAGAAAACAGAACGCTGCAATTTCCTCTGCCCATCACTTGCGTTCGATTCATGAACTCGTCGGAACTATCACCCAAGCCGCCGGTGTGGCAGCTAACGTTGTACACATCGCCGGTCTGAGGACTCGAGCCACATGCTAGGTAGCCCGTTCTTGACTGAACCAACCTGGCCGGGATTGCACAGTCGCTGAAAGCCGAGGTGCAGTGATCTAAGAGAAGACCGTTGCGCCATGTGGGGGCATAGTTTTCTCCGAAGAGCTCAGACAGTTGGTCGATGCTTCGGCTGCAATTTGGGGGTAGACTAATCAAGATTCGATCTGAAGTCAAGTTCTTTACTGTATAGCCACCTATTGTATATCTGCTTCTGCTGTTGTTTTCGCCGGAGCAGTTCAATCTTATCGGGCACTCGCCGGAGAACCCAAACGGATACTGTACTTCGACGCCTCCGCAGGTACGGTCGCAGGGATCGTCGCCGGCGGTGGTGTTCCGAGCATGAGATATAATGGTTGTTAAGACGAACGAAGAGATTAGCAGTAGGATTGTGCGGTGGAGAAGAGAATGAAACATGAGAAGAAAATTATCTGTTTTTACGACGAGGACGATGAAGATGGAGATGGAGAGAAGGCAAGTGAAGGGTACATTATGGAAAGAGAAAAGGTTGACTTGTGAGGGAGAAGTAATATTTATGAGGTGCAGTTGATGGTGGTGGAAGAAAATTAAATGCTTTTTAATGATTTTTATGAGCAACTGCTGCTATCCTTTTTCTGGGTAATGATTTATTTGATTTTAATTTTGTGTTGAATTAAGAATCTTATCCGATGAATGAATGAAAAGCGTGTGGTATAGAGGAAAAAATATGTGTCGTTGGGTGAAAATTCCAGGAAAGAGTTCGAGTGGAGTCCAGTAACATGCCAATTAAAACTTGCGCTAGTCCCTTCATTATCTTTCATTCCTTCTAGATAAAAAGTTAAATTAGTATAATCTAATTATACAATTCTTTTACTTTTCTGCCAGTAAGTTATTGCTGTTTTCGGTTTTTATTTTAAGACAGAAGACATAACGTGGTCAATGATTAAATAAAACCATACAAGTTTGAACGTAACAAATCTACTTTGTTCGAACAAAAGCTTGGACCGATAACATGATTGTAGATTGCATAATAGAATAGCAATGCGAGATATACTTGACTTTTTTTCTCTCTTAAATAAAAACTAATTCGATGAAGCAATATATAAATGTGACGAAAACAAGATATCATCATCATTTGATATTTTTATTGTTGAACAGAACCAGAGAAATTAAGCAATAACTAGCCATAATTAAATAAGCCTTCCTGTAATCGACATTCCAAAATATTATTACATAATCAAGAATTCTAACGCGTTCCAGCTCCGCCCTTCCGAGTTTCAAAGGATGAGAAAAATTCAGCTGAAATATTTGACTGATGAGGTATATAATGAACTTATCTCAAATCTCTCTCTCTACTGTCTACATTTTGTGACATCGAACCGCTAGCGAAATGTTCGATAAAGTGATAGGTTTGGGACAAGCAACTACTCCAATCATTAACAATTCAGTTGAAATTTGCTCCATGGAGATGGAGGTGGTATCCGGATCTTTCCATGAGACCAAAGGCCCGGGGGGGGGAGACCTACCAAAGTCTGATTTGGCTGTCAATTGGCAGCCCTTTAAAGACCTCTCTAATGTCATTGCGTCAGATGGGAAAGGTTACATAAGAAGACAGAAAAGGTTAAATCAAAGCAAGAAGAGACCTAACTCAATGATCAGTGACATGGAAATAACTAATGGGATAAATGTGGGTGGCAAAAGGGCCCTAGAGGAGGATCCTGGAATCATTGAACAGAAGACCAGCCCTTGTAAAAAGAAATTGAAATCTAGTACAAGCATAATGAATGAGGAAAAGGAAAAGGTGGGGGTAGCCAGCCTTGAGTGGCCCCATGGTGTACAATGAGAGTTTGTGTGTGGAACTGTAGAGGTTTGGGAGGACCCTCTACAGTTTCCCAACTAAAGGAGTCGATGAGATTCCACCACCCTGAAATAATTTTTATTAGTGAAACCAAACAAAAAAAGTCATTCATTGGCACTGTATGCAAGAATCTGAAACTAAGAGAGAGATGGTATTGTGTGGACCCGATGGGCAGAAGTGGCGGGCTGTGGGTTGGTTGGTCTGAGGATGTTGTCATTAAACAAATTATTGGGTCTAGTTTCTGCCTGGAAATTAACTGTGAGAGCAGAAAGGAGCAGCTCAACTTTTGGGCAGTTTTTGTCTATCTTAGCACTGATACGCAACAGAGGAGAACACAATTTGAATATCTGACACAAGCTAAGCATAAATGGGGACAGATGTGGTTCCTTGGGGGAGACTTCAATGAGATCAGAAATAATGAAGAGAAGGAGGGAGGTAAAAGCAGAACAGCTGGGAGTTTTACAACTTTCAACACCTTTATTGATGGTATGGGAATGATGGAGCTGCCATTTACTGGGTATAGATTCACATGGGCAAACAATCGGAGTGGAGAAGGATTTGTGGAAGAAAGGATTGACAGGATGTTTGTTTCACCTCATTGGTTCTCTAAATTTCCGGGTTCTATGGTTTGCCATGAAGAAAAGTTCTCATCAGATCACTGTATGCTGACTTTTATATCAGATCCTAAGGTGGAAAAGGCGAAGAAAAGGTTCCAATTTGATAAGAGATGACTAGTCCAACCCGGAGTTAATGAAGTAGTTGTACAAGCATGGAAAACTAACCAGGCTGGGACACCACTCTTTCAACTGATGATGAAGATTAGGAACTGCAGAATGAGTCTCTTGACGTGGAGCTCTGGACTTAAGAATAATAGTGCTACTCGAATTAAGAACCTCAAGAATGAAATGAGTACGCTCATGAGAGATAAGGGAGATAGGGATTGGGGCCGTTGGCAACAACTTAAGCTCAGCCTCCATCAAGCGTATGGAGAGGAAGAGATGTACTGGAGTCAGAAAGCCCGGATCCAATGGCTTAAGGAAGGTGATAAGAACACCAAATTCTTTCACGCAACAACTACCCAAAGAAGAGCCATTAATTCTATCTCCAACCTCATTAACAACGAAGGACTCCCATGTGAAGGAAGAGAAGAAATTGAAAAGGTGGTAACCGAGTACTATAGGCAGCTGTTCACTTGTTCTTCTCTCTCAGAACACACAGAAATTCTTCAAGGAATGCCTTCGTCCATCTCCTCTGCAATGAATCAGGAGCTTACCAAGCCGGTCAACGAAGAAGAGATAAAAAGAGCCCTTTTCTCCATGCATCCCACAAAGGCTCCTGGGCCTGATGGTATGAACCCCCTCTTTTTCAACACTTTTGGCCTGTTATTCATTCTGATCTTTGTTATGCCGTGAGAAACTTCTTTAGACACAATTATATGCTTAGGAAGCTTAATCACACACTCATCACTCTCATCCCTAAGGTTAGAAAACCGTCACTGATATCGCATTATAGACCTATTAGCCTTTGTAATGTTGCTTATAAGATCATTTCTAAAATAATTGCTGAGAGATTGAAACCTTGCCTTCAGACATGCATTCATTCTAGTCAGTCGGCTTTCATTCAGGGTAGACAAATTCTTGATAATGTGGTAATTGCCCATGAATGTCTACATTATCTCAATAGCCTTAGGAGCAGGGGGAAAGGTTTTATGGCTCTCAAGCTTGATATGGCTAAGGCATATGATAGAGTTGAATGGGGGTTTCTTGGGAAAGTTATGTCTAAAATGGGATTTGATCGAAGGTTCAGCGAGTGGATTAGTACCTGCATTAGCACCTCGTCATTCTCTTTCAATATTAATGGCACTTCATCTGGATTTGTGACACCTACTAGAGGAATTAGACAGGGTGATCCTTTATCACCCTTTCTGTTCCTTATCATTTCTGAAGCCTTCTCCAACCTTATATCTCGGGCTTCTCAATCTGGAATGTATAAAGGTCTTAGAATATGTAGAGGGGGTCCGCTTATTACCCACTTGCTTTTTGCTGATGATTCAATTCTGTTTTGTGAAGCATCTGTTGAACAGGCTGTAGTTATTAAAGATTTGCTGGAGCTTTATGGAGCAGCCTCGGGGCAGATTGTCAATCTGGAAAAATCATCAGTTTTCTTCAGCAAAAACACTGCAGCTGCTGTGAAGGAGGGAATTGGCCAAAGTCTCACGGGCATTAAAGAGCAATCTAAATCAAAATACCTTGGACTACCTCTGGGGATTGGAAGATCCAAGCTGGAGACTTTCAACTACATCATCGAGGCTGTCAAAAGTAGACTTTGCAGTTGGAAAAATACATTTCTTAACAATGCTGGTAAAGAAGTTTTAATGAAATCTATCATAAATGCTTTACCAGTTTTTGCTATGTCCTGTTTTAAAATCCCAGCTGGAATCTGTAAGAAAATTGTCTCTGTTGCTGCGGATTTTTGGTGGGGTTCTAATGAAGCTGACATTCCCAAGGCTCACTGGAAAGCTTGGAACAAACTAACTTTGGCTAAGTCTGAGGGGGGGCTTGGATTTCACGACCTTCAAAAATTTAATGATGCATTGATTGCAAAACAACTTTGGAGGCTGATTTCCCAACCTAATGCCCTTTTCTCTAAAGTTCTCAAAGCTAAGTACTTTCCATCGACTTCCTTGCTTCAGGCAGCATGCCCTACCTCGGCTTCTTGGCTATGGAAGTCTTGGTTTCAAGCTCTCTATGTCATCAGAATTGGGGTGCGATTTCGAGTGGGGAATGGCGAAGATATTAAAGTATGGAGCTCTCCATGGATACAACAAGTTCCTGGCTTCATTCCTTCTCCGATGAACCAAAATGCCAGTGCTATTACATGGGTTAGAGAACTTATTAGTGAGGATGGTAGTTGCTGGAATTCACATCTCATTAGATCTGTTATGTCTAAGGAGGTGGCTGATTTCGTTGAAGAAATTCCACTCAATAATAACGGAATTAAGGATTGTCTAATATGGGGATTGGAAAAAAGTGGGAAGTTCAGTGTCAGGTCTGCGTACACGGCTATCATGCGGAATCAGAGACTGAATGAAGGGCTTACTGAGAGTAGTGATAGAGGGCAATCACAAGCTAGAATGTGGCTCTTGACATGGAAACTTAAGATTAAGAACAAGCTGAAACACTTCATTTGGAAAGCGTTTCACAACATTCTACCTACAAAGACTAATTTGCTGAAAAGAGGAAGTAATGTCGACCCCATTTGCAGCTGGTGTGGGGATGCTTTTGAACACATGGAACACATTTTCTTCCATTGTGATAGGGCCCAAAAAGTGTGGAAGCTATCCCCTTTAGAATGGACAGGATTTCATAACAAAGAGATCGTGTTTAGAAGCTGGTGGCTGTAGATCTGTAATGCTCCAGAGCCGAAGAGTATCATTGATCGTATTCAATTGTCAGTTTATATTCTTTGGATGCTTTGGAAGACTAAAAATCTTTGGATTTTCAATGGCGAGAAAATATCAGAATTGGACACTGTCAATTTAGCAGTGTCTGAATGGAATGAGTTTTTGTTGCTGACTTAATTTTATTTGCGATTCTGGTTTTTTCTACTGTTTGGCTTTGAGGTGGTTGATCTGTTCAGAATCTGTAGGGTCTCCCTCGGGGGATCAGTGCATGCTCTGTGCTTTCGCTTCCATTACTTTGCAGCCTGGAGTGGAATTCCTGGAGTTGATGTGAACATAAAGTTGTTGGCCAGGGGTATGATACTCAGTGGAGAACTGCTTTTGTTTTTGCTTTTGTTTGGCTTTCTTGTAACAACTACAGGGCTGGGATCGTGCTCTTTTGATTTGTGGTAGCGTCTTTTTATCTTTTAAACTGACTTTCTTCGTTTCTTATCAAGGTGTTGATGGTTGTGCTCATCGAATGAGCTTTTCGTTCCTACTGGTAAAGTAGATGTAGCCAGAGGAACCTGTTGGGCTGTTTAGCCTTTGTAATTAACATTTTGAATTTTGAGATTGGGCAAGCTTTCGTTGGAAAAAAAAAAAAAAAAAACCGCTAGCGAAATGTTCGTATATTCGTGTTATTTAAGAAAGAAAAAAAAAGAAGGAAAGCGAACTGAACGACTTTGAAGATTATAAGTCAACTGTCCATAGGAACTTACCGCGAAACAGCTGATGTATCATCTCATCTCTTCCACACTCAGACCTTGAGTGTGATTTTGACCGATTCTATGTGAAAAAGCTCAAGAGAGAAGCAACCCTCAGTTTCTTCAGGCGGAGGAAGAAATTGTTAAAATGTCAGCTATCTACGACAATTGGGAGAGGCTAGTTGCAGCCACCATCAAAAGACAGGAGCTTTGGGAACTATTTCATTCTGATTCAAGAGCTACAAGCATAAGCTCATTATCGTCGGATTTTAATTTTTTTAGTTATATTCCAGATTTTCCGTATCCAAGTTCCAGTTTGTGGTACCCAATTGCTGAAGATGGAGTGTATAGATGGGGGTATAGTGCTCACGACCCAGAAGTTAAGGGCTTTGATAAGACTGAGACGAAGAAATCCATTAATACAGTCCCACCTGAAGAAATCATTGTAAATGGGAAGCCTCTTACAAGAAAAGAGCTCCTTTTGCTGCAAAGATGCTTAGTTCCTCCAAAAGATTTGGTACCAGGAGACTATTGGTATGACAAACATTCGGGTTTTTGGGGGAAGGTAAACTCAAAAGTTTGAAGAAAGGCTCTTTCTTAGGATTCAGTTTCCTTTTTTTCTTTTCATATCCATTTGACTTACTCTTATCGACAGCTAGGACAAAAGCCATGGCAAATTATAAGCTCCTATTTGGACGTGGGAGGTGGAGTTCAAAAAGATGCCAGCAATGGCAAAACAAGAGTCTATGTTAATGGCCGCGAGATAACCAGAGTTGAAGTGCGCTTGTTCAAGGTGATCCTTGTTTGATAAAATATGAAATATCATGTGTGTTCATTCTCTAATTTAACTATAATCTTGTCTTTGCTTCTTAGTTCGCTGGGGCTGGATGTCGTAGAGGTGATCACATTTGGTTGTATGATGATGGAAGATACGAAGAAGAGGCGAATCGCATGAGAGGAAGCATACGGAGCAAGGTGGCATATCTTATTCCATATATTAAGACATCAAAATCATGTAGTAAATCCTATGACATCAGTTTTCCATTCGCTTTATTACTCAGCCAGGAGTTAAGCTGCTCTGTTCTCTTCTTTCTCTTCCATACCTTCCTAAATCTGCTCGTAGTACATCGGGAGAATCCTTAAACTTGGAGCAGGGTCCTATTCAGAAACTTCTTTTGGTTGGCTGTAGAGGATCTGGTACAAGTACCTTATTTAAGCAGGTATAATAAATTTCCTAAGGTTGCGTTTGGATTGATGTATTTGAATTGAAATCCGTGATTTGAAATTATGAATTCTGAAATCCAAATTTTAAATCCAAATCCACCGTTTGGCAAACGTTAGGATTTCGAAAATCCGAATTTCAAAATGTCCTCGAGCTCTCGAGCCGGCTTGAGCCATCGGTCATCGAGCTCGAGCAGGCTCATCGAGTTCGCGAGCCGACTTGACTCATCGGACGTCGAGTTCGCAAGCCGGCTCGACTCATCGGTCGTCGAGCTCGAGCGGGCTCGTCGAGCTCGCGAGGACTCATGTCGTCGAGCTCGTCGGCCGACTCGACTCGTCGTTCGTCGAGCTCGCGGGTCGGCTCGACTCATCGTTTATCAATAATAATAATAATAATAATAATTTAAGAAAATAATCACGGCAAGATTTGGTATTTCGAAAACGGACCGTTTCCGATCGAATTTCAAATCCATCAAAATACAAGCGCTCGGATTCTCCTCGGATTTGGATGAAATCGAAATCCAAATCCGAGCGGTTGCCAAACGGGTTATTTGAATGAAATTCGGATTTCAAATCGAAATCCCCCAATCCAAACGTAGCATAAGCGTTTATTCGTAGTTTTATTGCAAGAATCTTGTTATGTTATCTACATTCCCATTTTGAACATTTAGGTTGTGGATAGAGCACTAGCTTCCTTCATAAACTGTTCATCGCCAATTTCCTTTTTCTCTTGTGTGTGTTTATCGGAAGTTGGAACTAAATTGATCATTATTCTGCGCTGGTGGCTTCACGCCATTTTGGTATGCTGATAATCATACGATTTCACATTATTTGTGGTAGGCCTTGTTTCGGTACAAAGATATACCTTTCTTGAAGGGTGAGCTTGAGCACATCAGATTATTCATACAGACCAACCTTTATCGATACGTTTGCTTGCTTCTCGAGGGCCGCAAGCGATTTGAAGAAGAAAGTATGAGCGAGTCAGAGCTGAATGAAGATGGTCGTCTTCAAGGTATAATCACACATTACATACAGATGTGTACTTTGAATCTTGACGTTTAGGACTCTTTGATCATCAAATCTCGAACTTGAAATCTCCTTCTTGTTAATGACAGCCGACGACTGTGGGAATATGGAAAGCGCATACTCGCTTAACCCGAGATTGAATGCGATTTCCGAATGGCTTGTCAATGTCATGGCATCAAAAACTAAACAAGTTTTCGACGCGTCTTTTATTCAGACATCCTCACCATTGGTCTTGGAATTGTTGAACAGTACAGCATTACAGCAGACATTTATTCGCAGAGATGAGTTAGAAGAATGCATAACTCGCTCTGCTAATTACTTTCTTGGACGTGCTGGCGATATACTTAGACCAGACTATAAACCGTCTCAAGAAGATATCCTACACTCTGAAGATTTCTTCCCAACTTCACCATCTTACACCACCTTCTCATTGCGTCCAAATGTTGACGACGAATATATCGCACAGTTAAGTCAACTAGTTTCTCTTTTTATCCATCACTCGCATATGCATCTTGCATATCTTCTAAACATATTTCTTTTGTTATTGAACGCTCAGATGCCAACTCATCAGATCAACATCAATTAGCAGCAGCGATGGGGACGAAGATGAGAATACACTAGGAATATATGAAGGTGTTCGGGTACTTATATTGTGCGTTTCATTAACCGACTACGACCAGTTCGTTCTTGATGAATATGGAGAATCGGTGAACAAAATGGTGTATGCGAGAGAGTATTTAAAGCGTTTGGTCGCTCGTCGATTTCTTGAAGGATGTGAGGTCCTTCTGCTGCTCACAGATTATGACTTGTTTGAGAAAAAGATTCAGAGTTTACCTCTCAACGATCAGTGCGAATGGTTTGATGATTTTCCTGCACTGAATGGACAACCTCAGAGTGGAGAAGTTGGGTTTCATTATATATCTGCTAAATTCAAGAGATTTTACGCTGATTTGCTGACGACCACTTCTCGAAAGATGTACGCCGCGCGAGTGAATTGCCTCGACGATCTCAGCGTTGATGCGGCACTTAGATATGCTGCGGAGATTTCCAAGTGGGGAGAAGAAAAGGGCGACTATGACTATGGATACTTGTCTGAGTTCGACAGTATGACTACTACTGATGATGATGATTAAGAATTAGATTACTATGTATAAAACATAAGAGTTCACATTTGGATTAAAAGTGCAGAGATGCCCCTAGATAAATCTCATTCGATCAAATATTATATATGCATGCATATATGATATTTGTCTGTATTAATTTGATTATTACGTGGAGCTTTTTGATATGAACAAGAGGGACCAAAGTCCGTCCAAACCAAGCCTGTAAGTTCCAAAAGATGGGATTCATTTAAAGTAAAGGATGCTTTTGATGACTCGATCAACAGTCCATTTTATAGACATGCATATGAATGAAATGAAATTCAATATTCTGATTTTATCAAATAGATTCCTCTACCCCCACCCCCCAACCCCCCTGCATTTCATCATTTCTCAATCTTCGTCGTGATATATGTGTATATACATATATCAAATTATTTGATTTACGGATGACTTTGATTCCATGAAAAGACGGTTTATCTTTTTTAGACCCTAGTAGTATATCCCTTTGGCATTTTTCTCTAGTTAACAAACTTCACCATCCTTTATTATAGCTCTATGTATTTTAGCCACCAAAAAGGTTACCAGTAACAGTAAAAAAAAATATTTTAATAATTATACGATCACCCTTTTTTATTGTTTTCGGTGCCCAAACCCACTCTATTCTTCTAGTATAGGGCCATATATTCTGTATAATTTATTCAAATTCCCGAATCAACAAAGGGAACCTTTATCTTTATCTGCTTTTCTACTTTCCTTGATCCAATTGGAACATAATCATTTTGCCAACCAACGTTATGCGAGCCTTGATTTCGTGCGAAATAGTAAATATATAATTATTGAACACTTGCCTTTGTTGTGTACGAGAATCTCATCATCATTTTCTAGGTTGGATTACGATAATTAATTTTCAAGCATAATAAGGTTTTTGAAACATGGGACCATGACAATATGGTTATGATCGATCATGCACGCCCATATGTCTTAATTATATCTTCGAAATGAACACATGCGCCATGGATCATCGAAACACAGTAAAAACCCTACGTTATAGTTCTTTAACTGTTGTAATAAGTATGACGATGGTCGATGAGAAACTACCTACAATATGACTATGCCTTTTAACTTTCAAATCGAATAAATCCTTTTGGCCATGTTAACAGTTATGGTCAATTTGATAAATGAATATATATCAAGAAGTGTCCAAGCAAATAAATGACAGCAAGAGATCTTGCTACTGCAATAAGAGATCTTACTACTGTCCATATACATTACGATATACATTCTTCACACACAAGAAGACAATTAACTTCATCAATGTATTGCCTTTTTTACCAAGACTTGTCTGTACAACTAACGGAAACCACATCAGTATAAAACCCCACGTGTGTTTGTTTCAGAAAATTATTTACTTACGTCGATCGACAAAATTCAACATTATCTCTTATATACTCGCATTGCATAGTTCACTCCTTGGATTACATGCATTGAACACATAGAAATATAATACATATAATATATGATAATCTCTTCTTACAGCAAGCATTGATTACAATTTACTCACCTAACAAAAGCTTGGTGTCGATAGTTGTTCCGTTATGGCCCTAAATTAAACGACGACCATGTTTTCGATTTCAACGCGACGACTCACATGCCAAAAGAAAATAACTTCTAATAACATGTCTTTAATCAATTTGCGCTAAAAAAAAAAAAAACAAGTAATTAGTCATATTTAAATATACCAGATTTGTCTCTTTGCCATATTACTAACGATATTTAATAAAGGACCATTCATTTTACGCCAGTAATAGTGTTAAGGCAGGTATATATCACTGGTTATATAATGAAATATCCAACGTCACCTGAGCCTCAAATGGGCATATTCTGTCCCTATAATGAGTCTGTCACGTATATGTTGTCATAGCCTGATTTTCAGGCTAGTATAGTTGAATTTAATCCTTGCGCATATTATCTATATCTGTAGTAATCGTAATATTATATGTAATTGAATCTACAAAAATATTTTAGAATATCTTATATTACAATGTAAACGGTAGTTTTGGAATAATACTATAAATTATATCAATAATCATTATCATCACCACCACACCACTCACACGACAACGCAACGCATTCCCTCTTTCCTCGCTCTATAAAAGAGCTTTTTCTGTAACAGAAAATTCTCTGCAACACTCGTCCGTGCACATTGATGACGATACTTACAAGTTTCGTCCATCTTCACAATCGCTAGCGTAAACCTATATATATTTAAGAAAAATAATATACATTTGTCTTAATCTGAAGAATCGCCAGGGGAAATTATGAAGAAGTCTCGGCTGGAGAATGCAGAGAGGAAGAGAAAATCCCCTTCCGAAGACTCTGAGCTATCATTGTCATCAATTCCGATCAAAAAGCGTCGTCTAGAGAATAATTCGACTTGTTCTGATGATCGTATTTCAACATCTAGTTGTTGCTTGAGCGATCGGCTCACATCGGAATACGTAGATCTGGAGGTAGATATTATGATATTTATTCTCTCTCTGTGTCTCTGTGTGTGTTTGCGTGAAAGTACATCGGTTATGTACTCCGACGCCGTGATGTTTGATTTTGGTATAACATGAGAATGAGTATAGAGCGTCTGGGAATTGTTAGTTAAATTGTTGTTTTTATGTCGCAGGAACATAAGAATGAGGTCATTGTGGAGTTTACAGGGACATCGGCGGAGGATCCGTTGATGAATTGCTGTGGCACTGACGACGGGTAAGCTCTTTGCAATATTAATTACTTATTGCAGAAAATAAAACGCATTCTAAATAATTTGAATTTAGTTCTATGGCCGCGCTTCGAATCAGCATGCGTGATGAATCACCTTGTTAATGGTTTCGCCACTGTGGGCATTTTCAACAGAAGAGAGATAAGTGAGATCGACGGCGAACATGAGTCAACGGCTAAGCCACACGAGCTGATCAGTTCTCGGCTGGTGCAGGAGACGCCAACGGAAGCTGAACTCGAAGAATTCTTTGCAGCTGCTGAGGAAAGAATTCACGAGACGTTTATCGAAAAGTAATATATGTACTTAATTGCTAATGGATTCGCGAAATATTATTTTCTTAGCAATTAATCTGAATGCGAAAGTAATAATGCAGGTATAACTTCGATATAGTTAAGGACGAGCCGTTGGGAGGCCGATACGAGTGGGTTCAGGTGAATCCTTGACGGAGACAGTTAAATGTAATAATTGTTTTCTGAACGGAAGCAAAACTTTTAGTTTAGCTATAGCTCGGCTCAGCTCAGCAAGTATTATTCCATAAATCTATATATGATTGAGTCACGTGTTAGAAGATCCTTTTATATTTCCTTGTTTATCCTTATCCCTCTTTCTCTCCTTTGTTTACTACTTTGCGTATTTTTGGTTAAAAGCAGATGCATGTACAGTTGCTTCTCGTTTTCGTTTATGGTTGTGTGCTTGTGTAGGAAAAAGCATCTTTCTGACGAAAAATGTAGAAAAGAATCAAATAACCCTTTTAGTAGAGCAGAGCTAAATTGATGAAGAAAACGGACAGTGATGCTTCTCTTTCCTTATTTGCGTTCAGTTATGCACTGCCATCAATCCTCCCATAGAGTTAGAGGTTTCAACTTTCAGTGCATTTATGCCACCTTTTTCCGTTTTAACTTCATCTGACAGCTATAAAACATTCAGTACTTGACAGTTTTTAAGCCCCCCCTTTCTTTCCATTTTCTTTTCTGTTTCCATTGGTAGACTGTAGAGGAGTCCCTCATCATGCAGATATATTCTTAGATTAACAAGACATCACATGTGACTAGGATAGATCAAGGAATCACAACATAGTATATAATGAACCCAAAAGCTTCTTTCTTTGTGTGGAATGCTATGCATGTGTTGTTTCTACTGCTTAGATATTGAAGATCATAATCAAGCTACCATTTCATTTTCAAAATCACCCTGCTGTTAGGTACAACAGAATAATAGTAGTAGTGATGGGGGCAATCATTACAGCCAATGTTTGTTTAATTCCTTTGCCACATTGTGATGAATCACCAAGCATGTGGACATGTCTGTTAGTTAATTAAGTCATAGTACACTTACACAGATCGACGAGATAGAGACTGAGAGTGTGTGTTACTTTTAAGTTTCACGAAGGCAACAACATCTTAGAAACATAGTGATCAGTGGTCCATCTCTCTCTCTCTCTCTCTCTATATATATATATATATATATCTTCGCTTTAGTATATTAAATAATGGACACGGATAGGTGCGTGCATGAATGAACGTGAAAAAGAAAAAGCGATAGAGTGTTGTGTTTTTGTTGGTAGACCCGAATTTGTATAATCTTCGTTCTCAGTAGGCACTGTCTGTAGATTAGCAATTATAGGCCCCATTCCCCCTCGATTAACTTCAAACTTTATTTTTTTTATGCGATATTAACCGATGTTCCGCATTTTCACGCAAAGTTTGTAAGCGACGATGTAAGTAAAGTATATAGGGATCAATAAGGAAACGTTTGCGTCACATGTGATGCTGTCTGTGAGTGCGTGATTCACACACGATCAAGTAATAAATATAGTGAGGGCCGACGGGGGGATTTCAGTTTTACTCATTGGAGCTTTATTTAATTTGCTCATTTTTCTCTCTTTCAAAAACACACGTGACTTCTTCGGATGGTGGGCTTTTTTCGATATAGTATTGGGTCACGTAGAATCTGTCCGTCTCATTTGCTTGCCGTTCTTCATACCTCCTCAACTTCAATTGGTTTTGAATCCCCAACCTATATAGCGCCGAAGACCGCTTTCTTCAAAAGAGAAATGGACCATTTTTTATTTTTTATAAATCTTGAAGATCATCAAGGCCGATTGGAATATATGCAACGAATTGACTGGTGGTACTTTCGTTTAGTAGAATAGAATCTGATACAGTTTGCACTGATTGACACAGCAGCACATCATCGCTCCGTCTACTTTCGAATCAAGCGAAGACTTAAAACATAATAGCTCGATGCATATCAAGCGACAATGCCTCAACAATCCACGGCACTGCCGACTTTGACAAACAGCGGGATTCTAACACCTAGTTGTTTCAGTCGATCGACCATGTCGTAAAGGAATTCAAAAGTAAGCTTGTGCTGAGCGTTAAGTTCATCTCTTACATGTGGATGAATCCTAAACCACTCGCCCAGCATCTTGTGGACGTGCGAACGGATCATTCTCCAAGGTACTGGATATTTCTCGCACAGCTTCAGATACTCTATTACCAACTCAGCTTGGTTTAATTTCCCCTCTTCAAACGATTCCTCACAGTTCGAAACCCACTCGGGCGTTCGATACCCAGCAAATAGGGCGGGGTTTTCGAGGAGGGTCTCAGCTGAGAGCACTCCTTCAACGCCAGTCTCTTCAAGGCATTGCTCAACATCTTCCATGTGCCTTATGTTGCCATTGGCGAGGACGGGGATTCTCAATGCTTCTCTAACTGCTTTTATTACCTCCCAGTTGGCCCTGAACTTCTTACCGTCTTTTTCATCTCTTGTTCTTCCGTGTACGGCCAAAAGATCACAGCCAGCTTCCTCTAACATCTTGGCATACTTAATTGTGTCTTCCAAGCGTGGGAAGATGCGAATTTTGCATGAGACTGGGACGTGAAGGTTCTGGGCCAGTTTTTCTACCAAGGACTTTACAAGAGGGAGATTGTCCATGAGGAACGCTCCATAATTTCCTCTTCTTGCAATACGCTGTGGACACCTGCAAATCACAATTAGTGCCAAAAGAAGATGTCTTCAAATAAACGTCAAAACAAAACATGGAAATCAAAACTCTGTAATTACCCAAAATTAATGTCCACGTAATCGCAATAGGGCTCCACTCTCCTCGCAGCCTCGAGTAAAGTGCTTGGATCGTTTGCACAAAATTGCACAAACAATGGCCTGTCTTCCTGCCATTGATGCCCTCAATAATTCGGTGAAGGATAAACTTAATTTATCTTTAGAAATTAGTTTAGAAAAAGAAAAGCAGCATCGCACCTTACACGTGGTGAACTCTTGAGATCGATATTTTTCGGTCTCCGTGAAGATCCTCGAATGCAGCATCGGCGTATAAGCCGCTTGAGCACCGTATTTTCGACATAGCATTCTGAAAGGCAGCTCGGAGTTATCAACCATAGGGGCGACGATCAATTTGGGTCTGCCCAGCTTGTTCCAGTGGGCCCACGCCCGCTCGATCCTTGCCTCGCCGGATAAGTAGCCATTGGGACGGGGAATCGAAGCCTCTGTGGGCAAAGAGACGACTTGGGAAGAGCAGAGGGAGTCATCGGAGTCATTAATGGGTTCCGTATGCGCGAGTGTGGCCATGAATTGGCCGACAAGAGTCAGAGACGGGCTCGGCGGCGGGAGGATTTTGAGCTGCGTTGTACAATTTGAGGTGAGTAACTTCAGTCTCATATGGTGGAGGTTTGACTTTGACCCATCGCCGCCGCGCCTAGGGTTTTGGATACAAGGCGGTGTGGGTTTGTGGAAGGAATTTGATACTTGGGGAAAGAAAAATGAGTTTTCTACTAATAAATGACAAAAAAGAATTTGCTCCTTTTTCTTTCTTCCATTAATGATTCTTATTCATTTCATATGTGGTGCTTTATTGGTGGTGTTGGGCTGCGCTGGGCTGGGAAGGGTACTCTTTCGTGATCATAAGCAAATTCGCGTTTAGATGAAATAAACTTAATTCGATGTGCAACAACACAGAAAAAACGCAGAGTATATTTCCCCAATTCACTATAGTCGATAATGAAAGTCAGTACTTCATCTATACATTCATCAAGATAAAACCAAACGTCAGGCGTAGGCAGAAACATAGACTCAAGTTTGCAGGTAAAAGATTTCACTGTAAGCTGCTTCGAAACAACGGCCCAGCCGACAATAAGCGAACAAGGATGAGAAAAAGAAAAAAAGAGTTACTTTCTAGTTACTTAAGCGGTCAGATGGATCGCTGTGAAGAAAGAAATTCTTTGGGGCCACTACCTTTGATCTTTCTTAGGAATTCAGACCAAGGGAACACTCTCACTCTCTGTATCAGGTTCTTTCTTTCCATCATATCGCTGGAAAACAAAGAAGCATAATCAGCATTTCATTGAAGACACAGCAATTATCTTCTAAACCAAATGAATATTTGCAAATATGAAATCGAAACCTGCTTCCCAAAAGAAAATGGGATGTATTTATATTTGATCATGTGGAGTATCTGCCTCCTTAAAGTTAGCATGCACAGAACAATCCAGTAGAAAAGGAGTATCGGCCAGAAAACAGGTACATCAAATATGCTGAAGAATGTAAGGACAAGAGCAATGCAGAATGCCTTTGTGAGTGAGTACCTGGCGAATGGAAAAAAAGCCATGAAATTTGCTTCTGAATTGTCATTGAGAATATAAATACAAAACACGTTAGAAATGAAGCTAGATCTTAGAGAAGACAACACAGTGCATCAAGAACTCATAAAAGAGCAAGAACGACATCAAGCGACACCACAAGAATCAACATCGGTCATTCAAGATATAATCCAATATGCATAATAGTGATCTAAGGCCTTCTAACTCTATTGAATCGATCATATGCTACGCAGACCATACACTGGAAAGTACTCAATAAACTCCAGGTGAATAATTCAGTGAAATGTGTCATCTGTATAGACACCCTCTTTACCAAACCAATCATCACTAGGAACAGTGTGATTCAAGATTCACAATCTTCATTAATCATCAGAAAATCTGTTGCCTGAGATGAACCCACGAAACTCTATATGTAGGATCACGGACGATTACGTGGTTTAAAATGAGCAATTGATGCTGCACCCATATAATCTCAGTGTATACTTCAAATTCACCTCTTTTGCTGCGTCTTAACCAATTTTATCTATGATCTCCACGCCAGTATGACTGAAGGGCAAGAAAAAAAAGACATTTGTACTGACCAGAACTTGAATTCGGGTAGTCTCCTTACAAAGGGGCGAAATTCATCGGATTCCCGGACAGGAAGCGCCGGTTCGTCGCCGGAGAACTCAGGGTCGACTTGCGGCGACAAAAACCCTATGAGCAGACTCAGTATGTATATGCCAAGCGCATACGACACGACGTAGAATCCCTCTATGAGGTAAACTCGGACCACGTACACCAGCGCGACGCAGAAGAACGCGACCCAGCGGTAGAAGACGTGAGGGGTTGACTTGTCTAACAAGTGCTGGAACCGGCGAGATAACCCAAGCATCCACGGCGGAGATGACGGCGTGCCGATGACTGTGTCGCTTGCGGCGGTCTCCATTGGGAGTTTGAGCTGCCTGCTGACGTACGGTTGGAAGATCGAGTGCCGTGTGCGGAGTGGACACTGCACTGCGATGAGATGGTTAAAGGTAATTGCAATTTAGTCCTCCAACTTTGTGTTATTCTTCAATCTAGTCAACAAGTTTCATTTCATATTGGACAGCTGGCTGGTTATTTTTCTTTTTACTTTTCAAGATAACACGATAAATCTCCGACATTTTTCATGGATTCCCAACACCTGCATTGCCTACCTATTTTATTAATAATATTTTTTTCTGTAATTTTAATTTAAAGAAAAGCAAATGGAAACGGCAGGGTTTTGATAACTTTCTCTCACATCAAAAACTCAAATATACGTCTATACTATTCATCAACCTAAATCTTATTAGCTCTTCCAAAAAGACCCCAATTTAATACATAATTTGTTTTTAACCCAAAATGCTTTAATGAATCAATGATATTATAAATGGGTAATACTGAAAATGAAAAGTTGATGGGTAAATGCTTTAATTTTTGGGTAATACTGAAAAGTTGTATCCAAAAATGAATAGTCGTACCTAAATGCTTTAATTTTTATTATAAATGGGTAATACTGAAAAGTTGTAAACTTTGGTGTGGAAAATGATATTCTAAATATTCTTTTGAGGTTAAAATGAGTTTAATGGTTGGAGAAGAATTACTGTTTGATGTGACATTTACTGTATTTTGGGTTTGAGAATAGGTTTATCGGTTGGAGATGGCCTTAAAACCCATGCCCCTCACTACACCAAGAAAAGAACCTTTGTGTTTGGTCTCCATCTCAAAGCGTTACGAATCCGAGATGAGACCAAACTAAAAAACCATAGCAGGTCAGCTTTCTACGCGTGGTTCAAGAGCGTGCAATGCAATCACTCCCCCCAGATTTGTCATTCATCGATGTGGTTGGTCGCGACATAAGGCTATGCTTTATTTACGTACAAGTTTTTAAGTAAATCTTCTCAAGAATTGTTATAATGTAATAGCAATGTTTAACTACAGAGTTGAATATAAAAAAGAATAGGTAGAGGAAAGGTTTCACATATAAGTAGAGGCCTGAGGCGCTCTCTCTCTCTCTCTCTCTCTCGCCAGTTTCTAGAGAGATAAATAGAGAAGAGAAGGGCTCAGCCCCCATTAACAAAATGCCAGGAGATATGGAAATGAGTCGTAAACTTCTCCCTTTAAGATAATGGGCTGCGGCTCCACTGTCCTCTTCTCGTTATCAGAAGATGTTTTCAAATCTCAAAAATCCGAACTTTGATTCCCTTTACTGCGCAGAAGAGCATCTTGACGATGAGTCGTGCGGTGGTTCAGACGAGAAAGAGTTAGAATTAGAGTTTCCTAATGAGATTCACATAAAAGCTCCAACCTTTTCAACCGAAGCGCACGACCTTTTGTGGGACGACGATGAAGTCGTTGCCCTTCTGTCCAAAGAGAAGAAGCAAGCCCATTTGCGTCGCATTGATATAAACTTTGATGGGACTTTGAAAACAGCGAGAACGGATGCTGTGAAGTGGATGTTGAAGGTCGTTGCACACTACCGATTCAATGCCTTGACTGCTGTTTTGGCAGTTAACTACTACGATAGATTTGTTACAAGCGTCTCCTTTCAGAGAGATAAACCATGGATGAGCCAATTGACTGCTGTAACATGTCTTTCTTTAGCTGCCAAAGTTGAAGAGACCCAAGTGCCGCTTCTGTTGGACTTTCAAGTAAGTACGTTTTGTTTGTTTGTCTTGATAAAACATTGCGTGACTGTGAATGGCTCTGTGCTCAGATGACGTGGGATTTTCTGATTTGAGAATCTTGTTCTGACCTTTTTATACTACTCTAGGTAGAAGAATCCAGGTATGTGTTTGAAGCAAAGACGATCCAAAGATTTGAGCTTTTGGTACTCTCAACTCTCCAATGGAAAATGCATCCTGCGACTCCAATGTCTTTCATTGACCACATTGTGAGGAGATTTGAGTTAATTAGGGAGCAGCCACAGTGTAACTTTATGACGAGGTGCGAGAGTGTGTTGCTATCAATCATCAACGGTAGGTCCATGAATTCATAGCATAGCAGCCAAGTTTTGTTTAGTTATGATTTTGCTGACTCCTTTCCTTCCAAGTGTCCCTGAAGTTTGTACATGAATACAGATTGTAGGTTTTTCTGTTATAATCCTTCTGTTGTTGCTGCTGCGACTATGAACTGCATTATTCAAGAACTCGATCCCCTTCATGCCCTGGAATACCAAAATCAACTGACTAGTTTGCTGAGAACTAGCAAGGTAAGCTTAGGCAGTGTGTATAGTTAGTTATATGCATGCGTTTTGGTTCTTCTTTTGCTTCTCATAATCTTGGGATGCCATTCTTGATTTATTACACAGGTCGAAGTTGAGGATTGCCGTAAACTAATCATGGAGACAATGGATACCTCTTCTTCTAGTGTTGAGATTTCCCTCAAGCGTCGACTCGAGTCCTTGCCAACTAGTCCAAGTGGTGTTATCGATGCCTACTATTTCAGTTGCGATAGTTCTAATGATTCTTGGTCGGCTGTGCCCTCATCTTCGCCCGAGCCATTTTATAAGCGAATCAGAGCTCAGAATAGGATCTAAGGGTTGCTTGCTTGATAATCGATCAATAAATAACCTTGGCGGCTATGTTTTGTTTTTGTTCATGAATCATCTCTTCTCTCTTTTCTTTATTTATAGACCATCATCCCCTTCCCATATTGATGATAGATTGAATAATACTACATGTTTTTTATCAGCGAGTCGACGTTTTTTTTTTTGTTTTGGGCAACTAATATAATTCGATGACATTATTATTCATCCATGTTGTCTCCCTCCCCTCCCTTGTTATACTTACTATACATACGCCTTGATTTGGTCAGGTCAGAGACAAGGGGATTGGTAATACTAAGTTTCTTCTTTATGTAATGTGTAACAAATGAAGCTTTTTTTAATGGCAGAACACAAGTTGGCAATGGTCTCTGCTTCTTAATAGAGTAACTTTCTGACCTTTTTGGCCATTGGATGGAAACATTTAAATTGATTAATCCCTGGCAATGGCGAGGATCGCTTCGAACGAAGCCAAAATGAAAAATGACCGGAGATCTCTGTTATCTTCGATCGCCGGCGCATTTAAAAGAACAGAAAATCGAATTCGTTGAAAAAAAAAAAAAAGAGGGAATAGAGAATCTCTTGGGCTTGGGCTGGTTAGGCACTTCAAATCATCGGACGCGAAATTAAGAATGCTACTGTTTCTCGCACGGAAACTGACGGTTAACAAAAAAATGAATTTTTTTTCTCTTTTATTCATAATCCTTAAAAACATACATTTGACAGATGAGCAAATACAAAAAAAAAAAAAAAAAAAAAAGAGGAACAAAGAAATAATTGATTGAAAATATGAAAAGAATGTATAGATGAGGGTACTTCAATAACTAACGTATAAATAATACGCATGCAGTGCAGTTATAAGCAGCCTCTTGTGCTATGAATTAGTGTCCATCGCCGCCAGAACTTGGACCTGAGTTGGTGAAATAATGGCCAGCTCCTGGAGTCGGACCAGAATCCTTAATCCCTTTGAAATTATTTGCGATATTTTTATAAGCTTGTAATTTGATAGTAGGCGCAGCGCCGTTCTTTAGGCGTCGAGCCTCGATACTTGTTGTGGGCGATTGAAAGAAAATAATTAGGACAATGAAGAAACAACAAGATGCAGTGATTCTCCTCATATCTTAATTCAGAGATATTAACAAAACTCAAATATTATGATTATCGTACTTAAGGCGTTGAGTTATATATAATGTCTGTATTAGGAGGACGATATCTTGATTGATGATTTTGTAGAGAGTAATACGTAAGTATGAGGTTTTGTGATTGTGTGAAGATGGGAAATAAATGGGAATGGGATGCTACCCCTATTTATATAGTTACGCTGGTCTTACCATGTACGTATGAGCATGCGTAGAGGAGGCTGTTTGAACACTTTCAAATAAACGTGATGAGATGTGAATGAGATTTATCAATTATATTTATTTTTCAAAGGGAAGAAGCTGCATTGGAAATTCTAAATCCTTGAAAATAATGCATGTGGTCAGAAGAGGAAAACTAGATTGCGAGTCTAAGTTGGGTAAGTTTGCGTCGTGTCGTTATTTGAATTTATTCTAAACAGAAGAAAACTAGTGACATCCAATCCAAGTAAATATAAGATGAATAATCATCTTAGTACGATATTATGTTTCTTTTGCTTGGTCAAATGTCGTCTCCGATCCTTTGTGAATTGCACCGTTGGCGCGATACACAGCCATATTTGGCTTCATGTGTACAAATAATTTTAACCTAATGGCCAGTCGTCATCTTTTGGACTATAATGTTGTACGATAAAAAATTAATCTTTTTACGACCAATAACTTTTTGTCCAAGATGTAGTAGTTACAGTCAAAACTGTTGAATAAGAATTTTAAAAGGTCACTTGGACTTCCATGGTTGCTGCTGAGGCTCTCATCAAGACAAAGTCAATTGTCGCATGCGTATTTGCCAAAAATATTTTATTTCTTGAATATATTATTGTGGGCAGCCGGGCCCACTCATGGCTGACTTTTTTATTACGTTTTAACATCTCGTTACCAAATGGCTGCTGCCCTCTTCATTTATTTCGGCCCATCTAGATCGAAATATTAGGTCCGATTATACAATATTTTACTCAGGAAAAGGATATATATGGTCCTACCACGAGGCCCAATATGCGTTGACCATGCCGTTCTACACCACACCACCCCAATTCCATTCAAAGACAATAATAGCATGCGACTTTTCTTAATAATATAATAACTCCATTTTCAAAATTAAAGTAGTAAAAAATGATGTTCATGAAATGTCAAAGGCCGCCGTTGGTCACGAAATCAACATAAGCTTAAGGGTCTTTCTCGTTTCATGGCCCCGAGATAGAGATAAGTTCCATTTAGATTTCAGGAGTCTGTGAGAAATTTATAGTTTTAAGGACCCGATTTCTGCAGAACCACTTAAGTGTTCTGCTGTACCACTTCACTGTTCTACAGTACCACTTCATGGATTTACAGTACCACTTCATGGGTCTACAGTACCACTTCATGGATCTACAGTACCACTTCATTGTTCTGAAATACCACTTCATTGTTCTCCGATATCAGTTCATATTCACTGTATAACACTTGCATAAATTTAGGTCTTTATTTCTAAATTTCATAAAAATCGAGTCCTTAAAACTATGAATGTTCTGACATGAACCCGAAACCTAATTCAAAACATGTTTTGGGCCTGAATCTTAGTTAGCCGTAAGCTTAATCACAAGTACGATGACGACACATCACGACATTTATAGCCCCATCCAATGAATAAAGTCATGAATAGCTACAAAAACATCAATCAATCAATTATCAATCAGCTATATCGTACTCGATGTGCCTGAGCAAGACGGGGATGGCAATCTCCGGCGCGCTCAGCTGAGGAATATGTCCCTCGGTGGCGACCACCTCCACGATGGACTTTCCGCCGACGTTCTGATGGAGATACTCCGCCACGGCCAAGGGCACGGCCATGTCCTTCGAGCTCTGAATTATGTGGCAAGGCACTGACACGCGCCCCAAGAAGTGCCTCAGGTCGAAGTTGAAAACCATCCTCAAAACGCTCAGAGCAATGTCCGGCCTCATGCTGAACAACGTACGGCTGAATTCCTGCACCGCCACCGAGTCCATGTCGCCGCCGACCACCAGCGGCGCGAACCCTGATATCCACGACGTGTAGTTCGTCTCCATGGCCGTGCAAAGCTGGTCCACTTCTTCCCTTTCGAACCCTCCATAGTAATCCTCAGTGTTGATGAACCTGTGAAATCATCAGCTCAAACTCAAAGAAAAGACTAAATCGATCAACGGGTAAGACGACGACGGCGGCGTTTTACTCGACACCTCGGAGAGCCGGCGAACAAGATGAGCTTATGGAATAGATCTGGGCGAAAGATTGAAGCTATGGCGCCAGTCATGGAGGACAAGGAATGGCCGAGATAGATGCAGTTTTTGACCTCAAATTCCTCGAGTATGGCGATAAGATCGGCTGAAAAACCCTCCAAAGACGAATACTTTTCGAAGTCGAAGTAGTCGGGGTTAGTTGTCCCAGCTCCCATGTTGTCGTAGAGTATGACTCTGTAATGATCGACGAGGTGAGGCACCATGTGTTTCCAAACTGATTGGTCGGAGCCGAAGCCGTGGCCTAGGACCACCACCTTCTCGCCGGAGCCCAAACTTCTAGCGTTGTGTGATTCCACGGCGAACCGGCCCATTATTGTAGTATATGGTAATTCTTGAAGAACTTATTCCCTTGCTTTTGTTGATCGATATTATTGTCGACGTCCTCAGAATATATGAATATATGGGGAAGTGTTGTGTTGACTTTGTGTAGTGCAAAGCAAAGCAAAGCAAAGGAAGCAAGCAAAAGTGGACGGTTATAAACACATTAAATGAAAAAAGGCAGGCGACTGAAAGCAATTGCTTCCTTTTGTGAACAGAATGCGACGCAAAGCTGTGCTAAAGATCCGGCGGCATCTTGCTTGCCTTTTACAAAGGAAAAAAGATCGTTGCTTAACTCGTTGTTGGCATTAATTAGATAGCCCACAGTTACTGAGTTTATTGGGCCAATACTTTTTTTTAGCGAGTTTGCTGGTTAAGAAAGTCTTTGCTCCCACCCCACGACTTTCTATCTTTCCATTGTTTTCTCTTTATTAATGTAGTTCCATGTATGTATATGGATACCTACCCTATACTACATTTGATTTTAAAAAGCAACACTTGCTGTTCGTATTATTACTTGATCAAACGAAAATGACATGTTACCCGCACGTAGAGAGTACAAAAGTGGCCTTGGCTCGGCTTGGACTGGACCAAAGCCTCTGCCCTGCACGATATCTATATATTAATATAATATAAATTAAATATATACATGTCGCTTTTTATATTGTCATAAAACCATTATACTTTTATTTCCAAACACGCAAAACACACATATACATATTCGTATTGTCATAATGAGCAACCTACGTTGACCATATGGCAATAATATTGGCCCAGCCAGCTGGCAAATACGACCACGCACTTCTTTTTTTTTTGTCTTAGATAAGAACATCATCTTTCTTCACCAACTCACGTACAAAGCTAATTCACGACTTGGAAGGACGTTCATTCGTTTGAGTGAGATTGCTATGGGCCAATTCATCAGTTTTACGTTCTTACTTTCTTTGGGTGTTATTTTGTTGTGCTCGATTTCGGTATCTGCTCAACAACTCAGTCGAAACTACTACGCAAATGTCTGCCCCAACGTAGAGAACCTCGTCCGACAAGCAGTTACTGCTAAATTCAGACAAACTTTTGTGACAGTTCCAGCGACTATTCGTCTCTACTTCCACGACTGTATAGTCTCGGTATACTCAGCTTCTTTTATTTCCTCGCCTCTTCATCTTCTTCTTTTTCTTTTCTTTCTTCTCCGTATAACTATATATATATATATGGATTGGACGGCTATGATCAATTCAAATGTTGATATTTTTTTTTATGATTTGCTAACTAGTTAACTGTATTCATATATTATATAGGGGTGCGATGCATCAATAATGATAGCTTCGACGCCTGGGAACACAGCTGAGAAAGATCATCCCGACAACTTATCATTGGCCGGCGATGGGTTTGACACTGTGATCAAAGCCAAAGCAGCCGTTGACGCTGTCCCAAGCTGCAAGAACAAAGTCTCATGTGCTGATATCCTTGCTTTGGCTGCCCGTGATGCCATAGTCCTGGTTCGTTCTAGCACTAACTAATTCAAAATCAATATTATTTTTTTCTCATCCCATAGCATATTCTTTACCATTTTCCACTGAGGAAAAACAATAATAATCTTGGAATATATGATTGCTTTTTAGGCTGGTGGGCCATCATATTCTGTGGAATTAGGAAGATTAGATGGGCTAAGCTCAACTGCTTCAACCGTAAACCTTCCTCAGCCAAACTTCAACCTGGACCAGCTCAACGCCATCTTTAACTCCAAGGGCTTGTCTCAAACGGACATGATCGCTTTATCAGGTAAACTAATATAATTATATTAAGACCATATCAATACGAAGCTTATAATAATAATAGAGATGATGATGATGATGATGCGATTGATATCTTTTCGGGCCGCAGGCGCACACACTGTGGGGTTTTCCCACTGCAGCAAATTCTCGGACCGAATTTACAACTTCAGCAGCATCCCAAATGGGGTCGACCCGACCCTAAACCCGCAGTACGCGACCCAGCTTCAGGGTATGTGCCCCGTGAACGTTGACCAGAGGATCGCCGTGAACATGGATCCGAATACTCCCAACACATTCGACAACGTTTATTACCAGAATTTGGTGCAGGGAAAAGGGCTGTTCACTTCCGATCAAGTTCTGTTCACCGATGTAAGGTCGAGGAATAATGTCAGCGCTTGGTCTTCGAACTCAAGGGCTTTCAACAGTGCCTTTGTCCAGGCTATTACTAAGATGGGCCGCATTGGTGTCAAGACGACGACGGCGGCGGGGAACAGTAATGGGAATATTCGAGTCGATTGCTCGAGATTTAATTAATGACGACGTTATTATTTATTAAATGATAATGATCTTTTTAAACCAAGGAAAAAGGTGTATGTGTTTAATTTGCTTATATTGTACTTATTTCCGAGAGAATAAATTAATATTCTGACATGATGACATATGAAACTATATTCTTTCTAGGTTTGAGGATGGAAGGTTGACACGTAATCGTGGTGATCGATCGTGCATGCACATCGTATTCACTATTCATCAGTACTTGCATGATTTGCACCCCAATAATTCCAACTCTACAAACACGTCAAAAATTGGACTGGGCTTTAATTTTTATTTCAAATGAATGTAAGCCCAGACAGTAATTTAATATACTGCCGAGAAGAAACGGATAAAGGAACAGATGACCTAAGACATTCTCCAAAGGCCAGGCCAGACATCTGTTGGTCCAATGTACCGTGTCTGCTACTTGACAATGATATTTTAATTTAATGTTGATATTTTATATTAGATGTTATTTAATTTCAGAATCCACGAAGCAAATATGTAATAATATAATACGTCACGGCCACCTTCATAATTTTACTAGCCAAACTTATGCGGCCAACTTGCAGAAACAAAATCTGATTTCAGATCTTCATTGTTATTGATATGGGTCCTACGAACCTTGATGACTTTATTTTTTACGATGTGATAAATATTGCACCGATCAGTTAATGTCTTTCTTTCTTCTAAATAACCTACGACTCGTATTCTATCATCTTCTACCGATTTATGTCTGCAGTGAAAAATATATAAATATATGCGTTTATGTGTGTGGCCGCTGCATCGGGGTAGATCGATCACTTTAATAAAGCATCTTTTTAAGACGAGGGACTTTGCCCAAAGCATACAAGTCATTATTATTACATTATCTTTAATTAAATAAATGTAACCAAGAACCTTGGAAATTTGTCGTGACAGGCAAGTTCATTGAGATGACTGTTTCCTACTCATATGTCTTAATAATTAGACTCAATCGCGATGATGACTATATAAAATACATGTATTATATATGTGTAAGACTTATACCATGTGTGCCTGATATTTTATCATGTTCTTGTAATCTTATCTTGAGCAAATTCTTAATTATAAAGAAAGCATCTATCTATCTTCTCTTGTATTTTTCCTTATATTTCCGTCTCTTGAAAGCCTCCAAAAGCCAATTCCTCTGCAAGCGGTAGGAAACACGAGGACCCAAGTACACAATAAACAGCACCATTTTAATAGATTAATAATAGAGAGGGGCCAATGAAATTTTTCCAATGTAGACTCCGCAATTCTCAAGGTGTACGTCTCATATATATTAAATGCAATGAAAAGGACGGAATATTGTATATCGATCTGGCCAATGATTTTCCCTTCCTTTGGATGATGAGTTAATATTTGATTTTTCTGATCGGCGTTTTGGCAACCACGCAAAATTCTTGGACCAGTGTGGATTGATATGAATGTGGTTGGGGGTCAAACGTTGACCCCTTGCTACAGGGAACTCCCAAGGATATACCTATATACACTATCCTCCTCCTATTTTCTTGGAATTATGTTCTGCGTTTTTTCTGTGTTATCCCTTCGTCTATTCATCAAAGCTTCTTAGATTATCGATCTTTTTTTAAATGTTAGATTCCAATAATTTACATGTAATGTTTTTGGAAGAACTCGAAACTAAAAATCACCGTAACTTAATTAGCGATTGATGGAGACGTTATACCAAGATAAGCACTAAAGTAGAGTGGGCAACACAAGGATAAAGTTTGTGAGGCGTTCAGTCTTCCTACTCCATGGCTTTGTTTAACATGAACGAAGAAATCATAGCTACTCATCTCCTTTATAAAGTTCTGAGGCGTTCATTCGTCGTACTCCATGGCCTTCATTTTTTCCCGTGATATAGATTGAATATATGTTATACATGATCGATGCAATGCAATAATGACTAAGAGAAGATACTCATTAATAATTATGCACGACGTCTCAAGGAAGGTCATGGATTCATGATCTAAAAGAACGCGAGTTATCAAATCAAAGACAAAACTTTCATTTTCCCATCGTCTTCCTTAAAAACAGAAGGAAGATGATGAAAATCATGTGCCAGTGATCTGCAAATAAAGGCGATCCTCCTCCTCACCTGGAAATCAAATTCCAGCACCAAAAAAAAAAAAGAAAATGAAAAAGAAAAAGAAAATCCCTGAGAATTATTCATCGATCATGGCCTATAGCTACTAAACACACGATCAATCATCAGTTAAACAAGCTGAGAAGCTTTGTCGCAGAAGGTTGCTGCTGGCAATGATCTCCTACTCCACATGTGGTGGTGTCAGATTCTTCAGAATTCAGAGATGGGCTCCCACGCCGGCTTTTTCTCTTCTCACCACCCAAGTTTGGGCCGATCGGCGTGAGGCTGAGATCGAGATCCGCCGTCTTGGTGGCCCTTGAACGGTGGTGATGATGATGATTGAGCATGCAGTTTCTGCTCTCCGACGCGTCAGCAATGTCCGGCGGAGCTCCGCCCAGGAGTTCTGGGATGGGCTTCAACGTGCCGCCGCGGAGGACTGTCTCCACCGCCGCCTGACACACGTGCCAATTGCCCGTCCATAGGAGGCCCACGGCTCCGTTCACGGGGTTCACCGTTCTCCCCGCCGCTTCAAACAAAAGGGACTGAAATAGAGCTGCCAACAAAGAACCAAAATGCCTGTAAGTGATCTCTGAACAACAGCTTCTTTGATTTTACCACTTTCTGTTTCTAGAATCTGTAAAAATTTAATCTTTATTACACGAAATTCTTTTTTTCTTGTAAATACTTTACTACCAGGTCTTTGGTTTTCGGGGACGGCGGAGATAAAGGACATGAGGCCGGCGCGGCCAAAGAACTTGGCGACGAACAAGGTGGCGTGGCCTTGTGCCTCGGCGGTTTCGATCCACTGCAAACACGGCCTCAACACACATGTCTCACTGCAACCTTTTCTAAGAACCCTACATCCATTGCAGCTCATCTCTCTCTCTCTCTCTCTTTCAATATCTCTACGGACAAACCTAAACAAGACTTTAAGAAAAGGGATGATGTTCCAAGGGTTGAAGGTGAAGAGAAAGGATGGATATATAAAGGACGAGACTTGGCGATGAGGAAGAGTGGATTTCAAGTTTTTATTATTTGTGTTGCCCTTTCATCGTTGGTCTTAACTTAACCATGGTTAGTTTTACTTGGAAGGAAAATAATTTAGAAATTAGACACGATGGAGTGGATAGTGGTGTTGGTTGGGTTGGGTTTAGAAGTAAGTAGTAGATCAGATTGATTCCATCTAGCGGCTCCGTGTTTCCGCGGATGGCTAGTCCTCAACCGTTGGATGATCAGTTATCACATTCCATTCTATTTTCTTTTTTACATATACCTATAATTATTATATACGTGATGATGGCATAAAAAAGGGAGAGAGAGAGAGAATATTTTCCTATAACTTGTGAAGGGCAGCACTACTTTTCCCATTTTTTCCTTAAGTTATTGGAAAAAAAGAAAATTTTGCCATCCTTTAATTCTATGCTTGCTAGCTTTTGGTATGTGGCCAGTAGATCATATTGGAAAATGATGTCATGCATCACTAGGGCAACGAAAAATAGAGAAAAATAAAAGGCAATTAAAACTAATGCATGGGTGCGTGTGGTATCGAAACTTGGTGATGGTCAATAACTTTGTCTGCCCATTAGCGGTACTAGTGTGATTTAATTGGATAAAAGACACACACATATATATGTCTATATATGTGTATATTAATTAGAAAAGTATATCAAGTAAAAGTATTTTAGTAGTCAACATGATGATTGATGAGTAGCGTAGCATAACATGCTATAGGAGAGACGTGCAAAATCTTTGCAGGATTCAAAACATATACACATACATGGTTAATTCTTTTCATCTCTAGGGGAAAAAAAAATTAATTTGAAAAACGACAGAGACGAATGTCGTATTCATGCTTAGCTTGCATGTGGACGACGTGGCATCCTTATCTTACCGCCTAGCCCTTCCAAACACAAGCCTGCCACTTCTCCAATTGACTTTTAAATGGATGGGGGAATGATTTTACAGAAAAGTAAAAAAAAAAATAAACATTGAAAAAGCTTTATTCCGACTAATTAATGAATATTGGCTTGGCTGTTTGATATTTTTCTTAGACAAACATATCTTTTCGGTTATACGTCATTTCGTAATCGAGAAGCCATTATTGGGCTTCTTGATTATTGATAAGCTAAAAGGCCCAAGCCCAAATCAATGGAATCGTATGGTCCCTAGATAAAATCAGATTCTCCCAACTACGAAACGACGCCGTTCGGGACGAGATTTATTCAATTTTAAAAATGAGATCGACGCCCTAGAAAATGCCATGAGAGATGCAAACCCTTAAATTCCTATTAATCTGTAAATGTAAGCCATTTCATGGCCGTTAGGCCTTTCCAATTCTTCCTCTCTCGCGGCTATCACCTAACCACCGTCTTCCGGCGCGTACCCTTCGCGCAACAACAACAACAAAAGCAATCCTTTCACCGCGCTGCGGACCTACCTACCGCCCGCCGCCACGTGCCGGTACCCGACCCGATGTCGCAGAAGATAGGAAAGGCTATTCGTCGTCCCGGCGCGCCGTCCAATGCTCGCGTCTATGCCGACGTCAACGTGGTCAGGCCCAAGGAGTACTGGGACTACGAATCTCTCGCTGTTCAGTGGGGGTAGATATACATATTCACGTTTGCCTATGTCCGATTGGTTTTGATATTTTTTTTTTGTGGGAGGTTATGGTTCTGATTGTTTGGTTTTTTGTGTGCGTGTATTTGGTGCAGGGAACAGGATGATTACGAGGTTGTAAGGAAGGTGGGAAGGGGAAAATACAGCGAGGTGTTTGAAGGAATACGTACCACCAACAACGAGAAATGCGTAATCAAGATACTTAAGCCTGTGAAGAAGAAAAAGGTTTAGCTTTCTTTTCTTTTTCTCTTTTTTCACACATGTTTCACCATTTCGTGAATTGGGGATAATTAATTCTTTTCGAATTCTTCAATATGAGGTTAACTCCGTTTGCGTGGCTGATTTTGGTTTAGAAAAGAAAAATGTTTTAGGAATATCGATCTGCAGCTTGCGGTCATGAAGCTTCTTCACTAGCCATGCGAATGTTTTACTTGTGCTGAAATAATATCGTAATATGGTTGTTTTTACAAAATTTTTAATCTTACACTGATGGATTGGTTGTTGATATTTGATAACATAGTAGGTATGAACCGCTGAACCAAATCAGAATTCATGGTTTATAGAAAATTACATTGCAGTCTTTTCAATCTTTCGACTAACTGTAGGCTATTCCTTAGGTTCCATGATTTCCTTCAGGACTTGAATACTTGGAAACCTCAATGCATAGTTTTAGTTATTGGTTGCTTTTTGGTTAATTCCTTCAGATCAGGAGGGAGATAAAGATCTTGGAGAATCTCTGTGGTGGGCCAAATATTGTGAAGCTGCTTGATATTGTTAGAGATCAACAATCAAAGACCCCAAGTCTCATATTTGAACACGTAAACAATGTAGACTTTAAAGTGTTATATCCAACACTCTCGGACTTCGATATTCGGTACTACATTTACGAACTGTTGAAAGTAAGTTTTCTGCAAGTTCTTTTATTCAATGGTTTTGTAGCTTTCTGTTCTCCATTATTGGTTCTATCTATAGTCCCTTTTTTTCATGTAGGCCTTGGATTATTGCCATTCTCAAGGTATTATGCATCGAGATGTAAAGCCGCACAACGTCATGATTGACCACGAGCAGCGCAAACTTCGCCTTATAGACTGGGGGCTTGCTGAGTTTTATCATCCTGGAAAAGAGTACAACGTCCGTGTTGCTTCTAGGTTGGCCATCTTTCATATAGTGTCCATCGTTTTTTTTTTCTTGGAAAAGAATATGTGGAATTTATTACTCAGATTCTGCTTTTTATCATGCGCAGATATTTCAAGGGCCCTGAGCTTCTTGTTGATTTGCAAGATTATGATTACTCCTTGGACCTGTGGAGCCTTGGCTGTATGTTTGCCGGAATGGTATATTTTTCTTCACACCGTTAGTTTCTAGTGTCATTACTAAGATGCTCTAGGATTGATTAATATGTACCGCATATGGAGCTTAAGTAGCATCGGATTGAAATCTCATGATTGATTCATCTCTTCTCCTTGAAGAGCCGGATTATTTTTTGTGAACGATTGATGATGTTAGCTTTGGCCTCTCGCACCATATTGTGATGGATAACTGATGTTAAGAATTGAACACCATATTAAGTTATGTCTCTGTGCTGTATATACCAATGCTGACTTCAAGAGCTTCTCCATACAGATATTTCGCAAGGAGCCTTTCTTTTATGGACACGATAATTACGACCAGCTTGTTAAGATTGCTAAGGTATTGTATTGTCAGGCACTTTTTCTGGTTGGTGCTTTGTGCATTAGTAGTGAAATTTTTCGAGATAAACCAGTTGACTAATCCAAATTCGTACTTGCATGGCAGGTATTGGGCACCGATGAGTTGAATGCTTACTTGAACAAATACCGACTTGAATTGGATCCACGTCTTGCTGCCCTTGTTGGGAGGTGGGAAATTTTCCCTTCCATATTTTTGTTTCTTTTTATTGATGCTTTTCCAGCAGATATAATTCCTCCTCGTTTGTCAATATAGGCATACTAGAAAACCATGGTCTAGATTTATCAATTCTGATAATCAACATTTGGCTGTTCCAGAGGTAAAGTCTCTTGCTATATAATTTGTGATGGTGCATTTTTCGGGAAGATTTTGAGGTTATAATTGCATTTGGTTTTTGTTTTTTTCCCTGTTTCCCATGAAGGCAATTGATTTTGTTGATAAATTACTGCGGTATGATCATCAAGAAAGGCCAACTGCCAAAGAAGCAATGGTGTGTATATCTTGCCATCCTTTTTTTTTCTTTTACATCTTCCCAGATTAGTTCGTTATATGATCTTTTGGCTTGTGTGTAATGGTGTGTTCTTCGCCCCTTACAATCACTGTCATGCTTATGCAGGCTCATCCATATTTCTCTCCCATAAGGAACGCTGAAAGTCGCAGCAGAAGTCGTGGCCAATCGTGATCGCAAGCATTTTTTTGTTATTGTTCTGAGTGTTTTAAGACTCTTATGTGGCATGCATGGCCCTCTCATTTCGAATTTGTTTCTCAAATGTTGAATTCCTTGTTGGAATGGAAGCCAATGGAATTTATTGATGTGTCTTCAAATTTTCAAGTAATTTTCAGGAATGAATACCAGCTAGCCATGAAATATATATACTTCACAACTAAAATCAGCCATCATCAGTGACTCCATAATTTTATTGCCAAACCATATCATCCATTCCTCTACTTGCTGGTCATAAATGCTTTGTTTCTCCTGGGAAATATCTGGTTGTATTGTACCCGTTTTTTTCCAACTCACTCTATTCTCTTCTCCTTCCTTTTTTAAGCACAAATCTATGCGGAATATTGGGCTTTCTGAGGCCCATTATGAATCTAAAGCCCAATCGGATTTTCGGGAAAATTCCCACTCCAATATTCTTTAGTGGAATAAATGGCCCATGTAGTGTTTAATTTGCCTTGCTTGTTGGGCTAGGGAGTAAATAATTTATATATTTATAGTTAGAGGGTGGGAATGTAAATATGAGCGTTTCGTCTAGCGTCTAGCACTAGGTAGCTCCCCCTTTCAACACATACGCAAACATTTCTCTCGTTTATTTTATTGCTGCGAGAATGAACAAAGGACCGGGGCTTTTCGTTGATATTGGCAAGAGAGCCAAAGGTTTTGTAATCAATTTTTTAGTTTTGTTTGTATTCGTTTTAGTAATGGTTTATGATTCCAGCTAGATTTTGATTTGTAGATCTGCTGACCAAGGACTATCTCTCTGATCACAAGCTTTCTGTATCCACCTATTCCGAATCTGGTGTGGTAGGTTTTGTTGCTGCACCTTTGTGTGTCACCTCTGATTTGTGTTTTTTATCGCTGAGCTGATGTTGTTTATCTTCTCTGCTGTTTCTGTAGGTGTTCGATTTGTCATTCCGTTTTTGTTTGTCAATATAGATAGATGAAGATGTCAATGCCTATAATTAGCTGACTTAAGTGTTATGTTCGGTTTCCGGCTTTATGCTTTAGTACGATGCACTATCTAATCAGAAGAAATTTTTAGCTACTGAGCTAGTCATTTAAGATATGCCGGATGTTCTGGAGATATCGGTTTGTGGAAAGTGAATCCTACTATTTGTATCTTTTGCGTTCGTCGTCAAAATTCGAGTGTTTTTTGACTTGAACATTACCTTTATGGCCGCCCTTAGCATCTGTAAGCTTCAAATGGTTGAATCGGTTGAGTTTATGTCCGAGTTAAGCCTTGCTGTATGCTAGTTATCTTAGAGGTAACCCATAGTGTTGATTTTCTATGCACCTGCTTTATTATCTCAGGCTTCATTTAAGAATGTTTGTTTTGATAATGATTAGCAGTTTCCTTTGCATTTAGGAACGGGCAAGGAGAAAGTTCCTTTGAATATTTTAGTTCGTGATTTTATGGTAACGGTCTAATGATATGAGCCGAATCATAGATCATTGAATTTCACAGATTTTGCGTATAGTTCTTGAATGAATCATTTCATTCTGCATTTATGCTATCTTTGATTTAGCTCTGAGATTTTTGACTTTATTTTTCTGTGGATTGATTTGAAAGTTCCTTTATTTTCCGGTGAACACTCAAACGAGTTCTTCAATAAACTATCGTTCCTATGGAGTAATTCATTATTTTTTTGAATTTCTTCTTGGTCTTCTTAATATTCGTTTTCTACCGATAGTCATCTTCGGCTATTGTTATCCCTTCACGACACATTGTGCATTGTTTCTTTGCCGCTTGTGGGGTTGGGGTTGTGGTTGATCAAAATTGTGGTTATATCACCCATATGGACATCTAATGATATGATATTATTTAATGAAGACATCAATCAAGCCCTCATATTTCTTGTTTTTTTTCAGGCCCTCACGACATCCACATCAAAAAAAGGAGGCTACTCATCGGGTGACGTAGCAGCTCTTTATGCATACAAGAATGCGACTGCTGATGTCAAGTTCGATACAGATTCAAATGCGAGTTTCTCAAATATTACATTAGCCATATGCAGCAACGGTACTCTCTATCTCATCGCATTGATCCATCATTTTCTTTTAACAGATATTGGCAACTCTATCTTTTGCCGATGTCATTCCCTCATCAAAGACCATTGCAACCCTGAAATTTCCCAACTATGAGTCTGGAAAGGTAACTGCTACATACAATTTACATCGTATTTGTGACAAACAATCCGACTTCGTCTAACTTGCTGTTCTTACTTTTCTTACATTAGTTGGAAGTTCAATACTTCCATCCCCATGCATCCCTCACCGCAGCTGTTGGTCTAAGCAAAGCCCCTCCAATCGACTTGTCGCTCACCCTCGGTACTCCAACTTTTGCGCTGGGTGCAGAGGCGGGTTATGAGACCACTTCTGGCAAATTGACTAAATACACAGCAGGCATCTCTATTTCAAAACCCGATGCCTGTGCTTCAGTTATTCTGTGAGTTAGTTCTGATGTTTTCAACACAACTTTGATTGGCAGTTTAATATCTTATCAAATATCTTGGATGTTGGCTTTGCTCCTCTAGGGGCGACAAAGGGGATAGTATAAAGGCATCGTACATACACTTCATGGACCAAACGAAGAGAAGTGCTGCTGTGGGAGAGATAGCTAGGAAATTATCCACGAATGAGAACACTTTCACGGTGGGTGGTTCTTACGCCATCGATAGCCTTACGCTCGTGAAAATGAAGCTTAACAATCACGGGGCTTTAGGAGCTGTGCTGCAGCATGAAGTTGTTAGAAAGTCTCTTGTGACCATCTCCAGCGAGTTCGACACAAAGGCCTTGGATAAGACTCCCAAATTTGGTGTTTCTCTTGCTCTGAGGCCTTGAACGAAAGAATGACTTGTGTGTGACTCTATCTGCGAAACACTCTATAGAAGCGTTGGAATAAATAGTCAAACAAGCATACGTACTCCATTTTCTTTTCTTTCCGGATATTTTGCTTATTGGCAAACATTCATTTGACCTCGACGGTTGTATTCTATCTGTTTTTACAGTAAGCTCTTGCATTCTCTCTTCTTGGGATGGGAAGATTGCATGAAATGGTCGTTTGGCCGTCATTCTTGTTTCATCTCTCTCCTAAAGAATTATTAAAATAGCAGATCAACTGTTACAGACATTGTTGCAAAACTCGGGCTGGGCGGCCGAGTAGGCGCCGCCTAGGCGCTCGGCGGACCTGACCGAGACGAGTTTCGCCTATTCGGTCCATCTAGGCGTCGGAACCGCCTACTCGGCGCCCAGACCGAGTAATCGCCGAGTATCCCGCTTAATTGCCGATTACTCGTAAGAAAAATCATCAGTCCTTCACCGCAGCCTCCGTGCACCTCCCCTCGTCGCCTTTCAGCCCGTTGCCGCAGCCTCACTTCGCCGTCCTAACACAGCCCGTCGCAGCTCCCCTCTTCACGCGGCCACACCTTAGCCTGTCGCGGTCGCGCAGCCTCAGCCCAGCCGTCCACCGCCCTCAGCTCAGCGCAGCCCATGTTTGTAGTGATTATTTTATTTCTGAAATTCAGTTGAAGTTGAAGACGATGACTCAAATAAATACCCTAATTTGATTGGATTTTGTGCTTGGGCTTTGGGCTTCTAAAAACCTTACAAATTTATTGGGCCATTATTTATTTATTTATTTATATATATTTTTTACATTTTTCAGTAAAATTTTAGCTTAATTTAAATTTGATTATTCATGTTAATCTCATGAAAATTTTAAATTAAATTGATATCTATCAAGAATATATTAATATATTTTACCTAGATTTTTGATAAATTTGGATGCATCATATAATATTTGTATAAATGATATACATAATAAGAAATAAATAAAAAATAGGTATATACCGACTAATTTCCGCCTAAAAACCGCCTACTCTCCGCCTGGGCCGCCTAGGCGCTAGGCCCCTACCGGGCGCCCGACTAGCGCCTAGCGAGTTTTGCAACATACTTACAGAAGACGTGGAATTAGTGTCTGAAAGACGACAACTCGTCGTAAACAAGCTCATGCAAGAACCTGGAAAATGCTTGTTTCCAGAAAAACGAAAAACAAAAGCCGGATTTTGAATAGCTATAAGGCGCTGCACAAAGGCCCAAGCTCAACCTTCATGACTACATCTTCTCCTTATGCCATAGGTTGATTAAACCATATCAACTGCCAAATATTCATAAGCCTCCGTAGCATAGTGGTAGTGCGTTCGCTTCGTAAGCGAAAGGTCGTGAGTTCGATCCTCACCGGGGGCTATGATACTACCTTTTTTTTTTAATTCTTATTACGAACAATAAATAACCAAGTTTGGACACATGGCGGGCCTTTAGCTTTCACATGGGCCTTTGTAATGAAATGCTTAGACATGCACATTCTAGAATATGTATTGCATGGAATTGGGATGATATGCTTGAGCGTATTCTCTCCTTGATTCATTCAACATTTTCTTTTACTTTTCTTTAGTAACTATATAACTCAATGGTGGCACAACTATCAATAATCACATTACATGAAGATGAAGAAGAAGAAGAAGAAGAAGAAGAAGAAGAAGAGCAAGGAAGGATTGATTATAAACAGCAAAAGCAAAACCACCTCCTTTTGGATTCTGCCTTGCAGCAGCAGCAGCAGCAGCTCAGCCAAGAAAAACTACAACTCGGCCAACATCTATGAGGACGACGACAACAACAACAACAACAGCCTCCTTTGCAGGTTAACCACTTGCAAGAGAGACTTTGGCAATCAATACACTTACTACAAGAGGACCAATTCCCCCACTTGAAACATTTCCCGCAAGTAGTACAACTTGGGCATCGAAGGCTCTTGCAACAACTCCTCGGACAACTTAGGAGGCATGATCTGCAAGAGCAGCAGCTCGGACAACTTAGGAGGCACGATCTGCACGAGCAGCTCGGGAAACTAAGGCATGACCTGCACGAGCAGCTTCGACACTTCAAAAAACCAGACGTGTGATCAGAACAATTAGGAGGAGAGTAGCACAGTGGGCACGAACGCTTCTTCTTTCTGCAGAGGATTAAAATAAGAACGCTTATCAGCAGAGGGAACAAACATATAAAGATATTATCAGAAACTACAAAGCAACCATAGCAGACATGATAGGTACACTCACTTTGTTATGGCACTTTCTCTCTTATCCACTAGGTGGTTTCCGCGCAGATAGTTCTTGGAGTTTTGCGTTGTCTCATCGATTTCGCTATTATTCATGATTTCTGTGGAAATATCTTTCATCTGATCATCTGCTCCATCGTCAGTCGAAGTCTTTGCAATTTCCATATTTATTACCTTAGCTTTTCTTCCTTCTATGCTCTGTTGTATTTGGGTTGTCATTATAAGCCGATCAGGCCCTTTCAAATCACAACTTTCTTCAGATTGATACTTTCCTCTGGGGTTTTCGTGGTTTCCCGGTTGATGCATGGATTCATGAAAATCTCCAGTTTTTGGCTGTTCCTCTGATCCCGGCAAGTCTACGTTCGTCGTCGAAACATGATTTTTAGAAAAACTTCTGTTTCCAAGACGAATACTATGTTAGGCCGATTTATCCAACCTTGATCTGATTCATAGGATTAGTATTACCTTATACGATGAAAATACGGAAGCGATTGATCAGTAATACCGCGAGACGGATTGTAGAGTTGGAACAGAGAGCGCGCAAGTTCTTCAGCAAAGTCGTCAACTCTAATAATGAATCAGCAACCCTAAACGATGTATCGTTTAGGGTATTTATACATAAGCCCTAATGGGCTATTGGGCCCAAGTTAACTAATATACCCACAAGTTGGGTATATTTACAATTAGGTCCTAAATCACAAGATTAAGATAATCTATTTAAATTGAACACAATAAAATATTCCTAACAATCTCCCCCTTTGTGTTCAATTTGCAATTTAGCGCTGGTTATCTTCGTCTTGTGATCGTACTGAGTCCTCAAAGAACACGTATCAGAGTTCTGTCCGCGAAAGCATTTGCTTGCGTGTTCTTCTTCAATCTCCTCCTCCTTTATCTTGTCTTGTGACCTCTTCTTTAGGAGTTCCAAGCTCACCGTGTTCTGATCTTCTCTTCTTGTGTTCCAGCTCTCCCTTCGATAGTCGCGACTCCCCCTACATTTGTTCAACCTTGTGTTGGGATTAGGAGTTTCCTTTAAACTCGAAGAGCTGTACACGAGTCGGCAGCTTTGATTCTTGAAGCCCATGCTGAAGTTGTTGGCTGTATCTTGTCATTTGAGTCCGATCTCTCCGTTCGATTGTAGCTCAACTCCCCCTACGTTTGTTCAACCTTGCGTTGTGATTTGGGAGTTTCTTTAAAATCGGAGAGTCGTACATGAGGTGACAACTTCAATCGTTGGACTCTGTGGTCTTCGCTTGATTATTGACGACGCTTGAGATTTAGCATTTTCTGATCTATATTGCACTTTCGTCGTGGTGTTGCTCCCATTTTGCTTTACTACTCCTCCCCCTCATGAAGATCGAGCTAGGGAGATCGTCATGCGATGGGTCAAAATGGGACATCGTCTTTGGCAAGAAGATCGCGTCGTCGGGACAAGATGATGGAGTTGCGTTTTCCAAAAAAATGTGTTTGGGCTCCTTCAGATTTTTCCATCAATTGCATTAGAGCCCGTCTTCAGAGTGGTACGTGCGGCGGAAATGGTAGGTGCTCAGGTTGGGTAATAACCTGACAGAGCCACAAAGGCAATCCGTCGACACGACTTCAGAGTTAAACTCTGAGACGTGGCCTGTGATAACAGGGCTTTATAAACCGGGGCCACATAGGCGTCCCGTTAACATCAGTCTAGGAGCATAGCTCATAGGCGATGGCCTGAAACCGTTGTTGTTTTGATATTGCAACGGCAGGACTTCCTTCCGATCATTGGAGCATGTCTTAGAATGACATGTCTACGAAAGTTCAGATCTGGTCACAAAGTCCAGATGAGAAAAAAGTGTATGTGTCCTAAAAAGATATAAAACATGTGGATGGTGAGGACACACTAGACTCGATGTGTTCAAGAAAATTCAGTGGTGTGGGGCTGACTACCACTTAGTTCAATATCTCCCGCTTCCAAGTGAAGTAGTGATAGATTACTGGCTCCCCGTGATTTAATGAAACATCGGTCTGTTGGGAGATCGATGAGTGGGTAAGGCTCGGTTGTGCATGCGCCGTTGGACCTAATGCGGCGACTTCTACCCGGGGGCTAATAAATTAGCACCTGTACCTATGGGGGGTGGTCCGAGTAATTTGTGAGGTAAGGGAGTTTTGTATCTTCCGCTCTTCGGTCTTGTCAAAATTTTTCAAATAGGGGTAGCTCTATGAGTTTGAGATCGTCACTAACACTCGGCTATGTTCCGGGGATAGGTTCAGTTTGGTCTGACTGAACCATGGAAACTTCAAATCCATACATCTGGTACGAAGTGATGCGTGCTGCTTCATTTTGGTCAGCGGTTCGGAGCAGGTCTGTTGAGGTCATTGCCGAGTTAGCACTAGAAGCCACCATCGCCTTTTGAAGAGAGTTGACTGTTGTAGGCTTGAGATTCGTCCTTGAAGTTTATCTTTGGAAGACAGGGGAATTCTTTTGAAGCGAGATTACGAGAGTATGAAGCCTTTTTTTTTTTTTTTTGGCCTTTCCTTTTCTTTTCCTTCCATTTTTTTTTTTGTTTTTTTTTTTTTTTTTTTATATATATATGTATTATTATTAATAATATAATAGTAATATATATTATATTATTTATATATTATATATATATATTTATTCCACCCCTCAAATCATGCTTCTTAAAACTGAATTACTCCCCCTCAAAAGATGCATATTCGTAAAATTATCGTTCGAGAGTCTCTTTCCCTAAGTTCACACATTAGAGTTCGCTCCCCCTCAAAATTTAATTTTTGCTCCCCTTAAGACAAATATATGAGTTGCTTTTCTTTAAAAAGAGTAGCTCCCCCTCAATGCATGCACATTTAAACATGTAAATTCCCTCCTAATTAAATAAGCGTGAACGTATTAATTTATTTTCAAAGCAGATGCAAACTAAAGAGTTATTGTTCTTTAAAAATGCATTAGAATGTACGTTTTTATCGCTCTAAAGTTAGAATAGGTATTTTGCGCTTCAGCTCATATGCATACATAAAATTTAAGCTCGGAAATTATTTAAGATGATGCATAATAAAAATGTACCTATAACATGGTATTTAATGCATTTACGCTCATGTATGCATGCGAAAATTTGGAATTTAATGTCTTTTTGAAGCATGCATAACTATAATGTACCATTTAGTTTCTAAGTAGGTATATAATCTTTTCAGTTTGATATGCATGCCAAAAGTTTAACTATGGAATGCATATATAGAATTTACCTACGTTTGGTTGCTCGCATCGCTAACCAGTCGTGCCTGTGGAGCAACCCGAGATGCCATACACGCTGGGATCTTTGGCTGCCCTCATCCCATACCAGTCATGAGTGTGGAGCAGCTCTCTTTGTACCTACTCATGCTGGGATATCTGCAAAATATTATCGGGCCTTTGGTACCCATTTTTGGATGGGTCCTCCCTTGTTAGCAGAAAACAAGTTAAGCACATTAGGTTCAGATATTGATCCTAAGTCATCCTTTAAAGTCCTATTCAATTTAATTTGTGATTTAGGAATCCATAGCTTCAATCCTTGTTTTGGGTGTTGAGGGGATGTGGAGTGATGTTTTTGCTTGGGCACCCAAATTTGTTTAACATTAGGACTATACCCTGTTGAGTTCTTATGCACCAATCGATTGAATACGGGAGTGTTCGAGACGTGGCTTGCATGAGATGATGGCTGTCGAGTAGAAGAATTATGCATCTTATAAATATTAGATTTATTAACACAGGAAACATCACAATGCTTAATAGTCTTCGATGAAATGAAGTGATGTTCATCAGAAGCATAGTTTGTAGAGTAGAAAGCCTTGGTAGGAGAGGGTTTAGATTTTGATTTCCTGGCCCAGTCCATCGTCTTCGTCTTCTTGGTTAGTTTCTTGCCTGTAGCTAAATTTGACACATTATTAGGAGTTAAATCATAAGTCGAAGAAGAACCAACTTCAGATGAATGATCGTTGAGATTTCTTAGGAGGAAAATTTCATTTAGTAGTTTCTCTTTTTCGAACTTGAAGATTTCAATTTGATTTTGGTGTTCCTTTGCTTGTAATTTATTGATGTTCTGGAGACGCGAGATTTCAGCTAGAAAGTCAGTCGTTCCTTTTGTTTGTATCTTGTCTAGTTGAGTTTGCGAGCCTGACTTAGCAAAGAAACGTGCATCATTCTTGATTGTGTTAGCATTTGCTAATCAGAAATGAGAATTTAGAGCAAGTGCATCATCGTAGGAATAGTAATGATTTGAAGGAGACGCGTAGTTTTCAAATAGCAGATCATGTCTTTTGGCTTTTTCTTTCCCTTTAATTTCCTTGTGCATTGACGCTTCTATCTTAGACTTAGCTGAATGCAATGGTGGGGATAAACCTATGGGGTTGTTGACTTGTTTTTCGAGTGAGGAGATGATTGTCAGAAGTACGTCTTTTTCCACTTGGAAGGCAATCTTTTCGGACTCAAGAGTCGAGCGCAAATCACAGATTTCCTTGAGAGATGCTGGGATATATGTGGTAGGGGGATTTGAATTTTGGTCACTTACGTCTTCTGAAGAGGGTGGATATAGAGGTAAGTAGTCGTCTTCAGGCAAGGATGTGTCCATGGTTCTGTCACGTTTATTCAGTTCTTCGTAGTCAAATGGGATTTCTACCCTGTCCTCTCTATTTCTCTTTTTCTTTTCTAGGATGTCAATTGTAGATGAATTAGTGAAAGGGAGTAGACTGGGTATATTTAAGCCTAGGAAGCTAATATCATAAAGAGGGAGGGGTTTCTTGACTGTTTGTACGGAACCTGGAACAAAGCCTAATCCTTCACGGGGATCATAAAATTCTATGTCTCTAGGCTTGTTTAGAAAAATCGTTCTATCTGTTTGTCCTCTTTTTGTTAGGAGATCATCAAGTTTCTTTATTTTGGAATATAGACGATTTCGTTCCTTGGATAAGAATTCATATTTTTGGGATATGGAATTACGCTCTTGCTCACTCTTCTTGAAATCATTTTCCTTTTCGAAAAGTTTTTCTTCTAGATCTCTTATCCTAGTCTCATGTCTGAGGGATATATCCTGAGCTTGTTCTAGAAACGAGTTTAACTTAGCCTTTTCTACTAGTTCGGCTCGCAAGACCTTTTCATTGTTCGCTAACCTAGTTTCTAGTTTTCTTAATGATTGGTTTTCACTAGACATAGATGTTAGTCTATCTTGAAGAATTGAAATCTCTAAATGTAGATTAGAGTAAGAATCGTGTACCTCAGTTTCTGAAGATGAGTCAGTTGGGAGAGTAGCCGCGGTGGTATGTGCTTCATCTTCAGAGTCAGCTTCGACATTTGCCATGGGGCGCAGGCCAACACACGCGGCGCAAGGGTCTCTGTGCGGGGAATTTCTGAGATTCGATATCTCCTCTAAAAGTTTTTCCTTCTCCGCTCGAAAGCCTACTCTTTCCGATTCCAAGGTTGCGTTTAGTTTGGAAATTTTACTGGCAACCTCCGGAATTTCCAACCACGAGATAGGTCTATTACAATGTAAATCGTTTTGCTCGTCAAGCGCCGAAAAAGAATTTTGGTCGACTAGCTTCGCAATAATTGTCTCTAAAGGGATAGATCTAGTATACCATTTATTGAGGTATTTAAAAATAATCTCATATTGTCGAGCGGCTACATTCCACTCAGTTGCTATGAGTTCTAGACGATTTAGCTCAAGTAATTCATGCTTTAATTCCTTAATTTCTTTAGCTTGTTCGTTCGCTTTCTGTTCCCAATTATACGGCATATATGACATATTGAAAGTGGATATTGAAAGTTCAGTTCTGGAATTATTTTGGTTGGATATGGATCTTAATCGTGTTGATCAGCTAAATCTTTACTTAGACGAATGCAAATAATGTTAAACAAAAGAAGAAAGATAAGATAATCACAAGATTTAATTATTATTATTATTTAATGAAAGTTTAATTAATTAAAAGATGCAATTTAATGTAAAGTGCGTTTTGGAGAGGTGATTATTTAGTAGTTTTATAAGAAAAAAATTAGGCTTTGACTTGTTTTTTTTTTTTTACCCGAAACGATAGCTTGAATAGATTAACAAAGATACAGGGACTAAATAGCCCAAAGAGTCTCACCGGTACATCGTCAACCGGGAGAACAAAGGCTCACAACCGAGCACAGCACAGCCCCAAAATGGGGCACAACACTCCCCGAGGGGAGAAAAAGGTCCACAGAGGGACAAGAACCGACAGAAGACAGAACTCATTATCTACGACCAAGAACTAAAGAACCTATAACAGAAAAAGCTATTAAGCTAAATCTACGATACTCTTCATTTTTACTTGGCCTTCGACTTCTGAATTCTTATCTTCATCGGACTGACAGCTCCACAAGGGAGAAAATGCTCTCGACCCGCGGGTCGAGAGAAACGAGGGAGTCGGCAGCGAGGCGGCGATGCTGCAGAGTGGGAAGGGTGGGGAGACGGAAGGCAGGGCGGCGAACCAAAGGGAATCCCGAGCAAATCTGCTTCGAAGGCTCTTTGGAGCATTTCATCGAACAGCTTCTGTGCGGGGCAATGGGACAAAGCAGCCCTTTGTATTCCCCGTCGGAGGTGGCGGAGGGGGCAGCAGAGGGGCGGATGCAGTGGAGGTGGTGGAGACGGCAACAGCGGTGGCAGAGGCGGCGGAGATAAACCACGAACATTTTTTTTTTTTGAAAATGGAAAAGAACAAGGAAAAAGAAGAAAAGCAAAAAACGAAAATGGAAGTGTAAGCTCCCCCACCTCCAATGGAGGTGGAGGAGGAGAGGGAATGGAACTGAAGGTGCGGCTAGGGTTTCAGAGGAAAGTTTCGGAAGAGAGAGAGGGAATGGAACTTATTCGGGAACACATTATTATTTCGGGTAGGCTTTGACTTGTTGAAATGTGGCTTCTTGAGATAGTGACGTCAAAAATTTAATTTCCTAATTTGTGTCTCCCTCAGTTCGAAAATCTTCTCCCAAGTAAACGAATGCACTACTTCTAAAAAAAAATCTTAGCAACCCAAATCTCTCTCCTCTAGAATCTTTTTTTTTTTTCAAACGACTCTCCTCTAGAATCGAAAGGTTATTTTATTGATAAAACTCTGAAGCTCTCTCCTCTCTCGATCGAAATTTCCTTTTTAAAAGAGATCTCTTCTCAGTCAAAAACAAATTGCAGATAATAAAATGATTTCTGTCCAAATTTTCGGCGGTGAAGAAATCTGTCCGTTGGTCGATAGTTGCAATCAGCAGCGGCTCGGATCAGTAGCAGCCTTGAAGCTTCAGGTGAGAGTCGGCATGAATCAACGAGCTTCAATTGAATTTCGGATGGCTGAGGTTGTGGGATGTTGTTTCAGACTGAGACGAAGCAGCTGAGACTGAAAAGCAGAGATGACAAACACGAAGAAATTGAGCTTTTTGAGCAGATGAGAAACCGTGAGCAGATCTGGAGCTAAGAGAGCTATGTCCCGGCAAACATCGACGAGAAGCAAAAGATGGTAAAGAGATCGAAGGGCACAGAGGATGTCGAGTTTTAATTTCGAAGTGGAAGAGGATGTCGAGATGATATTTGAATGTCGAAGTTAATGATAAGGATGTCGAGATGTATTAATTTGGGTTTTCCTAAGTAAGTTGGGCTTCTCGAAATATGTTGGGCTTCTTGAGATTTGATGGGCCAAGAGGATATGAGATAGAAGAATAGAATATCGATAACTAGCAGATGTCGAGTGATAAGATGTCGAGTGAAATAACTAGCAGATGTCGAGTGAATAGAATATCGATAGAAGAATAAATGTCGAGTGGCTTAGAATAAGATGTCGAGTTATTTAAAATGTCGAGGCTTCAAATAAGATGTCGAGGCTTCAAATCAAATGTCGAGGCTTCAAATAAAATGTCGAAGAACTTAAAATGTCGAGAATAAGAAAATGTCGATGAGCGTGAAATTAGCCGCAAATTTCGAGCAATTTGAATCAAGGGAATCTCGAGAAGTGTCTTTCTCTTCGAAACGTTTCCTGTTCGTCGTCGACTGGGGATCGTCGTCTGCATTCACTGGAAAATTGAACTGATAATTTTGAAGAGAAAAACTTTTGAGAGCAGATAAAGCAGATGTGTGTTACTTCAGAAACCGAGCAGAATTTGGAATTTCTACGAGAAGAATCTGACGATTTTGAAAAAATCAGAACCGAGAAAGAAAACTGATGAATTTGATCCACGATTTCGGCTCTGATACCACTTGTTAGGCCGATTTATCCAACCTTGATCTGATTCATAGGATTAGTATTACCTTATACGATGAAAATACGGAAGCGATTGATCAGTAATACCGCGAGACGGATTGTAGAGTTGGAACAGAGAGCGCGCAAGTTCTTCAGCAAAGTCGTCAACTCTAATAATGAATCAGCAACCCTAAACGATGTATCGTTTAGGGTATTTATACATAAGCCCTAATGGGATATTGGGTCCAAGTTAACTAATATACCCACAAGTTGGGTATATTTACAATTAGGTCCTAAATCACAAGATTAAGATAATCTATTTAAATTGAACACAATAAAATATTCCTAACATACTAAACAGAGAATCGTTAGAAGCAGCACTCCATTCCGCCGGCGTCAATGATCTCTCAAAAACAGAGTCTGGAATTCTATTAGGATCAAAGCCTCCCTGCCTTTCCATCAACTGAACGGATGGATATTTCAGAGGCGGCTTGAACGACGCCAGAGACTCGTGGGTTACATCTGAGAATCTTGATGTAGAAACAGGCGAGTCGTATAAAGATTCCTGAAACCTGAACAACACCTCGCTTGAGATGTTAACTTTCTCGATCTTCTGAAATGGCTTGGTAAACCCATGATTTTTATTAGCCTTGGGAATTCTTGATGTTGGGGATTTGGGAGGCAGCCGTGGATGGACATTGATGAACTCGTCGGAGGAAGATGAAGATTCGACATCAGAAAAGTCCAAGTCTTCGGCTGAGCTGTGAAATTTTGCCTTAAGATTGTATTTCGAATCAAATATGTTCTCTGATCGAGGTTGTGGTTTCACCGCAGGCCTATCTTTGTCATTCCTAGCTTCTGCCTTTGTGCGCTTGCTATGTGCAGCTCCATAGCCCATAACTGAATTAGAACATAATCAATGATTGCTTATATATATACGAAAAAAACCTCATATGACGGCGAGCGAAACATTTTACTAGAAAACATGTTACGATTACGGAGACATGACAAGAAAGAAGCTAGGAAACAACCTCACCTGATCAACTTAGAGAAGAAAGCACGCAAAAAACCTTGCTTAGGCTGTCCATGACGAATTATATGCGATAGGTAAGAGCGCCCCTTCAAAAACTAAAAAGAAAGGAAAACGTATGATTAAGCAATATCAAGGAAAAAAAGGAAACTGAAATCAGAAGATCAGCTCATTTTTTACCTCTATCGTACGATCGAAGATCAGGCAAATCGAGCCAGGCATGGGCTATTTTCCGTTCTCTCTTAATTTTCTTGATAATATCAAAGAAAATAAACAAGAATCATCGTGCATGGAAAAGGAGGCAAAGGTGTATCTGGGTTTTGGGTACAGCAAAAAAAGAACATTATAAATTTGGGGGTTTAGGTTCATGCAATGTAGCACGAATGGAAGACTAAGCAATTTTTGCGGAGCATAATATGCTAACTTGAAGATATCTGTTTTAAGCTTAACAATTTTTGTCCGACAGTTGGCTTACCTAACCTGACCTTTGCTTGCTTGATCGCCGAAGATTTAGCGCCACACGAAATGCGAAATCAGGACTCAAAAACTCCACCTTCTCATGAACCACAGCACTGCAACAATCGCAAAAAAAAAAACCTCGAAAAAACCCTTTTAAAGCTCCCATCTTTCTTACACATGTTAACAAGAGCACCTCCCTAAAACCCTTTCGAAAGCTCCAATCTTTCGCTGCATTTGACATCGGCAGATGAACGAGCTAACTCTGCAGATCAACCAAGAACGAAGTAGACGAACTTGGTTCCACTTTCCAAGCCCTTCAGTCCTGTTTTTCATCGTTTTTTTGTCTTTCCATTAAATTTGCGCCCAATAATTTGGTTTTATTTCATTTTGATACATTAGTACTTTATTTTGCACATTTCGTCCCCATGTCCCCCAACTTTCATTACATGAAGTAGTTGACTCGCCAGTGATTTAAGACACAGCTGCTGCAATGGAACAATCGGAAAGCAGCAAGCGACGCAGACAAACTGCCGTGATCGAGGAGTGGAACGGCACCGCGTCGTCGAAGCTCACAAAAACTGCCACCGTTACGATCGAAGGTGACTTGATTCGAAGATCCTCTCGCCGGTTTAACCATCTCTCTCGTAGGATCCTCGATGCTTTTGTTCCCGAGGTAATATTCGTCATTCATTTCGCTCGATACACTCCTTGGATGGATTTTTTGAGCACGTATAATTCTGAGGTGCTGTGCTACAGTGCGGAGTTTGAGTGTGGGAATTGGTACTTCTTTTAGAATCATCGTTGATTTATGAGGAAAAAATATGTAATGCAGGGTTTTCCCGTAAGCGTGACGCCTGACTATGCCCCTTTCCAAATATGGGATTCGCTGCAGGTATATTGCCTCGCTTGTACTTTCAACCTTTGTTTTGTTTGTTAAATTTGATTACAAGGTCATGTCCTAAAACCAATGGTTGTTTGGTGGAATTTTCTAATGAGCCTAGTAGATATAATTACGTGAATTTCAGACCAAAGTGGACATATCTAATAGGTGTTGGTGAGTTAACAATGCGTGCTACTACCAAATCAAACCCGCTCTGATATTAAATCCATTTGATGCTTCAACAGGCTCTTTCAACGTATACAAGAACAATGCTTTCCACCCAAGTAAAATCAGTTGCTTTTCAGTCTAGATTTTATTCGTTTTATGGTTTGAGTTCTAATTGACTCATGCTTATTGATCAAATTGTTTCAGGCACTTTTGAGTGCTATAGGGGTTGGTGAGAAGTCAGCTACAGTTATTGGGGCCACTTTTCAGGTATATATATGTGCCTACTTGAAAATTGGTCCTTGGTGGTGCAGTGCTTAATTCAATTTCTGAAAACTCCATTTTGAAATGGTATCAGTGGTTTCTGAGAGATTTAACTGGAATGCTTGGAGGTGTGCTATTTACCTTTTACCAGGTAATGAGGCTTCTTTGAGCTCTTTGATTCCACCGTAAGCTGTTGCATTGGCATTATTATTTGAAAAAAGTAGAACTGTCTGCTAACAACACTCTCTGATCTCACTTAGGGGGCAAATCTGGATAGCAATGCCAAAATGTGGCGACTTGTTGCTGATCTCATGAATGATCTTGGTAATTAGACCGTCAAGCCTTTTATTGCTGATCTCTTATGTTTTTCCTGTTACGAGTTGCTTACGTAAGCGTAGAAATTTCATTGTATAGTTCTAGTCCTATGCTTAATTCTGGATGAACCAATTTTTGCAGGGATGCTTATGGACCTCGTTTCACCTTTGTTCCCATCTGCATTCTTGGCCATTGTTTGTCTCGGGAGCATCTCACGCTCCTTCAGTAAGTTTCTAAATATACTTAATGACAATCAAGTCTACTGTTGGGATTTCTGAATCGTCATTTTTTTTCCTTTAAATTTCATGTCACTACTAAGCTGGCGTTGCCAGTGGTGCTACTAGAGCTGCTTTAACTCAACATTTCGCCCTTCAGAATAATGCAGCGGATATATCTGCTAAGGTCGCACTAACCTCCATGATCATCTACGAAAATTGCAAGTGGGAGTTATATATAGTTTATCTATCCATTGTGACGCATATCCTATGCTCAAATAGGAAGGAAGCCAAGAGACAGTTGCTACAATGATTGGCATGGCCTTAGGGATGCTCCTCGCTCGCTTCACTGATGGACACTCTGTGGCCATTTGGTTTTGCTTTCTGTCTCTCACCATCTTTCATATGTATGGTTAGTCTCCCTCAATTGTCACTTTGCATGCATATAGAAGCCCTGGTTTCCATGCATCAAGACTTGCATATCACAGTTTCCTTACCTTGCAGTTTTCTGAATACAAACATTTGTTTTTGGTTCTTGCAGCAAATTACAAGGCCGTCTGCTGCCTTTCTTTGGCGACATTGAATTGTGAAAGAAGCTCGATTCTTTTGTCCCGTTACATGGAGGCTGGTCAAGGTGAGAGGTCGTATGTATTTCATGATGACATTGTGTGTTTGTAATGCCTGCATTCAAACTTCAGTACTAAGGTAATGGCATAACTGTCTCTATACTGCATTGCTAGTTCTTTCTAGAACAGAGGTCTCAGAGATGGAACATATTCTGCCTATGTGGATGACTTCTTGGACATCGAATGGTGCTACATGGTTGCACAAACTGATACACTTAGGTGTCCGTGTTTCGTCACTTAGCGGTGACGAAGTGTGAGTTTTTCAGCTTTCTTTATAACGTTCAGAAAAGAAGATTTCTATGCAAAAGGAACTACAACATGCTGATGGTTGAATTTTATTACAAACAGGGTGGAACTTTCACGAGTAGCTGAATCTTATTACGCCAAGGGTTGAGCAACATTTTAATTTTTGTTTTTGTCCTACAAGTCGCAAAGATTGTCTTACGTTAAACTTGTTTGCTTGTTCCAGGAAAGTACATAGTGCTCGAAGGAGAAGGGATTATCAGTGTCATTATGCATAAAGAATGTACAGCAGAAGATGTCCTGAAAGCATTCATGCATGCCTTAGTATTGGCAAAACTAGTCACTGGTAAAGATAGATACTTGGAGAGCCAATCGTGGATGGATAAAAACTATGAAGCGTTTCTCCACAAGGTTTGCTTATTGAATCTCAGAGCTGCGAAACCTTCAATACAAAAAAAACCATGAATAATAGTAATTAAGAAGATTTTTCCTTTTTTCACATCACAGACAAGAATATTGATTACTACCCACCTTGTTGGTTTTTGCAGCTTCAGTCGTTGGGATGGAGAACTGAACGCCTATTGTCGCCCTCGGTTGCATGGAAGGCAACTTGGTTTTCGACTTCTTCGGACAAACTCGATTAATAGAAGCTGAATTGAATACTGATAATTTATTGGAATACTTTATAAAGTGTTTTCCTTCCATGTAACGTGAACAATGAATGGATGCTATGGGAATCTTGATTGATTCATATCAGCACGATGGGGCCCATATAGTTTTAACCCAACTGTCTGCAAAGGCCCAATAAAGGCCCAATTTTGAAATAGAGCGAGCAAAATCCCCAAAAGCTCTCGCATCGCAATTATCAGAAGACAAACATGGGAGCTAAGCTCTACGATTAAATCACTGTAAAAGTGGAGGCGGAAAAGGAATGGGACAAATGGCGACGAATAGCAAAGCTAAGAAGCGACCAAAAGAAGGAAAAGAAGTTAAAAAGGAAGAACTAATCGATCACAATAATGATGAAGCTGATGAACATGAACAGGACGGCGTTTCCGTGCATTGTCCTGGTACGATCAAGGCGGCGTCCCTTAACAAGGTAAGATTTGTACGTTCATGGCGTATGCCTATGTGGTTGATTGGTAATTGGCGTTGAATATTTCGACTTGTTTGAAAAAACAAAAAGCAGGAAAACCCAGAGGTTGAGCTAGAGCTAAGATTACTTGAAGCCCTTGAAATTTATCCTCTGGCTAAATTACGAGGTACTGTGCTTTGTGTTGAAAGGAAGGAAATGATCCGAATTAAACTGCCATCAATTTGTGCTATTGTCGCCACAGTAAAATTTCTCTATTTTCTTGGTTGCATTGCAGGAGTGCATCGTCATTTTGTGCTTTATTGTCTAACTGAGCATATTAGGCAGAGGTTTGTGTTGAATCCTCGTTGTTGTTTGTTTGATTAATGTTCATCTGTTCTACAACATTCGTGTTCCTATGATGCAGTTTCAATCAGCCATTTACTGCAGAAGAGGTTCTCAAGTTGTTGGAACGCTTTTACAACTTGGAAATGGTGGTACGTATCAACCCACCTCCTCTCCGTATTCTTCCTTGGTGATGCTTCCGAATTCGTAGTAATAATTGAATGAACAAATGGTCACACTGTTGTCATCTAAGTTAAGATGATCAATTGACACATTGGTATCGATTAATAGCCCGCCTATTCGTACGATCGACCATTTAATGTAAGTTTCCAGTCATCTAGAAATAGCCAGTGAACTTTAGGGTCATTCATATACAAGTTCATGGCATTATAGATGGAAGAACTATGCACAAACTGATTATGCAATTTTCTCCCGTAATTTTTGGAATTTTCAGAAAGCAGATGATGAGGATGCCGAGTTTCTAAATCACGAGGAAGAGTTCCGCTTGCCACAGAGCTACTTTGCTGACGACGAACCTTAGCCTCATCTCTCTCATGGATTAGGTCACCTTTTCTTGTTCATAAAAATTTGTAGTTAGCCTCTTTAAATTACAAGAAGTGTTCATGGTTAGTTTCACTTGATGTGAGAAATTGATGAAACATATAATATCACCAGTTTCCTCCCGTGCTCCCTTCTTTCGAACTTTAGTTTTATGATTTTACAAGAATGAAATGTAAGAGGTTGAAGAAGCATAGGGAAACGATTAAATGTGTAAGGTTGAACCGCCATCCTTAAAAACTTGAAATATTTTTAAAAATGTTTAGCAGAAACACGCCTAATACAATCAATACTCGACGACAGTCATACCTTCTTAACTAACCAGTTTCAAGTTCTCTGTTCAAGTAATCTACAAACATCCTCTTTGCACTCTCACCGTCCGAAGGCGGTGGTGGCCCGCTCAAGCTCGACTGGCCCGTCAGTTTAAGAAACGTTCGCCTCAATCTACGTAGCTCCGGCAAGCCAACGGGCCTCGAGATATCGATACTAGGTAAGCCCGGCCCGAGGGAGATACCATTAATGGGACCTCCCATAGCCTGGGACTGTGCCTCAACTATCATGTTCGTGACCTCCAAGGTTGCCCTATCCATTTCGTAGAGTGAGTTCGCCTCTGTTTTCCTTGCATTTTGAGTCGCAATGGTAGGCTGCAGCACTCTCACATCTCTTGTCTTGGAATCTACCTTCTTCGTAAGATAAGCAACTGCGTCCACTATGGCAGGGGATGATTTATCGATCCCATCCATAGCAGGATGCAACTCAAACAGAGGCGAGTCCCAACGATTCTTACTGTCGGGCCTCTCGAATCTTCCAACAAGATCATCGAATATGTTATCGTCGTAAGAAGCCTCTTGCCTCTCCCTTCGCTCTTCGTTCCATTTTCTGCAGTGGGTCTTGTCGATATCGCAGTGAAGGACGCAGTACCTCGTGCCTGCTGCACGAGCCAAGCACCACAGCTCGTATCTGTAACCCTTTATGCTGTTTAACGAATCTACGATGATGATGGTGTTGTCTCTTGATAGAGATCTATCGACTTCTGATCTCAGCACGCCCCTCAGATTCTTTTCGGATGGCATGCTGGCGTAGCTTTGGTTACGGTTGAGGTGAAAGGAAGATTCGTTGATTACTTTAACTGTGGGCTTAGATTCTGCTTCTCCAAGTGCTTCGGCAAGGTGAGACGCAGCTGTTGACTTGCCGCTGCAAGGTTGGCCACAGATAACGACTAAAGCCATCTAAGGAAGAACAGAAAGCTCGTTTCAGCACAAAAACCAACAACCGAATTCATCAAACCACACGAATTATCAAAAGCCCCATATCTCCTTAATCGAATTCATAATTTAATCGAACACCTCGCCAGCTAAGAGAAGAGAAGGCCAAAGCTAAATCACAGATGATAAAAGAGAAAAATCTTAGCTTAATGGAACGAACGTATTAAACATTGCGTCTTACAACTTTGTTTCAGTACCTGGAGAACGGAATTGAGCGCACCGCAGCTTATGAACAACGCCGATCTGTTCAGAGAGAAAAAGAGAGAACTAATATCCAATTGGATCTTACTTATTGTCCTCAGCAAGATGGGATTAAGCCCATTAGAAACAAGCCCAATAAGCGCGCGGCCCAACATGGAGATGATTAGAATTGGTAATAAAGAAATCGGCATGCCAGGGCAGAGTATTAAATCTTTATAAAAGCAAGTAGACATAAATAAGTAAACCCTCTTCACTTCAACTATTATTATATTAGTCTTTCTCTTTCCCATTGAAAAATATCAATGATAAATACTCGATATTAAGAAATAATTTATGTAATGAGTTTTTAGGCTGGTTGTGAGGTGACCTATTCCGTAGCTAACCTAACCCTCATGCGAAGTAGTGGTTAGACACGTAGTAGCCTTTGACATGAACATCACAACCATTATGATGGTATCCCCAATAATATTTTCCTTATTTTTATAATATTAAAGGGAGGCAGATCTTGCGTAATTAGTTCGATGCCATGATGGTCGATTTGTTTTCCTACTAATGTCTAATAGGGAAAATCTGTTGAAGATATTATTTAGCCATCCCACACTTATAGCAACCTGATTTATGCAATTATATGGGAAATAGTCCGAAGCTTTTCACACTAATAAATATACAAAACTGTTATAAAATATTATAATGATTACGTATTTTATTAATTACGATTATAGTAGTATTAGAGAGATAACTAGAGAGATAATAACTTCTTTATTAATACTTTTTCTTACAATTTACACAACCCCAAATCACATATTTATACTACTACAAATTCACTATTACACCTAAAATTTACAACATTTATTATAATTATACACATCATCTATCAATTAATACACATCTAATTTTTACAACATTCAATACAATACCTCCAAATATCAATAATTCAATAACAATACAAAAACATCCACATCTTAATATTATTTCTTAATATTCATAATACTCCCCCTTGGATGTTTTTCAAAGAATATGCCTCGTTAAAACCTTATTAGGAAAAACCCAGTGGGATAAAAACCTAATGAAGGAAAAAGAGTACATCATTCTTTAGATACGCTTTTAGTTGTTGCCTCATTAAAAACCTTACTAGGAAAACCCAGTGGGAAAAACCATAGTGAAGGAAAAAAGAGTGCAACGCGTATTTACTCCCCCTGATGAGAATATCCTTTAAGATCTCTAAGTTTTCGGACTCCAATTGAATATACCAAATTTTCAAAAATTCTTGGAGGAAGTGCCTTAGTAAATAGGTCAGCAAGATTTTCACTTGATCGAACTTGTTGTACATCAATATCACCATTTTTCTGAAGTTCATGCGTAAAGAAAAATTTTGGTGATATGTGTTTTGTTCTATCACCTTTGATGTAACCTTCTTTTAATTGAGCTATACATGCTGTATTATCTTCAAATAATGTTGTAGAAGGTAATTTCTCAATAGATAGTCCACAAGTGTCTTGAATGTGTTGAATAATAGATCTTAACCAAACACATTCTCGACTAGCCTCGTGAATCGCTAATATTTCAGCATGATTTGAAGAAGTAGCAATTAAGGTTTGTTTAACCGATCGCCATGAAATAGCTGTACCTCCATGTGTAAATAAGTAACCTGTTTGCGATCGTCCATTATGCGGATCAGATAGAAATCCCGCATCTGCATATCCAACTAAACTTGATTGTGAATCATTCGAATAAAATAATCCCGCATCCGTAGTTCCTTGAAGATAACGGAATATTTGTTTGATCCCATTCCAATGTCGTCTAGTTGGTGAAGAACTATATCTTGCCAATAAATTTACTGCAAATGCTATATCTGGTCTAGTATGACTTGTAAGATACATTAATGCTCCAATAGCACTAAGATATGGAACTTCAGCACCAAGTATTTCTTCATTATCATCGCATGGTCTGAACGGATCTTTATTCACATCAAGAGATCGTACTATCATTGGGGTAGTTAATGGATGTGCTTTGTCCATATAAAATCTTTTCAAGATCTTCTTTGTATACGTCTCTTGATGGACAAATATGCCATTGCTTAAATATTCAATTTGTAGTCCGAGACAAAATTTCGTTCTTCCGAGATCTTTCATTTCGAATTCTCGTTTCAAACATGTAATAGCTTTAGTTAACTCTTGATGAGTTCCAATAATATTTAAATCATCAACATAAACAGCAATGATGACAAATTCATTTCCACTTCTTCTCATGAAGATACAAGGGCATGTTTGATCATTTTTATACCCCTCTTTTAGTAAATAATCACTTAAACGATTATACCACATGCGCCCTGATTGTTTTAATCCGTAGAGCGATTTATTCAGCTTTATTGAGTACTCATTTCGAGATCCTGAATTTTCAGGCAAACGAAATCCCTCAGGGAGTTTCATGTATATGTCACTATCGAGTGATCCATATAAGTACGCAGTGACAACATCCATAAGATGCATATCGAGCCTTTCACGTACTGCCAGACTAATTAGATAACGAAAAGTTGTTGCATCCACCACAGGAGAATAAGTCTCTTCATAATCAATGCCAGGTCTTTGTGAGAAGCCTTGAGCAACAAGCCGTGCTTTGTATCTCACAATTTCACCGTTTTCATTTTTCTTTCTAATGAAAACCCATCTATATCCAACTGGCTTTACATTTTCTGGAATACGGACCACGGGTCCGAATACTTTTCGTTTCTCAAGTGATTTTAATTCTGTCTCAATTGCATCTTTCCATTTTGGCCAATCACTTCTTTGTCGACATTCATTTATAGATTTTGGTTCATGATCCTCATTTTCATTAATCTCATGTAGCGCTACATTAAATGAGAAAACATCGTCAACGTTGACTTCACCTCGGTTCCATCTTATTCCATTATGGGCATAATTTATTGAGATCTCTTCATTTTCAATATTTTCACAACTTTCAGGTACCTGATCAGATTTATTTATGCCCATGGACTCTCTTATAGTTGACGTGTCCTCGATTTGACCATCTATTTTATTTGCTCCTTTTCTTTTACGAGGATTCTTGTCTTTGGATCCCGAGGGCCTACCACGTTTCAACTGTGGTTTCGGCTCAATTTTATTATTAGAAATATCAATAGAAGTATCAATTCTGGCAGGAGCATTAACAGCTGGTATATGCGATTTAGTCACCTTTTTCTGGTCAGTAAAACTGTCTGGCAATTGATTTGCTAAATTTTGTAAATGAATTATCTTTTGAACTTCAAGTTCACATTCTTTTGTACGAGGATCAAAATGAGCCAATGATAATTCATTCCAACTAATATCTTTAATCAGCTGTTTATTTTCTTTATCTCCCCCTAATGTTGGAAATTTTGATTCATCAAAATGACAGTCGGCAAATCGAGCCGTAAATAAATCTCCTGTCAATGGTTCTAAATATTTTAGTATTGACTTAGATTCAAATCCAACATATATTCCCAATCGTCTTTGAGGTCCCATTTTAGTGCGTTGTGGTGGAGCAATTGGGACATATACTGCACATCCAAAAATTCTCAGATGGGAAATATCTGGTTCCTGACCGAAAACCATTTGTAATGGGGAAACATTATGATAACTTGTGGGTCGAATGCGAATGAGTGATGCTGCATGCAAAATAGCATATCCCCAACATGATAAGGGAAGCTTCGACTTCATTAGTAATGGTCTTGCTATTAATTGTAATCTTTTTATTAATGATTCCGCAAGTCCATTTTGAGTATGCACATGAGCTACGGGATGTTCAACATCAATCCCAATAGACAAACAATATTCATTAAATGCTTTAGAGGTGAATTCACCAGCATTGTCAAGACGTATTTTCTTAATTGGATAATCAGGAAAGTGTGCTCGTAATCGAATTAACTGAGCAAGCAGTCTAGCAAACGCAACATTGCGTGTTGATAATAATGATACATGTGACCATTTAGTTGATGCATCAATTAAAACCATGAAGTATCTAAATGGACCACATGATGGATGAATTGGTCCACAATTATCGCCTTGAATACGTTCTAAAAACGTAATAGATTCATTCTTCAATTTTACCGGTGATGGTCTAACGATTAATTTTCCTTTCGAGCAAGCATCACATGATAACTCATTGGATTGAATAATCTTCTTATTTTTTAAAGTGTGTCCGCATGAGTTCTCAATTATTCTTCGCATCATAGTTGAACCGGGATGGCCTAACCGGTCATGCCACACCATAAATAAATCATTGTTTATAAAGTTCGACTCAATCGTATTAATATACGCATAGTATAACCCGGAAGATAATGCGGACAATTTTTCCATAACGCATTTTTTATTTAAAATCACATTTGTGATTTGAAGGTATTCATTATCACCTTCTTTTGAAGTCTCAATATGATATCCGTTTTTACGAATGTCTTTAAAACTCAATAGGTTTCTATGAGACTTCGAAGAATATAATGCATTTTCAATATGCAATTTTGTTCCTCCGGATAATAAGATATTTGCTCTTCCAGAGCCTTCAATCAATTTTGTAATACCCGAAATAGTATTAACATTTGCTTCTTGAGTAATCAATCGGATGAAATATTTCTTATCCGTGAGTATTGTGTGAGTTGTTGCGCTGTCCACAAGACATATATCTCCACGTGTGTTCATCCCTCAAGAAAATAATAAAACACATTAATTATTAATTATAAAATTCATGATAATACAGCACACATGCGTACATAATATTCAGGATAATACATAAACAGTACACGTTCATAAAATATCAATACGATACACAATATTAGGTCTTTTATTCATTATGATCGACGAGAAAATCTTCATGATTCATGTGGGGAATATCGTCGAGGTTGAGATTAGAACCTCCCTCATCTTGGACAAAGTTTGTCTCAACTTTCTTCCCCTTTTCAAGCGATTTTTGATATAGCTCAACAAGATGTTTTGCCACACGACAAGTACGAGCATAATGACCTTTCATACCACAACGAGAACATGGTTCATCGAATCGCCTTTTTGATTGTTCGTCGATTTCCTCTTTGTTTTCATTTTTCATTTTCTGATGAAAATTATCATAATTACCATAATGTTGTCGGCTACGGCCACGACCTCGGCCACGACCACGACCACCTCCACGACCTCGATTATTATTCCTGCCACGACCGCGAAAGCTATTGCCTCGTTCACTTTGATAAGTGTTCATATTGACTTCCGGAATGGGAGCAGAGCCCGTTGGTCGTGACTGATGGTTCTTCAATAATAACTCATTATTTTGTTCAGCAACGAGGAGACAAGAAATTAATTCTGAATATTTCTTAAAACCCTTTTCACGATATTGTTGTTGTAACAACAAATTCGTTGCATGAAATGTGGTGAACGTTTTCTCCATCATACTTGCTTCTGTAACTTCTTGTCCACACAATCTTAATTGAGAAGTAATTCTGAACATAGCAGAATTATAATCACTTACAGATTTATAATCTTGGAACCGTAAGTTTGTCCATTCATATTGGACATTTGGTAGGATCACAGTCCTCTGATGGTCGTACCTTTCTTTTAGATTTGTCCACAAAACAAGTGGATCTTTCACAGTGAGATATTCCACCTTTAGACTTTCATGCAGGTGGTGACGGAGAAATATCATGGCCTTGGCCTTGTCTTGGCTCGATGCCGTATTACCAGCTTGTATAGTATTTCCAAGGCCTTTCGATTCAAGGTGGATATCGGCATCCAAAATCCATGACAAATAATTCTTGCCCGTGATATCCAGAGCAACAATATCAAGCTTTTGAAGATTCGACATTTTACTATCACAGAATGAACAATTGGTTAAGAAAAATAGTTCGAAGCGTAAATAAAATTAACCTTATTGTGATAAAGTAAAAAGTCAAAAAAAAAAAATGGCATAATATTAAAAGTCAACGGCCCAGCTAGGATTCGAAATCTGGTGCTCACGCCACAAGTTTGTGGGGGTTACCGCGAGAGCTAGCGGGCTTTTTGTGTTGTAAGATATGAAAATAAAATATTTATATTATACCGTGGCGTGATGACGTCGGCGAAATTCAAATGGTCGAACACGTGCTCGAGTGATGAAGTCGGCGAACCTCGGTTGGTTAGAGCCTCGTGCTGATAACGTGTTATAAAATATTATAATGATTACGTATTTTATTAATTACGATTATAGTAGTATTAGAGAGATAACTAGAGAGATAATAACTTCTTTATTAATACTTTTTCTTACAATTTACACAACCCCAAATCACATATTTATACTACTACAAATTCACTATTACACCTAAAATTTACAACATTTATTATAATTATACACATCATCTATCAATTAATACACATCTAATTTTTACAACATTCAATACAATACCTCCAAATATCAATAATTCAATAACAATACAAAAACATCCACATCTTAATATTATTTCTTAATATTCATAATAAAAACCATATTTATATTTATTTTATGTAGAAAGTTATTTAGAATTTAATCCTACTCGACCATTTGGCTTCTCTCTCAATCGGCCTTTGGAATGGTATGGGAGATTTATCGATCAAAAGCCAAAAATGAACTTTTTATATTTGAAGTAAATATATTTTCTTTTCTTGATTAAATCAATGCAAACACGTTAAAAAAGGGTCGAACACCACACAAAGCATTAAGGGGCGAAATAGTAAATAAATGACCACAATAACGGCTGATGATTCGGAGCTTTTCCAAGGCGTGACCTTTGAGCAAAGACAAATCTGACGCCATGAACTATGACGACGACGACGACGAGTCTTCTTTGGAACTTCCTTCCTATTAAATATTTTTCTGAAGAAACTAAGAACCCAAACATCAATCCAGGAAACTCTTAACCATATCTCATATATGTTAGCAGCGAGCTCAAACTCTACGAAGGTACAGCAGCTGACGCCTTACCCGTTTTTTCTTCTGTAATTTTCCTTTTCTTTTACACATTTTTGCTTCCATGCATGGATTTCTCCTAAAGACTCTCTATCTAGCACGGCACTCAAGAAAGAAACAGATGTTTTCACTGTTGCGTTTTAGTTAGGGTGGTTGACAAATTTAAGGAAGAAACAGTGTTTCAGTTTCCGTTTCGATGGCCATCATTAGCGAGCGACCCATCGTTTTTTCTTCATTAAATTTTTGGGGGAAAGAATAGCTTCAGGAAATTAATTTTGGCAAACGGAACTAAAGAGCTCTTGCCGCATTTAGCGGGTAGATCTTTTCTTTTAGCAGACGTCACATATGACCAGTTTTTATCCCTTCCAAGGTATAAACTTCGTGATCTGTGCCCAAACCCACATTGAAGAATTGAGCTTTTTGGAGTTCGTTGTTTGTTTTATTTCCTTCTGTCTTGTGAGCTGCTTTGGTTGCTGAACTGTTTGTTTTCTAGTAGATCAAAGGCTGAAATTAAGTTTTCACTTAGCTTTGTTTCGTGAGCTGATCTTATTTTTGGTTGGTTGAAGTAAGTGAAACATGATGAAGATGGAAGAAGATCAAGAGTTGAAGAAGTTTGTTTGCAAGTTGTGCAATAACAAGTATAGATGTGGGAAATCTTTAGGCGGTCATATGAAGTCCCATATAGTAGCAAAATCAGCTGAAACAAAGAAAAAAACTGTGGGAGAAGGGCAGAAAGCGTCGTCAATCAACAAGCTTGAGCTTGCAAAGGGGCAATCCGTTTATGGCCTGAGAGAGAATCCTAGGAAAACATGGAGGGCTTTTCATTCGACAAGTCCTTCACTCCAAGACCACATTTGCAAACTGTGTGGGAAAGGATTTATGTCCATGAAAGCTTTATGTGGTCACATGGCTTCTCACTCTGACAAGTTGAAGTATGATGATTCTTGGATTGGTGAGGATCAAAAGACCATGTTCGAAAGTCACACTGATACTGAAGAAACTGAGGAATCTGAGAATGTGATCAGATCTTCGACAAACAAGGAGTTGTTAAAGAAAGTAGGAGCCAAGTGTCCTCAAAATGGTTCTTCATCTGCTTATGAGACTGATGAAAAAGAGGAGGTGGCCGAGTGCTTGATGATGTTGTCAAGGGACTACGAGAAAAAGGCTGGTGTGAACTCAATGGTCGAGTCGTCTGATAACAATTCAGTGATTATGGAGGCTACTAAATCTTCTTCTACTGACGTGCTAATTGCTAAAACTGGTGGCTTCCTTTACATGGAGGAAGAGGAGAAGTTAAAAGAGAGTGTTTTGGAGGATGGCATAACTCAATCGTACGATACTGATTCTGATTCAGACTATTTCTTGGGTGGTGAAGGCACTAAGACAGAGTCCGATGTTTCAGCTTCAAGCAGATACCATAACACTTATGTTAGTGCCAGAGAAAGAGGTCAAGAGTACGAACATGATGATGCCGGCGTTGGTAAGAATTCGACAATTAACAGAACTAGGTTTGGTGGGATGGCTTCGGGAAATAAGTCGAGGAGAAAGTTTCAGAAAGATGCTGCTCGGCGAAACGGTGATACATTATGCGACAGTTCGCTGAAGAGAAGTAAATATGAATGCTTCAACTGCAAGAAGACGTTCAAGTCTTTTCAAGCTCTTGGTGGGCACAGACCGTGCCATAAAAGAACGAACGCTTACTACCAATTGAGATACGAAAGTGATGATGAAAGCAGTCTTCAAGAGGATTATAGTGATAATAATACTCAACAGTTTGAATATGGCAGGAAAAGGAAAGCTAGTGCTTTGCCTCAGAAAAATGTCAAGTCCAAGAAGAACAACATGACTTATGTCTGCCCTTTCTGTAGCAAAGTCTTCAAGAGTGGTCAGGCCTTAGGTGGTCACAAGCGAACACATCTTCGCAGTGGTGGTGTTTGCCATGGCCATGAGGAGAACAATGCAAGCCAAAGTCCTGTAATAAAGCGTGAGCCTTTTGATCTATTCGATCTTAATCTTCCAGCTCCAGAAGAAGATTCTTTAATTGTCAATTAGCAGATGAAAAAGGGATTCATTATTTTCTGCTTAATGCATTCATGCAACATCAGAGAATGACTTTTGATAGCAAGCAAGCATTAGTTCCTTGATTGCAGACTTATAGAGCCAGACTTGATTGTTTCATTTCCATGCAATGCAACTCTCTGTAATTCACTGTTGCAGATAATGAACTTTTCCATTAATATTTGATGTTCCTCACGGTTTGCATATTACATGACAATTATATCAAGCAGAAACAGGTGGACATAGATAAATTCAAGAAAATCTCAAGATCATCCGAGATGATAGCTAACCAGTGTTTGTCAGTTATTATGTATTGTACTTCTATAAGGGTCCATCTTTTCTTAAACTTTTAATATATCACCCTTCAATATAGGTAGAGAAGACAAGGAAGCGAACATCACGAGAAAGCTAATTAATAATTTGTAAAGAGTCCCCCTTCACAACGGCCGGCCGGCACCTATCTTCTTTTAGTACTTACTTGGTTGGTTGGTTGCTTGCATTGAGGTTGAAGTTTCTGTAAAGGAAAAAAGAGAGCAATTTTATTAGGATTAAACTATTGCAAGGCCAGCCAGCCTACAACTTCAGCTAAGAGACAGAAATAGTAATCTCATTATTTGAGTGCTTTGACAAAGCATGTATGTCTTCTACTCTAGTGGTTGGAAAGGAATGTAATGGAATGGAATGGAAGCAAGCAAAGTAGCAGCGATTATTTGTTATCTTTTTGTAAGAAACTCGCTCTAGCGACTCTATGCTTTCTGTTTTCCATAATTGGAATCATAACATGATTGTGGGCCAGGTCTCCTTTAAAGTGAGAACAACTGTGGGCTGAAATTGGCCAATCTAATAAAAAGAAAAGAATAATTAAAATGGTGTGGGGGCGTTCCGAGAATCGAACTCGGGACCTCTCGCACCCAAAGCGAGAATCATACCACTAGACCAAACGACCTACTGTTTTTCACTTTACATTTATAATGTAAAACACTGGTGGCATGTCATCATTTATCCAACATAGATCGTCGACTTCGTGTGCCTTATTATCCAAAGATATTCATTCATACACCAATAATATCTTACTCCGTATATTATCCAAAGATATTCATTCAAACACATTTGAGACTCTGCATATGCTTTATACACAAGAATAGCAGCAAATCGCTTCTGTCGCCGTGTGGCACCCCTACGCCTACTAACAACAAGGTTGAATGACGATACAGACTCTTCTCTGCTCTGTTAACTTCAAGAACTCACGAAATCGTCGCTCTTCACCGCAGTCCACTTCGTTCCATCCCTTCTCGACCGCGAAACAGCAAATCCCAAAACATAGCCCACAAAAGCTCCAAGAACCAACAAGCTCGCAACTTTAACATAGAACGAAAATCCCCTGTCCGAACTCGAAATGCCCATATTAACCACAACATCTTCAGAAACAGCAGAACGGCCATTAAAGACCATCATCGAAGCAGTTATTTCCACCACATCATGCACTTCGCCATCATGGTTCCCTACGTAAGACAGAATGAGCTTCTCCTTGGTCGCCTCGAGCCTCACATACCCAAACTCACCACAGCGGTACAACGATCTCATTGGCTGAGGAAAAACAGGGTCTGTCAAATGATCCATCCTTGGTTGCCAGATGGGCTGCCAATCTTGCCCGGCCATTCCAATCACCATATGCACGGGATAACCTTGCCCACAAGTGAAGTTGCTGAGGGGGCAGAAACGCTCGTACCTATGCACGTGGCCCCACAGAGCTACGCTGACGTCGTTCTTCACGAGAAGAGGCTCCAAGTGCTGCAGCATTCTCTCGTTAAGAGGGGTGTCTCTAGTCTCGTAGCTCGTCGTGTACATTGGCCTGTGTCCTTGTACTACAACGAAAGGAGTCTTTGTTCTGTTCACAGATTCCAAGTCATTCTTCAAGAACTCGTACTGCTTACCGCCTGGGAGAAAGTTAGTTTCTGTGGAGAAATAGACGAAATGAACTACCCCCAAATCGAATGAGTAGTAGAGGTTTCTAGTCGGAGGGGCCCTTGTCCCAGTTGGCTCAGAGGAGTTCCCAGGCATGTGGAACCTGAGACTGTAAGGCACGCCACACTCTCCACCGCCGTCGTTGAAGTAAACTGAGTATGACCAATCGGGTTTCCAAGGTTGCGATGGCCAATCGTATTCATGGTTGCCTATGCATACCATGTAAGGGGTGGTGGAAGCTATTGGTTCTATTTGGTTAAAGAAGTTGTCCCATATCCAAGAATATCCTCTGGCATAGCTGATGTCTCCTATGTGTGAGATCATAGAAGGTTTGTCTCCTAGAGCTTTGATGTCTCGGCTGATCCAATTAACGGTGGATGTGCTCTCCTCTTGCACACGGTAGAAAGTCGAGTACGGTGTTGAAGTGCCCATGTCTCCGAATAGGAAAGCTATTGTTTCGTTGGATTCTCTAATTGGCGATACGAAGCTGTAGATTGGGCTCCAACACCCTGCATCATTACCCACCTGCACCAGGTGTCAGATGAATACATAAACTCAGTTGAATTAAAAGCACACATATGTTCAAAAGCATCTTCCTTTCCAGCGACTAGGTGGAGCATAAACTCTTAATGCAGGCAAAGAATAATATACATGAGATGTAAACCAGAATTCCTAAAGGATATGAAGACAAGGATAACTAATCTCAACCAGAATTAGATTTTGCACTAAAAAGTTGAAACCTTGTATAAATTGCAACAAAAATAACAAGTTTTGGGATAAGGACTTGATACAAAAGAATGTTGCAACTCTCTACCAACACTAACAATGGTGAAGCTAATTCAACTTCTTAAGTAAGATTAAGGCAAGGCAAATGACAAGTATCAATTTCCACGCATATGCTGTAATCAAGCCTGCAACAAAGGACTGACCTTAAAAATCATCTAAAAGGCCAACATTGACGAAGTAATAAGAAACTAAACCCAACATTAACTACTTACCTGATAATAATACCTCTTTCCATCCTCCAAATCAACCATAACTCCATCGTGTATAAAACCTGGATCTCTCCATCCAACAGTATCATTCGCCGGAGCACAACACGTATCCTCCCTTTCATACCTTACGACGCTCGTGCCCACGACCCGACCCATCATATTCACCTCTTTACCCAACCCATACCTCACAAAGCTATCCTTCCCATCGGCAGTCACAAACATCACCCTCATCTCCCCATCTCGACCCGTCAATGCCAAGTGCACCTGCTCCGGCCCGCCGCAAGGCCCGAATCCGACCCGATCCGACACCCCCAGCAAATGCTTCGTCCTGGGCAGTGGGTTGTGGTCGTGGTCGACTTTCTTGGGTTCGATTTCTGAGTCCGACCAGTGGAAAATCCTGAACTGATAATCGGAGCGAAGGTTTACGAGGGGCATTGTGAGGTTTCCCGACCCAGATTCCCAACCGGGTCGGGTCGACAGGAAGACGTAGCCGATGTAGTGGTGGTTTGGCGAATCGGGCGGCGAGTAGATGCCGAGAAAGTCCCGCGGGGAGGGTTGGGCTACGCCGGACCAGTGGACCGTGATCGAGTCCCCGGTTCGGGAGAGGGTTCTCGGTGTGACGGAGATGGAGACTTGGGACGACGATGATGACGAGGCAAAGAGAAGGAGGAGCGATATAAAGGGAATAATCATTGGGGTTGACGGGCGCATTATTTCGCAGCACCCAATTCAAAAGTCTGATCTAAGATCGGTGAAGGGGTGGACGGAAATCAATGAATGAAACCTTTGGTCTCCCGTCGGAATATTTTACATCGAGCTACGACGAGTTTGGTGGCGAGTGGCCGAAGGAAACGCTTAAAATAGCTCAGCTATCATTGTCGGGTTTTTTAAGTAAATAGCCTTTGACTCGGTCAACGTTAAAAAAATAGCCTTCAAATGTAAAATGACTATACTGCCCTTACTAATCGTGCCCACGTTAAAAATCAATATTTTAAAGGGCAATCGCGTTTGGGGGGGGGGGTGGGGTGTAGTCCAGTGGTTGTGTAGTCGGACGTTCAAGTAATAGGTCGTGGGTTCAAATCCCCAATTTTTTTTTTTATATAGCACGGGACCTGCACTATACAGCACAGGTCCCTTGCTATATAGTGCAGGTCCCATGGAGCACGGGACCTGCACTATACAGCACAGGTCCCGTGCTGTATAGTGCAGGTCCCTTGCTCCATGGGACCTGCACTATACAGCACGGGACCTGTGCTGTATAGTGCAGGTCCCGTGCTATATAAAAAAAAAAAATTATGAGAACCACTTGTAAAAAGACGGAAATACCCTTAAATTGAAGGCTATTTTTTAAAAGGTAGAATCGACGAGGCTATTTTTTTAAAGTTGACCACGTCAAAGGCTATTTTTTAAAAAGACCCTATCATTGTCGTAGTATTAGGTAACAACGTAAAATATTAAATAATACTCCCTCGTCCCAAACCATTTTGGACATTTTACTATATCGGGCGTCCCAAACCGTTTTGGACATTTCCTTTTATAGTAAAAATTTACCCACTATTAAACTTTTAACACTACTTACTTTCCAACCTAAACACAAGTCGCCTATATTCGACCCACATCCCTTCCAACAATTACCTTCTATACCATCAGAGCCCAACCCGCCTAGATCCGACCATGATCAGTCATTACCCATACCAGACCCCCCATCCAAAACCCGCCAACAGCCCAACATGCTAACAACTATATCTGATTCATCTATAGGTTCGGCCTCTCTAGTGAAGTGCCCTGATATAAAATTCTCCTCAGATGTTACCCTTATCACCGTCCCAGAAAAGGAAGCCTATAAAGATAAACGTTCATCTGCGAGCACGCTGAATTTCTTCCCACCCGTCGCACAAGCAAAAAACGCAGAGGACATGTCGAAGATAAAGATTGAACCTCCTGATCCTAAGCCACAAAACCCCTGTAAGAAAATTAAAATCATACGGAGAACCGAACCGTACACACCCTCTTTAAACCCCACGAATTCCCAGCCGAAAAAACGTAAGTCGCTATCCGATCATATGGGCGAACATCCCTCAAAGAAACCAGCAATAAGCGAACCAGACTACATGGATACCTCTGATAGAACGGCGGAGGCTGCCGAGCAGCCCGCCGATCGCCATGAATCTACTAGTATGGAACTGTCGTGGGTTGGGTGGTGCCACGACAGTCCATGAGCTGCGGAAACTCACCGGGATGAGCGATATTGATATCATTTTCCTTATTGAGACTAAGGCTTGTAATCCCTACTTTGAAAAGGTTCGACAAAAGCTTGGCTTCTTTGGCGTATGCGTTGAAGCGAGGGGACGAAAAGGAGGGCTGGCAATACTCTGGGACAAAAAACTCAATGTGGAGTTACGTTCATATTCGACTTTTCACATCGACGTTATGATCACTGACCTGCAGCAGGCTTCATTTTGGCGCTTCACGGGATTCTATGGTGACCCAAACGTCACCCACCGAAAACAAAGCTGGAAGTTGCTACATAGGTTGAGTGAAATGAGCGGATCTCCATGGTTGTGTGCCGGTGACTTCAACGAGATATTAGAACAAGAGGAGAAGATTGGTGGACGACCTCGGCCAGCTTGGCAGATTACAGATTTTCGTGAGGCGCTGCAACAAAGCGGATTATCATCCCTGAACTTCGAAGGTGATCATTATACGTGGAGTAATAGGTCTATCGCTCCAAACACCATTTTCGAACGATTGGACCGTGCTTGTGCTTCAGTTAATTGGATGACACGCTTCCCAACTGCCACAGTTATGCATATAAGAACAATATCTTCCGACCATCATGCTTTAATCATTCGAACTTGCACCCCTCCACCGCTGATCAAAAAATAGCAGAGGACCTTTCGTTTCGAAGCGAGCTGGCTCCAAAGGGAACAGTGTACTGAAATCGTCAAAGACTGTTGGGGGACATCAGCGGAATCTGAAACCCAAGGACTACCAGAGAAACTGAGACTTTGTCGGCAGCGTCTAGCGGAGTGGAATCGGACTGCTGCTCTTAGTAGATCGAGTAAAGAGAAGGAACTAGAAAGTATTCAGACAATTCGTACTCAGCAAATAACGCAGGAGTCTAAAGCAGAAGAGGAAAAATCGATGAAAGAATTACATGCTTTGATCCGTGAAGAAGAGGTTTACTGGCAACAACCGGGGAAAATCGAGTGGTTACAACAAGGCGATCGTAATACTAGATTCTTTCATAGATGTGCATCAGCCCGTAGGGCCCGCAATTCGATTTCCAGATTAAGAGACTCATCGGGAACTGTTAAAGAACAACGAGCTGATATTGAAAAAATTATCGTGGAATATTTCGAGTCCATGTTCCAATCATCTATACCTTTAGAAGAAGATATGGACCAAGCAGTTCAGTATATATCCCAACGAGTTACTGACGACATGAATGCGACGCTCCTAAGAAGGTACTCACGAGAGGAAGTCGAGAGAGCGCTCTCAGGTATGTTTCCATATAAATCCCCGGGTCCTGACGGTTTCTCACCAATCTTTTACCAAAAATTTTGGGAGTTTGTCGGTAACGATATGTCCCAGTGCATTCTTGATTTCCTTAACGACGGTGTTACCTCCTCTTTATTTCATGACACACACATTGTCTTAATACCAAAAGTTCCAAAACCTGAGCAGCTTTCTCATTTTCGTCCTATCAGCTTGTGTAATGTCCTATATCGCATTGCATCAAAGTGTATAACTAACAGGTTGAAGGACATTATGGACTCTATCATCTCACCCTCCCAATCAGCGTTTATTCCAAATAGGCTTATAACCGATAACGTCCTTGTTGCGTTTGAAACTAACCATGCCATGAAACAGAAACGGACGGGTCGAGAGGGTTTCTGTGCCCTCAAACTGGATATGAGCAAAGCATACGATCGCGTGGAATGGTCATTTCTTGCTAAGGTTATGCACAAGTTGGGTTTTCATGGTACTTTTATTCAAAAAATTATTTCGTGTGTCTCTTTAGTGTCCTTCTCTTTTATTCTTAACGGGTCTTCTTTTGGTAGCGTTATTCCGACGAGGGGCTTACGTCAAGGTGATCCTTTATCGCCTTACTTATTCCTCTTTTGTGCGGAGGCTTTTAGCTCAGGCGGCTGAAAATAATGGAGCATTACATGGTGTTTCGGTGAGACGTGGTGCCCCTTCCATATCTCACTTGCTCTTCGCGGACGATACGCTCATCTTCACCAAAGCAACCCCAGAGGCGCTCAATACAATTCAGATGATCATCGATACTTACGGTCGAGCCTCGGGCCAGCTCGTAAATTTTGCTAAGTCATCGGCCACCTTCTCACCAAATGTGGATGAGGGACTAAGAGCTGCATGTTGCCATGTTCTCAATATCGATCCTAGTGCACGCCACGATCTTTATTTAGGCCTGCCATCCATTGTAGGCCGCAACAAACGGGAGGTATTTGCTATGTTGCGAGATCGGGTTTGGAAGCGAGTTCAAGGATGGTCGGAGAAACTTCTATCCCAAGCTGGTAGAGAAGTTTTAATCAAGGCGGTCCTCCAAGCTATTCCCACTTATGCAATGTCTTGCTTTTTACTTCCAAAGAACATCTTAGGTGATATTCAGAAGCTTATTGCACGATATTGGTGGGGATCATCGACCCAAGCGGGGATTCATTGGGTGAAATGGAAAAGCATGTGTCGGCCGAAAGCGCATGGTGGTATCGGTTTTCGAGAGCTGCGTCAATTCAACATTGCCCTTTTGGCTAAGCAAGCCTGGCGTATCCTCACTAAACCGGAGAGTCTGTTGGCTAAGATTCTTGAAGCGAAATACTTCCCCGACGGTAACTTCCTTAAGGCTACTTTGGGAACAACTCCATCTTTAACCTGGCGCGCCATCGTTGAGGCAAAAAACATTCTCAAGCTCGGTGTTAGGTGGCAGGTTGGCTCAGGATCTCAGGTCCGGATATGGTCAGACCCATGGCTCCCCAGACCTCGCACTTTTAAGCCTATAACACCGTCTACCCCGGCGACAGCGGATTTGAAAGTTTGTGATCTTCGTCATCCGTTCTTGCCAACATGGAACGAGACACTTGTCCGATCTTTGTTTTTTACAGTTGACGCCGAATACATTCTTGGCCAGCCGTTAAGTATCGAGTCATCCCCTGACAAGATTATTTGGCATTATTCGAAAAATGGCCAATTTACTGTAAAATCAGCTTATTGGGTTGCTATGTCAAAGGATAATCTTTCCGACGCAGAATCAAGCTCGGGGAAGTCATTGTGGTCATTCTTATGGAAGTCGAACGTCCCACCTCGTGTAAAATTGTTTGCATGGCGAGTTGCACACAATCTCCTTGCCTCGGCTGTGAACTTGGTCCGTCGGAAATTTTTATCATCTGAATGCTGCAGTCTATGTGGATTCAGCGTGGAAGATGCTCGACATATCTTCACAATATGTCCGGCGTCGAAGCCCTTCTGGGTTATGTCTGGTTTTCCAATGCACCTTATTCGTTCTTGGACAGGCTCGGTCGAGGCCTGGCTTCGGAATATGTCGGATGCTCTTGAGGCAGCTGATTTCGACCGTCTCCTTCTTGTGTGTTGGGAAATTTGGCGATCCCGCAATAAGTGGCTATTCGAGGAGACACATGTTGATGTGGCTACTGCAATAAAAAATTGGCCGGAGCTTGGCCGCGAAAAAGAGGCAGCTACGAACATCGAAAGGTTGAGACAATGCGCGCCAACGAAATGGTGTTCCCCGGCAAACGGAGTGATTAAAATGAATTTCGATGGCGCTATCCACAAGGCTTGGGGCGTCTTTCGGCATTATTGCGCGGGATGAGCATGGTGTATGTATGCGATGGTGGACCCGTTTTATTCGAGGAATACAAGACCCGAAAGTGATCGAAGCTACAGCTGCACGGGAGGCACTTCGGTTTGCGCTAGCTGAAGGATGGAGGCACATTATTGTGGAAGGGGATTGCCAGGGTATCATCAATGCTTTACACAGACGCTGTTTTGAGTCATCTACGATAGGAAGTATTTTACGAGACTGTGCGTCCTTGATGGCCTCTTTCGAATACGTTTCTTTTTCCTTTATTAGAAGGGAGGGTAATGCCGTAGCTCATACTTTAGCTAAATTTCTAGGGTGAAATGCGACTGGTTGTACACTTCCGTCCCAATATTTGGCGACATTATTGTCAGCGGATCTCTATTCAGTGTGAATGAATATTCATTATTTCAAAAAAAAAAAAAACACTACTTACTTAAAATTTAATACCACAATTAACAACTAAATTAAGCTACCTACCCACCCAAAAACCTAACCAAGCCACCTAACTCCATCGTTCTCTTTCACGCCATTACACTACCTCACACACACACACACACACACACGCTATCTATCCCATTCTCACCCGCTCATGCCCGTAGAAATCCTAAACAATGGACAAAACTCAATATCTGTCGCCGACGATCGCCACCGAGGGTTCCACCCACGATTTATCGGATTTGGGCGACGAGGTCTATTATGTCCCTGAGACGCCTGAGTTCTTGTGGGGGGTTTCTCAGACCACGTATGATGAGCATACGTTCTGTGATGTGTGGTACTCTGATCCGTCTTTTGGGGAGAATTTTTTGGCAGACAACCTTAAGCCCTTCTGCAGATCAGATCCTATCCCCGAAAAAGTAATTTTTTTTTCAATTAGATCGATGAAATTGCAGACTCTGATTTCAATCCCTTTCCATTACAGAACAATGGAGATGTCAAGATAGTGGTGGGGAACAATCTCGACGAAATTCTGGACGAGTCGAAAGATGTTCTCCTTGAGGTTATCTTTTTTTTCTTTCAATTAGCTAATCCACGAAATTGCAGACTGATTTTTAGTTCCTTTTCTTTTTTTTACTGCTACTCATTTTCCCGATGAATAATTGATCGATTTATTTCAGATTCGTCTCATTCGCTATATTGTTTTGTCTTTCTTGTCTCAGCCATCGCCGTATTCTCCAGATTTTAGTGGTTGTGTTCCAGATCAGAAGGATTTGGGCGCTGCGACTTCCGATGATGTTTTGATTTCGCATGTGACTGAGGAGATGCGTGCCTCCCTCTTTGAATTTATGTGCCATTTGCTTCCGCAGCTGAAAAATCTTAAGGTTAATTCTATCCTCTCTTACTCAAATTAGGGTTCATCGTGTCCAAACATGCAAAAGCACATATGGTTGGTCTAGGGTTAGATGCTGATATGATGATAAATAGGGATGAATGTGGTACTGAGGTTCATTATATGGTCTGTCTTGCATCTAGTTGTTCTGTGGTTTAAGTATTGATTATGTGGTCAGATTGTCGTGTGTGTGGTTTAATTCTCGATTATGTGGTCCGGTTGTCGTGTGTGTGGCTTAATTATTGATTATGTGGTATGATTGTCGTGGCTGGGGTCGTGTTTTGGCTTAATTCTTCATTATGTGGTCTGATTGAAATTGTTAAAACATGCTTACATCAGACTAAAGACAAACACACTTGCATGACATTAAAGACAAATGTTGTTGTTTTTACAAAAAAACTCAATACATAGATATGTCTGAGCAACAAAAGTATGTACCATAATTCATGTTTATAGATAAAACATGTCATACGATCTCTTATCATGTTTAATCTATAAACATAGTTGGTTCTGGTTCTAAGGCATTAAAATACTCTTGTAGGTGATTGAGTTCAAATGTTTCACCTTGATCTATCAAGTAGTGCATGCATTCTTTCACTAGCGAATCATCCACTTGTAGATCCTCCGATAGTGTACCTTGTCTGATCAGTGCTTCCTTTTTCATGTGTGGCAAACTGTATTTGTTATGTCCCTTAACCTTCATGACTTCGATGAGGCATGCTTGTAAGCTTTAAAATACCTTGTTCAATGTCTCGTGAGTTAGTTGTTCAAATGACTCGTCCACTGCTTGAACTAATTCATCAATTGTGTATGCTGCCTTTTGAACTTGTAAGGATTGAATGGCTCTGAACCATCCTAAATCATTGACATTCATGTCTGGTGAATTAGGAGGTTGGCAATGTAACTGCAAATTGAATCCATCTGATTCTGCCACTCTTCTAAAATCAGGATCTGAGTCATTTATATGTGGCTTTGCATTGTCTTGTTGGATTATGATATGTTTGTCTGCATTGGATTGCCACTTTTGTTTGATTGCTGGTACTATCTGCATGATAGGTGATGTGGGGCTATCCCAATCAAAGAGATTTATATGTGGTTCGGGGAAATTTATATAGCCGGAGAATTGATTTTTACAAAGTTGTAGGGCGTGCGTAAGGTGCTTATTTATAAAGGAACTGAAAGGGACGTATTTGGGATCTTAGGACGTGTTTGGGACCTATTTGGGACGTGTTTGGGATGTTGGGACGTGTTTGGGACGCATCGGGACGTGTTTGGGACGTGTCGGGACATGTCGGGACGTCTGGGGACGTATTGGGATGTGTTGGGACGTGTGGGGACGTAAATAAAGGGACACAAGATGTACGTGGTTCGAATCCTTTCGGATTCTACGTCCACGGGCGCTCGGGAACTGTTTTTACTATACTTGGACGAATTACACACTCAAGTAACCTTACTTTCGCTCGTAAATAATAAAGACTTGAAAGAAACTGTGCGCTAAGAGAGAGAAAATATGAAGTGGTTTTCGTGGTGTGGAATTAATGATCTCGTGAAAATGGCTAAGTTCGGCTTTTATAGGAGCTTCTGGATATTGCCTGGAGGCACGTCCCTGGCTCCTGGATATTGCCCAGATTCCTGCTGATATGACCTCATGGGACACTGTGATGCTACAGAATGGCAGGCCGTCTGTCAGAGGTCACTCCTGCAACAGTTACAGCTTCTGTGCTGTCAGGGATGTCAGGCGGCTGGGACAGGTTCTGTCAGGACAGCTTTTCAGTATTGTCAGACGTCCTTTCAGACTTCTGACCATTTGGTGAAGCTTCCTCACGACGCTTCTTCGGGACGACAGGACCTGCTTAGCACAATAGGTCCCAAAATAGTGCCCTAGTATGGGCGATTAGGTCCCTAAAGTCTCTTGGAGGTCCCTAAAACCCTTATTTCCTGTTGTTAGCTCCCTAAAGTGTGTTGGAGGTCCATAAAACCCGTCTGAGGTCCCTAAAAGTCTCCCTTCCTAATCTAACTTTGTAGTTTTCAAGGAAACTCATATTTTTTACTAAGTTCTCTTAATAATTATCATAAGCTAATTATTTGCTTAATTTATTATTTAGCCTGCCTAATTTCTGTGCCGCATCAATAGGGTATTTGATGATCACTATAGTCACTAGTAGATAATCATGTTTAAAGGTAAGACGTAACATACCTTGTTGATCAAACATGCCTTGATCACATCCTTAGTGATTGAATCTATTGCTTTGGTTTCCAATGTGCCCTTAGCTCTATTTTTGCTGTTTCTTTTAGCTGGCACCTTTACAGTAAAGGGAAATAAACCTATCTTGCCATTGAACAGAAGTTGTCCATCCTGTGTATACATTGGTCTGCTCACTGCACACATAAACATTACCTTTGTGATAAATCTTTTGCTCTTGCATGATCTATATGGCTCTTCTTCCCCGGGAGTTAAATAGAATCTCTCATTGGTCTTTGTTATGTAGAACCACTTCTCATCTATGTGTACTGTGTTGTGCATGCCTGAAAAGTGTAGCCTTTTGTGTATACTATCGACCACCAATGATGATAAACAGAATTTCAGCCTTGCCACTTTATTAGAGGCTGTCAAAACTGGTTTAATTGCATTAGTGTGTGGTCTGATCAGCCCCTCTTTCACCCAACGACCAACTGTACTTTTGCTTACTTTAATTTCATTCGCAAGTCTTCGGATTGTTGTTCTCTTCTTCACATTGATCGTCTTTATTTGTTCGAGATCTACTTGTACTCTTCTCTTAAATTGCAGGGTTGATTTCACCACAACATGAACAGCTCTTCCAGCCTCCTTTTGTGCTTTTGCTGTGTTCCAGATCGCACTAACCGTTTGTCGGTGAAGTCCATATCTCGCAGCCACCTCATTTAACTTACCATGGGGTAGTTTTCCATCTGTACAGCTAGTTAGTAAGACTTGTGCGATCTGATTTTTCACTTCTTCTGTCAAATTAGGCTTCTTTGTCTTCATTCAACTATGTTCATAAAGCTGGAATTGTAAGTAAGACTTGGAATTATGATGTGGCTGTGCGTGGTGATCTTGTGTTGTGAGGATTGTGTTTTCAATTTCTGTTTTGAATCTGTATATTCGATGTGTTGTATATATAGGGTTTGATTTGATTAAAAAATTTGGAGGGAACAATTAAAGTGTGTTTATTTTAATATCAATTGCAACGATGGGTTCACTTTTTATCTAATCTGTACTATAATAATAAAAAAATAGCTGCCTTAATATGCGTGCAATGAACCAAATGTCGAAAACCTTATGGGACAGAGGTAGTAATAATAAAATTGTGCAAATTACTCCCACCGACGAGATCAATCTGATTCCTTCTCACGCGCCGTCGTCTTCAGCTGTGTACGTATTGTAGCTTCACCAGTAAAAATTGTCAAACTCTATTGAATGATTAAATTATGAGAAATTTAGAAAAAAAATACTACAAAAATATGATTACTTAAAGGGGATTCAACACTTAAATACCTACATCAATAAAAATAAGACAGATCAGTCCCTAGTCAGCTTCATTTTTAATCTAGGTACCTAGTTGAATTTTATTTTACTGATAGGTACCTAACTGACGGATTTACCCCTGCTAAAACAACTTTATTACATCTTTTACCTTTTTCTCATTCACGTTCATTCATTCCTAAACAAAGAAAGTTCTCACTCTCCCAAACCCAAATTTCAGATTTAATCCCAGAAATCGAGCCGTGTTCGTTGTTGCTTCAGATTCAACGTCGTCTGTCCACTCGTTCGTCGTGGTTTCCCCTTCTGAAATCGGTAGGTAAGTCATTCGCAGTAATACCGTACGTCGTCGCATTTCGTCGCAGTATTCCCGTCCTCAATAGGCTTGTATCTAGTTTGATTTTGCCATTATTAGTTGGGTTTAAGCATTTTCGGTTAATGTTCGTAACAATGGCTGCGTGTTTTTGGAATAACATCGATTTGTTGTTCGATTAGGGGTTTTTTGTGCTTGTATTTTCGGATGGGTGAATTAACAGTTGCCGATTTGGGTTTTTTTGGAATGGGTTGATTTTGATTTGTTCTAATGGGGTCAATTTGTTTTGGTACTACATTATCACCGCATTTGGTACCCTCTGTTTGGGCAAAGTGGTACCCCTTGCGTGAATAAATTGGTACTGCTTGTTAACTGGTTTTTTCAAATGAGGTCAATTTATTTTGGAACTACATAATCACTGCATTTGGTACTCTCAGTTTGGGCAAATTGGTACCCCTTGTTTGAATAAAATGGTACTGCTTGTTAACTGGTTTTTTGAACGGGGTCAAATTGTTTTGGTACTACATTATCACTGCTTTTGGTAACCTCTGTTTGGGCAAATTGGTACCCCTTGTGTGAATAAAATGGTACTTCTTTTTGACAGTAGATTTTTTGCAGAAATGCCTACGGAACAGATCTGAGCTGTCTTCAAGGTTCCATCCTGCGCTGTTTTGATCTACCATAAGCCATTTGGAGGGTAGGATGACCCCAGATCAAAAAGAAGCTATAAGAAGGTCTCCGTTTCACTTTTTGTAGATATGCTTAAGATGTCACATTCGTTTGCTCGAATTGTGGCATTAATAAAGCGTTATAGTGTATCGTACTTCTATGGCTGCTTGCATTTTACGTGACGAGCACAATTGTATGCTTGATCTGTTTGGTTAAGTTACTTGAATATGATGTGAGACCGTTTGGAGACTTTATTTATGTAGGTTAACTTCTTTTGAGTTTGGGATGAGATCGTTCTGAGACTGTTTGGATTTTGTTCATGACTCAGTATTGTTCGCTTGTTGTGTAGTTCTGTAAATCTGTCCGTCTATTATGCAGTACCATATGTTTTTATATTGTCGTACCTTTTCTTTTACACACAGAGTACTATAATATGCAGCTTAATCGTACCATTAGGTACAAATATACAGTACCAAAACAGAAGATATGAAGAACCTTGTCTTGTATATTACCGTACCACGTCTTTTACATACGGAGTACCAAAATATGCAGCTTAATCGTATCATTATGTACATATATGGTGTACTATAAACAGAAGATATGAAGTACCTAGTCTTTGATATTACCGTACCAGAACTTTTACACAGAGTACGTTAATATGCAGGTTAATAGTACCACTGGGTATATATATATATCGTACCATAAACATAATATATGAAGTACCTTGTATGTTGTACCATTATGTTGATATATGGCGTACCATAAACAGAAGATATAGAGTACCTTGTCTTTTATATTATCGTACCATATCGCTTACATATAGCGTACCCTAAGTGCAGGTTAACCGTACCAATACGTAAATATATACCGTACCTTATATATCGCACATGAAGTACCTTATCTGTTGTACAGTAAGGTACTTTGTGATTTACAGAAGGTACCTTAACATTTACCTATATAGTACCATAACGTGCAGGTTTATCGTATCTATAATTGCACATATACAGTACCAAATTATGAAAGTATATCGTACCATTTGTTATACGATAAAAAAAAATACATTCCTAATCGAATCGCGGTGCCGTGCGTTATTTGGACAATACCTAACAATATCGGAATGAAAAAAAAATGTGAAAGCCTAATGCACCGAATTCGCAGATGTAGCACTCACCACATTATTCAAATTATGTTGTAGATGTTCTTGCTTGTATCCTTACTATAATGAATCATGGTATTCTAAGATTTACTTCATGCGTGCGGGGCGTAATGCACCGAATTTGATCTGAAACGTAGTTAATACTATATATTATTGGTCTACGGTGGTTCGAGATGAAAACGTAATTCGATCGACCCCGAAAAATACTAACCCTAGTATGACGTATCATATATATAAGGGACACCGTACCTTAAATATCTTTGTAGGGGTACCTATCGTTTTGTTTAAAGCGTACCAAAGCAGCCACGGTTGCAGTACCCAAAATTACATATGACATGAAACATTTTATTAAACCCAACTGACATGTCAGATGAGCTGTCTTTTATTATTTAAAACCTCGGATGTCAGAATCTGTCCAAACATGACATAGAAAATGTCAGAAATCTGTCCACTCATGACTGAAAACGTCAGAAAAGTGTGCAATTATTACTGAAAAAAGTCAGAAATTGTCTAATCCTCTATCCACATCAACACATGCTGAAAGGCTTCGTTTCTGACGGAATATAGCCAAGTCTTAAATTCAAAGTTTTACTTTAATTTATACGGTACCTACTTCTGAAAGGATACAGTACCATATGTCGTACACTTAGAGTACCTATATTACCTATATTACAGTACCAAGGCAGCGTATATTAACGTACCAAATGTACATTAGCAAACTGGCATAGGTTACGGTACCAAACATGCAGGTCGTAGGGTACCAAACTGGCATATATGACCGTACCAAACATGCACATCTTACCGTACCAAACTTGCATATCTTATGATACCAAACTGGCATATATTACAGTAACAAAATTACATATATTACTGTACCAAATGCGCATATCTTACTGTACCAAACTGGCATATATTATGGTGCTAAATTTGCATAGCTTAGAGTACCAAACTAGCAGTCAGTACAATACCAAATTTACATATATTACGTTACCAAAACTGCATCTATTACTGTACCAAACTAACATTCATTACAGTACCAAATTTACTTATAATACGGTACCAAATGTGCATATCTTACTGTACCAAACTGGTAGTCATTACAGTACCAAATTTAGACAAAAACAATGAGCCATATACTATTGACACATTTGAACAAAACGAACCTACTGGCATCATTTAGACAAAAAGAGTGAGCCAATACCATACAAAAGAGCACCGAAAAAGGTTATGAGACCAAAAGCAAAAAGAAAATACATGGAAAATACGGACGCTACGTCGTTATTGAGTCATGCCGGGAATCGAACTTGATAATACGCTTCTGTACAAGTACTGTTTCTGTACATGGAAAATCCGCATTTTCTTTCAATGTCGAGTACAAACTTTGGAACGGAACTTGATACTTTATTGAGTCATGCCGGGAATCGATATCCGACCACCTTCTTTGGAGGGATACGTATATATCGATAAGCGTCGTTGCTTCATTGATTAATAGTAAGGAAGACTCCCTTTTATACTCACGCATTGCAAATAACGTCCTGCCATCAAACGAATTTGCAGACGCCATATTTTCAGATAATATGGCAACCTGTTAAAATGGTACGGTGTATAGTTTAGATTGGTACTCCATAACTGGACATTTTGGTAACGTATAGACATGTTACTTGGTACGTAATATAAATACACAAAGATACTACATAACATAAATGTCCAATCGGACTGTGTCGCATAATGTATTTAGGTACGGTAACACAACATACAATGGTACGTAATATTCATAGGAAATGGTACGTCGTAACAGTTACATAAAAGAAAATCAAATCTCGACGGATTAGCCTCAATAACTATCAAATCCTAACATTCCACTCTTATATGGAGCTCATGGATAGCATTGAGCTCCCAGATTTGGGATAAACCTTGAACAAACGCCCAAAATCGATTAACCTAACCCAAACCAAAAGAAAAACTTACCTGATAAAATCAACCCCCAAAATCGAGAACCCAACGTTCAATAGTGTCTTCGATCCTTGTCCGGCACCGGCACGAGCAGATGGAGTTGGTCGGCAAGAAGAAATCGTCGACGGGGAGCTGAAGATCGGATTTTGCAGAGAGAAAAAAGCTGAAATGAAATTCTAAATCATTTAAAAAGGGTATTTTCGTAATCTTAGGTGATTAGGTACCTAAGTGTAAAAATTTTATTCAACTGGGTACCTAGCTATAAAATAGTTCTGACAAGGTACCTAAGTGGCTGATTTTTTTCATATTGGGTATTTATGTGTAGATTTCCGTTACTTAAATTAATAAATAGAAAATAATTATTAATATTACTAAGTCCGGTGGCATTGCAATGTAATATATTTGCGCCAAGATATAGCTAAAGTTCGATTCTTTATCATTTGTCTTTTTTTTCCTTCACGATTTTGGGATATAATTTTATTTTCGCACGGGTCGTATTTCTTCCCTATTTTTCTGGTTAGGAATTGTACTATATAAATTCTGGCTCCGAGGTAAAAAAACACTCCAAGTAAGACAACTCGTTATCTGATTCTGAATCAAAGGCGAGCTGAACTTCCGACCAGAAGTGCTGTCCAGATTCACTTGCGCGTTCGTTTCTCCCAGGTGATTTAGTCCAGCCTCAAAACCCTGTGAAGAATCGTTAGCTATATACTATTTGGTTACTTCGATTCAAAGACGATGTTTTTTGGTTGTCTGGTTTCTTCAATTGCTAGTCTCTGATTATGTCTTTGTGCTTATGTTTGTCTGTACTGTACTTTTTGAGGCATATAGTAATGCTATTGAAATCTATTTATGTTTTGTGTATCTTTATTCATTGCTGTTGTTGTCGGGTTAACTGGGATATGGGTGCTTTGCTTTTGATTTTGCTGTTAACTTTGCATTATCATAGTTAATGAAGCTTGTTCTGGCTTTATAAAAAAATGCTCGCTTGCCTTCATTAATTCTTTGATTGGTTTGATTAATTTTTATTCACTGACAAGTGGAATGCCCGTATGGATTACAGCATATGGGATTCAATTTTTCCAGAAAAATTTAAGGAGCTAAGTCCGTATCTTTCTCCTAAAGTGTTGAGGAGACATGGTGCAAAATGTCTTGGTGAACATGGCAACGATTTCTAGATTCGGTGCAGTTTGTGGAGACTATGATAAATGTAGGAGATATATTGTCCTTCAGAGGAAAATCCATATAGTTCTCGGGTTTGGAAAATCATCGTGCATTCGTCGTCGCGATGAAGAAATGACATTATTTTCTGGGCCATCCAATGTATTATCCCAATCTGGAAAATTCAAAGTACGTGCTGGTTGGCTTTTTGGAAGAAGTGAGAAGGAATCAAAATCTGATGCAAGATGTGAGCATAGTGAAAGTGCAAATGAAGATATACTTATGTTTTTCTTTGAACTGGACTTAGCAACTAGAGTACAGGTTTGAGATGCGAAACAAATTTGTTTCTCTTTCCAACGGCTGACAGATAACAGTCATCCATTCTAAATTTAGTGCCGTGGTTATGTTGCAGTATGCGTTGAACTTGGAGCAGTATGATATTGCCCAGGAACTGAGGAATAAGCTGACTGAGGTTTTAATATACTCATATTAATGTGTTATGGGATTGATATCCATGCTAACTAGTGCTATACGATTTATTTAAAGGTTGAGGCAGAAGTTATCAAGCTCCAAGAAAGCAGAAGGGGTTCGGCTTCAAAAAGTGAAGCTCAAGACATGGCAATAAGTATTCTCCGTTTGCGGTACTACATCTCCAATTATTGATTAATTAGTTTCATTGAACTGCAAAATGTTAGCTTCTCCTCGATGCTTCATTATTCCACTGGTTCAATTTGCTTTGAACACTTGAATTTACTTTCTTATTTCAGTGCTGACCTGCAGAATGCAATTGAGAATGAGAATTACAATTTGGCAGCTGAGCTGCGAGATGAAATTTCTAAACTTGAAGCAAACTCTCTTGCTGCATCAGTGAAAGCCCAAGCTTATGAAAATGCCCAATATGCTTTCCGCTTAGGCCAGAAAGTGAGGCACAAGACATTTGGTACTATTCTGCACATTTCATTTTCTTTTTTGCGTATGTTTACTTCATCATTGCAATTAGTCAAAGTTTAGGAATGTTTGGTTCTGTTGATTTCCTTCATGAATTCAAAGCTCATCTTCTGGTTGTTCTTGTCAGTAAATGAAGCTACAGAATAATAGAATCACTGTTGGTACTAATTTATGCTAAAATTGAATGGTTAAGTTGAGCAATTACATTCTGCTATTGCTAGTTATTTGTATACTGGGAGTAGGAATAAGCCCAAACATATTTAAATTTATATATTGACGATTCTCCTATTTGAAAACATTCTGTAGGGTATCGAGCTGTAATATGTGGCATGGACCCTGTATGCTGTGAGTCGAAGTCATGGATGGATACCGCAAACGTAGAGAAGCTGACCCGTGGACCTGGTCAACCTTTTTATCAGGTTCGAACAAAAGTTCCTTATTTTTTTCGTTAATTTTGAGATAATAAGTTCAGTTAGATTTTCAGTAGTTATGTTTATTGTTCTTCAGGTGTTGGTTGACATGCATGAAGACCCTAATCTTTTAGTGGCATATGGTAATTATAGTCGCTTCTTTCCGGTTCTGCGCGAATTTAAGCTCTTTCCATTTACTATGATCAACCCTACATGATCATCTGTATAAATTTGCAAATAAATTTACTTGCAGTTGCTGAGGAGAATTTACTAGCACCCGAGCAACAAGACACGGTTGGTTAAGATCGTTGAGTATTTTCTTTACTTGCATTTCTATGCATTTACGCTGCATCTGATATATCATTTTTCATTTTCCAGAATACGTTTGATCATCCATATGCTTCTTTCTTGTTTTACGGAATGGATTCTGCTGGAGATTTCATCCCCATTAAACAACTTCGTGAGAAGTATAATCAACCTAGACATGAACTCCCATATGATCCAGAGGATGGAGATGGAAAAGATGCATAAATGAGTGTGAAGAGTGATACTCAATGCTTCTTTAACTGCATATTGAGCAAAAAAACTGCAGCATATGGAGAGAAAACAGACCTTGTAATTAGTTTGATTTTGTAGCTAAGAATGTAAGCCAACAAGGAGAAGTGCTTCTCGTTTGCTTATAATTGTTTGAAATGTTTCTTGTGATCAAACTGAGATGATTCGACAATGGTTTCAGAATGATAAAGGTTGTTATATGAAGGCTGGCTCTTCAAAATTTGATTCGCAGATAAAATCAGACAATTAAATCATGGGTGGTGAATCTTTAATCTCGGCAAAACCTGTGTGTACATCAATGATCAAAATCCATGTTTCTAACAGCAAATCAGCATTTTCAAGGATAACAGATAGTCATCAATAGGAAAACAACCTCCCTCAGCCTCATGTTTCGAAACTTTCTAACTCAACACCTTCAAATTTGACGGAGCCTCTCATGTGAAAACAGCCGTGAATGCATTATTATTACCTGCATGATAACGTTGCCTTCTTGGGCGTCTAGTCGTTTTTCCCCAACCACTTAGCCTTCGATCCTCCAAAACCTGCTCAAAATTACTACTGAGTCTCTGTACCAAAGGAGGAGCAGCATCAGCGCAGTGGACTTGATTTTGGACAACAACAACGTTCAGCACCGCTTCAACTATAGCAGCTCTCCGCCTACCTCGGGCCCCACCGTTCCTTCTACTCAACCCCGAGTTCCATTGATGTCCCATGGCTCTCATTATGCCACCAAATGTCTGAAGATCCTCAGTCACTTCGTGTCTTGACAAAGTCGATAGGCCAGGAAGAATGTCTCGTTGGAAGTCCTTCCTTTGCCTTCCTCTTCTTGAGTGACCCCTTCTCGGTCTGCTGCTGAGCAATGAGTTGTTAGATTCCCTTCCTTCGATTTCTTTGCATATAAAGGGTTGAGGTAAGTAGTCTTCTTTCGTTTCACGGAGTTGCAACGTCATGGCCTCAAAATCATCTGTAATAACCTCAGATGGCCCCTTCTCTAGAGAGTCACTTTTCTCAAGTTCGTTGGAGTAAGAGGAAATAATGTCAACAAACCAGACGAGAGGTTTGGCGTTCTCCTCCACATGAGTTTGAGGACAAAACGATGACATCGAAAGAATCATTTCAGCTGCACCTTCAAGAGATTCGTCTGGTGTCAACATATTCTTGTTTTGCAGAGGTTGTAAAGACGAGCCTCTCGTATTTTCTTCGACGGGTGCTGCTAAATCGTCGTCCCCGCTCTCCTGGAGAGGTAGAGCTTCGAGATCTATCTCCAATATTCTCTTAGCAGTCGCAGTCTTACTATCAAAAGAGGGGACATATGGATCTTCACTATCACTAACACGAGAATTCAAATCAATCTTGTTTTTCACAACTCCGACGTTTGTCCCATTTTCATTCTCCGAAGCCACGTCGTCATCAATTGGTTCACACTCTAGATTTATGTCAATTATCCTCTTCTTCTGCTCATTACTAGCAGCATGGAAACAAACACTTGTCGAGGTGGGCGAACGGTTACTTCCAGGAGCATTGTTCTCAAAAATGGGAACTCCTAGAATTTTTTTAACATTTTTAGTCTCTAGAATATCACAGGCGCTAGTAATCCCTGCAAATCTTGGGGCAGCATGTCGATCGAGATCTTCAACTCTTTCACTCTTCCACCATGGTTGACTCGAAGAAGGACGAGGGATACTCTTATCTCCTGGAAATTCATCTTGCCTAGTATTGGCGGTCTCTACAGCACGAAATCTCTTGTTTCTAAGCCAAGGCAATGACGAAAGACAATCCTCGGGCTTATCTCTTTCATCTTCTACAGTCAGATCAACCACATTGTTCAGGTCAATATACATTGTCTTCTTTCCACCTTCATGGCACGAATTGTTACCCCTATCGGAGTTACGGCGGGATAATGGTAAGAAAACTTGTGTTTCTTGGGTTTTTGAAGTCGACCCACGATGAAAACCGCTCCTTGTTAATTCACCGGCGAGATTTGGATTCAAACTAGAACTAAAACTGACCTTACGATTTCCTCCAAAAGGCTGCAAATTTCTATCTACTGTTGTCACTGAATTTGACGATGAGTCGAATATGGCTCTCTTTTGAGTAAAGCTTTTAGCAGGCACCAAATGAGACAATGGCGCAGAATGAAGGCATGAATTCGATATACGAGACTTGTCGGGAAGTATAACCACCGATTCATGTCCAAGAAAGTTAATAGGCGATGGAACTACCAATTCCTCTTCGATTTGAATAGGTTCGTTTAGATCAGCCAACTTAACATCGTTCTCCTGAAAATTTTCCCTTTCTTCGTTGTCCATGTATCTATCAGCTGGAAGTTGAAGATCGAACAGCTTCTTCCTCACTTTCGATGGTCTTGAATCTAACGACCCGTTAAGGAATGGAAGCTGACTAGGACCCGTGTTGTACTCTTTGGTACAACTCATCGGCGAATTACCAACTTCAACTCCCAAAGCTGATGCTCTTCCATAGCCAGAGTTAACCAATGGTTCTGTCGAAAAATGAAGCTTCTGCAATTCTTTCCTTTTGACTTCTTCCATCATGTCCTTTTGAATCCTATAAAGCCTGTGGAGCTCATAGAGCTAAAAAGGGACAGAAAAAGATAGAATTTCATTCGTCTGTCTTCATACACGAACGAGGTTCTGTTCGTACGAGGAAGAAAACACAAAACAGAAGCACTACTTACCTGACTCCTAAAAAGGGTCTCATGTTCAAGTATTTTCTGCTTCATTGCATCTCTGACATGAATCGGATAACCATCTGTAGTTGTTCTAGGGACGAAGCCATTGTAGCTTTGTTGCCCATTAGCTAAGTCCTTATCTCCGTAATATGAGGGCCAGCTATTACTACTCGAATCTTCATTAAGATCTCTCATGGAGTGATGTCCTTGAAAGTACTTTCAGCTGTGCAATTTCTTTCCCATTCTGTTGAAGATATGATCATTAATTAACCGCAAGGAAATACAATTTCAAGCTGTTGTATGCTTAACAATCTTACAATATAGAACTCATGGTGGCGAACTACAAAAGGAACAAACAAATCGAGTCGAATCGAATATAAGCAACGGAATGAAAAAGTCAATACTTTTCTGATTCGATCTATATATGATCCCACAACTCGTCGTCTCAGGTTATTCTAGCCAGTGACAGCTATCATTTCTGAAACTCCAAAGTAAGCATTTTTAACAGCTAATAGCTACTGCGCAAATTGAAGAATTGAGAAAAGACTCCCATGGGTCATAAGTGACAAAACGAATCAAAACCTGAAAAAGAAAAACAATACTAATTTATAAATGATAATTACCTTAGACCCACATGTTGAAATCTCCTGTTCTTAGGAACCCTTCAAGAATCAAGCATTGTATACAATGGTAAGGGAACAGCTCTTAGACTAATATGAGTCGCCACTAATACAAAATTGGAAGGGATCTGCTGGGCCACTCTCTTTCTCTCTAGGAAGAACAAAGCTAGCAACTTTAGAGATAGAATGATGTGAGAAAAAGAAAAGAATGAGGAAAAAGTTTTGAGCAAAACTGTCTATGGCATTTACTATGAATAATAATTATGCATATTTTTCCTTTTTCAATCAGGAGAGATAAAAAGATAGATCCCAGCTAAGAAATCTTCCACACTAACGACCTTCTAAGAACAATGACTCTAAAATTGTCACCATATGGCCTCTCCTTTCTCTCTCTAAATACACCTGCCTTTTGATCTTCCTACTTCCTAGTGATTTACTTTAGCTGATTGGTAATAAATAACCCAAGTTTCTTTTAGGTTCAAACTTCAAACCCAAAAGAAAAACAAATATTATGGCTTTTTCTCGATGACGTGTAAAGAAATGAGCATCTTTAGGTTCTCCACCTTTCTTGATTTCGTCTGGATCTATTTATTACTTAGTTTAAAATCCGTGAATTCTATGTTTTGTGTAATATGATTGATTTGTATACGTAGATAAATACATATTTACCAACATTTTAATATAATTAATTGGTTGGCATCTCGCATGAATGATCCCAACTTGGTAGGTTCTTAAATGTACGAGTGCGTCTCATTAAAGAAATACAGTTTTCCTAGTAACTAAACAGCGAAATCAACGCAATTATTCAATCACTACACTATATAACTAAGGACAATGACAACCAACAACAGCAACTTGCTATATACATCAGTATGCTCATTTTTTAAATCATTTGTCATACCTACCATTAATATTTTACTGGCTATTTCAAAGTATTCATCTTATTACCTAGTTTGATCATTCTTGCACGAGACAAGTTGTTGTGGGTCCCATTCGTCTCTTCGAAGATACTGTGGTTTGTTTTTGGTTTAAGATTGAGAATGTTATAATATAACCATATCCATGCATGTGGGGTTTTTTATTACAGTTATACATGGATTGGATTCTCCTTGTTAAGTATGATTGGCTGAAGCTCTGTCACGTACATAAATGCGTACAAACGTACTGTGAAGATCCGTAAATACATATGTACACAACATAATTAATATACACGTGGCATATACCTTTGCGGGCATGTTAGAAGACCATTAAGGTCAACGTTTGTATTTTCTTGAGTTGCGTATTTAGATACGTTATAAAAAAAATCCAACTTCCAAAGAACGGATCTTTAATAACGATGTTTCTCTTTTTCTTTTCTTTTGTTTTCTTTACGTATTCATTCAATGAATATATTTTGCCAAATGCTTTCACAACTGAAAACTACAAGATAAATAGTTTAAGATCTTGTTAAAATTGTTTTCAATAAATAATCTTTTTTTCAAATAATAAATAAATGTACTTATGACAACGACCGGTTTGGGCTTTCCAGTTGCATCATCCAAATTTGACTTTTCTTTACAAATAATTAAAATATCTGGAGTAACTCGATCTTAGATTACCAAGGCCGGAGGATTTTCTTTCAACTAGTTTGAGATATAATTTCTTAAATTTTTCCTTCATCTGGACATAATTAACTATATCGAAATGAATAATATTCATTATTCGGTTAAATACAAATACATAGAAAAGAAAAAAGTTAGACAAAAATAACAAAGATAGTGGAGAGATCCACATAAAATATTATCTTTAGAATTTTGATCAAGTCAAACGGAATCAAGGACAAGTGTTAAGATGGACAAGCGCGTAAATCTATAAGGAAACATAAACAAAATGCTAACAAATCATCCCATTTTTCATTTATTTGACTAGTTTTGGCTATCTTTTGATGTATACCAAAAAAGACGATTTTATAATATAAGGTAAATATCTTTAAAATAACTAAAGAAAGTTCGACTGGTCAAATGAAGCATGCCGATCACACATTAATGGGGAATTCTGTACTTTATAAGAGTTTAATTTGGTCAAGACAAGCTGATGACGTCGTCCATGAGTGCTGACGTGGCTGAGGTGTCCAATCCAATCAACATTTACTTAGTCAATAAAAGTCAATAGCCGTTGACCCAATAAAGCCATTAGAAAGAGCTCACACACAGCATTCATATGTGAATGTATCCATCCAACCAAACTATTTTGAAAGTACAGACAAACAAACAACACTTGACATCATCATTTTCTTCTCCATGAACTCATATTTAGCTAACGAGCGAGGCGAATGATAGTTCCAAGCCAGTCTTGGTCGTTGACTTGTCCTTTTAGAGCCCTCAATGAGTGTTCAGTAGCTGCCTGAGAAAAACATCGTCTAATTCTGCTTCTTCCGCGCATATTCTCTCTATAGTATTGATAGATCTATCTATCCAAAATGTGTTACCTTGGCAATGTAGACGTCGATTCCCAACTTTGCAATCATGGAAGCTTCGGATATTTTCGTGGACATTCCACCTGTCGTGTCATGAGCAGCCACCGTTATCTCCACTGTAGGTTGAAAGAGTTCTATATACATGTGATCAGCGTTACTTACAAAACGAGAAAAGAAAGATAGGAGATAATTGCATGCCTTGCTTGTTGTCCATGTCTTGTGGTTTAGGTTTCACCACAGACCAGCTTCCATCTTCACAAACAGCTGCAGGGTATTTAAGCAGTTTAGTACAAGATTTATTAAGTGCGCGTTCGACTTATTATTGCATTACTCACCGATTTCCTTGAGGAGCACAGCGCCAGGTTCTGACGGAGGTCGATCGTAAACCCCAAAGACATCTGTCTGAATTTAGCCGAAGTAAAAGGCAAAACTATCCGATGAACTGAACTTAGCAAAGACCCTAATATGGAGTTTTATTTGTAGCTCAGTATCTGTGATTATAACAGGAAGGTGTTTGTTATCTGATATATGATGGATACGAGGAACACGACGTAGTCTGGCTTTAGTTCTTCTGCAAGATGACGAATTATAACATCTCCGCTTAGTATAGTGCAACCCTGCGATTCATTAACTCTACTAGTTAAGACATGGAAAGACTGGAAAGAGAGAATACAAAGAAGAAGACAAAGTGTCAAACCAGTGAAGTATCCAGTACAGCATCTCCATGCAAAACCTGAAACAAATCGGTATATTAGAGCAGCTGTGCATATGCTAATGTCATTCATTGTCTGAATTAGAGTCTCACTGGTATGAATCCAGCGTCTATAGCTTTCACCACCCCCGAGTTATCTGCCTCAGCTATCTGTGAATTAGATAGAGATTTAACTAGCAAGAAGAAAAACTGATTGATAAGTAAGGTTTTAGAGAACTTCCAACATTTCTTTCACTAGTTGTCCAGCCGCAAGAAAATGGAGACATGCCAATAGAAGGGATACCCTCTGCAACGAATTAAGGAGAGTTTAAACAGAATAGAAGTTACACGAATGGACTGTTTAGGATTGTGATGAAGCTGTTCTTTTGTGCTGCACAGATAGTTTTCCGTTCATGGTTCAACACACAGCACTACTTCGATTAGCATACACAGTAAATTTGATTACCATTCATACCTTTTGCAAGTGCCCTGACAATTTCCATATTGAGGGACGTCACCTGAAGTTTTAAGACGAGAATTAGTAGCCAGCAGCACATATAGATCTACCACCAACTGTCGAAATGCACTGTTACGATGCCGTGGTTAAGGAATACAAGCCACTCCCTTATACAAAGCCAAGGAGATCGCAATGAAAATGAAACATTGAATACCAGAGGAAAAGGGAGAAAATGAATGTCAATGAACATTGTAAGAACTTTTCAGTGTTTGTTTTGCACCATATGGACATTATCTTACGGATATTCTAGTTGCTACGAAACCAGATTTGACAAGAGGCTTGCTTAGCCCTCCCTTATGCACGCCTGATCTGCTTGCTTGGAAATGGCCAAAAGAACCTAAATGGCAAACAAGAATGACTCTCGTTAATAACGAATTCCACTATACGTTGCTGAAATCATCCGCGAAGCATTGAGTTGAACATAAAAGCAACAGAGTGAAAAAAAAAATCAGATTGAGAGAAACAAAAACTCAGAATCAACCAGCTCCGTGAACCACTACAAATCTTTTGGATTCTGCTTCTAACTGGTCATCAAAATCATCAGCAATGTCAGGAGCTTCTGAAGATCCTCGTCTTTTACTCCAATCCATCCCATGCGATTTCCCAGTAATCATTGCTTCTCTGAGCTGAGAGGAAACTATGCTTAGGTTTTCCTCGTGTATCGTCTCGAATTCATTTTTACGGGTGATTGCTGCACCTCCTATACCATAAACCCCAAAAAATAGAGTTACTCGCAGTTTAAAAGAAGAAAGATATTCTAATTAACTCACCAAGCTTGACGATGCAATGAATTCCTTTCTCGGCGCTGTGCTTGTGCTGCTGATTCATTTGCCTGAAAGACTGCTGCAATCAATTGCAACAGTTTTCTCTCTGCTTAGATGCAAGCAACTTTCTGCAAAACCCCCAAATAAAAATTAATTCTTTTTTTGTTTTCTTTTGCGTTTGTAGATAAAAAAGTAGCTAAAGTACACATACGACATGTTTTGGCCAGCTACGATATCTCCAGTTTCGTCTTCTCTCTTTCCGACCAGTAATTTTTCAAATTTTAATAATCGTCGTGATGCATCTCCCTTTGATTTAAGCTCAGCATCAACACACTCAATGATCAACAATGTTCTCAAGTTAGTTGTTTTGATAAAAACTTCCCAGAAATGAAAAGTAAATCGGCACTTTTTAAGGGAAATAGCTGAACAGAGATTACAAACTACAGTGTGGTCTTATGAATCAACTTTTATAAAAGCCTGTAAGAAAATTCTCAGATGCCTTGCTTCTTCATTCTTCTGTACAGCCTCCTTTTGCATGAAACTTCATCAACAACACTGCCTGCCCAATGACGAAAGCTTCGAGCTTTTTTTTCCTTTTTCCCGGCAATTTTCATCTTCAGCAAATTATAATCTCAGGGTAAAAGAAAGAGAATACATAAATCAATCAACTGCGATATCATTGTATGGTGGTTGAGGCAGAGACATGGCCAGCGCTTCCAAGACTGGTTCAGTTTCCTCATTTGCAGTTCCCATGCGATAAGACTTACAACTGAAGTAAAAAACAGTGCTCATCATCGAATCTATCAACACCACCAATGAATAAAGGACGATCAAAAGTGGACCTTGCCATTTTCTAGACGATCCATCTCCATATCTAAGAGTCTTCACCCTATGCTCGAAAAGACCCTCGACGAATGCCATTCCAATCGTCGATCCCAGAAAGATCAATAGCCCGACATGAGTTTGGCCCTTGATCAAAGAACTCGACCTTAACAAAGCTTGTGGCCCAGAAACACTTTCAAGAATGGAGATTATGACAGCGATGTTGCTGATGATGATGGAGTTAGCTAAGATTATCGAGAATATCATTCCAAGTACCATTGCAGGGAAGAGAATCAAATCCGAAGGAAATCCAATGATTGAAAAAACACTGCTCACGACGATCAGTGAGACGAGGAATAAAGTGAGGCAACCACTGATCACCAAGCAAGCCCACAAGTATGTTGTAAGAACCCTTTTCCATATCTTGGACACAATCACATGAAACTTGGAGGGATCGAACTTTTTCCTCGAATAAGTGCAGTCAACTGAGTAAACCACAGCGGCCTTTGATAAGAGAGATAACGAGACAAACAAAGGGAAGCACATTGTGGTAGAAACAACTGTTTCTGATAACTTCTGGCATGATTGGTTGACGAAGGGTATTAGCGGCAGCCCACTAGACTTTGAAACTAGCAATAACCTTATCGTAAGTGTCTTCACGAGTGCTTGGTTTACCAAAACATTCGATAAGAGCACAGCTGAGACAGGACAGATTAATACAGCTGTGATCACCATAAAACCGATGAGATTGTACCTAATGATCTTCGCTGTGTCTCTTACGATCTCTAATGCAGTCAAGGTGTGAGTATGATGATCAGTATCTAAAGCACTATGATCGCCACTCTCCATCTCATCAAGATTCTGAGCATCACTGCTTTTATTTTCATCGACCTTATCACCCTTTGACGGATTTGAGACATGCATTGGGTTCATCCCATTTGAAACCTCCATTCCTGCCACCATGTTTCTCACTTTCCCACGGAAATAAAAAAACAAATCACAGAAGACAATTTATCAATACATCACTCCCATTAGCGATCACCTCTATCGCCATTCACGAACTTATATATTAAGATCTAAATCAACATTCAAGAACGCAGCAAAAGCCACGCCAAGCCATTACCTCCAAAGAGCGCAAGATCCAACGTTTATATCCTTCAAATACTCACATGGGACATCACATTCGACCAGCACAAAAAATCCCGCAAACCCAACGCACTCATCCAACCGTTTAACATCATCGGCCTTTACATCGTCTCTTTCACGGATTGTGGCGATAGGCTCGTGAGCTGATTGATCGAGAGTGTGAAGAAGGTCCAGGAAAGTATACGAGCTCAGGTTATATTACAGGGTTCTTGGAAAAGCTGACGGAAAATTATGAATAGTGAGAACAAGCGGTGAAATCTTTGCTTCCTTATTTCGAGTATGCATATATACGAACACGTGGTGAAATTTTCATTGAATTTTGAGGGAGGCGTGAAGCGTCTGATGGGTCAATCGCCTTCACGAGAACTTGCAAAATCCTACCTTTAAGTATCCACGTTAGGCATATATAGACAGGCACACATATCATAGTATTATTATATCATGTGCAATGAATACACGTTCTCACGTCTTTGCATAGAAGTAAATGAAACGATTGACAAAAAGGGCTGCAAATTAAATTCCATTGACAATAAACAACTTATATTAAATTATTTTTAGTATCTATATTTTACGATCCAAAAAAATACAATATGTTCTAGGACACTGGATTGAATTGCAAATCGAAGAAATACTGTGGCATGAAGGTTCATATGTGCCTGCCTGCATCAAAGTGGAATCTCAAGTTGTCTTTGCCTAGTTGATTAAGAAAACTATATCATGATTGCAATACCACATTTTGTTCCTCAAATCTCACGATGTAATCATAAATTTTAATATTACAACGTCGCAAGAGCAAAAATAAGACAAATGGTCAAATCCAATCTTGGGAAGAAAAACCATTACAAGTGTTAAGTACTTATCTGTTCTTACAAAGATGAGATGATAAATAACAAGAACTGATTTCTATGACTGAACTGTATATTTCCTCGCAATTCTTACATAATCCTGATGGACATTGCTGCATATAAAGAGAAGTAGTGCATCAATTAGATAAGCTTCTTCTTTTCAAAGAAGGACTTCAAGTGCCAGAGCTGAAGCCCAGCAACAGACAAGCAAACGCCAAGCGATAGAAAACTAAACCAAAACATTTTGTCGTTGGTGGATCTGTTGAGTGCCTGCATTTCTTCTTCTCTGAGACAATAACAAACGAAAAAGTTACATCACATTTCACAGTTTTGTCTTCGTTAACATTAGTTCGTGGTTTACCTGTCACGCAGGTAGAACATCTCGTCGTGAATCGACTGCACCGTATCAAACATTTTCTTCAGTTCCAATTCCATCAACTGGTGAGAAAGGCAAAAGAGGAATAGAAAAAAAAAAGAAGCTTAAAGTCGGCAGCAGAATGAAGGAACTATCAAAATCAAGAACACGAAAAGACAAAGGTAAGAAGAAGACAGAGTCCCACTTACCTCAACGGATCCTTTCTTGGCAACATTGGTCCAATCCTTAGCAGCAACGCCAGATTTCCAGTCAAAATCAACGGTCATGGTGGTCGGAGGTTTGTGATCAGCAGCAAAGAAACAGGCCATGTAATCGCCGGCTTCTGCTGACTGAAAAGCGAAATTGCCATCGCTCACATGGTCCGAATTGTGATAGCTATTCCCATTTGATGATGTCACCTAAATGTAAACACCAACGGACAAATAGAGTCATGACCCAAAATGTCAGAAAGAAAGACACCTTCTTTAGACTAACTATGCTTGGGATGGATAACAAAGGAGAAAAAAGATACGAACTTGCATTTATAAACAGTAGTATCTCATCTCAAGAACAGCTAATTAACATCAATTACAAGAAAATCAATAAAACCAATATAGATATGAATTGGAGCATAGCATACAAAACGCAGTAAGAATTATAACAACCGTTACAAAAATGCTTCACTTTTTTCTATCAAATTAAATTCAATACATACCCGGACGGTGATTTTGTGAGATTCAGGTAAGGGGATCCTTTCATCTGGGTTTACAATATGATACTTTCCAACAGTCATTGAATTGCTCTTTATATCCTCTGATATACATTTGGTATGACCCGATTCAAGATCGAATCTCACTGATTCGACCCTTGTCCATAACACAAAAATCGAAAGCACGGCAAGAAAAAGATTCAATCTTTGGTCGCGAGTGTTCATACTAAAGAATCAAGATTGCTTTTTTTTTTTTGTTGATCTCAAGGTTACGAGCCCTCCTTTTCGCTTTGTAAGGATGTTTGAAAAACTTAAACGGTTGAAACCTTGGGTTTTCTTCAGGTGGTTTTCTGTGTGTCTCTGTCTGAATGAGGAGACTGTACTTTCCAGCTTCAAATTGTCAGCTCGTTAATTCGGCCTAATTTAGTAGATTAGTGTGGGCATGAAATGAATTGAAGGGTTATTTTCTTTTTCCTTTTTAACAAGTCATGTGATGCGATGTAAGAATTAGAATTACGTCCAATGGGTTTGCTACAAATTGGATCTACGTGGCTCGCATTGGAGTGTTTGACATCCTACGTTAGGATAACCACACATCCCAACAGTTAAACCATGTACTACTTTCTTCAGTCCCTACTTTCAGTACCTATTCTCACTTTTTTTCCAAGTCCCCATTTTCATCGCTGGGTTCTTCGATCATCCAAATATTGATGAAGATTTAATCTTTAACGCAGTCCTCGTAAAATATGTCACGGAGTTCAAAGATCAAATTTTTATCAAAGATTCTATAATTGGGCCGCCGCTCAATAAAAAGCAATGATCCTTATCTGGGGGATTGGCTCAGCCCAATCGATATGTTGGGTTGTTTGATTCTGACCCGACATTATTCGGGTCACAACGTCCCTCTTGAAACCGATAGCTCTGCTCAACAGCAGTCAAGTAGTTCTCTCCCAGAGCTCAAATCTTTGGCGGCAAACGCTTAAGAAATTAATGAATTATCTAAGCCGGCCGATACACACTGCTTTCTTATTCGTGTCGGATCTAGGCTTGAATCAGCTCTGTAAATAATTTTTATCGAATGGACGCTACCAAGGACTCATCACCGATGTGCAATTTGTGGGTTTTGGACTCTCTGGACTTTGATACCATCGGAGGAATGTCCGAAAGCTGGAGTGCATTTTGCTCGACGTCGGAAGCGATTCTCGGAGGCGAGGCTTACAAGTCGTCCCACGTGCACAACTTGTCCGCTCACGTGCGAATTTTATGCGGTCAAGGACTGCAATCGCTGGTTGTCGAACATTTCCTTTCCTCTATGGAGGTACTTTGAGAATTTTACTTCAACGTGCTCGGTGTGCGTGGTTGATGTTGCGGGGTTATCGAAAGTGTAAGTGTAGGTTCTGGTGGTGTATTCTAGTGTGGGGTTTATTTGCATATTGCTCGTGACTTTCAGTTTCTTTGAGTCGTGGGTTTTCTCCTCCATGGTTTTTTCATTGCATAAGTCAGAATATTATCGAGTTTAAGTGGAATCGGAGCCCATTTGGACTTGCAATATGTAAAAATCCGTACTTGTGGTTCGTTAACATTTGAGTGATGTTAGAGTGTACTGGAATTGTAGCTAGAAGTGTTCGTGCGCAAGAGATTTTTGTGGAATCATCGAAGTGAGCATCTATCGAACTTTGGACATATAAATGACTGAGCTTTATTGTGCTGACTTAGTTTCCTACCTTTTAGTGGTGACTATTTCGTTTCTGTACGTGACATCTGTTTCTTAATTTCATGATATTTTTCTTATATTCTTCTCATTGTCTATATAGGAAGTGTTTGAGAAAAAGGGGGCATCTAGGTTTTGGAAGCATTTCGATGCCTACATTGATTATCCATACTCGGAAGAAGTGGATATGGTATGTTCATGTTTCAGATGTCACTTGTCTTATAAAGCTGGAGCTTGGATTGCATTTCATAAATTTATATTCATGTAGCGTTGTGTTTGTTTTTATGTCGGAATAGGATAGACAACATGAGATGCAGGATGTGATACACAGAGCTTTGGAAGAGGTCTTGGCTGAAAAACGATACCTAGAGAAGTGTCTATTAATTTTGCTTGATACTCTGGAGATGTCCAGCGAAGTAACGTCAAAGGCGAAAACTCATTCCGATTCACAGATAAATTATCTGTTCTCAAAATATCAATTAGCAGTATCATCAGTTCTCATGGCCAGTCTTCGTCGACACTTTTCTGGTACCTTTTTCGTACAATTCATAGCAGCTATTGGGATTAGGGTCCTTTAGTTGTTTGTGCTGTGTCAATAATAATAATACAGATATAACATGAACTATCATTTGCGTGTTCTTCTTATTGGCTATTGTAAAGAGAGGTTGCCTTTTAGAAAATCCTTTGCTTTTGATGCATCACGTATAACCTGCCTAACTGTTAAGACTTTTGTTATAAATCTGTAGACATACTCCACTGGTACTTTAAGGGACAATTGGAGGAGTTGAGTAGCATCATGGCTATGGGTTCTGAGAATGAATTGCAGGCGGATCATGGAATTGACCCGGACCATATGACAGCAGAGACAGATGTTGAAGGAACCCCCAACAGTAGAACCATTTTGAGCAACAACAAGTTAGTTAGGAAAATTGGGGTCGTGGTACGTGATCTTAGGAGTCTTGGATTCACCTCAATTGCAGAAGATGCCTACGCATCTGCAATATTTTCTCTTTTGAAGGTTACTTCTTCTTCCTTTTTTCTTTTTTTCTTCTCGTCCTGTGCAAGCTTTCCAATTTCTATGCTCGTAAAAATTTCTATACCCAAGTGCTGTACGTAAATTTGTAAGTACTATCATGCAAATTTAAGGAAACAATCTCCTTTTGTCCTTTGTACCTGTTTGTGTTTTTGTTTAGTTTATGTTTCTGAAATACTCTCTTGTTTTGACAGGCTAAAGTACATGAGCTGGCTGGTGATGAATTCAGCTTCTCAGTTTTGGAGTCCATTAGAAGGTGGATACAGGTAATTCATTTAGAGAAATTTGTTACTTGAGTAAGTTCACATATTAAGTAGTGGAGTGAGGATTTCATGCTTATTTACTTTTCTTCTCTTGCATTCTAGACAATCCTGGGATACCAAGTTATGCAGCATGAATCATTACTAATGCATGAATTCTAAGTAGAACCTTTGCTATGCAGGCTGTACCCCTCCAGTTTTTACACGCACTTCTTTCCTACCTTGGTGACTCAAAACGCTATGCTAATGCTTCCTCTAGTGCAAAATCTCCGTTGGCATCTCATTCATCTTTTATCTATGATTTGAGCGGAACTACTTCTGAAGAACTTGTTCGATGGCAGTTGCGTTTAGAGTATTTCGCTTATGAAACATTACAAGATCTTAGAATAGAAAAGCTTTTTGAAATTATCGTGGATTATCCTGACAGGTAAAAATTTTCTTTGCTAGCCCATTGTTTTACACCGAGGCATACTAAAATGTCAAGCAATGAGTATGCTTTTTCTTTTGCTGCGCCGTAATCATGCTACGTAATTGCTTATCAGGAAGAATAGGAGGATAGGTTGTTGGTCCAATTTAACTAATTTGTGTTTTATGTAATCCGTTATGTTGCACTCACATGGATATTCCTATCATCCTTAAAATTAGCTCCCCTGCAATTGCGGACCTGAAACAATGTCTTGAGTATACTGGGCAGCACTCGAAACTTGTTGATTCGTTCATTGATGCGTTGAAATACCGCTTACTGACGGCCGGTGCCTCAACCAATGATATACTGCTTCAATATGTTTCCACCATAAAAGCACTTCGAACAATAGATCCAGCAGGCGTATTCCTTGAGTCTGTTGGCGAACCAATAAGAGAATACTTGAGAGGAAGGAAAGATACTATTAAATGCATTGTTACTATGCTTACTGATGGAACTGATGGAAACGCGAATGGACCTGGAACTTCTGGCGATAGCCTTCTTGAAGAATTAAACAGAGATGAAGAAAGTCAAGAGAATCCTACTAATGATGATGATGTGAACGTTGATGACAAGCAAGCCTGGATTAATGCACAAAGGTAAGCCTTAAAACTTTACTTACACCTCTATTCTATTATGGACAAGAGATCTTAGCTAACAGTTAATGCTATTTTCCCTATTATAAGCTGGGAGCCTGATCCAGTTGAGGCTGACCCCTTAAAAGGAAGTAGGCATAGGAGGAAGGTCGACATTCTCGGTATGATTGTGGGCATAATCGGTTCAAAGGATCAGCTTGTGAATGAGTATCGTGTTATGCTAGCTGATAAGCTCCTCAACAAATCTGATTATGACATCGATTCGGAGATACGCACTTTGGAACTCCTCAAGGTAGTAGTTTCAAATGTCTAAAGTGTGTCTCCACTTACTATGATTTGTTGATTTGAAGAAGAGTATAAGTTATAAAGGATATATGATTTGTTGCTTTGAAGAAGAGTAGAAGTCTAGAAAGTGTATATCTTTAAGCTTCTCTAGCTTCTTTGCCTTCTCATTTTTGACTTGTGGTCTTGATGTTTCTCGCTGCAGATTCACTTTGGAGAAAGCTTCATGCAGAAGTGTGAAATAATGCTTAATGATCTTATTGATTCCAAGAGGACTAACACAAATATAAAAAAACAAGATCCTCAGCCAGGTTTCCCGTTCTATTTTGTATTATTCCAAGTATATTAAAGCACAGTGATTATTCCTCGTGTACATCATATAGAAAGTTTCTATGAAATTATTGTTGCAAGTTTGTAAGATGGGTCGACGTGAATATAATGCAGTTACAGGAGTGCAAGAACACGAGTTATCTTTAGATAGCCTTAATGCTACCATTATTTCATCAAATTTCTGGCCACCTATCCAGGTTTGAACTTCTCTGATGGGCAGTTCAGCAAATGGAGGAAACTTTGTCACCTAGTTGAGATTTGTTTACTTCTTTTCAGGATGAGAGCCTCAATATTCCCGCACCAGTGGATCAGCTTCTAAGTGATTATGCTAAAAGGTTTCATGAAATCAAGACCCCACGCAAGCTCATATGGAAGAAAAATCTCGGTACTGTGAAGGTTTGTCTCCTGCCTAGTACGTTTTATCTCTGTATACGTAGCTATGCTCCCTACAAACTGAGAACCGTAAAAAAATCCTGAGAAACCTAACAATCTGACATCTATGCTTTGCATCTCTCTCCTTTTGTTTGGCCTTTTCGATTCTTCCAGCAATGGAAGTGACAATCTGTTGCCCTTTTGTCCAGCTAGAGCTGCAATTTGAAGATAGAATGCTGCAGTTCACAGTCACTCCTCTTCAGGCTTCTATCATCTGTCAATTTGAAGACCAGAAAAGGTTACAGTTTGTTGAGTTACTGATTCTCATTAATGTTATTGCCGAAGAAATGACAAGTTAACTTAAAGTGCATATTCTTTACGATCGCACGAGCTTGAAAACTGAAGTCGTTCGTTTATGTCAAATTTGAAGCGATATACTTGGGATCATTTTCTTACAGTATAACTTTTATTTTTATTCCAACAGTTGGACCTCCAATGACCTCGCCGATGCTGTAGGTGTCACAGTGGATGTCTTGAAGAGAAGAATATACTACTGGATAAACAAGGTTCCTATTTTCTTCATTGCACCTCATTTTATGCTTTCCTTCGCCATATATCATTTGATTTTCATTCAACTGATATTTTCATTCGATAATTCGAGCGGAGCAACTTATCCTTGTTTCTTCTTTCGACTTTTCTATAATATTCTACGTTCTCTTCGTGATAATTAATATAGGGTGTCGTAGCTGAATCAGTACAAGATTCTGGTGAGCACATATTCTCTTTGGTGGAAAGTTGTGCTGATAGCGTAAAGAATGGAGTAGACAGCAACAGCTTTGAAGAGGGCGAAGAGGATGCAGAGGCATCAGTAGCATCTTCTGAGGATCAACTTCGCAAAGAAATGGCCGTTTATGAGGTAGTAAATCTCTACAAAAGTTTAACACACAGACTTTAATGATTACATCACATAGATGCTGAACATGCTATGATTCTCTTTCCCAGAAATTTATCTCGGGGATGCTTACAAATTTCGGGAGCATGGCATTAGATCGAATTCACAATACCCTTAAGGTAAAACATCTGAATTTATTGAAATGACTCGGTGGATTTTATGGAAATGTAAAATTGATTCTCCTCTGTACAGATGTTCTGCATTGGTGATCCCTCTTATGACAAGTCAATCCAACAGCTGCAGAGCTTCTTGTCTGGTCTAGTTGCTGAAGAGAAGCTTGAGTTTAGAGATGGAATGTATTTCTTGAAGAAGTGAAAAAAAAAAAAAAATTCGAAACCTCCCATTAAATTTAGCCTTTCGGCTGCGCGAGGATTCACTCTTTCTTAGTTTGGAGGGAAAAAACAAAATCGAAAAAGTAGATGTTGATTCTTTCTTGATTGCATGCATGACTAACCTTATAATAATATCTACATATAAATTATTCAGATTGGCCTAAAGGATTAGGACCAATCATTCTTGGGCATTAGATTAGTGACATAATATATTATAGAATACGTACACAGTCGTTGGTTGAGAAAGAATATTCATTCTCCTCCACTGTTGTCTTTTATTAGAAGAGCCAATAATTGGTCGATACATAGAGTATACTTCTCGTGTACGCCACGTGCTAAGATAAGAAGATTATATTTATAATCCAGCGGCTAATTAAGCTACATAAATAATAATTTAACATCTCTTTCAAATATTCATGAAGATAAGAATAAGAACCCACAAGTAATCTCTTCATCGTCTTTATATCGTTTGTCAATGCTTATCTCAAACTATCCACTCCTACTTGATGGACACGTGTCCTATCCGCACCCCCCATCCATTTCTCATAAAGGCAGATTGAAATTTTCACTACCCCATATTATATACAATATCATTAAATAAAGAACTAAAATCCAAGGTAAACGAAACCCTAGTCCAACCACTCCAAGATTGATATTATTTTCCTCTTGAGAAGAGAAGAGAAGAGATTCGTCGTTTCCTACTATTATTTCTGTAGTTGCCTTAAATAGGGGTCCCACTCCCACCAGATCGTGAATTAAAAATTGAGTTTTTCTTCATCATATTAAAATAGCCGATGAATCAGAATTTGTTAAAGTACCACCAAGCTAGGAATTAACTATTCGAACAAAGCTTATATACTATATCTTGATATACAATGTATTAAAAAAAAATGTACGAGTCATGGGATAGATTACGCACAACACGACAAAAAACTTCGGTTATAAAACTACTGCCCAACTCCTTGCAAAACAGTTCAGAAAAACTCTCATCTTCCTCCACATAAATAGGCTTTCTTTATAAAGAAAAAAGAAACAACCAATCATAATAAATCTCAATATCCTTTTATTGCTATAATTCATATTCCCCGAAAAAAGAAAAGATGGTAGCAAAGAATAGCAGCAGCTCTAACAATCTTCCACCTGGTTTTAGATTTCATCCCACTGATGAGGAACTAATGATGCACTACCTTCGAAACCAAGTCAGATCAAAGCCTTGCCCCGTTTCAATAATCCCAGAGGTCGATATATACAAATTCGATCCTTGGGAATTACCAGGTCTGTAATAAACTTAATTACAAGAATTTTCATCATATACGTTAATTTGTTTTCTTCTTACATGTGAAGCATGGGTTAATTGCAGAAAAAACTCAGATTGGAGAAAACGAATGGTACTTCTTTAGTCCTCGAGACAGAAAATACCCAAACGGTTTGAGGCCCAACCGAGCAGCAGTTTCGGGTTATTGGAAGGCGACGGGCACTGACAAAGCGATCTATAGCGGTTCGAAGAAGGTTGGCGTAAAGAAAGCATTGGTTTTCTACAAGGGTAGGCCACCAAAGGGAGTAAAGACTGATTGGATCATGCATGAGTATAGATTGATGAGTGATCAATCTACTAGGGCACCTTCTAATAACAAGCATGGTAGTAATAATGGATCCATGCGAGTAAGTCTTTTGCATCGTAAATAATATAAGAGAAAGTATAAAGTAGTCTAGTGTTGTCTTTCTTTCTTTTTTTTTTCTAACTTTTACTGGTGATCTATTATTGTCGTCAGTTGGATGATTGGGTGCTGTGTCGGATATACAAGAAGAAGAGTGTAATAAGGCATCATTGTGAACAACAAGAAGAAGAGGAAGAACAAAGAGTACTTGCAGATGGCTCATTTGCTGATCAAAAAAGTGAAGCAATTGGTGGTTATGAGGCCGGAGCTATGGAAGAATTCAAATTTCCAAGAACTTGCTCTTTAACTCATCTGTGGGAATTTGGTTACATGGGTTTACTGCCACAGTTGGCCATGGATGAGAATACAGCGTATAATAATAATAACAACAACTATGTGTCCTTTGATAATAATGGCAACAACAGTCAAGAAAGCTTATTTTCTTGCAACAACAGTAAGTCGACTCAACTTTGGCAAGCTTGTCCAGAGGCAGCAGTGAAGTTTGAAGTGATCAACGATCATCATCAGTCAATCTTTGAGAATCCAGTTTATCATTTGCAGTGAGAAAAGGGTTTCTTGGGAGGATCTTTTTTTAGTCATGGATTGGCATGAAAGTCATTGTCTGTGCAAGACTATTATTACATAATAGTTATTGTGTAGAGTAGACGAAGAAAAAAGTATGTATAATATTGCATTATTTGGACGTAGTCAAACGAGAAGCTTGCGGTTTTGAATTATTTTATTAGTACAAGTTGATCTTCACTTTAGACGCCGCCAATTTTCTTGCTTAACTACCACAAGCACGAGCCAATTAGTCTTTGTTTAGACAATTTCAAGACACATTTAATTAAGAAAGGATAATTCGTAAGTATACTTGCATTGAGAGAATGAATCTAAAGCGGCGTTTAGAAAAAGACACGAACATACTAACTACACAACTTGTCCGTCAAAATTATCATGCGTACAGTTTTTTTTTCTTCTATTTTTCCATGGACACACATAGAAAAATGCAATCTATAATTGGTGAATGAACATTGTTCCTTTTATATTCACATGCCTTTAATATCTTATGACAATAATCGATTCTTTACGGCATTAGTCTTTGCAAGTTCTTTATTTTATAAGAATCTTAGATGCATGCACTGCGCAGCAGCATTTTTCTGGCCTAGCTATAGGTTCATCTGCACGACGTTGACATTTTAAAGCTAACGTTTTTGGACCAGAAGAAATCAATTTCTTTAATTCGTATGGGCATAACGGCTTAGGTTGAATAAAGATATTTTAAAGTTGGTGAATTTGTATTATATATCATTGAATTTCATGACCCCACGCGCTGCAAAATCTTATCTACAGCTTGATCGATCATCGATGCATGCCTTGTTCGTCATCTTTTCCCATGCTATATATATATATATATAATATTATAGCTCAGTTTCAAACCTGCTGACCTCATTGGGATGTCTGAATTTAATCACATGTCCAAATTATTATTTATTCTTAAGTCAATCTATAACGGATGAGAGTAATTAGAAGTTTTATTCATCCCGCAAGAGGCTCCTTCTCTTATTCGTGCATATAATAAATGGCATTTATTTTCATCCAATGTTGAAGCAAAGATTCAAACAAAAAAGGACCCAATATAATACATGGTCGTCGTCGTCGTCGTTCTTTTGGTGATGATGTCTTGGATCAGAACAGAACAGATACACAAAAAAAATGCCATGATTTGATTGGTCTTCGATTTAACTTACTGTCTCAATCAAGAACAAAGCCAAACAGTGGTCGTACTAAATGCCGTTCACGGCAGATCATCCAACCAACCTCGATTGCGTGTTAAACACAAAACATATATATAGCAATAACTAAGGGTTTGACTAGTGATCAATACAGGGGCGGATCTACATGGTGGCCGGGGGGGGGGCCACGGCCCCCGCGAAAATTTTCGAAAATTTTAGTACTATATATGTAGTATATGTCTTATTACTGATATATATGTTTCCTACACTAAAACTGACCAAATATTGAAAGCAGTGTAGTGGCCCGTCCGTGGTTTTTCACTTGGTGTGCCTGGGTTCGATTCCCAACTCCCACTCCTTTTTTCATATCATAAAGTCACTTAAGTAGTACATATAAGAATACACTTGTAAGTCTAATGGGGACGGCCTTCTTTTATATTTTTTTTACTATTATTATTTTTTATTTACTTATAACACGATCTGTGGGGAGAAAATTAAAGATGTTCTGACATTTATTTTTGGTTCTTTCTTGCCACATGTCCAAACTATTGTGTTTGGTTTGGACTAAGTTAAATCTTTTTGTTTAACCTCCTTTTTACTTTTTTTTTCCAAATATTTTAACCATATAGTAAAAGTGACAATAAATACATAATTGTTTCTAGAGCCCTAGATACAAAAACTATAAATTTTGCAAACATGATAGAAATATCAATATTATTTTAAGAAATTTTATATTAACAAGATAAAATGAATACTTCTAATTATTTAATTTAATCCTTCCTAATTAAAAATTTTAATTCGGTCATGGACTCCCAAAATTTTAATTTGATGAGCCTTATTAAAATTAAAAAATTATTTGTCATATAATAAACAAAATATCAAAGAAATAGTGCAGTTTACCTACACGAAAAACATAGTTTGTGTTATTTCCTCCGGTTTTCTAGTCCGCGTTATATAAAATATACAACGTTGATTATAAAAATGACGTTTCGAAGCCTAAAAACCATTAAAAAAATAGTTCTAACACTTTGCAATATACCTTATGCAGGGCAACATCTGACTTTTTTACTTTTATACTACGGCCCCCCCGATAAAAATTTTCTGGATCCGCCCCTGGATCAATACCATGTACTTATTGTTGATGTTTATTAAAGAATACCTTGACAGGTGGAGACATATATATGGTTCATCTGAAGGAAAATGACATGCATTTCGTACGTATCTTAATTCATAAGACGTATGTACCTTGTTAACTTTATTTAATCATTCATACAACATCAGTTCAACATAGATATGGAGAGCTACAGCTATGTAAAGAAACGAAGACTAATTAAACACAAGTTTCGAGTTTGGTGTCGACATAAGAAAGATGATATTACTGGGCCTATTTTGATAACTCAAAGCCCGACATTATAAACGGGCCAATGCAACTATGCTCAGTCAACTAAGGCCCTCCTTTTGTTTTTAAATAAAATACTACTATTTCCACAATTCCCTATTATTTTTGTATCTAACACGAAAATGAAATGAAAATGATGGATTGTGAACTTCTGTTTGTTACCTTACATCATATATTATTATGATTTATGAAGGCATCCCATCCTAACCGCAGATTGATTAATGATTGGACATAACAGCTACGATTGTGGACCACATTACAAATTATTAATTTTGTGATTAGAAGAAGAAGAAGAATGATGATTGATCGTTGAATGAAGATGTTATGACGAGAAAGGAATTTATATATTCTCCGAATAACAACTTGAGAAAAATGTATTGTGAATTGTGATAATAATGTGAATGAAAAGCACAATTGTTCAATAGAGATCCAATAACAAACCATGCGAGGGGCGTTGGACATAAATACTAACAAGAACAGGGGCAGAAATGAAAAATAACGCTAAATGTAGAGAAAATCGTAGGTTTCTTCACTTTCTGCCTTCTCCCTCAAATTAGGGTTTGTACGACGTTTCAGTCCTCTTCAGTCATCGGTTACAAAGCTCAAACTTTTAGTCAGCTCTCTATCTAGAATTTCAAAGCTGCGTGTAGTGTATGTTTCTATTTATCGGGTATATTCTCTCTGTTGTGTCAGCTCTGTTTGGTAAGTTTTTTTTCGGTAGTATTGTTTTCCATTCTGTTTTCGAAACCTTCTGTGAGCTGATTATTGAGTTGAATTTTTTTTTAGTTTTTGAAGGGTCTTCGGCTGCGGTATGGATTCTGAAATTGTTGAAAGATATATGCTTACGAAGAGCTAGAGCGTTGTTTTGGTTGTCATTTTTCAAAAGAGTTGGTTTTTGTTTTTTCGATGTGCATCGTTTGTGTTCTTAATAATGTTTTAAGAACGAAGTTGTGAAGAAAAGGATACCGAGCAGTAAACTTATGTTTATTGAGTAAAAGGAAGAGAATGTATAAAAAATTGCTTCTTGCGATTTTATTGTTCATTCGAAATCTTTTAAGTGTAACCTATTTACTTCACTGAATTTGTTTCTTCTTGTCATTTAGGTCTCTGCACTTCGAGCATTTGGTCATTCGAAGAACAATCGTTCCTTGGAATGCAAAGCGGTTATCTGTGTCCACAAAAAAAAAATAGAGTAAGTTGTGTGGTGGACGGAAGCTTGTGAGGTGTAATTGTGTCTAGTCCATAATATCTAGTTGGCTCGTTTTTTAGTTGTCTTCTGGATTACATAATCAGTATGGGTTTATGGTCAAGAGTTATCCATCTCTTCCCCTGAGTTTATCTCATTCTCAAAAGCTAGGGTGATAGGCACTTCTTATTGTAACTCGAGGTGACTGAAGACTTCGAATCTGTTCAGTTTTGTGAAATATAGCTAAGACGGGGTCCCTTTGTTGTGTGGCCGCTAGGCCACATGGGTCTAATGCGGCCAGTGGTGACTGGTCCATGGGGCCACATGAACCCTATTGGAGGACCAACACCAGCTTTTCTCCGCCACCTTCAAATCTCCGATTCCAATCAGAAACGATGTCATTTGATTCGCATGATGGGGGTCAATTGTTTATGTCCTCTGCTTCGTCCAATAGCAGAGGAAGTAGAAGTTGGGTGAGGGCAAATAATCTGGGCACCCATCATTTTATGGTGTCTGATGGCAATGGTCAGCATTTTAGCAGTCCATCTGATATATCATCTGCCCAGCAATGGACTCCTCCTGCTATACAAGAAATCAGTACCGATGACTATGGTACATCGAGGAGAGGTAGTCAAGTATATTTGATTTTGTTTTCCCTGCTTGCTTCAATATGCACAGTTATGCTTTTACTGTCTGTCTTGTTCATGAGGTTCAGAAAGGATACGCTATACTCTGTTCCTTCATTTATTCTAGCTTTTAAGGTAGTAGTATGTGCTGTATGAGCAGGTCCTATCTATCACTGCGTTTTTGAGTTCTATGTAGATTCTTATGATGGCGTTGCAGCAAGAACTTATTTTTACTCATTTTAAGTAGGACCCGGCTAGTGTTGCTCAATTCTTGCTTCTCAAATGTAGTTTGCCAGGCTTACTGTGTACTAACAGTGCTAATTTTATGCCCTTTCGGCAGACGTGGTTTTGAGGCCATTCTCCTTCTCACCGACATTGGAGGTATACATTTCCCGTCGCAGTTGAATTTCATGTATGTTTATACTTCACCAAGACTGACTTCTCAACACAAAAACTTTACAGGGAACATCGATTGCCCAAGGCAGTAGAGGATCCACATCATCCAGATCAGATGGTAGCAGCGACTACGACTCATTGGTTAAACCACATTCCTCTCACCATCGCAACTTCACAAATCGCCGCTGCTTCATGCCTAAAGCCATTCACCCTGTGGTATCATTACCATCGGACACACCTGGGAGAGAGTATATGAGTGCCCCTCTCTCTATGACCACAGATTTTGACCCCAGGACTCCACAAAGTGAAGGTCTACTCCTAAGCAGCGCTGTTGCTAGTCTTGATCTCCCCGAAACAGCAGAACCAATCGAGCACAGCCTCTCAAACCAGCCAGATTCCTTCAAGTGTGGGCTATGCGAGAGATTCCTTTCGCAAAGGTCACCTTGGAGTTCTCGTCGAATCATAAAGAGCGGAGATATGCCAACTGCTAGTGTGCTCTCATGTCGCCATGTTTTCCACGCAGACTGCTTGGAGCAGACGACATCAAAATCAAGGAAAAGCGATCCTCTGTGCCCCGTATGTAATAAACTCGAAGAAGAAAGCTCCCCAGATCAGAGACTCTTTACTAGATTGAGGAGTAGCTTTCCCCGGCCTAAGACGTTTTCCGAGGATGGACAGCAGCAGAAGACTAGTTGGGGCTGTGTCCAGGCTGGAGATTGTGTAGGAGGGGCACTACACACACCTACTAAGAACACATTGTTGTCTTTAAACCGCGGCAGACTCAAGAAAAGCATGTCTTTTATGGGAAACCCAAACAGGGAGTTTCCAGGAAAATTGAAGAAAACTGAGGCTTTTTCTCCGAAGCATTTGATGGGATCGATGGATCATAGCGGCGCTGGTTCTTCAAAGACTCTGGAGAGTTTGGGATTGAAGTGATGGTAATGGTTAGTGAGTCTTGCAACTTGAGTGGAATTAAGACGTCCTTTTAGGCTTGGTTGCATTGTGTTGTATGTTATTGTATTGTTTCGCAGCATTTTCATCTGTATCTGACTCGATCTTTTTTGTCGTTCTTGGAAAATGATTGTTTATTGGAATGGGTGAGTACCAGGCTTTTAATGTAACATTTGTGTTTTACTATCATGTCATTTTTCCCTGTTTCTATACGACGTAGTATGCTCAGTTTAGATTCGGCCCACGAAGAAACATTTGACATTGGGTCCTACATAAATCCATTCATCGATGTAACAGATTATTATTACATATCAAAATCGAAGAAACATGGCTCTTCAATCATCCTCTTCATGAGTCATGACAAGCATAGATGGGACGCATGTGGTTCATTGATTTGTTGTAGACGAATCATATGTTAGAAATGACTTATTATCTTCAGATAATGACTTTTGTGTTAGTTAATTAAATAACTATTATATTACGACGACAGGGCAGCTAAAGCAATATTTTTGGACCCCACATAAAATGAACATAAGATTTGTGGTACGCTCCCCGTATCTATCTTTATTGATCTTCTTACACAGACAAAAGATAACCTGGGATGGGCTAAAGCTTAGGTAGCTCTTTCTCCCTTCAGTCAAAATGTATTATTATTCGTTATCTTCTTGGCATTTTGCAACAAAGAATAAACCTCTTTTTTTTAAAAAAAAAAAAACAAATCTTAATGCAGCAGAAGATATTACATAACAATATGTAGGGATTCGGAGAATAGCTTTGCGAAGGTAAAAGAGATTCATTCATTCGAGCAGAGGCAAGAAACTGTCATCTGGTAATTAAAGCAGTCAGATACTTTACATTCGTCTTACAAAAATACCCGCTTTATGGACCGTTAATAGACGGTGAATTCGTTCGTTATTGACCGTTTAATATACATCGGTCGCAATTCGAAATGTAATATATATAATTAGGGTTTCGGTTGATGTTAAAAAGGATACGATCTTCTAACTCTAATTATTCCACGCCGATTTAAGTCCCCTATTATTTCATAATTTAAAAGAAGAATCCAACTGAAACTGAATAAAAGATTGATTATGCAAAGGTCAAAACATAATTAACTGGATTAATAGACAGCTCAACCGTCAAGAAAAATTATAACAATTTTGTTTATCTTGGCCGATAGAATCTAAAATGGACCCCAATCGAAAGCGACGTAACGTTTCATCGTTACGAAAGCGAGAAATGAAGATTCCTTAAAAACATAAAATAAATATACCGCGGTAATTAAATACACCTTGGGAATAACGAAACAAATCAATAAGAATAGGTAATAACATAAAGCAGCAAAATCAGTTTTTGAACACGTAGAATTTCCAAACAGGGTGCATTTGCACATAGATTTGTTTCTTTTTCTTTTGTATTTTTCTTGTGCATGCATGTGCATCATTTACTCTATCTCCGCCGTTTAAGACCGTTTACAAAGAACGGTCAGGAGATTTTTACACATGCCGATAAACTTGATTTTTCTTTTTTATCTTTAAGTTTATCTTTCCTTTTCCTCGTGGAAGAAGACAAATTGAACAACACCTCTGTGTGTGTGTGTGTGTGCTTTATTTGTTGGAATTTCTTTCTTGAAATCATAGTCATTCAATTCTTTGCATGAAAACAACTATAGCACAGGAGGAATGTGAGAAAGGTATAAAAAAATGCATGACAAAACAAAATATATAACATAGCCTCTTTATTTGAATTGTTTTTGTTCAAAAGGTGAAATCGTTACTTTTAATCGTCGCAATAAATTCCTCATCAGTTTATCTTGCTAAAAATTATTTTAAAATAAATTGGTATTTATTAAGTTGGATCCTATCTACCCCGTTAAATTAATTATTTGACTAACCCGCAACAGGAAAACATTAAGAGGAAAATATATCTAATTTCAGGTTTAAGATTCGTTGCATGCGGACTGCTCATGCCTCAAGTGGGCTGTCGTATAAACTAAAGTGCGCAACTATACCATCTTGAATATATACCAGCAGTTTATAACATAGCTACCGAAATATTTATTACAAAAATGTTTGAGATTATGTTTCTTGTTAGAACAATAATGATATTCACAATCCCAATCAATCACCACAGATTATTAACATATAACATGCACGTGTATCTGAATTTAATCAAATAAGACACAGATAAATCTTCACGTATCCCGCCAGCTATATTATATATCCTAAATATGTCATGTAATTAAATATTAGTTAGCCGCAGCTTTCAAATGTTAATTAACCATGTTATATAATGCATATATATGTGTGTATATATATTTATAATAAAGTGACGGACGAGATGAGCCCAGCTAGCTGTTGACGATATATTAGTCTCAGAGCTGCGTCCATGTGCGGTGGGCAGTGTTTTCTTGTGCTTTTTATTACACTTACCGCTCGCTCGTATGCTTTTATTTAATGTATATATATATATATATATATATATATATATTAATAATGGAAGTAAACAGTCACAAGGTCCCATTATGTAACCCAAATTAAATTTTTCCCCTTTAATGAGCAGAAACATGTGAACGTACGTCTGAAAAGTGAAAACGATCTACTTTTTTTGTTCCAATATCTTCCACCTTCTTCTATGTTTCTCGCAAAGTGTTTCCCACGCATCTCCCTACGTGAAAATATAATTCTGAAAACCGTGAAGAAATAAAAAATGCCTTCGCGTGATAAAAACCAAAGAATAATATTTCGAAAAATATTATTTCTAATCCAGTTTCTACTACGTCTATAGGGAGCATAGTAAAGGAGCTAGAGCAATCGACGACGGCGTGGGTGTCTAGTTTAGAGTTAGACAACATATATTCCTATTTTGTTCGAACAAAACGCATGCTCCACAAAACGTTAATGTGTCATTACTCATTTTCCATGGAGATTTCAACATCAGAATCAAATCACTCTGCGTTTTATATCTATATAATGCAAGCCAACTCACAATAACTAACTCACAAAGAAACAAAACACCTAGCTAGTTTCAAGAAAATTGGTGTTTTGCTGCAAATGGGTTTTGACATACCCTTGCAAAGAGTTGATTGACACTTGGTTTTTAATCCTAGTAATAGTAAATAAATAAATAATTTAGAGACAAGAGTGAATACCCACATTTAAAATTCGAAAATCAAAATTTGAAAAAAAAAAAGCAGCAAGATTCTCCTCACGCAGCATGAAATTATCTTTCTAGACAAACATGAATACAGGTTTTGGGTTTTTCTGTTATTTAATTCCATCATGGGAAGTTGTTTATTATGGTCCCGACTTTGCGATGAATCTCAACTGTAACTCTAACTCCCCCCATTTATTTATTTATTTCTCCTCTGCTCTTTCTTTTTCTCTAATCAATAAATGAAAATAATACTCATTACTAAACAAACAAACAATGCCCCCACTTATTTTCTCTATATATACACCGCCACCACATCCTACCACTTCCATATCATCCTACAATACAAAAATTCGCACGCCAAAGGCTTCTTTCTCTTGCATAATAATGGCATTTCTTGGACTCATCTTTGCTTCTTTTATTGCAATAACACCAAACGTTGCTCGTGCCTACGGTGTTGGCTGGAGCGATGCTCATGCAACATTCTACGGTGGTAGTGATGCCTCTGGGACAATGGGTAAAAATCTACTCCAATATTTAAGCTTAAGTCTTAATATTTTCATTAATGATCATCATCATCATCATTAGGTGGGGCTTGTGGATATGGAAATCTGTACAGCCAGGGTTACGGTACAAACACTGCAGCGCTGAGCAAAGCTCTCTTCAACAATGGGCTGAGCTGTGGCTCATGCTATGAGATCAAATGCTCGGAGGACGGCGGCCAAGGCTGCTTGACCGGCTCTATCACGGTGACTGCAACCAACTTCTGCCCGCCGAACAACGCCTTGCCCAACAACGCCGGCGGTTGGTGCAATCCACCGCTGCAGCACTTCGACTTGTCCCAGCCCGTTTTCCAACACATTGCTCAGTACAGAGCTGGGATTGTCCCCGTTTCTTACAGAAGGTATTACGTAATGGCATTTCTTTTTATCATTCAATCAACGGCTCTAATTACGAACTGTGTTTTAACTGTGTTGTGTGTGTGTGTAGGGTACCATGTCGGAGAAGGGGAGGCATAAGGTTCACAATCAACGGACACTCATTCTTCAACCTCGTACTCGTAACAAACGTCGGCGGTTCTGGCGATGTCCACGCTGTCTCAATCAAGGGCTCAAGAACAGATTGGCAGCCCATGTCAAGAAACTGGGGTCAAAACTGGCAAAGCAATGCCAACCTCAACGGTCAGAGCCTATCGTTTAGGGTTACGACCGGCGACGGCCGAACCCTCGTCTCCGAAAACGTCGCGCCGCCGAGCTGGTCGTTCGGACAGACCTTTGCTGGTGCTCAGTTCAATTGAATAATTACATTTATGGGGTATTGTATTAGTGGAGTGACTTTTTTTAGTGAAGGAAGTGGGGACTAAGTTTTAAATAGTCCTTTTTTAGGGTATTGAGAAAAAAAACCTCAATTAATGTGGTTTTTTTTTTCTTTTTAATTTTAAATTAGGTCTATGTTTTCTACCCTTGTATTGTAAGGCCGAAGAAGGTGGATTATTATTACACCATACCCACCCGCCGCCGCTGGGTTTATCTTAAAATGTCTTTGCTCTTTCAATTACCAAACGCTGTGTTGAACTGGACATGTATAGATTGTTATATTAATGGAACATCTTCATATTATATTTGCCGAATTCGTAATATTTTGTTCAGCATAATATAATTTATCACCAAACCAAGTCATTGATTAAAAATACATAAATTCGATTATTGGAGGTATTTAGGTATACAACGTGTTTAAAAGGATCCAATTTCTGTAAAATTTAAAAATAAGAACCTAAACTTAAAACAGTGTTATAAAGTGTATATGAACTGGTATCGGATGATCGTTTTGTGTTATTTCAGAACAATGAAGTGGTATTGCAAAACAATAAAGTGGTACTGCAGAAAATCGGGTACTTAAAACTAAATTCTTACCTAATAGGGCTTGAATCTCAAGCGAAATTTTATACTGGGCCTCAAATGAGAAGTTACCTAATTTTCAAGTATCAATCAAAGAATAATTCGACACTTTGACGGTCAAAAATTGCAGAAATTTCGATTCAAATCGCCCAACTGAAAATATTAAATAAAATCTGTGCAACATAGGAAAGCGAAGTAGAACAATACTAAATACACTGATGGGTCAAAACTGAGCACTGTCCAAATGTCAATCACTTTCACCAAGCACGTCGAGCCCCGTGACCGTTTTAATATTAAATTTCAGGCTAGTTTTCTTTTAAAATTAGATTGTGAGAAAAGCCAAGCCATGGAAAAACAATTCACAGCCCAATGGCCCTGTACGGTTCGTTTGGGCTCTGGATACTTCTTTTATATGTATAATTATATAAGATATGTTTATTAATAACGCACACATTATATTGTCTCTTTAATTGAATCGAGGCTCGACCACAACGACTCAGAAAAAGAAATCAAATGATAATCATCATTCTCTCTAGTGAAATTTCAATATCCCAGTGCGGCCCGGCCCGGCCCAGTATACTCAGCTTGGTCTTTTTCTTAACAATGACGCACAACGTTGAAGCTGTTAAAAATATGCAGGAGAAGTGCAGCAATAACAACTGTCTTGATTTTAATACTAATTAATAATAAAGCATGTGCGTTGTTGGTGAATAGAGTTGCAGTAAAAAAAAACTGTACGTCTCAGTAACTATAATAATACCTTCAAGCTATAGATTACATCAGAACAGAAGCCAACCAAAGAGAAAACCTAGGGCAGTGCGTGCAATGTATTATGCATATATTGGCTTGTTTATATATATATACATATACACTTATGTACGGCCTCTTTCGTGAGTTCATCAAACCTTGTCCGTCCAATTGCAACAAAGGACAAGTTGTAAAATTCTGTTAGGGTTTTTAAAGATTTCAAGAACCTGACTACTTATTGATGCCAGCAATCCCTTTGCTTTTGAGCCAATCTGACATCGTTTCATAGCTTTCAGGTTCTTGGAAATGATCAAACAGAATCTGGTGAGAGATGAGAAAACTCACCCACGCACCTGTTAAACAAATTTGTTCTTTTTCGAATTGGAGTATGATTAGATCACTAAAAGAGAGGACATGGTAAAAAAAAAAGTTTGAATTTTTACTTTCCAGTGGTAGAATTTTGACGGACTCAAATCGTGATCGTGTTTTATTTAGTTTTTTCGATCATTTGAATTTTACGTTCTTTAATTAATTATCTGCAATGCTGATAGCTTGCAGGAATCAGCAAAATAATGGGACAGATGTATGCATTTATGAACGTATCCAAGTCCATCATTATACAGATCTTATCCTTTTCGTTTTGGCTTAAATCATTGTCATTTCACGAGTAGAGCTTCTGATATATCTATCCCCAAGTTACTACAAATAACCATTGTTTAAAGGTGAGCCAGCCTTAATTTATCTCTCTTGTCCTCAACTACTTTCTTGATCTATGTATTTTGGTTAAACAAGAAGTTGAATATGAAAAAAACATTGTAGGATCATTTCTTTCAAATTCCAAGAACACCCTTATAATTTTCTTGGCTGTAAGTACCCTAAATATAGTATACTCAGTCTCTGTGATAGGGATGTGTGCATCCAAGTAGAAGTGTTTCTGTTGACGTCAACTATCTAAAATCAGAAGATATCATTTATGTGCAAGGGAGAGAGGGAGAGAGGGTGGGGGCCATTGTGTACAAACACTTAACAGCAATCTGCAAAGTATAAGGGGTTCATTTACTCCAAGACGTTGAGTTGTTAACATCCAAGGGAAATCATGGGAAAGTGGGGAAAACCAACCTTACTCCACCACTTTTAGCATACTAAATATTTCTAACACGTACGTTTTTCCTGCGAGCATTGCCATTTTGAATAACTCTCAGTGTTTGTGGAACACTTCACTCACTGTTAAAAAAATATTAAAAGAGAAGGTTTTAACTAAGTTACCTTTCAACGTTAATCTATATATGGTATCGGTCACCTGTGAAATTTTTATCCCTGTTATTACCGCAGTGCTCATATTGCATCGCCTGCTTCTTTAGACTCTCTGTATCGAGTTATGGCTGATGAGTTGTACAGCTATAGATTAACTGCCTTCTTTTTTTAGTACAAAGTGCACATTTTAAATCAATCAAGTCTTCAAACTTCTCGAATAATATGTACTCCCTCCGTCCCAAACCATTTTATACATTTTACTATATCGGGCGTCCCACTTTTTTTGGACATTTCCTTATTTAGTAAAAAACTATCACAAACAATCAATATAATAATATTAAATATTCTCAAAAGACGTGTCAAAACATACACTTTTTTACTTTTTGATTGTACTATATTATTAAAATATTCAATTTCTTAAAACCCATGTAAAATTCCAAATGTCCAAAATCGTTTGGGACGGAGGCCGTACATTTTATTACAAGCCAAGGATCATTAAGTTCGATATAGGAGGAAGTACTATTCACATAGACTACCTTATGGAGTCTCATTCCACATATATGTATCTATAAAAGTATAGAGTAGTAGTAGTAGTTGTGATTGATGAGACTTGACTTCAAAGCAAAATAATATAATAAGGTAAAAACACCAAATGGCCATTTGAAAGTGGTAGTTGAAACATGATCGTTTAAAATGAACGAATGAATATACAATACACTCCATGTGCAACTGTTTTTATGAGGATGAAAACATGATAAAACTCTAGCAAACAAAAAAAAAAAAAAGATGATTGTCTGTGTTTTTATGAGGTTAGGGTCTCACTCATGTATGGCAGGTATATTGCATTACTTGTTCTTTTTAACGAGTTTTGTCAGGCAACTGTTTTCTCGTTACTATTGATCTCCTATTTCTCCACACTACATTACTATTTGATCATCTGACGATTTGATATATGAAAACCCCGAATCATAAAGCATGCAAAACTGAGGCAAAATAAATCTCTCACTCTTGAGTTAGGTTAGGTTATTCAAGAAATATAACATTATGGTGATAGGGGCATTTTTGCCAGTTCCATTAGGACAAAGTAACTGAAGAACGTAGCATATAACCGATGAATCATATCTAGCAAGACAGTAATGTTGGTTCTTTAAAATCTGTACTATGATACATATCATTATTAGCCAATGTGCTTTTGTTCTTTTCTCACTGTGTAGACATGTTTGATTGCAATCTCAATGTTATTAAAAGACTTTTGTCATCTTTTCAATGAGCGTTGGTTTGATGGTGGGAGCCAATCGATTCACAAACATAGTCATCGATGTCGATCACATGTTGTTTGTACGTACGTAGTATCAACCATGATTATTATAGTTATTATTTAATTTTCTGGACCCTAATCTGAAGAAACCCACCAGACATGCTCCATGCTTTCAAGTGTAAGAGAAGATACTGCTCAATAATGCAAGTGACTACATTATCAGAGCTTCAAGAAATTAAATTTCATTTTTTTCTAAAGTTCCATCATATAATTTCATGAGTGTGACAATGTCTCACACGAGTGGCTCCTCTCTTCTGCTGATCGTCAGAAGGAAGAAGGCAAAAGCCTGAGCCAGGCCACACGTGAATGAGTTCGAACAAATATTAAAATCTATCAAATTTAGGTAACATGTTTATTCTATTCTATGCGCTGGATCGCACCACTTTATTATTATTATTTTTTCCTGTGGAAGAAACTACTATTTTTATTTTTAATTGTATGTTTGTCTGATTGTTCTGTCAACACACACATGCACATCGAGAACACACGCACTGATATCAGAATTTCCTTTTTAACTTTTTCCTATCGTTAACATTATATTATATATCTATGCATATATAATTATGGTCCGAAAGTTGCAGACCAGATAGTTGATTGTCCTTTGTCTGAAACACACTCAAATCATACGCCACACGCTCGGAGTTGGCCATTGCCCTTTCGGTTCTTTCAAAACCAAAAGCCCTCCCTCGTTCAATATAACCTCTTTAATGATATATAATAATTATTATTATAAGTTTTGTGCTCTATTTCTCCCATCAATACAATCAAATCTCCTTGCTATTCATTCATGTGTCTAGGGTTATACCACATAGGATGATATATGTAATAAACAGCTCTCATTTTTACGTATGATTAAAAAACAAAGAAAGAAGCCTTTGCGCAAATCAATATATAAATACAAAAAATCCCAACTTTTATAATCGCACAAGGATTTATGAGAGAGATATATATATTTACATACACATTACACACATGTATACATTTTTGTTTGATAAAGAAATAGGAAAAAAGGAAATTGATGTTGAGATGGGGAAGTCACTGCAAGGAGGTCAAATCCATTAAAGGCTCTTTTATTCTCAACAGAGTTTTGAATATTTGAGGCAATGACCATTGCAGTGTAAGGTTTTTTATTAAATAAAAGTTCAATGTTTTGACCGAAATGTTTGCAAGTTACATTGAAAAAACGTACTACACAAATTTTCTGTCAACAATAATAAATGAAGACGTCTGCAACTGGCTTTGTCTTGCTTCAAGACAGTGGTAAAAATATCTTCTTGTAATAATTATTTCTTTCCGTTTATTTTTTACAGTTTTCACGTAATTGATCATGCGTGATATGAACAATATGCCAAGCATTATCTTGATGTTGTTAAATTTAGTAATGGATTTTTCCTATACCCGATAACTAAACTAGGTGTGTTTATCCCTTGCACATATGCCCGACTTAAAATTGACTGAAACTAACTTATGTATATATATATATATATTCCTTAAGTAATTTATATATATACCTTGTAGTAATTTGTCATGGTAAATGAGGACCAGTGAGATGTAAAAGTATGATGTGATGTGAAGTCATTCGGACCACAGTAGCTTTGCTTTGTTATTATGACATTTCGCACTTGTTCATGATAAAAGTATAGTAAGGAATATGAAAGATTACGAGGTAGAGAGGCGCTACTTGGTTTGCTAAAAATTTCCATTCCAAGAAACTTTCAAAAGCAAACATAGAGACGATTAATCTAAAAGTTCTCGACTTTATAGTTAATGATGGATGTCATTTCGACGGCTTTTGCTTATGTTCTAAACGAGGGAAAATCTTTTGTTCCCTGTACTCCAACTGTAATTGGCAGTTTCAAGGGAACGTTGATTATTGATGTTATATCCATCCATCTTAAATCATGTGAATGATTGATTTGAATAGGTGTCTATTTATTTAAGCTACGTTTTAGCTATGTATTCTTTATTTTAGATGTGAGGCATGACCGTTTGATAAAACCCTAATTTAAACATTACCCGTCTTAAAAGGTGTATTTTATCTTCATTTCTCCACCTTGGAGAAATGATTTATTCACGGGAATTTTATCTTCTCTTGAAATCGACGGCATTTTTAATTAAATAAACCAAAAAAAAAATAAGTATTAAGAAAATAAACGCAATTTGAGAAGTATTAATAAAATAGCTATTTTCGTACTCCGAGGATACGAGTTACTAACTCGTATTCTGAGATTACGATTTACTCTGGCCCGCTGACTTGTTGACCTGACGTGGCTCTCGTAACTCGTAATCCCAGTATACGAGAGAGTAACTCGTATTCCTGGGATACGAATTACTCGGACTGGCCAATTGACTCTTTGACCATGACATGGCAGCGTACTTGGCACCGTAACTCGTAACTTTGGAATACGAGATAGTAACTCGTATTCTGAAGTTACGAGTTACGGAGGGCCCGACCAACTTGCATGGCCATGCAAGTGTCGGGAAATAATTGATCTAATTCGTAATCTGGTATTACGAGTTACGTGAATTATTCAAATAATTGACGTAACTCGTAAAACCAGATTACGAGTTACCTTAACTCGTACTTCTGTCTTACGATTTAATTTTCTATATAAACAGACCACTTCTCGCTTATAATTCAAACCATAATCCTAAGTTTTTTTTTTAATAACTCAAACAATGGTGTCAAGTCGGGTACAAGTCGTAGTATATTTCGGCGGGGAAATAATTCAATCATCCGATTCTACCATTAAATATAGTATCTGTCCTGTTGGGTATAGGCGAATTCGTCGTAACAGCAGTTTTTCCGACTTTATATCGTTGTTGTTCGAAATTACTGGTGCTGATAGCAGTCATTGTTCCTTGATTGTCCATGGCAAAATGAATACTTTCAACATTTCAGCCATTTTCATCAGCTTTTTCAAATCTCCAACGACAACGATTTACAATTTTTCATACATCCCGATTCAGAAAACAATTGTGTCGAGGTTTTTGTTAAAACAATTGAAAATTCAAACTTCGATTTGAACGAAGAGCCTCATCGAAATTTTGAAGTTGGTTCTTCGAGTTACACCTGTACGGATTTTTCCGACATTGCCTCAGTTACGGCAGTGGGGCAGGGCGTGGTGGCGGGGCAGAGCGGGGCGGCGGGCGGTGGGGAAAGGCGTGGAGGCAGCCGGGCAGTGGGTCAGGTCGTGGTGGCGGGGCAGAGCGAGGCGGCGGGCCGGTGGGGCAGGGCGTGGCGGCGGCGCAGTGGGGCTCGGAGGCGGCGGGGCTGCGGGTCGCAGAGATGGAAGCTCTCTGCGGCGACGTCGAGGCACGGGTTTGGCGGCGGCGTGGAGGTCTTCGTCTGCTTCGTCGTCGTCGGGTTCGTCGTCGTCGTCGCTTCGTCGCCGTCGTCGTCGCGTGCTTCGTCGTCGGCTCGTCTTCGTCGCGATGGTAGGGTTTTAAAAATACAGATCTAACTCGTAATCCCAGATTACGAGTTAGTAACTCGTATTCTGAGATTACGAGTTACTACGCGTAAGGCGCACCGCCAGCTCGGATAGTAACTCGTATCTCCAGAATACGAGTTACTAACTCGTAATCTGGGATTACGAAAATTGCTATTTTATTAATTCTTTTCAAATTCCGTTTATTTTGTTAATGATTATTTTTTTTGTTTATTTAATTAAAAATACCGAAATCGACTGTCGAGGATTTAAATCCACATAAAGTACGTACGCGAGTTTTAGACTCCTAGGTTAGGTCATCACCAAAGAGTACACACAGTAGTAGTTAAATTAATATTTACTCTACTGTAAAGAACAAAAGGCCTACGTCCTAGTGACGATCGAGAGTAATAGATCAAAGTATTGTCACAAATAGTTAATATTCAGACAGACGCTCATACATATACATTATATATTTCATCAGCAAGCTAAGCTTCATCAATATCCCTATCAGCTGAGTATTACATGTGGAGCTTTCTGTTATAAACACTCTCTTGCTGTTATATCCTGCCATCAAATCCCATATCGGTAAAAACCATCCCTTTCTTTCCCTTACTGGTTATTTAATACGTCCATCTCAACCTCCCAGTTCCCCTTACAAGATCTTCCACTGTTTTCTCCTTGCATTTCCTGATATTTATTATAAAAAACAGTTTCATACGACCCTTCAATAGTTTCTTCTTTATCACAATAACATCTATCTTAGTCAAGAAGGAGAAGAAGCAGCAGCAAAAGCAAGCATGGCTGGAAGGAATCCTAGTAGTTATGAACATATGAGCTCTCAAGAAAGCAAGAAGAAATGGGGTTTTAGGTTCTTGGATAATGAAAACCGTGGAAGAAGTGATCGTTCAAGTGACGAAGACGATGACAATGAGATGATGATCGATCTAAATGCAAGTTTGAACCATGCTATGCAAGAAGATGAAGAACTCTCAAACATGCAATTAGACAAGGATTCATCGACTAGCAATAACAATAATGGGAGTGGACAGTCAAAGCTTTGTGCTAGAGGACACTGGCGACCTGCAGAAGACACCAAGCTTAAAGAACTAGTTGCACTTTATGGACCTCAGAATTGGAATCTTATTGCAGAGAAATTGGAAGGGAGGTCAGGTAATTAAAAACCATCATCGCATCACAGATATGCAAGTTCATTATCTTCTTATCTTCTTACCTAACTATCTAGTCAATATGTTGAATTCGACCACTTTGACCGATCATAGCTCACTGACATGCTGCTAATCCACACTTGGACTGTAGCCAAACCAGACATTTGTGGTTCAGAAGCTTATCGCCTGTGTAGTATTATGATGCTTTATTGGATTCTCATTTTTATCAATTTTTTTGTTGGTATTTGAAGGTAAAAGCTGTAGACTGAGGTGGTTTAACCAGTTGGATCCAAGAATCAACAGAAGAGCGTTCAGCGAAGAAGAAGAAGACAGGCTCATGGCTGCACACAGGCTCTATGGCAACAAATGGGCTATGATTGCAAGGCTTTTCCCAGGCAGAACTGACAATGCTGTTAAGAACCATTGGCACGTCGTTATGGCAAGAAAATACAGGGAGCACTCTAGTGCTTACAGGAGACGAAGTATGGGACAAGTTGTTTTCAAGGGAATGGAAGATGATAATGCTCCCTACGTTAACGGCGTGCCGAGTCTCGGTAATGGGGTTTTCTGTGGATCTTTTGGTGGAATTAATGGCGGCGGATCAATTACTGCAATGGTTAGTGGTAATGGATTCTGGGCTCCTGAGACATCCAATATCGGTTGTTCCTTTCAAGGTATGAACCTAATCTTTATTACCTTCCATTCTCAGATATATCAAAAAGAGGATCTTTTTATCTGTTTCCTTCCATGGCTGTGTCATGTTTGATTGTTTATTTCTAAAACACAGGGCCGAGTGAAGTGAATTCTTGGACAAATTCCAACTATGGTTATCATCATCCAACTTACCAATCTGTGATGAGCTATCACTTCCCTTCTTCAGATTTCACAGTGTCAGCAGCAGCAACACATGATAGTAATGATTATCGTGTTGACTCAACAACTGTTGGTGAAGAAAGAATTGCACCACCATTTATAGATTTTCTCGGTGTTGGTGCATGCTTGTGATCAGAGGAGAGGAATAATTTGGAAAGTTGTTTCATTTGAGATCGGATATTATTATGTAGTGTTCGTTATCTGTATATTATTATTATAATCATTTGCAAGTCAACTTTGATCATTCATGCTCCATATAAAAGAAATAGGTGACATGGAAAAAAAGGAAAGAGGTAAAAGAAGCTCACTTTTGGTCTTTGGACTAAAAGACCCGTGACAATATATTCTCTCGTGTTGATTCAACCAAAGATAAACCATCTAGTAAAAAGTTATACTAAATGCTTATTTGATATCAATTCATATATGTAATTATAAACTTCACTCAACATTACATGCACACACAAGCACGACGAAAGTAAAACATAGTCTCCGAGGCCACTCAAAGAAGAAGGGACTTCTCCATAAATATGACAAACTCGTGCAGATCAATGAGCCCATCGCCATTGCTATCACACGATGCGATCATCCTTTTGCACTTCTCAACCTCGTAATCTCCGAACCCTAGACTTCTTACAACCCTTTGAAGATCGATAGGATCTATGTACCCATCTCTATTCGAATCAAAAACCTCGAAAGCTTCTTTAAGTTCATAGAAGCTGGGCTCTTCCTCGTCGAACAGCCTCTCCATCTCTTCTTGACAAAAACTTGAATTTGCATCGATGCCCTCTAACTTATAGTTCATTCCAAGGTCATGCATGACCATGTTCACTTCTTGGGCCAATATTCGACTGTCGTAAATTTCGTGGTTGTTGTATGGTTGATCCCTATTATCAGACAAGAGCCTCGGTTCTTCGGTACATTTGTTGTCGCCGGCGAAGGAGCATACAACTGGTACGAGGACATAGCCGACACTTGAGAGAATGTCCCTGTAAAGACCTTTAAATAGCAAGACTATCGATGCTGAGATTAAACCTGTCAGTGAAAACTCCATATCTCTCAACAAATAAAAACGTGGAGATACGGAAATGAAATGATAATCAAATTTTTTAATATTAGGATACTATGACGAGAAACTAAATGTTACCTTGTGCGTGTGTGTCTGTGTGTGTATGTATGTATGGTGGTGCCTCTAGTTATAAGCAACCATTGATGTGTATAATACGCCAACAAAGAGCTGATTAGCGTGTTGGGATTTTCTTATGATGTCATTATCTTTGTGCAACTTGCAAAGGAGACTTGGTGTATTTGATTTGGTTTCTCGATAATTTCCAGGAAATTTAGTTTGTTATTGCAGTGTGAATGACGTGCGCCTGTCCCGTAAAATGTTACTAAGTTTCCGAACGGATACATCTATCTATATTTAATATCCGAGACAAGTTTCCAAGAAACTTCTCAAGATTTTATTTAAAGCCAAGTAAACTTAAGTCTCGCCGAAGTCGTCGATCGCGTGTTCGCTTGATTCTTACCATTTGTCCACGCGTACATAATAATATTGTTAAATAAAGACAAAAAGTATCATTTTTCATTAAAAAAGTAATTGTGATCTTTACGGCAGGTGGAAAACTAATGCTTTTGAGGTTTTATTTTAACTGCCACCACTTTAGACCATGGCATTTATTTAGTTGAAAATCGCCAAGGGTGATAACGATTTGTAGCCTGTCTGTTCTATTCGTATAATCGTATGCCAATGAGTTAAAATATTATTACAAGGACACACACTCGCTAATCATCATTCATCATCATGAGGAAGAAGCCTGTAATAAATCCTTGACGTCATATCCTTGGAGCTGCAAACATACAGTAGACCACCAAGAAATGATATGAACACTAAGGTTACTACTAAAGCAGCAGAAGCATAGAACGAACAGACAATATATATAATAATTAAACGATTACCGTAAGGAAGGTGAGGAGCAGAATGACCCCAGAATTCCACAAAGCATGGATCGTGATTGGCGTTGCAAGGTTGCGCGTTTGAGCGTAAGAAAACCCCAAAGCAACACCTAATAAGAAGTAAAGTAATACGTAAGACATACATACGTTTATACTCTTATCCTTTTTATATATATCTATCAACTAAATGGAGGAGGGACAGATGGATGATACCAAGGAGAAAGAGCTGAGGAAATTCCCCAGCAGTGAGATGTGCGACTGCAAATACTGATGCACTTATCGGCACTGCAATTGGTGTTGGCAATCTGTCCATCCATTGAATAAATTGCATACAATCAGATAATGTAATGATTTTAGAAGAAGAAGAAGAAGAACATGCAACAACAACAAAGTGGATAAAAACTTACAGTTTGGTAAGTGATACCATGAAAAACCCTCTGAAGATCGTCTCCTCAAGAATTGGTGCTAGCACGCCCGTGATTCCCAGTAAACACACCGTGCTGTGGGTTGCATGTAAGAAGGAGAATTAGAGGGCTGTGCGTTATCTGACGCAAAATCAGGTGAAATAAAGAACCTTGTAGTTGAAGATCCAATCAAGGGAGTCAACCTAATCAGAGCATCGGTCTGAATATCCAACGTAGGAGACAAGTATAAGCACATCATAATAATAGCATCTCTCTCTGTGTTGGCTCTCCAAAGGGAGGTAGAAAAATATTTCAATGGATGGATTACTGAGCACAAGGAAGAACAGTTGTAACCTCTCTCTGTGGTGGCTCGCCATTGAAAAACGTCAGTGCAGCGCCGGTCGCAGCAATAGCAGCTAAAGCTCCCACAAGACCAATTCCAGCCCATAACAACCACCCTTTCTCAGGACTGAAAGGATCTTTCCAATCTATAAAAGAAGAAAAATATGTAAGCCCATAATGTCTGGTTATTGAAATGCAAGAAAAACAGAGGAATGAATGAATGGTCCTATATGGATTACCATATCGATATATGTCATTGGGTAGTGGATAGAGTGACTTAGTAAGGCTGAATAGTACCGCAAGAACCACCACAGTCGCGATTCTGCAAATTGAAGAAAGAAAAAGTTATAATCGATGAGGCTGAGCAAAAGGGGAAGAATATGAATCTACCCTTGATCAGCAAAGAGTATCTCTGCCTTCTCATCCAAGCTAAGCTCTTCTATACGAATCCCCGAATACTGTAATGCTGCTTTCTCGATTGCTCCTGTCAAAGCAAAACTGTCTGAAGATTTTTCATCAGTTTTTAATATGATCTAGCAAGATTTAGACATTATCGGGCTTAGCTGATCACAGCCCACCTTATTCCACATGCAAGGGAAGTCAAAGAGACTGTCTGCCAGTTCCACGGCACATCCCATCTTTTCAATATTCGCCACTTCAATCCTTTACTATCCTGCAATAATATTTCACAAATCAATAATCAGAGAGCAAACATGCCATGGAATAAACTCATGCGCTCAAAAACGAGTCAGTCCCCATTATCAACCCAGCTTCATAAGTGCCACAGACACGATAAATTCCAATGACAGGGAAAAGAACTGTAACTCTCAATCAATAAAGGGCATAAAGCTCACATTTTTAGCAGGATCTTCAGAGCTATTCTTGAAACATCGTACGCCATACACTCTTCTTGAACCCTTGATTTGATTCCCCGGAGCATGTTTCCGAAATGGTGGGACGGTTAGTCTTCGACAAACTTGACTACGAACTCTAATGGAAAATTTTGGTGACAGACGAAGAGTGGCAATTGGTGATGTTCTTTGTGGAGCAGTAAAGAAAGATTGGAGCACGAATAGTGAATGATGTGGAATAACATGCTGCCATGAGCTTTTCCTTTACAAAATTTTACAGTTAGTTTAGGCTGGGTTTTTTTATCACAAATCCATACATGTGGCGCAAAAATTATTGAAGATAAGGTGAGAATCTGTTTTTATTTTTCAACAGGATTCTCTCTCTCTCCCTGTCTGTCTCTCTCTCTCTCAGACGAGGATATAAAATCTAACTTGACATAGGATCAAAACTTCAATATGATGACCATTTTACAGATGGTTAGCTTCTCAAATACCGCTGATCTTTATTCAAGTTGTGGATAAATAAATGCTGTTAATGCGTATCACAAGAAAGAAGGTAACGTTATAACCGCATACAACAGACTTACAGGCTCAAGTTTCTGCGTTGTGAACACTCATATTGAGAAAAGAAAATATTATACACTGTTATAACATATTGAAGCAAGACAGATGGCATTAAAAATACCTCCTAATAATACACACTCAACAGCAAGAGAAAACATAATTCTCAATCCCATTTCCTCGTGATGCTCTGCGTAGGCCTTGCTTCAAAACCACCCGAAGCTCTCTTCTCAAGAGAGTAAGGCATGTAAGTTCCAAGAATCCTATCCCACATCACAAAGAAAGGCTGAGAAAAGTTATATTTGTTCCCATACAGCTGATGATGAACATCGTGGTAAGCAGAGTTGTTTCTGAAGAAAACGTGGAACAGATTTCCCGGCAGCCACAGCCCACAGCGGTCGTCGACCGTTTTCAGCGTAGCGAAGGAGAAGAAGTAGATCGACGTACGAGGTGACATGCCTGAGATAAGGAAAGCCAAAGCTTCACCAATGGTGTCGAGCAAAAGGCCTTCTAAAGGATGGTTGTATAATGCCCCAAATGCATATGGAACAATGAGCCTATGGTGTTGGGAATGGCTGTGCTTGTACAACAACTTGTTGTGGTGCATGTAACGGTGCATCAGATACTGCACGTGTCTAAAACCACCATTGCAATGACAAACTGTTTGCAAGGATAAAGAGGGAAGTTGGTTGAGGTTGAGAAGACTCCGCGTCGTTTCCAGTGATCTAGTTAGTTGAAATAAACGAAATATATTCGGTCAAATGTAATAAGTAAGTACCAGGAATACGCTTGGAAACTCAAGAATCAATGACTGGAAAATATTGGGCAAAATCGTTGTTTATATTAGGTGCATATGTTGTCCTTTTCTTGCTGCAAGTGATGAAGGCATTTCTAACGACTCAAAGCATGGCTGAAAAATAATCGCTTTTGAAAGAGTTAGTCATCTTAGGTACCAAGAAGATTGGATAACCGATCTAAGCAAATTATTTACAGCGGCAGCAAGCATTCGCAAGGTATCTCAAATGCAGTCCTCGATCTTTTGGTAACGAGTAAATAGCTCCATCGATGTGAAATAACACTATACACACACAGATGAACTAAATAGGTAAGTAAAGATCCAATTTTTATAACTTATAATCTACTTTGCTAGGTGGAAAACATGGAAATCTTGTAGACTCAATCCATGAGCTCTTAATTACATCTCCATCCTCGTTTTTTTAATTGAATCCTAAATATGTAGCAGCAGCATCAATACACGTGGCATCATAACTATTATCAACCCCATCAACTAAACAACATAAACCTAAACAACCACAAACCAAAAGGTACTTCAGAAAGGGGGAAATCCACTTACAGCAAAGAGAATGGTAGCAACAATGGCCTGAACAGCATGTTGAAGAAGAACACCTTTTACAACATCTCCTTTTGACACCAAATTCTTGTCGTCTTCATCTTTCTTACTATGCAACCTGTAATTCTCAAGCGAGCCTAACATCACATAAAACCCCGAATACACCCAATACAGGATTATTGGAACAAACGTCCCCAGCAATTCGTCTGATACTTGAAGCCAGCTTTATCCATTATCACCGCCTAAAAATGACACTTTATCCACAAACACAGAAAAAAAGAGGCGTCTTTGATTACTGTTTACAGAAATCAGACGAGCCCTAGTGAAGAAATCGGATCGAATTGATGGGGGTCGTGGAAAGATGTATCGGGATCTTTGTAATATCCGAGACTTGTGAGAAAAACGACGACTTTTCAGAGCGTGAATGCTTAAACTGACGAAGCGACTCAAATTTTTCTTCTATCAATTACCTTAGAACATCTCCGGCAGCATAAAAACGCTTTCTCAAACTCAAACTCATTCTCAAACTCAAAATGCAGTAATTTTCCTCCAAACGTATAGACTCATTCTCAAACTCAAACGAATATCATGTAAAATTTCAAACCACATATTGTATAACTTTACAAATTTGATTACAAAATTTTAGATTTGATCGACAAAAGAATTATTAAAATAAATAATAAAACTTTATTTGAAAAATATAAAATGGATCGAAAAATTACTTAGTAAAAATACGATAGAGCTAAAAATTTCAAATCAGGTCCATTTCAAATCGACATTGTTGGAGGAAGTAATGACAAATTATCAGATTATTAAATATATGTTGTTTAGTTTAGTGATCCGATTTATTTTTATATTCCGTACTTTTGTTTAAGGGTTTATATGATGATTGGACGGCAAAAAGGCTGCTACAGAAAGTGTGTCTAGTCAATTATCAAACCAGAATAATAATTTAATTTAAGCGGGGTCAGTTGGTAATATTAAAAAAAAAAGAAATGCGATGTATGAAAAGGAAAACGCAAAGATGCGTTTAATGGAGAGAGAAATTTGTATAATCTCATCTTGGGTATGCGTATGGTGTCCATTGGAGTAATTTTGTGTATTTGCGTTGGAAAATGAGTGTCGATTGAGGATGCTCTTACATTACATTTAGGGGTGGGCATTCGGGTTCGGGTTTTCGGGTAAAACCCGATCCGATCGGGTTCGGGTAGTTCGGATCGGGTAAATCGGATATTTTGTCGGGTATCGGGTAACCCGATACCCGAATTAATTATGTCGGGTCGGGTGTCGGATAGTTGAATTAGTACCCGATATCCGATCGGGTACCCGATTATTTTTACTAAGCCCATTAAAAAATATATTATATACAAATAAACCTGATTCACTATTATAGCCCACTAATTATTCGTAGCCCATTTAGAAAATAAGAATTAAAAAACCCCTTTACCAGTCCACTCGAACAGTCTCACTAACTCACTCCAGCCACGAAGGAATAAAATGCAATTGCAATCCCTAAATGCAGTAGCTCAAGTTGAGAAGAACTCACATATTATATTATATGCTACGCTCAAGTTTTTTTATATATGTATTTGCAATGCAGTAGCTTTTGTGTTTTTCTGCTTTTTGTCTTGGCTTTTGCTATTTGACTAATCAAATATTTTTACGCATTGTAATATTTTACGCCTTGCATTATTTTACGCCTCGAGTTGACATGACGTTTTTTTTACGCCTAGCATTATTTTATTTTTTATATTACAAATTCAAAATCGGGTACCCGAGTACCCGACGTCGGGTACCCGAACCCGATGTGTACCCGACAAGCGGGTACCCGCCGTAGATCGGGTCGGGTTCGGGTAGTGAAAATTTTAACCCGAACCCGAACTACCCGAATCCGATTTACCCGAAACCCGACTACCCGACCCGACGCCCACCCCTAATTACATTGCATTACATCGTATTAAAGCATTCATATTTTGAGCCTAAAGTTTGGCCCAACTGTTTCGAAGACCAATTTATCAACGGGCTTTATGTGAGCTTAGCAGTGATACGTATGTCTCGTTCCCTGATGGTCCTTGTTTTCAAAAATAAGCCAAGTAAATTGCACAGCTTCTAAAGAACAGAGTTGTTGTTTTCTTGATTCCTGAAGAACAGAGTTGAAGTTTTGAAAGGAAATCTCGCGCGTTATTTGTACATAGCTTTACTTATAGAATCGTATAGCTCCCACCAGCGACTTCTACTTGAGGAATGTGAGTTACTTATAAAGTTGTAACAGCAATCGACGACTTCTACTCAATGCAACGGACATTTTGGCGGTAACACATTTAAATAGAAGACTATCATCAGTGTTCGCAGTGTGTGACTTCACATGACTGTGTGTATTCAGTGTGTGTGTTCTTCATGAGAGATTACGAAGTGTAATGTGTGTTGAATGCTTCTGTAATCTGTAAACGCTCTCTGAAGTATTGAGATTATCATTCTTCGTGGACGTAGGATCGATTTAATCCGAACCACGTTAAACTCGTGTTCTTCAATTTCTTGATTATCAGAGCGAAATCTGCTCAAGCTGTGTTTTTGATCTGAAGAAATCGTTATCCAAGCGTGATGGCCAAAGATTCATCGATTCCCTCTTCATCGAATGAGCGGGCAGTTCTTTCATCAATGACTCCTTCTCTCTTCAATGATCCATACTTCTTGAATGCGAATGATAATTCAGGGCAGCTGTTGGTCCATGAACAGCTCACGGGCGACAATTACATGACTTGGAGTAGAGCAATGATGATTGCTCTTATAGGTAGGAATAAAGAGGGCTTTGTCAATGGTGATCTTGTACCACTAGCCGCAAACGAGAAAGAAAAGTTGAGTGTGTGAAAGAGAAATAATATTGTGGTGATTTCTTGGATTATAAATTCGGTGTCGAAGGAAATTTCTGCGAGCATCCTTTACAGCGCTTCAGCGAGAGATGTCTGGGTTGATCTCCAAGAAAGGTTTGAGCAAACAAACAAACCTATAATCTTCCAGCTTAAGAAAGAACTTGTGAATCTTGCCCACGGAACAAGTGGCATTGCGGCCTACTTTACTAAACTGAAACTTTGTGGGATGAACTGGTGAATTACAGACCAGCCTGTCCATGTACTTGTGGAGGTCTGAGGAATTTGAAGACCTATCAAGATGAGTAATATGTTTTAACATTCCTCATGGGCCTGAATGATTCTTATTCTTTGATCAGAGGTCAAATCCTCTTGATGGATCCTTTACCATCAATCAACAAAGTGTTTTCGCTGCTCATCCAGGAGGAAAAGCAGAGATCTATGCAGCTTGGATTTGCTAGAGTTGGAGAAGAGCAGGCTAGTAGCATGGCATTGTTAGCAGTCAGGGGTGATCAGAACAAGCCAAGAAGAGTTTCAGCAATCAGAAAAGGGACTCTTACAAGCTCGTGGCACCCAATGCAGCAAGAAAGGGCACACTATCGAGACCTGTTACCAGCTCCATGGATATCCACCGGGGTTCAGACAAAATGCTAAGCTTAAAGGGCCCAGAATCAATCAAGTCATGGCTGAATTCTTGCCCAAACCAGTAGGACAGAACCAGCCTACCACTCTCACTCAATCTGCTGTTGGGGATGCATTTGTTCAACTCCGGGTAACACCCCTTCAATTGGAAAGCTTAAAGGCCTTGCTTACACAGCAGACAAGCACTCTGCATCAGACTGGCTCAGGCTCAGGAATGCAAGCAGAAAAGACAGCAGGTATATGCTTATCTTTCAACTTGTCTGTTTTGACTTGTTCCAGCTTTTGGTTAATAGACTCGGGGGCCACCAGGCATGTATGTGTGAATTCTGAGTTAATTAGATGAAATGCATGAAATTAAGGAATCCACGGTGATCTTATCTGATAATTATGTCATCATGGTAGACAAGGCAGGGACCTTTAGGCTCAATGAGACCATAGTACTGACATACATCCTTTATGTGCCACAGTTTCAGTTTAATCTAATCTCTGTGAGTAGTTTGGCTAGTGCTGATGCATGCAGGTTTGTGTTTGAAACTAATGGTTTTTTATCCAGGATCATTCACAACGAGTGATTGGCAGGGTTAGGCAGGTAGATGGACTATATGTCATCCAAGCAGACCATGTTACTCAGCTTTCTGATTATAGGAATTATTCTGTTTTTCTCAATAGAGTTTCTTCTGACTTGTTGCACAGTAGGCTAGGTCATCCTTCAAATCAAGTACTTGAGATATTTAGAAGTTCTGTAAAGTCAGGAGTTAATGATCAGCACACTTTCTGCAAAATCTGTCCTTTAGCAAAAGAGAAAAGATTGAAATTTCCTGATAGAAAGCTTGTTTGTACTTCTTTTGATCTCATACATTGCGATGTGTGGGGGCCTTTCCATGCTCCCTCACACTTAGGACGTCAGTACTTCATAACCATTGTGGATGGTTACTCACGTTTTACTTGGGTTTTCTTGATAAAACAAAAGTCAGAAGTACAATATGTTATTCCATTCTTCCTAGCTTTTGTAGAAATACAGTTTAAGTCTACGATAAGAACTGACAATGCAAGAAAATTTAACTTGTCCAGCTTGCTAAAGAATAAAGGAATTACACATCATCACTCTTGCGTGCAAACACCACAACAAAACTCGGTGGTAGAAAGAAAACATCAACATTTATTGAATGTTGCACGTGCTCTGTTCTTTGAGTCTAAAGATTCCCATAGAGTATTGGTCTGAATGTATTCTAACAGCAACCTACTTGATAAATAGAACCCATCTGCTTCTTTGGAAAATAAAAGCCCGTATGAGTTACTCTATCAGAAAACAGTTGATTACTCTTCTCTACGAGTCAACCCACGAACTAGGGAGTGTGCTTTCATTGGTTACCCAAATGGCATCAAGGGGTACAAGGTCTTGGATCTGGCTACAAGGGAAGTAATTATTTCAAGGGATATGAGGTTCAAGGAGGATGAATTTCCTTTTAAAGATCAGACTTCCTCACAGGATTCACAAGATCCTTTTCCTTCTCATGTGCTTCCTCGGCCTTGCATGGTTGATTCAACATTGGAAAACAGCAGCATCCTTCAGCTTCTGCACCTACAGAAGATGATTCACCAGACCATACTGTGCCTCCTTCACCTCACCTCACAGATGACGATTATCATGAGCAGCACCTAGAGCAGGAACTTAGTGATGGAGCAGAATTACAGCATCAACCCAGTCAAGCTGATGGGCTGCATAGGAGATCAAACAGACATGCAAAGAGACCACAATACCTGTATGATTATCACTGCAATAATCTCTCAGATAAGAGAGTCTTGTATCCACTATCCAAGGTGCTATCTTATCAGAAGTTTCAGATCAGTTTCAGTCTTCTATCAATGCTGTTACACTGGAAAAGGAACCTAACAATTTCTTCCAAGCCTCACAAGCTGAAAAGTGGATGACAGCCATGCATGAAGAATTAAAGGCACTTGAAGAGAATGGGACAGGTCCATAGTCTTTTTACCAGAGGGAAGGAAGACCATAGGAAATAGATGGGTCTACAAACTCAAATTCAACTCAGAGGGTCAGATTGAAAAATACAAGGCCTGCTTGGTTGCAAAGGGGTATGACCAACGGGAAGGAGTGGACTATATTGACACGTTTGCACCTGTGGCTAAGCCGAACACAATTAAATTATTCTATCACTAACTGCAAAACTGAGATGGCAGTTGGTGCAAATGGATGTCAATAATGCTTTTTTGAACGAAGAACTTTCTGAAGAGGATTATATGAGTCTGCTCCAAGGTTTCAAAGGCAGACATGCAAGGGGAAAAGATGCTAACAAAGTCTGTAGGCTACACAGGTCACTATACGGCCTAAAGCTAGCATCGAGGCAATGGAACAAAAGGTTTACTGATGTTATAGATTATGGTTTCAAGCAAATGCAGTCTGACCATACATTGTTTCTGAAGGGAAAAGGGGACCAATTGGTTGTCTTACTCGTGTATGTAGACGATACATCATAGCAAGGCCTTCAGTCAGTGCCATCAATGAGGCTAAAATTTTCTTAAGCTCTTGTTTCAAAGTTAAAGACTTGGGCGAATTAAAGTTCTTTCTTGGTGTGGAAGTTGCAAGGAGTGAGGCAGGGATCTACCTTCCACAAAGGTAGTATACCTTACAGCTGTTAAAGGACACAGGGTACATCCATGCCAAGCCTCTCACCACACCAATTAGTCCCAGTGAGAAGATCATGAACCAAGATGGAGAGCTATTGTCTAATCCCTTTCAGGAGGTTAATTGGACGTCTGCTGTATCTCACCGTCACCAGACCAGATATATCATATGCAGTGCATAAATTAAGTCAGTTCATGTCAGCCCCAAGAACAGTTCACTTGAAGGCAGCACATCATCTTCTGAGATATCTGAAGAGCTCACGAGGGCATGGGTTGCTCATGTCATCTACTCAAGACCTGTCGCTTAAGGCATTCTCTGATGCGGACTGGGCAGCGTGTAGAGACACTCGAAAATCAGTCATCGGGTACTGTACCTTCTTGGGAGACACACTGATCACTTGGAAGGCCAAGAAGCAACCCACTGTTTCACGCTCTTCCAAGCTGAATATAGAGCATTAGGGGCTGTACTAGCAAAGGTCTTGTGGATCAGACATCTTATGGATGATTTACACATTGAGCTGGTTCAAACTCCAGTGGTTTACTGTGATAACCTTTCCGCCTTCAGATTGGCATCGAATCCTAAGTTCCACGAGCGGTCTAAACACATTGACTGCCATTTCATACGGCATCATGTGATCAATGGCTCGATCAAGTTGTTACCTGTGAGGACAGATTTTCAGCTTGCTGACATCTTTACAAAAGCACTTACAGGACCTCATATCAAACAGTTGTTGCTCAAGATGTCTGTTGTGGACTTGTACCATCCATCTTGCAGGGGGATTTCAAAAATAAGCCAAGTAAATTGCGCAGCTTCTAAAGAACAGAGTTGCTGTTTTCTTGATTCCTGAAGAACAGAGTTGAAGTTTTGAACGGAAATCTCGCGCGTTATTTGTACATAGGTTTACTTATAGAATCGTAGCTCCCACCAACGACTTCTACTTGAATGTGTGTTACTTGCAAAGTCGTAACAGCCATCGACGACTTCTACTCAATGCAACGGACATTTTGGCGGAAACACATTTAAATAGAAGATTATCATCAGTGTTCGCCGTGTGTGACTTCACATGACTGTGTGTATTCAGTGTGTGTGTTCTTCTTGAGAGATTACGAAGTGTAATGTGTGTTGAATTCTTCTGTAATCTGTAAACGCTCTCTGAAGTATTGAGCTTATCATTCTCCGTGGACGTAGGATCGATTGAATACGAACCACGTTAAACTCGTGTTCTTCAATTTCTTGATTTCATTTTTTCATACCTGTCACGCTCATTTTCAACTTCCAAACTTCAAAGAAAAAAATGATTTTTTTTTAAATTTATTGCAACGCATAAAATGAATATTTGCCGCAAGTAATAAAAGTCTAGTCATATATATAGACACGTAGATTAGATTATATTAAATTAGATTAGACGGTGCGATTTGTTCTTTCATAATCACTACATTTTAAACAAGTCAATTGTGGACATAAAAATCACTTGAAGAATTAGAGCGTGGGCGGCTACGTATCGTGCGGTATTTATCTATCTCAAGTTCTAATTCAATATTTAAGTAAATATCCTTTTCTATTTCAAATACACGTTATTTGTAATAACACCCGGGTTATATTACGAAATTAATTGTAAACAAATAATATGTTATGAAATAAAGGAGATCGAGCATCCTTTTTAGTATCATACTTTTTTGTAAAAAAAAAAAAAAACTATGAAAAGCATCAACAAGCGATCAACTTTCTTTTTCTTGGAATTATAATCACGTGGCAACATTCAATATCTTGTTTTCGGTTCTTTCCAGCTAAGAAGATTAATAATAAGTTTCGTATTGATTGATTAGATTCTAATCTTTTTCCATTTTTCGGCTATGTTTTTCCGAAAATTTAATTACATTAAAGAATCCATTATTTTGAAGGAAAACGAGGTGCTACGCTAATGCTAAATAACTACCATACACAAGAATTTTGATAAGGCGACAGCGATGTCGTCCATGATAAGACGAACAATTGTGCAATTTAAATGTAGCCAACAAGGTGTGTGTGTGTGTGTGTGTGGATATATCATCTCAATTCAATTTATTATATATATGAGATCAGAAATGCTTTGATATTATTGAAGATATTTTTTTTCATTTTCATAGATATCAATCATTAAATGTTTTTGACATTTTTGCTTTGATAGAGTCGGATACCCATCTCTATCATCCAACAGCTTTTTTTTTTTTTTTTAAGTATAACTTGCGTTTTCTCCATTTTGCAATTGAGTCCCACCCATTATTTTAGGTAGAATACTCTAAATATTCTTTTATCGACATGATTTAACACATATATTATTCTCCAGGTTGGTTTATTGATCTTGGTATTGTAATCATTTTCGTATTTATCATTAGGGAAATAACAATTAAAATTAAGTAAATATCAGTCAGACACAAACATTTATGTTGGGTGTACAAACCCCAAGTCCCACATCCATGAGTTAAAAAGAATTAGAGTGGTTTCTAAGCTTGTGGGTTCACTCCCTCTATTGCCAATTGGTTTTAGAGAGGAATCCCCACAAGCTTATTCGGGTTTGGGCTTGGGCTGAAATTGGGCCTGAAAAAATCTCTACATGGTGCGGTGAGCGTGGACTAACACGTGAGGGTGTCTTCAGATGAAGAAATTCTAGCCCGGATACAGTGTGGGTGGTGTGTCCCCGGCCCTTGGAAGACGATGGTGAATCTGCGATGAAAAAAGCGCTTGGTGCAGATGATTGCGGTGGAAGCGCTTGGTGCAGATTATCGTCGAAAGGGAGGCCCATTGTGTGGTCTTGAGTTTGAGGGGAGGATTGTTGGGTGTACAAACCCCAAGTCCCACATCGATGAGTTAAAAAGAATTAGAGTGGTTTATAAGCTTGTGGGTTCACTCCCTCTATTGCCAATTGGTTTTAGAGAGGAACCCCACAAGCTTATACGGGTTTGGGCTTGGGCTGGAATTGGGCCTGAAAAAATCTCTACAATTTAAAGCACTACCTAAAGTTCCACTACTAGGGGATCATAATAATAACGTCCCTTTTAAATTCTTTATATAAATCAATTATTCGACATACACGATTATCATCATACCACCATACGTGGTCAAATTACATATCGTTGGCGAACATTATATAGAGATATAAAAATATGCGCAATATACATCACATTCACGAATCGCTTTTAATCAAAATTTCCGAGTATGCTAGGGAATGGTAAGAGTTAAAAATGGGGAAAATAATAAGAAAATAAGGACAATTTGATGTTATTCGCATGGCAACTTGCCTAATAAAAGGAAAATATTTCTTTATAATACCTATACAATATATAATTCAACACCTTTAATTATTTAGTTACCTATTATAATTATACATCTCTAATCAGGTTACAAACACGAGGTAATCAGTGATTTGTAGATAGACAAGGGATCAAAATGAAAAACCTAAAAAGCGCAATCATTCCACCATCCCGTTTTCTTACATTCCACCTCCTCAACTTTCATATATTGCTTAGTAACCCCAAACAAGGAAATCACTCACTTTTCACTCCACCGCATAAAAAAGTTCAGAGTGCAGTTGAGTACAGTAATTAGCAGCCTCGTCGTCCATCTCCCAAAACCCATGTTCATCGTTAAAACCAAAGGATGTCATATTTTCACAACTCTGATCCTTACTATTATCGTTATTATTGTTATCTTCATCATTATTTCTTTCATTGTTATTACAGTTAGGTATGCCAAGTTCGTCATCCGAGGCTTCAAACAGATGCCTCATGACAGACTTTACGTTGTTGTCGTCTCCATCTTCCGCTGACGTGGCGAAAGATCCATCGTTGGATGCTTCAACATCTTTTTGGTAATATTCTATTTGCGACAGATCAGACATCTCTGTAGTAATATTCGTAATAAGTGGTCGGCGTTGGTGATCATCGGAAGGTGATGATGATGATGGAGGCGAGGATAGCTCTCTTTCTAAGGTTGTGAATATGGCAGATAGATCTTGATTGTCCTTTGGTTCTTGTTCGCCATCATCTTCTTCGACAAGAAGATCGAGTATTATGCTGTTGTATGGCTTCATTTTTTTTGCAGACTCATCATGGTTATCATGGTATTGTTGATGATCAACGTCAAGAAACGTATTATCTTGATAAGGGTTTTTCGGCGAAGTGTCAAGGTGGAATTGGTCGTCTTCTTCTCTTTTGCGTTTGGGTGTTGTGGTGGTTTCTGCTATTTCCATTAGAAGAATATTTGAGAGAGAGAGAGAGAGAGGAGGAGTGAGGAGAGAGAAGGGTTTGGAAAGGTTTATATAGAGGGAAGAAGAGGTGTAGTGGGAAGTTTGGTCAAAGAGGTAAAGATGGAAAAGTTGGAATAATTTAATGTTATTTTTATTTTTTATTTTTGGTAAAAATTTAATGTTATTTTCTTGGTCTATTTTCTGTGTATTTTACGTGTGTGTGTGTGTGTTTGTGAAGGTAATGGTATAGAGGAAAAAGGCATATAGACTTGCGTGAGGGCATCTCCAACGCCACACCAAACCTGGCGTTTTCGCTGGAATTAGAGGGGGAAGGATCTCCAACCCCACGCCAAACGCCACCCTAAATACAGCGGTAGCTACAGTGCCACGCTATATTTAGCGTGACACTGTTTTCCCTCTATCTATTTTTTTTTACTTTTGTTTTTGAATTTCTGTAAATATGATTTTGGAGAATAGAAGACGGGAGAAGTGGGAAGAAGATGATGACTAGGACAGAGAAATTTAATCATTTTTTTTATTTGCTTTTCAGTTTTTTTTTTTATCGTAAATGTTCAATTTTTTTTTAATTATTGTTTTTTAAAAAAACACTTACTTTCCTATGATTGGTAATTTTTATGATATCAATTATTCGTCTCACAATTTTTACTTATTTATATAATAAAATATTATCAGTAACAGTTTTATATTTGCTCCATATACATATAATACTTCAAAATTAGGAAATTAGATAAAACTTACGGAAGTAATATCACTTGGATATCCATATATTTTTTCTTGAATTTTATCATGTAACTTAGTTTCGGATCATAGATTATAATGAGATAAGAAATGATTAAAATTTAATTCATAATTAATATTGGAACGTAAAATAAATAGAAAATAAATGGAATATTAGTTTAGAGGAAAATATAGAGGAGATTGTTGGAGTTATCGTTACTGTTTAAACTGTATATATAGAGGAATTTTCCTGTAGCAACCTTATATATAGAGGAAATGGTTGGAGATTGCCTGAGAGAGAAAGGTACAGAAGTCTTCTCTCAAGCAAAGGTGGATGGATGGATGCTTTGAGAATATATGACTATTAATTTAGAAAATAATAATATAAAAAATATAGCCATAGGTAGGAGCCTTCAGCCTTGGCCCTTCGTAAGTGGTGACATATATTTTTACTTATATTGGCCTCATTATTTACGAGACTTGAACTTGATGCAATAATAATTGTGATGGTTTCTCTTTCTTCTGATCCAAACAACTAACAAGTACTCTTGTAAAAAAAATACTTTTTTTTTTATATTTGAAATCACAAATTGGGAGGTCTACTTGAACTTGACTCACTTGTTGTTCGATAATTATTTGTCCCCTCTACAGGACCGTTTACCCTTTTCCTTGGGTAATATAAAAAAGAACGAATATATTTTATATTTAAGGGGTTTTCTTTTAATACTTCGCCCTTTTTTCTCACCATTTACTTTGATGTAAATGCAAGAGAAATTAGGTATGGATTGGTGGTGAATGTTTTTATGTCGTTACTTCTTGTGGTTGAGTCAATATGGAAAATCTATTCTATCTTTTATGGTATTTATTAATCGTACGACAACGAAACTCGTAACCTTTTTTCTAACGTGTTTGGCGTAATGAAATGTAAAGTAGAACGGAACTTGCATGCAATTCATAAGCAGAGACCAAGTCTTGAAGACTTGGCACATTTCAATGACGTATGAAACAATTAGTTAATATTGAATTTCGAGGCATAATATTTAAAGTTTTGATCAATAATTAATTGTATTTCTTTTTCCATCCAATGAATCGTAATATGATATGACTATGATAAAGGCACCTCATGTGGCATGCACGTGGTTAGTGGACCTAATGTCGGAACCTATATATATTCTCATCCACATTTTACGTTATATCAATACAATTTATTTAAGGGGATTTTAGAGATAAATACCCCATGGGAATTTAAACTTATGATTCAGTACCTCCAGCTTTTATTTTGCAACTAGGTACCGACACGTAAGGTAAACTTAGTTTTTACTCCCTCAACCATAATATCATAATACTATAATTATATAAAAAAAAACTTATTGGAATAATCATTATAGCGAATTGACGCCCAATCTCAAACCCTAAGCTCCACTCGATGCCTTGTCGAATACCCATGTCGTCGACGTCATCGTCTGGTGGCGGTCGACCGATCTCCGTCGCCGGAGGAGAATTTCAGGTTGTGGAGAGATCGTCGTCCTCCGCGGCGGCTATACCTCCACGCCACCTAGCACCGTCGCCATTTTCATCAGGTATATTTGCTCGCTCACTTTTTTCTCAGTTTAAGCGTTTGAAGACTATGCTTCGTTGATCCAGTTCACCTATGGCGTCGTACTTTCCACCTTCTATGGCATTTCTAGCTTTATGGATTTTGGTGTTGGAGAATTATGACTCAATTATCAGGTTTCGAAGTCCCTATACGCTTAAAAGATCTTAGCGTTAGGCCTAATGTCTTCACTTCTCAATGAAGGAGCTTGTATCAAGAAGCTTTGTGGATCTTCAAATTCAAGTTTTGCCCTATCGCTTCGATTTTGAATGGTTTTGTTGGTTGCAGTATAGGCAAATGAGGCGAAGGGAACAAGACAGGGTGGCCAGAATGGAAGGCGACTACCAAAAAAGAAAGCAGCTAACTGAATTCAATCAGAGGAGGGTGGAAAGATTAAAAGCTGCAGAGGAACGAACAGCAAAGAAATGCTTGAAACGTCAGAAGAAGAAATAGAAGAAGCAGAACAAAGACAAGAAGATCAAACTAGACTCAGGCGGGCAAGAGAAAGAACAATCTTCGGACGATGATGATGATGGAGATTCTGAAAAGGAGGAAGCTTGAACCTCGTTCAGGTATATAACACTACACTGAACAAAATGTGTAAGAGGTACGACGGTTGAAGCCTGTTATTTCATTATCAGGCACGACGACTGCCATATTTTTTCGAGCTTTGTCATCCTTTTTGCCTTTCGGCGATGTGCCTTTGATTTATGCTACTTTGGATGTTTGTAAGATCTCTAGAAAATGAGCTAAATGGTTGCTTAGGGCCATTATCCAAACCTTTATAGATTTCGATCGTTCTTGATTTGGCTAAAGGGCTTGTGTTTGAAATCGTCAGTGAAATGGACATTAATATTCAGAAATCAACTAAAATACTTTTGTATATGGTCGAGTTACAAAAGTCCAAAATGATGGTTTTTAATCAACATCTTACATATTAATGACATTACTCATCATCAACAACATAAAATGAGTTTTCTAGCAACTTCACATTCATTCGAGGTCAAATACTTGAATTCGACAAGAAAATACCTAAATCGAAGCTAAAAGTGCCTAATTTAAGGCCACAATACTGATTTTAGACCTAAAATACTTGTGTATATGGTCTAGTTACAAAAGTCCAAAATGATGGTTTTTAATCAACATCTTACATATTAATGACATTACTCATCATCAACAACATAAAATGAGTTTTCTAGCAACTTTAGTTTCATTTACGGTCGAGTACTTGAATTCAATAACAAAATACCTAAATCGAAGCTAAAAGTACCAAATTTCAGTCCGAAAATACTGATTTTTTGACCTAAAATACTTGTGTATATGGCCGAGTTACGAAAGTCCAAAATGATGGTTTTAATCAACATCTTACATATTAATGACATTACTCATCATCAACAACATAAATGAGTCCAAAATGATGGTTTTTTTATGTTGTTGGCGATTCATGTCATTAACACTTGATATGGTTCATTAACACAACAATTTTTGTGGAGTGTATCTCGCCCCCTTTCAAAAGTATTTTTGTTTGAGTGTCGGTATTTCATATGATAAATCAAGTATTTGAATTCGAAATTTAAGTAGTTTGTGTTCGAATTCAGGTATTTTTGTCATAGTACACATATAATAAGGAAACAAACCAGTTATTCACTAATAAGCATTTATAGTCTAAGCTACTTCGAGGGCCTTAAACACTATTCCTACTTCGTATATTCTCCATCACTTGGAGGTATTGCAGTTCGAGCCACATCACAGCTTGGTGGTTCATGCCACATCACAGCTTGGTGGTTCATGGCATAACAGAGATCGATAATTCGAAAAATTCGACAAAATGTATCAACAGAATACACCTAAATTCTTGTTGAACTCATTGCACCTTTTGAAAAATCTCAATACATATACATCAATGGAAATGCAACAAGGGAAAGAAATTAAAAAATATTGAAACACGTCTAGTAACTGTATCGATCTCCCACTCTATGAAACCTCAACACCAAAAGAAGCGCAGAACCACACGAACTGTTGTTCCAAGAACACCAATCCATAGCTCAAACAACATATATCGTTTTACTCAAGTTTAAGTCTTCAGACTTTTTAGGTGGGCAGCTGCACATTTGCTGTAATTTTAATTTTTTTCTTCTTTAACATCCTTATTCATATGCCCCAGATAAATGGGAATAAGGGCGTGTGAAGAGATGTGATGTGCAAGCAAGACAACAGCTCCATCGTCATGGCTTGGGGTAAGGAATTTTGGAATAAGTTCTATATGAAAGCGAGGGATTTGACTCAACCTTATTTGGGGAAATAAAATTCACTCTGATGAGAATGTGAGCCGGGCGGTGAATCGTGGTAAAGCAACAACACCAACTGATTTCTTTTCGCAGAATTTTTTTTTTCTCCATCTTGAAGCTTGGACTGTGGTGGCATCTCTTTCTATTATATCTGACGCATCGTATTGATAAAGAAGAATGGGCAAAATAGTAATTTGAAATGTGAGGGAGTTTAACCTAAATTTATGCCTAATGTCAGTACCTATTTACAAAGTAAAACATGTAGGGACTGAATCATAACATCAAATTCTAATTAGGTATTTTTCACTAAAAATCCCTTTATTTAAACTGCGATAATTATTTATATTTTATTTTTACCTCAATCGTGACACCTATATGAGTATTTCGATCTAAAAACAAGTACAAACTATTGCCTTGTATGCTTGATCTCCGACAGTTGGCTTACATCGACCTAAAGGTAGTAGATCTAAATTTATTATAGTACGAAAAAACGGGAGAGTTCTGTTGATTTAAGTTGCACCATTAATGCATGAAATAATTATCATTATTGTTATTTTTCCTATGGAGAAAGGAATATAATAAAAAGCACTTAAGCATCCATTTCTGCTTTAAGATCAACGAAAGGCTAATGGAATAATATAAAATTCCCAACATTTCCTTTAATGATTTGAGTACCATACAACTTATGTGGTTCCCAATATGGGGGGTTGGAATTGAGTGGCATATATAATAATGCACTTTAAATACCATGATTAACTCAAAGATAATGTTTCTAATTAGCTTACTTTTCAAAATCATATACATAGCCTGTCGGCCTACTTACGAAATCAGTGTGGGTAACCTAACAATACCTTCTTTTAGGATTATAATCACACGATAAAGTAAGCAAGTTGATAAATTCAGTAACCCGCTAATTTCCTTCATGGTACTCATTATTCTTCGGTGAAAATCAAAAGGAAACTCCACACAAGTTAACTTTCTACGAACTTGGCCTTAAAAACAGCCCATATAATATTATTCTAAAAAGCCCAATTGGCCTTTTAACAATTTAGCCCACTTACCCGTGACTTCATCTTCCTCACTCAGCGAACACATAGCAGAGCAGACAGACACAGACTCGTGTGAGAGAGAGAGAGAGAGAAAGAGATAGATAGATAGAGAGAGAGAGAGAGAGAGAGAGAGAGAGAGAGAGAGAATAATGTTGAGCAACAAAATCTGATGACCTATTGCTTCTCCAAACATGCAACATCGAAAGGGGAAAAAAGGAAGTCGAAATTTTTGACCCATAAGTTAATCAAGATCAAGAATAGCGAGTAGTGTGCATCAGGGAAACAATTAACCTCCTCCTATAACAGCAAGTCAGGTGAAAAAAAAACGCTTCTTTTTGTTCTTAGCATCCCATGACGGCGCAGTTATAAACAAAACTCCCAGACCCATTCCTCGCAAGCAAATCCCACTGCGGCGGCAGATCTTCCTTTGGGACCCACGCATTGATCTCTATGTACCCTTCCCCTAAATTCCTCGGCCCGCCGATCACAATAAGCCTATCCCCACAAGCCCTAAAAGCCAAACCCCAGCCGAGCATCGAATCAGCTCGCTGGGGCAATCTCCCCTTTTTTACCCAAACCCCACTTTTCTTATCATACTTGCTCACCTCCATGGCGGCGTAGTCAGCTGCATAAAGCTCGTTATTCACAACTGCTATCAGAGGCGGCGCCGCCGACGAAGCAGGCATGTCATTCTCCGCCGTATTCCTCAGTGGGGACATATTCGGTATTTCCCTCCAAATCCCAGTCTCCAAATCGTACTCTTCGCCGCACGTGAGAATCTCTGAGTTATTACCGCCAATCCCACCGATGACGTAGAACTTCCCATCCATGAAAACGCCAGAACACATCTTCCTTGGCTTCTTCATGCTTGTGAGCTGCTTCCATGTCTGAGTCTCCGAGTTGTACAGCTCAGCCGAGCTTAGTATATTCCCCTCTGAGTCACAGCCGCCGGCCAAGATTGCCTTCTCCCCAAAACTAGCCGAGCCAAACAAGTACCTGGGCTGAATCATGGGCACCCCATTGGTCCACGTGTTGGTCAGCAAACTGTAACGGTAGATAACATGGGACATCATCACCCTCCCAAAGACTAAGAGCTCAGTGCCTACGGCTAAAGATTCTTTATCCCCACTAACGAAGCATTCGTTGGGTTCCATGGCTGGCAAATGCATCCATCGACGAGTTATTGGGTCGAAGGCTTCCCATTCGAGGGGCTGGCAAGAGAAGTAAACCCAATGCTCGACGACCCCTTTCTGTCGTCTAAGTCTGTAGATGTCTCCGCTGCTTATGAGCGAGCGAAAGCTACGGTTCAGACAAGAAATTGAACCGTAATCTCCCCTCGAGCAGTGTATGAGGCAGCTGATTGAGTTGTCCCGACCTATGGCGGGGATTAATGAGCTCGTTTCAGAGCTCTGTGATTGGTTCGATAGTTTGGGAAGTTTGTTGGCTATGGTATTATCTTGATTATCTTCGTTGGGCTCGAGGGGTCGTTTTCCCTGATGAACATCGATGTTTTCCAGGGTGTAATTCATGCACCAACTGGGGTTTTGCTCACAGGTTTGACGGTATTCACGGGTTACAAGGCAGGCGCGATCTTCTAACATGTCTTTCGAATAGCAGTCAGAAAGAATTGGCGAAATCTGCAGCAGAAAATTTGTTGCGGATAAGCTCAGCTCACGGAAGGGATGAGTAATCACCCTTAGCTGAATAATAATACTATGTAAAGGCTCATGAGCATCACAACTAACTGTATTGGAAATGAATAGATAAGTCGATAAAAAATATGGACTGAAACCACATCAAAATCAGCTAAGCATGTCGCAGGAATCGCGAAATCATCGAAGGAGATTGACAACCCATTTTCCGAAACAGCTCAAAATACCAAAAAAGACAATAACTTTTGATCGTGTAAAACGGACAGAAAGAAACTCATATAACATATGCCAAAGATCTCAGAAGCTCAGATCAAGCAAAGAAACCTGCCGAAACAAATACATATAGATTAAAGCTCCAATCTTGCATTGGATAAGGAACTTTCACACGGTCATATTAGATCTATCAAATCAAATCCACCAAAACGCACTTTCACCAACTGTAAAACAAAAGGGGCTAGAGGAAAGGAATAGGGAAATGAACATTCTTTAACTTCCATTTAAATCTGATAAAGAAAAATTCATGTAAGCGGAGAACTTACAGATTATGATTTGGTTGGGTAAGAAAACAACAATCTCTTCTTTTTCCTTGTATCTATGCCTGTGAGCTTTTTTTTTTTCCCTTTCTTTGTATTATTTGCTGTTGGCTATCTGTAATCTGTGATTTATACACATGAGTTTCTGATAGCTGAGGAAGATAAAATGAACTTTAAGACCATTTCTTGGGATACTCTGTGGTTGTGGAGAATGAAATGATAATCAGAGCAAAGTCTTTGAGCTTTGGCTTCGGTTTTGGGGCAGACCCACCCTCTCTCTTCTCTCTATAGCTCTCTCTTTCCTGTAAATATATTTTCTTTCTTGATTTTTCTTTTCGTAAATTACATTATTATAACAGATTATCACAACAATAAATGTGACAAATTGGAATGGATCTAGTATTCACCCTTCGGACACACCGATCCTATTAACAACATGGGTTATTATATCTCGTTTTCCTTTTCATAATAGAAAAAGAAAAAAGAAAAAGGAAGTTGCTTTTTATTGCAGAATTACATTTTAAATTAATAGGGACGGCATAAGCATACGTGTCACACACTGTCGCGTCGTACGGTATTTGCTAATTTAGTGTTTGTTTTCCATCGTTGAGCTGTTAACGACACATCGCGGTTTTTTGCGAGTTTCAGACCGAAATTAAATTATGCGATACTTGCGCTTAAATTCCTATATAACTCCCTTATCATATAAATATATCACTTAGGTATTTAATAGAATAACTTTTTCACAGATAGGTATCCGTTCCGCCGCAGGTACACCATACAACACATTTAGGTACACTATATCAACGTATTGTGGTACGTCATACATTGAAGAAATGGTACACCATATATCAACATTAGGTACGCCGTAACAACATAATTAGGTACACTATATCGACGTATTGTGGTACAAATACAAACATAGAAGGTACGGCGTGACTGAAGAACCTGGTACAAACAATTAAATCGGGTCCTTAAGTGATATATTTCTCTAAAAAGAGAGTTATGTGATAGAACGTTTGGCTAATAGGAATTTAAGTGGAGTTTCACCTTAAATTCTCCTTTTTCATTTTTTTTTTTTCCTTTTCTTCCTTGTTTCACATAAATATTACTATTTTTATTTTATTTGTCGTAATTTCCTCTCTCGTTTTTTATTTCCGAATGTGCTGTCGTATGTGGGGCCCAATTACAGCTTGGTGGTGGCGGGGGACCCGCCGATCGTTAACCTGCGATAGCCGGCGGTGACACGTGTGCAGTGATGTTGGACTATAATGTAAGGGCTTACGTGTAAGAGTAAATGAAGAAGAACAAAGAAACTTACGAGTTACGACTCAAAATCATGTGAAATCATTAAAAATGTACTGTAATGGGAACTTGCACGTTAGAAAAAAGGGATTTGGCAGAATGTGAAATGAGTCAAGATTGTATTTTGGAGTTTGAACTTTGCACCCTGAAATTAACAATAACATATGAAAAAAATTATATTTCCACTTATGTCTAAAATTAGAAACAAGATACATAATTCATGTGTATTAAATTTTCTTTTCAGCCTGAAACTGCAATAATGAAGGTCAAATTAGGTTAATGTCACATTGACTCGCACGAATTACATAAGTAGCCATGAATGTTATCCGTTAGTCGAAATAGTACTTAATAAGTGTAATTACTTAATTAATTAGTGATGCAACTTTCAACGTTATCTGCTAACTCCGAGAGATAAGATCGATTTAAAAGGTAGGACAAAATACTAATCCAAGAGGTAAAATTCTTCACGTTAGTTTAGGTCAAAAAGATGATAAAAACATAGTTGATTAAAGTAAAGAGTGTAATAAAGATTCTTTTGTGTAAATCGTTTCGAATTAATTAGTTAAGAAAACAATTTCAATTGCATTCATTGTTTTGTCTGCATATAGGGTGTCGCCTCATCATCATTCACCATCACCAAATATCGGTTAACACATGCCTAGCTACACATAAGTAGCGAAGTTGATTTACGTTGTTCTTATAAAGAAAATCAGTTATGAAATGAAATCTTAATATTAGGAAAAGCTCGATTTCATATGTGATAAGAGTACTACTAAGGCACGTGCACCATCTTTACTCAAAAACTTAGACAAAAAAGGGCTAAAGATATGGTTTTTCAGTTTATGTGTGACCATTGACAAAGAAACTTCAAAACCAAGCAAATGCAAACATAACCCACATTAAAGATTCCGGCGTTCAACAAATACGTAACTAATTCATGTCGAGGCAACAATCATCCAATCAAGTAGGCACACGTGTCCATCAGTTGTATAAATCATGTGGAACACTATTGGGCTGTGTGCAAATGTTTCAACTAGCTTTCCGCTGTTGATATCTAATTGGTTGGTGGGCTCTTAATGATTATTTAATGGAGTATATATTATCCATTGGGACGTTAATATGTACAAAATGCAGATCATATTGTATACTTTCTAAAAGACAACTACTTTCTAGTTTCTTACACACGTTAATTGTAGGATTAACCCTCACAAATGTATTAATTTACCCTCGAGTAGAACGTATTTATTATATTCGTATATATTGCTAACTAGTCGGTAGCACAATAGGCAATACTTTTCAATGTGGAGACTGAGGATTGAAGCGGTCAACGCGCATGCATGAATAGCCAATAGCAAAAAAGTCAATGGAAGCAAAGCAACGTATTTATTTCTTGTGCTCATATTTATATCCAAAGTATCCTTAATTTTGTTTAGCAAGCGTCACATTCATTTTGACTCGCTTGAAAACTATAGCCGACGCTGTAATTAATTAAATCATACCGTATCCATTTATAATATAGTTTAGATTTTAAAAATAACAAAATAGATGGGAAAGGAAAAAAAATAAAAATCCACTAGTTTGGCCAAAAGCCAACACTGGCCGAGTTTGATTATTGCAAAACATGACAGGGCCGCTTTAGACCATCACGTTATCGACAAAGACATTTGCCCGATCACTTTGGAAAGACGACACGGAGCATATATATATATATATATATATATATATATATATATATATAATAATATATTAATCAATAATTAAACTCGTTAAGAGCTGAGATTATCGTTTTGGCACAAACACATCGCAAACATAATGTGTAAAATATACCTGTTTGTTCACATGGGTATGGAGCTCTTAAATTAAAGATGAGAAATAGTAATTTCAAGCATATATTCCAGATATGGCAACTAAGCTTGCGAATTATATACTTAAATCAATTAATTTGTTTGGAGATATTATATATAAATGGAATCTTACGGGTGAAAGAGTTTCGGATTCGACTTAATATATATTAGTTGATGATCGTGAAATGCAATTACTCAATGGGAACTTTAGAGCACGTACCAGGGAATAATTTAATGTGTAATTGCATTATTGTGAAGGCAAGTTCATTTCGTCTCCCACCACGGAAATTATCTTGTTCGCGGACAAGTAGATATACCTGGAATATTTTTACATATCAGATTATTAGATTATACAATTAGCTACCTAGCATCTTATAGAAGATTTTTTTTTTTTTTTATTGCGTGAGAGATTAATGGCAGGAATTGTTTATTCGTTTTACTCAATCACTGTGGAAAACCCTATGAACTGTGTGTTTTCTCTAATTATATGTTATCTCAATCTCCGATTATGCATAGATTATACTATTATATCTAGGGCTATACATTCGAAATGAATATGGACCTAAACAAACCCCATTATTTTTTATACATAACTTCTTAATATTCATTTACCGATTTACGTGCCGTAAGCTTCTAATAATCAAATTGCGCATACACACACGTACATATATATAAAAACAACCATACTCAACAAATAACTAGTTCGATCGTGTCTTAGGTTAAACAAACTTGCACCCTTCGAAGCAAATTTATCTATTTTTTCAAAAACTTCCCACGAAAACAAAAATAAAGGAAAATGTCAATGGCATATATGCAGGCATAACATTTCTTTTTTGTTTCTCATACATGTCGGATTGATGCAACGGTACTTATATTGATGACACAAGCTCCATCATTGAGGAGAAAAAGTTCAGAGTAAGTAGAAAGAGACCATTACACTGCTTTATTTTTCATAGCACACGCAAAACTTATACACAAGCGCACACACACACACACATAATATATAGATATATAGATAGAGAGAGGAAAAAAAAAAGAAAAGATCATTGGTGGGACAAAATCATATTGCTAGGGTAGACGATATTGATACATTATTAGGTGCTAACCACTTGCTATAAAATTAGGCAGCATAGGAAGTCAGAGACGGCACAATTATTGCAAAATGAATTATGAAAAAATAAACAAATATATGGTACTCCGAACACAACGTGGAGTCATATGGAACACGACACGAGACACTTACTTGGGTCATGGAATATATACGTTTTCTTTCGTCTTCTATTAGATTTAACGAAATGCCTAATTTAATTACATAAGGCCCAGTTACATGGGTCTAACCCATTACATGGGCCTATCTATTTATATCATCATATCATCAACTATCAATATATTATTTTGTTATCGTTTAGTTGGAAATTATTCGAATTACATCATTATTATTCGTGTCGTTTGGAATCAGTGTATTGTTCCCATAACGACCAACAAACATGACATGAGACTTTAAGTCTGATTTGTACCCAATATAGACATGCAAACCCTATCAACATAATTACCAACCTATTACATCACCTTCACCCCCAATATTGTAGTGTTCATTCATTTATGGTTTTATTATTGGACAACTATGTATAGTCCAGACACTGGGGCCTCTTTTATGCTTAATTTTCTTCATCATGTATTTGTCAAGTGGATCATCAATAGTTCTTAGTATTTATGTTTATGTACTGTTTCCATTGTCGCTCTTCAGGCCAGTTAATGCAGTTGGATGAAGATCAATAAGAGGTTGAAAGCGCAAACACATCACATGACTTTTTCATACATACTAAGGATTTATGTGTTGTAAGGTGGTCCATGATTATGAAACTAAACTGTATATGAATATGAATGCAGTTGACGCTACATGGGTTGTCTGGGTCAATTCGACCAATATGGGACTGATACATTATTGAAAATCTGCAGAATTGTGGAGATCGATGCAAGAGAGAGAGAAAAAAAGAAAATAATATTGTGTGGCCATGTAGTTCAAACATGTTTTTTGGGTCTCCAAAAATGGATTTCGAGCTTCCGATGAAAGGATATAGGCGCCTAGTAGGATTGATATCAATGCTCTATGTTCATATTACGACATACGTTTCGTGTGGAAAACCATCAAATTAAAATTTATCGTACATACCGCCTTTGTCGTGAAATGATAAATCTTCACTCTCACATAATCGCACAATTTCGCAGAATTTGAAATCTTTGTCCAGAAAGCCTAATGCTTGGTCGTGAAAGCAATGCACGACAGTGACTATAAATTACATTACCCCATGATGATCAGTGCATTAATATACGTAATTGTCATAGTTTATTAAAAATTAACTAATGAATATAAGACCCTAGATTCTCGCCGTAAAATACTCTTAACGTAATCCCATCACGTGCACGAGTGTTACATCTCATTAATTATTCTTGCTAACAGACAAACGACGAAGTTCATTTAACCTGACAATATACTAATATTATGGCTCATTATTAGGGTTTATTTTAGGACGAACTAGTCGCATTTTCACTCGGAGAACTAAAATAGTATGATTTAATTGATTTAGATGATGACTCGAAGGGCAGAGTTTACTAGACAACACACGTGTTTGGTCTTGGTCTGACTGGTTGATATGTTTATATGTAGGAGGATTTAAATTAGTAAGGGCTTATATAAAACAAATTATAAATAAAATGTGTGTTTGGTTAGTGGGTTTATATGATATGTATATGTTTGGATAAACATGTGTTTAATAAATGGGTATTCGATAAAAGTACATTTATACCCTCAATTACATTATATTATACGACAAATAAATCATCAACAATGACGCAATCTTTAAAAAATGATTCCTCTCACCTATTTGAACCTTCTGCCAATTAAATGACGACAAATAAATTATCAACAAATAAATTAGAGACGGTGTGAAAGATTGCTTAGTTTCTGCTAAGCAATTACCAACAAATAAATTAGAGACGGTGCTTCTGCCATTAAAAGCCATGACGACAAATAAATTATCAAATTATCAACAAAGTCATTACAAGGAAGCGTCTGCCAACACCTTAGTTTCTCTTACCTATATAAACCTATAGATTGCTGTAGTGTAGCCTGCAACTTCTGATTCCTCCGTTAAAAAGCAAAAAAAAAAAAAAAGAAATCGTGTTGTAACTTCCCTATGCCATAGAAAGTTAGAGACGGTGCGGTGTGTTAGAAGTTTCATGTCGTGTGTTTTATTGAGGCTTGAGGGATATTAATGTAACTTAATAAGTGGGTTTTCACTAACCCACCTCTAGGCTGTGTTTATCTAAACCTTCTCGTGTGGGTTTAAACCTATTTTATATAAACCCATGGCTTATATATATCTATGAACCAAATATATCAATATATTGTAAACCCATGTTTAAAACTCCTAAACACTCCAACCAAACAAAGGCTGAGTGGCCAACAAATGCCTCATCCATTTTATAGGTTCATTTTATAAAATTTGAGTTGCGTTGTGCTTAGACTATTAACGCAAGGGGCCCTCAAAGATGGCTAAGAATCAGGCAAAGCTTGTCTTAAATTCAGCTTTAGAAGTTGAAGTCATTAATTTCGGCTCTTAATTGGGGGGAACATATATATGGAGAAGAACGTTATCGTAAAATGAAGATAAAAAGAACACATCTAGAATCACCACGCTTGATTTTTCAATATTCATATTGGTCATATACTGCATTATCCACTTGGCCGACGATGCTCGTTCACTTATTTTGACCATTAGCGAACAGCTTAAAAAAATTGATAATAGTAAACTTGTCACGTATCTCTTCATACATACGCAATTTAAACTGAATTACTAGTTTGTCTTCCTAAAATCATTCATCATTATATTATTTATTAATTACCTCCCTCGTATGGATATATTGTCGTCACGCGCACAAATTAGATAAAAAAACTCGCCATCAAATATGAAGTAATATCAAACTCTTGCAACGAGAGACAACCCACTACCCTCTTCGATGCACTTGTCTTCTCCAACACTGCTTCTTACATGTGTTCCCCTTTAAGCACAAATTTTCACATTTTAAACTACATCACTGTCCACTCGTCGCTTCGCTAGAAGACGAGGGTACTCATATCACAATACACAACTCACACCCACACATACACACACTTATATATATATCGTCTTCATCCATTATTATTATTTACTATCAGAAGACCATAATAGACCATACAGTTACTTCTCTCTCAAGAAAATCCTGATAGACAGAAACTTCTCTACTGAGACAGAATTTTTCTGATTATTAATTTGTTTTTTATCTATGTCATCGAGTAGAAGATCGTCTCGCTCTTCAAGATCACAATCATCATCATCAGGAACTTCTTCTTCTTCAAGGATAAGCGATGACCAAATAGCTGATCTCATCACAAAACTGCAGCGTATTATACCTGAAATCCGCAATACAACTACCTCCCAAAGGGTACGTAATATACATGTGTTTATATATAAATATATAATACACACTCGTGTGGAAGTAGATTGCGGTGTGAAGACTCTGATGTGTTCCCTTTTGGTTTGTCTGCAAATGCATAATTTATATGTTTTATTGTGCTTATTAGGTTTCGCCTTCAAAGGTGTTGCAAGAAACATGCAATTATATCAGAAGCTTGCATAGAGAAGTCGATGATCTAAGCGGTAGGTTGTCCGAGCTTTTGCAATCGACGGACACTGATCAAGCAGCTATTATAAGAAGTTTGCTAATGTAATAATAATTGTTTTATCTATAATTTCTCAAGTATTATGCTCTCTCATTCTGCTAATTGTTGTTTAAAGTTGGCCACAGATCATACATTGTTACTATACATTATTAGACCAACTTGGGACGGACTTCTCTACCCTAGAATCTAAGATTATGTAATATAATATTTGTTGTACTAAGAAGGACTTCTCTACCCTAGAATCTAAGATTATGTAATATAATATTTGTTGTACTAAGTAGCTATTTTTTTTATCAATTAGCCAAGTTATGCTATACAGTGGGTGTTGTTTGTTTAATCGCAGTGATGTATGGGGTGATGTTGTGTAAATGTCATATTTAACATTATGTATATTATGTAGTAAAAGTGTTTAATATGTTCATTTGAGGTAATATTTAACGTGATAGTTATTAATATTTGAAAATCAAGTGTTATTTTTAAGCATTAATTATAAGCATGTTACATAATCCATCATTAGAATTATTATATTTTTATGCTTTAAACATAGTTTTTTTAACAAATTATTAATGATAAGTATTTTATATATTCTTCAATATAATTATTTTAAGCTTTAATAGATTAATCAATATTAATATAAGTATTTTCTATAATCCATCAACATACTTCTTTTATTTTTTAGGCATTAAATAGAATTTTTTAAGATTTAAATATGTTGGTTATGTATTTTAAAATAGGAGTAAGGGTAGTACATAAGGCCATCTCCAATCATTTCTCTATATATAGAGTTGCTACAGTGCAATTCCTCTATATTTACAGTATGAATAGTACTAACAAACTCCAATCATCATCTCTATATTTTCCTCTACACAATATAATATTCTTAAAGAATTTCGTTTTACAATAATTTATATATAAATAATAAATCATAAATAATTGGGTCATAATTTAATTATTAAAATTTTGAATTTTATATTTTTATGGTCAAAATTAAAACTTTTATGGTTTTTAGAAGGTAATTAACTTAATTGTTTAATGGAAAACAGAAAATAATTAATATTTAAATAGTTAAAACAAATACATTCAAAAAAATAAAGTAAACTTAAAAGAAAAAATGAAAAAAAAATCTCTCTCCTCGTCATCATCATCTTCCCCTTTTTCACTTCCATTCCCCCATTTATCGTCTCTTCTTTAACAGAAAATCAAAAGAAAAAACGGAAAAAAAAAAAAAAGAAATTGGGATAGCGGGTGAACAGTGCCCCGCTACAGATCGCGGGGCACTGTAGACTCCGCTGATTTTGGCGTCGAGTTTGGCGGTGCGTTGGAGCTCCGCCAACGCCAATTCTTCAGTCCAACGCCATAGATAGCGTTGGTTGGAGATTCCCTAAGGAATGAATGTTAAAAGATAAGGGATGATTTTTGTCCAAAGAAATATTGAAAATATCACCCCATCACGTCACCCTGCTTTTTAGGGGTGATCCAAAAGCTGAAATATCACCCCGTTTTGATCACCTCGGTGATCATCCATCACGGTGATGACTTATCACTCACGCTAAACAAACGCGGTGATTAGGAAGCGATGTAAGGATCACGGTGATGTTTTGGAGGATCATCCCAAAACAAACACCCCCATATTGTTATTATAATTAATTAAGATGAGAGAAAGGCCGGTCGATCTTGGTTGATCACGTCATAGCTAATTAAGCCCAGCAAAGTAATGGGCCAATTGCTTATTGGGCTTGAATAGTCCAAAATTAATGGCCCGTCTTTTTAGTGTTCTATTCATTTCATAGTGGCCACTAGACTTCGTGAAAACTATACATTTTGTTAAGATCGGACGGCTCAAACGACACAAAATTATGGCAGCGAACGCGAATCGGCAGCACACAATATGATATCAACGCAGCGTAATAACGGAAAGAACACAACGATATAACGTGGAAAACCCCCTTCAATTCGACGGGGTAAAAACCACGGGACCAAACGATCCAAAATCCACTATCACCATGAGCAAGTACAGCGAATTACACCAGAACCCAACCACAAACAAGCTATGACACTAAATCAAAGCTCCAAAAGCACCACGACTCAAAACAAGATCAAAAGATCAAATTCGTCACAGAAAATCGCAGCAGACTTCAAAAATTCGTAACTCACAAACCAGACCTTGAAATGAAAATCCCTTCGGGGAGAATGAAGATCGATCAATGAGTCTTCTACCTTCTCCTGAAATTTCAGGCCAATCGGACAACGTTTACCCCTCCAAATGTGAGAAATACGAATCTGTCGCTGGTAAAGAAAGATGCTGAAAATTTGTGATTTTCTTGAGCTGCTCAAGATCTAATCGATCTACTCTCCTCTCTTATTTTATTAGCTATATGTGGGTGTAGAATGGGCTGAAATAATTACTCATTGTTGGGCTTTTCCGAAACATAGTTGGGAGCCCAAATAACCCAACACATTTGCCCCAATGTTAGGTTTTGTTCCTAATACTAGACACCCAACAAACAAAATCGGTATATTTTGTAACTATGATGTATTTTACATCGTTTAATCTCCATAGCCAACAATTAAAGAGCAAAATCATAGGAGTATTATTATCGGTATCCTTTGTATACATACTAATTTCTTTTTTTCAGGAGCTAATTGGTTTCTAACGCTAAAGCCATCATACCCGTATAAAGAAAAGATACATATCTGATAATATATAGGCGTATCATCATCATCATTCATCTTCGTTATAGAATAATCGATGCCTATTATTCCAATAATGCCTCTTTTACAGGAGCGTAGTGCTTTTGCTGCAATTCAAAATAAATAAAGTGGTGAAAGATAAATGAAGCAAAAAATACTTTCACACAACTTATTATTACCTTAAAAAGTTGACACTAATGTCACAAAATAAGGTGCCCACAAAAGTTAGGAATCCCATGCATTAAAGTAAAAGATAATTTGGCATTTTTATTGCAAATATGTTAAAGTTACATTTACACTTCACTCGTGGGGTCAACTTTAGTTCAATAGGGCCGAGACTTCGAATTGTTATATTTATATTTTACAGATATTTGCAGCACTATAAAATGGGACCCTTTTGGAATGAAAAAAGTATGCGCAATTTTGGTGTTTTGTCAAAGATAAATTAGGCAGGTTTTGCATGCCTTTTTTCCTTTTTACACTAACGCTCAGTAAAATCATTACCTAATCACGTAAAAAGATCAATTGATCGCCAATAATTCTTATTATTTATTACCATATTATGTCTCTGTTAGTGCTGATATAATTGTAAACTAAATTAAAAATACATATTAGAATCGGGGGTGAAACAATTAAGTTTTAAAGCCCTCTATAATTTCATCAATACATAATGAATCCTCGATGTATAAATAAAATATATATACATATATGTATGTACCTGTATATAATAGCATGGCATATCAGCTAATGATATATAGGCCAAGTGGCAATAGTCGTATACCTCCTACAATATAGAAATATATACCATTCAATAGCGAAAGCATATCGACATTTTCAATGCCCTACCCCTTATATAGTTATATGCTTATCGATTTGAAATGATTCATCACTTACTTTTCTTTTTTGTTTTTCTTGCCTGAATGTCTATACTATATACATCACATTTCTCTATAGTTATATTATGATATATGATATCAATTTCAGTTCCATGATGACATTTTCTCATCCATCTTTTTTTGTTGGTCTAATACACAATCAATAGTTCACTTTCACACACCACAATAGCTAGCTGTAAGATAATAAATATTATTACATACTATATGACTTTGGGTTCTTTAAATTTGAAAGCTGCCTTTGTCGGACAAATCACCGCCGACCTCTTATCAATCACTCTCGCACCACTATTGCTACATGCCCTCCCAAAAATTAAACTATATAGACGATTTCATTTACTTAGCAAATAAAATCATTATCATTGACTAAATTATGTGTTCACCCTAAAAGAAATAAAGAAAAGAAACAAAAGGGACTACGATGATTGGGTTATACGCTCCGTCTATATATAATGGCTTGGTGGAATTTTATTCTAGAGCGTCAGTATGTATATATATTTAAAATATAACATATATTATAACTCTGGCGGGAAATGCCGATGTGAAGAAAACAGACGGCAATAAAGAATTTCTTTTTGGCATTGTCATGCATGGATCCCATCCCAGCCTTAACTACTATTATAAAATCGACATACAAAAGCATATAAATGAAAAAGACAAACTGAAATTTTACGTTATACAACAAAATACTTTTACGTTATACAACAAAATACTGAAATATTAATTAAGTCCTTGACAAAGAAGCTACGCCGATCCAAAATAATATACTTGTTAGTCAAAATTGTTTAAAATATGTGAGCGAAAGATAATATAGAGAAAGAAGAATTACCTTTGGAAGTTACCATTGGCTTGTCTATTTGTCCATTCACATTTGAGATTTTTATTACATTATTATTATCATAATTCTTTTCCTCTCCTTCAGCTTGCAAGTTTTGCAAATCACTGACTTGGCAAATTTTGTGCTTCTCCATGTAGAATAACCTGTAAATAAAACATAATTATTTGTCATCAATAATATAAATTAAATAACTATAACAACAAGATATAAATGAAATACACATTTATTTTATAAATGCACTGAAGTATCACTCTAGAAAGTATATTATAAAATCAAGTTAGAATGTTTTAACCGCTTCGAGTCGTTCTCAAACCCCAACTAAAACTCGACGATCAGTATAATCATTCAATCCATATTTCAAAAATAAGAAATTGCCATAAATTCATTTTTAAAGTCGTTGGTCAATGGTCATACACCCGAATTTGGAATATAATAGTAATAACATCTCTCCATCCTTTTATGTATTTAAAACTGCCATCTCCATAAATATAATCTGTTTGCGGTTACACTAATTAAAATCATATACTACAGTATATAGTTTAAATTGAATCCAATTAAGTTAATGTTCAGATGAAAATTTTGCTACGCGTTAACTTGATTTTTTAAAAAATCAAACGTATGGTGAGGATTTTCAAAAAAAGGAGCTGGGCATCATATCGTATGCACTTCGAGTCACGAACAATGTCCAGCAAATTATATTGTGATGTAATGAAAAAAGAAAAGTAGTAACAGGCTATCAATCTATCAAGAATTTGTAGTGAATTAAAGACGGACACATCATAGTGAGGCGAGCGTGGGTGTGGGGCTTGTTGTCCATGCACACCTATTTATTACAATCTCATGAAATTCAGCGTTTTCTTTTATTTTCAGTTTCTTTATTTATTATATTTTAATTAAATTTGCTGTTTCAAACATCCATTCATGCCCGCTCAAAAAGCAGAAGCTCGTTTATTTATTTATTTTTTTTGAAATATAATAATCTGAAAGCATCCCACACCACAGTTTTCCAAGAAGACTCAGAAATGCTTCCTTATTCTTGGTCGCTTTTCCGTCTATGGAAAAAAGAAAAACCTTTGTTAAATAAAGAATAAATATATCATATTGTTTGGGTTGCTGGTTCCATACTCTTCTTTTTTTAAATCTCGAGGCAGGCAATAAGGTACATGTTTAACTTATGAACCACTGTAAATATGGGTTCAGCTTACAGTGCCCTGTTCATGATTTACCAAGTCAAAAATCATGAGTGGAATGCTAACTTAGGAGGCGTTTATTGTTTTTGAATTGATTCCGATTGTTAAAGTATATTGCTTTTTGTTTCAGGGGATAGAGATCGAATCCTAAGCATTTCTTTACTTTGAGCTGGGGAGTGGTGAAAAAAGGCCACAAAAGTTTTGATTTTTAGGTGAGAAACACTATGTTCCGTTTCATGGGATATGATCTGTTTGTGTAAAAGATTAAAAGGGTGTTTAAGCCTTGAACCTTTTTGGAAGGTATTTCTTATTTATTTGAACTTTGTGTAGTATTTGTGCCCAAGAAAGAGCCTTTTGCCAATTTGAACATGCAAGAAAGAAAGAAGGCAAGTAAGTAACTTGTCCAGAATATGAAAAACACGGCAAACAATAACAACGATTCAAACAGTGGTGCGTTGCCGAATAAGAAAGAAAGGCATATTGTTTCTTGGTCTCAAGAGGTGAGGATATTTTTTCCGGTTTTCTGAAAAATAATGCTGCTGTCTATTTTTCTGGCCTTTTTATTTCTCTGTATTCCTTTTATTGCAGGAAGATGATATTCTTAGGGAGCAAATAAGGTTACATGGCACAGAAAAGTAAGGTTCTTGCTGGTTCCATTTACTTGTTAAATCACTGTTAACGTGATTCTGAGATGTCAAGGCTGTGATTCATATTTGTATAATTTTGTGATAGTTGGACTATCATTGCATCGAAATTCAAGGATAAGACGACAAGGCAGTGTAGAAGAAGGTTGAATAATACTCATCTTCCTTAGATTTTGAATCTTGAATTTGAACTCTCAACTCCAACAACTACTCATATCGGTCTTTTGTGTTCAGATGGTTCTCTTACTTGAATTCAGATTTCAAGAATTCTGACTTGTTGCACAGTAGGCTAGGTCATCCTTCAAATCAAGTACTTGAGATATTTAGAAGTTCTGTAAAGTCAGGAGTTAATGATCAGCACACTTTCTGCAAAATCTGTCCTTTAGCAAAAGAGAAAAGATTGAAATTTCCTGATAGAAAGCTTGTTTGTACTTCTTTTGATCTCATACATTGCGATGTGTGGGGGCCTTTCCATGCTCCCTCACACTTAGGACGTCAGTACTTCATAACCATTGTGGATGGTTACTCACGTTTTACTTGGGTTTTCTTGATAAAACAAAAGTCAGAAGTACAATATGTTATTCCATTCTTCCTAGCTTTTGTAGAAATACAGTTTAAGTCTACGATAAGAACTGACAATGCAAGAAAATTTAACTTGTCCAGCTTGCTAAAGAATAAAGGAATTACACATCATCACTCTTGCGTGCAAACACCACAACAAAACTCGGTGGTAGAAAGAAAACATCAACATTTATTGAATGTTGCACGTGCTCTGTTCTTTGAGTCTAAAGATTCCCATAGAGTATTGGTCTGAATGTATTCTAACAGCAACCTACTTGATAAATAGAACCCATCTGCTTCTTTGGAAAATAAAAGCCCGTATGAGTTACTCTATCAGAAAACAGTTGATTACTCTTCTCTACGAGTCAACCCACGAACTAGGGAGTGTGCTTTCATTGGTTACCCAAATGGCATCAAGGGGTACAAGGTCTTGGATCTGGCTACAAGGGAAGTAATTATTTCAAGGGATATGAGGTTCAAGGAGGATGAATTTCCTTTTAAAGATCAGACTTCCTCACAGGATTCACAAGATCCTTTTCCTTCTCATGTGCTTCCTCGGCCTTGCATGGTTGATTCAACATTGGAAAACAGCAGCATCCTTCAGCTTCTGCACCTACAGAAGATGATTCACCAGACCATACTGTGCCTCCTTCACCTCACCTCACAGATGACGATTATCATGAGCAGCACCTAGAGCAGGAACTTAGTGATGGAGCAGAATTACAGCATCAACCCAGTCAAGCTGATGGGCTGCATAGGAGATCAAACAGACATGCAAAGAGACCACAATACCTGTATGATTATCACTGCAATAATCTCTCAGATAAGAGAGTCTTGTATCCACTATCCAAGGTGCTATCTTATCAGAAGTTTCAGATCAGTTTCAGTCTTCTATCAATGCTGTTACACTGGAAAAGGAACCTAACAATTTCTTCCAAGCCTCACAAGCTGAAAAGTGGATGACAGCCATGCATGAAGAATTAAAGGCACTTGAAGAGAATGGGACAGGTCCATAGTCTTTTTACCAGAGGGAAGGAAGACCATAGGAAATAGATGGGTCTACAAACTCAAATTCAACTCAGAGGGTCAGATTGAAAAATACAAGGCCTGCTTGGTTGCAAAGGGGTATGACCAACGGGAAGGAGTGGACTATATTGACACGTTTGCACCTGTGGCTAAGCCGAACACAATTAAATTATTCTATCACTAACTGCAAAACTGAGATGGCAGTTGGTGCAAATGGATGTCAATAATGCTTTTTTGAACGAAGAACTTTCTGAAGAGGATTATATGAGTCTGCTCCAAGGTTTCAAAGGCAGACATGCAAGGGGAAAAGATGCTAACAAAGTCTGTAGGCTACACAGGTCACTATACGGCCTAAAGCTAGCATCGAGGCAATGGAACAAAAGGTTTACTGATGTTATAGATTATGGTTTCAAGCAAATGCAGTCTGACCATACATTGTTTCTGAAGGGAAAAGGGGACCAATTGGTTGTCTTACTCGTGTATGTAGACGATACATCATAGCAAGGCCTTCAGTCAGTGCCATCAATGAGGCTAAAATTTTCTTAAGCTCTTGTTTCAAAGTTAAAGACTTGGGCGAATTAAAGTTCTTTCTTGGTGTGGAAGTTGCAAGGAGTGAGGCAGGGATCTACCTTCCACAAAGGTAGTATACCTTACAGCTGTTAAAGGACACAGGGTACATCCATGCCAAGCCTCTCACCACACCAATTAGTCCCAGTGAGAAGATCATGAACCAAGATGGAGAGCTATTGTCTAATCCCTTTCAGGAGGTTAATTGGACGTCTGCTGTATCTCACCGTCACCAGACCAGATATATCATATGCAGTGCATAAATTAAGTCAGTTCATGTCAGCCCCAAGAACAGTTCACTTGAAGGCAGCACATCATCTTCTGAGATATCTGAAGAGCTCACGAGGGCATGGGTTGCTCATGTCATCTACTCAAGACCTGTCGCTTAAGGCATTCTCTGATGCGGACTGGGCAGCGTGTAGAGACACTCGAAAATCAGTCATCGGGTACTGTACCTTCTTGGGAGACACACTGATCACTTGGAAGGCCAAGAAGCAACCCACTGTTTCACGCTCTTCCAAGCTGAATATAGAGCATTAGGGGCTGTACTAGCAAAGGTCTTGTGGATCAGACATCTTATGGATGATTTACACATTGAGCTGGTTCAAACTCCAGTGGTTTACTGTGATAACCTTTCCGCCTTCAGATTGGCATCGAATCCTAAGTTCCACGAGCGGTCTAAACACATTGACTGCCATTTCATACGGCATCATGTGATCAATGGCTCGATCAAGTTGTTACCTGTGAGGACAGATTTTCAGCTTGCTGACATCTTTACAAAAGCACTTACAGGACCTCATATCAAACAGTTGTTGCTCAAGATGTCTGTTGTGGACTTGTACCATCCATCTTGCAGGGGGATTTCAAAAATAAGCCAAGTAAATTGCGCAGCTTCTAAAGAACAGAGTTGCTGTTTTCTTGATTCCTGAAGAACAGAGTTGAAGTTTTGAACGGAAATCTCGCGCGTTATTTGTACATAGGTTTACTTATAGAATCGTAGCTCCCACCAACGACTTCTACTTGAATGTGTGTTACTTGCAAAGTCGTAACAGCCATCGACGACTTCTACTCAATGCAACGGACATTTTGGCGGAAACACATTTAAATAGAAGATTATCATCAGTGTTCGCCGTGTGTGACTTCACATGACTGTGTGTATTCAGTGTGTGTGTTCTTCTTGAGAGATTACGAAGTGTAATGTGTGTTGAATTCTTCTGTAATCTGTAAACGCTCTCTGAAGTATTGAGCTTATCATTCTCCGTGGACGTAGGATCGATTGAATACGAACCACGTTAAACTCGTGTTCTTCAATTTCTTGATTTCATTTTTTCATACCTGTCACGCTCATTTTCAACTTCCAAACTTCAAAGAAAAAAATGATTTTTTTTTTAAATTTATTGCAACGCATAAAATGAATATTTGCCGCAAGTAATAAAAGTCTAGTCATATATATAGACACGTAGATTAGATTATATTAAATTAGATTAGACGGTGCGATTTGTTCTTTCATAATCACTACATTTTAAACAAGTCAATTGTGGACATAAAAATCACTTGAAGAATTAGAGCGTGGGCGGCTACGTATCGTGCGGTATTTATCTATCTCAAGTTCTAATTCAATATTTAAGTAAATATCCTTTTCTATTTCAAATACACGTTATTTGTAATAACACCCGGGTTATATTACGAAATTAATTGTAAACAAATAATATGTTATGAAATAAAGGAGATCGAGCATCCTTTTTAGTATCATACTTTTTTGTAAAAAAAAAAAAAAAACTATGAAAAGCATCAACAAGCGATCAACTTTCTTTTTCTTGGGAATTATAATCACGTGGCAACATTCAATATCTTGTTTTCGGTTCTTTCCAGCTAAGAAGATTAATAATAAGTTTCGTATTGATTGATTAGATTCTAATCTTTTTCCATTTTTCGGCTATGTTTTTCCGAAAATTTAATTACATTAAAGAATCCATTATTTTGAAGGAAAACGAGGTGCTACGCTAATGCTAAATAACTACCATACACAAGAATTTTGATAAGGCGACAGCGATGTCGTCCATGATAAGACGAACAATTGTGCAATTTAAATGTAGCCAACAAGGTGTGTGTGTGTGTGTGTGTGGATATATCATCTCAATTCAATTTATTATATATATGAGATCAGAAATGCTTTGATATTATTGAAGATATTTTTTTTCATTTTCATAGATATCAATCATTAAATGTTTTTGACATTTTTGCTTTGATAGAGTCGGATACCCATCTCTATCATCCAACAGCTTTTTTTTTTTTTTTTTAAGTATAACTTGCGTTTTCTCCATTTTGCAATTGAGTCCCACCCATTATTTTAGGTAGAATACTCTAAATATTCTTTTATCGACATGATTTAACACATATATTATTCTCCAGGTTGGTTTATTGATCTTGGTATTGTAATCATTTTCGTATTTATCATTAGGGAAATAACAATTAAAATTAAGTAAATATCAGTCAGACACAAACATTTATGTTGGGTGTACAAACCCCAAGTCCCACATCCATGAGTTAAAAGAATTAGAGTGGTTTCTAAGCTTGTGGGTTCACTCCCTCTATTGCCAATTGGTTTTAGAGAGGAATCCCCACAAGCTTATTCGGGTTTGGGCTTGGGCTGAAATTGGGCCTGAAAAAATCTCTACATGGTGCGGTGAGCGTGGACTAACACGTGAGGGTGTCTTCAGATGAAGAAATTCTAGCCCGGATACAGTGTGGGTGGTGTGTCCCCGGCCCTTGGAAGACGATGGTGAATCTGCGATGAAAAAAGCGCTTGGTGCAGATGATTGCGGTGGAAGCGCTTGGTGCAGATTATCGTCGAAAGGGAGGCCCATTGTGTGGTCTTGAGTTTGAGGGGAGGATTGTTGGGTGTACAAACCCCAAGTCCCACATCGATGAGTTAAAAAGAATTAGAGTGGTTTATAAGCTTGTGGGTTCACTCCCTCTATTGCCAATTGGTTTTAGAGAGGAACCCCACAAGCTTATACGGGTTTGGGCTTGGGCTGGAATTGGGCCTGAAAAAATCTCTACAATTTAAAGCACTACCTAAAGTTCCACTACTAGGGGATCATAATAATAACGTCCCTTTTAAATTCTTTATATAAATCAATTATTCGACATACACGATTATCATCATACCACCATACGTGGTCAAATTACATATCGTTGGCGAACATTATATAGAGATATAAAAATATGCGCAATATACATCACATTCACGAATCGCTTTTAATCAAAATTTCCGAGTATGCTAGGGAATGGTAAGAGTTAAAAATGGGGAAAATAATAAGAAAATAAGGACAATTTGATGTTATTCGCATGGCAACTTGCCTAATAAAAGGAAAATATTTCTTTATAATACCTATACAATATATAATTCAACACCTTTAATTATTTAGTTACCTATTATAATTATACATCTCTAATCAGGTTACAAACACGAGGTAATCAGTGATTTGTAGATAGACAAGGGATCAAAATGAAAAACCTAAAAAGCGCAATCATTCCACCATCCCGTTTTCTTACATTCCACCTCCTCAACTTTCATATATTGCTTAGTAACCCCAAACAAGGAAATCACTCACTTTTCACTCCACCGCATAAAAAAGTTCAGAGTGCAGTTGAGTACAGTAATTAGCAGCCTCGTCGTCCATCTCCCAAAACCCATGTTCATCGTTAAAACCAAAGGATGTCATATTTTCACAACTCTGATCCTTACTATTATCGTTATTATTGTTATCTTCATCATTATTTCTTTCATTGTTATTACAGTTAGGTATGCCAAGTTCGTCATCCGAGGCTTCAAACAGATGCCTCATGACAGACTTTACGTTGTTGTCGTCTCCATCTTCCGCTGACGTGGCGAAAGATCCATCGTTGGATGCTTCAACATCTTTTTGGTAATATTCTATTTGCGACAGATCAGACATCTCTGTAGTAATATTCGTAATAAGTGGTCGGCGTTGGTGATCATCGGAAGGTGATGATGATGATGGAGGCGAGGATAGCTCTCTTTCTAAGGTTGTGAATATGGCAGATAGATCTTGATTGTCCTTTGGTTCTTGTTCGCCATCATCTTCTTCGACAAGAAGATCGAGTATTATGCTGTTGTATGGCTTCATTTTTTTTGCAGACTCATCATGGTTATCATGGTATTGTTGATGATCAACGTCAAGAAACGTATTATCTTGATAAGGGTTTTTCGGCGAAGTGTCAAGGTGGAATTGGTCGTCTTCTTCTCTTTTGCGTTTGGGTGTTGTGGTGGTTTCTGCTATTTCCATTAGAAGAATATTTGAGAGAGAGAGAGAGAGAGGAGGAGTGAGGAGAGAGAAGGGTTTGGAAAGGTTTATATAGAGGGAAGAAGAGGTGTAGTGGGAAGTTTGGTCAAAGAGGTAAAGATGGAAAAGTTGGAATAATTTAATGTTATTTTTATTTTTTATTTTTGGTAAAAATTTAATGTTATTTTCTTGGTCTATTTTCTGTGTATTTTACGTGTGTGTGTGTGTGTTTGTGAAGGTAATGGTATAGAGGAAAAAGGCATATAGACTTGCGTGAGGGCATCTCCAACGCCACACCAAACCTGGCGTTTTCGCTGGAATTAGAGGGGGAAGGATCTCCAACCCCACGCCAAACGCCACCCTAAATACAGCGGTAGCTACAGTGCCACGCTATATTTAGCGTGACACTGTTTTCCCTCTATCTATTTTTTTTTACTTTTGTTTTTGAATTTCTGTAAATATGATTTTGGAGAATAGAAGACGGGAGAAGTGGGAAGAAGATGATGACTAGGACAGAGAAATTTAATCATTTTTTTTATTTGCTTTTCAGTTTTTTTTTTTATCGTAAATGTTCAATTTTTTTTAATTATTGTTTTTTAAAAAAACACTTACTTTCCTATGATTGGTAATTTTTATGATATCAATTATTCGTCTCACAATTTTTACTTATTTATATAATAAAATATTATCAGTAACAGTTTTATATTTGCTCCATATACATATAATACTTCAAAATTAGGAAATTAGATAAAACTTACGGAAGTAATATCACTTGGATATCCATATATTTTTTCTTGAATTTTATCATGTAACTTAGTTTCGGATCATAGATTATAATGAGATAAGAAATGATTAAAATTTAATTCATAATTAATATTGGAACGTAAAATAAATAGAAAATAAATGGAATATTAGTTTAGAGGAAAATATAGAGGAGATTGTTGGAGTTATCGTTACTGTTTAAACTGTATATATAGAGGAATTTTCCTGTAGCAACCTTATATATAGAGGAAATGGTTGGAGATTGCCTGAGAGAGAAAGGTACAGAAGTCTTCTCTCAAGCAAAGGTGGATGGATGGATGCTTTGAGAATATATGACTATTAATTTAGAAAATAATAATATAAAAAATATAGCCATAGGTAGGAGCCTTCAGCCTTGGCCCTTCGTAAGTGGTGACATATATTTTTACTTATATTGGCCTCATTATTTACGAGACTTGAACTTGATGCAATAATAATTGTGATGGTTTCTCTTTCTTCTGATCCAAACAACTAACAAGTACTCTTGTAAAAAAAATACTTTTTTTTTTATATTTGAAATCACAAATTGGGAGGTCTACTTGAACTTGACTCACTTGTTGTTCGATAATTATTTGTCCCCTCTACAGGACCGTTTACCCTTTTCCTTGGGTAATATAAAAAAGAACGAATATATTTTATATTTAAGGGGTTTTCTTTTAATACTTCGCCCTTTTTTCTCACCATTTACTTTGATGTAAATGCAAGAGAAATTAGGTATGGATTGGTGGTGAATGTTTTTATGTCGTTACTTCTTGTGGTTGAGTCAATATGGAAAATCTATTCTATCTTTTATGGTATTTATTAATCGTACGACAACGAAACTCGTAACCTTTTTTCTAACGTGTTTGGCGTAATGAAATGTAAAGTAGAACGGAACTTGCATGCAATTCATAAGCAGAGACCAAGTCTTGAAGACTTGGCACATTTCAATGACGTATGAAACAATTAGTTAATATTGAATTTCGAGGCATAATATTTAAAGTTTTGATCAATAATTAATTGTATTTCTTTTTCCATCCAATGAATCGTAATATGATATGACTATGATAAAGGCACCTCATGTGGCATGCACGTGGTTAGTGGACCTAATGTCGGAACCTATATATATTCTCATCCACATTTTACGTTATATCAATACAATTTATTTAAGGGGATTTTAGAGATAAATACCCCATGGGAATTTAAACTTATGATTCAGTACCTCCAGCTTTTATTTTGCAACTAGGTACCGACACGTAAGGTAAACTTAGTTTTTACTCCCTCAACCATAATATCATAATACTATAATTATATAAAAAAAAACTTATTGGAATAATCATTATAGCGAATTGACGCCCAATCTCAAACCCTAAGCTCCACTCGATGCCTTGTCGAATACCCATGTCGTCGACGTCATCGTCTGGTGGCGGTCGACCGATCTCCGTCGCCGGAGGAGAATTTCAGGTTGTGGAGAGATCGTCGTCCTCCGCGGCGGCTATACCTCCACGCCACCTAGCACCGTCGCCATTTTCATCAGGTATATTTGCTCGCTCACTTTTTTCTCAGTTTAAGCGTTTGAAGACTATGCTTCGTTGATCCAGTTCACCTATGGCGTCGTACTTTCCACCTTCTATGGCATTTCTAGCTTTATGGATTTTGGTGTTGGAGAATTATGACTCAATTATCAGGTTTCGAAGTCCCTATACGCTTAAAAGATCTTAGCGTTAGGCCTAATGTCTTCACTTCTCAATGAAGGAGCTTGTATCAAGAAGCTTTGTGGATCTTCAAATTCAAGTTTTGCCCTATCGCTTCGATTTTGAATGGTTTTGTTGGTTGCAGTATAGGCAAATGAGGCGAAGGGAACAAGACAGGGTGGCCAGAATGGAAGGGGACTACCAAAAAAGAAAGCAGCTAACTGAATTCAATCAGAGGAGGGTGGAAAGATTAAAAGCTGCAGAGGAACGAACAGCAAAGAAATGCTTGAAACGTCAGAAGAAGAAATAGAAGAAGCAGAACAAAGACAAGAAGATCAAACTAGACTCAGGCGGGCAAGAGAAAGAACAATCTTCGGACGATGATGATGATGGAGATTCTGAAAAGGAGGAAGCTTGAACCTCGTTCAGGTATATAACACTACACTGAACAAAATGTGTAAGAGGTACGACGGTTGAAGCCTGTTATTTCATTATCAGGCACGACGACTGCCATATTTTTTCGAGCTTTGTCATCCTTTTTGCCTTTCGGCGATGTGCCTTTGATTTATGCTACTTTGGATGTTTGTAAGATCTCTAGAAAATGAGCTAAATGGTTGCTTAGGGCCATTATCCAAACCTTTATAGATTTCGATCGTTCTTGATTTGGCTAAAGGGCTTGTGTTTGAAATCGTCAGTGAAATGGACATTAATATTCAGAAATCAACTAAAATACTTTTGTATATGGTCGAGTTACAAAAGTCCAAAATGATGGTTTTTAATCAACATCTTACATATTAATGACATTACTCATCATCAACAACATAAAATGAGTTTTCTAGCAACTTCACATTCATTCGAGGTCAAATACTTGAATTCGACAAGAAAATACCTAAATCGAAGCTAAAAGTGCCTAATTTAAGGCCACAATACTGATTTTAGACCTAAAATACTTGTGTATATGGTCTAGTTACAAAAGTCCAAAATGATGGTTTTTAATCAACATCTTACATATTAATGACATTACTCATCATCAACAACATAAAATGAGTTTTCTAGCAACTTTAGTTTCATTTACGGTCGAGTACTTGAATTCAATAACAAAATACCTAAATCGAAGCTAAAAGTACCAAATTTCAGTCCGAAAATACTGATTTTTTGACCTAAAATACTTGTGTATATGGCCGAGTTACGAAAGTCCAAAATGATGGTTTTAATCAACATCTTACATATTAATGACATTACTCATCATCAACAACATAAATGAGTCCAAAATGATGGTTTTTTTATGTTGTTGGCGATTCATGTCATTAACACTTGATATGGTTCATTAACACAACAATTTTTGTGGAGTGTATCTCGCCCCCTTTCAAAAGTATTTTTGTTTGAGTGTCGGTATTTCATATGATAAATCAAGTATTTGAATTCGAAATTTAAGTAGTTTGTGTTCGAATTCAGGTATTTTTGTCATAGTACACATATAATAAGGAAACAAACCAGTTATTCACTAATAAGCATTTATAGTCTAAGCTACTTCGAGGGCCTTAAACACTATTCCTACTTCGTATATTCTCCATCACTTGGAGGTATTGCAGTTCGAGCCACATCACAGCTTGGTGGTTCATGCCACATCACAGCTTGGTGGTTCATGGCATAACAGAGATCGATAATTCGAAAAATTCGACAAAATGTATCAACAGAATACACCTAAATTCTTGTTGAACTCATTGCACCTTTTGAAAAATCTCAATACATATACATCAATGGAAATGCAACAAGGGAAAGAAATTAAAAAATATTGAAACACGTCTAGTAACTGTATCGATCTCCCACTCTATGAAACCTCAACACCAAAAGAAGCGCAGAACCACACGAACTGTTGTTCCAAGAACACCAATCCATAGCTCAAACAACATATATCGTTTTACTCAAGTTTAAGTCTTCAGACTTTTTAGGTGGGCAGCTGCACATTTGCTGTAATTTTAATTTTTTTCTTCTTTAACATCCTTATTCATATGCCCCAGATAAATGGGAATAAGGGCGTGTGAAGAGATGTGATGTGCAAGCAAGACAACAGCTCCATCGTCATGGCTTGGGGTAAGGAATTTTGGAATAAGTTCTATATGAAAGCGAGGGATTTGACTCAACCTTATTTGGGGAAATAAAATTCACTCTGATGAGAATGTGAGCCGGGCGGTGAATCGTGGTAAAGCAACAACACCAACTGATTTCTTTTCGCAGAATTTTTTTTTTCTCCATCTTGAAGCTTGGACTGTGGTGGCATCTCTTTCTATTATATCTGACGCATCGTATTGATAAAGAAGAATGGGCAAAATAGTAATTTGAAATGTGAGGGAGTTTAACCTAAATTTATGCCTAATGTCAGTACCTATTTACAAAGTAAAACATGTAGGGACTGAATCATAACATCAAATTCTAATTAGGTATTTTTCACTAAAAATCCCTTTATTTAAACTGCGATAATTATTTATATTTTATTTTTACCTCAATCGTGACACCTATATGAGTATTTCGATCTAAAAACAAGTACAAACTATTGCCTTGTATGCTTGATCTCCGACAGTTGGCTTACATCGACCTAAAGGTAGTAGATCTAAATTTATTATAGTACGAAAAAACGGGAGAGTTCTGTTGATTTAAGTTGCACCATTAATGCATGAAATAATTATCATTATTGTTATTTTTCCTATGGAGAAAGGAATATAATAAAAAGCACTTAAGCATCCATTTCTGCTTTAAGATCAACGAAAGGCTAATGGAATAATATAAAATTCCCAACATTTCCTTTAATGATTTGAGTACCATACAACTTATGTGGTTCCCAATATGGGGGGTTGGAATTGAGTGGCATATATAATAATGCACTTTAAATACCATGATTAACTCAAAGATAATGTTTCTAATTAGCTTACTTTTCAAAATCATATACATAGCCTGTCGGCCTACTTACGAAATCAGTGTGGGTAACCTAACAATACCTTCTTTTAGGATTATAATCACACGATAAAGTAAGCAAGTTGATAAATTCAGTAACCCGCTAATTTCCTTCATGGTACTCATTATTCTTCGGTGAAAATCAAAAGGAAACTCCACACAAGTTAACTTTCTACGAACTTGGCCTTAAAAACAGCCCATATAATATTATTCTAAAAAGCCCAATTGGCCTTTTAACAATTTAGCCCACTTACCCGTGACTTCATCTTCCTCACTCAGCGAACACATAGCAGAGCAGACAGACACAGACTCGTGTGAGAGAGAGAGAGAGAGAAAGAGATAGATAGATAGAGAGAGAGAGAGAGAGAGAGAGAGAGAGAGAGAGAGAGAATAATGTTGAGCAACAAAATCTGATGACCTATTGCTTCTCCAAACATGCAACATCGAAAGGGGAAAAAAGGAAGTCGAAATTTTTGACCCATAAGTTAATCAAGATCAAGAATAGCGAGTAGTGTGCATCAGGGAAACAATTAACCTCCTCCTATAACAGCAAGTCAGGTGAAAAAAAAACGCTTCTTTTTGTTCTTAGCATCCCATGACGGCGCAGTTATAAACAAAACTCCCAGACCCATTCCTCGCAAGCAAATCCCACTGCGGCGGCAGATCTTCCTTTGGGACCCACGCATTGATCTCTATGTACCCTTCCCCTAAATTCCTCGGCCCGCCGATCACAATAAGCCTATCCCCACAAGCCCTAAAAGCCAAACCCCAGCCGAGCATCGAATCAGCTCGCTGGGGCAATCTCCCCTTTTTTACCCAAACCCCACTTTTCTTATCATACTTGCTCACCTCCATGGCGGCGTAGTCAGCTGCATAAAGCTCGTTATTCACAACTGCTATCAGAGGCGGCGCCGCCGACGAAGCAGGCATGTCATTCTCCGCCGTATTCCTCAGTGGGGACATATTCGGTATTTCCCTCCAAATCCCAGTCTCCAAATCGTACTCTTCGCCGCACGTGAGAATCTCTGAGTTATTACCGCCAATCCCACCGATGACGTAGAACTTCCCATCCATGAAAACGCCAGAACACATCTTCCTTGGCTTCTTCATGCTTGTGAGCTGCTTCCATGTCTGAGTCTCCGAGTTGTACAGCTCAGCCGAGCTTAGTATATTCCCCTCTGAGTCACAGCCGCCGGCCAAGATTGCCTTCTCCCCAAAACTAGCCGAGCCAAACAAGTACCTGGGCTGAATCATGGGCACCCCATTGGTCCACGTGTTGGTCAGCAAACTGTAACGGTAGATAACATGGGACATCATCACCCTCCCAAAGACTAAGAGCTCAGTGCCTACGGCTAAAGATTCTTTATCCCCACTAACGAAGCATTCGTTGGGTTCCATGGCTGGCAAATGCATCCATCGACGAGTTATTGGGTCGAAGGCTTCCCATTCGAGGGGCTGGCAAGAGAAGTAAACCCAATGCTCGACGACCCCTTTCTGTCGTCTAAGTCTGTAGATGTCTCCGCTGCTTATGAGCGAGCGAAAGCTACGGTTCAGACAAGAAATTGAACCGTAATCTCCCCTCGAGCAGTGTATGAGGCAGCTGATTGAGTTGTCCCGACCTATGGCGGGGATTAATGAGCTCGTTTCAGAGCTCTGTGATTGGTTCGATAGTTTGGGAAGTTTGTTGGCTATGGTATTATCTTGATTATCTTCGTTGGGCTCGAGGGGTCGTTTTCCCTGATGAACATCGATGTTTTCCAGGGTGTAATTCATGCACCAACTGGGGTTTTGCTCACAGGTTTGACGGTATTCACGGGTTACAAGGCAGGCGCGATCTTCTAACATGTCTTTCGAATAGCAGTCAGAAAGAATTGGCGAAATCTGCAGCAGAAAATTTGTTGCGGATAAGCTCAGCTCACGGAAGGGATGAGTAATCACCCTTAGCTGAATAATAATACTATGTAAAGGCTCATGAGCATCACAACTAACTGTATTGGAAATGAATAGATAAGTCGATAAAAAATATGGACTGAAACCACATCAAAATCAGCTAAGCATGTCGCAGGAATCGCGAAATCATCGAAGGAGATTGACAACCCATTTTCCGAAACAGCTCAAAATACCAAAAAAGACAATAACTTTTGATCGTGTAAAACGGACAGAAAGAAACTCATATAACATATGCCAAAGATCTCAGAAGCTCAGATCAAGCAAAGAAACCTGCCGAAACAAATACATATAGATTAAAGCTCCAATCTTGCATTGGATAAGGAACTTTCACACGGTCATATTAGATCTATCAAATCAAATCCACCAAAACGCACTTTCACCAACTGTAAAACAAAAGGGGCTAGAGGAAAGGAATAGGGAAATGAACATTCTTTAACTTCCATTTAAATCTGATAAAGAAAAATTCATGTAAGCGGAGAACTTACAGATTATGATTTGGTTGGGTAAGAAAACAACAATCTCTTCTTTTTCCTTGTATCTATGCCTGTGAGCTTTTTTTTTTTCCCTTTCTTTGTATTATTTGCTGTTGGCTATCTGTAATCTGTGATTTATACACATGAGTTTCTGATAGCTGAGGAAGATAAAATGAACTTTAAGACCATTTCTTGGGATACTCTGTGGTTGTGGAGAATGAAATGATAATCAGAGCAAAGTCTTTGAGCTTTGGCTTCGGTTTTGGGGCAGACCCACCCTCTCTCTTCTCTCTATAGCTCTCTCTTTCCTGTAAATATATTTTCTTTCTTGATTTTTCTTTTCGTAAATTACATTATTATAACAGATTATCACAACAATAAATGTGACAAATTGGAATGGATCTAGTATTCACCCTTCGGACACACCGATCCTATTAACAACATGGGTTATTATATCTCGTTTTCCTTTTCATAATAGAAAAAGAAAAAAGAAAAAGGAAGTTGCTTTTTATTGCAGAATTACATTTTAAATTAATAGGGACGGCATAAGCATACGTGTCACACACTGTCGCGTCGTACGGTATTTGCTAATTTAGTGTTTGTTTTCCATCGTTGAGCTGTTAACGACACATCGCGGTTTTTTGCGAGTTTCAGACCGAAATTAAATTATGCGATACTTGCGCTTAAATTCCTATATAACTCCCTTATCATATAAATATATCACTTAGGTATTTAATAGAATAACTTTTTCACAGATAGGTATCCGTTCCGCCGCAGGTACACCATACAACACATTTAGGTACACTATATCAACGTATTGTGGTACGTCATACATTGAAGAAATGGTACACCATATATCAACATTAGGTACGCCGTAACAACATAATTAGGTACACTATATCGACGTATTGTGGTACAAATACAAACATAGAAGGTACGGCGTGACTGAAGAACCTGGTACAAACAATTAAATCGGGTCCTTAAGTGATATATTTCTCTAAAAAGAGAGTTATGTGATAGAACGTTTGGCTAATAGGAATTTAAGTGGAGTTTCACCTTAAATTCTCCTTTTTCATTTCTTTTTTTTTTCCTTTTCTTCCTTGTTTCACATAAATATTACTATTTTTATTTTATTTGTCGTAATTTCCTCTCTCGTTTTTTATTTCCGAATGTGCTGTCGTATGTGGGGCCCAATTACAGCTTGGTGGTGGCGGGGGACCCGCCGATCGTTAACCTGCGATAGCCGGCGGTGACACGTGTGCAGTGATGTTGGACTATAATGTAAGGGCTTACGTGTAAGAGTAAATGAAGAAGAACAAAGAAACTTACGAGTTACGACTCAAAATCATGTGAAATCATTAAAAATGTACTGTAATGGGAACTTGCACGTTAGAAAAAAGGGATTTGGCAGAATGTGAAATGAGTCAAGATTGTATTTTGGAGTTTGAACTTTGCACCCTGAAATTAACAATAACATATGAAAAAAATTATATTTCCACTTATGTCTAAAATTAGAAACAAGATACATAATTCATGTGTATTAAATTTTCTTTTCAGCCTGAAACTGCAATAATGAAGGTCAAATTAGGTTAATGTCACATTGACTCGCACGAATTACATAAGTAGCCATGAATGTTATCCGTTAGTCGAAATAGTACTTAATAAGTGTAATTACTTAATTAATTAGTGATGCAACTTTCAACGTTATCTGCTAACTCCGAGAGATAAGATCGATTTAAAAGGTAGGACAAAATACTAATCCAAGAGGTAAAATTCTTCACGTTAGTTTAGGTCAAAAAGATGATAAAAACATAGTTGATTAAAGTAAAAGAGTGTAATAAAGATTCTTTTGTGTAAATCGTTTCGAATTAATTAGTTAAGAAAACAATTTCAATTGCATTCATTGTTTTGTCTGCATATAGGGTGTCGCCTCATCATCATTCACCATCACCAAATATCGGTTAACACATGCCTAGCTACACATAAGTAGCGAAGTTGACTTACGTTGTTCTTATAAAGAAAATCAGTTATGAAATGAAATCTTAATATTAGGAAAAGCTCGATTTCATATGTGATAAGAGTACTACTAAGGCACGTGCACCATCTTTACTCAAAAACTTAGACAAAAAAGGGCTAAAGATATGGTTTTTCAGTTTATGTGTGACCATTGACAAAGAAACTTCAAAACCAAGCAAATGCAAACATAACCCACATTAAAGATTCCGGCGTTCAACAAATACGTAACTAATTCATGTCGAGGCAACAATCATCCAATCAAGTAGGCACACGTGTCCATCAGTTGTATAAATCATGTGGAACACTATTGGGCTGTGTGCAAATGTTTCAACTAGCTTTCCGCTGTTGATATCTAATTGGTTGGTGGGCTCTTAATGATTATTTAATGGAGTATATATTATCCATTGGGACGTTAATATGTACAAAATGCAGATCATATTGTATACTTTCTAAAAGACAACTACTTTCTAGTTTCTTACACACGTTAATTGTAGGATTAACCCTCACAAATGTATTAATTTACCCTCGAGTAGAACGTATTTATTATATTCGTATATATTGCTAACTAGTCGGTAGCACAATAGGCAATACTTTTCAATGTGGAGACTGAGGATTGAAGCGGTCAACGCGCATGCATGAATAGCCAATAGCAAAAAAGTCAATGGAAGCAAAGCAACGTATTTATTTCTTGTGCTCATATTTATATCCAAAGTATCCTTAATTTTGTTTAGCAAGCGTCACATTCATTTTGACTCGCTTGAAAACTATAGCCGACGCTGTAATTAATTAAATCATACCGTATCCATTTATAATATAGTTTAGATTTTAAAAATAACAAAATAGATGGGAAAGGAAAAAAATAAAAATCCACTAGTTTGGCCAAAAGCCAACACTGGCCGAGTTTGATTATTGCAAAACATGACAGGGCCGCTTTAGACCATCACGTTATCGACAAAGACATTTGCCCGATCACTTTGGAAAGACGACACGGAGCATATATATATATATATATATATATATATATATATATATAATAATATATTAATCAATAATTAAACTCGTTAAGAGCTGAGATTATCGTTTTGGCACAAACACATCGCAAACATAATGTGTAAAATATACCTGTTTGTTCACATGGGTATGGAGCTCTTAAATTAAAGATGAGAAATAGTAATTTCAAGCATATATTCCAGATATGGCAACTAAGCTTGCGAATTATATACTTAAATCAATTAATTTGTTTGGAGATATTATATATAAATGGAATCTTACGGGTGAAAGAGTTTCGGATTCGACTTAATATATATTAGTTGATGATCGTGAAATGCAATTACTCAATGGGAACTTTAGAGCACGTACCAGGGAATAATTTAATGTGTAATTGCATTATTGTGAAGGCAAGTTCATTTCGTCTCCCACCACGGAAATTATCTTGTTCGCGGACAAGTAGATATACCTGGAATATTTTTACATATCAGATTATTAGATTATACAATTAGCTACCTAGCATCTTATAGAAGATTTTTTTTTTTTTTTATTGCGTGAGAGATTAATGGCAGGAATTGTTTATTCGTTTTACTCAATCACTGTGGAAAACCCTATGAACTGTGTGTTTTCTCTAATTATATGTTATCTCAATCTCCGATTATGCATAGATTATACTATTATATCTAGGGCTATACATTCGAAATGAATATGGACCTAAACAAACCCCATTATTTTTTATACATAACTTCTTAATATTCATTTACCGATTTACGTGCCGTAAGCTTCTAATAATCAAATTGCGCATACACACACGTACATATATATAAAAACAACCATACTCAACAAATAACTAGTTCGATCGTGTCTTAGGTTAAACAAACTTGCACCCTTCGAAGCAAATTTATCTATTTTTTCAAAAACTTCCCACGAAAACAAAGATAAAGGAAAATGTCAATGGCATATATGCAGGCATAACATTTCTTTTTTGTTTCTCATACATGTCGGATTGATGCAACGGTACTTATATTGATGACACAAGCTCCATCATTGAGGAGAAAAAGTTCAGAGTAAGTAGAAAGAGACCATTACACTGCTTTATTTTTCATAGCACACGCAAAACTTATACACAAGCGCACACACACACACACATAATATATAGATATATAGATAGAGAGAGGAAAAAAAAAAGAAAAGATCATTGGTGGGACAAAATCATATTGCTAGGGTAGACGATATTGATACATTATTAGGTGCTAACCACTTGCTATAAAATTAGGCAGCATAGGAAGTCAGAGACGGCACAATTATTGCAAAATGAATTATGAAAAAATAAACAAATATATGGTACTCCGAACACAACGTGGAGTCATATGGAACACGACACGAGACACTTACTTGGGTCATGGAATATATACGTTTTCTTTCGTCTTCTATTAGATTTAACGAAATGCCTAATTTAATTACATAAGGCCCAGTTACATGGGTCTAACCCATTACATGGGCCTATCTATTTATATCATCATATCATCAACTATCAATATATTATTTTGTTATCGTTTAGTTGGAAATTATTCGAATTACATCATTATTATTCGTGTCGTTTGGAATCAGTGTATTGTTCCCATAACGACCAACAAACATGACATGAGACTTTAAGTCTGATTTGTACCCAATATAGACATGCAAACCCTATCAACATAATTACCAACCTATTACATCACCTTCACCCCCAATATTGTAGTGTTCATTCATTTATGGTTTTATTATTGGACAACTATGTATAGTCCAGACACTGGGGCCTCTTTTATGCTTAATTTTCTTCATCATGTATTTGTCAAGTGGATCATCAATAGTTCTTAGTATTTATGTTTATGTACTGTTTCCATTGTCGCTCTTCAGGCCAGTTAATGCAGTTGGATGAAGATCAATAAGAGGTTGAAAGCGCAAACACATCACATGACTTTTTCATACATACTAAGGATTTATGTGTTGTAAGGTGGTCCATGATTATGAAACTAAACTGTATATGAATATGAATGCAGTTGACGCTACATGGGTTGTCTGGGTCAATTCGACCAATATGGGACTGATACATTATTGAAAATCTGCAGAATTGTGGAGATCGATGCAAGAGAGAGAGAAAAAAAGAAAATAATATTGTGTGGCCATGTAGTTCAAACATGTTTTTTGGGTCTCCAAAAATGGATTTCGAGCTTCCGATGAAAGGATATAGGCGCCTAGTAGGATTGATATCAATGCTCTATGTTCATATTACGACATACGTTTCGTGTGGAAAACCATCAAATTAAAATTTATCGTACATACCGCCTTTGTCGTGAAATGATAAATCTTCACTCTCACATAATCGCACAATTTCGCAGAATTTGAAATCTTTGTCCAGAAAGCCTAATGCTTGGTCGTGAAAGCAATGCACGACAGTGACTATAAATTACATTACCCCATGATGATCAGTGCATTAATATACGTAATTGTCATAGTTTATTAAAAATTAACTAATGAATATAAGACCCTAGATTCTCGCCGTAAAATACTCTTAACGTAATCCCATCACGTGCACGAGTGTTACATCTCATTAATTATTCTTGCTAACAGACAAACGACGAAGTTCATTTAACCTGACAATATACTAATATTATGGCTCATTATTAGGGTTTATTTTAGGACGAACTAGTCGCATTTTCACTCGGAGAACTAAAATAGTATGATTTAATTGATTTAGATGATGACTCGAAGGGCAGAGTTTACTAGACAACACACGTGTTTGGTCTTGGTCTGACTGGTTGATATGTTTATATGTAGGAGGATTTAAATTAGTAAGGGCTTATATAAAACAAATTATAAATAAAATGTGTGTTTGGTTAGTGGGTTTATATGATATGTATATGTTTGGATAAACATATATGGGTATTCGATAAAAGTACATTTATACCCTCAATTACATTATATTATACGACAAATAAATCATCAACAATGACGCAATCTTTAAAAAATGATTCCTCTCACCTATTTGAACCTTCTGCCAATTAAATGACGACAAATAAATTATCAACAAATAAATTAGAGACGGTGTGAAAGATTGCTTAGTTTCTGCTAAGCAATTACCAACAAATAAATTAGAGACGGTGCTTCTGCCATTAAAAGCCATGACGACAAATAAATTATCAAATTATCAACAAAGTCATTACAAGGAAGCGTCTGCCAACACCTTAGTTTCTCTTACCTATATAAACCTATAGATTGCTGTAGTGTAGCCTGCAACTTCTGATTCCTCCGTTAAAAAGCAAAAAAAAAAAAAAGAAATCGTGTTGTAACTTCCCTATGCCATAGAAAGTTAGAGACGGTGCGGTGTGTTAGAAGTTTCATGTCGTGTGTTTTATTGAGGTTTGAGGGATATTAATGTAACTTAATAAGTGGGTTTTCACTAACCCACCTCTAGGCTGTGTTTATCTAAACCTTCTCGTGTGGGTTTAAACCTATTTTATATAAACCCATGGCTTATATATATCTATGAACCAAATATATCAATATATTGTAAACCCATGTTTAAAACTCCTAAACACTCCAACCAAACAAAGGCTGAGTGGCCAACAAATGCCTCATCCATTTTATAGGTTCATTTTATAAAATTTGAGTTGCGTTGTGCTTAGACTATTAACGCAAGGGGCCCTCAAAGATGGCTAAGAATCAGGCAAAGCTTGTCTTAAATTCAGCTTTAGAAGTTGAAGTCATTAATTTCGGCTCTTAATTGGGGGGAACATATATATGGAGAAGAACGTTATCGTAAAATGAAGATAAAAAGAACACATCTAGAATCACCACGCTTGATTTTTCAATATTCATATTGGTCATATACTGCATTATCCACTTGGCCGACGATGCTCGTTCACTTATTTTGACCATTAGCGAACAGCTTAAAAAAATTGATAATAGTAAACTTGTCACGTATCTCTTCATACATACGCAATTTAAACTGAATTACTAGTTTGTCTTCCTAAAATCATTCATCATTATATTATTTATTAATTACCTCCCTCGTATGGATATATTGTCGTCACGCGCACAAATTAGATAAAAAAACTCGCCATCAAATATGAAGTAATATCAAACTCTTGCAACGAGAGACAACCCACTACCCTCTTCGATGCACTTGTCTTCTCCAACACTGCTTCTTACATGTGTTCCCCTTTAAGCACAAATTTTCACATTTTAAACTACATCACTGTCCACTCGTCGCTTCGCTAGAAGACGAGGGTACTCATATCACAATACACAACTCACACCCACACATACACACACTTATATATATATCGTCTTCATCCATTATTATTATTTACTATCAGAAGACCATAATAGACCATACAGTTACTTCTCTCTCAAGAAAATCCTGATAGACAGAAACTTCTCTACTGAGACAGAATTTTTCTGATTATTAATTTGTTTTTTATCTATGTCATCGAGTAGAAGATCGTCTCGCTCTTCAAGATCACAATCATCATCATCAGGAACTTCTTCTTCTTCAAGGATAAGCGATGACCAAATAGCTGATCTCATCACAAAACTGCAGCGTATTATACCTGAAATCCGCAATACAACTACCTCCCAAAGGGTACGTAATATACATGTGTTTATATATAAATATATAATACACACTCGTGTGGAAGTAGATTGCGGTGTGAAGACTCTGATGTGTTCCCTTTTGGTTTGTCTGCAAATGCATAATTTATATGTTTTATTGTGCTTATTAGGTTTCGCCTTCAAAGGTGTTGCAAGAAACATGCAATTATATCAGAAGCTTGCATAGAGAAGTCGATGATCTAAGCGGTAGGTTGTCCGAGCTTTTGCAATCGACGGACACTGATCAAGCAGCTATTATAAGAAGTTTGCTAATGTAATAATAATTGTTTTATCTATAATTTCTCAAGTATTATGCTCTCTCATTCTGCTAATTGTTGTTTAAAGTTGGCCACAGATCATACATTGTTACTATACATTATTAGACCAACTTGGGACGGACTTCTCTACCCTAGAATCTAAGATTATGTAATATAATATTTGTTGTACTAAGAAGGACTTCTCTACCCTAGAATCTAAGATTATGTAATATAATATTTGTTGTACTAAGTAGCTATTTTTTTTATCAATTAGCCAAGTTATGCTATACAGTGGGTGTTGTTTGTTTAATCGCAGTGATGTATGGGGTGATGTTGTGTAAATGTCATATTTAACATTATGTATATTATGTAGTAAAAGTGTTTAATATGTTCATTTGAGGTAATATTTAACGTGATAGTTATTAATATTTGAAAATCAAGTGTTATTTTTAAGCATTAATTATAAGCATGTTACATAATCCATCATTAGAATTATTATATTTTTATGCTTTAAACATAGTTTTTTTAACAAATTATTAATGATAAGTATTTTATATATTCTTCAATATAATTATTTTAAGCTTTAATAGATTAATCAATATTAATATAAGTATTTTCTATAATCCATCAACATACTTCTTTTATTTTTTAGGCATTAAATAGAATTTTTTTAAGATTTAAATATGTTGGTTATGTATTTTAAAATAGGAGTAAGGGTAGTACATAAGGCCATCTCCAATCATTTCTCTATATATAGAGTTGCTACAGTGCAATTCCTCTATATTTACAGTATGAATAGTACTAACAAACTCCAATCATCATCTCTATATTTTCCTCTACACAATATAATATTCTTAAAGAATTTCGTTTTACAATAATTTATATATAAATAATAAATCATAAATAATTGGGTCATAATTTAATTATTAAAATTTTGAATTTTATATTTTTATGGTCAAAATTAAAACTTTTATGGTTTTTAGAAGGTAATTAACTTAATTGTTTAATGGAAAACAGAAAATAATTAATATTTAAATAGTTAAAACAAATACATTCAAAAAAATAAAGTAAACTTAAAAGAAAAAATGAAAAAAAAAATCTCTCTCCTCGTCATCATCATCTTCCCCTTTTTCACTTCCATTCCCCCATTTATCGTCTCTTCTTTAACAGAAAATCAAAAGAAAAAACGGAAAAAAAAAAAGAAATTGGGATAGCGGGTGAACAGTGCCCCGCTACAGATCGCGGGGCACTGTAGACTCCGCTGATTTTGGCGTCGAGTTTGGCGGTGCGTTGGAGCTCCGCCAACGCCAATTCTTCAGTCCAACGCCATAGATAGCGTTGGTTGGAGATTCCCTAAGGAATGAATGTTAAAAGATAAGGGATGATTTTTGTCCAAAGAAATATTGAAAATATCACCCCATCACGTCACCCTGCTTTTTAGGGGTGATCCAAAAGCTGAAATATCACCCCGTTTTGATCACCTCGGTGATCATCCATCACGGTGATGACTTATCACTCACGCTAAACAAACGCGGTGATTAGGAAGCGATGTAAGGATCACGGTGATGTTTTGGAGGATCATCCCAAAACAAACACCCCCATATTGTTATTATAATTAATTAAGATGAGAGAAAGGCCGGTCGATCTTGGTTGATCACGTCATAGCTAATTAAGCCCAGCAAAGTAATGGGCCAATTGCTTATTGGGCTTGAATAGTCCAAAATTAATGGCCCGTCTTTTTAGTGTTCTATTCATTTCATAGTGGCCACTAGACTTCGTGAAAACTATACATTTTGTTAAGATCGGACGGCTCAAACGACACAAAATTATGGCAGCGAACGCGAATCGGCAGCACACAATATGATATCAACGCAGCGTAATAACGGAAAGAACACAACGATATAACGTGGAAAACCCCCTTCAATTCGACGGGGTAAAAACCACGGGACCAAACGATCCAAAATCCACTATCACCATGAGCAAGTACAGCGAATTACACCAGAACCCAACCACAAACAAGCTATGACACTAAATCAAAGCTCCAAAAGCACCACAACTCAAAACAAGATCAAAAGATCAAATTCGTCACAGAAAATCGCAGCAGACTTCAAAAATTCGTAACTCACAAACCAGACCTCGAAATGAAAATCCCTTCGGGGAGAATGAAGATCAATGAGTCTTCTACCTTCTCCTGAAATTTCAGGCCAATCGGACAACGTTTACCCCTCCAAATGTGAGAAATACGAATCTGTCGCTGGTAAAGAAAGATGCTGAAAATTTGTGATTTTCTTGAGCTGCTCAAGATCTAATCGATCTACTCTCCTCTCTTATTTTATTAGCTATATGTGGGTGTAGAATGGGCTGAAATAATTACTCATTATTGGGCTTTTCCGAAACATAGTTGGGAGCCCAAATAACCCAACACATTTGCCCCAATGTTAGGTTTTGTTCCTAATACTAGACACCCAACAAACAAAATCGGTATATTTTGTAACTATGATGTATTTTACATCGTTTAATCTCCATAGCCAACAATTAAAGAGCAAAATCATAGGAGTATTATTATCGGTATCCTTTGTATACATACTAATTTCTTTTTTTCAGGAGCTAATTGGTTTCTAACGCTAAAGCCATCATACCCGTATAAAGAAAAGATACATATCTGATAATATATAGGCGTATCATCATCATCATTCATCTTCGTTATAGAATAATCGATGCCTATTATTCCAATAATGCCTCTTTTACAGGAGCGTAGTGCTTTTGCTGCAATTCAAAATAAATAAAGTGGTGAAAGATAAATGAAGCAAAAAATACTTTCACACAACTTATTATTACCTTAAAAAGTTGACACTAATGTCACAAAATAAGGTGCCCACAAAAGTTAGGAATCCCATGCATTAAAGTAAAAGATAATTTGGCATTTTTATTGCAAATATGTTAAAGTTACATTTACACTTCACTCGTGGGGTCAACTTTAGTTCAATAGGGCCGAGACTTCGAATTGTTATATTTATATTTTACAGATATTTGCAGCACTATAAAATGGGACCCTTTTGGAATGAAAAAAGTATGCGCAATTTTGGTGTTTTGTCAAAGATAAATTAGGCAGGTTTTGCATGCCTTTTTTCCTTTTTACACTAACGCTCAGTAAAATCATTACCTAATCACGTAAAAAGATCAATTGATCGCCAATAATTCTTATTATTTATTACCATATTATGTCTCTGTTAGTGCTGATATAATTGTAAACTAAATTAAAAATACATATTAGAATCGGGGGTGAAACAATTAAGTTTTAAAGCCCTCTATAATTTCATCAATACATAATGAATCCTCGATGTATAAATAAAATATATATACATATATGTATGTACCTGTATATAATAGCATGGCATATCAGCTAATGATATATAGGCCAAGTGGCAATAGTCGTATACCTCCTACAATATAGAAATATATACCATTCAATAGCGAAAGCATATCGACATTTTCAATGCCCTACCCCTTATATAGTTATATGCTTATCGATTTGAAATGATTCATCACTTACTTTTCTTTTTTGTTTTTCTTGCCTGAATGTCTATACTATATACATCACATTTCTCTATAGTTATATTATGATATATGATATCAATTTCAGTTCCATGATGACATTTTCTCATCCATCTTTTTTTGTTGGTCTAATACACAATCAATAGTTCACTTTCACACACCACAATAGCTAGCTGTAAGATAATAAATATTATTACATACTATATGACTTTGGGTTCTTTAAATTTGAAAGCTGCCTTTGTCGGACAAATCACCGCCGACCTCTTATCAATCACTCTCGCACCACTATTGCTACATGCCCTCCCAAAAATTAAACTATATAGACGATTTCATTTACTTAGCAAATAAAATCATTATCATTGACTAAATTATGTGTTCACCCTAAAAGAAATAAAGAAAAGAAACAAAAGGGACTACGATGATTGGGTTATACGCTCCGTCTATATATAATGGCTTGGTGGAATTTTATTCTAGAGCGTCAGTATGTATATATATTTAAAATATAACATATATTATAACTCTGGCGGGAAATGCCGATGTGAAGAAAACAGACGGCAATAAAGAATTTCTTTTTGGCATTGTCATGCATGGATCCCATCCCAGCCTTAACTACTATTATAAAATCGACATACAAAAGCATATAAATGAAAAAGACAAACTGAAATTTTACGTTATACAACAAAATACTTTTACGTTATACAACAAAATACTGAAATATTAATTAAGTCCTTGACAAAGAAGCTACGCCGATCCAAAATAATATACTTGTTAGTCAAAATTGTTTAAAATATGTGAGCGAAAGATAATATAGAGAAAGAAGAATTACCTTTGGAAGTTACCATTGGCTTGTCTATTTGTCCATTCACATTTGAGATTTTTATTACATTATTATTATCATAATTCTTTTCCTCTCCTTCAGCTTGCAAGTTTTGCAAATCACTGACTTGGCAAATTTTGTGCTTCTCCATGTAGAATAACCTGTAAATAAAACATAATTATTTGTCATCAATAATATAAATTAAATAACTATAACAACAAGATATAAATGAAATACACATTTATTTTATAAATGCACTGAAGTATCACTCTAGAAAGTATATTATAAAATCAAGTTAGAATGTTTTAACCGCTTCGAGTCGTTCTCAAACCCCAACTAAAACTCGACGATCAGTATAATCATTCAATCCATATTTCAAAAATAAGAAATTGCCATAAATTCATTTTTAAAGTCGTTGGTCAATGGTCATACACCCGAATTTGGAATATAATAGTAATAACATCTCTCCATCCTTTTATGTATTTAAAACTGCCATCTCCATAAATATAATCTGTTTGCGGTTACACTAATTAAAATCATATACTACAGTATATAGTTTAAATTGAATCCAATTAAGTTAATGTTCAGATGAAAATTTTGCTACGCGTTAACTTGATTTTTTAAAAAATCAAACGTATGGTGAGGATTTTCAAAAAAAGGAGCTGGGCATCATATCGTATGCACTTCGAGTCACGAACAATGTCCAGCAAATTATATTGTGATGTAATGAAAAAAGAAAAGTAGTAACAGGCTATCAATCTATCAAGAATTTGTAGTGAATTAAAGACGGACACATCATAGTGAGGCGAGCGTGGGTGTGGGGCTTGTTGTCCATGCACACCTATTTATTACAATCTCATGAAATTCAGCGTTTTCTTTTATTTTCAGTTTCTTTATTTATTATATTTTAATTAAATTTGCTGTTTCAAACATCCATTCATGCCCGCTCAAAAAGCAGAAGCTCGTTTATTTATTTATTTTTTTTGAAATATAATAATCTGAAAGCATCCCACACCACAGTTTTCCAAGAAGACTCAGAAATGCTTCCTTATTCTTGGTCGCTTTTCCGTCTATGGAAAAAAGAAAAACCTTTGTTAAATAAAGAATAAATATATCATATTGTTTGGGTTGCTGGTTCCATACTCTTCTTTTTTTAAATCTCGAGGCAGGCAATAAGGTACATGTTTAACTTATGAACCACTGTAAATATGGGTTCAGCTTACAGTGCCCTGTTCATGATTTACCAAGTCAAAAATCATGAGTGGAATGCTAACTTAGGAGGTTTATTGTTTTTGAATTGATTCCGATTGTTAAAGTATATTGCTTTTTGTTTCAGGGGATAGAGATCGAATCCTAAGCATTTCTTTACTTTGAGCTGGGGAGTGGTGAAAAAAGGCCACAAAAGTTTTGATTTTTAGGTGAGAAACACTATGTTCCGTTTCATGGGATATGATCTGTTTGTGTAAAAGATTAAAAGGGTGTTTAAGCCTTGAACCTTTTTGGAAGGTATTTCTTATTTATTTGAACTTTGTGTAGTATTTGTGCCCAAGAAAGAGCCTTTTGCCAATTTGAACATGCAAGAAAGAAAGAAGGCAAGTAAGTAACTTGTCCAGAATATGAAAAACACGGCAAACAATAACAACGATTCAAACAGTGGTGCGTTGCCGAATAAGAAAGAAAGGCATATTGTTTCTTGGTCTCAAGAGGTGAGGATATTTTTTCCGGTTTTCTGAAAAATAATGCTGCTGTCTATTTTTCTGGCCTTTTTATTTCTCTGTATTCCTTTTATTGCAGGAAGATGATATTCTTAGGGAGCAAATAAGGTTACATGGCACAGAAAAGTAAGGTTCTTGCTGGTTCCATTTACTTGTTAAATCACTGTTAACGTGATTCTGAGATGTCAAGGCTGTGATTCATATTTGTATAATTTTGTGATAGTTGGACTATCATTGCATCGAAATTCAAGGATAAGACGACAAGGCAGTGTAGAAGAAGGTTGAATAATACTCATCTTCCTTAGATTTTGAATCTTGAATTTGAACTCTCAACTCCAACAACTACTCATATCGGTCTTTTGTGTTCAGATGGTTCTCTTACTTGAATTCAGATTTCAAGAAAGGAGGATGGTCACCCGAAGAAGACATGCTCTTATGTGAGGTTGTCTATAACATTACCACTTAATTCGCTGTGTCTATCTGAAATACTCCGATTTAGTCCCTTTTCTTACCTACATAAATCTTTTCAGGCGCAAAGGTTATTTGGAAATAGATGGACGGAAATCGCAAAGGTTGTCTCGGGAAGGTAATAATGGTCACAATCTCTCATTTTCTTGGTTTGTGGCTGATAAAGAGAAACAAAGAATCATTAAACGGTTGATATCTGATTCTCCAGAACTGATAACGCTGTGAAGAATCGTTTCACGACTCTGTGTAAGAAGAGGGCGAAGCGAGAATCAGCACTTGCTAAAGAAAACAATGATACTTCACACATCGATTTGTACAGCGAAAGGGTTATCTTCTCAGAAAGTGTTCCACCTCTTAAAAAGATACGGTACTGTTTCATAATCTCTCTCTTTTTTTTGCCCTTTCGCCATAGATAAATACTGAGGTCAACGGTAACTTACATAGGACTTGTACCTCAAATCAAGAAGAGAAAATACCTGTGGTCGATCTTATACAAAGGAACCCTTTTGCAGTTCTTGCTCATAATGTCCAGGAGACGACAGCAGCCAATAAATGTAAGATAGAGAGCTTGCGTAGATGTTTACTGTGTTTCTTTAGATTCAGATATATATATAGAGAGAGGCGATGTGCTCATAACTTGATTGTTATGCAGCTGAAAATTCAATAACTCAAGAAGGGATGTTTCTTAAGAAGGACGATCCGAAGGTAATTGCATTGATGCAACAAGCTGAGCTGCTAAACTCACTCGCAATGAAGGTAAACTCAGAGAAGACGGAACAGAGTCTTGAAAGTGCATGGATGGCAAGTTCTTACATTTCCAGCTTGTCTTTATATCACTATCTCTCCATTGATTACACCATGCTGAGATTACGATTTCGCAATAGCTTCGAACTAGAATGAAGATGATTATTACATGTTTTTTTTTTTAAACCAGGTCCTTCGAAATCAGATGAAACAAAACAAAGGAAGTGGTTCAATGGAGGAGTTAAGCAGCTGTTGCGAAGGAAGCTTACCATTATGGAGGTTAGTTAGTTCGAGTGCAGAAACGAAAAATTGAGATAATTTAATGTCTCATAAGAATTGATCGGCTCTATAACCGGCTGGTAATTTCAAACAGGGAATCTGATATGTATGAGCCATCTCCTTCAAGTTCTGAGTACAGTACAGGGTCGACCGTTCTTGCGCCTTGTTATAGACCAGAAGAAGCTCAAGCTCAAATCAGTGTAGTAAAACAGATTTTTATTTCAGAAAATCAACATGAGGTTAAGCAATCTCTTGCCCAAGAAAGTGGAGTATGCATTAGCAGCCATGATGAGACAAGGACAAACCAAGGTACAAAAGTAGGCAGATTGGTTGACATGAATGGTTCATTAGCTATTTTTCTTCGATATTACAACATATTCCATATGTGCAGAGGATGATGTGCTGCTGTGTGAGGACATGAAAGAAAATAATGCGGCGTCGCATGACTTTGCTCATGCAGAAGCAGAATTCAATTCTCCACTTCAGGTGACTCCAATGTTCAGGGCGTTGGCCGCTGCTATTCCAAGCCCGAAATTCTCAGAAAGTGTATGCATGATTTCGTTTCTTACACGCGTTCTGCTAACCAAATCAAAAAAAGGGTATCATCTTTATCTCTTTTGTGGTGCAGGAGAAGCATTTCTTGATGAAAACAGTACTAGGAATGGAGGAGTCGCCTTCGTGGACTACAACAAGAGCAGATCCTTCACGACCTCCTCTGTGCAAGAGATCTCTTCTGCATTGCCTATGAAGGTCGAGTTTCGAAGCACCAAAATCTACTGGGACGCTAAGTAAACTACATATTTCTTCTTTCGGTTTCTTTCATGGTTGGTTTCCCCAATAAAGGCCTCAAGAGATGAGGTTGGAATGCTAACGGAGCATTTTTAGTCCGTTCTCTGAGTCCTATGACTTTACATATCGGTTATATATGTGTGTGTGGTTTCTTGATATGTCCTCTGCCATTCTTTTATTTTTCTTTTTTTCTTTTTCCTGGGAACTTTGGACAGTGGTGTCCAATTGTTTCAAGATTTGTCTTTCTTCAAAGGCTAGATAAGCCCTATCCTATACTGTACAGACAAACCAATTACACTAAACATCACCTGCTAGTTGGCATCTCGCCAAGATTTTCTTGAGAAGTGAGAGTGAGAGTGAAGCAAAAGAGGATCTTCGAGGCAGCTTCTTTTGCGGATTATAGTGTGCAGAGGATGAGCAGCATTTTGCGTCCTCAGTGTATACCATAATATCTAATGGATTGATGGATTGATGATGTAATAGAATTGACATTATGTTTGGGAGTGTCTTTCTTCATCTTTGTCAATAATAACTACTACTCGACATATCACTTGAATCGTATTCGTAGCGTACCAAACTAACTAACTAACTATATGTAAAAGACATTCAAAGAGCAACTGAACTATTGAAGCACGAAAAAAGAAAACAAGCAGAAGCACTTACATTGAAGAGTCTGTCTCTTCTCTGCAGCCATTGCGAGACTCTGTGTGGAAGATCTTTTCGTGAAGAAAAAAAAGGTTAAATTCCATCTTTATTTATTAGCTGATCAATAAAGAAGGATGGGAGGGAAGTTCATACAAAATAAAGTTACGCCCCATGATTAAAGATTTACAACATCTATTGTTGCTGCTGGTCCACCTCTATATCTTAACTTATTTAAATAATAATCCCCTCCTTTAAGTTTCGAGAGAAGGGTTGAAAAAAATATAATTTTCTTTCCTTTTGCAAGTTACAGGTAACCATGCATGCGGACACCCCATAGTTAATCCTATATAAATTCATTACATTTATTTATGTATATGCCATCTTATTATCAAATGATGTGATCATCTGCATCATGTAACTATCTGAGTGTGTCCAAGAAATATGTTCGTGGCTAGGTTAATTAAAGCGTACGTGTGGAAGTATTCATTCTAAACATGAGTAAAATAATTTGTAATCCAAATCGAAAAATTTGAAAGAAAACATTATAGTGGTGTTTTTCTAGGGTTTGGTCGTCGTCCTCGTGGAAATTAGCGCGATTATGGCGGACATAAACGTTTTGGAACATATCGATCAAATGACCCCAAGAGTTCCCCCAAACACTTCACTAAATGAGTTAGCCATTAATAATAAAATAGTTATTGATAATAAGGCATCTTCATCACGCGAAGTGTTTCAAGGGAACTCTAGGGTACATCCGATGAGCTCTTCTATTGTGTTTGTGTATAACTAGTTAACTAACACTCACATATATGTGTATATATCATTTGATTGCTATATTTCTGTTCCTCGCTCTATTATGGCTATTTATAAACCCTAGCTGTTGTTCTTGATGCTGCCTTTTTTCTACATATATTCTTATCCTCTCTCATCTCTCGTCTGGCATTTAATTACGATACAAGATGAACCTAGACAACATTGTTGTATAGATGAAAGCTAGGTGAACGAACATATATCATTTTCACAGCATCTTTTTGGTTGCTCTACCTTTTTGCTAGCTTTATGACGGAAAATACACGTACATATATCAAGGGGATGTGTTGTTTATGGATGTACTGTACGTACGTATTAAGTCATTATACACCTCTAAATTCTAATCTAATCTTCATGCAAATGTATATACAAACACTCGTAGGGAGGGATAAGTTATATATTTGTTCCGAAAATTAGGGCATCGGCATATGAGAGCAACTCGATATTCAGATAAATAACCGCAATTGAACTTTAGTTAGGCCTAAGGCAGAACATTGCATCATCAGCCCAACATGTAGCAAAGCAAAAACAAGGCCCAGTACCTATGCAGATAATAACGCATGAAAGAAAGAAGAAAAAAAGAAGAAATATTGTGATGTAGTTAAAGTTCAAACTTGTGAAAATTATAAAAATGAGTCACTAAGTATGCCAATTTTCGATTTTGGGTCACTGTATTTGCTAGTTACAAAACTAGGTCACTAAGTATGTATATCTTTTTTCTTATTATATACATACTTAGTGACCCAAATTTGTAACTATATACATACTTAGTGACCTAGTTTTGTAAGCAGTGATCCAATTTTGTTACTATATACATACTTAGTGACCTAGTTTGTAACTGGCAAACATAGTGACCCAAAATCGAAAAATGGTATACTTAGTGACCCATTTTTATAATTTTGCCTTCAAACTTGCCTGCGCTATTTTCTTTCATTCGCTTGTTTGGACAAATTTCGTTTCAGGCCCTTGTCAGATTTTTTTTTCAGTTTTCAGGCCCTTTCAGAAAAATATTTAGTTTTAAGGACCCGATTTCTGCAGTAACATTTCATTGTTCTGCAGTAATACTTCATTGTTCTGCAGTAACCAGTGTTTTAAAAAGCGAAATATAGCGCGCGTTAACGGGCGCAATAGCGGAATTTTACATTGAAACGCGACGAAGCGTTAAAAAAAGAGTAAACCTTACAATTTATTATTACCAGTAGAGAGATACTATTTGTGGCCATGAGCTGTAATGATTTAATAGAACACGTACAAACTATTCATTTTGGTTCTACTTTTTAAAATTTTCTATTACTTTTGTTAGGCCGATTTTATCCAACCTTGATCTGATTCATAGGATTAGTATTACCTTATACGATGAAATACGGAAGCGATTAATCAGTAATACCACGAGACGGATTGTAGAGTTTGACGGCGAGATACGCGCGAGTTCTTCAGCAAAGTCGTCAACTCAATTAATGAATCAACAACCCTAAACACTGATGTGTTTAGGGTATTTATACATATGCCCTAATGGGCTAACTGGGCCCAATCTAACTAATATACCCACAAGTCGGGTATATTTACAATTTGGTCCTAGCCTAGAATAAACTACAAGATTAAGATAATTTAATTAATTGAACACAATAAATAATTCCTAACAATCTCCCCCTTTGTGTTCAATTTCCAATTTAGCGCTGGTTATCTTCGTCTTGTGATCGTACGGAGTCCTCAAAGAACACGTATCGGAGTTGTGTACGCGAAAGCATTTGCATGCATGTTCTTCTTCGTTTACCTCCTCCTTTATCTTGTCTTGTGACCTCTTCTTTAGGAGTTCCAAGCTCACCGTGTTCTGATCTTCTCTTCTTGTGTTCCAGCTCTCCCTTCGATAGTCGCGACTCCCCCTACGTTTGTTCAACCTTGTGTTGGGAAGGGAGTTTTCTTTAAACTCGAAAAGCTGTACACGAGTCTGCAGCTTTGATCTTGAAGTCCATGCTGAAGTTGTTTGCCGTATCTTGTCATTTGAGTCCGATCTCTCCGTTCGATTGTAGCTCAACTCCCCCTACGTTTGTTCAACCTTATGTTGTGATCGGGGTGTTTCTTTAAAATCGGAGAGTCGTACATGAGATGACAACTTCAATCGTTGGACTATGTGGTCTTCGTTTGATTCTTGACGACGCTTGAGATTTGGCATTTTCTGATCTATATTGCACTTTCGTCGTGGTGCTGCTCCCATTTTGCTCTAGTACTCCTCCCCCTCATGAAGATCGAGCTAGGGAGATCATCATGCGATGGGTCAAAATGGGGCATCGTCTTTGGCAAGAAGATCGCGTCGTCGGGACAAAATGATGGAGTTGATTTCGCGGCGAAAATGATGGATGGTCAGATTGGGTAATAATCTGACGGAGCCACAAAGGCAATCCGTCGACACGACTTCAGAGTTAAACTCTGAGACGTGGCCTGTGACAACAGGGCTTCATAAACCGGGGCCACATAGGCGTCCCGTTAACATCAGTCTAGGAGCATAGCTCATAGGTGACGGCCTGAAACCGTTGTTGTTTTGATGTTGCAACGGCAGAACTTCCTTCCGATCATCGAAGCATGTCGCAGTAGGACATGTCTACGAAAGTTCTGATCTGGTCACAAAGTCCAGATAAGAAAAAATGTATGTGTCCTAAAAAGATATAAAAATATTTGGATGGTGAGGACACACTAGACTCGATGTGTTCAATAAAATTCAGTGGTGTGGGGCTGACTACCACTTAGTTCAATATCTCCTGCTTCCAAGTGAAGCAGTGATAGATTACGCGGCTCCCCGTGATTTAGTGAAACATCGGTCTGTTGGGAGATCGATGAGTGGGTAAGGCTCGGTTGTGCATGCGCCGTTGGACCTAATGCGGCGACTTCTACTCGGGGGCTAATAAAATTAGCTCCTGCACCTATATGGGATGGCCCGAATATTTTGTGAGATGAGGGATTATTTGTATCTTTCGCTCTTCGATCTATCAAGAATATCCAATATGGCTTTTATGAACTTGAATCGTCACTAACACTCGGCTACGTTCCGGGGTTAGGTTCAGTTTGGTCTGACTGAACCGTGGAAACTTAGAATCCATGCATCCGTCAATTTGGTGAGTGCTGCTTGATCAGCGAGTTGGAGCAGGTCGGTTGAGATCATCTTCGTGATAGTGTACGGTTGTCACGCCTTTTGGAATTCTTGAACTCTCGAGGGTTGAGTTTTCAGGTGAAGTCCATCTTGGGATGTGGAAGCGCCTGAGAGGGTTTTTCTTTCTTTTTCCTCTTTTTTTTTTTTTTTATATATATAAGTATATATTATCGTAATAGTAATATATATAGATATAGATAAATGTATATATACATATACATATATGGGTTAAAGTAAGTTTCTCCCCCTCAAATCGTGCACCTAAGACGTACTCCCCCTAAAAATGTACTCTCTCCTCGTAAATATAGAGTGATACTCCCCCTCAATGCATGCACGTTTAAACATGTAAATTATCTCCCAATTAAATAGGCGTAAATAGGCGTGAACGTATTAATTTATTTTCAGAGCAGATGCAAACTAACGAGTTATTGTTCTTTAAAAATGCATTAGAATGTACGTTTTTATCGCTCTAAGCTGAAATAGGTGTTTTGTGCTTCAGGTCATATGCATACAGAAAAATTTAAGCTCGAAAATTCTTTAAGATGCATGCATAATGAAAATGTACCTATAGGAGGGTATTTAATGCATTTTAACTCATGTATGCATGCGAAAGTTTGGAATTTAAGGTCTTTTTGAAGCATGCATAACTGTAATGTACCTAATGAAGGGTTTTAGTCATTTCAGTTCATATGCATGCTAAAATTTGAAATTTAAAGTTCTTTTAAACATGCATAGCTATGATGTACCCTTTAATTTCAAAGTAGGTATGTAGTCTTTTCAGTTCGATATGCATGCCAAAAGTTTAACTATGGAATGCATATATAGAATTTACCTACGTTTGGTTGCTCGCATCGCTAACCAGTCGTGTCTGTGGAGCAACCCGAGATGCCATACACGCTGGGATGTTTGACTGCCCTCGTCGCGTACCAGTCATGAGTGTGGAGCAGCTCTCTTAGTACCTACTCATGCTGGGATATCTGCAAAATATTATCGGGCCTTTGGTACCCATTTTTGGATGGGTCCTCCCTTGTTAGCAGAAAACAAGTTAAGCACATTAGGTTCAGATATTGATCCTAAGTCATCCTTTAAAGTCCTATTCAATTTAATTTGTGATTTAGGAATCCATAGCTTCAATCCTTGTTTTGGGTGTTGAGGGGATGTGGAGTGATGTTTTTGCTTGGGCACCCAAATTTGCTTAACATTAGGACTATACCCTGTTGAGTTCTTATGCACCAATCGATTGAATACGGGAGTGTTCGAGACGTGGCTTGCATGAGATGATGGCTGTCGAGTAGAAGAGTGATGCATCTTATAAATATTAGATTTATTAAAACGGGAAACATCACAATACTTAATAGTCTTCGAAGAAATGGAGTTATGTTCATCAGAAGCATAGTTTGTAGAGTACAAAGCCTTGGTAGGAGAGAGCTTAGATTTTGATTTCCTGACCCAGTCCATCGTCTTCGTCTTCTTGGTTAGTTTCTTGCCTGTAGCTAAATTTGACACATTATTAGGAGTTAAATCATAAGTCGAAGAAGAACCAACTTCAGATGAATGATCGTTGAGGTTCCTAAGAAGTGAAATTTCATTAAGTAGTTTCTCTTTTTCGAATTTGAAGATTTCAATTTGATTTTGGTGTTCCTTTGCTTGTAATGTGTTGATGGCTTGCAGGCGTGATAGTTCAGTCAGGAAGTCTGTCTTGTCTTTGGTTTGTTTCCTCTCCATTTGGGTTTGCGAGCTTGACTTGGTAAAGAAGCGTGAGTCGTCCTTGTTTGAGGTTGCGGTTGCTAAACGAAAACGGGAATTTAAGGCAAGTGCATCATCGTAGTAATAGTAATGATTTGAAGGGGATGCGAAGTTTTCAAATAGCAGCTCATGTCTTTTGACTTTTTCTTTCCCTTTAATCTCCTTGTGAGATGATGCATCCACCTTAGGCGTAGCTACGTGACATTGTGTGAAGAGACCTATGGGGTTGTTGATTTGCTTCTCGAGTGAAGAGATGATTGTCAGGAGTACGTCTTTTTCCACTTGAGAGGCAATCTTTTCTTGTTCAAAAGTCGAGTGACAGATACTAATTTCTTTCATTTCTTTGATAAATGGAGGAATATATGGACGAGATGTACGCGGTCTCTGGACGTCCACTTCTTCTGAGGAGGGTGGATATAGGGATAAGTAGTCATCCGCCGGATAAGGTTCCTTAGTTCTTGAGCTCTTATTCAGTTCGTCGTAGTCGATGGGTATTTCAGCCCAGCCTTCCTTATTTCTCTTTTTCTCTTCTAAGTTGTCAATAAGACTAGTGAAGGGCATAAGACTAGGTATTTGTAAGTCTAGGAAACTAATATCGTAAAGAGGTAGAGGCTTCTTAACGACTGGGGGAGAGTCTGGAACAATACCTAGACCGTCACGGGGATCATAAAAGCTAGTATCTCTAGCAGTATTTAATAGGATATTTTTATCTGTTAGTACTCTCTTTGTTAGAAGATCCTCAAGTTTTTTAATTTTCGAATATAAACGATTTCGTTCCTTAGACAGGAATTCATATTGTTGGGTTATTGTGTTTCGCTCTTCCTCACTCTTCTTGAAGTCATTTTCCTTTTTGGAGAGTTTTTCTTCTAAATCTCTTATCCTAGTCTCATGTCTGAGGGATGTATCCTGAGCTTGTTCTAGAAACGAGGTTAACCTAGCCTTTTGTACTAGTTCGGTTCGCAAGACTTTTTCATTGTTTGCTAACCTAGATTCTAGTTTTCTTAATGATTGGTTTTCACTAGACATGGATGTTAGTCTATCCTGAAGAATTGAAATCTCTAAATGTAGATCAGAGTAAGAATCGTGTACCTCAGTTTCTGAAGATGAGTCAGTTGTGGGAGTGGCTGCAGTGTTGTGCGCCTCGTCTTCAGAGTCAGCTTCGACGTTTGCCATGAGTGCCAGATTTTCTTCCTCACTCTCAGAGGCATCCTTGAGCCATGGTTCCTGTTCTGCCTTGAGTACGACACCCGACTGTTTTTGTTCTTCTGCTTGAAAACCTACTCTTTCTGATTCCAAAGTTGCGTTTAATTTGGAAATTTTATTAGCAACTTCTGGAATTTCCAAACAAGAAGCAGGTTTGTTAGAATGCAAATTACTTTCCCCGTTTGACGCTAGGTTCTTAGAGGAATTTTGATCCGCTTGCCCTCTTTTTGTTAGAATGTCCTCTAAACTCCTAATTTTAACGTATAACTCGCTACGCTCGCTATACATGACGTTATATTGACAAGTCTTAGTGAGTCTCTCGTCTTCGCTCTTTTTCAAAGTAGTAGTTAACTCACTAATTTTCGCTTTCATTCTTTCTATTTCTTTGTCACGATCATCGACTCTCATTTGCATTGCTTCAAGCTTGCAATTGAGATGCGCTTTTTCACTTAAGCTGGCAAGGAGACATTTATGATTATTCTCTAAGCGAACTTTTAATTCCTCAATTTCTTTAGCTTGTTTGTTCACTTTCTGTTCCCACTGATACGGCATATACGACATATTGAAAGTGGATATTGAAAGTTCAGTTCTAGAATTATTTTGGTTGGATATGGATCTTAATCGTGTTGATCAGCTAAATCTTAGATCTCTAACTCAAAAAAATAAATAATGTTAGAAAAAATATAGGAAATAAGATAATCACAAGATTTAATAATGGTTATTTATTTAAGATTTGTTTTAATAGATAGGGAAATAATAATGGAAAAATTATTATCGAGATGTTTGATAAAAAGTCAGAGATGGAATTTCAAGATGTCCAAGTGATAAATGGTGATTGGTCGATTATGTAATGATTATATATGTGATGATGTGTTGTGGTTCTCGAAAGAATCAGTGGGAGTAAATGGTTTGCATAATGAGAACAGATTTTCGATATGTGTGCATGGTGGTTTTCAATTCGAGATTCTTAAGTTGATGTCGAGATCCTTTTTTTTTTTTTAAAAAAAACGAATGATGTCGAGAAAGTCGTATTAAAATTAAGGATGTCGAGATCTTCTAAAATCAGTAAATGATTTCGAGATCATGCGATTTTACGAAACAGTTCAAATTGAAGTCGAGGGATGTCGAGCTCTCGTAAAATCAGTGCAAGATGTCGAGAACTTCAAAAGACTTCAAATGTCGACAAATTCAATGTCGAGAAATTAAGGCTGATTTCGGGAAAAATGTCGAGACCTTTTTAACTTAGTAAAATGTCGAGGTAGATATATGTCGAGGTCCTTATAACCTAAAAAAAATCGAGACAAATATCGAGATCAATGGAAGAGAGATTTCGAGCACAATGTCGAGATAAATGTCGAGATGAGCAAATTCGTTCAAAAAATCTCGAGAAGTTTTTCCAGAAAAAATCTGTTCTTCGGCTGAAAAAAAAGGAAACGAAAAAACTTCGATCACGAATAAAGGGAAGCCGATATACACCTAACGTTCTCCATGAGCCGAGAAGAATCTGGGAATTAGAATGAGAGAAAATTGATAAAATTTAAGAACGACGAGCGAATAATATCAGCGAAGTTTCGATGCTTTTGATCCACGAATTCGGCTCTGATACCACTTGTTAGGCCGATTTTATCCAACCTTGATCTGATTCATAGGATTAGTATTACCTTATACGATGAAATACGGAAGCGATTAATCAGTAATACCACGAGACGGATTGTAGAGTTTGACGGCGAGATACGCGCGAGTTCTTCAGCAAAGTCGTCAACTCAATTAATGAATCAACAACCCTAAACACTGATGTGTTTAGGGTATTTATACATATGCCCTAATGGGCTAACTGGGCCCAATCTAACTAATATACCCACAAGTCGGGTATATTTACAATTTGGTCCTAGCCTAGAATAAACTACAAGATTAAGATAATTTAATTAATTGAACACAATAAATAATTCCTAACAACTTTCCACCTAATCATAGAAAACCGAATATTTAATGTAATTTATATGATAAAAATAAATAAAATTTTCTAATTTATACTTTGTTTAAAAGCGACAAAATGACATGCATATCTTATATTTTCGTTATCCATAAGAATATTTTTAAAACCGTATTTCTAAGATTAGATTGTTTAAAATTTTACTTGTTATCTTTTTTAATATTTTGAAATTGTTGGAAGCCGATGACATGACATTCATTTAGATATAAAAAATTCTATTATAATCTTATGTAAATGTAACTTTCTTAATATATTTTTTTATATTTTGATTGATTGGATATATACTAATTAGGTTTTATAACTATACCTTGTTAAAATTATTTCTTTGCTTCATCTATTAATATTATGTTTCTTGGCAACTATGCTAATAGTATAGATGTTATTTTTTTTAATTAAAATTTGCTTGCTCGAAATACTCACGCAATACGCTACGCTATTTATGCTAAGCGCTGTTGGAACAAAAACGCAACGTAGTGCGCAACACGCGTTTTAAAACATTGGCAGTAACACTTCATTGTTCCTCAGTAACAATCGTTGTTCCTAGTAACACTTAATTGTTCTGCAATAACACTTCATTGTTCCTCAGTAACAATCCATTGCTCTGAAGTAACACTTGTGTAACTTTAAGTCCTTATTTCCAAATTTTACAAAAATTAGATCCTTTAAACTAATATTTTTTCTGAAAGTGTCCGTAACCCAATTTATATGCGTATTTCGAAACTAAACTAACAATCCAGCTTTAATTGAAAACTTTATCCATTAGTGGGCAGAAACAGAACAAATCCGACACGTCAGGTCTGTCATGTCTGTCATCTCCATCAGCATACGACAGTGAACTCGGTTTCATTTAAGAATAGTCTCGTACGAGATCGATCAACCATACCTAGTTAGTCAGATATTGAACAACAAAGCCATAGCAAGAAGCAGATTTTTGTTTCTCCTTCAAGAAAAACTTCCATGGAGACCACGATCAGATTTCCGTCTTCGTTCAAATCTTCCTCCCTTTTGCATAAGCTTTATTCTTCATCGCCATCTTCCATTTTCTTCTCGAATCATCGTAAGAACAGGACCCCACTGCTGGGTGGTGAAGTGATTGCAAATAGAGGGAAAAGACGTAATTTGTCAACGATTTCTGCTTCCGTCGATGATCGTCGTCATGGGTCTCCTAGAGTTTCTGATTTGAAGGCAATTATATTTTATTTATCTATTTTTCACGGCTACTTTGCTGCGTCGCGTTTGTTTATTGCAGCAAGTTTTGTTTGATTTTGATGCCAAAAAAAAGGTCTTTTTTGCCTTTTATATTCATTTGCAGGCAGCAGAACCTTTCCTAAGAAATGTCTTGGCAAATGTGGAGAGTATTTACTTAAACAAGAACCCCACGGCAAAAGCAATTCTGGACCTTGTTCGTTCGTCTGAAGCCGGAAATCACATATGCTATGATCATTTCGCCTATAGAAGCTTTGGGGTAAGAATTCATGGCTACGACCATCTTTGCTCTAATCTGTTGATGCGATCGATAAATGAAATAAAGACCATTTCTTTTTAGCTATACATCTGTCATCAAAATTACAGATTAATGGTTATGGGATCGAGTCGATGGCTAGATTCTTTCTCGACTTTGGCTATGTCCAAAGAGAAGAACTGAGATTCCCAGCAAAGAAGTTGAAAGCTTTTTGGTTCTCACCCCCTGATGTTCAGCACTTGGACTACGGCGAAGGTGTTAATGGCCCTTTACCGAGAATATTTATATCGGAACTGCTCGTTGATCAAATGAGTACTGAGGCTCAGGTCTGTCTATGAGAATTGTATTGAGTAATGTAAGAAGTTTTCTCGGTTGTTCTTTATCATATGTTTCAGTATTTATTCATAACAATTATCCTTCTTTCAACAGGAAATAATTAGAAAGTACACTAAATCTTCAGGAAATGGGAATAAGTATGCTGCCCTTGCAAGTGCACTTGGGTCCTTAACCTGGGAAAAACCCTCTCACTCTGAATTCCAGCAGTTGGCTAAGTCAGCGTTTATCAGTAGTGTGCTTTGCTGTTTAAGATAATTCATGTCTGATACGTTACAGCTTTTTACTTTATTTCCTTGTTTCTAACGAACTAAGATGGCGCTGTCGTGAAATTTCCCAGGGAAAGTGAATATGCAGCTTGGACTCTGGTCAATGGATACACGCTGAATCATGTCACAATATCTGCTCATCGGCTCCAATCAAATTTGAGGAAGATTAAAAATCTCAATCATTTCATCGAGGGGAATGGTTTTAGGCTAAACTCAGAAGGCGGTGTCCTAAAGGGTAAGTACGAATTATCGAAAAGAAAAACGTTTCGTTCTAGTACATGCTTTTCAATCAAATTTGATTATTGTTATCCCAGTGAGCCCTGATGGTCTACTGTTACAAAGTTCGACGGTGGCAGATTCGACTCTGTTTCAGTTCTCAGATGGAACTACGGACACTGTTCCATGCTCGTATATCGAGTTTGCCGAACGTCTAGTGCTTCCTCAGTTCAAGAATCTCCCAGAAAACGAGGTTTGTTCAATTGGTTAATTCAAATTCCCTGATGAGTTTCACCTTTGTAAAAAAAAGCCTTCAATGCTATTGCACAGGTCGAAGAGTTCCATAGGCGCGATGGATTCGAGGTTGGAAATGCAGACAAAATATTCGAGAGCACATCCAAGGATCAGCTTACCAGAAAAGTTGCATGAGAAAAAAAGAAACAAAAGACAGCAGTGTACATATAGCATGTTCGAATAATCGTAGTCTTGAGCATAGATTCCAAATATGTTACAATGACACCAGACAATTTACTTGAATTATCATCTATTACAACATCACATTGTTTTTTTTTCCTCCAAGCTACGTTCTTCGGCACTTCTGAGAATCAAATAACAGGGTATATATGGTACACTTCTCCTATAGAAGAAGCAAAGAATCATCCAAAATCAGATCAACAAACACCTCCTGGGATTAAAACTCTTTAACTTTTACGGTTAGATTGGGGTGAAACATGAGCAGACTGAAGATGTGGCGAAGCACGACGAACATTAGGTGCATCAAAACTCTTCTGATGCTGATGCTGACCGTTCTTACCATTCGTGTTAGAACAACCGAGGCGTTCAGATGGCCTTACATGAAAATGGTGAGAGCTAGCCATGTCTTTGAGGTTGGGCAAAGGTTTCAAAGCTTCCACAACTTCACTCATCAAAGGCCTAACCGTAGGGTCTCGACTCAAGCATCGAGCAGCTAACTGTGCTGCCCTTTGCGAGCCTCTAACAGAGAAGTGACCTTCGAGCCTTGGATCTATTAAACGGTAGAAACGTTTTCTGTCTATAAGGTTAGGCCTAGCCCACTCCACAAGGTTGTGTTCTCCGTTGGGACGGTTTTTGTCCATTGATCTTCGCCCAGTCAGCATTTCGAGGAGAACTACGCCGAAGCTGTAGACATCGTTTTTTGTCGTGAGATGTCCTAGAAAAGAATTTTAAGTTCAGACAACTCTGAGCACAAATTTCTGAAAACAGAGATGAGATTAAACAACAGAAAAAAAAATAACCTGTCATAACATATTCTGGGGCTGCATAACCATAGGTTCCCATAACTCTAGTCGAAACATGAGTTTTCCCTTCGTCGGGCGCATCTTTCGCAAGGCCAAAGTCGGAAAGTTTGGCATTGTATTCCTTAAAGAAAGAATTTCGAAACAAATCACTAGCATTCATTCGATCAGAGTATAACAGAGGATAACAGCGTGTCAAAAGCTTACAGCGTCCAACAATATGTTCGACGTCTTAAAATCGCGGTATATCACTGGCCTTTCAGCTTCCTCGTGAAGAAAAGCGAGCCCTTTTGCAGCACCCAAAGCTATCTTCATCCTTACAGACCACGGAAGGGGCAGAGATCCTACAAATGAACTTACATTTGTTAGATAAGGCGTCGATTCGTAGGGTTCACTAAAAGGCAGAGCATTAAACAGAGGATATATACTTCTAAAGAGATGATTCTCGAGGCTTCCTCGAGGCATGAAATCATAGACGAGCAGCCTTTGATCGTCCTCAATGCAGTAACCGATCAACTTAACCAGATTTGGATGGACAAGATCATCGCCGAGGAAGTTTAATTCAGCCTTGCGAAACAACACCAGAAATTACTCCATAATCCAAAAAGAGAAATGCATCTATTACAACGAGGATGAATTAGTGAAGAATTGGATACGAACCAGCCATTCTTTGTGGCCCTGAAGTCCATCGTGGTTAAGGGTTTTGACGGCGACTGTAAGTCCAGTCCCAGGCTTAACTGGCGCTGTACCGTTCTCTTCGATCCATCCCTTAAACACACAGCCAAAACCACCTTTGCCTAAAAGTGAATCTGGTCTGAAATTTCGAGTAGCTAATTTGAGGTCGTTGAATGTGAATTTTCGAAGGCGGGAAGCAACTTTAAGCTCCTCTTCGAGTTTCGACGAGCTCGAACAATTGCTCTCGGCCGTGTTGTTGCTTGTGGGGTTACTTTCTGCTTTATGTGAGATGAATCTCAAGAACATATATGTAGAAAGACATCAATCTAAACGAAAACTGGAAATTCTTTAGGGTGAATGAGAGGTTAATCAATTACCATGAGTGGTGAAGCTACTTAGAGAGGCATCAACTTTAGATCTCGAAGAAATACAGCAGGCGATCAACCTTAAGTTCATCAAAAACCCACTTCTTCTAACAGCGACATCATCGTCGTTATTCACATGTCTTGCCTTTGATTTCTTTACATCCCAAGACTCAACCTTTAAGCCATCATCATCAATATCATCACCTAGTGTCATCTCTTACAAACCCAAAATTCGTGCAACTGATATCTTCCCAGCTATGCAACTAAAATCTTACCAAATAGGTTCTCGTCTCCAAACCATTTGAAATTCCAATCACGATACTTGCAAGAATAGATTTAAAAAGAAACGCTTCCTCTCTCAAGAAAACCCAAGCTTATGATCCAAATGACCGAATATGGCCACAACGATCGTACAATAATCATTCGTCAGTTACAAATTTTTGAGTAAACAAAGAGCGAAAATATATCAAGGAAGATATCCGAGACCCAGCTGGGAGAAAAAGAACTCGCAGTGGTATAGCAGTTTTCTCACATGCTTCGATATTTCAAAGCTGAAAAAGCTCCTATCTTTGACCCTTAGCATTGTGCAAGAAGCCAATCAGGACTAGGGGTGGGAAAATATACCGAAATACCGATATACGGTCCTTATCGTATCGAAACGTACCGTAAATATCGAAAATTTTGGTATATCGAAGTTTTAGGTAAGGTATGATACCGTACCGAAAATTTTCGGTACGGTAATGGTACGAAAATTTTAAAATTTAGGTATACCGAAATACTAAAATTTATAATATTATATATGTATATATATATACACACACGTACATATATTATATTATTTCAAAAAAATATAAAATGGATAAAAATATTATAAGGAACTACATAAATTTATTTAGCCCATAGATTATTCACTATACCAACTTTCTAAGATTATTGAGGCCCACCATATTTATGTAAAGTTCTTTGTCTTACTAAAGAGACTGACTAAAATATGTAAATTATTTAATGTTATTTTATGAATTAAAAATCTTTTTATTTTCGAAACTTTGGTATAATAATCCATTTTATTGGGCCTAAGGAGTTTGAATTGACTAAAAATTCAAAAACAACGAATTAACGAATTACAAGATACGCATGGTAAAAAACCCTCCATGTGGATGGTATAGAAGGTATGATACCGATACCATACCGAAATTTCGGTATCATACCGTATCGAAATTTAAGGTATACCGAAATTTTGGTATGGTATTGGTATGATTTTTTTCGACACCGAAATTTCGGTACGGTATACGGTATCACAGTTTCGATACGGTATACCGTACCGAACCACCCCTAATCAGGACTAAGATAATTAAAAAGAAAAATCATACTACCTCCGTCCCAAACGATTTTGGACATTTGGGGTTTTGCACAGGTTTTAAGAAACTGAATATTTTAATAATATAGAACAATCAAAAGGTAAAAAAGTGTATATTTTGACACGTCTTTTGAGAATATTTAATATTATTATATTAATTGTTTGTGATAGTTTTTTGCTAAATAAGGAAATGTCCAAAACGGTTTGGGACGCACGATATAGTAAAATATCCAAAACGATTTGGGACGGAGGGAGTATATGTTTATTAGCAAATAATAATAATAAACTCTTTCTACATGCCATTGCCTTGCCATGCCACCACCCGATAAAATTCCCTATCTTGAGGTAAGAAAACTGTAAATTGAATGTTTGTGTGTAACGCTGAGCATTTACGTGGTTCAGATTCAGTGAATAAATCCTACATCCACGGGGAAATCGTATCTTATTTCTATTGATCGATCAGAGTTACATCACTGAGAAAAGCACACAGCACATTTATACAGTGAAGATGAATCACACTGAAAAACCCGCCAAAACAAATTTAACGGCTTAAGAGTTAAAATGTATAGAAGCCGCAGTTGCTAGTAGCAACTTAATAAGTGATCAACGTCTTTAAGGAGAATCGTCAATGCGTTTCTTCTTTGAAATGTGAGGCTTTTCCCGCGAGCTATCAGCCATATAACTTCAGCTAAACAAAGCATTCTGAGCTGATTCTGTTTCTTGGTCTGATTCTTTCTTCAATAGCCCCCCGCAAGATGGACTGTATAGATTTAATACAGACATCTTGACTAGGAATCGTTGCAAGAGAGGTGCGGTAAGTGGTTTAGTGAAGACATCGGCGAGTTGATGTTCAGAGCGTACGGGGAGAAGCTTGACAGAACCATTGGTGACGTGATGGCGGATAAAGTGACAATCAACCTCGATATGCTTAGACCGTTCATGGAACTTAGGGTTCGAGGCGAGCTTCAAGGCAGATTGGTTATCACAATAAACAACTGACGACTGTGGTAAAGAAATGCCCAATTCTGTCAGCAAAGAACTGATCCAAAGTATTTCAGCGACAAGTGATCCTAAAGCACGGTACTCTGCCTCTGTGGAGGATCGAGAGACAGCTGCTTGTTTCTTGGATTTCCAAGTGATGATGGAGTCACCCAAGAAGGTGCAAAAACCTGTAACAGACCGGCGAGTATCCTGGCATCCACCCCAGTCCGCATCAGAGAAGCCTGTGAGAGTAAAATCTGATGAGGAGCTGAGAAAAATCCCTTGTCCAGGAGACGCCTTGAGGTAGCGGAGAAGGTGATGTGCTGCCATCAAATGAGCCGTCCGTGGGGCTGAAATGAACTGGCTAAGCCTGTGAACAGCAAAGGCTATGTCCGGCCGGGTAAAGGTTAAGTAGAGCAAGCGACCTATAAGCCTTCTATACCTGAAGGGATCAGACAATAAGTCGCCATCTGATGCTGTAAGCTTATCGTTGGGACTCATTGGTGTGGATAGTGGCTTGGAATCTAGATAGCCCGTGTCCTCCAACAGGTGAAGTGTATACTGTTTTTGGGCAAGATAGATACCTGCTGGGCTGCGAGCTACTTCTATGCCAAGAAAAAACTTGAGATCTCCTAGATCTTTAACCTTAAAACAAGAATTGAGTGATGCTTTTACTTGCTGAAGTGCTGCAGTTGAAGGGCCAGCCAATATTATGTCATCCACATATACTAGAAGGATGGCAAGGTCACTTCCTTTGCCTCGGGTAAACAGAGTGTGGTCTGAGCTGGTCTGAGAGAAACCAAATTCCTTGACAGCTTCTGTGAATCTCTTATTCCATTGTCGGGAGGCTTGCTTTAAGCCATAAATGGATTTATGGAGCTTGCAAACTGTTTTGTGTGGTCCTGATCTTGCTTGGTTCAGATAGAAGCCCGGGGGTAATTCCATGTAGACCTCTTCTAACAAATCACCGTGCAAGAAAGCATTGCTCACATCGAGCTGTACGAGGTTCCATCCAAGCTTGGCAGCCAAACTGAGAACAATCTTGATAGTGCTTGGTTTAGCAACGGGTGCAAAAGTATCAATGTAATCAACACCTTCCCGCTGGTCATAACCTTTGGCAACCAATCTTGCCTTGTGCTTAACTACCTCACCACCTGAGTTTAGTTTCAGCTTGTACACCCATCGGCTGCCAATAGCCTTCTTCCCTGGTGGCAGCCTGATCAGAGACCAAGTCTGATTTTCTTCCAGTGCCTTAAATTCTTCTTGCATAGCTTCTTGCCACTCTGCAATCCTAATTGCCTGGGAAAAGGTCTTGGGTTCTGTCATCTTTGAAATCCCATTCATGAAGTATTGATGCTTCCTGGAAAAATTCTGGTAAGACAGCATCTGAGAAATTGGGTACAGTGCTCGGCCAGTAGTGACCCCATTGCATTGATAGTCTTGTAAATAGGCTGGTTCTTTAGATTGTCTGGTAGATCTTCTTGGCAGCTGCTGAGGTTGTTCAATGATGTTAGTGTCAATTGGGCCCAGATCATTCTATCCTGGGACATCTGCTGCATTGTATGATGGCAAGTCAGAAACTTCAGAGGTCTGAGCTGAACTTTGATCAGTCTGTTCTGGCATGGATGATGTGTGATCTGGTAATGGACCAAGAGACTCCTTGTCAGGGACTGAATCTGAAGGACATGGTCGAGGCAGGATATGATCTGAGAAGGGATCTGGCGAGCTTGAGGTTGGCTGCCTTGTTCTGAAAGGAAACTCATCTTCTTTAAATCGAACATCCCTTGAAACAAACACCTCCATAGTCCTTAGGTCCAGCAATTTATAACCTTTCATCCCATTTGGATAACCAATTAGAATGCATTCTCTTGCTCGGGGATCGAATTTTCTCCTACCTGCAGCAAGAGTTGAAGAGAAGCATAGACAGCCAAAAGCTCAGAGAGAGCTAAAATCCATTGGCCTTTGGTATAAAATGTCATATGGACTTCTATTTTCCAGCTGTACAGATGGTAATCTATTAATAAGGAAAGCTGCCGTCATTACACATTCACTCCAATATCTGATTGGCACACCATCCTGAAACCGCAGTGACCTAGACACATTTAACAGATGTTGGTGTTTGCGTTCTACCACAGAATTTTGTTGAGGAAAAAACTAAATAGGCTTACTAAATTGAATTCCCTAGCATTGTCCGTTCTAATGACTTTCACTTTAGTTTTGAATTGAGTTTCTACCATAGCAAGGAAAAAACTGATAACAGTTATGACTTCAGACTTGTGTTTTATCATAAAAACCCATGTGAAACGTGAATGATCATCAACAATCGTGATGAAGTACTGGTGTCCTTGATAAGAGGGATGATGGAAATGTCCCCATACATCACTATGTACTAAATCAAAAGGGGTACAAGACATCTTTCTATCAACAGGAAAACTTAGCCTTTTCTGCTTCGAAATCGGACAGATCTTGCAATAGGTCTGTTTTGTGCTCTTATTATGATCTAGAGACTTTCTAAGTATGTCTAGGACCCTATCAGATGGATGGCCTAGCCTAGCATGCCAAAGATCTAAAGAGGCAGACACATTATTCAAATGAATTATCCTATCATGACTCAACATAAAATTGGTAGAAGCTGCCTCAAGAACATACAGTCCATCCCAGATTCTACCCTTGCCAATCACTCTGTGGGAATGATCCTGTATGATGAAGCTGTTAGAATCAAAGGTGAATCTGCAACTGAGGATGTTAGTCAAGTAGCTCACAGACATTAGGTTAAAATGGAACTGAGGTACATACAATACATCATTCAGAATTATATGATCATTTATCCTACAAGAACCTGCCTTGTTCACTGTTATGACTGAACTGTCTGGTAGGACAATTCTTGATTCTGGAACTTCATGCATTTCTGTCAACTGTCTTTTATCCCCACAAACATGCCTTGTGGCACCAGTATCTAACACCCAAACACTATCCATTGCATATTTAGGCAGATTAAAGGATAAGCACATACCTTCTATCCTCTCCTTTAGCTGTGTGTTCTCCAGATTATCTGAAGACTGATTGCCCTGTGGCTGGCTGAACAGAGTCCTGAGACTCTGGAGTTGAAATGGTGTCATTTGTACCTACACCAAGCTTTCCTTGGATGGATTGCTTATTGGATTCATCTGCAGTTCTTTACTGGTTTGGTCGACCAAGTATTGGTTGAGCCTAGCAGTTCTGTTTTTCTGATTTTGTCTGAAGCCTGGGGGGTACCCGTGCACCTGGTAGCAGGTCTCTATTGTGTGACCTCGCTTGTTGTAGTGGGTGCACAATGGCCTTCCAAGATCTCTCTTTTGCACAAAGTTTGCCTTCCTCACTGCTTCCTTCTCACTTCTTGTTGCCATCATCGCCATGGTAGTTGTCTGATCCTCATTTCTCTGAGCTGTAGCAGTGAGCATGGATCTCTGTTTCTCCTCTTGGAGAATAAGGGAGAAAACTTTATTGATGGAAGGAAGTGTATCTATAAGCAGAACCTGCCCTCTGATTTGTGCATATGAATCATTTAACCCCATTAAGAAGGTTTGCACATACTCTTCATCGAGATGTGTCTTGAACACCTTGACACCTCCACATGTACAACTGCAAGATGGTCTATAATTCCCCAACTCATCCCACAAAGCCTTTAGCTTAGTAAAATAAGCAGCCACACTATCACAGCCCTGTGTCAAGTTGATAAGCTCTTTCTTTAGTTGAAAAACCCTCGGTTTATTGGATTGACCAAATCTCTCTTCAAGATTCACCCAAATTTCTCTTGCAGTTGAGCTGTATAATATACTTGCAGAAATTTCTTTGGATACAGAATTGAGAATCCATGATATTACTACGTTATTGTTTCTTTTCCAAGCACTTACTCGATTTTGCGAGCTAACTGAATTCTGATCATCGATTGCAGGAGGTACCAATTCTCCATTAATGAAACCCTCTTTGTTCCTTCCTATGAGCGCTATCATCATCGCGCGGCTCCTGGTTGGATAGTTGTCTCCATTCAAAGCTTCGTGGACTAGAATTTGCCCCGAATTGTCATTGTTGTTGAGGAAGTAGGGATCATTTATCAGAACTGTTGAGCTGGAATTAATCACTGCTGATGAGGTCGACATTGATGAGTTGATCGAACGCCTGAATCTGTGTGCTCTCTGTCGATTGTGATCAAGATGCTATCTATGAATCTTGGAAGAAGAAATTGCAGCGATTGATCAAGAGATTGCAGCGATTACAAGAATCGCTCCGATACCATAAGAAAACTGTAAATTGAATGTTTGTGTGTAACGCTGAGCATTTACGTGGTTCAGATTCAGTGAATAAATCCTACATCCACGGGGAAATCGTATCTTATTTCTATTGATCGATCAGAGTTACATCACTGAGAAAAGCACACAGCACATTTATACAGTGAAGATGAATCACACTGAAAAACCCGCCAAAACAAATTTAACGGCTTAAGAGTTAAAATGTAAAGAAGCCGCAGTTGCTAGTAGCAACTTAATAAGTGATCAACGTCTTTAAGGAGAATCGTCAATGCGTTTCTTCTTTGAAATGTGAGGCTTTTCCTACGAGCTATCAGCCATATAACTTCAGCTAAACAAAGCATTCTGAGCTGATTCTGTTTCTTGGTCTGATTCTTTCTTCAATATGAGGTAATAATAGAGAATAAAGTAATATTAAAAAGATTTGATGTGAATACTGAAAATAATATTAGTGTAAATTGAAAAAGTTGATTAGTTTTGTGATTGAGCGAGAAAGTTATATAGTTTTGTAATAGCACTATTAAAAAATAACACTATTCATGTTAGTCTCTAAAGAAAGATATTAATATCCCAGCGAAACAACGAAGAATATAACTAATTAACGTTAACAAATGTTTTGGCACCATGTGCAGGATGAATTTTGCTTATTACAAGACAAAACTCTCGGTTCAACCATTATTCGCTCGCTTGTCCTCCTATCATCTATTATGCAATTTATTTTATCGCACAGCTCAATTACTTTTTCCTCATTTTTCCTTGTTCTTTCTTGGCGTTTATTTATTTCATATCGCTTGTGCAATTCTAGATAAAGCTTATGCGTAGGTAGACTGCCCGGCAAACACGGGCTGGAAATTTGAATATAAAATGTATCATTAGAATGAAATCACAAAACATAACAGAGAAGAATATACGCTTTTATTCAAAGTAGATACTCATGACATACGATGCTTCACTTCATATTTAGTGTCTTCTTAGTTTTTTTTTTGGATAAGGTCCCGTGTTTATATATGTAATGTGGTAACGTACAGTGTAAGTGGGAGTGGTGCACACTCCACACATCGCGACCACTAACAAGCTACTGGTAACAAAGCAAACAGAAGAAAAACCACCAAAGCGAAAAAATTACCATGCCACGCGCCATAATCTCCTAATGGCAGACAACTGTAACTCAAACTTTGCGTGTAAGCCGCTAAGTCTCAAACAAATAATCTGAAGGACGGACGTCACAAGTCGGTCCGGAGACATGGATCTCCCCTCCCTCCACCGCTTGTTCCGCTCGATCCAAAGATGATACACAAGAGAGGCTAGCACGTGCCGGTATGCAGCATGAAGGAGGTGGTGGCCGCGCCACCGCATCGCCGCCCAGTGTACCCCCTCCCGCCACTGTCGGTATGGCCATATCAAACGTATTCGCCGGTGCAACAACCTGAGGCACTGGCGAGAAAATGCGCACTCGAAGAAAAGGTGTTGCACCGTCTCACAATGTAGTCGCCGGTGCACTAAAATAGATAGATCAATATGATGATATCAATCAATCAATAAAGAAATAATCTGTCTCCTTCCATAAATGGTGAATCGTCCCTTCAAGGTCAGAACAGAACTCGGTAGTTGTTCATCTGCCCAACAACCACCGTGTGATTGTCTATTGAAGCAAGCAAGCTGTAATTTGTGGCTAAAGTATCTATACAATACCATATAATATAATATATATATATACGTCACGTCACATTGAGCACGTTCGTGTCATTGAAAATCTCAAGCACGAAGATTATTGTTACATGAATAAATATATTCTAAGATCGCCGTTTGTAACGAATTTGATGCATACCAAACCACTAAGGCTCAATTCTCCCTAATTAGGCCCAGTAAAAAAATGAGCCCAACTTGAACGTAATTATCCAAATAAAGGCCTAATTTTGTCTGATATTAAAGTATTATTACATTTACAATATGGTCACCAACCTCAGCCTTGAGAACAAATCGAGTCCCAATACAAATGGATTTAGTACGAATACATGAACAGTAAGTAGTCTACATAACTTTCTACGGTGATTGACCCCTTGATTTATTGCGCATTAATGACTTGGGATGGGATGAGGCAGATATTATTATTATTATTATAAATTATTATTGGATAATTATGTCAGTGCACACCAGCCAAGGCCTGACATTGAGGCCTCTGGTCTGGTTATCTCCAAACTTTCACACTCCATATATTTGTTTTTTCTTTCAATTTATATAATATAATATGATTTGATATAAAAATAAAATAATGACAACGAAGCAGCCCACCTATAGTACCTATGATTTACGTCTGACCTACTACGGCATAAAATGGGGTTTGTTTATTGTAATATCGTGCTTTGTGTTATTCTGCAGAATTCTTCTTAAGAAACTCTCTCTCGATGGATGACTTGAGTTTCTGGGTTTCTTTTTGAGTTAGTGTGATGTGACCTCGATGCTGCCAAATGAACAGTGCTCCCATGCGTTATTTGAAAAGTCAGCAAAGCATGTGAATGTTTTTTGTCAAAAGATTTGGGCGTTGAATGCTTTTGCATTTTCTACAGAGAAGCCGCAATAAAATTCCTTCAGTTCACAAGACGAATCAATGCATCGCTTCACCTATAAATAGGAGCTTAGATCGAAGGAATCAACACACCACAGTCCATACAGATCTTCTCCTCTCCAGTTATTTATTGTGTAGCTTACTCCTAGTTGTGTAGCTGCTTTTATATCACGTCAGTGTACGTGTCTGTAATATCTCCACATAATAAAGAAGTTCTACCCTCCGGCCCGTGGACGTAGGTCATTCTGACCGAACCACGTAAATCTCGTGTCACTGTCCAAATTATTTTTCGTCTCGTTTATTATTATCGTCATTTTTCGGGCAAAATAATTATCGGGGATTTCCTCATATCCTAACAAATTGGTATCAGAGCCAACCCGATTTATTTTTTAGCCACCATGACGATAACAAAGATGTCAATTGAAAAGTTCGACAGAAATGTCAACTTTGCAATGTGGAGTCTCAAGATGGAGGCTATACTCATTCAAGACGGTTGCGAGGTGGCACTTGAAGGCGCAAAGAAGAAACCAACCGAAATGAAGGACGATCAATTTAATGAATTGGACAAGAAAGCCAGATCGGCTATTATATTAAATCTCTCTTACGAGGTTTTACAAGAAGTTGCCACGGAGACGACGGCCATGGGTATGTGGGATGCGCTAAAAGCTATCTACATGAAGAAGACTAAGGAGAATCGGCTTTATTTAAAGCAGAAGCTTTACAGTATGAAAATGATGGAAGGTACTTCTATTCTTTCGCATCTCGATAAATTCGATTCTATCATTATTGATTTGGCGAACGTAGAAGTCAAAGTAACGGACGAAGATCAGGCCATAATATTGTTGTGTTCCCTTCCCTCGTCTTTAAAGCATTTTCGTGACACTATAATATATGGAAAAGATACGATATCGTATTCTAGTGTCAAATCTGCGTTGCAATCGAAAGAGCAGATAGACAGGGATATTACTGGAGAAACAAGTGGTAGCCAGGCAGAAGGCCTGTTTGCACGGGGAAGACCAGAGCGTAGAGACGCTGAAAGCAGCAGATCTAAAGAAAGGTCGAAATCCAGGTACAGAAATAAAGTCTGTAATTTTTGCAAGAAAAAGAGTCACATTAAAGCTGATTGTTTCAAATTAAAAAATAAGGAGAAAAATAATCAGCAATTTAATAAACCCGCCAAAGCTAGTTTAGCTGCTGATGAGAGCGATGGAACAATTTTTGTAGCAACTGCAAATATTGTTAGGTCTGATAATGAGTGGATCTTAGATTCGGGTTGTTCTTACCACATAAGTCGGAGTCGGGATTGTTTTTCCACCTATGAAAATTTTGATGGTGGATATGTTTTAATGGGAAATGATGCTCCGTGTAAAGTTGTTGGTAAAGGCACAGTCAGGATCAAGATGTTCGACGGAATCATCCGAACGCTCACAGAAGTCAGACATGTTCCAGATATGAAGAGAAATCTTATCTCTTTAGGCACACTTGAATCTCAAGGGTGCAGGTTCTCAGGTGAAGGTGGAGTTTTAAAGATTGCCAGAGGTGCCCTTGTTGTGATGAAAGCTTGCAGGTCTGGAAATTTATATATTTTGCAGGGAACTACAGTTACAGGTTCCGCTGCAGTTTCGACATCCCCGGAGGTTGATACTACGAGATTATGGCATATGCGACTTGGACACATGGGAGAAAAAGGCTTGACGATTTTAAGCAAGCGGGGCCTACTTTGCGGTCAAAGTACTGGTAGGACTTTTGCGAACACTGTATTTTTGGGAAGCAGAAACGAGTCAGCTTCAATTCGCCAGCAGTCCACAGGACGAAAGGTACTTTGGACTATATTCATTATGATGTATGGGGTCCTTCTCGTGTTCCGTCCAAAGGTGGTGCAAGATATATGTTGACTTTCATCGATGATTTTTCAAGGAAAGTCTGGGTCTATTTTCTTAAACAGAAAAGTGATGTTTTCCTAACATTTAAACAATGGAAGGCTTTGATTGCAAAGCAGACAGGAAAACAGATCAAGCGGTTGCGGACAGATAATGGCTTAGAATTTTGTGGAAGCGAGTTCAAAGAATTTTGCAAGAATGAGGGTATTGCTCGACATCACACTGTTCGAATGACGCCTCAACAAAATGGTGTTGCCGAGCGCATGAACCGGACGCTTCTAGAGAGAGCTCGATGTATGATCTCCAACGCTGGGTTGACAAATGATTTTTGGGCTGAAGCTATCGCCGCAGCATGTTATATTGTCAACCGCTCACCGTGTTCACCGATCAACTTCAAGACTCCTGAGGAAGTATGGTCAGGTACTCCTGCTGATTACTCCAACTTAAGAATATTTGGGTGCCCAGCTTATATGCACGTAAACGAGGGAAAATTAGAGCCTAGAGCTAAGAAATGTATTTTCCTCGGTTACGCTTCAGGGGTGAAAGGATATAGACTATATAATCCTGATCCCAAGTCACCCAAATTCATAATTAGCAGAGATGTTACATTTGACGAGTCTTCTATGTTACATCCTTCGAAAGAGTCTACTAATTCTTCTAATGAAGAAAAGAAGGATAGTGTACACAGCGAGGTGGAGCTCGAGATCAACAAAGATCCTTCAGATGACCCTGCTACGAGTTCAACGGATCAAGAAAACGAGCCAGAACCTGATTCAGATCCTGTTGAAGATGAAAGTACCGTACAGGAATATTCTATAGCCAGAGATAGGGAGAGACGAGAGATTCGACTACCACAGCGGTACGTAAATTTAGTTTCGTACGCTTTATCAGTGGCGCAAGAAACAGGTGGAGGCGGCGAACCTTCTACCTATTCGGAGGCAATTGGCGATGTTAATTCTGATAAGTGGCTGGTAGCGATGAATGAAGAAATGGAGTCTCTGCACAAGAACGGTACGTGGATTCTTGTGCCGCCGCCGAAGAAAAAGAAAATAGTCGGATGTAAGTGGGTCTTCAAGAAGAAAGAAGGTTTATCTGGTTCGGATGATGCAAGATATAAGGCACGATTAGTCGCGAAAGGCTATAGTCAGGTACAAGGTGTTGATTTTAATGATGTATTCTCACCTGTTGTTAGACATAGCTCTATTCGTGTATTACTTGCAATCGTTGCCATGTATGATTTGGAGTTAGAACAGCTTGACGTCAAGACAGCGTTCTTACATGGCGATTTAGATGAACAGATTTATATGAAGCAACCTGAGGGCTTCATAGTTGAAGGCAAGGAAGACCAAGTTTGTTTACTGAAGAAATCCTTATATGGATTAAAGCAGTCTCCAAGACAGTGGTATAAACGATTTGATTCTTTCATGTTGGGTCATGGCTTCTCCAGGAGCAAGTATGATAGTTGTGTTTACTTCCGGAAGTTAAATGACAGTTCGTTCATTTATCTATTGTTATATGTTGATGACATGCTCATTGCGGCTAAGAATCTTGCAGAAATTCACCAGTTGAAGGCCTTATTGAATGGTGAATTTGAGATGAAAGATTTAGGAGCAGCTAAGAAGATTCTTGGTATGGAGATTAGACGTGATAGAGGAGTTGGTAAGTTACACCTGACCCAGGAAAGTTACCTCAGAAAGGTTTTGGAGAGATTTGGCATGAGCGATGCCAAACCAGTCAGCACTCCTCTTGCTAGCCATTTTAGGCTAAGCGCTGCTCAGTCACCATCATCAGATGAGGAAGAAGCGTATATGGCACGAGTTCCTTACTCGAGTGCAGTCGGCAGTATTATGTATGCAATGGTATGTACACGTCCTGATATTTCACAGGCTGTTAGTGTTGTTAGCAGGTATATGGCTAATCCAGGAAAAGAACACTGGCAAGCAGTGAAGTGGATTCTCAGATACTTGAAGGGTACTCTAAGCACTTGTTTGGAGTTTGGCAGAAACAGTGATACTCTCATTGGCTTCGTCGATTCAGACTACGCAGGTGATCTCGATAAACGACGATCTCTTACTGGTTATGTATTTTGTATTGGGGGTTGTGCAGTTAGCTGGAAAGCTACTCTACAGCATGTAGTGGCGTTATCTACTACTGAAGCAGAATACATGGCGATTACTGACGCGATCAAGGAAGCTTTGTGGTTGACAGGGTTATTCGGCGAATTAACTCAGAGTCAGGGAGTCATTACTATTTTCTGCGATAGTCAAAGTGCGATTCATTTGACTAAGGATCAGATGTATCACGAAAGGACTAAACATATTGATGTTAAGTATCATTTTATTCGTGATATCATTGCAGATAAGAAGGTGTTTATCAAGAAGATCGATACGAAGGATAATCCTGCAGATTTGTTTACGAAGGCTCTTCCAGTTTCCAAGTTCAAGCATTGCTTGGACTTGATTGGTGTTTTAGAAATGGTGAACTAGCCCGTCTGGGCTATGGTCGGAAGGAGACGGAGACAAATGTATTACTAATCAAGGTGGAGTAATTTCGAATCTCGGTCAAGGTGGAGATTTGTGATGTGACCTCGATGCTGCCAAATGAACAGTGCTCCCATGCGTTATTTGAAAAGTCAGCAAAGCATGTGAATGTTTTTTGTCAAAAGATTTGGGCGTTGAATGCTTTTGCATTTTCTACAGAGAAGCCGCAATAAAATTCCTTCAGTTCACAAGACGAATCAATGCATCGCTTCACCTATAAATAGGAGCTTAGATCGAAGGAATCAACACACCACAGTCCATACAGATCTTCTCCTCTCCAGTTATTTATTGTGTAGCTTACTCCTAGTTGTGTAGCTGCTTTTATATCACGTCAGTGTACGTGTCTGTAATATCTCCACATAATAAAGAAGTTCTACCCTCCGGCCCGTGGACGTAGGTCATTCTGACCGAACCACGTAAATCTCGTGTCACTGTCCAAATTATTTTTCGTCTCGTTTATTATTATCGTCATTTTTCGGGCAAAATAATTATCGGGGATTTCCTCATATCCTAACAGTTAGTTTTCGAGAAAACTAGGCATCCTTTTCACAAACAAAATATTAATACGAATTAATTAATTACATATGCTTCATTTCCCATCCATCCTATAGTCGGCTGAGGAATCAAACATAAAATAAAATACAAATGCAAATTTATATAATATATATAGAGAGAGCGGGAGAGCACATTACATACATAAGAAAAATATACATAAAGATATTTTGAAGGAATTATGAACATCCACTGGCATAAAGACAAGATTATATCTTTTATTATATGATCTATTTCATTATTTGAACGGTTCAGTTTTGTGCCCCCATCATCTTCTACACTGTCAGGATCCAACATGTTCGCGGCATGTGTAGTAAAAAAGCTTTAATCTTTACTACACTAAAAATGGTGAAATAAATTCTAAAAAGTGATAGAAACTGAAAACTTTAGACCAACGTAGTTACCTCATCACCACGCTGTGTCATAATTATATATCTCCTCAGCGTTACCAAGTCTCTCTCTCTCTCTATATATATATATGCGTACATAAGTATACTCGTTTTATTCCACCCCACACCAAACAACTGCATATGCACGCACACAGAAACTTTTGTGTGTTTCTGCAGACAAATTGAAACCAAAAACTCATAATATCACTCCATCCTTTCTCTTGAAATGAAATCTTCTTCATCTTTTTCTTTGATCGCCCGTTGCGCTGGTAATTTCCAGTGTTTCCCATCCAAAATTCGATCTTCCAATAAGTTAGCCCTCGAAGAGACAAACGAAAATGGTTATGTCGATGAACCAAAGACTTCCCTCAAACAAAGGAAGCCTGGAGGATGGAAAGCCATGCCCTTTGTTTTAGGTACAAGTACAACACTCCTTAATCTCTTCTCTATCTCTCTATCTCTCACTTTTACACCTTTTTTTTTCTATCACTGTGGTTAGCCTTCTTGAACCATCATAGTCATGGAAAAACATGCATGTGTGATCCACACACCTGCTCCTACTAGTTTCTAACATATTTTTTTCGGACATTTATTGGCAGGGAATGAGACATGTGAGAGGTTGGCTGCAATAGGGCTGTTAGCGAATTTCATGATGTTTTTGTTGACGCAGTTTCACATGGATCAGGTTTGGCTTCCAACGTTATCAATGTATGGTCAGGACTCACGAGTTTTTTCCCCTTGGTTGGTGCTTATGTTTCGGATGCTTATTGGGGAAGATTCAAAACCATTGCCTACGCCTCCATAGCTGCTTTCATGGTACGTACCTTGTCGAAAAAGACAATATTACTACACTAATGGTGCTTTTCTGTTTCTCCATTATATAGTTTATATTATTATTTCCTCTGCACTTTTAATTAATATATATCTTAAAATTAATAATATATCAGATCGACGCGACGGCGACTTATAATAATCATTCCATTCTCGTGATACATACATCTGTGCATTTTTTAATCATTATTATTATTACTATTATTATTATTATTATTATCATCATCATCATCATCATCAATTCTAGGCATAGGACTATTCATTATTTTTTAGTGCGGGCAGTTGGGGAATTTAGGATCCGAGTATAACATCCGATCCGAGTGGTTTCATGAATTTGTACAATTTCAAGGAAAAAAACATCAAACTCAAAGTCGACTATACAATATTATTGTAGTAATTTCAAATATTTTATACATTTTCAAATTTTCAGAAAGCTATTTTGTACGTTATCCTAGAATATACGTAGATTTCAAAAATATTCGGTGTCCGTCCTTGTTCTTTTAACCCCTTGGAAAACTGATCGGTGTTAATTACCTTACATACATATACCGTCAAAATAGAAAATATCTCTATAACTATAATACCAACAGTTGCATTTGCATTACATACCTTTTTTTTCTGAACCCCATATCTCAAAAATTCATTTTGCCGCTACATAAATATCGCATCAAATTCCCTATATCATGTAATTCATATTCGTTCTTGAGATATATATATAACAGGGAATGAGCACATTGACCTTAATCACATGGATCCCTCAACTGCACCCTCCTCCATGCGCCGAGCCACTTAGCCACCACTGCATAGGCCCAACCAAGGCTCAGTTCGCAACACTAGCCGTGGCTCTAGGGTTTCTCTCCCTCGGCTCAGCCGGGATCAGACCGTGCAGCATACCTTTCGGCGTCGATCAATTCGATTCGTCGACCGAAGAAGGAAGAAAAGGAATAAACAGCTTCTTCAATTGGTACTACACAACGTTTACCGTTGTCTTGATCATTGCTCTCACACTTGTGGTGTACATTCAAGAATCTGTGAGTTGGGTCGTGGGCTATGGAATCCCTACGTTGCTCATGGTAGTCGCCATCGTTTTGTTCTTCGTCGGGACAAAGGTTTATGTCTACGTTAAGCCCGAGGGCAGTGTCTTCTCTGGGATTCCTGAGGTTATCGTTGCTTGTTATAAGAAACGCAAGGTTGTTGAGATTACTGGCAATGATGATAATGGAGATGATCAAGATCGTATTGAAGGAAAATACTACGATCCACCGTTAGCGAAAGGGACTGTGGTGAAGAAGCTGCCTCTAACGAATCAATTAAGGTATCCAAGTTAGTCAAATTATTAATGTTGAGAGGTTTTACTACCATGAAGTCTTAAACTGCTTGTGTCCAAAAGTTAAGAAAAATGAGCTGTTTTTCACAGGTTCTTCAACAAAGCTGCCTTTATATTGGACGGCGAATTGCTATCAGATGGCACAAACGCGAATCGATGGAAGCTCTGCAGCGTTCAGAAAGTCGAAGAGACGAAATGTTTGTTCAAAATCATACCGATATGGGCTTCGGGGATCATATGCTTCACAGCCATGGCTCAGCAAGGAACGTTCACAATGTCGCAAGCCCTAAAAATGAATCGCCACTTGGGGCCAAACTTCAAAATCCCGGCGGGTTCTTTATCAGTGATTTCGATGATCACCATAGGCATATGGCTTCCAATCTACGACAGGCTCATCGTTCCATCGCTTAGGAAAGTAACGAAGATCGAAGGAGGAATCACTTTGCTTCAGAGAATGGGAATTGGAATCATCTTCTCCATACTTTCGATGGTCATCGCTGGGCTGATAGAACCCATGAGGAGGGCTTCGGCGAACGAACATGGAAACCCTAATGGGATTGCTCCCATGACGGTGTTTTGGCTCGCGCCTCAGCTGATGCTGATGGGATTCGCAGAGGCTTTTAACATCATAGGACAGATTGAGTTTTACAACAAGGAGTTTCCTGAGAATATGAGCAGCTTGGCGAATTCTTTGTTCTCTTGCACCATGGCTGGCGCGAATTACATCAGTGCTTTGTTGGTCAACGTTGTTCATCACACCACGGCGAAGAATGGTCGGCCCGATTGGTTGACTAAGGATATTAACGAAGGGAAGGTCGAGAATTTCTATTTCTTGATTGCGGGTTTAGGGTTTTTGAATCTTGGATACTTTTTGTGGGTCGCTCGTGGTTACAAGTACAAGACAAACTATCGAGTTGACGACGATGATGGAGATAAGGGTTTTGACGTGGAGATGAATAGTGGAGTTAAAGCGTGATATAATCATTATTGAAGTTTGCTTTATTCGAAAAGATCGATCGTACTATGGATGGTCCAAATGTAGGATTATGTGAAGCTTATCAAAAAGTCAGTTCGTCTACTTGTTGCTTGTTGATAGCTTGTTGTCAACTCTCTGCATTGTGAAATAGTTTTTTTTTTTATCATATATTTGAAATAACTTGTGTAAACTCTCGTAATGTAATGTAACTCGTTATCATATAGTTGAATATTATCATTGTGATGGGCTACAAGTTGAAAAGCTACTACGCCTTTTATTTTTTATTGTCTATTGATTTGAAGTATATCCCTCATGCACATTAGTAGGGATATATTTCACGATAATGTCGACTTTATTATCATCATATCCCATGTATTTGGACCAATAGTATGCCATGCCACTTACATTTACACAACTTGAGATAACAATGGACCATTTTTCACCCATGATAATATATGGCGTCGTCCTTAGGAGGCTTGTATTATTTGACTAAAAAGAAGATTCCTTTCCATGATCTAATGCATGTTTTTTGTTTTGCTTGAAACGTGAAAGCAACTTCACATTTTGTAGGACCCCATCGATCCACAGAATTAGAGCCCTCAATTTAACAAAGTAAGAGTTGCGATAATGGAGATTGAGATCTTTGATGAAGATGATGGACCCTTAAATGATGCGATAGCCACTACCTTTTCCTTTTTTTCTTTTACTTTTTGTGTTTTGGGGAGTTGGGCCATCGCATATGTTAAGGAAGCTCTTGTCTTTGGGCTTTGATTTCTTGACATGACTTCAAATAATTGGTCCACATTTATGAAGGTTCTTAGGCTGTTTCAGATCATAATATGCCATACATATGGTCCAACACGTCGATTAGTTCCTTATTCTCTCCAACCTTGTAGATGATAATAAAGGCGTGTTTTGTTTGGGTACTCATATTTCTTTTTTGAAGTGTAAAATATGCCCAATAGGGGTGAATTAGGCTATAAAATTTTGGCTTGTTCTTCTTTGAAAAATACTTTACTTTAAGAAGATATTTGCAGAGTATGTTATTTCCCAGAAAGCAGTACGAGTATCAAAGTTATCTCCCTAACCATGTTTCAAAAATATCACGTTATTTTCAGAAGTCGTTTCAACGATATCACCTAGTTATTTGCACACGTCCCGGGTTTGTCTCACAGAAAAGTAAATAGCAGAAAGTAAAGTGAGACGCGATTTTTATACAGGTTATATCCCCAACTGGGGTTTAATCCTGTCCTTGGGGTGTGATCTCCCCAAGAGTTCCAATCAATCACTAGGTATTACCGATTATGATTACAAAATGATTGACCCGTACACAACCGAAGCACTATGGATACTAGACCTCGTTCTAGGCTGACGCACGCCAAGTTTCGATCTACGTCGTTTACCCAGGAAACCAATTCCCCGACTGGATGCAGCTTGCTACCGAAGGGCCACCGAATCCACAAAATTCGTCCCTCCACGTGCGAAAGACTCCACTCGTGCTCCTTTGTGCGCTCACACGTCCGAAGACTAAGGTATAGGATTAGGTGTTGCTAAGGATCGCTCAGAGGGTACACTTTCGCAAATTTAGGCTCAACACAAACTACGAATTATTCGCAAAGTAAAGCTCAAAACGTCTAAGGAATTCGATGGCTTGTGTGTTCGTTTCGTACCCTTCAACTTGAAGTGTTTTTCTTCTATATAGACCACGGATAGCTTCTACACTTCACAAGGAAAGTTAAGCACAGAATATGCAAGAGAAAGCTCATTAATCACGTGCATTAACTCAAATAAATCATGCCAAGAATAAACCAATTAAGCTCAACGGTCAATATGAATTCTTACCATAAATACCACAGATTTACTTTCATTCCAGGGTAATCTCATCCGTTTGTCAGCACATTCCATATATATAATCAATCAGCATATTACTACATAATCAGAATATCTTTTCCATATATAGCTTAATCATATCCGGGTGATCACAGTGATATTCTTTCCTAAAATAACTCAATCACGTATACAGTTCACATATCACTTAACACAATATATCTGCCATATATAGTCGTTCATATCCGCGTGATCTCAACGATATTCTTTCCTAATATAACTCAATCATGTGCACAGCTCACATATCAATTATCAGAATATATTTTCCATATATAGCACACAGTGATATTCCATCCAAACGGAAACTTTCATAACTAGGTGATCACATCAATATTCCAGTTAGGCATAAGATCACAAAAATTCGATTTTCTTAACACTTTAATCACATTTAAGCACTTAATAGAACATTTTCGCATACTTAAACATCATACAACATGCATATCGAGTTTTCTAATTTGTACCCCCAATTTACTTAATTACTTGGAATAATCAAAACTCTCATAGTCATTTGGACCAAAAAGGTCTACATTTTTGTTTCATGTCCATGTGAAAGAATAAAAATCGGCAGAATTGATTGAGCATTTAGTTCTATATTGTCCAATTCGTTTCATCCATGGTATTCTCTGAACGTACCCTTCCTCTACTCAAATACATACACGGTGGTGATGTGAACTGTAAAACATTCGAACCTTAATCGACAAGCAAGCCGTAAGAGAATAATATTTATGGACATGTGAGTTGAAATTCCATTTTAGACGATGTCGGCACATAACACAGCTTTATTAACAACAAATGTCGTGTGTGTGCTGCCTTCACGAGCATCAATATTAACGGTACGCTTATCATTTGACTAGCTGGAGAAAATCAATTAGCACATAATCTACCTTGGTGCACTCGAAACATCATCAACGGTCTATAAGTTGAAGGGTCCCAACCCAAGAAGAAAGAACATATTCGATCGACTCCTACAAGAAATTGCAGCACAGATCATTATATAAAAAGGCACTGCTTCAATGCCTTAACCTCATTATTCATAAAAACATACATTTATCGAATAGCGAAGAAGATATGGGAGCTAACGTTTCGTCGAGTGTTCACCGCGAATCTGCTGATTATTATGCATCGTCCTTAGCAGCACCAGCAAAGAAGGGTCAGGTCATAACATTTCACTCCTCGTCTAAGTGGAAAGCCCATTTCGAAGCCTCAAAGCAGAGTACAAAGCTGGTAAGAAAAAAAATCCCATTCATCTCTTTGTAATAGTTTTTTTAATCCTCTGTCTTTCTTATCCATCTCTAACAATTTCATTTATGAAAAAAGATTGTCATAGACTTCACAGCTACTTGGTGTGGGCCATGTCAGCGCATCCAGCCAGCAGTTAACGACTTTGCTGAGAAATACACTGACGTCGAGTTCATAAAGATCGATGTCGATGAGTTGGATGTAAGTAAGCTATATTTATCCTCTCTCTACCAAAGTATTTATCTTAGTTTAGTACACATGTATGATCCTTAGGATGTTGCTGAGGAGTATGGCGTACAAGCAATGCCAACGTTCATACTGATGAAGAAAGGGAAATTAGTTGATAAAATTGTGGGAGCCAAGAAAGATGAACTCAACAAGAAAATTGAGAAACACAGATTCTAATTATTGTTATTTTAGATTGAGAAAGTGATAATAATGCTTTGATTCTATCAGAGTGGATGGATGTCAAATTCAGACAGTGGCAATCGAATCTCCAAGGCATCTCAGTCTTGGCATATGTTGTTTATTTTGTAGAACATAAGTTTGTGTTCATAGCTTCCATCCATGTAATCATCGTTAAAGACATAAAGACGAGATTTTTACCAAATAAGATCATACGATATAAAGTATTCGTAGATTTTTACAAGATCGACGACCAAGAAAGAAACCCGAGTCTAGTGCTCCATTACTACTATACCAGAATATACACATTAATCAACCTATAATACTAACTTGGGTATATACACTTAACAGTCACGCTTTGCTTTCCATAACTAGAGTTAAAGAAGGAGGAGCAACCTACTCGTATGACCTTCCCAAAACCCTCCTCAAATCAGACTTCTGATCAGAGGTAAGCCTTGAAGGAAATTTTATCTCGAACTTAATCCTCAGATTTCCCTTCTTGCCAGGCTCCTTAGATATGGGCATCCCTTCATTTTGAATCACCATTTCCTGGCCAGGCTTGACGATATCAGACGCCTGAACGTTCAGCTTTCGATCGTCCAAGGTTGTAATGCTGAAGGCCTTCCCCGTTAGGGCTTCGAGCAGTGAGATCCTCTGATGCATTATCAGATCATTACCGTCCCTTCTGAAAGTAGAATGAGGCTTTTCGTCCACAACAAAGATTAAGTCCCCAGGGGCATAACCGCTTTCTTGATTTCCTTTCTCGGGAAAGGTAATCTTTGTACCCTTCTTCCAACCTGGTTTGATGTGTATGGACAGCACCTCTTCGACTGTCCCGAGTTTCCTGCAATAGCGAATCAAACTCATCCGTAACCAAATGAACTTCTCCAATCATGATTATCCAAGAATATGACGTAAGAAACCGGAACCATAGGGGATAAAACAAGGCAAAACTTTCAAACAGAACAGTTATTTCATCCCAGAAAAAGAGAGCAGCTAATCAACATAAATAAGTGAAGTGATCTTCACTCAATCAAGTTTCCGAATTTATGACAGAAACATTGCTGCTAAGGCAACAGAAGATCCATTCAATCATCAACGACCTGAATGTCAAACAGAATTCAGTACTATGAAACCAATAAAGAAGAAAAAGATAATGGCCTACCCAGCCTCATCAAGTACAACCCTTGATATCTTCATCTTCCTCCTAGCTCCCTTATACAATTCCTCCAAGGTACACCCCAACTTAGTCTCCAAAGGAGCAGCTTTCGTCAATTTCTCGCCGCCATTATCACCAACAAGGTTGCTGCTATTGGCTTCATCAACACTAATCTCCCCAAAAAACTCCTCGAAGATGTCCTCTGCGTCCCTTGGACTGAAATTGAACCCACGCCCATTGCCGCCAAATACTCTCTCTTTAGCCATGCTCAGCCCACCCTTCAACCCTTCCTCGCCATACATGTCGTAGATCTGCCTCTTCTGTTGATCGCTCAGAACGTCGTAAGCTTCGCTAATCATCTTAAACTTAGCCTCGGCTTCCTCGGTGTTCACGGCGTTCTTATCAGGATGCCACTTCATAGCCAACCTCTTGTACGATTTCTTCAAATCTTCCTCAGTTGCGTTCTTCGAAACCTTCATTATGTTGTAGTAATCTACACCCATAATTTCACTCAACAGTTCTCTTGTTTGTTCTTCTTCTTAGTTCTTACCTTGCCCAGAAAAAAAAGGGGAAGGAAATTAAGAGTATTGGGTAGGAAAATAAAATTGGGAATGTTCTTTAAACAAAACTCGAGAAAACATCAAATAAAGCAACTATTATTTAATCATTTGTTTTACTTTAATTAGCTTGCACAAGAAAAGAAACATGAGGTAAAGTCTCAATTACTGCAATAAAGAGAATATTTCGATTTCCATAAGCTGTACAAAGTATTACCTTTTTCCATTAGAAGTGCTTAAAAAAGTCAATAGCTAAAAAGCTGAATAGTGAACTTCACTTAATCCCTATTTGGCAAACTATGTATAAAATAACTCCTCTGTCTGATAAAAATATCATTTAACTCCATGTTGTATTGTGTACCACAGTACGTTGATATAGTCTACCTAAATGTGTTGTATGGTGTACCTTCGGCGGATCGGCCACCAATCTGTGAAAAAATTAGGTAACTGTCTGTAAAACACATTTAGGTACATTATAGCAACGTATTGTGGTACACAATACAAATACAGAAAGGTACAGCGTGACTTCAAAATGTAGTACGAACAGTGAAACGGGAAGTTAACTGATATTTTTCTCTGATTTGGGAGTTATGTGATAGAAAGTTTGCAAATAGAGATTTAAGTGAAAGTGTCCCTATATATATATTATATCTATGATTTCAAAAGTCAATCTAAAAACCTAATTAACAAGATACGATTTAAATTTTCGTACCTTTTATTTACGTAAATTTCCTGATTTTTATATTTTATTTTCCTTTTTTAACTTTAATAACAAATAAAGATGGGTGGTGGCATCATGTGGGACAGACGTGTAACTGAATAAAAGCCGATTTAAGAAAAGGGCCAAAGTAAAGCGTGAGAACGTGCAGGCGCGTAAAGGATGGGGACCCACACGAACGACAAAACTCTCTCTTCTATTTCATTTCATCAAATTAATTATTCATATTAACTAATATAATAAATGTGAATATGCAGTCCTTTAAGTCGTACTTTCTTTCTACTTAAATAAATAAAAGAATTAGAATCTTTATTGGCGTCTTAAATAAAAATAAAAATAAAAATTCTTCAGTAGAAGAAAAGAACAAAAAAGTAAATGAAATGTGGGGAGACCCATGATTCTGAATATCTCTATGATTAGCCTTTGCTCTTACGTGCATGTTTTATTGTTGGGCTCTAGTCAAGGTCGTTCATTAATTTTGTATTTATTATTATTATAGGCAGAATCATTCATTACGATTTAACACCTACTATCATAGGTGGGCCGAAAACCTGCAACGTAATTAGTCCATAATGGGCCTATTTGTAACAACCATATGGCCCATTAACAGCATTGTAGGTCCATATGGTGGGGGCCCTTTTATTACGTGGATGAATGGCATTGATAAGGAGAAACGTCGCCATCTAATTGAATGATATATTTTGTATGGTATTCAAATTTCTAGTTAAAAAGAAAAAGCCATCCTTTATGATTTTCTTTCTAGAGTAAAGTAAGTTGTTTTATTGGTGGTAATCATGTTTGTTTTGCGGTAAAAAGAAGCATATTCACTGATCATTTAATTAGACACCCAAGCAAGAATGTTGGTGTTCGTGACCATGTAGTAAATTCGAAGACTTAACGTGCTAGTTTGATATCGAATTGCAAACGAGATCTTGGTGATTGTGTGTGATTCTTGTTTGACAAAGATGTAACGTGGTTCGGATTTCAATATCCTATATCCACGGGTAACACAATTCAATTATTCCAGATCTGAATTACAGCTTAAATCGCACGCAAGACTCGTACGCATGCATACTCTAAACTACAGAAAATGCTTGAAGAAGAAGATAATACAAACGCAGTCAAAAACAGTTATTTAAACAGCTCAACAAAGCGTCACGGCCGTGAAGCAGCTTGCACGAAGCCGTGACGCGCGACAGAAACTCGCCTATGCATCTCTGCTCATCGTCACTGGCGTGAGGGGCATGCCCGAAACCGTGACACGCGACAGAGACTCGCCCAAGCAACTCAGCCCATAGTCACGGCCGTGAGATATCTTCCACGAAGCCGTGACATCCGGCAGAATCAAACCCACGCATCTCAACTGAGCGTCACGGCCGTGAAGAAGTCTGCGCGAGACCGTGACGCTCGACAGCAACCCACGAAGCAGAACAGAACAGAGGAATGAGCTGAGCAAGCTGAATCAGACCAAAAAATCAAACATTATCACGTATTATCATGATTGGGTTTCAACATCCCCCCGCAAGATGGATGATATAGGTTCGTAACGGACATCTTGACCAACAATTGTTGCAACACGGGTCCCGTGAGGGGTTTAGTAAAAACATCTGCTAATTGGTCCTCTGACTTAACAGGTAGCAACCTAATGTCACCTTTCGCTATGTGATCTCTAATGAAATGGCAATCTATTTCTATATGCTTTGACCTCTCATGGAACTTAGGGTTAGTGGCTAGTTTAAGGGTAGACAAATTATCACAGAAAATGACAGGAACATGATCTAAACTAATGCTAAGTTCACTCAAGAGACTTTTAAGCCAAAGCATTTCAGAAACAAGAGATCCTTAGGCCCTATACTCAGCCTCCGTGGAGGATCGTGATACAGTGGCTTGCCTTTTAGCCTTCCATGTAATGAGTGAGTCACCTAAGAAGGTGCAATAACCTGTAACTGATTTCCTAGTATCCCTACATGCGGCCCAATCTGCATCAGAAAATCCTTTTACGTCTAGGTTACCTGTGGAGCTGAAAAGAAGCCCTTGGCCAGGTGCATTCTTAAGGTATCGAAGAAGATGATGTACAACCATCATATGAGAGCTCCGCGGTGCAGAAATAAATTGACTCAACTTATTAACAGCATAGGTAATATCAGGCCTTGTAAACGTAAGGTATAACAACCTACCCACCAATCTTCTATATCTAAAAGGATCACTTAACAACTCACCTTCACTTATGGTCAGCTGGTGTCCTGGGTTCATGGGTGTAGTGAGGCCCTTGGCTTCCAAGTAACCTGCATCATTTAGTAATTGTAGTACATATTGCCTTTGGGAGATGTAAATACCTTTCCCACTTCGAGCAACCTCAATACCAAGGAAATACTTCAGCTCCCCTAGGTCTTTTATTTTGAAGCTGCTCTTTAGGAAGTCCTTAACAACTTCTATTTCCTGCACAGAGGGACCTCCAAGTATTATGTCATCTACATAAAATAACAAAACTACTAAGTTGTTACCTGCCCCTCTAACAAAGAGCGTATGATCAGATTGTGCTTGAACGAATCCAAAGCCTTTAATGGAATCAGAAAACTTCTTATTCCATTGCCTAGAAGCTTGCTTCAAGCATAAAGGGATTTATGCAACTTACACACCATTCTGCTCGAACTAGAAACCTGATGGTTTCCGTAAAACCCTTGAGGTAGGTCCATGTACACCTCCTCACTCAAATCACCATTCAAAAAGGCATTGTTAACGTCTAGTTGCTCTAAATGCCAATTAAGTTTGGCAGCTAAAGACAAAAGTACCTTAATGGTGTTAGGCTTAGCTACAGGAGCGAAGGTCTCAATGTAATCTACCCCTTTCCTTTGATCGTAACCCTTGGCAACCAAACGTGCCTTGTATTTTCGACCTCACCACTGGAATTTAATTTTACCTTGTATACCCATCTACAACCTATAACCTTCTTCCCCTTAGGTAAAGGCATGACAGTCCACGTGTCATTGGTCTCTAAGGCCCTAAATTCCTCATTCATAGCTTCCACCCATTGCTTGGATGCAGAGGCTTGAGCAAAATTTCTAGGCTCATGGGTCAAGGAAATTTTACAAACATAATTCTGGTATTGGTCTGAAAGGTTCTCATAGGAGATAACCTTGGAAATGGGGTGCAGAACCTTCTTTTCAAGAAGTCGGTTACAGTGGTAGTCTCTTAAATAAGCTGGTCTCCTTAGTGGTCTTCTAGATCTTCCCTCAGTGGGTTGATTATCCAATGTGCCTTCTGGATTCAGCTCATCGTTCCCAGTAGGATTTGCCGAAGGTATAGGCTCTGTCGTGTCAGCTACCTCATGTGCAGGAGGTATGCTCTCAGTGCCGCTTCCTGTCTCAGTGGCATAATTCTCGCCTTGTCCAAGCATTGATTCCTCAGTACATGGCCTAGGCAAAACATGTCTAGAAAAAGGGTTATCTGATGCACCATTGGAATCATGTCTCTTAAAAGGAAACTCATTTTCCTTAAACTGGACATCTCTAGACACAAACACCTCCTTGGTCTCTAAATCAAGAACTCGATAACCCTTCATTCCATGAGAATATCCCAAAAACACACATTCTCTACCCCTTTGATCAAATTTCCTTCGCCCTGCTGCGAGTGAAGAGTAGAAACAGAGTGAACCAAAAACTCTAAGGACACTATAGTCAACTGGCTTATGATAGAGTAGTTGGTATGGGCTTCTATTTTTCAGCAACCTTGAAGGTGTCCTATTTATCAGGTAGGCAGCTGTGAGTACACATTCAGACCAATATTCAATTGGTATGCATGACTCAAACAGGAGCGATCTAGCTACATTCAACAAATGTTGATGCTTTCTTTCCACAATAGAATTCTGTTGTGGTGTTTGCACACAAGACAAATGGTGTATGATCCCATTTTTCCTAAACAGTTCAACTAAATTGAACTCCTTTGCATTATCAGACCGAATCGTTTTAACTCTACACTTAAATTGAGTCACGACTAGGGCCAAAAAGTAGGTGAGAACAGATTGAACCTCAGATTTGTACTTAATCATAAAAACCCAAGTAAAACGAGTATGATCATCAACAATCGTAACAAAATGTTGATGCCCTTTATGTGAGGGCACATGAAACGGCCCCCAGACATCACAATGTATTAGATCAAAGGCTGAGCAAGCTAATTTTCCACTATCAGGAAAGGGTGTTCTTCTCTGTTTTGCAATGGGACACACTTTACAGAAATCATGTGTAGCACCAAGATTAGGTCTTAAAGCAGGTTTCAGTACATCTAACACTCTAGTTGAGGGATGACCTAACCTACTATGCCATAGCTCCAAAGACACTTTATTTAAGTAAGTAACATCATTCTTATAAACTGTTCTACACTCCAAATCTGTCTCAAGCAAGTAAAGGCCTCCCACTTCATTACCCTTGCCAATCATCTGGAGAGTATGATCATGTATCATAAAGTGGTCAGCACTAAAAACAAACCTGCAGTTGTTAGATTTGGCCAATGAACTGACAGAGACTAGGTTAAAGTGAAATTCAAGTACTAGCAGAACCTCAGTCAAGGTAATATGATCATTTAGTAAGACTGTCCCAGCCCTATTAACCTTAATGACTGACTTATCAGGCAGGATCACACTAGACTCATCTACCTCATGTAAGTCATATAACAGATCAGGATTCCCACAAACATGTCTAGTTGCTCCAGAATCAAATATCCAGAAATTAGGTCGCATAAACTTAGGTTCCTTAAATGATAGGCAGATACCTGTCCCTGTCTCACCATGTTGTGACAAATCTATGCCTCCTTAAGGCATAGTTGCCACAGATTGGTTGATGAGCATCTGCAGATTCTGCAGCTGCTGTGGAGTCATCTGCACCTGAACCATACTGCCTGCTGCACATGCTGGGTCCGAGCCACCTTGATTTGTTGCTTGTCATGATTTCTTGCCTTGATCCACTGTGACCATATTGGTTCTTGCTCCTTTGTGCTTCAGGTTTTGCTTGAATCCCGGTGGGAACCCATGAAGCTGGTAACAAGTTTCCTTGGTGTGACCCTTCTTGTTACAGTGGGTGCAAATAGGCTTCATACCATCCCTCTTCTGGGAATAAAACGTCTTCCTAGCTTGTTCTGTATCCCCCCTAGCAGTCATCATTGCCATACTGTTATTATGCTCCTCAGCACTCTTAGCATATCCACTGAGCATGAACCTTTGCCTCCTTCTTGGACCAGTAGAGAAAAGACCTTGTTGATGCTGGGTAAGGGGTCCATTAACAGGATTTGTTCTCTAGTCTGGGCATACGCATCATTCAGCCCCATAAGGAACGTCAACACATACTCCTCCTCGTGATAGGCCTTGACCTCAGCTGTGCCTGGGCAATTACACTTAATTCTTGGCTTATAGCTAGCCAACTCATCCCACAAGGTCTTCAGTTTAGTGTAGTATGCAGCTATACTCAAAGATCCCTGAGTGAGATTAATGAGGTCCCTTTTAAGCTGAAAAATCCTAGGCTTGTTACTCTGTCCAAACCTCTCTTCAAGATCTAACCAAACCTCCCTAGCACTCGAATTATACAAGATACTAGCAGATATATCCTTGGTGACTGAATTGATAATCCAAGAGATTACCACATTGTTGTTCCTCTTCCACATAACTCGTTCGTTCTTGGTGGCCTCGAGATTCTGTGGATTGTCCATTGGTGGAACGAGATCCCCATTGACGAACCCCTCCTTGTTCCTACCGGTCAAAGCAATCATCATTGCCCGGCTCCAGGTGACGTAATTATCTCCATTCAGTGGCTCGTGAACCAGAAATTGGCCGGAGTTGTCACTGGTGCCCAAGAAATAGGGATCATTCATCCCCAAATTGTGGGCGGTCGGTGGATTGGACGGATTGGGGGGAACTATCTCTGACATTGTTCTGAAAAATAAGCTTTGGATGTAGCTGAAGATGAAGGAGAACGCGCAGCTCAAAAACGCGGCTCTGATACCATATCGAATTGCAAACGAGATCTTGGTGATTGTGTGTGATTCTTGTTTGACAAAGATGTAACGTGGTTCGGATTTCAATATCCTACATCCACGGGTAAAACAATTCAATTATTCCAGATCTGAATTACAGCTTAAATCGCACGCAAGACTCGTACGCATGCATACTCTAAACTACAGAAAATGCTTGAAGAAGAAGATAATACAAACGCAGTCAAAAACAGTTATTTAAACAGCTCAACAAAGTGTCACGGCCGTGAAGCAGCTTGCACGAAGCCGTAACGCGCGACAGAAACTCGCCTATGCATCTCTGCTCATCGTCACGGGCGTGAGGGGGCATGCCCGAAACCGTGACACGCGACAGAGACTCGCCCAAGCAACTCAGCCCATAGTCACGGCCGTGAGATATCTTCCACGAAGCCGTGACATCCGGCAGAATCAAACCCACGCATCTCAACTGAGCGTCACGGCCGTGAAGAAGTCTGCGCGAGACCGTGACGCTCGACAGCAACCCACGAAGCAGAACAGAACAGAGGAATGAGCTGAGCAAGCTGAATCAGACCAAAAAATCAAACATTATCTTTTATTATCATGATTGGGTTTCAACATTTGAAAATCAGACTAATCAGGAAACACACACTATGATAAATCAATGTATGATCGCTCGTTCAAATATTACCAATGGAGATTTGGTATAAGGGCCCAATTATCTCAAATTTTCTTTTTATATTGTGTGTAAAGGGCTTGTAATATATACTAGATCAGCCCATTGTCTCATTGGGTGAGCAACTAAAAGTCCTTGAAGAAGACAGAGAGTGGGTCCTTCCTTTCCTTACATTACAACAACTATTACGTTTTCTTGCAAGAAAACAAATCAAACTTGCAAAACAGAGACTTCACAGTATGTCTAATCAAAAGAATAAAGAATGATAATCGTTTGTATAATCTGTTTCTGATGATACAGAACATTTGTAGAGACAAGAGAGAATCATATGGTTTTGGGAGGAACTACAACAACATGAATAGGGATGTTATTGGGAGGAAGCTGAAGGCGCAGAGGAATCAGTTTTCCGTCCAAAGGACTTATGGTGCAAACAGTGATGCCGTCTATTCCCAGTTCAACTTCTAACCTCCTCTTCAATAGATTTACTTCATTCCCTTTGAATGTAATGGATAGCTCCTCGAATCCCTCGTCTATTTTCCCGTTTTCGTCAGCTATGTGAAAGTATATGTATCGCCCGTCGATAGATTGCTTTGGTGGTAATTCAATCAATGACTGCAAAGCAAGGAAAAAGATATTGTTTAAGAATGATAAACATAATAAAAAAAAAGGTCGAATTTTTATCTTCGTCGTTCGTCTACCTACCTCTTGTCTTGAATAGTTCGCCGAGTTAAAAGAGCCGTCGCTGCTCAGCGATGCGCCGTCGTTATGACTACTTTTCTCCTCCTCGTCGGCCTTCAGCTCTTCCTTATCAGCTTCCACCGCCGGAACCTGATTTTGACTATTCGTCTCCGATCGAATCTCCACGACGTCGACCTCCCAGACAACCCACTCCTTGGTCGCCGTCCGATGAGGCACGTCGTGAGTCACGCTGTTCCTCCACGGCGGCAAACCGCCGTTGCCCCTCAAGAACTGGCCGTACCTCGTCTTCAGCATGACGGATCCAGACTGGTGGCCGCAGCCGCCGCCGGCCGCCACGGGCTCCCACTCCAGAGAGCTATCGAGCCTATTGGGAAGCGTCTGAAGGACCTTCCGGCCCGTCATGCCCAGCAGAAACGGGTGGTTCGACGCCGTGAGGTACTTTCCGTAACGGCTCTTGAGGCGGACGAAGCCGTCTCCGACGAGCTCGACGGTCCACGCGGCGGCCTTCGACGAACCGTTGCGTTGTTGAACGACGGACTCTTCGTCCTCCTCCGCCGTGAGGTACTTATTGTGGGCGCTTCGGAAGCGTACAGCTTTTGCTTGACGGAATAGTTCCATTTTGTTTTTCTCTTTCGCTGATTTGGTGGACTTTCTTCGTTGCAAAATTGCGTATACACGAAGATATGTCAGATATTATATATATATATATGTGTGTGTTGTTATGGGTGATGAAGTTTCTTGGGAGGTTGAAAAAGGGGCATTTTCATTTCGGGCCCTACATAAGTATAATTTAGGGTTTAGACCCTCTTCGGAAAATATTTAGTTTTAAGGACCCATTTTTATACAGTACCACTTTATTGCTCTTACATACCAGTATTAGACCTGTCAAAACGGGTCGGCGGGGCGGGCCGGCCCGTAGCACGCCAAAGCCCGCCCACTGGCTGGGCGGGGCGGGCTTAAGAAAGCTAGGCCCGCGCCCGCCCACTGGCGGGCCGCGGGCCCGGCGGGCTTAGCCCGCATAAATTAAAAAAAATAAAAAAACCTGAAAATCAAAAAAATAAATAAAAAATATATTTAATATATTTTAACTTTAGAAAATATTAATTAATTTATCTTTTAATTTTATAAATTCTTAAAAATATAAAAAATTATATAATTTATATAAAAATTATATAAATTATAATTTATATATATATAATATTTATCATTTAAAATATATTATTAATTATTGGCGGGCCAGCCCGCGGGCTAGCCCGCCCCGCCCCGCGAAGCCCGCGGGCCGTGCGGGGCGGGCCTGAAAAATCAGAGCCCGCCCGCCCTTTTGGCGGGGCGGGCCGCGGGCAATATTGCCAGTACTAACCAGTATGTTAAAATTATGTACCACAAAATCATAATCCGGTACCAGTTTATGATCATCTGATACCAGTTTATTTTCTACAGTACCACTTTATTGCTCTGACATACCAGTATGTTGAAAGTTTGTAACACAAAACAATCATTCTATACCAGTTCATATATTTTTCATACCACTTTTTTACACCACACAAAATGGGTCCTTTAATCTAAAAATTTTTTAAACAGGGCCTGAATTCGAAATCAAACCCTTAAAGGGTCTGATTTCGAATTGAGCCTTGAAAAATCCCTGGAGAATGGAGATGTATAGAAGTAGAGGTGTTCAGACGGTTTTAAAAACCGTAACCAAACCGTAACCGAACCGTCGGTCAACGGTTCGGTTAACCGTGGTCAACGGTTACGGTTCAAACCGTAACCGAACCGTAAATTATGAAGGTTCGGTTACGGTTCTTCATTTTACTAACCGCAAACCGGCGGTTAACCGTCTTTTAAATAATAATTAAATATATAATTTTATTGCTCTTGTCATAATATCTAATGATAATTTATTCACCATATTTAATTTTTATTTTTGTTTTATCAACTATCATAAAATTGACTTTAGAAAACTTAGAAGAATATTGAGTGATAAACATGATATTTAGAACTATGCCTACGACGAATGTCCGTCAAAGATTTTCGAATCGAAGAATGAATGTTAATCATAATATTTTTTAATATTTAAGGTGTAATTTTTTTTCAAATGTTGAAGGTTATTATATAAATTCTAACTTGGAATGGAAATTTTATTTTTTTACATTTTATATATAAATATCAAATTTTTTACTATATATTTAAATTATTATAAAAGAAAGAAAATTCTAAAAAGGAATTAGAAAAAAAAACCGTAAACCGGCGGTTCAAAACCGTAACCGTAACCGGCTTGGCCGGTTCAAAACCGTAACCGTAACCGTGATTACCACGGTTCGGTTACGGTTAGACGTTTTTATTAACCGTAAACCGGCGGTTCATAACCGTGAACCGTAACCGTAACCGTATGAACACGTCTATATAGAAGGCTAATCGCCAGCTGTTAGAATACGATGTCGTATGACTTCAACGCGGTCAATATAGTCGGACAAGGAACGTGGATATATATTGGATGGATAATCACGTGACCAAAACCATGGACTAGTGTGATTATTTTATTAATTAACATTAATTGTAAATCGGCACTCATCATTAATGTCAATTTTCTTTTATATTGGAAACAGCAAACTTTTTCACTGTATGATTTTGCTTTATTTCGTAAATGGACTGCCAATTGAACGCGGTTTCTAAAAAGCCAAATGTGTTTCATGCCTTATCTACTAATCGTATATACAAGTTGGAATCATGAGGTATCTATAGAATAGAATATGTCAAAAATGAAATAGAAAGGTAAAGAAGATAAGTATGATCCATTCAGAATATTCATTTGATTTGTTTTTTTCTTTCGTTCTTTATGATTTTGGCCAATACTTGTTGTGTCTTAGTCCACCAAATCATCGACTCCACGGATCATCATTTATTCTTGAACTTACGGAAGTTTCTATGATTACATTCAAGAAGAATTATCTTTGAACTTATCAGCAAAACTACCAATGGCAAACTCCAAGAGCTCATCAGTATGTGGCAGAGTACCCTTCACAGAATCATCGGCGTAAAAACGTTGAGCCCATAGGAACAATTTGGAGTTTCTTCTTCGCCGATTAAGGTGACGTTACTCAGTTTCTCGGCGACTCTAATCCATACCAAATAGCTTCCCAGCGCAATGTCCAAGAACCCAATTCTCCTATTACAACCTCCGAAGAATTTAAAGCCTTTGCTACATTTAACGAAAGCATCTCCTTCAAGAAAAGACAAAGATTCCCTCGCTTGTTCTAGTGATAGTGATCTCTTCGCCTCGTCCCCACCACAGTATAGGATCCCAGCTAGAGCTGGATAAAACTGCACAAACCATTCATTTATTACATTACAAGTGGTGAATGAATGAACTAAGATTATGGTGAAGTTTTGTCAGACAACAGATTTCCTGAGACCTTATCGTCCACGTAAGCACTCCAAAAACGGGCCAAGGCCCGGTCGTAAGGATGTAAGGGGAGGATTGGCGGGCCAGAAGAAGCCCAAGTTTCATCGATGTACTGAAGAATGACGAGGGATTCGCAGATTGGGTTGTCGTCGCCATGGATGAGAACTGGGACTTTCTTGTAAATAGGGTTCGACTGTAGAAGAAGATCACTCTTGGACAAGAGAATGTCTTCCTCGGTCAGCTCGTAGCTAATGGATTTCATGTTGAGCGCTATTCTGACGCGTGAAACGAATGGGCTTGCCCAGAAACCCAAGAGCTTCACTTCCTTGATTGGAGACATTATTGTTTGTTGCAGAGAATGCGATTCTTTTCTTACCAAGAAGAACACCCTAAGAGGTAATTACGTTATATAGGAACGTTCTTACGTAATATAAGGTTGATCTGATGAATGTCTGAGGCGGCATTTGCATGTCAGAAGTCATAACTATATCTATATGTAGTGTAGGTTTAAGGCTGCTCATAGTGTTTACTTTTTTAAGGTGCCTATTAAACCTGACTTCTGACTTTCATGCAAACTGCAAGCTTATAATGTCATAATGTTGAGGATTTCCAACAATTCCAGAATTGGACAAGTCCATAAAGTATAAATCAAAAGCAACGAACACGATGAATTTTGCGTGGTTCGGATTCAATACGGATCCTACGTCCACGGGAGATAATACTTTTCTCTTTACGATCACGATTACAAAGCTTTCTCTACTCTACACTCAAGATTACAGAGGACCAAGCTTTCTTCTAAGATCAATTTTCAAGAGAAAGAAACTGCTCCAAAAATGAGATCTCACTTGACTCTCTCTTAATGGGCTGCAACACGTTTTCCTTCAGTACAGTTTTTATTTGCAGTTTCAGCTGCCTTTTTATTCTACTCGGACAAAGCTGCAGTTATTTCACACTATGCTTCACTGAGTTGTATTTCAAGCTTGAGAGTCTAATCTTAACACATAATATTCTTTGGGGCCTACACTTATTGGATATGAGCCCATTTAAACTAACTTTAATTCGTTTGGGATTATTAATTTTCGATTCCCTACCTTATCAGTTACGCATGACTTAAGTGATGACGCACGCCATCTTCTATATTAATAATATTCAAGATTTTATTTTATTTCCTGGCGTAAGGTACTGACTGATGATGAATTGATTGTCCATTTCCTTGGTTGTTTGGGCCCGTCGTGTCTATTAATAGAAAAATCAACACCCCCACCCCTCCCCATACTTATCATATTGTAATGCTACGAAGAATTCAAACCATAGGTCCACTTCACAGATCTTAGACGACATGATAATAATTATTACAAACCCTATTGTGGAGTGGGACTCATCAGTTTTGTCAAACGTGATGTGATTATTATTTTAATGCAAAGATATACTCGAAGTTATTAATAATTAAACTTGATCAATGGAATCGTATCTCACTTGGTCTTTAAAAGAATGTATTGACATTCCACAATCCACAACATTACCCCTCTCTCTTTTTTTTTTTTTTTCAAATTGAAAGGTGACAGACAAAATAAGTGCATTTATGTGGTGGAACCAACAATCACCCACTCATCCGATTATCCATTTATTACTCACTAACACCTTTTGAACTGCTTCCATTATTTCATCATCTGTGTACAGATGGAGAAGTCAACGTGCTTCTTGACTTGTATGCTCAACTTTGTCGTAAAGTCCACCCTCCATTTACGTCGGTCGAACTTTACCCCATTTCACTTATGATACGGATAAAAAGTTTCCGAGGCCATGGAAGTATATATAGTTCCAGCAACCCAAGCTTCTGCATTTGCTCAGCTGCAGCTTTGTGATTTGAGTGGTTTTGCCCTTGCAAGAAGAAATGGACAAAACACTTAACGTTATCCATTTCCTCTGTCTTCTCTTCTTCTTCTATCCTTACCATGCTTCTTCATTGCCATTGTGCACTGACCTGCGTAAGTCTGTGTGTTGTGTCTTATTATATTATTGCAGTTCTTGAATTTTATAAAGTTTCCTTCTTTTTTCGTTCTCTTTTCAGGAGCACCATCCACAACAAAGGGAGCTCTATCCTTCTGCAAATACAGTGGGAAATCATGCTGCAGACCATCAGAAGATTTCCAGTTACAGCAGAGATTTTCCGCCATGAACATATCTGACTCTACCTGCGCTTCTGCTGTGAGATCAATCCTTTGTGCTGTAAGTTTCTTTCCTTTTCGTCAATTTACTCTTTTTTCAAACTGTGATTCTTCTCTTCAACTGAACAAAAAAATCTCCATCTCTCTCGCTAGACCTGCGATCCATTCTCAGCAGAGATATTCAACAGCCTCACAGAAACCACAAGACCAGTCCCATTCCTCTGCAATAACTCAGACAACTCAAACTCAAACTTCTGCTCAAACGTATGGCAATCATGTCAGAACGTACCCATCGCCAACTCCCCATTCGCTCCTTCCCTACAAACCAAAGCTATGATTCCCCTCAACGCCACCATATCCAAGCTCACCGACCTCTGGCAAACAGAATCAGACTTCTGCAGCGCTTCGGCGGCCAATCAAACCAAACGTCTCTCTGCTTCGACGGGGCCCACGTCTCGCCCAACAAAACCACCGACACCCCACCGCCGCCGCCGCCAAGAGGGATGTGCTTAGAAAAGCTCGACGACGGCGCCTACCTCAACATGGCAGCTCACCCCGACGGTTCTAACCGCGCGTTCTTCTCGAGCCAGTCGGGTAAAGTGTGGCTCGCCTCCGTCCCAGATCAAGATTCGGGTCAGGCGCTAGGGCTCGATCAGTCGAGCCCATTTGTGGACCTAACCGACCAAGTCTACCTCGACAGCAGGTTTGGGATGATGGGAATGGCGTTTCACCCCAACTTCGCGACGAACGGGCGGTTCTTTGCCTCCTTCAACTGCGACAAGGAAAAATCTCCGGCGTGTGGAGGAAGGTGCGCGTGTAACTCGGACGTTAACTGTGACCCGTCGAAGTTGGGGCCGGAGGATGCCGGCGAGCACTGTAAGTATCACGTGGTTGTGGCTGAGTACTCTGTTAATGGGACCAGTTCGAGCCCATCGTCGGTAAGCCACAGTTTCTTGAAATAAACCTACCCTAATAACCTGATTTTGAGAGCGATGAACAAACGTTGGTAAAATACGTTGCAGGCGGAGAAGGCAAGCCCGAAAGAAGTCAGAAGAATCCTTACATTGGGGCTGCCTTTTACAGAGAATCACGGCGGGCAGATCCTATTTGGTCCCGGCGATGGGTATTTGTACATAATGATGGGAGATGGAGACAGCAAAGGCGACCCCTACAACTTCTCTCAGAACAAAAAGTCGTTGCTGGGAAAGATTATGAGGGTCGACGTGGACAACGTGCCAAGCGACGAGGACATCGACAAGCTTGGCCTATGGGGGAATTATTCCATCCCCCAAGATAATCCTTATGCAGAAGATAAAGACATGGAGCCCGAAATCTGGGCTTATGGGCTGAGAAATCCATGGCGGTGTAGCTTCGATGCAGACAGGCCTCACTATTTCCTCTGTGCTGATGTTGGGCAGGTAAGAAAACGACACACACACAGCTCAGTTTATATCTGTTTCCGACGGAACATAGACAATGTCTAATGTGGCTGGTTTTTCAAGGATCAATACGAAGAAGTGAATATAATCACTAAAGGTGGAAACTTTGGGTGGAGCGTATACGAAGGCCCACTCCTATTCCAGCCACAAAACGCACCTGGGCGTAATCCCAACGCTTCTGCCATGGCCGATGTTATATTCCCAGTTGCAGGTTACAGCCATTCGAACCTAACCCTCGGCTCTGCTGCAATCTCTGGCGGGTATGTCTATCGTGGGCAAACAGATCCATGCGCATACGAAAGGTAAACGGCATAAAAAAGACGATCTTTATGATAAAACATCTTTCATTGTACAGTCAATCTTACTTATTGCAGCATTTGACTTATTTCAGCTACCTTTATGGAGATCTGTATGCGAATCATATATGGACAGCGTCAGAAACTCCGAGAAACAGCGGGAACTTCACTAACTCGGACATTCCATTCAGCTGCGCGGCAGATTCTCCCATAAAGTGCGACGTCGTTCCTAAAACAACCATGCCTGCGCTGCAGTACATCTTCTCCTTTGGGGAAGATAACAGAAGGGATGTCTACGTTCTAACGCAGAGCGGCGTATACAGAGTCGTACGTCCCAGTCGGTGCGGCTATTCTTGCTCCAAGGAGGAGGTGCTGACGCCGAGAAACTCGCCTCCTCGCGCCGAGTCTCAGGGTTGCCTCGTCAAATCCAATTTACTGTTCACTTTTGCCGCAGTTTTGGCTCTTCTCTTGTAGATTACAATTGTAACTGTAGTGACTACCGCGGAGTGTAATAACATGAACTTCCCCCCAGTCTGTCATCTAATTAAGAACTATTTTATTGCACTGCATCAGCGCCCATGAATTGCGTTTCCAGAAAAAAAAAGATGAGAGAGAAAGAGAGAGATGTTTATGTATATAAAAGTCGGGTTCTGTAAAAAAAATGGCCTCCTCACCCAAAAACTTTAAAAAAGTAACATTCTTGACTTTTTGTTAGTCAATAGCCCCCACTTTGATTAACTACTAACCATATTCCTTAATAATTCTTAATATAAAAGAAAAGGAAAAAAGAAAAGAAAAGTAAAATATAAGAAAAGAAAAAAAGAAAAACAAAAAAGAAACTCCATTAACGCAAGAACAACCACCCATACCTACCCAAACATACGTCTCATTCAAATCTGAAAGAAGAAATTAATACGAAAACGCGTATATATTCACATTATCGAGCTAATCGACCATTTTTCATATGCGATCTGATGAAAGAAAGAATTAAACACAACTCATTTATCACAATAAGTCATTTTTTTTTGGGTTTTTGATTTCACACTTGAAAGTCACGATTTTTCAGTCAATTAGATGCGGAATTGAGTGAGTTTCGATGTATATGCTTGGTGACGGTAATTCCAGCGAAATTCGAGCTGAATCGATGCATTTTCGAATATTCACATGTTAGAACTGAAGAACAGGCGTAGGATCCCCTGAATATGCACATGGGTCCCCTGCTGCATGGGACCCGTATGCATATGCAGGGGACCCAAGCGCATATGCAGGGGACCCGTGCACATATGCAGGGGACCTACAAGCATATGCAAGGGACCCGTGAGCCTATATAGGTATTTTCATATCACGCATATGTAAACAAAAAAAATGGCACATTATTCTTTTTCAGAGTCAGATCTAGAGGCAAATGAAGTCCAGTTCCACAAATCATTGTTCTTCTTCAGAGGCAAGGGATTCAATTTTCAAAAAAGTTATAAAATGCAACCATGGTGTTGTGGCAAAACTGCAGATGGCGAGGAAAGGATCGAGATCTGGAGAACAGTTCTATGGTTGTGGTTATTGGCCTGTAAGTGAAAAGTCTAATACATGGTTAGATACGATGGTTTACTTTTATAACTATCGTGCGGGTATGTTGTTTTGTAGGATAGCAATTGCAAATTTTTTAGGTGGGAGAGTGATGTTACAGGGGAAGAAATTTGTGCGGAAAACATTTCAAAAAGATTGGAACTTTTGCAATTAGAGAATGCAAAAATGTTGGAGAAGGTTCAAGCATTGAAGTTTAAAAAACAGAGCTTGGAAGAAAATGTTGTCAATTTGAAGCTTAAGGTCGCTAAACAAGCAAATGCAGAAAAAGCTTTAGTCTTTATTCTAACTGCATCTTGGATTTTGTTTGGAGTCTTTATTTATATGATTAATAAATGAATAAGTAAAAATTATAGAGAATTAAGTGGATTAAGTAATAAGTGTGTCAATTGTAGTAAGTTAAGTAGACTACTAATGCATTGATGTTTGAATGTTTAAGATATATCATTTACTATTGTTTTATTATGTGGCGTGTTTAGAATGGTACTTTGTTTATACATATACTAGTTTTAAATTTACAGGTATAGATTTAGGAATCCGTGTCATGCATGAGAACCCGTGTAAATGGTACAATTTTTACTTCTTCATTTACCTACAATACTAACATGTTTTGGTGTGCATATGGTTAATTAAGCGACTGAAGTAAGAAGTGAGTCAACTGTAGTAAGTTAAGTAAGCTAGTAATGCATTGATGTTTGAATTGAATGTTGAAGAATTTATCATGTAGCGTGTTTAATATTGTACGTAAATGAATAAATAAAAATTGTATGCAATAAGAGATTGAAGTAAGAAGTGGTATTGTAATCAGTTAAATAAGTTAATAATGTGTTGGCGTTTAAAGGTTTAAGATATATGAATTAGTATTGTAATTATTATGTAGTTTTTTAATAACATCATATATTTATTATATATTGATTCAAATGGGGAATATTAAAGACAAGAGCATCGTATCTCCAATGATGATCAAAATACATATGTTTTGTAGGCTAGAATAAGCTTCATTCTGAAATATGGAACTCAATCAATTTCTTACATCAACATACCTATTCTGATATATAATTATCTTTAAAATTTTGATTTCATTAATATGATACTATTGTGGTATACATAAAACATATTTAGAGTTTCATGTTTATGGATTTAGAGTTTTAGGAATCCATGTCATGCATGAAAATCCGTGAAATGAGCAGGGCCCCATCCATACATGAAAACGTGCATAAATGCAAGGGACCCGTGCATAAATCCAAGGGACCCTTGTATATAACCATGGGACCTGCATAGAAGCAAGGGATCCGCCCATAAAACTTTAAAATAAGACAAATACCACCAAAATGTGCAGAGAACCACATACATCATGCGCATGATTCTCATAGGGACGGGTCCCTTGCATATATGTGTGAGTCCCTTGAACCAGGGGACCCGTGCATATAATCAGGGCACCCGCATATGTGTAGATCCCCAGCACAGGTAACCCATCTTTTTTAATTGCAGATTCGTAAACGTATCAAATTTCACTCAATTTTCGTCGGAATCAGTGTCATAAAACATATGGATCAGGTCCCTTGCATATATGTGCGGGTCTCTTGCATATATGCGTGGGTTCCTTGCATATAAGCGCAGGTCCCTGAAACAGGGGACCCGTGCATATAATCAGGTGACCCTCGCATATGCAGATCCCAGCGCATGTAACCCATATTTTTTAATTGCAGATTCGAAAACGTATCAAATTAAACTCAAATTTCGTCGGAATCACTGTCATAAAACATATGGATAAGGTCCCTTGCATATATGTGCAGGTCCCTTGCATATATGGGCGGGTCCCCTGCATATAAGCGCGGGTCCCTTGAACCAGGGGACCCGTGCATATAATCAGGGGACCCGCGCATGTGCAGATCCCAGCGCATGTAACCCAAATTTTTTAATTGCAGATTCGAAAACGTATCAAATTTAACTCAAATTTACTAGGTAGGTAGGGTTCCCTACGAAATACTCAAGGGTCCCCTGCGAATCGTATGGGTCCCTTGAGAAGTATCACGGGTCCAAACAGCACGGGTCCCATGCGAATAGGTATGGGTCCCTTGAGAAGTCTCACGGGTCTCCAGCACAAATTGCAAGGGTCTCTTGTAAATTCGTATGGGTCCCTTGAGAAGTATCACGGGTCCAAACTGCACGGGTCCCCTGCGCAAACTGCATGGGTCCCCTGCATATCACTCAGGGTCCCCTGCAAATTCGTTCGGGTCCCTTGAGAAGTATCACGGGTCCAAACTGCACACGGGTCCCCTGCACAAACTGCATGGGTCCCCTGCGAATGACTCAAGGGTCCCCTGCAAATTCGTTCGAGTCCCTTGGGAGAAGTATCACATGTCCAAACTGCACGGGTCCCTTGCGCAAACATGGGTCCCCTGCATATCACTCAGGGTCCCCTGCAAATTCGTTCGGGTCCCCTGCACAAACTGCATGGGTCCCCTGCGAATGACTCAAGGGTCCCCTGTAAATTCGTTCTGGTCCCTTCAGAAGTAAAAGTTTGGAAAACAGATTTTAGGTTTTGATGGATACGCTTTGAAGAAGACGAAGTCAAAGCTTGGAAAACAGCTGTAAAAAGTAAAAAAAACTCTGACAAGAAGAGGAAAGGACAGACACTGTAGCTAATGAACAGTAATTTTTTCATTAATATGGTTAAGTGCGCTGGGATCTTTAAATAAGGGTAATATTGTCCTTTTAGGGTCACTTAGTAAGGGTATATATGTCTTTTTGGAGGGAGGAGGCCATTTTTTTAAAATTTCTGATTCACGAGTCCATTTACCGAATAAATCCTATAAAAGTCCCAGTTTCCAAAGCACAAACTATCATTATCACTAATCTTTCCTTAAATAGACTGATAGTCTTGGTTCCAATAATAATTGATCAAGTAAAGTCAAAATATGTGGGTGCAGGTGAGCGAGGTGTAGGAGAACCGAGTCTCCTGAAGGTTTGAGTAGGCACGAAACGCTCCGAGAATACCTCACTCGAAGCTCTCACTCACACTCCCAAATCTCTAACACAGCTTCAAGTCCCCATCTTTCCCTGCAGTGAACGCAGGCTAACAAATCTCCAGCTGAAAGAAAGCATATACCAATGATGGCCCATTTCCGTTGAACCGGGTCGGGTCGAGAATGGACGCGCGTGGAGCTTATAATTTGTCGGAGATCTGGCCGGGCTTTCGCACGAGCAACAATATTGACAGTAATGCTGCTGGTTCGAATCCCATGCCGACGGATCAGAGATCGAATCATTGGCGGCCTAATCACAAATCGAGGAAGCGAAGCGGCCACCATGGGCTCGCGAGGGCGGTAGCTTCCACCGGCAACAGCAATGGGAGCGGCGGCAGCAATGATAATGTAATTGTGGCTGTGCAGTTAATTTTTTTTTTGTGTTATTTGAATAATAATATTCAGTCGATTAGTCAACATAACTGTGTTTCGATTTCCCTTTCTCTGCAAAATTCGAACTTTAAGGTGCTTAATTTTCGTTACCATGGACTCGAGCGGGTTCGACTAATTGTGCTTTGTGCAGAAACATGCTGTGTTTGTTCGAGCTAGCTTAGCAATGTTTGGTAGCGTTTTAACGGTCTTATGATATGTATGTACTATAACATGAAGCTTATACTTATTTGTCTGAAGTTTGAAACTTGATTGCTTTATTTGCTACATGAGCTCATATTGTGAATTGCCCGGGTGGCGTTGGCAATAGAATGAAGGTGATAGTAAAAGGATGAAAATGGATACACCTAACGAGAATATCGTAGATGGAGAAGGAGGGGAAGGCAATACCAAAGACGAGGCTGAAGTCCCAAAACAAGATTACATTCATGTGCGAGCAAGACGAGGTCAAGCTACTGACAGCCACAGTTTAGCCGAAAGGGTAATGACATTGCTCTTCTTCTTCCTCTTCTACAAAGTTTAGCTTTTTTTTTGAGTTTTTTGGGTTGAAGATTGAAAGAAGTGTAATTTATTTGGTTATTTAGTCTTGTTTCCTTCCACCCTATTGATGCAGGCAAGGCGGGAAAAGATAAGCGAAAGGATGAAGATTCTTCAAGATATAGTTCCTGGTTGTAACAAAGTGAGTGTCAAATTTGTCTGTATACTCTTCATGAGCATACATGAATTTTTCTTTTAACCAATCTACTATACGAATCCAGGTTATTGGAAAAGCCCTAGTGCTTGATGAGATTATTAACTATATACAATCACTACAGCGGCAGGTTGAGGTAAGATATAAGCTGAACTGCTCTCCCTTTCTCATCCCTCCTCCTTTTCGATTGATCTTTCTTCTGTATTACTTAAAAGTAATTCATAGATCTTGCTCTGCGTTGTTAGTTTCTGTCGATGAAGCTTGAAGCAGTCAACACACGACCCGATATCGATGGATATTCACTACCAAAAGACGTATGTGCTAATCATAAACTGCTTTTAGTTCTTCTTTTGACCCTTGGCAAAGAAAATTCTTGGACGTTGTGTGTGACACAGTTAGTTCCTCAGCAGCATGTTTATGATGGTTCTAATCTAACATGGCATTTGCTGCATCCCAAAATACTATGAGAGAGTTGTATGATGTAAGGGACTCATCGCCAGAATGGGCGCTGCACATGCAAGTTGGAGGAGGAAGTTTCGAACGACCATCGTGAATTAGAAAGAAAGACAGCGAAAGCTTTCTCAAGATATATAATTATTGCTTTGCTTCGGCGATCTTACAACAATCTCCTTATCCAATGTGGAACAACTATTTTGCTCAGCTGTGTTGTTTCATAAACAGATTCGCAATAGAAATCGATTGTGGTCTGAAATAGTTTTAATCATCATTATTGTTCTAATCGTTGTTGTTAATGGTCAGGTTTGGTTCAATGAATAAAGTTTACCTCTTTTTTTCCTTTTTCTACTTTATATGCATGATGAATTTCGGTCACTTTTGCAATCCCAGCACAGCGTTTAAAAGCTAGCACACTTATGTTTTGTTAATGGTCAGGTGGAGTCGTTTGATACTGGGTATGTGGTGTGTATGAATAAGTTATCCCGTGTTTGATACCTGTGAATAGCCACCTCTAAGATGGTTATGGGGTGTGTATCATTAATTTATACACATCTATACACACCTCAAACACATCTATTAAACACAATTTATATCATTACACAAATAATTAATACACACATATCAAACATGTTAAAATACAATATCAACAAAATTCTTGTATCGCCATACACAAATAACTTATACCCATGTAATCCATAAAATAGGATTTCAAACGAGGAGTTGTGTCTTTATTACCGCATAACGCAATATGAGAAATAACGTTTAAAAAAAGTGACCATGTAAAGGTACACTAACATAGTTCATTCTTTTGAGATTCGTACTTGACAAGGTCTGAATACGTATTGCGAAGACAGATATGCTTGTAGGAGAATATAAATATGTAAAATCTTCTTTTGGGCATTAAAGTCGAATCGTTTTCAGCCAAACAGTCGCATATTACGTACGTACATATATTATAATTTCGAAGATGATCCAATACGAAAGAAACACGTCCCAAGACATTGGAGGATCTTAGTTTACAGCATTGAATATAATCTTTGAATTTCTATAGGTAAAAGAAGAGAATTTGATTCTGCCTGTAGTAAGATTACATGAACGCCCAAGTAGAGTCTAATGATGCTTTCAGCAAAAGCTAATTAGTAAAAATGCCTTCACTCTAAGTTCCTGATTTATGTCACAATATTATATATTCAAATTTCTAATCATTTGAGTAAATCCAAGATGAACCCATATCTTACTTTAAGTCATTTATCTCAAATAAATTATAAACATAGGCACAATATAAGATACAAATCACACACTCGGATCGAGAAAGAGAAAGAGAACAGAATATCATACTCAGTCAAAACTATAAAGAGAAAGCCAACTTTTACCACATAACTAAGCCATGCAATGATATAAAGAAGATGCTTCTTATCCTTCTCCCTTCATTGGAATTTTCATAATTTCTCATATTCAGATTTTTTTTTTTTTTGAAAAAGAAAATCACAAGTTTCTGAATTTTGGAAGACGAATGAGAAGGAGAAGCACACGCAAGTTACTGATTCGAATTATTCTCGTACTTTTATTAGGTTTTATGTTGGTTTTATGGGCTGCTGCTGAACCTGGAAATGCAAGAAGAAATCATCGAAAGAGTGCGGCGAATATATCTCTTTCAAAAGTGAAACAACTCAACTACATCAGCAAAAGAAGAGTTCCTAATGGATCTGACCCTATTCATAACAGGTCTGTGCTTCTTATTACATTATATATACCCATATCTTCATCCGAAGAAAACCTTACAACAATTAAATTTGATTCCTTAAAAATCTGAATTCTTTGCAAATTTGACAGAAAAGCTGGCAGCTCTCGCCAACCGCCGGGACAAGCCTAACCCATGCAAGAAAGGAACAAAAAGAAAAGAACAAAAAACAAATTTCAGTTTAGTAGGAATTAATTGCAAATTTTTTGTTATTATATTATGCTTTTTTTGTTCCCCTTTCTATTTAGTTCTCCTCTCCACACCCCTTTGAATACCGTGGTAGATGCAAACTCTTGCCTCTTATTTTCTCCATGGGATTCGGTGCTTAGATGTAATTATATTGTAAAAAAGTAAGTTCATTTACAACAAAAAAAACAGCTTCTTTGACATCTTGAGCAGACAAGAAATGGCAATGTATCCAACTACAAGAAATGGCAATGTATAATATAACTACAATTATTGTTGATCTAGGACTGCCTTTGGACTCGAATTTGGACGTGTTATAGGTGTATGTAAACCTCGTGGATCGCTTCGATCAATAGCGAGTTCAATCGGAGGATTGAAAACAACAAGAAACGCACACACATGAACACAGATTTTAACGTGGTTCGGCTGAACTTCAGCCTATATCCACGGATCAACCGAGCATCCTTTGCATTAATCACCAACACGAAAGTTACAGCCCTCACAGCTCTCTACAACTCTCGTGTTTACAACTCATGGTGATTCTCACTCTACAAGAAGATATGTGCTCGAGAAGATGACGATTTGAACCATGAAATCTGATATTTATAGCTGAAGCATCACACCATAAGTGTGAATCGCGATCGTCCTAATCTGTTGATCTTCGTTCGATTGGACGCTCGATATTCATCATCCGCGTGATCAAATATCTTCGAATCTCAGACCCTTAGATTTCGCGCCATCACGATCGGACGGCCCTTGTTAAATCTGTCCGACTTAACGAAATCTTCAACTTCTTTGCGATCCGCTCCAGCTGAGCTCTTTTTGGCCACCCGGCGATGCTCCGGTGAGTTTTAGGCTCGTATTTCTCAACAATTATATTATTCATTTATACTATTTTCTCCTCCTTTTTGTTTAGCTACCGTTGCAAAACGAAAGCCAATTCAATAACGGTGGAGAAAAAAGTATTCAACAAAGGTGTACTACTGTTGTTGAACAATGGAGGGGCGAGTCCTTAAAAAGATTCTTTAATCTGAGAAAGTTTGGGTCTGCAATTAGTTGTTGTAAAATATGGTTTAATTTGATGTAAAAATTTAATCTTTGTTTACGAGTATTCAAGATAATTAATTGGAATAATGTGTTGACATGCGTTTTTATATAATACAATTTGGCAACAAAGCACTATCATATTATCGATCGATCGCAGACTTTTCTAATTTATTATTCCGACATTATCAGATCTCAAAGCCCAACCCCGACCCTTTTCCTCTCCCAATAGCCATCGATCGCTCGACCAACCAATCATGTCTCTCCTAACTCACCACCGCCGCGCCGCGTCTTCCTTCCTCCGCCACCTCTCCACCTCCGCCCAAGCTCTAACTATCGAAACCTCCGTTCCCTTCACAACCCACAACCTCGATGCCGCGCCGTCTCGATCCGTGGAGACCAGCTCGTCGGAGCTCCTCTCCTTTTTCCGGACGATGGCACTCATGCGTCGTATGGAGATCGCCGCAGATTCGTTGTACAAATCCAAGCTTATACGAGGATTCTGTCACCTCTACGACGGACAAGAGGCCGTCGCCGTTGGTATGGAAGCAGCGATTACTCGCAAAGATTGCGTAATCACGGCGTATAGAGATCACTGTATCTTTTTGGCCCGTGGAGGTACCCTATTGGAGACGTTCGCGGAATTGATGGGGAGAATCGATGGGTGCTCGAAGGGGAAAGGTGGGTCGATGCATTTTTATCGTAAAGAAGGTGGATTTTACGGCGGACATGGGATTGTGGGAGCTCAGGTTCCATTGGGGTGTGGGCTGGCTTTTGCGCAGAAGTACTCTAAGGATGAGAGCGTGACGTTTGCGATGTACGGAGATGGTGCGGCGAATCAGGGGCAGCTTTTCGAGGCGTTGAATATGGCGGCCTTGTGGGATTTGCCTGCAATCTTGGTCTGCGAAAACAATCACTGTGAGATTCTCGTTTCTCCTTGTTTGAACTTTGTGTTGTCGTCCATTGATTTGATGAATTAGTAAGAGATTTGAGTTAACTGTTTCGCTGAATTAGAAAGCTAAGGATACGTTAACTTTGTTGTTATTGAATGTATTCATAACGTGGCAAGCACTGTTTTTGGGCTATACCATTTTCCACTCGTTTTTGGATGGGAAAGAAAGACTTGAAATATTTTGATTGACTTCCTACTGAACCCAGATTTTCTTTTGAACAAAGTATAGTATATGTTGTCATTTGGAACTGAACTTGCTTCCTTGGACATTTGGACAGACGGAATGGGAACAGCAGAGTGGCGTGCTGCGAAAAGTCCATCTTACTACAAGAGAGGAGATTATGTTCCAGGGTTGAAGGTAAGTGTAGACTGTGTGTTTCGAAAACCTACTCTGCCAAGCATATTGTTTCCAATCTCAAATTTAAAGCTTTTGGTCTATCTGCTCATGTTTTTCTTTAGCTTTATGTGGCTTGACTTTAGTGGGTACGTTTGCTTATTCTACAGGTGGATGGTATGGATGTTCTTGCTGTGAAGCAGGCATGTGCGTTTGCGAAAGAGCACGCCCTGAAGAACGGACCCATTGTGAGTGCATTTTGTTCTTTCTGCTCTATGTATCTACTCTAACACCTTCAGCAATTCGTAGACTCTTTTATGGAGTGAGAAAAAAGAGTGGCATTATCTGTTATCTATAAATTTCTGAAACTGGGCTCTTTTTCAGATCCTTGAGATGGACACATACAGATACCACGGACACTCCATGTCTGATCCTGGGAGCACTTATCGTACTCGTGATGAAATTAGTGGTGTTAGACAGGTGAGTTGGATGGACATATTGTGAACATATATGTTATTTAAAATGCTAACTAAGATGATCTCTGCAACTTCTTTATCCTTTTCAACAGGACCGTGATCCAATTGAAAGGGTGAGAAAGCTGATATTGGCTCATGATCTAGCTACTGAAAAGGAGCTGAAGGATACTGAGAAAGAAGTAAGGAAAGAGGTCGATGAAGCAATCGCAAAGGCTAAGGTAATCAGAAACTTATCACGACGAATATTTCAAGCGATTAATTTATGGGTCTGATCTTAGTCATTAATTCATAATGATTTATCGAATCGAACGCACAGGAGAGTGCCTTCCCTGATCCTTCTCAGCTTTTCACTAATGTTTATGTCAAGGGATTGGGCACTGAGGTACTACAGCTACGAACTTCTACTCTTTACCATCATTTTCATCCCTTTTAATATCTACCAAGTGTTAATTTTGTACAATACTTGTCTTGCAGTCATTTGGAGCAGATAAAAAGGAAGTCAGGGTGACGCTTCCATGAAGTACCCATGTTTACATTATTACATAGATGATTTATTTACCTTGAGTGGTTTTCATAATTGGCTGAGTGGAATGAATTATCACTTGGTAAAAATATTCATGTCTTTTGGCTTGGTTGGCACCAAATAATGAATTGTGATATATGCAACTTCTTAGCAGTGGGAATCTTTTGGCTTATACAACCCTGACGTATTACCAACTATGCAACAAAAAAATGATGTCTTCTTAACAATTTCATTTTATATTAACAATTTTTAGAAGCTTCTTGTGTCACCTAAACATGAAAATATTTGAATTATGGCATTAATATTAGTAATATAAACCTTATATTACAAAAAAGACTCCAAAATCATTACATTCAATTCACGCTGTAATGAAAAAGGAAATAAGAAAAACAGCGTTTCTTAGTCAAATAACTACGACTAACATAATTAAACACGCCGTATACGTACTACGACCGCTCTCTCATATTCCAACAAAGCACAAACGCCGCCGACCGTTTGTTGCTCTCGAAATGGTTCTCCTCCTCCGTCCGACCTCCGCCGTCGGACTCTTGTTCGTCCTCCTATCCTCACCGCCGACCGCCTACAGCATCCGTACAACTCCAGAAAATCACCACATCGGATTCTCAGAATCCCCACAGTACCGTAACAGCCCAGAAGAATGCCCCCGCGGAGGAGACCCGCCGGAATTCGTCCACGTGGCCATGACCCTCGACTCAGAGTACCTCCGAGGTTCCGTGGCCGCCGTCCACTCCGCACTCCGACACGCCACCTGCCCGGAGAACGTATTCTTTCACTTCATCGCCGCCGCCGAGTTCGACACCAAAATCAGCCCGCGCGCGCTCGCCCAGCTGGTCCGCTCGGTGTTCCCATCCCTGAGCTTCAAGGTCTACATTTTCCGGCAGCAGGCAACGGTCAGAAACCTCATCTCTCCGTCGACCCGACCCGCTTTGGAGAACCCTTTGAACTACGCCCGCAACTACCTGGGAGACATCTTGGACGGGTCGGTCAAGCGGGTCATCTACCTCGACTCGGATATCATCCTCGTCGACGACGTCAAAAAGCTTTTGGAAGTCAAGCTCTCACCTGAGAAAACAATCGGCGCGCCGGAGTACTGCCACGCCGACTTCACCAAGTACTTCACCGACGCGTTCTGGTCAGACCCGAGTTTGACCCGAACATTCGGGTCGAAAACGCGGTGCTATTTCAACACAGGCGTGATGGTGATGGATCTAGAGAAGTGGAGGCTGGGAAATTTCAGGGAGGAGATAGAGAGATGGATGTTGCTGCAGAGGAAGACTAGGATTTACGAGCTGGGTTCTCTTCCGCCGTTCTTGCTCGTGTTCGCCGGCGACGTGGAGGCTATCGACCACCGCTGGAACCAGCACGGGCTCGGCGGCGACAACGTGGCGGGTTCTTGCCGGGGGCTGCACCCTGGGCCGGTGAGCCTTATGCACTGGAGTGGGAAGGGGAAACCGTGGGTCAGGCTCGACCAAAAGGCGCCGTGTCCTTTGGACCATCTTTGGGCGCCCTACGATTTGTTTAACGGTAAAAAGGAATACCAAGGGGAAGGGGGGGGGGGGGGGGGGGGGGGGGGGGGGGGGGGGGGGGGGGGGCCGACAACTAGCATTGAAATTCAGATAATTCTTATCGTTTAATAATTCTTTTCTTTTAGGTTGATTCTTTGGTTGGGTTGGGAATGGGGGATATTAAATTTGTTGTTAATTAGGGGAGGTTTGATTTTATTGATTTTGGTCGGGTTTCGAATTTCATAAACATCTTTATTTGAATATGTTTTCGTTTATAATTATAGCCAACGTTCTTCAATCGCTGATCGATGTTTTGGAAATCCATTAATTGGATTTTAATTTAAATGAATTATGCAACGTTAAAGTGAGCGCCACTCAACGGTGAAATTCATTAACTGAATGAAACTCAACCTCATAAAGTTCATCTCTCGTGAAAATGTTGGGTACAATCATTAAATAGATCGATTTTCCATACAATACAAAAAAAGGACGCCGAAGTCGCTTAGTGGACATGAGCGACATCTAATGAACTTAAAAACGTTTCTAAAGAATTGTGATTATTGATCTCTCTCCGGCGGGGGACAGAGGGGGGGATTTTAATAAATGGCCTTTCACCAGAAAGTTTTTTAGTAAATGGCCTCGTTGACGAAAACTTATGGTCAAGTGGCCTTCACTTTAATCAACTTATTTCCTTTGGGTTATCTTTAACACTAATACGTATATTACAATAAAAAAAAGGAAACTAATTAAAATAAAATAAATGAAAAAATGATTAAAAAATTAAAGAAAAAGGTAACGACATTAACTGTCATTTACACCGCAACAACCACCACCGGCAGCTGGAAATTTATGAAATTCATGACCCCTCAACCTCAACAACCACCCACACGTTAGAAGAATATCCAGACAACACAAGAGAGTAATTCTCTGTTTTAGTTTCTCATGAAAATTTGCTGAAAGCGGCGCCATAACACATAACTGTAGGTAAAATTTCTGTTTTTTTTATGTCTTACGTTTTAATGAACGAATTTAGCCTCATTAGCTATTAGTTCGAGTGGGTTTCCTTTCGGTTAAAGTAATTTTATCGGAATCGTGTCCATACTGAGAAATTTTTAATGTTAAAATCGGTGTGGAGAATATGGTTCTCAGAATAGGGTTTCTCATAACAGCTGAATACCCGTATAATGCTGAGAAGTCCAGACAAATGGTTCTCAGGAATATAACGGGTAGCTAGCTGCCTGAAAATGACGGGTTGCCAACTAAATACACTTATACGGCTGAGAACCATGCTGCAGTTTGTCGACAGCGGGTTCTCAGCTACATAACGGGTATTCAGTGAGATATGAGAACCCGCAGAAGGCTGAGAACCCCGTCGGGTTCTCACTGATATAACGGGTATTCAGCAAAATATAAGAGCTGAGTACCCGTATTGGGATGAGAACCCTCGTGATACTAGTTAAGGGTTTCTGGTTTTTAGGGTTTGTTACGATCGTATCTCTATCCCGCTAAATATTACTTTTTTCAGGTTTTAGCCATGACGTTGACCAACATTGTGTTTCAATTTGGCGGGCAGTGGACAACTGGCGACGATAACGCGTCGAAATGGTGCCCAACTGATGATTGTCGCTGGCAAACAATCCTCATGGATGAGGATACTTGCCAGGTAGAACAAGTGAAATGTCGGATCGTAGAGGTATTGTCGTCAAGAGACGATAATATGGAATTGAAATTATCGTACATGGCCGATGTCCCCTACCCCTTTCCACGGCCAATTTTTATCGAAAATGATATAGGATTACGTTCATATCTTGGATTTGGTGGTCCAAATTCAAGACCAGTCCTTAATGTAGAGGTCGTTCATCGTGAACGTAACGTAATCGGACACCTTGAACCACAACCTGAAGCTATTGAATCTGGACGCAACGGCGTTCTGATCGCAGATTGCGATGAGGATCTCATAATTCGGCCTCATTTTGAGATTAGTGGAGCTGAGGGGATACCTAGTTGCTCAAGGACGTCGCCTAGACAGCTAGAGGATCGTGGTTGTGTTCCTTCCGGGGACCAACATGAAGACATTGCCGGGGAAGATCATTCCAAGGATGAACATGAACGTCAACGTTCACCTTTTCGTGTAGATTATTCTGATCGATTCGAAGAGCTTGAACAAGAACAGGGAGTAAATGAATTTGCTGAGGATGGTACGTATGCTTTCACCGACGGGTCAAACCTTCAAGTTGGGCAGGAATTCCCCAACAAGGAGGCCGTGAAGAACGAATTAGCGAAAATAGCTCTCAATGCATCGTTCCAGTACTCAGTCGCAAAATCAAACACAAGCCTTTACGTGGTCAAATGCATACACAATCTATGCGGTTGGCGAGTAAGGGCTGCGAAGGACAAAGGCTCGTCAACGTTTTCCATCAGAAAGTATTGTAACACACACACATGTGATGTGTCTAATCGGCGCCGAAATAATCATCAAGGAAGTTCTTCATTAGTCTCTAATATGCTGATGGAAAATTTCAATGAATTTAGAGAACTTCCAAGACCTAAAGCAATAGTAACCATGATGCAGAAGAGGGGTTCCGAGGTTTCATATTGGAAGGCTTGGAAAGGTATGCAGATTGCCAGAAACGAGTTGGCCGGTGATGTGGACGAATGTTTCGGTTCACTGCGACGATACCTGATGGATTTACGGAACGCGAACGCTGGAAGTATCACTGATTTGGAGGTTGATGAAGAAAATAGATTCAAGTACCTCTTTATAAGTTATGGAGCATGTATTAGAAGTTTCATCTACATGAGGAAGGTGGTTTCTATTGATGGGACATTTTTAAAGGGGAAGCATAAAGGAGTGTTGCTCATAGCTTCTGCCCAAGATGGTAATCACCATCAGTTTCCTATTGCGTGGGGTGTCGCAGACAGCGAGTCAATAGATTCCTGGACATGGTTTCTCACGAGATTACGGGCTGTGGTGGGGGACACTTATGAACTTGTCATAATATCAGATAGACATTACGCTATCAAAAATGCCGTGGCAGCCGTATTTGAGCGAGCATTCCATGGATATTGCGGGTGGCACATGAAACAAAACGTAAAAGCGAAAAGCGGGAAGAAAAATAAAGGAGCTTCAGATCTGTTCTGGAAATTGGCAAATGCATATACGACTTTTGAGTTCGACCATTTGTACGATGTCCTCAAAGACAAACATAAGGATATCTATCTTTATTTGGAGGACGGCTGTTCTCGTGATAAGTGGAGTAGAGCATATTGCCCAAGATCCAGGTACAATATCATGACGTCCAATGGCTCGGAGTCAATAAACGGCGCTTTGCGCCACGATAGAGAGCTTCCACTCACAGGACTGTTGGATTCGATTCATAAGCTGACTGAGAGATGGTTCAGTATGCGCCGGACAACTTCAACTGCTTCAATAAATAGTGGATCGACAAAGTGCACTCCAGTGATCGAGTTTATTATGCGGAGAAATGATCGGGAATCTTTGACTTACCAGGTAACTGAGATAGGGGAGTCAAAGTACTGTGTCCGCTCTCTGCAAGTTACTGAGGTCGTCGATCTTGAAGCGAAAACGTGCAGTTGCAGAAGATTAGATATCGACCGTATTCCCTGTCCACATGCTTTCGCGGCGTGCGCAATTGCAGGAGCTGATGTCTATTCCTTAGTAGATGACTATTACATGCTCGAGTGGTGGAAATTAGCCTATCACGAAACGATATGGCCGGTGAACGACAGACAATATGATAATGACGATGATGAAGCTAACGTTCCCATACTTCCTCCGAGCTTAGATCGCAGGCGCGGAAGATTAAAGAAACAAAGATATCCTTCAGTCGGCGAATTTGGAAGAAGAATGTAAATTTAATTTTTATTTGATATCCTTGCCTCGGACTGTTTGTATCTTTTTCTTTTTATGATAATAGAAACGATAGGGTTCTGAGAAGCGAACCAATCGCTGAAAACCCGCTTAAACGATAGGGGTTCTCAGCTAATGAACGGGTTCTCAGAGAAGAACCAATCACTGAGAACCCGCGTAAATTCTGAGTACCCTTTTATATAATATCCATCAATAAATAAATTTGGTAAAAAAAAGAAAAACCGTATTTATGAGTTCATTAAAAAAAAAACCGTATTTGTGAGTTCATTAAATATTCAATCTCCCAAGTCCTAAAGTCTTAATTTAATCAATATTGAACGTAGAATACATAATAAACAAACAATTATGTAAAAGGAATTGTCACGTTTGATAACGGGTTCCCAGCTAACAAACGGGTTCTCAGAATAGAACCAAACTCTGAGAACCCGCCTAAATTCTGAGGACCCTGCTCGTGAAAAATTCCCGACAGCGTCTGACAACTGCAGGACCAACTCCCGATATATTCCATTGCTATAAATAACAAAATAAATAAGAACAAAGCTTCTGACAACCCGTGACTTAACTAATATTTGTTTTTAAATTACACAACTACTAAGACCATGAACCTTGAAACGGGTTCGCAGCTCAAAATCGGGTTCTCAGAGGCGAACCAATTTCTGAGAACCCGCCTAAATTCTGAGTACCTTATGTTCGAAGAATTGTTTTATATTTTCTAAACATATTATAAAACGACAGCGACTGAGAAGGATGAGTCTGAAAGACCAAATCCCGACCTATTCCATAATGTCTTATTATCTCGATGTCCATGATATCTATCTCTCCCATTCTGTTTACGCCAATAGAACACTTGCGGAAAGATATCATCGTCATTTAAGAACTTGTTCTTCTCCAAGAGAACACTTGCGGAAATCGTCGTCAAATGATAACGGGTTCGCAGCTAAAAAACGGGTTCTCAGAGCGAACCAACTTCTGAGAACCCGTTTAAATTCTGAGAACCTTACGTTCGAAGATTTTTTTTTTTCTAAACCTATTATAACACGAACTTATTATAAAACGATCGTTATAAAACATTTACAACCCCAACTGTAAATTTTATATAAGAAAGAAATTTAAATAAAATGTTAGTTCGAACTAGTAGTATCAAGTGCAACTCATGACCAAACAAGTAGCATAACTATTATACAAACGATAATCTTGGTAACTCCTAAAAATCCGTAATTCCGATTTCACGAAATATTCGATGTCCCAAGTGCTAAAGTCTTAACTAATCAAGATTGAATGCTAAATACCTTATAAACTCTGCTAATTTCGATATAAAATTGCCAAGTTTGATAACGGGTTCTCAGCTAATGAACGGGTTCTCAAAAATTAACCAATCTCTGAGAACCCGCCTAAACTCTGAGAACCTTACGTTCCAAGAATTTCTTTTTCTTACAAATCCCAAAAGCGACAGACAAGGATGAGTCTGCAGGACCAACTCCCGATACACCCGATTCCATTTCTATATTTGACAAAATTAATAAGACCAAACCTATTGACAAAAAGTGTTTGACGACAATAAGCTCCTTTTAAAAATACTTGTAACGTGTACTTTCTGACAGACTGTGAGAAAACGACAGTATGCTACTAATATATTTTTTAAAATTCCATAAATACTAAAGACTATGAAGCTTGATAACAGGTTCGCAGCTAAAAAACGGGTTCTCAGAGCGAATCAACTTCTGAGAACCCGTTTAAATTTTGAGAACCTTACGTTCGAAGAATTTTTTTTTCTAAACCTATTATAACACGAACTTATTATAAAACGCATCGCTATAGAACATTTACAACCCCAATTGTAAAATGTATATAAGAAAGAAATTTACATAAAATGTTAGTTTGAACTAGTAGTATCAAGTGCAACTAATGACCAAACAAGTAGCATAACTATTATACAAACGATAATCTTGCTAACTCTTAAAAATCCGTAATTCTGAGAACCCGAAATATTCGATGTCCCAAGTGCTAAAGTCTTAACTAATCAAGATTGAATGCTAAATACCTTGTAAACTTTGCTAATTTCGATATAAAATTGCCAAGTTTGATGCGGATTCCCAGCTAATGAACGGGGTCTCAGAAATTAACCAATCTCTGAGAACCCGCCTAAATTCTGAGAACGTTCGAAGAATTTTTTTTTCCCCTAAACATATTATAACACGAACTTATTATAGTTCGATCATTATAAAACATTTACAACCCCAACTGTATATTTTATATAAGAAAGATATTTACATAAAATATTAGTTCGGAGTTACAACGGGTTTCCAGACTAGAAAAAACCTCTGAGAACCCGTTATAACTCTGAGAACCCGTTCTGAATCTGAGAACCCGTTATATGATTTTCTTTAAACGTTCCATTTGTACGGGTACCCAGACTTACAACGGGTTTCCAGAGAAGGAATAAACTCTGAGAACCCGTTATGACTCTGAGAACCCGTATAATGATTTTTTCTTTGAACGTTCCATTAGTACGGGTACCCAGACTTACAATGGGTTTCCAGAGAAGGAATAAACTCTGAGAACCCTTTATGACTCTGAGAACCCGTAAATGATTTTTTTCTTTGAACGATCCTTTTGTACGGGTACTCAGAGTTACATCGGGTTTCCAGACAAAAAATAAACTCTGAGAACCCGTATAATGATTTTTTTCTTTAAAAGAGTCATATCACATTAGGTTTTCAGTGTTAGGGTTTCAATGTTAGGGTTTCAAACTTCGAATATTTAAATGGGTACGCATATAACGCATAAGCTTCGAATATTTAATAAACAACATTGCAAGTCTTATACAATCCTACTTCGTAGAAACGGGATCAGACCAATTTTGACGATAAATACAGCATGTTAAAAATTTTCTAAACTTTGCCATATCGTCGTCTGTGATGCTGTACAAGTTATCGTCGGGAAACATCAGTGAGAATGCTGCTCGCAACATGTATACCCCACAATCGCCTCTACAATCAAGTTAAAGTCGCAATGTTAGGAGTAATTATATATAAATAACACAGTATCATGAAATTAAACCAAACAACTTACGAATCCTTTTGTTGAGGGAATGACGGATCGCGCATGTAATTCCACTCCGTGAATGGTTCTTTCAGCTTCATGTGCACAAGCATACCTGGAATAACACGCTGCAGATTAGCACATGCGTTCGAGGTAATTGTGCCGGCGTCGTCACAGGAGAAGGAAGAATCATAGACGGTCATAAACTCGTTTAACCAGTCGACAACGCACAGGACCCAATGGCTGTCATTGACGTTCACCGGAATGACGATGAGATCGGCATCCCTCCACGAAGTAGAACCCCAATTCTCGAAGCGGCCCGTAGCATAGGACTTTAATTCGGATAGAATTTCTTCCGTAATCCCGCCCGTTGCAGGGTCCATGCAGATCTTGACATAGTCGGCAAACATCGCATGCATGAAGGCAATCCTCTTTGACGCCGCCCGAAAATGCCTTTGTATGTTTATAAACCCCTTCATGCTCTCGTCGACGTGCTACAAAATTGAAATCGAACCCTCAATCACAAAATTAAATATATTTTTATAATATAATTATTAGAGAAACTCATACCGCGCTATCGAGCCACTGCTTTCGTTCCCATAGCTTAAGAAACCACTCCCGATCATTTTTTCCAAGGCAGCAGTCTCGGGTTTCGCCTTTGCGCATTTTGCGAATTTCTGCCCCAACCTTGGTCGATCCGACCACTCTTGCCTTTAATAGTCTGACGAAAAATAAATTTTCGTCCCTTTTTGGCTCGGTAGTTGGTGGCAGTGGCAAGTACGGGCTCGATTGGAACCTGGAAGGTTTCAGCAGCCTTCCAGGTTTATTAGGCGTTGCTATGCTGATATCCGCCACGCCTTTTCCTTTGTCTCGTGGCGTCTCAACCACGGGTTCTTCTTCCACAGCCTCTTCCCCCACGGCCTCTTCCGGCAAGGCCGCCTCCGGCAACGGTTCTTCTCTGTGGGTGTCATCCGCTGGCCATTCATTGGGTTCTCCTGACCACCCACAGCCGTAGCCGCTTTCATATGGTCCGCGACTTCCTTCCCCTCCAGGGTATTGATCATCGTGCTGATGGCCCCTATGCAAACTCTCAACCGTTTGCTGCAAGTTCTCTATGGCTTGCATCACTTCAAAAAATCGACAATCAATGGCCCACCCATCGAGTACACTTTGTCGGTTCCAATCGTCTCTCAACGTATCGATCTGTCTATTTACATTTTCTTGATACGTCAAAAACCAGGCAGGCGGAGACTGATGATTGTGACACGACGGCTGAGGGGAAGGACTACGGCGATGATGATAGGAGGGCCCAGACTGACTGTCATCATCGGGCATTGAGGGACGTCTCGATCGTGGACGGCGGGGACGTCTCGATCGTTCGACTTGCATATCTCCGTCCGCCCCCCCAGTAGGTTGTTGCAGAAGCATCTGCGGGACACACGTCACAGTAGCTCCTTGCCCGATTAGGGAGGTGACGTGGTCCAAGACTTCATGGGGTTCTTCTTCTTGAAACTCCGAGTTGATGTAGTACTCGGACTGCATTTCCTCCGCAGTAGGAAACAATATTCCGACGACGTTGGAACGACGGGCGTATTTCTGAATCAGCGAGCCCTTTGGAGCAGCCCTCGAATTCCAAGATTTTGTTTCCCAGCAGCAAATACGAGGAGAGCTGACTACAGCATCTATACGACGCGCAAGTCCAGCCGCGATTCCAGGAATACACTCGAATGCTAGGATCTACAGTTAAAATTGGTTATGTTTAGTTAGGGTTTGATGTAAAATGACAACAAACAACTAGTGAATGCGGGACTAATTCATATTACCTGGAGAGGATGTACAAATCCGCTTACGCAGCAACTAATGTAGTTGCTGCCAGTTTGATTTTGTCGCTCTTCTAGTTCCCGCTTCTTCTGTAACATATCCCTCTTCAGTGAAGGCATTAGCTCATCAAATGCCTTCGTGCCCCATGGAAAATCGTTAAACAGCGACAAATCTTCTACCAAATACATAGGCCAGGTAGGCACAGGCAGGTCCTTCTTTGTTCGAAGAGGTAGGAGGACGCATGTGGCGAAGTACAGGAGTGCCAGCTTCACCTTCTCAACATTGAGTTCTGCCGTAGGGTTAGCATCCAACTCAGCATTCTTCTCTCCAGGTTGGATTGCCGGATTGGGTCCATTCTCGGGAAGTGGCGATCCTGGAAATCACTCGACGTCGCATTCACCTCAGTGCTCTGGGACGAGGAGCACTTGAGGCCTGTGATCAAGCAGTACTCCTTAATTGAAAATCGGATTGGCCTTTTGTTGATCACCATCCAAAATTCGTTGCGATTGTTGTCGAGACCAATCTGCCGCTTCATCAAAAAGGAAATTAACTGGTTCGACAGGTTTTTAAATCTCGAACCACCATTGATTAAGTGACCGAATTGAGATTCCTCTATTGCCCTAAGCTCAGCAGCGTTTAGGAAACCAATAATACGGCCACATGCTTCGACGTACTGTGCAGTGACGACGACTTTGCACTCGAAGTCATCATCCTCATCAATTTGCGGGATCAATACAACCTATATAAATTCAAAAAGTTTAACCCTAGTAAGGTAAAAACGAAAACAGTTTTGCAAAAGGTACTCAGAATGCAGACGGGTTCTCAGGTTGTAGTTCAAACCTGAGTACCAGTGTAATTACTGAGAACCCGACCTTTGCGAAAGAAGGGTTCTTAGAAAACAAAGGTTCTCAGATATGAGTGCAATCTGAGTACCAGTCTAATTTCTGAGAACCCGCTTTTCGCAAAAGCCAGGTTCTCACTTAGAACCCGCCAGTGATTACACAGGCCTGTGTACCTTTCTCTGAGAACCCGCCTTTAGTGTTAACGGTTGGAGGATTTCAAATCTGAGTACTATTTTAGAACCCTACATTGCGAAATCGCGCACCACCGTCGTGAGTGTCGGTTCTCAGCCATTACACTGGTACTCACCTCTGAACCCCAACCCTCACGACAAAGCGGGTTTCTCAGATTTCACACTGGTACTTAGTTTAATCTGGGTACCCACTGACGATTAAATGAGAAACGCTGAAAAACAGAAATGTTTACCGTCTCAGCGGCCATTGAGTGTCTTCGGAGTGTTGATAATTTTCGCAAGCTTGTAGGTGTATTGAAGGTTCTCACGGTGACGAGCAGTATTTCGCAAGCTTGTAGGTCTTCTCAAGGTTCTCACGGTGATTTCTTACGTTTTTTGCCAGATTTTCTATTTGTCTTTCTTTTTTGTTTGTGGTGTAGTACTTTAATATTCATCTCGTGATTAGGTGGATTAGGTGATAGCATTTAATAAACCATTTGTTTACCGAGGGTAATATAGTACTTCCCTCTTATTTAGTAAGGGTAGATTTGTCTTTACGGGTACAGGAGGCCATCCGCTTAAAAGCTTTTTGAATGGAGGCCATTTACCTAAATTTTCCGGGACAGAGATGGGTCAGAAAGGGGCGAAAACAGAGAGGAATTAGGAATAAATATATCAATGGACTGCGCTGCAAAAGGTGCTCGAACGCCATGCGTCGGACCACCAACGCGAAGGTGTCCTCGCTGCCGAGCCGTGGCGTACTGCTCTATAGCTCACCAGGTTATCATCGTTCTCGTGTGCGACCATGTACTTTTAATTTATTTTCCTCTGTTCAGCTGTTGTTTAGTCTGTTGTGATTCGTTGCTAGGTTTCTCACTCCACCGTGCATAAAAGAGAGTGCGAGAGGTTACGGCAGCAAATGAAGTCTGCGGAAGTGTTGAAAGACTTCCCTTTTAATTTTACCCAGGAAGCTGCTCGTTTGCAGGTTCGGTTCTGTTTGATATTGATTGAGCTTTTCTGTTTTTCCCGCGAGTTTGTTCAAATGGCCTTTCTCTCATTTTAATCAAGAAGGTAATTTGGTATGTTAAAAGTATTTGAGATTATCAAGGACGGTAATGTTGATTGTAGGAGCCACGGTTTTTTTAATCAGACATGGAATCCATGGAATAGGGATGTGGACCTGTGAGTGTGCATGTGGTATCTCAAATATTGGTTTTGACGATTTAAGGTACTGACTCCTGAGTTATGATGCCAGATGACAAACTATGGGTTAAGCCTGAGTCCATGTTAGAAATATCGATCAAGAATGTGTCTTTGCAAGCATATATGTATATTTGATGATTGCCCTGGTTTCAATGGAAAAGAAGGAGAACTTTACGTCCCCATGTCGATATTGCTGTGTGCGTCACCCTCGCTAACTCGATGCTAAATGTTGTAGATCGGTTGATAGTTGGAATCTTCCAAGTGAGTTGTGCCCTTGTAAAGGTATCACTGGTTTTGATTTTCTTCTTATGTGAATTTTTACGAACAACTGATTCATGTAATCGTTCAGAACCTTCCATTCCAAAACCTGAACTCTTGACTAGTTGGAAGGACTACTATGAATGGAGGTGCATCCCACTTGATTCTCTTGCTGCTTTGCTTCTTCACTGGGTATGTGATCTTTTCTCAATGGACACTTAGTTAGCTTTAAGATTGTTGATGGAGGACTTAACTTATATAATTTTCTATGAATCCTAGTGAGAATATTCTCGTTCGGACGTTGTACTTTGTGGTAACTCGAAGTACTAGTTTTGGTGCCACATTTAAGTACTTCTACTATTAAACTAAATGCTGGACTATTCTTTGGTACAGCCACTCACCATATATTGGGCAGCAAATCTAGCAAATCGTAAAAGCTTGCTAACTGAAACAAGTGATGAACTACGGATACATTATCTAGGTATAATCTATTGTCTAATCTTTGGATATATTCGTTATCTAATGCGTGTTAGTGAATGGGGGCGAAATTAATCTCTGATCAAATATTTAGTTTGATTTTCCAAGGATTGATTTTTCCCTCTGCTTTGAACTTTCGAAGGGCCAGAAAAAGAGCTCGTTCAGATGGCTGTCTTCGGAGAACTACGAGCACTATTTCCCGGCGTGAAGATCCAAATAGACCTAATTGGACCTTCAATTCCTCAACCAAGGTTACTTTCAATTATTAATTTTCTGTGTGCATATGGTGGAAGTAACATTGTGCCAAGTGTATTACATTCTTTCATAACATGTCATCTTTTATTTCAGGGACGGTGAAAGAATCGATCTTCTTTCCTATGCTAAATGTAATCAGATGGACTGCCCGTGTAAGAATCCTACAAAAGATCGTAACAAGCACATCAAACTGCAGCTTCACTCTGGTTATTATCATGATCGTTACCACGAATTAACAAAGGTCGTCCCGAAAACTTGATCACCTTTCAGATTTGATTTTAGAGCCATGCTTCTTCTTCACGAGGATCATTTTCTCTGCAGCACTCTCCACCTCCTCATATAATCGTAGCTCCAAATGCTGGGATTGCTGCTTACACGAGCTGGTTACCCACTCTTGTAAGTTCCGTTCTTTCGAAAGAGATGATTGCATGTTTTTACATACTCTTAAACGCCCCCACTTTAGGGAAAAAAAAATCTTGATAATATAATCGCAGGAGCTTATAAAGGAGATCAAGGTTCCAGCAGTTTTCTCTGATTTTTGTGAAGAAGCGTCTCATTTGGCAGCTCATTGCATTACTTCTGTAACTGGCGGTGGCCCTCTTAAAGTCGAAGTATGTATACTTTTCTCCTTCCATCGCCATTGTTACCTTTTCCATATTGACAAAGTTACTGCTGCATTGCACAGATTCAGATAAACCCCTTCAGACAACCTCTTCAAGTGGAAGAAAGTGCGCTGCTCCTACCTTGCTACTCCAATTGCTTCTTATTCGGTTTTTGAAGATTAATTGCCTCAATGAAGAATTTCTACTTACTATTTTAGACCGTTTGATGATATTCTTTTTTCTTTTTTGTAACTCCTGATTAATGGAAAAGGTTGGGTTCAAAAGGTAATAAATATATCATTACGATGTTATTGGAATTAAAGAAAGTGTAAAACTAAGATTACTCTACATTCTACAACTTGCTTCAGTCAAAGGCAAAGCCCAAACGGTCTTCATCATCCCATGGAGTAGATAACGCAACACCTGTACACTAAAGGCCAGGGCAGGGCAGCTACTACAAAAAATAAAAATAAAAATCAAAATAAAAATCCATAGAAAATATCGAGCTTTTTTCCCTTGATCCCATTTCCCCATACGTACATGTTTTAGCATCCACGATCTTCCGATTGACCCCCCAAGTCTCGATAGCCCAACCATGGCGCGCCGTCGCTCAGGCCATTATTCAACGAGGGTTTTCTCGTTCCTCCTGCTTGTAATTTTAGGGTTAGGGGTTGAATTTGGGAAGCTCTGAAAGTTCCCTTCAGGGTCAACGACGTTCTCCCCGCGTTGCCACGTCAGATATCGTGGCCCGTGATGAACTCGATCCACAGTGCCGTCGATTTGTTGCCGCAGTACGTGGGCTCTTTGGCTCCTAACAATGGGACGATCAAGTGGAAAGGTGCGTGCTTTTACGATAACGAGGCGAGGATTGACTTTAGCGGTGATGGCGGCGACCGTGGGATTGGTGGTGGTGTTATTCGTCTCACGGTGAGTTTTCTCGCAGTTCTGGGGTTTCGATTTTCTGTGCTTTGCTGGTTTTGAGACGTCTTTATCGCGTTTTCTTACAGACTGCTGCGGCGCATAGCTGGACATGTATGGATTTATACGTATTTGCAACTCCTTATAGGGTCACCTGGGATTACTATTTCTCGGCACAAGATCACAAACTAAATATTGAATCGTGGGAAGAACCTGCCGAGCTCGAATATGTACGATTGATTAATCGAATCACTCCTTTTTAGGGAGGGGTTAAAGTAACTTAAACTTGTTTCTGTCTCTGGCGTCTACTTGCAGGTAAAGCAGCATGGCATATCAGTATTCCTCATGCCGTCGGGAATGCTCGGGACGTTCCTTTCCTTGGTCGACGTGTTGCCACTCTTCTCCAACACTGCCTGGGGTCAGAGTGCAAACTTAGCTTTTCTGAAGAAACACATGGGTGCGAATTTTGAAAAATTTCGCCAACCGCGTCGTACAATTATCGATCCAAAGGATGTGCATACTGGTGACTTTTTAGCTGTTTCTAAGATTCGTGGAAGATGGGGTGGGTTCGAGACACTTGAGAAGTGGGTGACAGGCGCATTTGCAGGGCATACGTCTGTGTGTTTGAAGGATGAGCATGGTAATCTATGGGTCGGCGAATCTGGCCATGAGAATGAAAAGGTTTGTGGCGGCATATGTTATACGGAATATTCCCCTTCCAAAAAAAAACCCGTGTTTTTTATTACTTCGTATTAGGATGATGCTTTAAGACTTCTAGTTTCTGCTTCTATAGGGTGAAGAGATTATTGCTATTATACCTTGGGATGAATGGTGGAAGTTGGCGCTCGAGGATAGTTCTAATCCACAGATAGCTTTGCTTCCCTTGCACCCTGAAGTACGCTCGAGGTTTAACAGTAGTGCAGCATGGGAATTCGCAAGAGAAATGTCGGGCAAACCGTATGGTTACCACAACATGATCTTTAGTTGGATCGACACCGTAACCGATAATTTTCCTCCGCCGCTAGATGCTCACTTGGTATGCAATCATTCGATTCAGTTTTGTTTCCTTTTTAGCAAGACAGCAATGAGAATCTACATATGTCACACAATCCTTGCTATGAGCACTCTAAATCTTCTCGTTACTGTGCATACAAACTTGTAGAGTTGCATCTTTGTCGTCGGTTTTTAATAGTCAAACTTTGTGCAGGTCATCTCTGTCATGTCTATGTGGACTAGGATGCAGCCAGCGTACGCTGCAAACATGTGGAATGAAGCCCTTAACATGAGGCTTGGGACTAAGGTCGCTGTCATCAAACTTCTACAAATTCTATGCACAGTTAAAAAAAGAAGCCCATAATTCTGATATCTCGTTTTCGAACAGGATCTTGGCTTGCATGAAATCTTAGCTGAGACTGAAAGACAAGGCATAACGTTCGAACAGTTACTCACAATCCCCGAACAAGACGAATGGATCTACAGTGACGGTAAGTCTACTACATGCGTTGCCTTTATCCTCGCAATGTATAAAGCCGCCGGAGTATTTGGTCCCATCTCCAACTCAATCCAAGTAACTGAATTCACCGTAAGCACCTATCGATTTGTACTCTCATCCTAAAGATACCTATCTATTCGGTGGATTTTTTTCATCACGTTCTGCTTGCAGATAAGGGATGCATACATGCTTAAGATTTTTGAAAATAACACGACGAGATTGCCCAAGTGGTGTAATGATGGTGAAGATGAGCTCCCATTTTGCCAGATCTTGGGCGAATATAAGATGGAGTTGCCATATTACAACACTTTGGAGCCATACAGCAACATGAATGAGAACTGCCCTTCTTTGCCTCCTACTTATGAGAGGCCTCTGCTTTGCTGAATGATAAACACTTTTTCTTACTTTTTATGAACGTCTCGCAGGAATGTGCTTCTGTTCTGTTGGCCTTGTGTTAAGTACGACTCCATATATATTATTGTATTATAGTTGACATAATGTTAAATTCGGAAATATCATCTACCCAGCCCTTTAAAAATTCAATCTTCATCCTCAGACACGGCGCACGTTAGCAGTCTGTGCCAGCAGATTTGAAATTTTAGACATGCATCACGAAGAAAATTTATTTATGATATTAACTATCAAATGAATCATAAATCATACTAGAGAGACTATTAACAAATCATCCTTCATAATTACAAACCTTATCATCTTCAAATCATAAATCTTTTAAGCAAATCCCTTTGAATATCAGTTGTAATTATTATTTAATTGGTCTGCATGGAATTAGTAGCATCACACCTCCTCCTCACCTCACCCTTCCTCCCAGTCTTCACACTAAGCACACTCGTCTTCTCCATTGCCCTCGCAAAGTCCAAGAAAAACGCCGTTTCATTCTTAGCATACAAATCAACAAAAGGCTTCGTCCTATCATCCAAAGCCAGCGCCTGATCGCTCGCCAGCAACCCAACACCCTTCTGCAGATTCACGTAGTAAGTGTTGTCAAATTTCCCAGGAGAAATCGGATCGAAAAAGGCTGAGATGCTCGGATCCTTGGTGTAGTTACGGCACAGCTTCTTCAGCCCTTGGGCGTACTTAGGGTTCATCGTTGGGTCAATATCAGATGCCTTGCTGTAATTGTAGATCCTACTTGCGAATTCCGAGCAGTGGGAGAACCCTATTGTGTGGCCGCCCGATAGGGCCACCATTTCTTTGACGGTGAACCCCTTGGCTTTGAATACGTCGATGATTTGGGTCAAAAACATGGTGGGCTTGGCTATGTGTCCGTCGACGGCCGAGGCGTGGGATTCGAAGCTGTCCTTACGGCCGAGGCGGACTGTGTAGTAAGGGCCGCCGACGATCTTGATTAGGTCGCGCGTCGCCTCGGCGAGGATGTCCGAGCAAGATACGATTCCTGGGCATTCGAGTTCGAGCTTTGTTTTCGCTCGGATTATCACGTCGAAGGCATCTCCTGGGAGGGCCTGAAATTGATTGTATATTATCCTATATGAATGAGAGATTTGCGATGTAATAATGTTGAAGATATCAATTTATCTGTGTGCTGTGTTTATTTATATACCTGGTTGACGGCGTTATCACGCTCGGCTTTGTTGATGGAATTGGAGGAGATCAACAGAGAGGCGTCACAGCCGCCGCCGACGCAGTCGTGGAAGAAGAGGCGGAGGGTGCCGGCGGCGGTGGTGGGGATGGAGAGTTGCTTGTCAAGAACGACTTGCTGGACGATGTTGGAGAATCTCGGACACGTCTTTTTGTAGTAATCGGTGGTGAGCTTTGATTCTATGGAGGTGAAGAAGCATATTGCGAAGATGAATGGAATGATGAACGGTTTCGGCGATTCCATTTTCGTTTTCTCTACGGACAAGGAGAACAGAGAAAAAACGAAAAAGAAAAACAGTAAATATTCAGTAATGAATGATTTGCTTGCCGGGACGAAAGGTATTTTTTCTTTTCTTTTTGTCAATCATCGAATATGTTTAATAATGGAAGTGAGGGATTGAAGGGAAACAAGAATTCAATTGCATGGATTAGGGATATATGAAGTCCCGATTTCGTCGCCATGACACTTGAATTTTATTTATTTGTTAATTTTTCATTTTTGCAAACTATAAAATGTTTTCACGCCGCGATACATATAGAGATCAAAACTTGTGCAAATATTTTAGTTCTTGTGGGCTTGTGATGAAGTGCATGACTAATGAGCCCAATAAAATAAAAAAATACTCCCTCCGTCCCGGTAACTTTATCACATAAGTTGCCGGGCACGTAAATTAAGGTGGTATTATTATAATAATATAGTACAATGAAAAGGTAATAAATTGTATATTTTGACACGTCTTTTAAGAGTATTTAATATTATTATATTGATTGTTTGTGATAGTTTTTTGATAAATAAGGAAAGGTGATAAAATTAGTGGGACGCCCGAAATGGCAAAATGTGATAAAATTAGTGGAACGGATGGAGTATGGACGTTTCATTTTAATGTATGTATAGTATGTAATTCACCATCCAACACGACCCCTTATCTCATCCTCAGGATACGGGCAGATCAATTAATGTTTTTCATCTTGGGGATGTTTGTGTATTGTATTGTACTAAAATATATAAAGATTTTTTAGTGTTAAATTCCAAGAAAATTTGCCAGACAAAAAAAATTACTTGGAAATAGAAACCACCCACAAATAAAAGAGGGAAAAAATAATAGAAAATAGAATAAAATTGCCGAATCAATCTATATATCCAACACAAGCAGGAACAGAATCTAAAGAGTAATACTGAACTGAACAATCACTCCTGTACATCTTTCTCTCTCCATGCATTACCGCCTTCGTTTTCCGGCCTAGCTCCGGGATAAATCTCCGGCAATAATCATTAATGTATAAAGAAAAAAACATGCTCATCGGTCATCTGTGATTCCCAGCTATATAAACGTCGTCGTCGCCGGCGTTCGACTCTGACATGTCACTTTCGTGCTCCGATCTCATCTGCAGAGAGGAAACATCCATCGCCTTCTCCCTATGCGGCGGCGATGAATCGCCGGAATATTCTTCCGACGACCTCTTATCTCTTCCATCCGACGATTCGATCGACGAGGCCATCGCTGGGCTATTAGAAGACGAGATAGAACATCTCGCCGGAGCTGACTCTATCGAATCTCCTCAATCCGCCATCGACGCTTCTCTTAGAGCCGAGTCTATTGCCTGGATTTTCAAAGTATATTTCTGATTTTTTTCAATTTATCGTCAACGGAGAAGTTTGACCGACGTGCTCGTTTGTAATTTGGCGCAGGTCCATGCTTACTACGGTTTCCACCCGTTAACGGCGTATCTTGCCGTTAACTACTTTGATCGCTTTCTCTACGCCCATTACTTGCCGGTAATCTGCTACTGCTACAGTACCTTTCCGTCACCGTCAAATAAAATAATTGGACAGGACAGGCGTCGCTTCTTTTGTGGAGCTAATATATTATTAAGTTTTAGGAAATATCTTTATAATTTTTATTTTATCTCTGCCTAAAAGAATACATATGGTCGGTATTAACTTCCCAATTATCTATGTATATTTATTTATATGTCTCTGTTCCTTATCGATCGATCTACCCACTAACTAAATGTCCATCTAAAATAAATGTGGTGTTTTGTTTGATTTCATGGAACAATAGTGTTATACAAATGCCTTACATTAATTTCAGAAGTTGAATGGATGGCCATTGCAATTATTGTCCGTTGCCTGCGTGTCATTAGCTGCTAAGATGGAGGAGCCTCTCGTTCCTTCTCTTTTGGACCTTCAGGTAATAAAATGTTTAATTCAAAATTTTTATATTCATTATGAAAGATTACTCATGAATTATGATCAACTAATAACTAACAGATCGAAGGTGCAAAATTCATATTTGAACCAAGAAACGTACAAAAGATGGAGCTTCTTGTCCTTAGCGTATTGGGTTGGAGACTTCGATGCATCTCACCATTTTCTTATTTAAGTTTCTTCGCCGCCAAAATCGACCCTTCTGGCATCTACAATGGGTTTCTCGTATCGAGGGCGAAAGACATTATTCTCTCTACAATCCAAGGTGAACATTTAATAAAGATATAGTCAAGCATATGCATATATATGTATATATATATCGATACATTAATCCATGATTTCTTTATATATTGTTATCGTGACTATAAGATACTTTATATATACGTATGGGGTTTGGCGCAGCATGCATAATGCATGTCTCGTAATACATACATATGTGGGACAGAGATGAATTGTCGAGTTATTTTCAAAGTAGGTAATTAATAGGTGATTGACTTTAGATCATATTATATTATTTATGTGACAGAGACAAGCTTCATCGAGCACAGGCCATCATGCATGGCTGCTTCGTCGGTACTATGTGTTGCAAATGGTCTACCAAACTTCTCTTCCATCATCGCTCAACATGCCGAGAAATGGAGCCATGCTCTTCTTCACAAGGTTCAGAAATTCAATATTATTATTATTATTATTAAATTATTATTCTGAAAGTATAAATCTTGAAGTCGTCGTCGTCCATACATATATATACATATATATATATATATATTATATATATATTATATCTGGTTTACGACGTTAATATTGCAGGATTGTATCGCGAGTTGCTATCAGATAATCCAGGAAATCGTAATAAAAAATAAACCCAAGAATAAACAACCAAAGGGTCTGCCTCAGCTACGAGCCATGACTAGGGCTAATGTTTCCTCGTCAACTAGTGCCGATACATCATCGTCGTCGTCCTCGTCATCACAATATTGTAAGAGAAGAAAATTAAATAATCACTCGTGGGAGAGTGATGACAAGACAAGTTCTGATTAACATATATAATCGGTGGTCCAAAAATCGTCTAATCCTCAGTATTTTTTTTTATCTCATATAAAGGTAATGGGATTGAGAAAAAACAAGGAGAAGGAAAAAGACGCGTGAGATGAGTGTTTAAAACTATATTATATATTACATACTATGATGTGTATGTACAAAATAAGAGAAAGAGAGAGAGAGCTTTGGGATATTTTTATAAAACAGTTAAGTGGGTGACCCCCTTATGGTGGTGGTGGGCATCCATTGCATTGGCCAATAGTAGAGACACTACTAATGGCTTTGCAGATTCCCAAGGGGAAATGGGATCTGATTTTATTTGGTACATAGTTTTATTTTTGGTATCAAAGGTTGTAATGATTTTTGAATTGGTAGCCAAGTCGAGAGGGAGGTGATAGATAAGAGGTGTGGATGGCTCCACAGCTCCACGAAAGCTACTAGTTAGAGTTTGATTTTTGAATGACTCAAGTGTGCGCACGCTTGTAATGCGTTTGTGTGTGTGTGTGTGCCACGTGTGAATGTGTGCTTTCTTGGCGGAAATGTAGCCATTTTTTTTTTTAATAATTTGAGTGTGTTGTGTGTGGAGTTTGATTGCCTAGTGCGTCGTTATGGATACGCGCACGGCAAATTCTTGTTTTTGTTTCATATATTTTTTCCTATCTATACAGAATGGTCTTTGGGGCCCTTTTAGTTTTTACTATATGATTTTTGTAATGGGATGTTATATTTGAATTTGCCTTATAAAAATACATAAAAGATCAATTTACGATGGTTTGAAATTTCTCGTGTTCTTTGTCCCACCGTAAACCAACCCCATTTGTTTCCAGGGTCTGTACAATGCATGTGATTGACAATTAAGATTTTGTAGCGTTGCAATTTGTTTTATTAGTAAAAATAAAATACTTTTTCTCTCGTAAAATAATGTGTGATTTGCAGATGAATGAAGGACCCCAATATTGTATTGTGCCTCACTAGCATTAAAAGAACGGATGAGAAAAATATCAACGAATACGACTTACTAACTCACCATTAGATGACCCATCCGATGTGTATCCGCCATTGATTTCGGACAATTACGCTTCTCTAAATAATCTTAAAAATCAAACATCACACAGTCATTCCATTTATTATTTGCATAATTAGGAACTTAACCAAACATCAAAACGAGATGCTGGAGACAAAGCTTTGTCTAAATCAAATGGGTCTTGGGATAAATAAAGGTCCTATAAAAGGTAATGAATGTACGGTGCATTTCGGGCAGTAAATTCATAATTGATGCTATTTATTTTATGAAAACGTATCTTTATATATATTACACATCAGATTCCAAATCGAACAGCTAATATTGTGGTCCTTCTTGTTAGTATATGTTCCCAGTTACCTTACTGGACCGTCACATAATATGCACATATCTGACACTAGCGACATATTCATTCCACTATACTGTACGCTAGTTCTCAAATGCTTAGAATAAAGGAGAATAAACGAGCCTCACCTTTACTCCATTTCATACCTAAATCTAAGATATTATTAAAAGAAAAATAAAAAATGATGCCTCATCTAGCCAGAACTTGAGAGTAGATCCATGGGACTGAAACTGATTTGAATACAACTAAGGAGTTGGGAAATAAATGTTATAAAACGACAGTGATAAAGACGATTCTTTCATCAAAGGGCATCTCACTATATCCAAAGTCTTTATTATTTCACAAGTATTTTTCTAATAAAAGTAGTTCCCATGGGTCCTAGAGATTGTGCTATTTTCATACTACTTAAATTATGGATCGTATATTACGGTAGTAGGAGTAGTAGCCTGAGAGTAATCTTCAATGCAATGAAATGTGGCTAGCCAATTGAACGATATTAGAAGTCAATAGATTTTTTGGACTATCTGATCATGCAATATAATATTCTTTTAGACAGCTTATTATTATTTATTGATTATTTGCGTAGATTTGTGGGATTGTTAGGTGATTTGCAATAATGACATTGATTAATAATATTGATAGCAGCCACGACAATAACCCAATCAAACAAAACAAAAAAACCACTGCCCAAATAGACAACATGCAGGACAAAAAGGTGGGAGGCACTTAAAACTAATAAATTGTTAAAACAATATCATAAAAAATAAATACCAAAATGTTACTTATATTGAGATCCAAATCTTCCTTTAATACATTGAAAGAACTTACAAATAACATGAAAGTTTACTAAACTGCCATAAAAGAAACAAAATGGCATCCGATATCATTCTTATATAAAATTAATGGGAAAAAAATCAATTCTTTTTTCTTTTTGTTTTATCTTCCCCACTGTCTTCAAAAAATGAATATTAGTACATCCTTGAAAGAGAATCCAAAGAACTATTCCCTATAAAAGCCAAAAAGTCTTCAACTCCCCATGGATTTTTTAGTGTCGAGGAGCGTTTTTATGTCATTGTTTGAATAGAAATGTCAACTTTATTTGGCGACATGACAAAGATTAAAGAGGACTCTGGAAAAAAATATTCAGCTTTTACTATTGGGAAGTGCATTATTGTATGTTAAAAATGTTAATTTTTTTCCAACCCACGAAATTTACCTTTGGAATTGGATGCAGATCATTATATCAAGAATCTAAAAGTAGGTTAAAAAGGACAGTTGGCAAGGAAGGGCTATCGATTATGCATGCATATGGAGATGAGCGTCAAAAGCAAAACGCACGTTTAATTATTTTATTTAATATTGTTTTTCTTTTCTCTATTACTCCGTTGATAGTGCATGGACCTCAACACTGAAGAGTGAAGACAAACGAGTCATCTATAAAATCATCGAAATAAACATTACATTGTATTATATATATATATATATATATATATATATATACAGAAATGTTATGGTACTCACCTTGCGTGAGCACCATCCGTGAGCACCTGTTGTGTGACATTTTTTTGTGCCACGTCAACATGTCAAATCAACCCCCGACGGGTTCACTAATCCCATGTGTAGGTTATAGATCCATAAAAAATCCCATTGTATGCTGATTTGGCGCGTTGACGTGGTTGGTGCTCACGAAGGTGCTCACGCAAGGTGAGCATATATATATATATATATATAACGGCAAGGCATATCACGCGCAATATGTATATCTAATCGAATCGATCTATGCCATCGAACCTATTAGGTAGGTGAGTTCTTTCTCGTAAATATTATAAGATGATTTCTTACATGGGCTTACACAAGGTACAACGACAATTGCAGATCAGGCCGAGCCCATTTCTCCTCATTATGGCCCATTAAAAATCCAGGCCCAGCCCAAGAATGTTTTATTACCAAAAGCAATGGATCGGTTACTGTTATTCATCATGATTCAATGGGTAGCTATGAAAACAAATAAATGCTGTGTCTTCTTCACTACGACATTAACAATCAGCAAATTATTCCAGATTCAGAAATACTTTGCAGTGAAGGGTTCCAAGACTTATTAGTTACCCTTCTCTGCCCTTGCCTGTCAGATCTTTTGCCCTGCTGTAATGTTTTTTTAATAGGACTTTAGGTTAACAAAAGGAAAGATATTATAGAAAATTCGATGATTGAAAAAAAATAATGTGCAATTTATTACCTGATTATTCTCTTGCATAGGAGGCTTTCCTATCTCGGGTTTGGGAGGACGACTCACTTCTTGATTATTATTATTATTTGTCTGCGATTTTTCTCTCGTCATCTTCGCATGCTTCTTTGCTCTAACAACCCTCATTACCTCTGTTCCATAACATAACCAAGAACGATCAGCTAAACAAAAAATACGTTGGTCTTAATTCAGTCGTTTAAACTCCACAGATTTCTACCTTGAGTCGTGACGAGCCTATAAGCCCTTCCAAGAACTAAGGTATCGTTTGGCCCAAGAAGCTTCACGCGTGTGAATAATCTCACTGTCGTCTTCTTCTCTGAATTGTTAATAAGCCGACCATCGTCATCTTTATCAGAAGAAGATGGTAATGGAATGATGAGCGAAACATGGTGGCCAGGGTTTGCTTTCATGACATCGCTAGCTTTTACAGGCCAATAAACCCTCTCTAGTTTCCCATTTGGATGCTGTATTACCAATACTGCTGCATCAACTGCTTGGCAATTTCCCATTTCAGATGAAGAAATATATGATCAATAAGTAGTATATGGTAGTGATATTGATAATATTCCTGTGACTGTGCTGTGACGGAAAGATATAGTAGGTAAAGGAATATATGTTCAGAAAGATAAGGAGAGAAAACTACAGCAGGGAATGTAATGCAATGTAGGTAGAGAAATGTATGATAATATGGTCCCTCTCCAATGAGTTGAGTACCCACACAAGTGTTCTATTAAACTCGTTATTTGGAAAAAAAAAGAAAAAAAAAAGAAGGGTCTCATGGAATGGAATGATATGATTTAACTAATGATTACTAATTGGGGATGACTCAAAGATTTTAATATATGTCTTAGTATAATCTTTTTTGCAGAAGTTTGAATTCAAAGCAATAATTTCACTCACATTGATCATTACAACTCCCAATTTTTTTATAACGACTAGATCCCTTAAAACCTGCTGAACATGTTTGACTTTGGTTCGTCGACAGAATTTGATTTATTCAATTACGTGTTTCGTATGTATTAGAAACGCTTGTATAAAAATATAAGCTTTGGCCGAGTCTATAAGGTAAGCCATGTGAGGTGTTTGGGATGATGATCTTTCTTCCAAGAACATTAATACGACAAGGACCATTTTCTGCGATGACACAAGTTGTGGACAACTAAAAGCATTTTATATAAAATCTATTCATTTTCTTCTCAAAATAATAACTCATTTCATTACAAGATTAAAGGGTCTTTTCAAAAACTAGCCTTTGAGGCAACTTAAAAAAAATAGTCTCCTCGATTTTACCTTTTAAAAAGTAGCCTTCAATTTAAGGATATTTTCGTCTTTTTACAGGGTGTCTTTTTTTCCACAGTAAAAACCAATATGTTAAATCGGGACCGCGTCAGGGTGGTGGGTGGTTTGTAGTCCAGTGGTTGTGCAGGGGACCCGCGCATGCTAGCAGGGATCCCGCCCATTTGCTGCACAGCATGGGCGGGTCTCCTGCAGCATAGCACGGGCCCCCTACAGCATGGGCGGGACTCCTGTGCCTACTGCGGCAGGAGACCCGCCCATACTGGGCAGGGGACCGGTGCTATGTAGCAAGTGTCCCGCGCATGCTAGCAGGGGTCCCGCCCATTTGCTGCACAGTATGGACGGGTCTTTTGCAGCAGAGCACCGGCCCCCTGCTTAGGGGACCCGTGCTACGTAGCAAGGGACCCCGCATTTTTTGGGACCCGATTAGTAATGGCATTAAAGTCAATTTTCATTCGGAGGCTACTTTTTTTAACGTTGACCACGTCAAAGGCCATTTACTTAAAAATCGCCAAGATTAATCCTAACCAATCGCAAGCCCAACACATGTTTCCGATGGGGTCTTGTTGCCCCCCTAAATGATGAGTGTGATTTTCATGCCCAATCTGCATGGTCTGCCTTTATATTCGCAGACATTAAAGCAATAATTATAATGGGTATTTTATTTATATAAAAACTAAAGTTGTGGGCAGGCATAGACATCATGTCATTTCATGCAATATGATTGTTGGGTAAATGGTGCGACCAAAAGCTTCGTACTGTTTTATAATTTTTTCTAGCCAAATTTTGTTTTTTGCATGGTGGACAAATTTGATTCGTACGGGCAGAAATAAGTATACAATAATAATATTCAACGGCCATATCCTTTAATTTACGGACCATCTTCGCTAGACCCATCAAGCCCAAGAAAAAACCCATACATTATCAGATAGATAGATATTCGAGCCCGTTATTATGTAAGAAAAGCATATTATATTATTCCTGGCGAAAAAAAGCTATGCACATGCAAGCATTATCTCGTACTAAATTCCCAACAAGTCTTTTAAGTCTTCCAACTACTACCGTGAACCCACCAGCTGCTTCAAATAATGCGGTGACATTTAATTTCTTCTTTTCCTATTTCCGATACAATTTATTAACAAATTTCGGTGTTTTTCTATTAATTTGTAAATTTATGAGGCTGCCAAAAGTAGGTATGGAGTTCAGATGGATTTTTTTTGTAGAAAGTATTTGCATTAGATCTGATGATAAAAGCATCTGAGGGTACTTCTATTTTCCAATCAAGTCTATAGGGATGGATCATCCGTGTTCTTAATGATATGAGATTATTCCATTCAATATCAAGAACTTCTAGCTTGTAGTATTAGACTAAGAAAAGCACTACATATATCATCGTCATCTATTAGAATTTAATTGGGCAATTTGTTTCCTCTCTCAGGTTCTTATTCGTCATCGGCGAGACTCGCTCTTTCTTACCTGTAATTTCAACGAACAGTAAATGCAGTTTGGTATCCCTTTGCATTCATTAATGCTCAGCTCATCCGTTACTTTGCGGAGCTGCTGACACACATACCATTAATTTATTACACCATGCGCAAAGACAAATAAATAAATCCTTTCATTACAATTGAATATATTCATGAAAATCTGACTATAAATATCAGGCTCCCAAGACCATCACATCCATCTATCATCAGAACAACTTACATTCTCTAGCATAAAAAGAGTACTAAGAATCGCAGCAGCTATGGCATCATCGTCAAAGCTTGAGGTTGAAGTTGAGATGAAATCCAATGTGGATAAGGTATGGAAGAGCATAGTGGACTCAACCACCGTTTTCCCAAAAGCATTGCCAAATCAGTACCAAGGCATTGAGGTTGTCGAAGGCGATGGAAAATCTGCTGGAACTGTTCGCTTGATCAAGTATCCACCAGGTAATAATAATATTACTTAATATATCCATACATAGTAATTTAATATAAAGATGATTGATGATGGATGGCATACGCAGGGTTATTTGAGTCTTCAATGACTGCTAAGGAGAAGATCGATGCTGTGGATGAAGAGAAGAAATCATTTAATTACAGCGTGATTGATGGTGAGGTGCTTAAGTTCTACAAGAACTTTAAGGCAAGCCTTAAGTTGAGCCCTAAAGGCGATGGAAGTGTTGTGAAATGGGAATGTGAGTTCGACAAGGTCAGCGAGGAAGTGCCCAACCCAGAACCTATCAAGGATTTTGCTGCTAAGAGCTTCAATGATTTGGATGCTTATATTCTTGCAAACTGATATAATATATTAGCTTATCTTGTGATGATGATCGAGTACTAAGTATAAATCTGTCTGTCTTCTATATATCGCGCTGTGTGATTTGGTTGCTGTTTGTTTTTATGGCGCAGAATGCTTTTTTAAAATAATAATGTTGATAATGATTATATTATTGGTATTATACTTAATCACTTTCAGCATTTATCTTCGATCACCATCTCAAAGCTGTACGTACTGTTAAAGGCCACAATACAAAGGAGGGCAGGCGATCAACGTACTGTACCTTTCATGAGTTGACCATTACTCAAATCATCCATCATCTGAACTTAACGAAAATTTATGAACGAATAATATAATATTATTGGGCTTATTGTGTGATATTCCTCTGGCTCTTATCTTACTACTTGCTTTGTTGTCATGGTCCTGTGAAGCCAGTATTCATATTTCCCGGCCCAATAACTAATGTTTTCTCTTGAGAACTAAAAAAATGCACTAGTCAATAGTCATGGCAAAAAGTTTTCAGTCCTTGTAATAATCACCTGTTCATAATCCGTTTCGTGTAATAATGTGAACCATAATCTCAGTTCCATACTTGTAGAGTTTATCTATTACAATTTCTATACTCTTTAGTTAAGGAAACATATATAATCACGAGGGTCAAAGATTATGTCCGTGTTTACAATCCATTGGAAAGAAAAAGAAAATCATTTGACGTACTTTTAGTATCATACATGTTAGAAACATAGTTATGGTCTAGTGAATACATATAATACAATCCCAAGAAAGTGTGAGCTCTACTTGTGATATAAGATAACGTGCCTATCCACGCACCAATGAATGATAACATGCAACTAACACCCATTTGATTCAAAATAATAATAATAATAATAATAATAATAATAATAATAATAATTGCAAACACAGTTTAGCTATTTAGGCAATTTTGTGCTTTCATTGGGTTAATTATTGACGTGATTATTTGGGCTTTCAGAGCCTTGAGCCTGTTTTTAATTATGTAGGCTACGCTCAATCAAAGGTTACAAAGAAGAGATAAACATGTAAGAAGACTGAGAAATAGAGAAAAAAACGATTTTGTCGGAAAATTTGGGGAGAAAGATAGCGTCGTCCTTGGTTTCGCGGACATGATTAGCTGGTGATATTCCTTTTGTTTTTGTTGCTCGAGGCAATCTAAGAAAGTTGAAACACTGTTGTCGTAATACTAGAGTTTACTGACAACTTCAGAGAAGAATAATATTATATATTTGTATAACGATATATATAGCTTAGAATATTTCTAGCGAAGTAGCTAGCTAGCCTCTACGAAAAGGTTAATAAACATTGTATATGTGTGTAATCCACTAGCTGTTTATATTCAGAATATTAAACTCCATTTGAGTTATTTTGGTAGAGTTCATGGTTTATTTACATGATCAACGGCTATATCTCATCTAGTACAATTTGCACAATGTTGACCTTCATCAGGCGTGTTTAATGAGATACGAAATGTGTGTGTGAACATTCAAAACCAACTAGTTTACATGGAAAGAAACGTACCACTTAGAAAAATGGTACGTACAAGCGCTAGAATGTTACATTTAAATTTCATCGACAAACAGTTAAGAGTTTTAAATTTGGTGATAAGAGGATGATCTATATCAATATATATAATGAGTGCTAGCAGTGGAGAGACTACTCAATTTCATCGACAAACAATTAAGAGTTTTAAATGGATTCATGGTGATAAAAGATGTTCTATACATACAAGATGAAATAATGAGTGACATTGCCGCTCGCAATTATTTATGCATGTTTATGTGGAAATGAAGCCAATTTAATTTGGGGTTCTTTTACTTTACTGTGCAACTAACTACTCATTTCTACATAAGAGGGATGGATATGCTACGTAGTGTATGAAAATTAAATTAAGATTCATGAACTACATATTAGAAATACTAGTAAATGCATTAAGCAATTTATCATTATTATTACGCTTGTTTTGAATTTGAGTTACGTTTTACGATTATATGCTCACGGAACGTATATCATCAAGATCGGACGATCTTTTTATAACCAAAATTTACATCCCAACATCGCATATTGTACATTTAATTTCCTATTTCTCTCTACAACAAATGCTTTCAAAAGACGACATTTTTATGATAAGAACTTCACAAATAATGGTTTTTACCGCTCGAGGTTGCTTAAAGTTAAGGTAAACAAACCCTCAAATCGATGGGCAGGAGAACACAATCTTTTTAACTTGAGCAATAGCAACTAAGCAACAAAACCTTAATTCTTCCATTTTATTACAACTCATGCAGAAACATATAACAAGAAAAAAAAAATAAAAGGGGAAACATAAGGCGTATAAAATGGCAAAAGTCAAATCAAAGAGGAACGCTTACGCGTAAACCAGGCATCAAAACTTGCAGCTTCGAAGTTCAAAATAAAGCCAGAAAGCAGACACATAATAATGTCCAATCAAGATTTATTTCAACTTATTACTCGACGAGTTATGCCCATGGCAATGAGTATTACTACAAACATACCGATACCTCAATATATATCTATTCATCATACACACAAAGTGGAGTCAATTTCAAACAGAAGACAATACTATCACTGCAAATTAATTATTTCATCAATGATTTTTAAAAAAAGAGAAGAAGATCCAACGGTTTTTTTTGTTGCTAAAAATTATCTTAAAGGACCAGTCGTTGGAAAGATCTGCGTACCGTCTATGAACTTATCAATCGTAATGGACTGATGAAGATACAAATCATTGCAAGAATCCGCAAAGGGCTGCCTCGAAGTATTAGCTTGTGCGCCATTATTATCAGTGTTAGCAGCGCTTATCAGATTCAGCTGTCGAACACCACCTCCGCCGGCGCCGGATCCAGCGCCGGCGGTGACACTTCCGCCGCCGGAGGAATTAGTCTCTGCGTTCATGTACTGGGTTTCCGTGCCTTGATCGTATAAAATTCCTCTAAAGACGTGCCCACAAATCCGAACTGTGGTTTGATAAGCATATTGTTGACTATCTTCTGTATCTTCAACTGTGCTTACACGAACACATTGGAATCTCGCCTTTGCTCTAACTTCGTGTGGGAGATTATTACCTTGCTCGTCCAACCCTAATTGTTTCAAAGAATATTATGAGAGAAGTTTGATTACATATAGGGATAAGATCTGAATTTGTTTCAACTGGCTAACACGTATGAAGCCTTTTTCAGCCAATATTGACACGTATCCAGAAAGACACTAAAGAGATCCAGAAAGACACTACTATATTAGAAGAGAAGAAACCACCTCCTTAAACGGAGTCAGACTACGAAAATCCATTAGTGCAAAGAAGAGATTGAAGGCAATTTTTTTTAGAAAAGGTTCAAGATCCATACCGGGGCGGTGAAAGAAAGGAACAGTGGTATAGGAAGATTAGTGAACTGAGCTTAAGTGGATTCAGAGATTATGCAGATTAAGCCATCTAAGTAAAGCCTGTCTAAGCCAGCCTTAGACAGTGATCCATACACATTTGATCCATAGCTTATGTACCTGGCCAGTCATCTATGCAGTAGCTCCAGATCGATAGCCCAATGCACCCCTCACACGTGTTCGAAAGATTTAAATCTACCAAAGCTAGGCATATAGATAGACTCCTCTCTTACTATTCCCTTAGATTCACCCGTGGGAAAATTAAATCCTCTAATTAATTCTATAATCCAAATATTTCACAGAGATAGAATGAGATACACCTGTGCCTGCCTGTCAGTGTGCATCATATGTCAATTGTCAGGGATTGCAGAAAGAAACCCTGGCTTTACGGAAAAAGTAAAAGGAAAAACACAATTGTTTCTTTTCTTCTATCTTTATCAATTAGGTCAAGTTAATTGCACGAAAATCTACGTGATGTTAGTGGCTACTTCAGAGGAGAGAACTGCAAACAAATGATAATATGATCGTTACCGCAAATAAGTAACATGTAAAATTCACCCCCCTGTGATCTGCGAAATCCCAAAAAAAGCATACACAGACTATATTGTTAACATTACCTGCATCAGAAGTAGCAGGCAAAGAATCAACATTGGAGCCACTGAGATGGTGGTTGTTGTTATTTCTTGGCCTCTTCATGAGTAAACTAGTACTAGTCTCTTCTTGTCTTTGCTGCTGTTGTCTCTCTCTTCTCTTAGCGGCAGGAACCCAAGTGCTCTTAACATGCGTTTGGCACTGAAGACCTCGACTTCTACAGCAAGTCCTACACCTCATATGCGTACAATCTTTCTTAGCTTGATTCCCACAATCCTGACAGCTAGTTCCTCCACCTCCTCCACTGTTCGTCGTTCTCATCATCAAAAAGCTCGATCTTGGAGACATAATCTCATGATGATGTTGGGTAGATATGATGTTGAACCCAGCAGCACTGCTAGTATTGCGAGTCGTAATCGAGGTATTATACAGATCTTGAAGTGGGCTGATCTGATGATGATGAGGTTGCCATAGTCCAAAACCCTTGTAATGAGGTTCATGATGATGATGATGATCATTTCTCTGCAAGGTTGTTGTTAACCAGTTAATTTCTTGATGATTATTAGGGTTGCTGTTGTTGTTAGTGCCGTCTTCTTCTCCAACACCGCTTAGCGTGAAAAATGTCCCAGACATAATGAACTATTGATCATCCATAAAGCAAAAACTAATCTTCATGGGTGTGGGATATAGCTGGGTAATAATAGCTAGCGGTGATGCAATTGATTACTGTTAAACTAATCTTAATAAGTACCAATAGGAAGAGAGGAAGAACAGTAATGGGGTTGAACTGTCTTTTGCGCCAGACAGCTTGAATGGAGCTGTAAGAGCCGGAACTTGTTGGTAGTACTGTTAATTATTGTCGTTGTTCGTGAGGGAAAAAGCTGGAGAACACCTCTCTTTCTTTAACTCATGGACGACGATCTAATAGCAGCAGATTTTTGTAGGTTTTTTAATGAAGATATCGGTAATTACTGTATGAGAGAGAGAGAGAGAGAGAGAGAGAGAGAGAGAGAGAGAGAGAGAGAGAGAGAAGAGAGGTGTGGTGCAAGAGGGCTTTCTGGTTAGGCAGGAAATGTAATTATTTTTCTGAGTTTATTAGAGGAGATATATATTAATTAAAATTATTAGCTAATACTCCCTCCGATTTTATTTGCATGTCGTTTAAGGTTTTTTCACTCATATTAAGAAATAGAATAAAAAATGTTCAATATACCCCTAATTAATTTTAACGAAAGTTAATATAATTATTGAAATTTGTAATATTGAAAATCATAAAAAAGGGTAAAACTGGAAATATATGATAAATATTTATATTGAAATCTGTAAAACGACATCTAATTAGAAACAAAATTAGAAAGCTAAAACGACATGTAAATAAAATCGGATGGAGTAATTAATTAAGTAAACTTGTTGTGATTATTCTTTTATATTCGGTGGCTGTGTGTCTGTTCGCAATAAAGAAGCATAATTGCAAAATTTCGATCTGCCCCCGCCGCCATGCCCAATTTCATAACTATTCTTCAATCTCTCCCTCTTTATATACAAATCAATTTATCTATTACAACTAAAAATTCGTAACGTTTGAACATCAATAATTAAAAAAAAAGAACTGTACAGTTATTCTTTTCACAATTGTTCAATACATACACATCTGTATTTGATCATAAACTGGGACACAGCTTTTTTGCAACCTCGTTCTCCAGTCATAAAACACGCTGTCTTTAAAGAACATCACTCTTTGGCATTTTCTTCTTCACTAGTCCAAGATTAATTAAACAAGTTATCTTTATCCATTGGGTGATGATCTAATCCAGAAGCTTATAATGCGGCAGCATTTTAGCATGAACTTAAAAAAAAATTAAAAAATGAAACCCTAATCATATTTTTTTTGTGAAGAGTTGCACATCTTGGCGTTCTTACACTTATCTACAAACCTTTTCCAGAACCACACACTGCGTATATCTATAAGTCAAATAACTTATACACATTCCTAATGAAGTGAATCCAAGTTGAGTTCTATTCGCATAATAATATGAACAATCCGAATTAAACTCTTTGGTCTGCGTTGCAGGTTCTGGTTATAAGGTTTCCCAGTACAAAATCAAGGTAATAACTAATTTTATTACCCCGTAATATTAGCTAAAAAACACTTAATTATTTGCTCTAAATCTTGGAAGGACAACAGCATATCCTTTTAGAAAGTCCCGTAGCGATCAGACATATATGGCTGCTATAGTTTTATCACGTGATATCTAATTAATCTCGATGCTAGTAGCTCTATTATAATCCGTTTAGCCTAGATTACTGTAAAAACCAACACATTTTTTCTTCTTAATTTATGGTTAGTACTATCATTGTGAAGTTCGACGGTCAAGCATATATATGGCCTATGACTCTGTATATGATGGAGATATGTCTCTGCAAACAATAAAAATTTTGACTGTGTAGGGGCCAAAGGGTTCATTGATAACTTACTAGATTGGATTCAACGAGATTGATATTCCTGTGACGACGTAGGCAGAACAATATACAATTAGAAGTGTGAAAGTTGAAACGAAATAAAACATTTTATGTACAATACACATGTTTCTTCTTGTTTTTTTTTTTAATTAAAGTAATTTATTACCGGGCCGTAATTAATTACGTTAATAAAGTAATATTAAGCGTTGGCTTGACAAACTTAAATATGATGCCTAACCTATTTCCTATCATAGGGACTATTACTGCCGTAGAAATAATGCAAATTAGGCGAGATAGACTATTTATTGGTGCTTAAGCGATTTTAATTTTTTTTTAATTATATATTTCTTAATTAAAAGATTCCCCATAAAGAAAACTCCGATTGAAGGAAAGGACCAAATCGAAATGGATAAAAAAAAATAAGACGAAAAACTAAGTGGGCCCAGTGACCACCAACGAGATATTTTTTATTTTTGTGAAGAAATCATTCAAATCAACTACACAGCCCAATATTACAATAACGTTTTTCTAAACAGTCAGAATAACTGCGCCATCAAAGACCAAACAACACAGAGTAAAGCTTCTTATGTTGCTTTCATCAGTTTAAGACAGCTGAGCGGCAATGATGGAGCTCACAAGATTCTTCCAAGCATGAAGGAGATCAAATTTCTTACTTCGGTCGTCCTCTGTAAGGGCTCACTATATCATCGAGGTTCTGTTTTATTTTATTCCCTACTTTACGCAAGTTCTTGACGACCCCATTTGCAACCACTGCTGCGTTTCGCCTGAACCTGCAGTTGGGTCGAAAAAGGACATCAGTGAAAGCCAAATATGATATACTCATGGATCGAAAATGAAATATGTTTGCTTGCCTGCCAATAAAGTCATCGCCAGTGCCATTTGTAGTATCAGCTGGTCTAGAAGGGCGTCGCTGAGGCGATACGTTTCCATCTGTATATTTATGGACAAAGAAAGTTTGAGTGAGAGCCTAAGATAGGAGAAGTCCTATTACATGGACGTAATTTCTCAGTCACTACTAAATAGCAGCCTAAATGAGAATAGCCTTATTAGAAATGGAATGCCCATCAACTGGGCTTTACCTTCTTTGCTATGAATAGGCTTCGAATGATCTGATGTAGAATCAGCAGCACGAGCTCTTCGATCCACCAAAACCTACCAAACATAACGATAATTATCAGCAATGCTGCATCAAATCCAAGTCACAATAAGGCAAGGGACATAATGGGACAGAGTTCAGCTACAAAGTTGTGAAAATATCAAACCAAAAGCAAACAGAGATCAGAATTGCAATGAAATGCTAACCTCAAGACCGACACAAGCTGGCAATTCAGTTCGAACATCTTTGTTGCCGCTGGGGCTTTGGCCTTTATGGTCTAGGTAAAGGGAATAACCAACACAAGCATATCTGAAATTTGTGAGGCTTCTCTTCTCCTTAGATGCATCCACCACATTGGATTGTCCAGTCAGATATGGAGGTGCTGATGTGGTCAATCACAAGCAGAATCATAATGCATATACAAAGCTATCTAATGTGTAATTTTCCAAAAAAAAAAAAAACTGCAAGCATAGATCATCAACAGAAAACCCAGGAATTGGGAAAACATCCTGCTAAAAAGTAAACAAACAAAACCCCAACCTCAGATCGACCTCCTAGAAAAGGTAAATCAGCTAGGCAAGTAAGAAAATTTGAATAGATAAAAAAAAGGATATTTATGGAGGTTTACCATTTGGAAGTGAACGAGGGAGGCCAACGCAGAGAGGGTTACGCGAATTGGCTTTGAAATTGGACGAATAATAGAGACATCCCTTGCAAGACTTTGCCTTTAAGGTATCTGCACCGTTTGACGGCGACGTCGACGACGAAGACGCAGACCCATTGACGTCATCAATCGGTTTAGCTTGATTAGAATCGCTGTGCAACTGTCGTGGCATCTCTTCTCATCGTCCGTTCCGACAAATAACTTCATTATTTGAGTACTCTTGTTCTTCAGATCTCTTGGATCAACGACTTCTTCGATTTTGGGCTTGTTGGGCTACTTATTGTAGGCCCAATAAACAGCGATATTAACAATAATAATATGTTTGCCGCAAATTTAGTTGTAATATATATCATCCTCTATCAATGGTATAATAGATAGATGTGAAGACCTTAAACTATCTCATAAGACATCAATCAAGACGGCGATCTATCTAATTGTGGATAGGAGCCTTCTTTCTCGCAGGCGAGTAGTCCATCTCCGACGATATTTGCTCGCCAATCTTTCGCAGCTCTTCTCTCTTTGTTAGAAGCATTTGTTTTCCATTATCATTCACAAGTTTATGATCAGCCCGACGAAGATTAACAACCACTGTCAAACTTCTCGCTGCAATTTATGAAAACATCAAGGAATTACAGCTCCTTTTTTTTTTCAAAACCTAAAGTATAACATGAGAAAGTGATGTAATGAGAATTAGTAATTAAGAATGGCTTTAACTAGAGTATCTCTGCTCTAGCGTACGTACGAACCTTGAGTGTTGTCGGAGATGAAGCAGATCAAGAAAAGGGTCGCTATAAACAAGTGTTTGGTTGGCGAATGAGCCATTTCATCCGAGAATCTGTGAGCTGGTCTTACTGAAATATTATTATTATAAGTAGACGGAATTAATAAATATTAATATTTTCTTCGTCGTCAACCACATATATTTATAGGCAAGAAGGGACTTCAGATATTGTCTAGTCATGTTGACAGATATCGATCATGGCCATGCGATGGTTGATCTTATGTAGAGCCACCCAGATAAGATGCATCATCAACCAATTGGGTCGTCAAGTCTTTGTCAATGGAAAATATTTTTTTTTTTCATTTCCCATTTAAAAATATGACGCATTCATATAGTAGGGTTTTGTTTTCCTTACATAGTAACGTCGTGGCTTGTGAGTTTATGTGAATTATTCACTTTTTATAAGCTCAAAATACTCATTCTATTATTAGATGCATATGCATGGTTTTGTAGCGAAGTAATAACTCATGGTACAAATGTCGTGGCCTTGTTTTTCAGTTTCAATGTATCAGAGAATAGTCATTAGAAATGTTATTGAATAAAATGCATCTATACCTACTGCTTATTAGTTAAGCCAATGTATGCGTACAAACTCACTCTTTAATTTCCCATTTTGTTCATTTTAATTGGTGGTTCAAACGTCAAATTCTGCAGATATTGAAAGGTTTCATCCACATGAAGCATGCATAATAATAGCAATATGAGAAATTATTTCAAGTGGCTTTTGCTTGTATATCATGAATGTCACCCCAGACAAGGCCAAATTATACTGGGCCAGCAATGCCTTGGAACCGACAAACAAAATAATCACAATGAGTTCTTATTCTTCTACAATGGAAATACTAACATATTGATTGAAGTTCCCTCGTGGTAATGAAAATCTTTCATACCAAAAAAAACATATTGAATGAATTAGCAAGGAATATTTCGTCAAGTTATAATATATCTAGCTGGGGAAAGTAAGAGTGGCAGGAGAAAGGGTGAACTTAAGAAGCATAAACGTGCCAGGCGTGTCTCTATTATCGCCTATAAGTTAGGCGCATATAGTTGAACCAATTCGGGCTATATATTATTTGCTCGATAATATAGTGCATCAATATGTTGAGTTCCCTGGTTTAATGTATAGTTAAAAATGAAGGTCGAGTATACTTTTGTTATGTTGTAATTTGACTTCTGGATAGCTTCTACGATAAGAAAAGTTGAACGGTAGAGAAGTTCAACTGCCTTACCAACAGACAACATTAAGCTTGATGAAAGATAAATTCAAATCATAGTAATGGTTTTGCAATATTCACCATATAATCGGACCTTTTATGCAGTTAACATAGTTACTGCATATTCTTGAAAACAATAACATATGTATGCGCCACTTAGCACGACCACGAATAGGAAAAGCTACAATAAATGAAAATAAAAATAGACAACATTAAAACCGAACAAAAACATTGCTATATATTTAAACTTCTTCATAATACAATTCAATTCACCAACAACATAATAATTAATATCACAATAATCTTAAAAGTTTCAAGCACTCCACCTCTTTGTAACCCTAACCTTCAAGCCATGCTTCATGTACAGAATCACAGAGACGTTAGGGCTAACGTCGTGCCCTTTCACCACTTCAACTTGATAGTTATGAATCATTGCAGCAGCCACAGATTTCAGCTGCGTAAAAGCAACTTCTTTCCCCAGACAAGTCCTCGGCCCAGCATTAAAAGCCAAGAACTTGTAAGAAGGCTCGTGCTTGATCGTCCCACGCTCGCTTATCCACCTTTCGGGCTTAAACTCCTTTGCATCTTTCCCCCATATGAACTCCATTCTCCCCATCGCGTAGATCGAAAACATAATCTTCATCTTGGGATCAACGTAGTGACCAGTGGGTAACGTCACGGCCTTAAGAGGAGCCTTGTGCTCAAAAGGGACCGGCGGATAAAGCCTTAGGGTTTCACACAATGCGCCGTGTAAATAGACTAAGTTACGAAGCTCATCAGCTGTAAAAAGCCTATGCTTTCCTCCTTCTTTTGAAGGTATGACTGAATTTAGCTCGTCCCTAATCTTCTGCTCAACCTTAGGATGTGTCGAGACAAGCCAAGTGAACCATGTAAGGGCCGAGCTTGTAGTGTCACGGCCAGCGATCATGAAGTTCAATATGGTGTCCCTCAAGTACTTATCGTCGCATTCTTGTTCGTCTATGTAAGATGTCAGCAAGTCGAATCCCTCTTCTTCGTTGCTGCTTTTGCTGTCTTCTTTCAGCTTCCTGGATTTGCTCAGCTCTTCCCTCTTCATGGTTATGTACTTCCCTATTACATCGTCGAGCACAGCCCAAGCCCTCCTCATCTTCTTCTCGTGCCCAATTCCAAGGAGTTTCTCCATCTTCCACACTCCTTCGGGCAAGACATGGCGCATGAATATAGCTTCCTCAGCCTCGTCCATGGCCTTGGAGAAGGGTACTTCGGGAAATTCCTTCGACAAGCACCCAGGATCATAGCCAGTTACCAGCATGCAAGTGGTGTCGAAGGTGAATCTTTGGAATAAGTCCTGCAAATCTACGACCATCCCATGTTTCGAAACGTGGTCAAGAACGGAAACCAAGCTACTTTCCACCTTTTCCCAGCTTATCTTAACCAGGAACCTTCGAAAACTTTCGTGGGTGATTAGGGTTCTTGCCTGCTTCCTTTGATTCTTCCACAGTTCCTCGTCGGAGTTGAAGATCCCATCTCCCAAGACATCGAAGATCTTCTTGAATTCCGTGCCTTTGGGAAAGTTGGAGAAGTTTGCGCTCATTATGAAGTGGACATTGGCTGGATCACAAGTGCCTATAAGGTCCATGTTTGCGAACCATGGGCCTTGAAAGAGTAAAGTTCCGCCGGTCATTTCCATGACATCCACGCAGCGATCATGGATTCGATTTACGTGGTAGAAAAGGCTTGGGAGCATTCCTATCACAGGCCAATTATAGGGTTTTCCATTCGCCGTTTTGTAGCAGTATGTGAAGAAAAGGAGTAGAGATGATGCGAGGATGAACACTTCTGTGTAGCCTAATAAAAGCATTTTTTCTATATGCTATAGCAGAAGAATGACTTGGAGAGAGTTTTCGTTGGTTTGTGTGTGTGTGTGTGATTCTTGAGAATGATGATGCTTGCTAGCTATCGATCTATATAAGGAGAACACTTTAACTTGGACTTGAAAGTTGTGCAAACACTTTGGAGTGTGAGTAAATTAATAAATGACTATTTTTACTAAATCTGATAACCATAATATCTAAAATATATGTAGTAGATAGCTTTTATGTTTAGTTTAATAGTGTCCCATGTCTTTAAGCAATCTTGGGTAGCTGAGATTTATATCAGTACGTTTTCTTTGTCCTTTTTTTTACAGCATTACAGATATATGTCGTTAGATTGCTTGACTTGTTTGTGCATTTTTTGGTGTCTTAAAATCAATGGTTACAAGAAAGCTGCTTCCAGTAGATGAAATGAAACCAATCGCGGGAAATATTCACTAATTTATTATGTTGTTTAAGCAAAATTGTGAATTGCAGTTGGGAAGTCGTTGTCTCGAGATGATGGAGTGACTTAAGCATCTTATATCATTTATTAATAGTTGCTAAACAGAATCGTTGCTAGTTTGGTAACACTTTTATCACCAACTTCAACTGCATATTTCGTTCAAGGGTTTCGTCATTTGACCACGTCGCTCGTCCTAGCTTTTGAGATTATTTTCAAAGGGTGATCATCTATAAAATTCATACAAATATGATAGTGTTTGCTACGTCATTTATGTGTCTTAAAGATTTACTTAAAAGAAAACTTGAAATGTTCGTTCAATTCAAACATTAACGTCTTTGATTTTAGGATTAGGTCACCTGATTTAACGGTCCGAACTATCAAAAAATGGAAGGACCGGGCCCGGCCCGTCCCGGACCAATTGGGAGTGTCCCATTGATCACTAAAACATTACAGCCTTTGGCAGAATTTGTCCTAACAAATATTTATACAAGAGGAGTGTTCCTAAAGCAAGCAGCATCATCATCATCATCATCATCATATTGGGTCTCTTAATTAGTTCCATCGCTTAGCATTCTTCGATCCCTTTGATTTCTGTTTAGCTGTTTGAAACGCCTGCACTTTCTGTTTCTTTCGAGCTTCTCTCTCAGCCTAATTCGATCAAATGATTCTTCAACACATTATTACATTAGGAGGCCATAATGATGTTATTATAAAAGGAATTAATTAAGTTCAACCTTGGACATTTTGGATTTGGCTTTAGCTTTCGGTGACTTTTGCTCAAGTTCTGCTTCACGTTCGAGATCCCTTTCTCTCGCTTCAATGTTCTTCTCCAAATAATACTGCAAATAATGTATAAATGATATGTCCTGAAATAAAAGAAAAAACAGAGCCACAACAAGACCCATAAGTTATCGTAAGCTCATGCTTACATTGTAGTCTCCATCATAGTCCTGTATGATCCCATCTTTAACTTCTAAAACCCTGTTAACGATTTTCTTTACGAAGTATCTGTCGTGAGAAACTGTAATAACTGTGCCTTCGTACTCGTTTATCGCCTCCTAAATGCCAGAAAAAATAAATATCAATCAGAGAAAAAAAAAAAGAAATTATTTAGTAAGATCCAATCATCCATAAAAACCACCAAAAAACCTCAAGCATCTCTTTTGTTGGTATGTCCAGATGATTGGTGGGCTCATCCAAGATAAGTAACGTCGAAGGTTTCACCATGAACTTGCAAAAGGCAAGCCGTGCCTAAGAATAAAGATTAAAAAAAAAATGTATATCAGCGCCAGCGGTCGCACGACAATTAAAAAAGAATTCAATTCGTTTATCAACCTTTTCGCCACCACTCAAAAAAGAGACCTTTCGGTCAAGCATGTCAGCCTTGAAGTTGTATCGGCCGAGTAGACCTTTTATGTCATCTAATATCCAGTCTTCTGCCACCTCAGCAACAGTTTCTATTACGGATTTGTTCAGATCAAGTGCCTCAGCCTGAAATATGACCGCAAAAATTTTCATTTTACCATAAAGACGGATTTCAGAACAGTGCAAATTAAGGAGACGGCGTGTTGTGAGGATGTTTTAAACAAGAAACCTGATTCTGCTCAAAGTAGTTTGGTAAAACATTGTGCTCCCCGAGCAAAACTTCGCCATTGTCTGGTTTTTCCATGCCCATTATCAGTTTGAGCAATGTGCTTTTTCCGCATCCATTTGGACCAAGAATGGCAATTTTCTCTCCCCTCTCAATAGTCAAACTTGCATTCTTAAACAGAACCTGTTGAAAGAAAACGGATTAGTGAATATTATTATGTAATAAAGCTGAAAAAACAACTAAAACAGTCTCTTCATTTGATCGTGTAACGTGTTGCACTCCGTGAGAATTTGAACATGCGAATCACCTTATCCTCATAACCGAAACTCAGGTTTTTTATCGAAGCAACAGAACGACCACTCCTTCCATGATCAGGGAACCTGATTTTCATTTGCTTCCTGATGAAAGGTTTCTCTACTTGTTCCTCATCTTGAAGCTTCTCCAGCTTCTGTAGTTCCCACCAAATTTCAAATAACAATGAAATAGTTGCAAAAAAAAAAACATAATTAACGAAAAAAAAAAAAGAAACAATGGTTACCTTTTCAGCAGTAGAAGCACGGCCAGCATTTGCTCCTGCACTTAATCTGCTGATCAAGTCTTTTGTATGTTCGATCTCCTTTTGCTGTTTCTCCCATGCAGCAAGCTGAGCTTCAATCCACGACGCTTTCGAGATCACATAATCTGAGTAATTTCCATCGTACGTTTTCGAAACGCCCATATCCGTGTCAACGATTTTCGTACACAACTGATCAAGGAACGCCCTGTCGTGAGAAATGATGACCATTGGTACACCTTGTTTGGTAAGGTAACCCTCGAGCCACTTGATTGTGTCGAGATCAAGGTGATTCGTGGGCTCATCAAGCAGTAACAGATCTGGGTCCTGAGAAAGGGTAGCAACAAATGGTCAGATTCATGTAACAGTGACAACTTCCATTGATCAGAAGAATAACATCAATCATAGGAAGAACTTAGTATACCTGCAATAGAATCTTTCCTAGAGACATTCTCATCTTCCACCCACCACTAAACGAGGCGACAAGCCTATCCCCATCCTCGGGCGTGAAACCAAGCTCGGGCATCAATTTACTGATTTTCACATCAACCTCATCCAAATCTACAGCTTGTGCCCTCCTTTGAAGCAAATCAAACTCATCCAAAAGCCTCCCCATCAAATCTAAGTTATCAACTGATATTTCTATAGCATTCTGCACTTTCTCCAACCTCTCAGCAACCTCCATTTCCTCCTTGAAAGCACTCAAAAACTCTTCCTTCACAGTCCTTGAGGATTCTACCTCGAATTCTTGATTCAAGAAAGCGACTTTCATGTTGTTCTTAGCCTTAATCACGTTGCCTGAATCGGGTTCCTCTAAACCAGCGATAATCCTCAGCTGAGTGGTCTTACCAGCGCCATTTACTCCAACAAGGCCAACCTTTTCGCCCTTCTTCACTTCCCAATTAATGTTTTTCAACACGGTGACACCTTTATAGCTTTTGCTCAAATTTTCTAACCTCACACCTGATGAAATTGAAGACGCACCTGTGGGGTTCTTATTACCTCTCCTGTAATCAATATCTGGTTGCTCGCTGTTATTAACCGATAAAAGGGCTTCAACATCCAAATATTCCTCCTCAAGGGTTGTGGTGGAGGTCGATGTCTCAGTGGCGATTGCGTTTAATTTTGACGAAATTAATGGAAGGTTTTCTAAACATGGCGAGGAAGTGTACTTGAGAGAGGTGTGCGATGCGACGGTTGGGAGCTGAGGAAGGGAGGTGGCGAACCGTCGGCCGAGGGGTGTCGCTCCGGCGAGAAAAGTTGAGCGAAGGCTCATCGATTGGAGTTTTGAAGCCAAGTCCATTGCTCGTTAGTTTTCCTTCGTAGAGTACGTTTGTTGAGAGGTAAGAGATAAGAAAACACTCTGCGAAAAGAAAACTCAAACACAGTGTTCTCTACCCTCTTCTCGCTCAGCTCAGTGTGTTTTCACAAAGCCTCAGCTCAACAAGGCTTGCGATTTATCAGACTTATTTATTTAGGAACTATTGTTTATATAGAAAGCTTATAACCGCCAAGAGCTTCAACGTCGTGACCAACTCGCCGTCATCTATTTTGATTATGCAATCTGTCTTGTACTCTTGTTTTTTCATTACAAAGAACTAAACTTTTTCTTTTCCCTTCAAAACATTATCTTCCTTTTTAGCATTTTTATTTTTTTTATTTTGTACGGTAATTAAGGTCGGTATCGAAATAAAATGACAGAGAAAAAAAAATATATATGGACAAGGTATAGCGATCTAGAGAAGAGATAAAACCGCGTATTGAATATAAACGTATTGGCATTTTAGCATAGATAGTGCATTCCACAAAAAAACGCAGAATTCTCTCTCGGACCTGTCTTCTTGTGCCACGTGTCAACGATTCTGGGATCAGCTACGGATATCGATAGGCCCATATTGACAATCCCAGGCCCATATTAAATGGGCCGCAAGGTTAACTAAAAGATGATGTAATAGTTGTTATGGAGACGGTCGCATTTGTTTCAAGTATTATGGGGTTAATATGTATTTATACGCAGTTTAGGGGCGTGTCTGTTAATATGACTACAGAATTATATATTTTTACAGCACTGCTTTCATGGAACCATAAATTTTGTAGAGCCACCTACCCCCCATTACTGTCCACCAAACTCTTTCGCATTCCACATTCATTCAATTTTGACAACGTATACTTGTATATTCTCTAAAGGAGCTCGTCGGACTGTTCGGTGAGTCTATTAAATTGTTCTTCTCTAGATTTATTTGATTGGATTACGACTTTTGGCGGGCTGGCATGAGTTTTCTTTTTTGCTTTGTTTTGGGAATCCCTTGTTGAATGATCAGTCAGTCCATTTGGATGAAGGGGAGTCTAACTGGGCGATCGGATCTTTGACCTTTTGTTGTGGGGTTTGAGCAAGAATTTTCTTTTCGCTGAATAAATTTAGCTCAAGCTCATTCTCTTGATCATCTGTTTGTATTTTCCCAGAATATTTGACTCAGTGAGTCTTTCTGGAGAAAGGGACTTGTCTGTAATATGGAGACAAAAGTTTTGCAACCTCCACAGATGCCTTCTCTGAGAATTCAGGAGAAAAATTCAAGAAATCAAACCAATTGCTTGGAATTTTACCAGAAAAGTACGGCAAGATGGGCGGGTCGGACGCCTTCTTCTCGTTATATGGTGACTACGAAAGGAAAATCTCACCGACCCGTCGTTCTAAAGGTCTCTTGTCAGTCTGATAACACCCAAGGTAATTTCGATTGGCATAATCAGTCCAAATGTCCTCATTCCATATATATATTGAGCTCTCAGCATTTTCGTTAATATCTCAATGGTCTCTAACTCCATGAATGATTGAGTTTTGTAGCTTCGCTCTTGGAATCTCGAAGTCTTCCCCCGCTAATAGATGAAACCGAGATTTTAAAGGTGATATTCGCATGCCGAGTTGTCCCTCTCTTTGTACTCAGCATTTTTGGCTGACTGTGGATGCTATTAATTGCAGAATAAATCTGCAGAGGTTGAACCCTATCTTGAAGGACGGTGTGTGTATCTTATAGGTAGGTGATGTGTGTTTATCTTGAAGGACATTGTCAGCTTAAATCCTTTTTCTTTTTTGGTCCAAATCTAATCATTATCTCTGCACACAGGAATGATGGGATCTGGAAAAACCACAGTGGGCAAGGTTTTATCAGAAGCACTTGACTACTCATTTTGTGACTGGTAAGTAGTCGTTAGCAATGTATTGTTTTCATAGCATCCAAAAAGTTGCGCTCTATTCAACGAGTTCCATTGTCACTTATGATTATGCTCGCCAGTGACTCTCTAATAGAGCAGTCTGCCAATGGAATCAGTGTCGCTGAGATCTTCAAGCAATACGGCGAAAGCTTCTTCAGAGAAAACGAGGTAAAGTACACAAATAATTTGTAGCATCGTGATGAAAATCTGATTGGAATCTTATTTTATTTTATAACTGTGTAGACGGAGGTTTTGTATAAGCTGTCTATGATGCGTCGTTTAGTTGTTTCAACAGGTGGCGGCGCAGTTGTTCGGCAAATGAATTGGTAAAAGAATAAACATTTAAAAAGGATTTCGAAAATTGAACTTCGTATTCTAACGTCCTTTTTTTTTTGGGCCGGCATTAAGGAAACACATGAGGCATGGGGTTACAGTTTGGTTGGACGTACCTTTGGAAGCCTTAGCTCGGAGAATCACAGCTGTTGGAACTGATTCCCGACCCCTTTTAAACAGAGGATCGGGCGATCCTTATTCCAAGGTAGGTTAGGGACTTTGAATTCAATTCATGCAAAACCCCATGTTAGAGAAACCTTAAAATTTGTACAACGTTTACAGACCATGAAACGGTTATTGGACCTCTTCGAGGAGAGGGGCGACGCATATGCCAGAGCTGATGCTAGAGTCTGTCTAGAAAGTACGAAGATACATAATTTCATGTTCTTTATTTTCCCAGTATTTTATTAGCATACCTACTTATTCGATGCACGAATGATTGTTTGTTGCAGAAATCGCGAGTAAACAGGGAATCGAAGATGTATGCGATGTCACGCCTACTGCGATTGCGATCGAGGTATCTAATGCGTTTTCCCTTAGCTTTTGTCATTGCATGTTAAACTGCAGATTTGATCATCATGACCAGGCACTCTTGCAAATTGAAGATTTCTTGAAGAGACAATGACACAGTGAACAAAACAAAGCAAAGCCAAGGCTCTGTTTTTGCTCTTCGATCTGTATAACATGTATTTATATTATTCGTGTATTGTTGTAAAATAATCCTACACTTGGAATGGTTCACAGGGTTGGTTATTCATTCATTCATTCTCTCACTCATGGGGTGCATGATGATGTTAAATTTAGGGTTCCTGGTCCGAATTTGGATTTACAAATATATGAGGGATATTCTTAAAATTTTCCTAATTCTTGATGGGTAAATTACACACCAAGTTATCCCAATAATTATTTATTCATGATGACAACAATTATTTATTATTCTTTTCGTCTCCCACCTCGTTTATCACTTAACAGCAAAGGTGTATAGTCGTGTCGTAAGGGGTTGGTAAATTTATTCATGCTTATTATACATTTGTTATTACAACCGAAGAATGCAATCAACAGCAGTTGTCTCGAAGGGCGAAAACTAAGGGAAACTTGCATTTATAGCGTATTATTCAGGCAAAAAAACATCCCCACCATCATCATCCTCCAATGTAATAATCTGAATATAATCATGTTATATATATGGTTGTCTAATGATGTTATGGTCATTAATATGGTGTATTTGGACTTAAAACATGGGAATTCCAAACACGAGAACAGTTGTATAATTTTATGGTGGAAAAATGTTGGCTTGCCGGCCGACCACCAAACCACATATTTGCCCGAGTCAGATCGCAGCGTAGCATTATTTGATGTATAATTATGACAAAAGAAAAGCAAGTGCAGTGCATCAAATTTTATATCTACAAAGGTATATGTATTTCCTATCAAATATATTGAGGACTTGGGCTTTGTCCGTGCCTATATGGAATGTATCATTGTTGACAATCACAATGATGAGGATTCAGAATTTTATTAAACTTTTAGAGAAAATTGTGTTCAAGACTGCAAAGACGAGGTAACGTAGTTGACTATTAATGAAAATTGATAGTTGTGCATATTCATTAGGGATTATTATTTTTTTTTAAAATAAATAAACCATAAATTTCTCGATTTTTTAAACGGTACATTAGTTAAATCACGTTGGTCAGAAGAGAAGTTATCGCAAAATACGCCATTTGGCGCAAGTACATCATATAGTGGTTGATTTAGAAATGAATAGCTTGCTGACCTTTCGATCATGTAGTTATTACGAGATTAATGTAATTTTATTTAATCAATGAAATGTGACAATACGGTCGCGCAAAACTTCAAATAGAAAAATACAAATTTTCCCTTTTCCCTCAAGTCAACATGCAGAAAAACGTACCACCCTTATTAACCATTATAAAAACCCTAATAACCCATTTAGATGTTCGTCACAAACAATCTCCTTCAATTCTTACAACAGATTTCACATTCCAAAATCTTATTTCCATTCAAACCAATGGCACCACAATCAATCGCTAACCCTAATAATATCGAAACGAGCAAAATCGAGCCACAAGAACAGCACGTCCCAATCGCAAACGTTGGCAGAATCATGAAAAGATCATTGCCCCAAAATGCGAAGATATCGAAAGAAGCAAAAGAAACTGTCCAAGAATGCGTTTCTGAGTTCATAAGCTTCGTAACAGGCGAAGCAGCTGATAAGTGCCATAGGGAGAAAAGGAAAACGATCAACGGCGAGGACTTACTATGGGCTATGTCCACCCTTGGCTTTGAGAACTACGTCGGAAAATTGAAGATTTATCTCAATAAACATGAACAAGATGGAGGGCTGCAGCACGAGGATTCTATGGCTTCAAATTTATTACACAATGATGTAGTTGAGAATGTTAAAGTTGATGATCATGGCATCGATAATGGCGGCTATTTTAGCTTTGATCTCGGCAACAATCACGGTACAATCTAAAATCATATAGAGAGGAGGACTTGGTTATTATCATTATTTGTTTTTTATTCCAATATTTTCATGAACTTTTCAAAACAATAACCATAGTATATTGGGCCAAAGTAGTCTGTAATGTGGGCTTGGTGAGCCCAATTTGTATCGGTCACCAGATATGTAAACGCAAAAATGACTATAATAACCTCGAGTTCGACTAAATTACAAGTAAAGGGCACCATGAGATAGTTTTACGGAGACACAGAGATATACTTGAACATACCTAGATACTAACGAACGACGGTGGTTAAAAGAATGAGCTTTGTGGCCGAGAATATCCCACCAAAGACTCTCCATCTCAGCCAATCACAGCTCGCTATTACGAACTTAGACTGATCTCTTTTGCCACGTGGCAGCCCTTCATCCTCAACCTCACGTTCCTATGTTGCCAAGAGTAGTACATTTAATCGGTTAATTAATTAGAAAAAGTGCCGACCTCCATTCCATTCTTGCCCAACTGGTCTCTTTCTGCTGCTTCACCGTCTTCAGCAGCAATTATCCCATTATCTCGCAAAATAATGAATCTTTAAGCTTTTCAGTTTCGTAGCGAAGAACCACCGAAACGATACAGCTATGGCCACTTTATCAGCTTCCTTTAGTACTTCAACTTTACCTGAAGTCTTCTTTCTTTCCCGTCATAGCCCATCAAAAAGGCTGAAGCTTTCGCTCTGTGGAGCTAATGGTGCCGTGCCAAGGATCAGAATCAGGACTTTTGGAGCTCGAATCAAAGCTGTTTCTAGAGAGGAAGGTGCAGTTCTTGATGAGAAAGATAGAGAGTTAGCTACTAAATTAAATGGAAGTGCGAATGGTAACGGTAGTTACGCATATAGTAATGGTTCGGTTGAGGCTGCTGCTACTAATGGGAACGGAAATGGGAGCTTGCCGAAGTATGTGAGTGGGGGTGTTAATGGGATTGTGGCTGTTGCTACTGAAAAAGGAGTGGAATCAGTGAAAGTTGAGGAAGTGATTAGTGAAAACAAGACAGTCGAAGAGATTGGGCAAGAGGAGGCCTGGTTTAAGAAACAAGGGATGGATCAAGTTGAGGTATATTACATAATTTTGTATTATGTTGTAAGAGGGTCTGTTATTGTTTTGGAGTTAGAATTCACAGTTAAGGATGATTGTTGCATTTGCATAGTGATGCTCATAAGACGATTTCTTGGTATGTTTCTCGCAGGTATCGGTTGCACCTGGTGGACGATGGAGCAGATTTAAGACGTATTCGACGATTCAAAGGACTCTTGAAATATGGGGATTTGTCCTCAATTTTCTTTTCAAGGCTTGGTTAATCAACCAGAAATTCACATACAGAGGTTGGCCATAGAAACTACATATGTTCGTTGCAAGTATAATACTTTGTTAAAACACGAGGGACTTGAAAATATGCAGGCGGGATAACAGAGCAAAAGAAATCCGAGAGGAGAAAAGTTCTTGCCAAGTGGTTGAAAGAAAATATCTTGAGATTGGGACCGACATTTATCAAGATTGGTCAGCAATTCTCAACTAGGGTAGACATTCTTGCTCAAGAATACGTCGATCAGTTGTCAGAGCTTCAGGTAAAACTCATTTTCCCCAACCAAATCAGTGGCTTCTAACTAATTTTACTTGACTACTATGCTTATCCTGCAACACTGTGGAAAAATGATATGTCAAATGAATCCATTACATTGCATACACCTAGTTAAAATCTCAACTAAACGCAGGATCAAGTTCCTCCATTTCCATCAGCAACGGCTGTATCGATAGTTGAGGAAGAGCTTGGAGGCTCAGTCAATGAAATATTCGATAGATTTGACAGGGAGCCCATTGCTGCTGCAAGTCTTGGTACTTCTGCTAGCTAGTGAATGCAATTTCGGGAGATTTAAATGTAATAACAACGTTTAACTTACTATGTCTAACCAGTTGATGATTTGTCTATACAGGCCAGGTCCATCGAGCTAAAATCAAGGGTCAAGAAGTTGTTATTAAAGTTCAAAGACCTGGGCTGAAGGATCTGTTTGACATCGACCTGAAAAATTTAAGGGTAGCTACCTAAGTCTAATATTTATTCTTCTGGCTAGAATTATCATAAGGCCGTCTGAATAGAATGATCATACAGTTAAGTTAATCGTAAGCTTTCAGTTATTAGAGATGTTGATCAGTTGACGTTGTTCAGGTGATAGCTGAATATCTTCAAAAGATTGATCCAAAATCTGACGGTGCGAAGAGGGATTGGGTAGCTATATATGACGAATGTGCTAGCGTGTTATATCAGGAGATTGACTACACCAAGGAGGCTGCAAATGCTGAGAAATTTGCAGAAAACTTCGCTAATATGGATTATGTGAAAGTCCCAGGCATATATTGGGAATATACTACCCCACAGGTTTCGAATTTAGTATTTTCTGATGATTCACTTCTCAAGTGCTGAGAACTTCACTTTGTTCTAATGTTTCTTACGAGGTTTCTCCTTGTTTTTAGGTTCTGACAATGGAGTATGTTCCTGGGATAAAAATAAATAGGATAAAAGCTCTAGATCAGCTAGGTGTTGATCGCAAGAGGTAATCATACCATTTATGCAAAAATATTTTCATTTAGGAGTCAGAATTTCATTGTTGCTTGCTTTTTTTGCTAGGTTGGGTCGATATGCTGTTGAGTCTTACCTTGAACAGATTCTATCACATGGATTTTTCCATGCTGATCCAGTGAGTTGTCATCCACGCTATACGATGATCTTCGACTTGTGTAATTATTACTTCTGTTCGAGGTTGAATGATTCAACTTTTTTTTTCAATATTATGGCAGCATCCTGGAAACATTGCTGTGGATGATGTCAATGGTGGAAGGTTGATCTTTTATGACTTCGGAATGATGGGAAGGTAGAATTGAAACTGTTTCCTTTTCTTTTCGTTCTTGAAGACTAAATTTCATCTCAAAAGCACGGCTATCTATTGAATTTCTGTTATTTTGTGGCAGCATAAGTCCAAATATCAGAGAAGGATTGCTCGAAGTATTTTATGGAGTTTATGAGAAAGATTCTGACAAGGTAACTCCCTTCTGATTGGCTCGTCTGTAAGTGGGATTTAGAGATGCTTATTAAATCTGAATCAAATAGGTTCTCCAAGCAATGGTTCAAATGGGCGTTCTTGTTCCTACTGGAGATATGACTGCTGTTAGAAGAACAGCTCAGTTTTTCCTAAACAGGTATTTTTCTCAACTCAATCGACATCTTTCGTTTTATCTTCACTTCTTACAATTTTCAGTTCACGTAAGAAGAATTGATTTGAATGTATGTTCAGCTTCGAAGAGAGACTGGTGGCACAGAGAAAAGAAAGAGAAATGGCTACAGCTGAACTCGGATTCAAGAAGCCACTAAGCAAGGAGGAAAAGCTTGAGAAAAAGAAGCAACGCCTTGCTGCAATCGGTAAAATTTCAACATGTTTTTTTTCCATCATTTTGCCGAAATTGATAAACTCACTTCGATATGTTGTCATTAAACCACTGTTTCGTTAAACAGGGGAAGATTTGTTGTCTATCGCAGCAGATCAACCTTTTAGATTTCCAGCCACTTTCACTTTTGTTGTTAGGTCCTTCTCAGGTATTTACTATGTTTCTTCGTAAGTTGCTGATTTATTCACTATTCTCCCTCCCTAAATATGAAGTTCTTCATCTCAGTTTTGGACGGTATTGGTAAGGGACTTGATCCCCGGTTCGATATCACCGAGATTGCTAAACCGTAAGAGTTCACCTATTACAAATTTAAACAGAAGTCACACTAATACCCATATCCCATGCAACTAAACTACCATCGCTGAAATTTTCCAATGCAGATATGCACTAGAACTGCTACGCTTTCGCGAAGCTGGCGTTGAAGTCGCCCTAAAGGCAAATATTTTCCGTGTTTCTCAGCTCTTGGACTTCAAAAATTCATCATGAAACATCAGCCAAAGTGTTGTCCGAATATTAACATGCTTTATTGTCTCAGGACTTGAGAAAGAGATGGGACAGACAATCTCGTGCATTTTACAACTTATTCAGACAGGCCGATAGAGTCGAAAAGCTGGCTGAAATCATCCAAAGATTGGTAACCACCTTTTTTCTTTTTCCCTACTCTGTTGTCTTCTGTATATTACAGGATTATGTTAAATGTCTCGCATTTTTTCTCATCTTTTTTACGTAGGAGCAAGGTGACTTGAAGCTTCGCGTTCGAGCATTAGAGTCTGAGAGAGCCTTTCAACGCGTCGCAGCTGTTCAAAACACCATCGGAAGTGTAAGTTCCATTACACCACTATATAGATCTTAGCTTGAAATTGATGCCCTTCCTTACTGATAGCGTTTTTCCCTCGATAAACAGGCTGTTGCAGCTGGGAGCTTAATCAACCTTGCAACAATTCTATACCTTAACTCTATCCAAGTACGAGTCTTTTAATCAAAGATATTGTCCCGATCTTTCATTTAACTCGCGCCCTTTCTTGATTCTCAGATGCCTGCAAAAATCGCATTCATGGTATGCGCGTACTTTGGCCTCAAGGTTCTCATTGGCCTCGTGAAAGTCAAGAAATTGGACCAAAGGGAAAAGCTCATCACTGGAACTGCTTGAAGCAAACGGTATGTTATCTTCCTTTCCCTCTTTGTATTGTCCCCCTCGGACGCACACTCAATGACCGTATACTCTTTTGTCAGGAATTTCGCCCTCTTTCTTTTGACCAAAGACCATACATACATCTTTGGAGCTGTAGTAGTACCTTCACATACCAAATGTTGTTTGGGAAAAAAAAAAAGATTGGTCTTTTTCTTTGCGTCATTTCAGAGATTTTTCTCCACCGAGAAGTCTTAGGGACATAGTAGATGCCTCCATCTTCCCCACACCCCAATGCCCCTTCAGGAATGAGCAGTCCCAATTGTTTCATTGTCTTAAGATTTTCTGAGATGTTAGCAGCAGATAAGCTTCTTTATCATTTTTTAGCTCCATTGCTGTAGTAGGTATATTTTGTATATAGAACAACATATATAGAAAGCAATACATTTGAGCATATCTTTATCGATGGATGTGAAACCCAAACACACAGACATTCATTTCTTCACATTCTGATAAAATTCCCTCATCTCAAGCTCCATGAACTTGCAGCCTTAAACTTGGCTCAGCCATGAGATGCTCTGCCCTATTCACAACTAGACCAAACTCCTCTGCCATGTCCAAATCCTTACCCATCGTCCCATTTGGAAGCTTCCAATCGAAGCAATGAACCATCTGAGCCACTATTAACCGAACTTGTAATAACCCCAATTGCATTCCAGGACAACCTCGTCGCCCAGACCCAAACGGTAAGAGCTGAAAGTGCGTTCCTCTGACATCAACGTCGCTCCCTAGGAATCTTTCTGGGTCGAACTTTTCAGGGTCGGTCCATACTCGTGGGTCCAGCCCTATGGCGTACGTATTGACGAATATTCTAGAACCTTTCGGTATGTCGTACCCATCAACCCTGCAGTCTTCCATTGCACAGTGAGGGATTAGCAGTGGAGCTACTGGGTGAAGCCTGAACGTTTCTTTGATGGCCATGTTCAGATATTCGAGCTTTTCCAAGTCGGATTCTTCGACGATTCTGTCTAAGCCAACCACCCTTTCCAACTCTTTCTGGGCTTTCTTCATTTCTTCAGGATTCTTTATGAGCTCTGCCAGCGTCCACTCAACTGTTGCTGCTGCTGTGTCCATGGAAGCTGCTAACATGTCCTGCCAATTTTAGTTTCTTCCCAGTTAGTTGATTCATGAAAACGCTCAGGCCTTCTTTTACATCATTAAAACGTTTATTACATACCAGCATAATGGCCTTGACATGGCCACGATCGAACTGAAACTCAGAATCTCCAGAATCCATGATGGACAGCATGCTATGGACGATATCTTTAGGCGCAGCCTCCCCACGATGATGCACCTCCGTAACGTGCTCATCGATGATCTTCTCAAACAAATCATCAAACACCTTAGCGACTGCCTTCATCCTCCTCGTCAGCCCCTGCAGATCGAGAATCCCAAGGAGAGGAAAGTAGTCCCCAAGGTTAGGCATGGCTGCAAGCTTCATACCTTCTTGGATCGCTGCTTTCAACCCCGTCTCAACTATATCTTCATCCTCGTACTTCTTACCAAACACCATCCTACAGCTCATCGCAGCTGTAAGGGACGAAATCATCTCACTGAGATCGACGGTTGCACGCTCGCTGGAAGCTCTCTTCAGGGATTCGACGAAGAGCCCAAGCTCTTCTCTCCTCATGGGCTGGAAAGAAGTTACCTTGTAGCTGCTCAGAAGCTCCAAGGTGCACAGCTTGCGCATGCTTCGCCAGTAAGGGCCATAGGCACCAAAGGACATGTTTCTCTGATCCCATGAGATGTGCTTGGCGGCCTGATGAGGTGGACGGCTGGCAAAGACGAGGTCGTAAGTCTTAAGGAAAAGCTCGGCGGCTTCAGGCGTTGATACGATGATGTAAGGGACGAACCCGAACTTCATGCAAATGATTGGGCCGTGCTCTTTGGCTATTTCGAACAAGTCTCGGTGAGGGTTTTTGCCCAGCAAGTGAAGGTGGCCGATGATTGGAAGGGATTTGGGGCTTGGTGGGAGTTTCTTCTTCTTCTTATCGTTAGATGTGAGCTTATTGGTAACCAATGGATATAGCATGAGTGCTGCTATTATAAGAGCAATCGGCCATAACCAAGCAAGTGCCATTTTGATTTTTGATGTTTATCTGTTCTTTTGATTTTCTTCGATGGATATTTGCATGGATGGACGATAGATCAGTTATATAAGGACATTGTTGGAATCATTCGTTGCCGTCTTTGCACAGTGATCGTTCTTGGATTGTAGAGTCGAGAGAGAAGAGACAGTGTGGAGCATCCTTGGGAAATAATATATTGTATCAAGTCGTTTTTAAGATGGAACATTTCGAGATAAAAACATAGAGATGAGAGTTATAGTCGATCACATCGATAATGATTTCATATTCCTTCGACCAACTGATGTAATACTAATAGAATATACCTACAATATGCTGTCTATTCAATGATGATTTTATTGCACGAAATACTGTAATTAAAATTAGTTTATCATAGCCAATAGGTCTGGGTGGTGTAGTCGGTTATCACGCTAGTCTCACACACTAGAGGTCCCCGGTTCGAACCCGGGCTCAGACATTTCTATTTTTATTTATTTTTGCTTCGCATATATTAAAATATACAACTCAATAATATGCATTTTGTGGAGTTCGGTCCACGCAAAGCCCATAATAATTTATTTTTCTTACTTCGTAATACTATCTTATGTCACAATTCAGTAGTTTCTTGCAAAATCACAGCCCAAAGGCTGCTAATGGATTACTATGATGAGCCTTTTCTTTTTTTAATTCCAAATCGTTACTCCTTCAATTAAGGTTGATTTGAACCTACATTTTGGTGTTTGAGAAACAACTTTGTGCTTATCCACAACGCAAAGTGCTTGCAAAACTAAACTACAAAATCCGTGGATGGACGGCTCCACTTGCTATTGATTATCCTTATTATAGTAAAAAAGGAATATAGATAAATGGTTTATTATGCACGTAAAAATCTCCTTTTAATTAAATAATCGATTCCGTATACACATGTTTTGTTGTAACAAAATATGGAAATGGACAAAGCATATAAACCGACCACTTTTTTGCAAGTTCAAAACCCGCCAAGAGTAGCATTAACACATCACCCTCCAACAATAATTTGACAACATATACTTATCTCTTACCGTGCAATCATAGAGGTAGTAGAGCAATATATATACCTCACATATCTATCGATCGGTGTATCTAAACTAGATATACTATTATTGCCAAAATCTCAATCACATAGCTAACATGTCTTCCATGGGAGTTAACTATGGGCTACTTCAACTGCAGCAGAAGAAGCAGAAACTAACGAAGAAATCAGCAGAAAAAGATCAAAAGCCTATCAACAAAGAAGGAAAAGGTGTTGAGGCAAAGATCATCGTTGCCAAGAAAAGTACGAGCAAAGCCTGGAACTATAAAATCCACCCTGGAAGCTTTATAAAGCAATAATATACGATCGAAGTTGTTCGTGGAAGAAGTCGTGCTTAATAGTCGATCGTAGTCAACGACGATATGCCTTTTGTTGTGTGTGTATGTGTGTGTGTGTGTATGTTTAAATTAATTGTAGCCTTGTAGGTGGTTTGGAATTTGAGTTTCATAAGAGCTTTTCTGAATCTGATTACTTGTCATATAAATGACTCACCTTTGAAAAGTCCATAAGAAGAAAAAGAAAATATAGGAAACATTACACCAATTTGCAAAAGAAGATTCAATCAATGTTCTCTCTGGCTATCTATCCCAGATAGAACTCGGTAGTAGCCCAGTCGTATTTTCGTCGTTATTTGTACAATTAGATATCTTCTTTTCTAGTAATTTTAAGATTAATCTCAATTAGGTATTAGACTACTAATAGCTCAAGAATCAAGGCTGATATGAAGCAACGAAGCCCAACTCTTTTAACACTTTTGGCATCTTTGACATCGCTTGACAAGTCACATTACTTGCTTTTTGGAGAAATAACAGTAGTAAATGAGATTTCTGAAACGATATAAATATCGATTGATCGATTCTTCTGATGTAAGGAAAAATTTAATGTGATGATGATATATATCGTACAAGCTTGACCAGTGGTTATTTTCGTGCATTTGCTTTTGGTCAATTTGATTGACGCTTCGAGTCCCATCTTGCCTACGCATTTTCTTGACCATTTCATGTGGGATATTTGTCCCTAAGCATTTTAGGAGCGTATTAAAATAAATGAAACTGACAATATATTTCATTTTAAATGGGATGTATGTATGTCTGATTATGTCCGAATAGTATATTTATAGATAGGTTACATCAAAGCATCATATGCAACAAACAAACAACTCTTCTTACAACTACGTTATTGTCGTTACGTGATTGAAGGAATAATGATCTAATTAAACAAGATTGATTTAATTAAAGCGAGTTAACTAAGGGTAAAGCTAAATATAATGAGTAAAGCAAACGTTTATCATTAAGCTTTTGGTGCAAACGAATCAAACAAGAAAATGGGGCCATGTAACTTAACGTCAACCTGCAATTCACTGACTGGGTTTGCAGTATTATACGTCCATCATGCCAAAGATTGAATTTTTTCATCCCAAGATTGAATTTTTTTTTACCTCCGACTTGTAAAAGTCAATGGATAATAAAAGGTACGAAGGTTTACTTACAACAGTATTATGCTCTGTGGTTTCTGCAGACAAGTGTGTGTGGAGTGGTGCGTCTCAACTCTCAAAGTTGTTCGAAAACCCGCAATTTTGCTTTCACTTATTAGATCTTTGGATGGGCTAAATCCTTTACTACCAAATTCAGAGTAATTCCACTGCTTTGTGGGGGCCGATGTTGCGTGCAATTTCGATGTAAAAAAGAAAAAAAAGCATTTAATGTTTGCAATAGATCGGTAACAAGATTTTCTGTAACAAAAACGAAGATCGAGGCTTCTCTCTTTGCCTTGTCGTTTTCCTCGTCTGTATATGTTCGTTTTAACTACGCATACACGTCTTCACTGTGTTGCTCGTGTGTGATAGAGACAGAGTAACAGATAAAGAAACCATTCTTGCTATTATATTACATTACTACAAGTACGCCTCATTGACTCTCTTGAGAAAGAGAAGAAGAGAGAGAACTGCTCTGTTATTTAATATAAGGTTATGGAGGATGTTCGCAGTAAGAATCTTCACGAGCATAAGCAAAGAAGGAGCAGCAGCCTCGTTAGTTGCAGAGAAACAAGTCCAAGTAAGAAAATGAGTGCTCAGAGTACTCACAACAACAATCCAAAAGTGGTTATGAGCAGACCAACGTTCAAGAAAGTTCAAGTAGTTTACTATCTGTCGAGAAACGGTCACCTTGAGCATCCTCACTTCATTGAAGTCACACATCTTGCCCACAACCCACTACGCCTCAAGGGTTGTTCTTTTGACCGAGTTGTAATCATTCATTACCATATGATTTGTCTAGTTTTTGCATTGCAAGTGATGATCTCCGTTCTCTCTTGTCCTCTTCAGATTTCATGGATCGCCTCGTTGCCTTGAGAGGCAAAGGCATACCTTCGCTCTACTCTTGGTCCTGCAAAAGGTATTAGTCATCCTCTGTTTTTCTTCTCTTCGCCCGTTGATCAAATTCCATAAAGTTGAATGTTGTGTTTTAGGAGCTACAAGAATGGCTATGTGTGGAACGACTTGGCGGAGAACGATGTGATTTACCCATCGGAAGGAGCTGAATATGTGCTCAAAGGCTCTGAGCTACTCGACGGTAGTTGTTCAAACTGTGTTTCTTGTCCGAAGAAAGAAAGCTCTTTTCTTAGTAGTTAAATCTCTATGCTTAAAACAGAGAAACCGAGCCAAGTTGAAGTCGGAAACTACTACCATCGGAAAGCCAAGCCTTTTTCTCCAAAACAGTACCAGCAAGGCGACGACGGCGACGACGCCGGCCAGGAACAGTACGTACGGAAACTAACCACCGTCGACGCCGCCATCTCACCGACTACTACGTGCTCGCGCGGCGTTTCAACAGATCAAGAAATTCACCACATCAGTCGTCAACAGAACAAACGGAACATAATAATATCTTCTCTAGACATCAATCCCTTCTCATCTCCTCCCACGTCGAACACTTCATCACCTTCCGAGGCGAACGAAGCAACAGCGGCCAATAACAGCCATGTCCGAAACGCCGACGACGACCGCAACAAAAACCCTCCTAAGAGACTCGAAGAAGAAGACGGTCACGCCTTAAACGACCCCATGCTTAGCAGAAGTTCGATGCTGTTTAGCCTCATTGCTTGCGGTGGGTCAACATCGTTTCGTAAGGCCGTGCCACAAGCTACTGAAGAAGAGCGATCGGTGCCATCGCAGGTAGTTTCTAGAAAGAGCGTCAGCAGTGGGGTTAATCTGCATAAAGGGGTTGTTTGCAAAGCTGCAGCTAAGATTGTCGATGATGTTATTGATGATGATGAGATGATAATGATTAAGTACATGTCGGAGAATCCCAGGTTTGGGAACTTGCACTGCGAGGAAAAGGAGTATTTCAGTGGGAGCATTGTGGAGGCCATGTCTAATGATCAAGAAAGGCCAAGCTGCGTTGAGCCTGGATTGTTATTACAGAAATCATCTTCCTACAAGGAAGAAAGGTCAGTGATGTGGTAATGCTCTGTTTACAATCAATTAACAGATTATTATTAGTTCACATTCCATTAACTATGTTTCACTGGCAGGAGCAACAAGGAGGATTCAGAGTTGTTAGAAGAGGAGGTTAATAAGAAGGATAAAGGAACATCATCAGTGAAAGGGAGATGCATTCCAAGGATGATAATGATGGGATCATCAGCAGCGGCCAAACAGTGCAAGAAATGAGGCATTAAAAGTTGTTTAAGAGGCTTAGTAGTTGAAATTTATTACCAACTGTGTTGTGCCTCTTAATATTCATTTAGTTCACTCTAGACCGTAGCAGTTGGTAAATATATGAAGCTGTCGTATGAATTTATGGGCACTTTTAACATTTTTAATCCACTCTGAAGCAGCGCAGCTGATGTTACAATACCATATCATCATGCAAGGTTAATATGAGATTCTACTGTCCAAAGACTCCAAACTGATCTTATAAAAACGTCCTTTTTTTCTCTGTTAATTTAAATTTTGATTTGATATATCACATTAACAGTGCTTTTACCCTCACCGACGCGTCCCATCCAACATTTCCGATTTCATCGCTTTTACCCATTTCACTATTTCTATAAAGATTCAATCTTTATCAGGAAAAAATGGCAAAACAGAACAGAATGGCCAAGATTTTGCTTGTACTCTTTGCCATATGTGTTGTACCCTTCATGTACTCATTGATACGGCCCATCTCAATGGGCCTAAATGATACATTGTTGTAGCCTTGGTGATTAAGAATAACATAATTCTAATAAATAAAATTTATGGTAAAATATCGTATTTATTTATTCAAAAACAAACGATCGGAGGGGATTTTACATAAAAATACTCATTAATATAAAAAATTAGCAAATCAGTACCCTGTCAGTATTTTTTTATATGCAGGTACCTGTCAGAATAAATTTTTGCACATTGGTACCTGCCCGCCGCAAGGTAAATCATATCACACATTTAGATACCATAGAATAACGTATTCTGCTACGTAATACAGCTAGAAATGGTACCACCATATAGCTTGCCGCAAAGTACCATATGGAACATATACAGGCACCATATATGGGTACCATATAAATGCGTAACGTGGTACGCAATACACATATAAAAAGGTACGTCAAGACCGGGAAAATGGTACGCACAATCGAACGGGTACTTATCTAAAAAATTTTCTGACATGGGTACTGACTTGCAAATTTTTTATACAATTGAGTATTTTTCTATAGATTCACCGATCGGAGATCTATTTAATTTGGTTTTAGTGAATATACTACTTAATCTTTTTACAAATTTCTGAATAAAGTCAAAACTAAATCGGCCGACCAAAAAGCGAATCACCGATGGTCCCATTGGTTCGTCGCATGGCATCCAAACAAGAGCCACGTTACGTTCATGTTTCACCAAATATAATATATTGATAAATATTTTTTTTTCTTGGACATAATTTATATGAATATACATGCGAACAAAAATATTTATTAAAAATAAAAGAACGTACGTGTTGTGTTCGGCGCTTTGAATTCCTATATTTTCCCAAGTCGTGGAGGTCAAAGGTTTAAGTTGCCTGGCGTGCGTACATTGTGATTTGTCAGTTGTGTGAGTGTATATAATAAAATGTAAGGTTTTCTATATATTTCACTTTCATCTAGATAACATTTAACTTTGATTTGAGGCCATTATATATTTTCAATTTTTTTTAATTAGTCAAGCAACACGAAATATATTAATTATTATTGTGAACGATGATTTAGGCGTAGAAAACGGACTAGCTTAACCATTAGCATATATTTACGACGTACTTTATCAAGAAAGTTCTATTCTTAAAGGAACAGTTCAATTATTTTATCTTATTCTCTGACAAACAAGTAGTTTGCAAGAATATGCCTTCTTAGGTTTATGACCAATAATTTAAACTAAAGTACATATCGAAAGATCTTTTGGTTCCAATAATTTTACATTTGCATGTGACAAATGAGGAATATGATGTCCCATTGTTAGACAAAGAATCTCATGCTTTTGCCATGGTTCACTTCATTTTGTTCTGCTAATAAATGGACAGCGATATCGTATCTTTGCCTTCACTTATTGTTGGCAAGCTAGTAATAACTATTTTCCATTTAAACTTAATCAGATCTATTAGAGACACGCAGATCAGTCAAGCTTATATTGGTAACATTGATATTATTATGATTTCGTTAAAATAGGAAAAAATAAAATATAGTTAATTACGTGTTTGCATTGAAGTGACTTTACTATTAGGATGCAACTTGGTCAAATAAAAGCATTGTTTTATTATACGATGCCCTCTATGAACAAAAGGGTTCGTCGCATCATACGAACTCCACAGTGTTTGGGACCATTATTTTTATAATGTCCGAAACATAACTGAAATATTTTTATTATTACCAGCTCATAGATGCCTTCCAAGTTCCAATGTGCTGCTAATAGTATCAACTTACGTACTCCATTTATGTGCAATAACTTTCAACACGCGAAAAAAAAAAAAAAATTCGATAAATTCTGCCCACAAAGCGAGTGGATCACTCTTGGCATGACGCGTGTGACGAGCCCACGTCATTCCGAGGTGGTGGCTGCTTTTCCGTTGACGGCGGCGAAATGTGTGGTGATTTTTACCGTGTGGCTGAACTTGAAGAAGGCCATCATCGAACATAGGAAGTTCATATATAGCGAAAGTAAAAAGTTAAATCGCCTTAACTAAATTAGCGAGAATGATTAAATGAAATTCGCTAAATAACTATATATAAAATCAGTAACATTAGTTCAACCAACTGCTGATGAATGATCCAAACCTAAATGGCGAGAATCAAACCATATATACAAATTTTTATTTTTTTCTGTCGCAAACAAAAATAATAATACTAGTTTGATTTGACCTAATATCGACATGGGGCCCGCGACCAAACCCACCGTAAAAGTGGTCTGATTTTGCTATAAAACCGCCAAACTACCTCCAAATCTTTAACAACGCGAAGAAACATATAATAATTATTATTATTTTTTTTCTTTTGGCAGAAAACATGACTAACCAAAACGTGGTGGTGGTTTCGGAGTCGAGTAATCCGCGCCGACCCAACACATCCGCACAAAAACTACCACCAGCTATTCCTCGAACAAAGAAGACGACGACGACTCAACTCTTTCAAAACTGCAAGAAGGTCAACGATTGGGTTGACTCAATGAGAGCTTCTTCTCCAACGCACGTACTCCATTCTCAACCAACTGCTGATGATCCCTCGTCCTCAGATAGCTCTTGGACCGTAAGTCTCTGAATAAAATGAAAAGCAATAATCTAATAATCAGTCACTGAACATGTAAAAATGAATAATTTACAGACACAACATCCATCGGCTCTAGACATGTTTGAGCAAATAACGAATGCTTCAAAGGGTAAGCAGATAGTGATGTTCTTGGACTACGACGGCACTCTTTCACCTATAGTTGAAGACCCTGATCGAGCTTTTATGTCTGATGCGGTTAGAAACGAATTAAATAAATATGTGTCTTCAGTTTGGTTATTACGCGTAATTTTATCACTTGATTTATATTCTAATATCAAAGCAGATGAGAGCAACAGTGAGGAAACTTGCTAGGTATTTCCCCACGGCTATTGTGAGTGGGAGGTGTAGAGACAAGGTTTATGGTTTCGTACGCCTGGCCGAGCTTTATTACGCTGGAAGCCATGGGATGGACATCAAAGGTCCATCAAAAGGTTCCAATTATAAACAACACAATAATAAAGTGAGAGTGATGAGCCTTTTTCCCATGAATTTAATTCGACATATATGTGTACGAACTCTTACCTTATTATTATGATCTCAGGTCGAGGCTGAAGCTCTTCTTTTCCAGCCTGCTAAGGAGTTCCTTCCAATGATCGAAGAGGTAATTAGCCAATGGATCTTAAACTAGTTTTTTTTTTTTTTTTTTTTTGCGTAGAAACCATAGTAAGTAGTAAAAATTTATATATTTTTTAAGGTATATAAAGCACTGCTTGAGGTGTGCAAAGATACTTTAGGTGCTAAGGTGGAGAACAACAAGTTCTGCATCTCCGTACACTTCCGCTGCGTCGATGAGAAGGTGATCACATGTTAATTACATTAAAGTTATTACGTACGATTCAATTGCATGTAATAGTTTTTGAGACCTGATTTTCGATCTTCCCTTTTCAGAAATGGAGTGAACTAGCCAAGCGAGTTGGAACTGTGTTGGATGGCTACCCCAACTTACGAATGAGCCAAGGAAGGAAGGTTTGTGAAGTTAGCTTTATTTTATTTTATTTTATATCTGTTGTTTAGGGCGACAACCTTGTTTCCGTTATTACAGTTTGATGAGAAAAATAAATGCCGTTTGTTTAATTAAAATAAAATAAAAAAAAACACTAGTATATTTTATTTTCGATGTGGACGTTACACCAACCGAACGACTACAACACAATAAATATATATAGGTAACTTTATTGACGGGCTATGTGGTGAGAACTTAAATGAGTTTGAACAAAATGTACGATGACGATCGATGCAGGTGTTAGAAATACGGCCCACAATCAAATGGGACAAAGGGAAGGCTCTTGAATTTCTGTTGGAGTCTCTCGGTTAGTTGAGAACGTTAACACATATCTTAAAACATTAAAAAAAATATTTTTTTTAAAATGTATTATTGTTGTCGTTATTGTGATCATAAACAGTACTTCCTTCAATAGTTTATATTCTTGCTTAGGGTATGCCGAATGCACCGACGTGTTTCCCATTTATATCGGCGATGACCGCACCGATGAAGATGCTTTTGCGGTATTGCTTTCTAATTGTCGTTATTACCGTTGAGGATAAAAACATGTAGATTATTTTTATTTATTTATTTGCTTTTAGGTTTTAAGAGCAAGAGGACAAGGATTTGGTATACTTGTATCAAGGACCCCTAAGGACACTAAAGCATCTTATACTCTGCAAGAACCATCTGAGGTTATAATAACATGAGATTTACGCCTTGAGTTGTAATTAAATTAATGTAACGAGCGATTAAACACGTGGTTTTTTGTTTCTCTAAAATGGCTTAGGTTATGGCTTTCCTTCGGTGTTTAGTTGGGTGGAAAAGATCTTTCTTGAAAAGACGGTACACAATCGGAAGACAACTAGTCCAAGAGTTTAACATATCTTTACCAAATTGACCTATATATATTATGGCGATGAACTAATGAAGCATATATTATATGTATATGTTGTATATATATATGACATGTGTGATGCGTGTTCTCAAGGTAAGTACCTTTCGTCGTCTCATGTGTCCTTTTACTGCAATGTACTTTGTAATTTTTATGATGTTAACCATGTATGCATATAGTTTTATTTCATTTCATCCATCGAATATATATATATATATATATATATATATATATATATATACATACGAATAGTATTACCACGTGGGTTCGTATACATACTCAGATCAAAAAGCTAATCAACTTTAGTATGAAAGTGGATGTGACTAATCTTTTCCAGGCTCATGCTGAGTCAAAAACCACTTGTATTCTAACCATGCCATTTGTAAGAAGATTCTTTCGTTCATTATAAAGATTATATAAACTATCCTAAATTGTCTTCACTTTTTGATATGTTATGGGTCGGTAGTTAGCGTATAATAAGTTGCATGTAGCAATTGGTTAAGATTATAAACACAACACATTGATATGCAACTAGTTGAGTTTTAGCACTGTTTAAAGTTTGAAAGTGAAATTCACTCTCAAATTTGTAGCTTTTTACGTGTAAGAGTAGCTCAATATATAGGCGTTGAATGATGAGTTGGAATTGGAATGATGAGATTTAGAGTTTTTTATTGTCCTCCTCTGTTTAACCGAAGTAAAACCATACATGTTATGCCATCTGTGATCATTCCTCTATATATATATATATATGCTATAGTACAATTTTTACAGCTTTAGAGTTTGAACAGTATCATCGAACTCCAACCAACTCTTATATATTTTACTCGGACTCTATACAAATTTATCAATATTTTTTTATTGAAAATAGAATTTACAATAATTAAAATATCTAATAATAACAAATATTTTAAATTTAAATTATCAAAAATTATTTCATTTACTATGCCCCTTAACATTAAATTTTGTGAAATTCAAACAAGATGGAATTAATTTGTTCATTGCATATTGTTCCATCATTAATAATTGTATAGATACATTATTAAAATAATTATTTTATTAATATATAAGAAACTCACTCGTTTTTCTGAAGTATTCTATTCATAGTGTCTCTCATGTAGTTGTACTCTTCAAGTTTTGGTTTTCAAAAATTCATTATTCCAAATCCTAAAATTAGTTCAAAGTATAAAAAGAAATTGAAAAACAAAAAAAATATACACATAGAGGGTGAACAGTTCTCTCTATATATAGAGCAGCACTGTTTCTTCGTCTAAGTTTTATCGTAGCTTTTGAAGTTCCATTGGAGCTCTTCGACCACTCCAAACACTGAGTTTAGAGTCACGTTGGAGATGCTCTTATAACGTGACATGACACTGGGTTCCTTCATTTTCTTGGACCAACCTTTGTTTAATCGCTGAAAATTGAAATATTATACAAGATGTTATTTATGTGGTTTATTTGTTCTTGATAATCATTGAAAGAATTCCTTCGTAATTCTTAATATTGCACGAAGAATAATTGAATAACCATGAAAAAGAAAAAAAAAATGGAAAAACAATTCATATACAGTATTTATATCGACTCCGCTGGGGATCGAACCCAGAATCTCTGGTTCCGTAGACCAGCGCCTTATCCATTGGGCCACGGAGTCTTGCTTGTTTCTGAAAACCAAAGAGAGTGTATTTGAGGATGTAGTCAAGGCACCGAGAGAGAGAGAGAGAGAGAGAGAGAGAGAGAGAGAGAGAGAGAGAGAGAGAGAGAGAGATCACTTTATGGCTTATGCCTTCCTCCAAATTAGCAGGCATCTTTGTTTCTTGGCTAAGAAGGTACACCACGATCGGGCCAATCAATGGCTGCCAAGAAGCCAGGAGTAGGTAAACCCGGTCAAGCTAACCCTAGTCCAAGCGCCAGTTCAAAAGTGTGGTTGTTTTCTTTGCTGTTGACGCTGCAGTACGGTGCACAACCCCTCATATCCAAGCGCTTCATCAGGTTATTCATTTTTTTTGCTCTATTTCTGTTGAGAATGCTCGCCATTATGGTTTAGGCTGGTTAAATGCTGTACTTGACAGTTGAGGATAGGTTTGTGTTTTGATGGCGGTAGTATCTTATGCATGATTTTGGTCCAAAATTAACTTGCTCCACCCATTTTTTGTAATACCCTCCTGAATTGATGCAGCCGTGAAGTGATTGTAACTTCCTCTGTTTTGGCCTGTGAGGTGGTAAAGGTAACTTCTGATCATCTTTATCCTCTAACCACTCTTTTCTAGCATAGGAGCTGTTGATTTTTGAGTCTTGTCGATAAGTTTTACAGGTAATATGTGCAATCCTGCTTGTAGCAAGAGATGGCACTTTGAGAAATATATTCAAAGAATGGACTTTGCTTGGCTCTTTGACTGCATCAGGCATGCCTGCAGCTATCTATGCACTGCAAAACAGCTTGCTGCAGATCTCATATAGAAATTTGGATTCACTGACCTTCTCCATATTGAACCAGACAAAGCTATTTTTCACAGCATTGTTTACTTATATCATTTTAAGGTAATTCTTCCTTCTCTTTTCATACACGTTAGAGGCTATTTTTTTTTCATATCATCCACTGACGTTCTCCATACTGATTTTGATGTGCTAATGTAAAACTCGAAGAAAGGCTACGATGTCGTAAATTAGTCTCGAGATTCATTTTCTTTTGGAACTTCAGTGATCTTTTGCTTATCTCACAGGCAAAAGCAGTCAATTCAACAAATTGGGGCTCTGTTCTTGCTGATAATTGCTGCAGTCCTTCTAAGTGTTGGTGAAGGCTCAAGTAAAGCATCGAGTTCTCGTAATCCCGATGAGATCTTGTTCTATGGAATTGTTCCTGTATTAGTAGCCTCTGTTCTCTCTGGCTTGGCTTCTGCATTGTGTCAATGGGCTTCTCAAGTAAGCCACGACACGAAACTTCATTTTTCTTTTTCCTCATATCCCTGTATTTCCCCTCATTTTAGTATTTTGACAATTATTACCATCTCATCAACAACCTACGGTCCATTTGTTCCCCCATTTTCTAATAAAGGTCAAGAAACGTACATCCTACTTGATGACCGTGGAGATGTCCATAATCGGTAGCCTTTGCTTACTTGCAAGTGCTTACAAGTCTCCAGATGGCGTAGCTATTCAGAGACATGGATTCTTTTATGGGTGGACTCCATCGACATTGGTAAACTACCTAACATTTCTAGCTTTTCCATGATAATATCGTAAAGAAATATGGCTGCCCTGCAATGGATCATTGAAATCGAAGCTGCTCCCCCTTAAAAGGACTTAATACAATACCTTTGTCTCAGATTCCCGTCACACTCAATGCTGTTGGTGGAATCCTTGTCGGTCTTGTGACAACATTTGCTGGTGGCGTTAGAAAGGTTAATCTTAACTTAAAACAACGTATTTGTACGCCGCCATACCAATAGATTTATATAAAGGCTCTTTCTTTTGTGGTGCATTTTATTGTAGGGTTTTGTTATTGTTTCTGCCCTTTTGGTTACGGCGCTTCTACAATTCATCTTCGATGGAAAACCGCCATCTCCGTACTGCCTCGTGGCCCTACCACTTGTCGCCACCAGCATTTCGATCTACCAGAAATACCCTTACCGTGTTAATAAGAAGAAGGAATCATAAAGTGATATATTGTCTTTGCTTGGACATAGCATTATACGTATATTGGAATGGATAGGTCGTTGTGTAATGTAATGAATATGAATTTTTCTGAACTGAACTGATATGAATTTTGAACTTCTAAGTTCATTCTCCTACCTTTTTCCGTTAACTGGGGTCTGGGATAACCCACCGCCCGGCCCGGCAATCAATCGGTCCAACCCGCCAAACGCAGGCACTAAATAGATTCTGAACTTTATGAGGCAAATGAGAAAATATATGTGTAATTTTCAATTTTCTATATATGTATTTATTTACGTGCGTTACACATGTACAGATAACAGACGTGATCAACGTTGGACCGTTTCGTTTCACAGTTCTCGATCCCGACAAACAAGCGCGCGAAGGCTTAAACGTTTCAGAAAAAGTCTCTTGCTCTCGATTCTCCGACGTCTCATTACAGATTCAGATCCCCAATCCGTCGTCTTCTTCATCACTGTTTGCGGTATTAATGGCGGTGGTGTCACCATTAGCAAAGTACAAGCTGGTTTTTCTGGGCGATCAATCCGTGGGTAAAACGAGCATCATCACCCGTTTCATGTACGACAAGTTTGACACAACCTATCAGGTATATTGATGGATTTCTGTCTATTTATCAATTTTGATATGGTTAATTTGGAGGATTTCGTGTGATTCCTATGTATTGTTTTTTTGTTGTCTCTTTAAAATGTTCATATTAGGATCCAACTATTATTATAATCTGGGATTGAGTCGCGGTTAAGCGTCGTACATGGTGTCGTGAACGTGTCTGGTTTTTTCAATTTGATTTTAATGTGACATGGTGTGTTGTAATTACTGAAGATTTCATCTTCTTGCTTATCAGATTTGAACTTTTTTATGCAGGCAACTATTGGCATCGACTTCTTGTCAAAAACTATGTACCTTGAAGATCGAACAATTCGTTTGCAGCTGTGGTAAAATCCATGTATCCTTGTCTTATCTGTTGCAATGCAACTGACCTGTTTTATTGCAACACCCTTAAGTTCTTACATTCCAATTGCTGATATGGATCATATATGATTGCCAGATCCGTTATTACTTCAGTTTAATTCATTCTGCGTGAGCATATATGCAATTTTGTACAGGGATACCGCTGGTCAAGAGAGATTTAGGAGTCTTATTCCAAGCTACATAAGGGATTCTTCGGTTGCAGTGATCGTCTATGATGTTGCAAGTAATATTATTATCATCAAAGAGGACTGCTTCTCAGATAGATGATATATCTTATTTTTATTGAAGTTTTGGCTAAATTTACAGATAGACAGTCATTCTTGAACACTTCAAGATGGATCGAGGAAGTGAGAACAGAGCGTGGCGGCGATGTGATTATCGTTCTTGTCGGTAATAAAACCGACCTTGTTGACAAAAGGTGCGTGGCGGCTAGGAATGAGAGCCCATATAAATGTTTGACAAAAGTGATTTTGAAATCTTGGATCATCATATATTGATTTTGGTGCCTTTTGCTTATGCACAACAGGCAAGTTTCAATTGAAGAAGGTGATACTAAATCTCGTGAATTTGGTATAATGTTTATAGAAACTAGTGCCAAAGCAGGCTTCAACATTAAGGTAAAAGGAGTAGTAACCTAACCACCCATCATCATCTCTGATTTCTGCTCTAATGAAAGTTTAAGTAAACTCTATGTTCTTCATTGCAGCCTCTGTTTCGAAAGATAGCTTCGGCGTTGCCAGGAATGGAGACTCTTTCCTCGACAAAGCAGGACGACATGGTGGACGTGAACTTGAGGCCCACTTCAAATGCATCCCAAACAGAGCAGCAAGGTGGTGGTTGTGCATGCTAGATAATAGTGGAAATTATGATAATATTAGATGAAATCCATGAGAGAGAGAAAAAAAAGGAATTGGAGATTGAGTTCTTGAAGAGAGTGGGCTTCTAGGTATATGCATGTTAATGGAAACATTGATGTGAAAATGCTGATTTTTGAACAATCTGAACATCAATTAATGTTTGTTTGGCTTGGAATGATGTAGAAATATCTTCAATCAATGGCTCGTCGGAGAAATGCTTATCCAACTGCAAATTCTATGGTCAATTTTGTGAACCAAACCTTTCACGAAAGGAGCTGTCGAGGCAAAGGGAAATAGATAATTTCAGACATCGCCGGACTGCTTATTTGCTCTGAGTGTCAGATATATTAGAATTATTGTTCCCATGATAGACCTGAGAAGAGAACCCGAAAAAAAAAATTAAAGCTGAATTTGATTAGCATATATATCACAATCTTGGTTCTGCTTACAAGACTGAGAAGAAGAGCACTACTCTTCTAGCACTGAACCAAGCAAATCGCTTGTGCTTCCTTGATTTATAAACTGCCACATATTGTGAACAAGCTTTTATTTGAGATGACAACATGATGAGAAATAATGAACGATATGTGAAAGATTACTTCTTGAGGTGAACTTGAGTATCTCGACAGCATAGTCCATGAAGAGCTGCAAGTATTTGCCTCCAATCTGTAAGCAAATATAAGTTAATCATCAATCTCTGCACCTCAATCAGTCTTAGAATATTACAATGTCGTAAGAAAGAACATCAAACGCTGTTAGTAATTCTAATCTAAACATATACCGTGAAAGAGTGAATGGGATTCGCCGTAGATTGCTCGACGGAATTAGGAGGAATCTCAGCATTGCCTTTCTCAACATCATCAACAATGAAAACGAATGAGGCACAGTTGTTATCATCCACTTGAGTTTGACATATTATAGGCTGAGGATTTGGGTACATTTTCGATTCCATAAACTTAGGAGCATTCCAATTTTATCTTCTTCCTTCTCAGAGATCAGAGTCAACTTTGAGCTGAAACCAGATGCTATCTGCATGCAACATTTTAATAAAAAAAATATGCCAGTCTTGATTTGTGTGTTTGTGTTTGTTGTTTTATATTTATTGATGGTGGTAAAGTGTAGAAAAATAATGACCGTTGAAGGAAAGAAGATCATTAAAATAACGAAATAATGTGGAATATAATAAAAATCCCAAAGACACGACACGCCGGGACCAGAAAGAAAAGCATATGACGATGACACGACATATCGAGATGGTGATATTATTGTCTAGTATACACTATTCTGCACAAAAAATAACATAAAATAAAATCACAAAGATTCAGAATTTGCAAATATTTCATCTGCAACGAAAACAAAAAGAACAGGATAATTGGTTTTGAGGAAAAAAAAAACATGAGTCGAGGCCGGCCAATTCAGCGTCTTTTGAACGGGCCTATACAGTTGAAAAAGAACCTTATTGGGTTGAATTTTGTGCGTGTAATAAATAAAGGGTTGCCAATTTGAGGGCTTTGTTCATTGATAAATTGGTCAATTGAAGAGTTGAAAGAGAGACTTTATTAATTATCACTTGAAGACAAAAATGATAGTTGTTGATCTGCACAAGCTGTCGTGGATGTGCAAGCAAGCAAACAGTTTCATGCAAGGTTAGAATAATCTGAGAGATAGATATTTTATTATATGAGCGTCACGCAGTGCCTGTGAAGTGTGAAATCACCTTATTCTTCCTTCAACACACGAGTAGTAGCTCTCTGACCAGTTTTTGTAATAATTGTTCATCATATTGCACATATTTCCCTCATTGTACTCGTGATGATCTTGGTCGGCTTGCGTAATCCTGACATGAACGTATGACGAAAATGAGATCATTCCTTCCCTCTTTCTCTCTTTCAACGTCATATCTGATGTAATGAGAAAGAAATTCTAGGTGATTTGTAACAAAATTTGAGCAGAAATTAGATTTTGAACTCAGAGATTTATCGTGGTTCAGATTCGTAAATCGAATCCTACCTCCACGATCGGAAGAGAGATCACTTTATAATTGATTACTGAAGAAGATAATACAGATACAAAAATGAACCAGACGTATATATAAGAAACATAGGCTCGAACGCCAGGAAGAAGTGAAGCGATTCTATAAGTGACCTATTCGAATAAATTCTAATTTATTCGATCCTATAATCAATTCGAACCTATTCGAATTAATTCTCCAATAATTTGCTGTAAAAAACCTCATTCTCTAACACGGTGTATGTGTATACGTGTTCTCAAACTACTTGCAAGTTTGCAGCACATGTTGTTTATTCTGAAAATATATGATATATTGTGTGTTATATGCATTTTGCATGAATATTAACCGAAAAAGGAAGATGGAGATCACGAGAAACATCAACATAGGGTTTTTCAGTCAATTCAAACTTTCAACAGGAAGAAATCATCGTTTGAATTAAATTAAATGTACTTAGAATCGATTGGGTATATATAGTATAGCTGACCTTTGGCACTTTTCCCCATATCACCAAACCAACCCAGAAATTTAAAAAAAAAAAAAGGAGAGGAGAAAAAAACCCATCTGCTATTTGTTGTTTTGTGTGATAAGAGTAATTAAAAAAGAATGTATATTTCACTAGAAGCTCTAGCCATGTCCGGGGCAGATTTTCAAGAAGTCGGCATTGACATGGAAAAATGGTGCCAGGAAATGGAATTTGAGATCCCACAACATTTATTATTATCTGAAGAAGAAGAAGAAGAAGAAGAAGAAGAAGAAGATGATGAAGAAGAAGAAGAAGAAGAAGAAGAAGAAGAAGAAGATGAACTCCAAGAAGTAGAAGATGCTGATAATATTAAGGCAGATTACAGAGTTTGTGCTCCATTTTTCTTACGCATGTTCGAACTCCAAGCGATACGTTACTACTACTATGGCGAACATGAAATCTTCAGTTCATCTGCAAAATGGTGGTGGAGTTATTTGCTCAACCATGAGAATAAGAATAATATCAACGAACCTTTGAGCTTCGGAGTCGTACTAGTTTGGACAATGTTGTTGTTTCTTATTGGCAGATACAGAAAATCTAGGAATTTTTAATCAATTACCATGATCTGTAATATTATTCACGATAGTTTATTTTCCTCTATTCATGTTATTCATCTGTACCTTTGTTTTTAAGCAATATAGAAAGAAAAAGTCATTTGAAAAAACTCAATATTTACGTTTGTAATAAACTATTGAATTTCAAGAAAATCGTTTGATACATTTTCTATAATGTTGATTTAAGAAAGAAAAGAAAAAAGTGAAGAAATTCTAAAAAGCCACCCACGTTTTTCAAGATTGGCATAGAAAACAATACTACGCTACGAGGCAGAGGGTATAAGCGTCATTTTGGAAAATTGGATAAGGTCAACCCTTGGACTGGTCATCGAGAAACTGATATACGTTGCTCCACTTCAGTCACTTTTTTTCAAGAACCCTTCATTAGTTCCTTTTACGGTGCATCCAATCGAAGGAATATTAAGGCGTAAGTGCATCTCCGTTTCGATCCATCTCAGTCGTCTTGAATATGATTCTTAATTTGTTTTTATGTCGTTCCTTTCTGCTTGAGATCGTGAGTTATAAATCTAACAAGAATCGTGATCCTTCAATTTCTACGTTAGGGTGTAGTGGTTTGTAGTTATTTTGAGACTTTCTGTCTGCTCTGTGGTTTCTGGTTGCAACTGTGTTACATAGCTTGATGATCTTCATTTTTCCCTCCATGATTTTTATATAGAAGCTCCAGGTTTTGCTTAGCGGTGGCCTGCCCTTGCTTATGTGATTCATATATTGTAGTTCTCACTTGCTCATATATTTTTTTATATATATTTTCGTTTACCCACTTGGCAGTGAAGTAAGTTAGAGAGAAATGGATGAGGATTGTGATCTTCGAAAATGGGATGAATTATTACCTGATGCTCTTGGCCTCATCTTCAAGAACCTTTCACTCCTTGAGATTCTGACCGTGGTGCCATGTGTATGCAAGTCCTGGGAAAAAGCTGTTGCATGTCCGTATTGTTGGCAGGAAATTAATATCGAGGAATGGAGCGAAGATTCCGATACTGAAACTATTGATCGGATGCTTCGTCTGCTTATTCCAAGAAGCTGTGGCTCACTAAGAAAGCTCTGTGTCTCTGGCGTCGCAAGCGAAGAAACTATGTCCTTCATAGCAAATCAGTAAGGATTATACATCATCCCTTTACTCAGTTTCTTGCATGATTTGGCTGATCTTGGCAACACTTATGTAATATCTGATTGTTTTGTAACACGACGTATCTTCTTTTTTGCAAGTGCTCAATCCCTGGAAACTCTGAAGCTCCCTAGAAGTCAGATCAACGATTCGATTCTGGAAAAATCTGCTTCAATGCTGTCCACCGTCACTTCCTTGGACTTGAGTTCGTGCATCAACATAGGTGGCCCTGCCCTCGAAGCAATAGGCAAAAACTGCAAATCTCTGACCACTCTTCGTCGCGTGATGCACCCGTTCGACACGACCGAAAGGGATTCGCAAGACGACGAAGCCTTAGCCATAGCTTCTACCATGCCAAAACTCGAGCATCTCGAAATTTCCTACATGCTCGTAAACACACCAAGTGTGGTTGAGATCATAAATAAGTGCAAGAGCCTCGAGTTGCTCGACTTGCGAGGTTGCTGGGACGTGGACTTGGAAGAGAACTTTGTGAAGGGATTTCCCAAGCTGAAAGTCGTGGGACCCCACGTAGAAGATGGTTACTACGAAGATATCGTTTGGGACGATCATTCGATCGATGGAGGTTATTTGGGCTGGCATGACACGAGCGACAGTGGCGAAGACTTTGATGATATGTGGGATGATTATATAGGGGAGTATGATCCTATAGGTGATGTTCTGTCTGAAATCTATCACTCTGATGATCATATCTATTGGTAGGCAAAGCTTACTTTCGCCTTAGTATGTGAAAATTATGGATATGTTTGATGTTTTAGTTATGCAATGTTGCTTTGCTAAAGATTTGCCTTATTGAAAGACTCGTTTCTTCGCAATTCCTCTCAAGTTTTCCAGACACACACGCATACATCAATAAGCTTTAAATAACTTTCAAGAAAGTACATACCAAACAACGTACGAAACAAATTTGAAGAAAGAAATACCTCAAATCAAACACCATTTTTATTCCTATTGAACTCCCAGACACTCATGGAAGACTTGATCAGAGAAAGTACGTACAACGTTTGATGAAATTTTGTTTGTCGGCGGGTTAAAATAAAAACACACGGTGGCTTATACGCTTGAGGTCAAACGTCGAGATGCCATTCTTTGCTTCCTAAGTCTCTCTGCAACGATGAAGGCGAGTTCAAGAGACTGAGAAGCGTTCAATCTTGGATCGCAGTGTGTGTGATAGCGAGAGCTCAAGTCGTCGAAGGTCACCATTCTTGATCCTCCGATGCACTCAGTGACGTTTTGTCCAGTCATTTCCAAGTGAATTCCCCCGGCGTAGCTACCTTCTTGCTCGTGAACGTCAAAGAATGCCCTAACCTCGGCCTGTAAGTACGCAAACAAAGACAAGTCACCTACTATACTACCTAGCTCGAGAAATTTAGGTAAAATCAAGACGATCTTTTTTTCAGTGTAGAAATCACAACTAGGAGGAGGAGGAGAAACGTACCAAGATAGCATCAAAAGCACGAGTCTTGAGCCCACAAGGAGCCTTGATAGTGTTTCCGTGCATAGGATCACAAACCCAAGTCACGATTTGACCCGCCCCACGAACCGCCCTAATCAAATGTGGAAGCTTCACCCTCATATTCTCAGCACCCATCCTCACGATCACCGTTATTCTTCCCGGTTTGTTCGTCGGGTTCAAGATTTCAATGATTTTAGTCAGCTCTCGAGGATCCATCTTTTGACTCACCTAAAGAAAAAGAACTTGCTCAGATGAAGCAACAACTGCTTAATTTTGCGAATTTTCACCGTTTGCATGTGCAAAATCTGTACCTTTATTCCAAGAGGATTAGCAACTCCCCTTAAAAACTCGACGTGTGCACCGTCGAGTTGCCTGGTTCTCTCACCAACCCAGAGCATATGGGCTGAACAACCATAGTATAGACCAGAAGTTGAATCTTGCCTTGTGAGCGCTTGCTCGTAAGGTAATAGCAAGCATTCATGTGATGTCCAAAACTCAGTTGTGGACATAACAGGGTGGTCGATGGTTAGCCCAGCAGCTTCCATGAAACCCAAGGCCTCATCAACTCTATGAGCCAATTCTTGATATCTGCTCAACTCAAACCATCAATAAACCGTAGAATTAGATACCAAAGAGCAATCATTTCAACACTCACACACCAATAAACAGTAAATACCTGTCTCCTTGTTCGCTGTGCTCAACAAAGTCAAGATTCCACCGAGTAACCCTCTGCATAGCAGCGTAACCACCAGTGGCAAAAGCCCTTAATAAGTTAAGAGTTGAAGCAGCTTGTGAATAGGCTCTTATCAATCTGTGAGGGTCTGGGGTTCTCGACTTTTCGTCAAAGGCATCTCCATTGATGTTGTCACCTTTGTAACTTGGCAGTTTCACACCATCTTTCTCCTCGAATGGATCTGATCTTGGTTTTGCGAATTGACCGGCCATTCTTCCAACCTACATAATCGATAAATGATTAAACTACAGCCCTCATAATACAGAATAGAAAGTTCCCTTCTTTTCATCTTCATCAGAATGGAAAAGGATGATCAACTGAGTTAATACGTCGCATTCGAGGAGAAGTCACAAACAGACAAGAGTGAGCAAAACTCCACAAAGAAAGGAAAGTGATGCAAAGTTGACTCGTTATATTTTCTATATTAATAGTAAAACATATAAGTTGCCTCATCCTACGACTGTAACTTGTCAAGGCCAGCACAAACTTACAGTAAAAAAAAAAAAAAAAAACTTTGCCAGTGAGAAACATGTATGACAAAGCACAAAAGTTTTCCATAAGAAAAGGCCAAACATTTCTTGTCAATTACGCATTTTTAGTGAACCCATCTTAAGATCCTGAGCTAGATCAACATACTTCACATGCCAAATCATAAACACCGACGAGCTACAGGCAACAAATATGCTTGAATCAATACATAAATGATTCTTCACAGGCGTTAATTCGTACCTTGATTACGGGCACTTGACCACCGAATGAGAGCACAACGCTCATCTGAAGAAGAACCCTGAACGTATCACGAATGTAATTGGCACTGAACTCCTTGAAACTCTCGGCACAATCACCGCCCTGCAGCAAAAAGGCTTTGCCCAATGCAGCCTCCGCCAAACGATCCTCCAAGCTCCTAACCTCGCCGGCGAAGACGAGCGGAGGATAAGCCTCGAGCGTCTTCAACACCGAATCGAGCTCGTCCTGGTTTGGATATTCCGGCAGCTGAAGGGCCTTCATCGACTTCCATGTTTCAGGCGACCACGTCAATGGGGTGGATTTGGTCAGGGGTGAAGGTGCGGCGGTTTTGCTGGCGGCGATGGCAGGTGTTTTCGCGGGCTCAGCTGCGTGCACGGCGGAGATGCATCGACGGATGGTGGTGGTGGTGGTTGGGAGGAGTTTGTGGTTGGTGAGGGATTTCGTGGAGATGTGTGCGTTGGTGTTTGGTAGAGCCATTTTTCCAAATTATTTGGTCTTATTAATTTTTATTTTTTGCTTTCGTTTCAATGGCTCTAAAAAGCAAAGGGAAGTTGAAAGGGTTTATATAAGGAAAGAGGTCGTTGGTTTAGAATGGTAACGTTGGTTGGTGGCAACTGAGATGAGACCATATAATAAAAAGGTTTATGAAGGGAAGGTTAGGTTAGGTTATGTTAGGTCAGGTTAGGTTAGGTAAGATGTGTGTTTGTGTTTGTGATGTTTATTTTTAGCTAATTGCATATTTAGATTATAGATTATATATATTATTCGTATGCAAAAATAAATAATAACAAGGAAGAAATGAACCCCGAAAGAATATTCCAATGGAAATATATTTAACACTTACCAACTAAGCCAATGCAATTCCTTTTATTTGATTAAATTAAATGAAGCGTGTCATATGCTACGTCTTTCAAAAAATGTCGACCCTCATATAGCTTGAAAGGGATATTAATTAAATGATGGTAGGTATCAATTAATTGGTTACACTACATATCGGGCATAGTAAATTAAACTGTAAATACGGGCAAAATGGCTATTTTTATATCGAGAAGAATCATGCAATGCTCGTAAGATTCTTTTTTAACATTATTCGGACTACATTAGTAGGTAGGTTCAATTAACATAAAAATCAAATAAGAACAAATTCATAATCACATGTCAATGAATCATATTTTTTTTTTAAAAGCAGAAGGTAAAGGTGGATACTACCACGAGGCCATGAATAATGCTGCCCAATATTCAACATCATATTTCCAATTCATTCAAAGGGACAATTCATGATGGTCTTGGTTTTATTTCACTGTATCTTACGAATTGGATCCATGTCATCACTAATCACATGGAATTTCTACATTATGTAATTGTTTCAGACCGAAGACTCGCAACTATGATGCAATAAGGTTGCTTCAATGCCACACTCATTACGTTTGCTTTCAAGGAAAATATAGAAAAAATACATATAGATCTATTGTGCTTTTATTAAAAATTTGACTGCTTCTCTTGGGACCCTACATAACCTAATTCACAAGAAAATTTCCTGCCATTCTTCAAAGATTTGCACGACAATAAGGGAAAATTAAGAAATTATTGATTTTGTAACAAGTCCTCATCAATAATACTAAGAGCGAGCCATGAATATTTCTGAGGTCCTCATAATGTCTACTGAAACAAGCGATTGTAAATGAAGACAAGCGAAGGCATATTACTGAGTTCAGATCAAGTAAGAGCTAGCAGATTGATAAACCATATAACCCAACAAGCGATCATCGATGAACACTTCAATCTCCGATTCAGCCGTAAGGCATGAAACGCCCCGGCCTTCTGAATCTTGGAGCCTTGCTGCATCACATATCATGGGAGAGACGATACGATTGATTCCATAAATGTCTCGAGATATACAAACTAAACAAACATTTCGAAATAAATGGAACTCACCCATAGCCATAAGGGGAATAGAAATAAGGGGGTGGCATGTAAGCCCTCCGAAGTCCAAATGGCGTGTAAGGATTATATCGCCTTGCACGGTATTGCTTCATCCCTGGAACGTTGGTCCTTTTTGCCATAACCTTCATATTTAAGAGGAGAGGTAAGTTTTGAAAAAAAAAAGAAATCAACCTCTTGAGAAGTTTCAAGAAATTTTTTTTATATGGCAGTATCCATGGATAAAATATTTTCTCATTCAAACCTTCAATTGGCGCCCATGAAGCTCGGATTCATTCAGCTGCAATGCCTCTTGAACGGCTTCTTGTTCGAGAAATTCCACATACGCAAAACCCTTGGGCTGCCCAAACTTATCAGTCAAAATGGTTACACGATTCACTGTCCCACACGCTTGAAAATGCTGCTGAACTTCCTCGGGAGTGCATGCATAGTCCACCTATGATAAAATAAAATAAAAAAAAGATATATGTTAAAATAAATACAAAAAAAATTGAGTCATAATCTATCCGGAATTCATTTAGTGTTGCATATATCCCACATTTTTAGTCAATCAGCTATATGTTATACCAATTACATAGGCAGTTACTCTACAAACAATTGTATCTTGAAACTACGATGTTTCCTCTGTATACATTTTTGGAAAAAAAAAAAAACGATAGACAAGCATCTCAACATGCACCATACGAGTAGAGTTCTTTTGAAAATAATCCAGGAATAATATGGAATATAAAGTAAAAGAAAGGCCACATCAGAGTGATAACGCCTGACACGGTATGCTTCTCACTCAACAAACCTGAAGCATCATCTCCATCCATCAGTTTATTCAGCAATTGAACAGCCACTGGGATGAACAGCCTCCACTCTTCATATGCAAGCCACTCTAATACAGGGGCTCTCGATGATATCTAACATGACTGCATTTGACCTAGTGCAAGTTACAGACTAGCTTTTCGTTCAACTCCACATTTTTATTTTTCTCTGTGGTATTTTTTCTTCCTTTTTTCCCCATCTTTATTCTGAATATTTTATTTTTTTCTTCTTTTTTTATATGGGGAGATCATACTTTTTTCACATTAACTTTTTTTTTCCTCTCTTATTTTTTTTCACTAGTTTGCAACAAGTTCACACTTAGATCATATGCAGGTGCAGAGAAATTAGTCGAGTAAGCATTAATGGAACAACAACTGCTTTCACCGACATAACAAAGGGTCCAATGCCTACCAATGTATGGTTACCCCTGCAATCATGGAACCAAGAAATCCAATAAACCCAAGAATAACCCATTGTTCAGGTAGGTTACTGTTTCTCCCATTTACTAATGTATCGAGTGGGTCATACGTCCAGTCATAATGGCGAAGCAAAAATGAAGTTTTGAATTCCCTCAGGGTTCATGTGAAAAAACATCAGAAAGTCATCCTAACGAAATGCACTATTCAGTATTTTCCCCAAACCCACTAATTGATGTTAATCCTCGATACAGTACATGACCTAACATTTAGAAAAAAAAATTGCACAAATAAAACGAAGAAAATCAGCTAGTAGTGAAACAAAACTGATATCTAGTGTACCAGTAACACTAACACAGAGATAGCATATACAATCTGGTGATAAGAGCTTAATACTCACATTTCCAACATAAACGGATCGCGAGTCCACCTCTTCCTTACTTGCCTGACTGGCAGCGGCACCAGCAGGATCTACAGATTCGACAGCAATATGAAAGTATATGTACAAGTACACTCTGAAGTAGGAACCATTACGGAATAATAATAATATTAATAATAACAACAACAATACTAATAATAATAATAATAATAATAATAATAAATCATATAAGAAAACCAAATTTCACTAGAAAGACAGTCACAAGGCAAGCTTATTCTTTGACAAACACATACACAGTTTTTTCTACCTCACATAATCCCAGTTCTCTTCTTAGTTCTTTATTCTAATGACTATATCCTTTTTCTTTCACCAGAATGATGTAGCATACTTATTCAAAGAGTTCACCGACTTCATAAAATATACACAATTAAACAGTGAATTTAGATCTCAGCTGCAAACATTAAGTGAAGAAAAAATGAAAAACAAACTTTACAGAGAGTCGCCAAGACATGGAATTTTACTATAAAAAACGTGGCGTGGTAAGAAGGTGATACAAAATTAGAGATATACCTTGAACAGCACCCATCTCCTTCTCTACTTTTGCCTGCATCTCGCGCAACGCCGCGGCTTCTTCTTCCATCTCCTTCAATCTCTTCTTCATCTCATCCAATTCCTAAAAATACAAACGCAAGAGGAACTCAACACCCAGAGATCTACAAATATATAGATCGACTAGAGTAAACGCGGATTTTCCCACAAATCCTACCTTGGCAGCTGATGAATCATCTTCTCCGCCAGTCATATCCATGTCAGCATCAGCTTCCATCTCATTCTCGTCCGGGATATCTCCGCCATAAACCTCATGCTCTTCTTCATCCATCTCTCTCCGCAGTTCAGAAGTTAGGGTCCAAGCTGCGTTTGTTTTGGTGCGTAGAGTACAGCTGATTTGTCTAGTCTAGGGATTAGCTCAAATTACTACGACGCCCCTATATTAGACTGAATTACTAAATTAGCATACATTTCGTTGTTATTTGTTCGCCGAGCTGTTTCTAGGCGGGTTTTACTAAACATAACCGACGTAGTGGTGAATATATCTTTGGGCTCAATTATGGGCCTTTACTGGGCTAAAATTGATTTGTTTCGCTTGACTGGACTACAACTACATGAAGAGACTTAACGACTCGATCGATATTATATTACACTTATTATTTTTCGACGATAAAGAGTTTTAAACGCCATAAAATAAAATCACCAAAAAGTTGACGAAGAAACAGAGCGCAGATGTTCTCTAAACTTAAAATAAAGCAGTCATGAAAGGAAAAAACAAGCAAGAGACAACAGCAAAAACCACGTCCTCCACCAATCATGTCAAAATGGTAATCAACAAGTGATTGGTGGAAATAGAACCAAACAAGACTTATGCAGCAAGGGATGGCTTAGACGCTGCAGAGAGCCTTGATCTCTTCTTAGCCAAGCTCTCGCTTCGCTTCTCTCTCTGTTCCTTCAATCGAGAGGCAAGAAGCTTCTGGTACTCGGCAGCATCTGCCTTGGCTTTGGCGATCCTCTTCTTCTTGTCAGAAATTCTGGCCCTTTTCCTCTGCAGCGTCAAGGGAGTCACCAGCCTCTGAATCTTAGGGGCTTTGCTCACAGTCTTGCCTGTAAAAAATGATATGAGAACCATTACATCAATGCTCTTCACTATACTTTTCAATTTCACAGAAGAAAGGGAGAAATGAAACTCACCAGACTTGGTGGTAAATGTCCGGCGGTATGTGTTGACGTACTTCCTAACGTCATCTTTCTTGGAGAGGTTGAAGAGCTTGCGAATTTTCGAAGCCCTCTTGGGACCTCTCATCCTTGGTTTCTCAGAATCAGTCAGTCCAGGGAGCTCATTGTCACCCTTCTTGACGATCACCAAGTTAAGAACGGAGAGGTCGGGGCTGACGATGCATCCACGGACCGACTTCCTTCGGCGTTCTCCGTTTCTCCTACCATAACCACGGAAGCATGGGGTGCCTGCCACATCCAAATATCCAGTCGAACCCAATCAACGAGGTGTAATTGGAATGTTAAGAATTATGTGATCTATGAACATCATTACCTCGGTGCAGTAGAAGTCTGACACGACCATTGGTTAAAACGCCCTGCTTCATGGGGAAACCTTGCTTATCACATCCTCCCATGATCTTAAACACGTAACCCTTAAACTCCTGTTTCAAATAAGTAGTAGCCATGTGACTAACACTAGAAATAAGTGCAGACATGCCCAAATGGTGATTACTATACGGCAAGTGCAAAACCAAAGAAAATGAGAACACTGTACGTACATCACCCAGTGCATCCCCAACGACCTCTTGAGAGATCCTCTTGTCATAGAACACACGGCTGCAGTTAACAGAAGCAGCAAAAGAGACTTACTTTTACAACATAACAAAACATTATACAGCTGTCTTCCTGATACGAAAAACTAAATGATCATCCCAACAAAACGTTTTTCCTTCAGATGGTGCAAATAGAGAACAAAAAAATGAGCTACCAGATTCACGAGCTGTAGTCGCATCAGATGTCCAGAAAACAAAATCAAGAGCGAAAAGGGCGATCGGGAAAACATATGTGTATTGAGCTACTCAATGGCTGATAAGTAAAAGAGTTAATCATTGTTAAACAGCATAATAGATAAACCATACAGCTTCTGCTCATCGTCAATTTCGATCTTCTTCTGGCAGCCAGTGGTGGGATTCGCAATGTTGAACTGAAAAAAAATCAAAGTTACATCAGATTAAGGCAGAAAGTGCAAATATAGATTAGGTCAGCCAATGAAATTGATTTAGAGAGGGAACCTTCATCGTCGATGGGACTTTGCTTGCTTCGGCAGTGGAGAGGCGCCCGCTGAACTCCGAGGATCGAATTAGGGTTTGTGTTAGCGGTATCAGATATTTATAGGTCTTACAGGGAACGGGCCATCAAGTGTGCAATACGTCACGGCCCATTATTTACCGGCCCAAACAAAAAAGAAATTAAATAGATAAAACCAAAAATAGAAAATACATATTGCCTCGACTTTTTCTATCGGGCATTTCGCTAGTCGCCCGCCACAACCAATCTTCTCTCTTCTCCATACCAAAGCCGGTCAAATCTCTCTCTCTCTCTCTCCAAAGCAGCATAGCAATGGCCTCCTCACGCGATGAGTACGGGTACCTGGCGAAGCTCGCCGAGCAAGCCGAGCGGTACGAGGAAATGGTCGAGTTCATGGAGAAGGTCGTGTCTTCCTCCGACAATGAGCTCACCATCGAGGAACGCAACCGCCTCTCCGTTGCGTACAAAAACGTCATCGGCGCCAGGCGCGCCTCGTGGCGAATCATATCCTCGATCGAGCAGAAGGAAGAAAGCAGGGGCAACGAGGCACACGTATCGGCCATCAAAACGTACAGATCGAAGATCGAGTCCGAGCTCTCTGGCATTTGCGACGGTATTCTGAAGCTGCTCGACTCGAAGCTCATCGGATCTGCGGCTGGTGGTGACTCGAAGGTCTTCTATCTGAAGATGAAGGGTGATTATCATAGGTATCTCGCCGAGTTTAAGACTGGAGCTGAGAGGAAGGACGCGGCGGAGAACACGCTCAACGCCTATAAATCTGCTCAGGTGAGGCAGGCTTGAACTTTTTCTCCTCTTGTTTTTTCAACTCTATGCGGTCTTGTATGTCTTTGCTGCCTTGGGGGAGAACAATTACCGATTACTTGTTACATCCGAAGAGTTATTGTTTTGTTCTGTTGGTAGATCTGATTCCTATTATACAATTTTTCTTGAACTTCTGTGTTACTATGCTGGATTTTGTTTGAAATAACTTGTTATCGCTGAGCACTCCCAATTCCAAATCTTGTATAGGGATTGGTTCTGTCAAAGAGCGTGAACTTTCTATCATCTGATTTTTTACAGGACATCGCTAACGCTGAGTTGGACCCGACTCATCCCATCCGTCTGGGGCTAGCACTCAACTTCTCCGTGTTCTATTATGAGATTCTCAACTCTCCAGACCGTGCTTGTAACCTCGCTAAACAGGCTTTTGACGATGCGATTGCTGAGTTGGACACTCTTGGAGAGGAATCGTACAAGGACAGCACTTTGATCATGCAGCTTCTTCGTGACAACCTCACTTTGTGGACTTCGGACATGCAGGTATGTATAAATTCCTTCATTGCTTACTCATACCATGTTTGAGGTTGTTGTATGTACCACCAATGTATTGCGTGTGTTTGCAGGATGATAACTCTGAGGAGATCAAGGAAGCACCAATGCAAGACAACGAGTAATATAGCCTTTTATTGTATTAGGATTCTTGTATTGCTACCATCTATCGATCCGTCTCCTTTGTATTATTTATTGTGCTTTGATGCTCGCAGATTCATGTCTTTTTCTCCCTAATCTTTTCCGTATGCAGTAGTTTGGGTATATCATGTATCATCTCGTGTCTTTCAGCTGTTGCATCAAGGTGGTTTTTTTTATCGAATATCGATGTAAGTAATGGGAAAAACCAACGAACATTGTAGGAAAGGTGTAAAGTTCATCAGCATCACTAACACTGAGAAGAGAGACAGAGAGAAACAAGAAAAAGACAACTATAACACTGATTGAATCAAAGGCTGATCTTACTTGAGCACGTTCGCCCCTAATCCTACTAACCAATTGGATGTATTTGGGCATGATGGTGACGCACTTGGCATGATAATAGCACACAAGTTTGTGTCCTCAAACAGTGCCAACACAGCATGGCTTTGGAAGCGGAGATCAGTCTGAAAAAACATTAATAAGAGATCAATAAATCAGTTCAAGAAATACACAGACTGTAAGGTTGTATATGATATCCACCTTGGCAATTTATAATTGTATTTGCGAAGGTCGTCACTTCAGTCAACGAGATTTATATTTTCTTTCTATCTGATTACAAAAGGGCTACTTGTAAATTTAGTCAAAATTTCGATAAATTAAATTGGGTGTATCAAGTCCAAATGGCGTGGCCTACCATACCACTGCTTTGCTTCGGCTGGTCAGCTCCTTCTATTGTTTCCCGGACGCGCGAGGGAAACAAAAGAAAAAAAAAAACTTTCTTCAATATCAATCTATTGTCTCCAAATTCGCAGCAGAATCGAAATTACTTGCTCTTGTAGATCGTATTGATTTGTGCGTCCTCGTAATCCAAGACCGATTTTTCAGTTGGTGGATTTGATCATTCGTAAGACATGTGGGTATTTTATCTGATCTCGTTGCCACTAACCCTAGGCATGGTGGTTTTGACTCTCAAATACTTCCTGGGAGCTCACGTGCCTCGATACGTGTTTTTCACGGTGGGATACACTTGGTTTTGTTCCATTTCGATCATCATTTTGGTGCCGGCGGATATTTGGACGGTAAAATTTCTGCTTTCTGTATTTGTGGTGTTGACTTGCAGTTTTGGAGCTCTCCATTCGCCGCATTATTATGATTTTAATTGAACCCACATTTCAGTGAGTGTATGTAGGTTGCAAGGTTGCCTAATTTTATTATTTGTTGCAGACAATCATCGGTCATGGTAATGGAGGAATCTCTTTCTTTTGGAGTTTGTCATACTGGAGTACATTTCTCCTGACGTGGTATGACCTTTTCATTTATCTCTTATATTTTTCGGTATGGAATTCCATTATGTCCACGTATATGTTAGTCATTTTTCCATTGCCTTCTTAATGCAATCGTGGATTTCGCTAATATCCCAATCATAAGCAAACCGTTTTTGCCATGAGCAGGCTCGTGGCACCCCTTTTACAGGGTTATGAAGATGCTGGGGATTTTACGATGATGGAAAGATTAAAAACTAGTGTTCAAGTAAACCTAGTCTTCTATTTAATTGTGGGATCCATTGGTCTTTTCGGATTAATTCTTGTTCTTACTACGCACAAAGAATGGTTCGTTTCTGTATAGTCAATTGTCTTATTATCAGCCTATGTTATTGTTGGATTGTTTTAGCCTCTTATATAGATTGACTGTTAATGAGTCAGAATATTGATTTGGTTATCTTCTGGAAGAGCATGGTCCATTCAGTTCATCTTGCCTAAACAGTTAGCACATACTTTGTTAATTGTTGATCTCTTTACTGGCAGGATTGGTGGTAGAGGCATATTGGGCTGGGCAATGGCATGCTCAAACACATTTGGACTAGTCACTGGTGCATTTCTTCTTGGTTTTGGTTTAAGTGAGATTCCTAAAAGTATTTGGAAGAATGCTGACTGGACAAACCGTCTAAAGGCTCTGTCACACAAGATAGCCAAAATGGCTTTGAAACTTGATGATGCTCATCGAGACCTGTCGAATGCAATTGTAGTAAGTTTGTTTGATACAGATTGACTTTGAATTTATTTACACCTTATTCAGTGCCTTGGTTCACTTTTTACCCCATCAAATAATTAGGTTGCTGAGGCCACATCAAAGCAGATGTCAAAGCGGGATCCGCTAAGGCGTTATATGGGGATTATTGACAGCATGGTTGTGCTAATGGTACTTGCGTTTCTTGCACAATAGCACATCCTGATGAAGCTTTTAATGGTTAATAAAATGGGAAAACTAATCTCTTTTCTTCTTATTTTCATTGTGTAGTTCAAAGAAGATCCTTCTTTCAAGCCACAAGGTGGCCGGTTGGGGGAAAATGACATGGACTATGATGCCGATGAAAAATCAATGGCGACTTTAAGGCGTCACCTCCGACGAGCGCGAGAGGAATACTATCGGTACAAAAGGTGTGACGATCTCGTATGTTACTATTATCAGGCTGATGATAGCTCCTCCTTGTTTATGGATTAATTTTATAATTTATTTTTCGTGGTGATTAATTCTTGGTTTGCTGCTAATTTTCATTTTGCAGTGAGTACATGACATATGTCACAGAGGCTCTTGAATTGGAAGATACAATAAAGAACTATGAAAGGCGCAGTATGACGGGATGGTTAGAACCTTTACTTTTAATTTTGGCAAAAAACTTAATTCACACCTGAGCATCTTGTGAAGAATTTTTAGGTTGCATCCCTATCATTACTAGATATCAGTGACATTCGATGACATAAAAACTGCAACTTAAGTCGTATATCTGGAATATATGCCTATCCAATATGTTTGCTCTCATGCTTCACAGGAAGTTTATCTCAAGTTTCAGGCAAGAACGCTCTGGTACACTCGGTTCCTTCCTTGACCGGGCAGGTAATCAGATTGTCGATTAGAATCTTCGTATGTGCACATTGATGTTGTTCAGTTCTGGCATTATTATTTATGGTATCGACTATGCCATGTTGTCGATGTATCTATCTGCATTGCTCCTTCGATCCAAATATCTCAGGATATGGTTTTTATATCTTGATGTTCAGAATTAATATGGCGATGTATCCTACAAAAGCAATTACAAAAGGTCTTGGCTGTGATTCTCGGTTGCATGTCGGCTGCAATACTCCTAGCAGAGGCTACATTGCTTACAAGCGGTGTTGATTTATCTCTATTTTCTATCCTCATAAAATCTGTAGGAAAGGATGAGGTTCTAGTGCAGGTAAATAGTCCCATATTTTTAGAAATATCTGTGAGGGTTTCCCTAGCTATAATGATATGCCAAAGATTCAGTTGACTGTGAAGATCAAAATAGTTTCAGATCAGTGCTTCATATTTCCTTTACAAACATTGTTATCTCATCACTTCTTATTATATCGTTCCAGGTCTTCTCATTTGTTCCTCTTATGTACATGTGTGTTTGCACATACTACTCTTTGTTCGAAGTTGGAAGGCTAATGTTCTACTCGCTGACGCCAAGGCAGACCAGCTCTGTCAGTTTGCTAATGATATGCTCGTAAGAACTTTCTTATTGTAGATTGTATAATTTGACGGTTCTATGAAGCTAATATCCGTTGTTAACTTTCCTATCAGGATGGTTGCTCGCTATGCTCCTCCCATTTCATATAATTTTCTCAATCTCATCAGTCTTGAAGGGGGAAAGAAAACTCTATTCGAAAGGGTTAGCTCTCTCTATCCTATTCTTAATCTCGTATCTTTTTTTTTTTTTTATGTTTTTTGGCACCTTTCGATAACTTTGCTGCCTATACATCCCAACTTGTGATTCTGAAAAATATTGCGGCAGCGCATGGGAAACATTGACGATGCTGTTCCTTTCTTTGGGAATGGATTCAATAGAATCTATCCTCTCATCATGGTAATCTACACGATCCTAGTGGCAAGCAACTTCTTTGACAAGATCATTAGTTTCTTCGGCAACTGGAAGATCTTCAGACTTAAGAGCGATGACGATGGTTTAGATGGGTTTGATCCATCGGGACTGCTTATACTTCAGAAAGGTTACCTACTGTCGTGCTGGCAATCGTGGTTTTTCAATTAGTTTAACATTATATTTATATATATTATCAAACTAACGGTTTCGTTCAACAGAAAGGTCATGGCTTGAACAAGGTCTTAAGGTCGGGGAACATGTTATTCCATTGGCTAGGAATTTCAATGGCATGTCTGTAGATCTCGAGACTGGTAACAACAGTAAGGTATGTATACAATCTTGCTGAATCTTCGTCCCTTCAATTGTCATCTGAAATTATCGACGGTGTTCGATTCTTTTCCCAGGATACTATATTAGTTGAAATGAAGTCTACTTCTGATTCGGCCAACGAAGACGTAAGGGAAAGTTCTTCGTTAAAAGATAGCACGCGAAGATATTCAGGGACAAAGGAAGCAGTGAGCAGCAAATACACTGCCTTGAGAGAAGAGAGTAAACTGCCAATGGAGGAGAATGTTTCATCTCCTAAAATCGGCGGCAGCAACAACAATGAAGTGCCGGCGGGTTTAGCCTCAAAATGGGCTTCAATGAAAAATGGTTTCCAAAATTTTAGAACGAGCTTGGAATCGAAGAAATTTTTGCCTTTGCGCCAAGTTCAGGAAACTAAACATCTAACTAGTGAGTCGTCTACCGAGTCCTTGGACGAAATCTTTCAGAGATTGAAACGTCCTACTGAAGAAGAAGATCATGGCCGTGATGATGATGAGAGATGACTTTGGGCTAGAATTCAGCTTATCATCACCATCATAGGACTCATCTTTGTAAAGCTACAAATTCATTTTTCATCCAATGGAATGCACCCATATATACACATAATTTTTGGGTTACGAATTTAACTATTATTATGTCGTTTGCCATGATTCTTCCGAGTTTCGTGTTCAGATGTAGGCCTGGGCTTTGGGCCGAATTGGGCCGGTTCCGGCGGTTCCGGTTCCGGTTCAACCGGTTCCGCCGTGGTACCGGTTCCGGTTCCGGTTTCGGGACCATTTTTCCGGGACCGGCCCAGAACCATACCTAGAACCCCCGGGCCTTTATTGGGCCGGTTCCAAAATCGGAACCGGCCCATTTAATTTTTTTTTTTTTTACTTTGAAAAAATTCTTTAGAAAATATCCAAAAATTTTATTAAAAAAAAAAACAAAAAAAAAGATAAGAAAAGTACAAAAAAATAAAAAAAAACTACCTAAAAAATACAAATAAAAACATAAAAGAAAGAAAAAAAATACCTAAACTAAAACTTAAAAAAAAGGAAAAAATATTCGAAATAAGAAAATACAATTTATTCGACTTGACTATTAACTAAGACGATGTTTGAGGCCTCTTCGTCTTCGTCCGAACTAGAAGAACTGAACTCGTCGATGGCGTTCTCCCGTCGGTTCTTCGATTCGGCCAAATACCAATCCTTCAATAAGGTTAGCATTGCGAGGGAAACCGGGCTAAGGCTCGCACGTCGGTCGCCGAATTCGTCCGGATGTAGAGAAGGCGGACTCGGAGACGACACTAGACGCTTGCACGGCTAAAACGTCTCGAGCGACGGCGGATAAAGTCGGATAGGGAGTCGCGTTCGACTTCCACCAGGCCAAAACGTCGAAGTCTTCAGGAGTCTGGAAGTTGTGGCTCAGGTACAGTTGGATCGATCTCGTTCGTGTTCGACCCCGACGCACGTGTTTTGGTCTTCGTCTTTTGTGCCTTCAATCTTCGTAGTAGTCCCATTGCGCCGCCGCCTCCTTCCGACGAACCGGCTTCGCTCGCTGGTACGGGTTGCTCCACACTGTGTCCCTGCTCAGCTGCGTAAACAGAAAAAAGTTCTTCGAGAGAAGTGTGAATTGACAACTTTTGGTCGTCCACTTTCTTTCCAAGAAACTGAGCATAATAATCGAAAAAAATATCGAAAGTATCAACACCGCAACTAGGGTCGAGTAAGACAGACAAACCGTGGACTATTGGGATTGTTTTCCAATACTTCCTAAACTTCTGCTCCATGTTTTGGATGAAACCACCCAAGTATGGACTGTTGCGATACTCCACGAACTTGTAGCACATCGCGAAGAGGTTCGGGACGAATAATGGGGACGTCGGGTAGTGAACTCCGGAAAATTTCTCCGTAGCCTCGGCGAACACTTCAAGTATGGACACGACCAAACCTACAATATCCCAATCAAGTTGTCGTAATTCATACCTGGAGGTGTTGCCGACTGCGACCTCGTTCCAAAAAGGCGTCAACAAGTCCTTGTAGCGCATGAAGGTGCTGAGGAAGTGGTACAACGAGTTCCACCTAGTCGGGACTGGCAATGGAAACTTCTTGTACGTGAGGCCGGCGGCAAGGACGGTTTGCTTCCACGACGTTCCGTAGCGGCGTTCCCGAAGTAACTTACCTATTACCTTAAACTTTTCTACAATATCTCCCAAAATTTCGTCAAAAGCACATTGCACACACAAGTTAATAATATGGCAAGCGCACCTAGCATGTAATAATTTGCCGTCTAAGGGTAACTTAAGATGCCTACGAAGGATCCCTATCGCTACGTTGTTCGCGCTAGCATTATCTAAGGTGATAGACATAATTTTATCTTGAATACAATATTTATTAATGACATTCAACACATAGTTCGATATCGTAGTGGCGTTATATTGCGAATCTAGGGGATCTAGGGAAAGAATACGTTTTTGCATAGTCCATGTTTCATCTATCCAATGGGCGGTGACGACTAAATAAGATTGCGACGTAATATTAGTCCAAATATCGGTAGTCAAACTAATCCTACACGTAATGTTGGCTAAATGACTAATTAAGCTAGACTGATATTCCTTAAAAGTTTCTAAGACATATTTCCTAAGGGTTTTACGGGTCACGTTATGGAATCCGGGTTGTATCGTACTCGTAAATTCGATAAACCCTTCACTTTCCGCAATGCAAAAGGGTTCTTCACACATTACTACGAATTTAACTAAGGCTTTCTTAGAAATTTCCCTAGTAATAACAAAATTTCTACCCGTACCTACGTTTATTTGTTGTTGTCGGGGTTCGGTTCCTACCGGCTCTAGATCCTCCCCGAAGTTATGCGCCCTCTGGAGGTGTTTTTTTCAACAAGCCCGTCCCACCTTGATTCGGTCCGGTCCTAATTTGTAGGGATGGCGGCACATTTTGCAATATGCGGTACCTACAGAGGGATTATTTTTATCCATTTCTAAATCAAAAAAATTCCATACCTTAGACCGCCGACCACGCGGTTGTTGCTTCCTTCTTGTAGTCGCCGTAGAAGCTTGGCTCGGTCCCTCGTCGGTCGCCGCCGTCGGTTCCGGTACATCGGTCTCCTCGTCGGTGTCGGCATTCCCCCTAACGTATCGGCGTGTCCTAAAATCATAAAAACATCGTCGCTCGGGTTCGGGTTAAGATTTCTCGATGACGACGCCATTAGTACTTTAAAAATATCGAAAATAATAATTATATTGGTGTATAATAATAAGTGAGTGTGTGTAGTAGTGTAAATAAAATAATTATTATTGTTAATAATATTAAATATTAATATGAGGATGATTTTTTGAGAGTTTTTTGAGAGAGATTGGAAGAGATTTGGATGTAATTGTGAGTTAAAATGATTAAAATGAGGTGGTATTTATAGATTTTTTGTTTGGGGTTAAAAATGTAATTTTTAAAGTTTTAAAGAATAAAAAAAGAAATAGAATGGCCCGTTGGCCCAACGGCTTATAGCCGTTGGGCCGGTTCCGGTTCCGGTTCGGAACCGGAACCGGAACCGCGGATTACCGGAAACCGGTAACCGGAACCGGTAATCCGCTGTTCCACGGCCCGCGAATCGGCCCAGTTCAATTTATGGGCCGGTTACCGATTCCAGAACCGGGCCAACCGGTTCCGGTTTTGGGCCGGGTAAACGGGCCGGTTTGGGCCGGTTCTGGGTTGGACCGGCCCAAAGCCCAGGTCTATTCAGATGTAAAGGAAACCAACGAAACAGATAATGATGATGATGACGACGATGTATTGATATTCTGCACCAAAGTTGGGCCAACTCGCTAGATTAAATGTGCAGCCAAAGGTCAAATAATTAGGTATAGTGAGGGGGAAAAAAGGTCATTAAAGATGATGGCAGACGGTTCTGTGTGTCGGTCCCATTATGTACGTAATTGTCTCCGTGTAGGACCCATCTAACCTCTTGTTTTTAGTGTACGTATGTATATCTTTATCACATAATAATATTAACAACGACCTTTTAATTATTTACTAATACCATATGCTTGTACTTAAAATATACTTGTTTTAGCTTTGAAATTTATATTTTATGTTTAGTAAATAAAATATAATTTATATATATATATAAAAGAAACATAATGATTAGGGGTATAAGTATAACTAAAAATTGAGGGATTAAATGTGATAATTATTTAATTAATGAAATTAGAAATAGAGAATTTAAATTGTAAATATTTTACGGAGTTAATAGTCCAACCCTCGATATATAATAGTATACATGCGTCTCGTGTGATGTCATGCCAATGAGGGTTGACTGAGTAACTGACAACGACTTCTTAATTAATATTTTCAACTGGGTTGGGCCCAGCCCAAAGAATCCGAGGCCTCGACTCGACATTTGTTTTCTTTAAAAAAAAAAACATATTGTTTTTACATAATAAAATAAACTCAGATGTTAGCGAACACTCTTTTAGTGGTGATGAGACTAATGAGCTCACGATTTTTAAGACTCGTCTATAAGCATTGGAAGAAAACCTCGGATCAAGAGCTGTAAATGGTATCAAAAAGAAGATTTCATCTTTGGTTATATGGCAACAAGGCCCTTATTTATATGTAAATATTACACTACAACGCAACGTCATGTAGAATTTGAATAAAATAAACCTTTTGATTGTGACCTTGTTGTCATTTTCCATTATTTTTTCCCGAAAGTTATTATTATCAATATGCTCCAAGATTTTCAATTAAAGTGTCCCCACTATATAAAGAAAAATGGATTGTGAAAGCAAGCAACTTGTAGACGTGGTTAATCCCTCTCTCTGTGTGTGTGTGTGATATGTATGGATATATATAAATGTGTCGCTTTTGCTTATCGTCACAAGTAATCCTAAATAGAAAAATCGTTGTAACCGTATATCTTGACCAGCAATGGATGACAAACTATTTCTTAATGTTGACCTTTTTGGTCCGTATATGTTAGAGAGTTTTGATGAACGATGTAATTGTAATGACATTAGGTCTATAAAATAAGCAATTCGATTTGGGATAAATAAAATGTCTAAGTTCATGTTAATATTCAACCATGCATTGTTTGTGAGCTATAAAATCGATTAAGTGTTGAATATTTTAATTGCGTGTGATTCTGTGATGATTTGATGGAACTAAGTGATCGCATGTTATAGACAGTCCATGAGATAGGATATATCGTACTGTGCTATATATGGAAATAATGCATGAGATATCCTACTGAGCTATATATGGAAAATATGCTGTTTATATATGGAAAGTGATATATCCGTTGATACTAGTTTATTCCTGGACGAAAATCACTTATGCGATTCTTTGCATGCTTTACACTGAATTTAATGTGCAATATTAAATTGATATCTTTCCTTATGTTGATTGGAATATTATATTTAGGAAAGATGTGATTTGATTTGATTGATTTTCTGGATAAGATGTTATATGCTATAAACGGATGTGATCTCTGAAATAAGGAAAGTTTGAGCCATGATTGATAAATCGTTTTAAGTATTCTCGGATCTGACTTCTGTGCTAAACATGGTAATTATACTATGAATTATACATAAAAAACGTGCTGATGTGATGCTATCTTATGTGCTACACTTGGAAAGAAAATCTGGATTGACTTAGTCTAGAAACAGATAGCAGGGAATCTCTTGTGGAAAATCCTGATATGGTAATTATATGCGAAATGCGTGAATATGCTTGAGAACGAAATTGACCTTTCTATATGGAATATAATCATGCGTAAATATGCTATATGACCGTTGTGATGATTTATTAAGAGCATGATTTATATGGTATGATTGCATGGAAACTATGCTTGATTAGGCAATTATTGTTTGATATGATTTTCCATGTGAAGTGCTATTTGAAAAGGATTATATATGAGCTGCACTTCATACTTTCGGAGTACTTAGATTTTGCGAACCTACGACTATAAGCGTACAAGAGAAAATTAAGCAGAAAGATACTGAAAGATTCCTGAGTTCCCACTTGTGATAGCTTTCTGCCTTACTGAGCGTTAATCTGCATATCCATCACTGAGCGAGTGATTTATCCGATATTCCATCATCCCCTGCCATACATTCTGTCTTCGGACGTGTTGTCTTCGGACGTGAGCAATACCAAGGAGGCAAGGTCGACGTTTACGCACACGTGAAGGGAAGGACAAGTCCGGGGGCCCTTCGGTAGCGAGCTGTGTCTGTCGGGATCAAGGAGATTCCGAGGAACGAAACTCGGCGTGTGGTAACCTAGTAGTTGCTAGTGTTCGACTTGTTTCGGTTGTGTATTGGGCTAACCAATCAGTTTTGTATCCAGCTACGGTGCATTATAGTGATTGGTTAAACTCTTGGGAAGCAAATCCCAAGGAGAGGAGTAAACCCCAGTTGGGGATATAACCTCTATAAAAATCCTGTCTCACATTTACTTTTCAGTCATTTCTTTATCGCTGTGAGACAGACCCGACGCACATTCGACGTTACTAGGATATATCAGGCACTCGGCACAAACATCATTAGGCATATCTAAGTCACCACACTTAGTATTTGTGAAAAGAAGCAAAAATTTCTATAGGCCTAATTCACCCCCCCTCTTAGGCACATTTATATCTTCATTTGGTATCAGAGCGGGTTACTCAAACGACGGGCCTAACAAGCCTGAGTTAAAGATCTAATGGCTTCTTCGAGTTTTGATGTTTTTGCAGAGGGACAATCCCATTCCAGGCCACCACTCTTCGACGGGACAAACTACGCCATATGGAAAAATCGCATGAAGGAATTCCTGATCGCTACAGACTACGACCTGTGGGATATCATCGCAACAGGACCTTACATTCCCAAAAACGAAGATGGAACTCCAAAGAAAGGCCCTGATTACAATATAGCAGACAAGCGAGGAATCTCTCTAAATGCCAAAGCTAAGAACATGATAGCTTGCGCACTCACAAGAGAAGAGTACAATCGTGTGAGCTCATGCGAATCTGCCAAAAATATGTGGGACATGCTTCAAGTCACACATGAAGGAACCACTCGAGTTGTGCAAGAAAGGATAGCCCTCTTGACTCACCAATACGAGCTGTTCAAGATGGAGGACAACGAGACCATAAGCCACATGTATGCCAGATTCATGAACATCATTAATCAAATGTTCTCGTTGGGAAAGAAAATAGAAGACGGTGAGAAGGTGCGAAAAATCCTGAGATCTCTTCCTAGAGAATGGAATCCCAAAGTGACCGCCATCTACGAAGCAAAGGACTTGGACGAAATTTCAGTGTCAGAACTGATCGGATCTCTGACCACCTACGAGATGACTCAAATTTCCATCAAGGAAAAACCACCTGTCCGAAATCAACCAAACATCGCCTTCAACACTGAACAAGACAACGATTCTGAGGGCGAAGAAGAAGAAACTGAGGAAGACCTGATGGAACAGATCGCCATGCTAACCAGGAAATTCGATAAATTTCGGCTAAGAAGAAAATTCAAGGGAAACTCCAAGTTCCAGCCTAGGAACAAGGGAATATCGTCATCCCGCAACAATGTACAGAAATGCTTCAAGTGCAACATGCCAGGCCACTTTGCCTCAAACTGCCCGATGGAAAATGGTGACAGAAAGATAAAGAATCAGAAGGCCATGGTCACAAACCGGGAAGAGGCCGGGAGCGAAGAGGAGGAAGATCTCGCCTACATGGCCGCGGATGATGATCAGGTATCGGATTCATCCACTATTAAGAAAATATTATTTCTAAATGAATTATATGCTAGGCAAGATGAATCTCATGATAACGCTTCCTCAGCCCTTGAAGTAGATGAAAAAGAAGAGATGTTTGAAATAATTCAAAATGCAGAAAGAAGGATTAAGTCACTTAACTCACAAGTGAAGGGTCTAATTAGGCAACGAGATGAAGTAGCTAGAGAGAAGCATCAAACGGATCTAGAAAATGAGCGCCTGAGAACCGAGCTAGAAACTCTTAGGAAAGATAAAGGCTTGTGTAATTGCGAGAAAACTAGGGAGCAAAAGAATATATCTAGAGACATGTCCGCTCTTAAGGATTTCTTAGAAGAAAAATCTCGTACCAATGTTAGATTTCTTGAAGGACAACAAAATCTTGATATGTTACTTAGTATTCCCGCACAAATCGGGAAAACAGGATTAGGATATTCCACAACACATGAACATGCTGCACCTCCACAAAACGTTAGGAAACCTAAATGTTTTTCATGTGGTCGTCTTGGTCATTATGCTAACCACTGTTTCTTGAAGAAAGCTGATAAATCTAGATATGTCTGGAGACCTAAGAAAGTTCCTGAAGTTTCTAACTCTGGCCAGCCTGTGACTGAGAGATCACTGCCTGTGATACATGATATACCACGTGTTAACAGGAATTACTTTGCTGCTAACCATTTAGGACCCAATCAAAATTGGGCACCTCAGAAAAGAACTGATTCATGCAGGTACAAAGAAGAAAATCCAGTAAGAAGAACAAGTGGTACCTCGACAGTGGGTGTTCCCACCATATGACAGGTGATATCAGTAAGTTTGTGTCGGTGAAAGCGTATGATGGAGGATATGTCTCCTACGCCGACAACACAAAAGCTAAGGTTATAGGAGTTGGAACTGTCGGTAACACTTTACATACTACTATAGATGACGTATGGTTAGTTAAGAATCTAGAACATAATCTCATTAGTAGTAGTCAACTATGTGACAAAGGTCATACGGTCACGTTTGAAAATGATAAATGCGTTGTTAGAAATGAAAATAAGGTATTGTTTAGTGCATCTAGGGATAGAAATATTTACTGTATTACTCTGGATGATATTACTGACCAGAATGTCAAGTGTTTAGCAGTGACACAGGATAACACCTGGTTATGGCACAGACGCTTAGGACATGCCAATATGGAACTACTGTCTCACCTGACGAGTAATGCACTGGTACGAGGTATTCCCGACATAAAGTTCGTCAAGGACAAAACATGCAAGGCGTGCCAAATGGGCAAGCAGACCAAGACATCGTTCAAAGCAAAGAATGTGATATCTACATCCAGACCTCTGGAACTGCTGCATCTCGACCTTTTTGGTCCGGTTCAGACGATGTCTCTGCGAGGTAAAAGATATGCCTTTGTCATCGTTGATGATTACTCCAGGTATACTTGGGTGATATTCCTTGCACATAAGAGTGAGGCATTAGATAACTTTGCATCGCTAGTAAAGAGACTTGAAAATGAAAAAGATACGAACTTATGTAGGATACGAAGTGATAACAGTCTGGAATTTGATAGTAAATCGTTTGCATCATTCTGTGATCAGTATGGATATAGTCATAATTTCTCTGCTCCTATAACCCCCCAACAGAACGGTGTTGTTGAACGTAAAAACAGGGTATTACAGGAAATGGCTAGATCTATGTTACATGAGTATGATATTCCTAAACAGTTCTGGGCGGAAGCCGTTAGTACAGCCTGTTACGTGTCTAACCGTATCTTCCTTAGGCCGATATTAAAGAAGACTTCTTATGAAATTTGGCATGGTAGAACTCCAAATATAGGTTACTTTCATGTGTTCGGATGCAAATGTTTTATCTTGAACGATAGAGATAAGAGAGGAAAATTTGACTCTAAGGTTGATGAAGGGATATTCCTTGGTTACAGTCTTACGTCTAAGGCATATCGTGTTTACAATAAAAGAAAACTGACTGTTCAGGAATCCATACATGTTACTTTTGATGAGATGCCTAACGCAGATGCTACTGATGAGGAAGGTATAGATTTGCCTTGTGCAGAATTGCAGGATATTAAAGACAGTGAGGAAGATATTCCTAAAGATGAAAATGCTGAAACAGTGGAACCAGAAGCTGGAGAGCCGCAACCTAGAAAATGGAAACATGCTTCCAGTCATCCAACAGATCAAGTGATAGGAAATATCAGATCTGGAATCAAAACTCGAGCAAGTGTACAAAATCAAGATACGGAGGAATCTCATGATGTACTGCTCTCAATGATGGAACCAAAGACAGTCCATGAAGCTCTAGATGATATATCATGGGTCTCAGCCATGGAAGATGAGTTATCTCAGTTCGAAAAGAGCGAAGTGTGGACACTCGTAAAAAGACCAGACGATAAATCCATCATAGGAACCAAATGGGTCTTCCGCAACAAACTCGACGAACACGGTAATGTCACAAGAAACAAAGCGAGGTTAGTTGCAAAAGGTTATTCCCAGGAGGAAGGTATTGATTTCGATGAAACCTTTGCACCGGTAGCTAGATTAGAATCTATACGTGTCTTACTTGCATATGCATGCTTTAAACGTTTTAAACTTTTTCAAATGGACGTAAAAAGTGCATTTTTAAATGGTTTTATTAATGAGGAGGTTTATGTAGAACAACCACCGGGCTTTGCTAGGGAAGATTTTCCAAATCATGTTTTTAAATTAAATAAAGCATTATATGGTTTAAAGCAGGCTCCTAGGGCATGGTATGAAAGGCTAAGTAAGTTTCTGATTAACATAGGATTCTCGACTGGAACTATTGATAACACGCTGTTTATTAAGTATGAAGGTGATCACATGATACTGGTCCAAATTTACGTTGATGATATCATATTTGGAAGCACTAATATCCTTCTCTGCGAGGAATTTTCTAAGTCTATGCAGAAGGAATTTGAGATGAGCTTAATGGGTGAGCTGAACTACTTCCTCGGGTTGCAAATAAAGCAGCTTGACAATGGAACCTTCGTATCCCAGACGAAATACAGCAGGGAATTACTGACAAAATTCGGGATGAGTGATTCCAAAGCGATTTCCACCCCTATGCATCAGACCACCAAAATAGACATTGATGAATCAGGTATACCAGTTGATCAAACACAATATCGAGGTATGATCGGAAGCCTTCTTTACTTAACTGCTAGTCGCCCTGATATCATGTTTGCTGTTGGTATGTGTTCGAGATATCAGTCTGACCCTAGGGAATCTCACTTGACCGCAGTCAAGCGGATACTTAGATATATCAAGGGTACTGTCAATTTTGGTCTATGGTACTCTTATACGGATGACTTCCCATTAATGGGATATTCCGACGCCGACTATGCCGGCTGTAGGGAAGATAGGAAAAGTACCAGTGGAACTTGCCAATTACTTGGGAATTCCCTGGTAACTTGGTCTAGTAGAAAGCAAAATGCTGTCGCCCTCTCCACAACCGAAGCTGAATATATGGCCTTAGGAAATTGTTGTCAACAAGTTCTTTGGATGAAACAAACTCTTAGTGACTTTGGATTAGGTTATGACAAGATTCCTATTATGTGTGATAGCACTAGCGCTATTAGTATTACTAAGAATCCCGTGCATCATTCTCGTACTAAGCATATTGAGGTTAAACATCATTTCATACGAGACCATGTTCAGAAGGGGAATATCAGTGTGGAATTCGTAGGAACAAATGATCAGCTTGCTGATATCTTCACGAAACCCCTAATTGAGGCAAGATTTTGCAACATCCGTGATCGATTGGAAATCATCGAGCTAAATAAGGTTAGTAAATCTGCCTAATTATGCTATTTGCCCTAGATCATTCTATTTTAGGTAGAAATTCGTAGTTATCTTAATCTAGGACATTCTTTCGGCCGTCGACTATTTTCGGATCTTATTGTCCTTATCATTAAGTGTCACTTTAGTATTTTAGGAAAAGATTCATAGTGATCCAGCGTAAGGTTGTTCTTTTAGTCACCAATGCTATTTTAGGAATCTTGAATCTCCAAATCTCACCTTAGGATGTAACTGCGATATTTTAGGAAGAACTTCATAGAGATATCATTCCAGCCGCGCAGTTATTTTAGGAATTTCGGATCCTTTAGATCTTATCTTAAAGTGTGATTATATTAGGAAGAAATTCGTAATTATCCTACCTTGAGACTTCTTTTTCAGCCGATAAATTATTTTAGGAATGTCTGATTTTCTGGATCTTAAAATGTGATTAAGTTATATTAGAAAGATATTCGTAGATCTCTTTTCAGCCGCTAAGTTATTTCAGAAAATTTGAATCCTTCTTATTCAGCCCTAATCAATCTTTTCCTTATTTATGAGATTCCGTCCATTCACTCTGAGATCCCTGAGCACTGATTGACAGTTTTCACTTTCTTTTTGAAATCCAAAATTCGGTTTGAAAATCATATCTTCTTAATTCTACTTACGCCAAGTTTATCCTATCTCATCTTTGGAAAACTATATCTCTTGGATAATTGCCCATTTTTAAATGAGATCACTCGATACTTCTTCCTTCCTTACCTCAAAATTCGAACTTCACGGTTTCTCTTCTTGAAAATCGTCTAAGTTATACTCCAGCTTTTAAGAGTTCTGATCAGATCACAGGGAGCTGAACAAGTCTGTTATATCTGCCAGATCTAATGTGATTCCAGCCTTGAGAATGTTTTCTGATAAGTTATTCCTTCCTTCCTTCTCATTCTTCTTAGTTATTTTATGCTAAGTTTTCAGCCTTAAAGCCTTAGTATATTCCTTTTTGATGCTGAAGGGGGAGAAATCTGAGTAATTAATGATATAAGGGGTCTAAGAAATGTCCTTGATATTCGAAATGATTTGTGTGCGATATTCCTTTTATGCGCCTACGATATATCTTAGTGCTTGTGTGTGCTGACTGAATTTGCATGAAAAATAGCTGCATATTCGAAATGATTTGTGTGCGATATTCCTTTTATGCGCCTACGATATATCTTAGTGCTTGTGTGTGCTGACTGAATTTGCATGAAAAATAGCTGCACTTTTGATATATCTGTATGCAAAGGGAGCATAATGGTATGTGAATTCTGACTTTTGCCTATATGATTTCTATCTATGCTCTAAGTGGAAATTTGAATTTATGCTATGGACATTTGGAATAACCTCATATAGACAGGGGGAGCAAACCGATGTAGCTTGGTAGAATTTCTGAACATCAATAATATGGTTGCTCTGGTGCTTAAACGCCTTACATGGAATATCTGCATATGTGATATGGAATATGTGCACTCACGAATGGAATAGCTGCACTTTTGATATATCTGTGATGCCTTTATACTGCGATGCGTGATCTTATGCTCTGTTACAGTGATGCTTTGATACTTATCTGCGCTAATTAATGTTTGTAAGATTTCTTGATAAGTGATAAGTGTCTGCTGCGATGATTATCTGCTGCTTGAATCATGTTTGGAAATTGCGCACTTAGGCAGGGGGAGCACACTTACGGGTAACTTAAAATTTTGCATCCACGATATATCGTTAGTATGACATGAGATATCTGCACTAGACAGCGGGAGCAAATTCATTCATGATATATCTTTGCATGTCATATAGATAACTGCACTTAGGCAGGGGGAGCAAATATGTATCATATGCGATTAGGAAGTATCATATGCTCTGCTTTGTGATTACGGAACACTTAGACATATGCGCTAGGACTTGCATTATCGAATATGCTTACTTGCTTCCGTGCTGCATCAATTACATGTCATCATCAAAAAGGGGGAGAATGTTGACCTTTTTGGTCCGTATATGTTAGAGAGTTTTGATGAACGATGTAATTGTAATGACATTAGGTCTATAAAATAAGCAATTCGATTTGGGATAAATAAAATGTCTAAGTTCATGTTAATATTCAACCATGCATTGTTTGTGAGCTATAAAATCGATTAAGTGTTGAATATTTTAATTGCGTGTGATTCTGTGATGATTTGATGGAACTAAGTGATCGCATGTTATAGACAGTCCATGAGATAGGATATATCGTACTGTGCTATATATGGAAATAATGCATGAGATATCCTACTGAGCTATATATGGAAAATATGCTGTTTATATATGGAAAGTGATATATCCGTTGATACTAGTTTATTCCTGGACGAAAATCACTTATGCGATTCTTTGCATGCTTTACACTGAATTTAATGTGCAATATTAAATTGATATCTTTCCTTATGTTGATTGGAATATTATATTTAGGAAAGATGTGATTTGATTTGATTGATTTTCTGGATAAGATGTTATATGCTATAAACGGATGTGATCTCTGAAATAAGGAAAGTTTGAGCCATGATTGATAAATCGTTTTAAGTATTCTCGGATCTGACTTCTGTGCTAAACATGGTAATTATACTATGAATTATACATAGAAAACGTGCTGATGTGATGCTATCTTATGTGCTACACTTGGAAAGAAAATCTGGATTGACTTAGTCTAGAAACAGATAGCAGGGAATCTCTTGTGGAAAATCCTGATATGGTAATTATATGCGAAATGCGTGAATATGCTTGAGAACGAAATTGACCTTTCTATATGGAATATAATCATGCGTAAATATGCTATATGACCGTTGTGATGATTTATTAAGAGCATGATTTATATGGTATGATTGCATGGAAACTATGCTTGATTAGGCAATTATTGTTTGATATGATTTTCCATGTGAAGTGCTATTTGAAAAGGATTATATATGAGCTGCACTTCATACTTTCGGAGTACTTAGATTTTGCGAACCTACGACTATAAGCGTACAAGAGAAAATTAAGCAGAAAGATACTGAAAGATTCCTGAGTTCCCACTTGTGATAGCTTTCTGCCTTACTGAGCGTTAATCTGCATATCCATCACTGAGCGAGTGATTTATCCGATATTCCATCATCCCCTGCCATACATTCTGTCTTCGGACGTGTTGTCTTCGGACGTGAGCAATACCAAGGAGGCAAGGTCGACGTTTACGCACACGTGAAGGGAAGGACAAGTCCGGGGGCCCTTCGGTAGCGAGCTGTGTCTGTCGGGATCAAGGAGATTCCGAGGAACGAAACTCGGCGTGTGGTAACCTAGTAGTTGCTAGTGTTCGACTTGTTTCGGTTGTGTATTGGGCTAACCAATCAGTTTTGTATCCAGCTACGGTGCATTATAGTGATTGGTTAAACTCTTGGGAAGCAAATCCCAAGGAGAGGAGTAAACCCCAGTTGGGGATATAACCTCTATAAAAATCCTGTCTCACATTTACTTTTCAGTCATTTCTTTATCGCTGTGAGACAGACCCGACGCACATTCGACGTTACTAGGATATATCAGGCACTCGGCACAAACATCATTAGGCATATCTAAGTCACCACACTTAGTATTTGTGAAAAGAAGCAAAAATTTCTATAGGCCTAATTCACCCCCCCTCTTAGGCACATTTATATCTTCACTTAAAATAAATCAAGGAAAATGGCATAGGAACACGTTATCGATTATCTATTAAATTGGTCAAAAATATATGAAGTTTAATAACTTAACTAATTGCTGTAATAATCTCTTTTTATTGAATCCACCTTATGACAAGATACGATAATTAATAAATGGAGGCATACGTCTTTATGCATGGGTGGGAGATCAAAGTGTGCCTATATGCAATAAGAAAAAGAGATAACAAAGGTAAAGCTCCACTAACTATGGTGAGTGAACAAAGTGGAGCATGCCACCTTATCTTGGAACTAGCTACAAAGTATTTAATAGACATATGTTATAAAAGTTGTAAGAAACTATAATATATTGTACCTTTTTAATATAATAGCATGGTGCATAAGTCCTATTTATTTAAAAAAAATGCCATAAAATCGTAGAGGATAAACATCACCAATCACAAAAAACCAACACCAAAAGAAAAAAGTGACCGCAAAGTCCCATAATCGACCCTTTCTTTCTTTATTACCTTTTTTTTTATCGTGGATGATGCATAAGAATATAGTAAAAGGATTGATTTGGAATATATTATTTTTATGATTATATAAGAGAAAAATAAATATTAACTGAAATTCTTGGCTTGTTCCTGTTCGGTAGTTTTTTAATTGTTGTGTATATAAAAACTATTGATGGTCATAATTAACACCATCCCTATCACATTTTATTAATAAGGGATACGTAATATCGAATATCAAATATATCGTGCCATCGATCGTTTTCTCAAGACCCACCGGCCACCACACCACCTATATGAAATAGACTACAACATTTTCTTTCACAAATATATTATGTATAATACCATATATCTACACCTACAAATTACAATTCTATTTATTTTAGATAATTCAATTCCTATCAAGTCTATGTCTTCTACTCTTGCTGTTACCTTACCCCCACGTGAACTCTGAAACTCTTACACACACGCATACGATATGTCCTGAAATTTCAGTGACATTTTTAAGTTCACATTATACATTAACTAACTTGCAAAATAGATATTACTATACAAAATTGTCTTTGATTTCGTCCCTAAATCAAGAATTTATTCATTCATTTATTCAATTTTATCCTCACAAAGGGACTGAGGGGGAGATATAGATCTCTTTAGTTCCACTCTTCAGAGCAATACCAAGGCAGAGATGGCGCTTGATCATCAGAAAACAAGTTAGTACACGACTCTTCTTCATGTCCGAAGAAGTTGTGCTCCTCAATCTGATGATCATAGCTCTTACTGAAAATATGACCGTTAGGATCTCCATTGCTAATAACACCTGCACTTTCCTTTGAAGAAGATGGAGATGATGATGACTGCAGCAGATTCATGCTCATCGAACAATTAGCAGCAGTGATGGCTCCGCTGTGTAAATCCAAGAGCTGTTGATGAGATGGGCTGCTTCTACCATTGTTTGTCCGATGATGATCTTCGTTCAAGATTGCACTTGAATCACTGTCGTAAGATTTATCTTTATTGAACTCATAAACAAGAACCATCGATGGGCCACACAAGATTTCACTCATATCCTCAGTTTTCATCGTCTCTTCAAGAATCATAGCCGACTCAAGATTGGGTTTTTCTTCGGCATCAGACACAATCTCTTCTTCTTCCTCCTCCTCTTCTTCTTCTTTAGGTGAAAGTGAAACTTCGCTGTTCCCATCATCGCTTGCAACCTTTGACCTCAGCTCCTTAATCTATAGATGGGCAGAGTTACTAACGACATGGTAATAAATGAACCATATGTAATGTACAGAAAAGACAGACCTCTATGAGTAAAGCTTCATTATCGCGTTTGAGTTTTTCATAATCAAGCTTGAGCTCGTCGTAGCTGTTCTTAAGAACGCCATAATCTCTTTCCAACTGCTTCGTTTTCCACCTCGCTCGGCGGTTTTGAAACCACACAGCGACTTGTCTAGGCTGCAAACCAAGCTCTTGAGCAAGCTTCAGCTTTCTCTCGGGCTCAAGCTTGTTCTCCACCTCAAAGTTCTTCTCTAGTGCTTTGACTTGGTCTATGCCTAGCCTCCTTTTCTTCTCAAGGCCCGAGCCCGAGCCCGACTCATCAACAGAGCAACCTTCCTCTTCTAAGCCATCCAAAACGGTCATCTGAAACTCCCTTGTGTACATTGCTGTGGTGTTGTTCACTTGATCATCTCCATCTGCAAAATAGGATAAAAAGGAGCTTTCTTGGTATAATGATGGAACAAGAAAACATCAGATATAACTTAAGTTGTAATAAAATGCACGAGTGAGACTGATAAATGGTATAACTTGCTTGTAATCATCTTAGCAATCACCTGTAGAATTGGGGCAGAGGGACATCATAGCACCCAAAGAATTAGAGCTGCTACGTCTCTTCATTGACTAGTGAGAGCAAATGATACAGTTCTTGATAATATATATTTATATGCAGACCCTTCAAGAAAAGGAATCAACTTGGCAAGAGGACAGTTAAAATTTCATGGCTCAAAAAGACAATCCAATCAAGAGGCAGGGACAGCTTTGCTAGGATGTAATGGAAATATCATCACAGTGAAAAATTTCATTTTTTGTTTTCTTCAACAACACTTGCTCGAATCTGCCCCCACTAACCCACAAAACTAAGCGTTTTCTTTCAGATGTTTTCTTTACATGCTGGTGATGGTTGCTCTACCAAGCTAAAGAACACAAAAATTGTTCTTTTTTGGTGTGTGTGTGTGTGTGTGCGCCATTAGCTCAATACCTTTAAATAAAACCGAAGGGGTGTGACGCACATGGTTAAAATCTTACCAGGGTTAGATATGTGTTCTAGAAATGGGATTTTTGGTTCAAGTTTCCACGGCATCAAATGAAATGAACACCAAATTCATGTCAAATGCAAATTTTTATTCTTCAACCTGGTAATGATAATAAATTTATTGCAGAGTTTCGGTCTCTAAAATTAATTATCATAATATCAAGCCTGATTTGATTAAATCGATTTTATACTATTCGTTATTTGTAGAATGTTTACCTACTAAATCCACGTCTTTAACGTTTGGTTTGCCAAAAATGGAAGAGAAGTTCTGTTCGTATTTGTTAGTACAGACACTTAAATATATTTATGATTCTATGCTTAATCGTGTATGAAATATATGAAGACAATTTAATTAGAAAATGGAAATGATACTAAATCGGTACTTTTTTTGAAGTTTAATTGAGTACTTCTCGTCAGATATTAAATGTATCTATCTACCTATAATTCTGTGCTGAAGGACCAATTGAAAATCAGGAGAATTAAATATTTTGTCCTTGAATTAATAAAGCAATATGATAGTACGTGACGCTAGGTTTACCTCGAGTAATTTTCTTACGGTAAAAGGATAAGTCGTACGCTACATACAAGATTATAGGGCCTTTTGAGTTCTACATGTATATAAATATAATTCATGCTGTGAGTTAATAATCCTATACTGTGATAAAATATACAAAATTATATATGAAAAATTAGGTGAGTTTGCAATAAATGTCTTAAACAAGTGGTTGCATGGGATGCATGTAGCGTCGATTGGAGATATGGGACATGATGATTTTTCTGATCAATTAAAATGCATTACATGACAATATGCAATTTCAATTCAATATTAGGTGAAATAAAGAAAGAACTTTGATAGGCTCAAAGTGACGGCTCCAATATATACCCTTCACTGTCTAAAGATCATCCAACTTAGATATCAGTATAATTATATATGATATCTATATAAAACGTTTGGGTTGCCACTTAAACAACTGCTGGCGATGATCTGATTATCGGATCCAAAATCATGAACAAGTGATATCATCCCATTACATATTCACTAAAAGAGTATAATCATATGTTGTCTCCCATATAATTGGTTCATGATAGAATGCATTGAATATTTCTTTCTAAGTTGGAAATTGATCGAATTATGGAAATTTTCTATGTGTCGAACTTTCCATAAGCAAACAATTATGTATTCCATTTTAAAGATACAGAAAGTTAGAAATAAACGAGTATTGCCGTACATATTGTATTAATGAGGAAGAAACAAATATAATGGACGCATTGGCTAGTCAACGCTTGAAGCCTTGTATAGTGGGCGTGCTTCTAGCTTGATTGAAAGGGCAAGCTAAAATATAATAATATATTTTAATTATACGATAAAATACATATACATATATAGATATAAAATGTTTAATTGAGAGTGACTTGAAACTTACGTATCCGTAGTGGTTGTGGGGAAAGAATTTTCAACCCCTTGTGTTTTTCTAATGGTAACGAGGAACGTAGATACTAAACTAGTTTTCAATTCAAAAGATCAGTTAAGCAAGATGTAAATAACTTTAAATTGTGAAAAAAAAAAAATTAGCATTTTTACGATCCAAGAGCATGCATATGAAAAAAGCTTATACTGATACGATATGTGGTAACTTTATTATAAAAGCAATAATTAGCCATACGTGGGCTTCTCTTTTTCTTTAAATTTTCAAGATAGAAAACCGAAGGTTTTGCAGCTTTAATGATAGAAATCCTCTTTTAAAAGCATGGGAAAAATAGCATCTTGATCATGATTTTGTTTTTCTATGGGTCCTTGGCAACGATGAAAAAGCATATGTTACATATACAGAATGACATAAATCGAGTTACTATATATCATATCTTATAGAACTGTAGCTCTCCTGTAATACTGCCACGTGTCCACTTTGTTTTTTCTTAAAAAATTAATATATTTTAAAAATCATAACTCACGTTCGCCAGTAAAGGAATTAAAATAACTGAAATTCCCACCTGAGAAAATGGGGAAGATATGCGAAAGAACGACAAAATCCTCTGCGATCCCCTTCTTCACATTGCCGCCGTCTCAATCAGCGTCGGACCAGGCTCCATCTCAATCTCCTGATGTATTTTATGTAGGTGCGATCTCGATTGCGTCTCGGAAAAGACCGAAGGCAAGGAAGAAATAGAAAGCGCGAGCGGTTCGTGAAGAAAACTACATCTCCTCTGAGAAGTGAACTCGATTTCTGAACTGAAGAACCACTTCCCTGGTGATTTTGATTCGTTGAAGCATACGATGGAAATATCGCAATCGGAAATTCTGAAGATGTTGAGGCTTCATATAGTCGTCTTCACAAGCGACACGGTTACTTTTCCTCGATTATTGAGTCTTTCTCTTGGTTACTTTAGTGCGCCATCTCCATCTTTATATTTTTCTGCTTGCAGGCATTGATAATGTCAAAGTAATTTTTGAGGTGGGAAAAAGCGTTGGGCTCCTCAAAAAGCTGAGAAACTGATCGAATTTCATTGTGAGGTAGAAAAAACCATGAATAATTTTAAGTAGCCATTAGTCTTGGCTGGGAAATCCATGGTTTCAAGGTAATCTTACATCTACATGCGTCTCCTAAAGTACGACAAGTTATAACCGTGTTGGTTTATCCTTTGATTACGATTATATGATCTACAAGCAAACCTTTCTTGCTTTCGAGAATCAGATGTATGATGTAGAAATTATATCAAAGTTAAACCATAATTGTTCTTGTTGTAAAAGGACAGTATAAATAAAAGAGACACCAGGAATTTACGTGGAAAACCCCAAAGTCGGGGTGAAAAACCACGGGCAAGGTAAGGAAATTTTACTGTGGGTAATTTAGGAGTTACAACTCTCTACTGTAAGGAGAACACTAGCTCTATCTCTCTTACAATAGGAGACTCACCAACTCTCTAAATATTTTTCCTCACAACACTTGTATATACTGAATATAAGAAGAAGTTATTGTTTTCGATGATTTACAATGACTTATAGCTAGCCTATTTATAGCTGAAGGTTTTAGGCTCGGGCGAATCAGAGCTAGCCGCGTAGCTAGACACGTGGACGAACCAGAATGAGCCGCGTAGCTATATACGTGGACGAACCAGAATCAGCCGCGTAGCTATATACGTGGGCGAACCAGAATCTGCCGTGTAGCTATATTACGTGGACGAATCAGAACCAGCCACTTAGCTATGCTAAGTGGCCAAATAGAAATTTTACAACATTTCTCCCACTTGAAGATTTGATCGAGACTCGATCAATCTTCACATATGTTCTGTCAAAACCACAAGAGGAACGGCACCACATGAATTTGTCCACGTTGATTGATTTGGTCATGAAGTCGGCCAGATTATCGGCAGTGTGAACTTTTTGCATATCCACTGTTCCCTCTTCCACTTGTTCACGAACGAAGTGATATTGGACCCGGATGTGTTTGGTTCTTGAATGAAATGCTGGATTCCTTGCAAGATGCAATGCACTCTGGCTATCACAATAGAGAACAATATTCTCTTCTTTGTGGCCGAGTTCTTCCAGCAATCTCTTCAACCATATCGCCTCTTTACTGGCTTGCGTAGCTGCTACATATTCTGCTTCCGTCGTTGACGTCACAACAATCGACTGCAGTTTTGAGACCCATCTTACCGCACCGCCAGCAAGATTAAACACATATCCGGTTGTGGATCTGCTTTTATCAAGTTCACCTGCATAATCAGCATCAACATAACCGTGGACAGTAAAATTCGTACCTCCATAACATAACGCATGATTAGAGGTTCCTTTTATGTATCTGAGAATCCTCTTGACAGCACTCCAGTGCTCCCGACCGGGGTTGGACATGTATCGGCTCACCACTCCCACTGCATGGGCAATGTCCGGTCTTGTACACACCATGGCAAACATCAAACTTCCAATCGCGGATGCGTACGGCACTCGAGACATCTCCATTTTCTCATCTTCATTGGATGGACACATATCGGCAGATAACTTGAAGTTAGCAGCAAGAGGAGTGGATATTGGCTTGCTTTCTTGCATGTTGAACCTTCGCAAGACTTTCTTCAAGTAGTTCTTTTGAGAAAGCCAAATCTTCCTATTGCTTCTGTCTCGAGAGATTTGTATGCCAAGAATTTTGTTTGCCTGTCCCAAGTCCTTCATTTCGAATTCACCAGCGAGTTGAATCTTCAGATCATTGATACGATCTTTGTTGGGTCCTGCTACCAGCTTATCGTCAACGTACAACAGCAACATGATATAATCTTCAGAGTGAAATCTCTTGAAATACGCGCAAGGATCTGAATAAAGCCTGGTGTAGCCGAGACTCATTATGAATGAATCAAATCTCTTGTACCAGCATCGTGGTGCTTGCTTGAGCCCGTAAAGAGATTTGATTAGCTTGCAAACCAGATCTTCTTTCCCTTTTTCTTGAAAGCCTTCTGGTTGAAGCATATATATTTCTTCCTTCAGGTCGCCATGGAGAAAGGCCGTTTTGACGTCAAGTTGCTCAAGATGCAGGTCAAATGTGGCACACATTGACAAGACAACCCTGACTGTTGTAAGTCGAACCACCGGTGAGAATATCTCATTGAAGTCGATTCCTTCTTTCTGAGCGTATCCCTTTACAACCAGTCTTGCACGATATCGCTCTATCTGGTCATCACCATTCCGCTTGATCTTGTACACCCATTTGTTTCCAATAGGTCTCCTTTCTTGCGGTAATGGCACCAATTCCCATGTCTTATTTTTACTGAGAGCTTCCATTTCTTCTTGCATTGCTGAAATCCACTGACTCGCATCTGAACTCTTCAGTGCTTCTTGGAAAGTCGTTGGCTCTCCATCCTCAGTTAGAAAACAGTATGCAATGTTGCTCTCAGTATCATAATCTGAGTACCAAATAGGCGTCTTACGAATTCGTTTTGATCGCCCGAGGTTCGGTACTTCAGTTTCGACTGGGTTGAGCTCTTCGTGCGCTGGTTCGGCTTCAGAAGAATCATCTTGCTCCAATTTTCTCTTCGCCGGTGTTGGTGTAGTCTTTGTCATATTGCCATCATGGTTGACTTGCTCCTGGTCGCTATCTTCGAGAAAATTAACATCTCTGCTGATAACAACTTTGTGGTCACTCAGATCCCACAAACGATAACCCTTTACTCCTTCAGCGTACCCTAGAAATAGACATCTTCTGGACTTTGGATCCAACTTCGTCGTTTCTTGATTGTGGTACATCACATATGCAGGGCTTCCAAATATATGGAGGTTTGAATAATCAGCAGGTTTGCCAGTCCACATTTCCATCGGTGTCCTCATCTCTATAGCAGTAGATGGGGACCGATTCACCACATAGCAGGCAGTGCAGACTGCTTCCGCCCAAAATTCCTTGTCTAGGCTTGCAGTTCTCAGCATAGCCCTCGTTCTTTCCAACAAGGTCCTATTCAGCCGCTCTGCAACCCCATTTTGTTGTGGAGTATATGCCGTTGTAAACTGTCTTTTAATACCCGCACCTTTGCAGAATTCATTGAATTCCCTGCCATATATTCTCCTCCATGTCGGACCGCAGGCATTTGATCTTCTTACTGGATTCAAGTTCGACCCGCGCTTTGTATGTTTTGAAGGTAGGAAACACATCGTCCTTCTTCTTGATTGGATACACCCAGCATCTTCTGGAATAGTCGTCGATGAATGACACGAAGTAGTTTGCTCCCCCCAGAGATGTGACCGGTGCTTGCCAAACGTCAGAGTGCAGTAGTTCCAGAATTTCTTTACTTCTGAATTTTGACGGGCTGAACTTCGGGCGATGCTGCTTACTTACAATGCAATTCTCACAAAATGGTAGTGACACGATTGTGAGACCAGGAAGTAGATTCTTCTGGACAAGAATTTTCATGCCTTGCTCAGACATATGACCAAGCTTCTTGTGCCAAGTCATCGAAGACTTCTCGATTGAATTTGTAGTGGCCACAGAAGCTTGCCCTTCCTGCAGAGTTTCCCCCTTCAACATGTATAAGTTTGCAGCGATCTTTTCTCCCTTCATTATTATTTGCGCTCCTTGAAAGATTTCCATGACCTTGTTCTCCAGTTTAATTTTGAGACCAAGATCATCTAGCTGCCCCACAGACAATAGATTTTTCTTCAGACTCTCAGCATGTCGCACAGCTTGAATGGTACGGATGGTGCCATCGTACATCTTTAATTTGATCGTACCAATTCCTACGATCTTCAGAGGTTGATCATTACAGCTGTACACGAACCCTCCAGAGGTTGGTTTGTACTGATGAAACCATTCCCTTCTTGAGGTCATGTGGAAAGTAGCTGCGGAGTCGAGAAGCCACATATCGTCAAATCTTCCCTTTTCTCCGATGGTGGATGCAGCTTCACATACTAGAACAAATCCATTGTCTGGAGCGTTGACCACGTTTTCTTGAGCATTGGGGTTTCTGTTTAGACCCCAACAATCTTTCTTCATATGACCCTTCTTGCCACAGTGATAACATTTGATAGCCTTCTTATTTAGCGGGACCGATTTTTGACTCCCACTAGGACCACGTTCTTCATATCTGATCCGCTTTCGGCTCCCACTTGGACCACGTTCTCCAGATCTTGCCTTCGTCACAGTCAGCGCCTCTGCTTGATGGGGTGTAATCACCTTCTTCTCCGTGTTATTGCGCCGGTTTTCTTCTTCCAGAACAGCAGCAGCAACGTCATCATAAACAAGTTGCTCTGCAGTTTGGTTGTTGGTTAGACTAATGACGAGATGAGCATAAGAATCTGGCAGACTTGCAAGTAGGAGTTCAGCACGATCGCTTGACTCTATGTTGCAGTCCAAGTCTTTGAGTTGGCCAAACAGAGTAACCATTTTGTTGATGTGCTCTGTTGCTGAAGAAGATTCATCCATCTTTAGAGCATATAATTTCTTCTTCAAGAAAATCCGGCTGTGAAGCGACTTGGCTTGATATAGCTTATCAAGGTGATCCCAGATTTCCTTTGCACTAGTTTTCTCCACGACGCTCGACAATATATCATCTGCTAATGCGAGATGAATATTGGCAGTAGCCTTTCCATCAATCTTCTTCCATTTGGCATCACTTGTAATTCTTTCCGGCCTGCCAGTGATACCTTCCAGACAATTTTCTTTGAGCAAAATTGCCTTGACTTTTACCTTCCATAGGGAGTAATTTTTCCCGTTGAATTTCTCAATCTCATGCTTAGCTGCCATTTTTTTTTCTCTCTTTTTTTTTTCTCTCTCCCTCAGAAACTTTAATGGATGAATAGTAATAATCTAACAAACTTTCTGATGTGGAGGATCCAATATCATTGGCAACCACAGAGCATACGGTAAGTAGATATTATAAACATCCAGCCAAAGCTCTGATACCACTTGTTGTAAAAGGACAGTATAAATAAAAGAGACACCAGGAATTTACGTGGAAAACCCCAAAGTCGGGGTGAAAAACCACGGGCAAGGTAAGGAAATTTTACTGTGGGTAATTTAGGAGTTACAACTCTCTACTGTAAGGAGAACACTAGCTCTATCTCTCTTACAATAGGAGACTCACCAACTCTCTAAATATTTTTCCTCACAACACTTGTATATACTGAATATAAGAAGAAGTTATTGTTTTCGATGATTTACAATGACTTATAGCTAGCCTATTTATAGCTGAAGGTTTTAGGCTCGGGCGAATCAGAGCTAGCCGCGTAGCTAGACACGTGGACGAACCAGAATGAGCCGCGTAGCTATATACGTGGACGAACCAGAATCAGCCGCGTAGCAATATACGTGGGCGAACCAGAATCTGTCGTGTAGCTATATTACGTGGACGAATCAGAACCAGCCACTTAGCTATGCTAAGTGGCCAAATAGAAATTTTACAACAGTTCTTTGTAGCAAATTTAGAATGTTCTGCATGTTTCCTTTTTATTTGAACACGTCGTAGTTTCACACAATTGCATTACGTAAGTGGAAAATGGTATTTATTTATTTTCTTTGGTTCAGTCACACAGTGGCATTGACAGAGAAGGGTTCGGAGGGGATAATCTTGAAGACGATGGGAGATGCATCAACAAGACAGTGACATTTGTTGAACGGCTCATTTTTTTCCCGTCATTTTTCCTTTGTGTATGAAATTTTCATTTTGCTTGGGATTATGTAATGCTCTTTATTCAGCGAACAATTGTAGGGTTTCATCAAATTATAGCAATCCAAATTCCAATTCACTTGCATGACACTTGGGAACCTCAAGATGAAGGGCTTCAGATGCAAGTGCACATCAAACTTGGTGAACATCGAACGAGGATATTGAAAACCTTTTATAATTTAATAGTTAAATGCCGTAAGAATTGCTGACTTTGAAGAATTTATTGGGTTCTACTGCACTTTTCTTTCTAATAACAGTCTTGAATTCCCTTCTGAGGATTGTCTGATTGTTGGTGGAATCAATGAGTTGCTGCACAACAAAAAAATTAGATGAGAAAGGTTGTACGGCATTATTTATTATTTGAGACTCTTCTGCAGTCTGCACACATGTACGCTGTTTTTGTTGATTGTTCACCGTGTGTATGCGTTTGCTTTCGTGCGTGCATGATTGTGGATTTGTGTCTTTGTTCAACTAAATTCTTTACTTTCGATCTCTCTCTCATTGTAATGCACCAAATTCAAATTTAGTGTGCGTGCGTGCGTGCCTTCGTTTTTTGTGCATGTTGCTTATGTTTTACTCTGGGTTGTTAATTCCAGTTGGTTAGGGCTTTTACGGCTGTTTTGCTTATGTACTACTTTCTTTCGATTGAATGCGTTGATTTTGTTATTTATTATTTCTTCTACAGGATAAGAAAATCTTTACCATTGGCCTCCCCATAAGTATTTTGGGGAGGAGTTTTTGTGGTGTTAATTGTTACCTAATTGATGTGTATGACCCTTCCATTTGCATCTTACATGTGAAATAAGGCTTATGTCGTTTGCATCTTACATGTTGTTGTGTTGTTTTGATGGGTATCTTGAACTTATGGTTTACTCTTTGTGTGTTCGAATTTAAATCTGTTTTTGGTTGGTGATATATATGTATGAACTTTGTAAAATGTGCAACTGTTGGAAGATCTTTTGAACAACACCCTAACTTCGAGTTAATAAAGGTAGAAATTTACATGAGATCATTTGAATTCCTAAAACTAAATTACGATGCTATAATGGTATAACAATTCGTGCACCAAAACTTCTTGTCTTTCATCAAGAAGCAACATAAGACCAAGATATCCTATCCTCTTTTCCGAAAATCCCGACAGCACGATTAGCTTAAGGCATTCCATTTGACCAAAATGTGTCGGGTAACCAAGCATGTGAACGAACATGAGCTTCGCCATATTACGATGCCTAAAAATTGATCGTTCTCACTAATAGAAGCTCGAATCGAAGCGCATTCTTTTTCTTACAACTGCACGCTGATTACATAAGCGAAAATGTGTCTTATTCACGAACAACAATTAGAGCTATTACATTTCTATTGTTGATCTCAGACCAACAATTTCTATCCTCTATTAACATCAGGAACATTACACTCACACTACAAAATATGTCGGATTAGCGACACGCACAACCGTAGCTTTTTCGTCGCTAAAACGAGTTAGCGACGGCATAGCGACGGAAGTAGTCCGTCGCTAAATCGTTGTCGGAAAAATTGAAATGGTCGCAAAATCCGTCGCTCACTTAGCGACGGAATTTTACGACGGATAAGCCATTGCAAAACAGAAAAATTAAATTAAAAAAAAAACTTCCGTCGCAAAACATAAATTGAAAAATAAAAAAAGCAGTCGTCGGATCGCGTTGCCGGGATCCTGGCGGCCACATCAACCCAAGCACCACCGCAGTCGTGGCCGTCCCGTCGCCTTCGCCGCCCGGCACTGCGATGCCCAGCAGCCCGTCGCTGCCCATTGGAACTCCACGTCCGTCTCCATCGACACCCAGATCTAGCCGTTGCCGACGCCGCCCAACATTGGAACGCCCAGATCTAGCAGTTGGCGACGCCTCCAAACACTGGAATGCCCAGATCCGGACGTCACCGCCCAACACCGCCGCGCCCAACACCGCCACGCCCAGCTCTGACCGTCGCCGTCGCCGTCGCGGACCAACATCGATAATCCCAAACCCGGCTGTCGCCACCGCTGTCACGCCCCGACCCACGTCACTGGTGCGACAGCCGCCGCGTTTATAAATAAACGCAAGGCTTAGATATCAACTCTTTTATCGTAGAATAACAAGAAACCCGAGAAAGAAGGCAAAGAACATATTTATATATATATCAAGGATGTGTTTATTCAAAATATCAAAATATCACGACATATCGATCAACGAAGGAATACATGTACAAACAAAATTTCCTTCCAAAAATATTCCCGCCAATGGATCCAACACCAAAAGAAGATACTATACCCAAAGTGGAAGAGATTGCAGCGGAACGATATCAAAAGGCAACCTTCGATCAAAAGATATCAACAACCTAGAAAGGAATATATATATATATATATATATATGTGGTGAGCGAACCATAAGCTCAGTGAGAAGATAATACAAATACACCTTTCCTCCCAGAAAGTGTATTCTCAACGATGATACCACAACAAATTAAATGTATACTCATATGAGATGAATACGACAACGAACTACCATGAAAAATAATAACAATGTCAACGACATCCACGTAATCACATAAAGGACGCGTGGGTGGCCATCTCCTCCCTCGAACTGAGCTCCCCGTCGAGAGTCAGACGAGTCCGTCACCGTACTCTAGACCATGGACCATAAACTAACCTATCGACTACTAGAACATGCATGTCCCACCCATACGGTGACGTTAGCCAAAATCTCCCCAACGATCACCCTTCAGCGATAATCAATATCAGTAAATGGCAATGGAAGGGTGCATTCGTTGGTCCTCTCTCACCCGGGTGTGCCAAACCACGGGCTACTTACTCGATTTGCCACTCTCCACTCACCCGAACGTGGCAAGGCGACTGTGTAATCAACTACCACCCAGGCAAGGCGAACATAGTAGCCGATGCCTTAAGCCGAAAAGCAGTTAGTGCAGAACTGCAACTGCTGGAAGTAGAAGTCGTAAGGTTAGGCGAAGTTGAGGCGCAGCTAGCGGCCTTAACGTTGCAACCGACACTGCTGGAGCAGATCAAGACAGCGCAAGGAGCAGACGAGTTGTATGCGAAGATTAAGGAGGCACTACCGGGACAACCAACTGGAGACCTTATGATACGGGAAGACGAACGATTATACTTCAAGAACCGGTTGTACGTGCCAGACGACGCCGAACTACGACGGCTAATAATGACGGAAGCACACGCTACGGCGTACTCGGTACATCCAGGAGCGACGAAGATGTACAGAGACCTCAAGGAAAACTAATGGTGGCCAGGCATGAAAAAGGACATCGCGACCTTCGTGAGTCAATGCCTGACATGCCAGCAGATTAAGGCCGAGCATCAAAGGCCGGCGGAACCCTACAACCGTTACCCATTCCAGAATGAAAATGGGATAACATTACAATGGATTTCGTAGTAGGATTGCCTAGGAATGCAAAAGGGCACGACGCGATTTGGGTAATAGTCGATCGACTAACCAAGTCGGCCCACTTCCTACCAATCAGTACGACGTTCTCAATGGAACGATACGCGGAGCTCTATATCCAAGAGATAGTGCGACTGCACGGCATTCCATCGTCGATAGTCTCGGACCGCGACTCCAGATTTCTGTCGAAATTCTGGACGAGCTTGCAAAAAGCGATGGGAACGAGGCTGTCCTTTAGTACCGCCTACCATCCGCAGACAGACGGTCAATCCGAGAGAACGATACAGACGTTGGAGGACATGCTACGAGCATGCGTACTCGATTTCAAAGGGAATTGGAGTAGATACCTCCCTCTGATCGAGTTCTCGTACAACAACTGTTACCACGTTACCATCGGGATGGCACCGTATGAGGCGTTATACGGGCGTAGGTGCAGATCCCCAGTGCATTGGGACGAGGTTGGCGAACGGGCAATGTTAGGCCCCGACATCGTACGAGAAATGACGGAAGCCATTTCTATGATACGAGAAAGAATGAGAACGGCACAAAGTCGACAGAAGAGCTACGCAGATCGAAGACGTCGACCGCTGGAATTTGAAGAAGGAGATATGGTGTTTGTAAAAGTATCGCCAATGAAGGGCGTGAAGAGGTTTGGAAAGAAAGGGAAGTTAAGCCCTAGGTACATAGGACCCTTTAGGATACTAAAAGGGTAGGCGAGGTAGCATACCAGTTGGAGCTGCCTGCGTCACTAGCGCAAGTGTACGACGTGTTCCACGTCTCGACACTGCGGAAATACCTAGCTGACCCAAACCACGTGCTAGGAAACGAGTCCCTACATCAACAATTGAAGCCGGATCTAAGTTACGAAGAGATCCCGGTGGAGATATTGATGTACGAGACTAAGAAGCTTAGGAATAAGGATATTCCTTTAGTGAAAGTACTGTGGCGAAATCAGTCCACAGAAGAAGCCACATGGGAACGGGAGGACGAAATGAGAATTCGTTATCCCGAGTTGTTCCACACGGGCTGATTTCGGGGGCGAAATCCTCCTTAAGGGGGGGAGGATGTAGGACCCCGGTCCCTGAAAATTAGGTCGGCCAATAAACTATGTGTATGACTTACGTGATTTTGTGTTAATTACGTATATGTTCTACTTTTATGCGATTTCATGAATTCTATGCTCGTAATTTTTATGAGAATTAAGGGAAATTACGCGACATTAATTATATGTTTACGATGACTCCCAACAAGGAGGAAATTCTCGAGAATGGAATATAGAAATGTGGGCTAAGATGTTATTGGACCATGAAGCATCAAATGGGCTAAGAAAATTCATGGGAATTATGACCAACAAAATTTGGGCCAAAACATTTAACACTTGGCCCAATTCAATGTGAAAGAACAACTTGGGGGACAACTTCCCTAAAACAAGGAAAAACCCACGCCACCCTATACCTTATCTACCAAAAGCTATAGAAAATATCTAACTAAAACAACTCAATACACTTTAACCCCAAAAGAAAACCCACGAAAGAAGAAACCAAGAAGAAGTCGAAGCAAGAAAAAAAAAAGGGGAAGGAGAAGAAGCCGAGCCAAATTCGAACCAAGAAGCTTGAGAATTCGAAGTTGGTAAGTAAAACCCCTCCCTAAGCTCTTAATTATTTACTTTAGATGTAGTTGAAAGTATTAATGGCGATTAAATGCAAGTGGTTGGAGAAGCCACGAGAAACCCTAAATACCGAATTTAAGTTCGCAATAAAGGTTTTCGTGGGAGCAAATATGGAGTTAAGTAGCTTAGTATGTGCTTTAGAACTTAGAATGCTAGGAAGAACAAGCTATGGAGCAAGATCGAGGGGTGAAAACGATGATAAAAGTCGAAAAATGATATCGGGTCATTTATTAGGATAAATGTCGCATGAAATGTCGACATAACTTATATATCGACATTTTAATAAATGTCGAGACCCATGCAAGTTACATGTCGACATTTCCTAATAAAAATATCGAAACCATGGTAATAAAATGTCGAATTGTTAGGAAATATGTCGATACAAAGTCGAGGTGAAATTGGATGTCGACATCTAATATTTCAAAATGTCGAGTCATGCTATTAGGATAAATGTCGAAGTTAGATAGTTGAAAATGTCGAGATGCATGATAAAATGTCGAATGCCAAGTAAGATGTCGACTTAGTGTACCGAGATTTTTCACTGTGTAAATATCGAGTCTCATTACAAGATATACCGAGATTTATATAATGTTGAGATGATAGTAAAATGTCGAGAAGATAGTAAAATGTCGAATGATTAGACTAGATGTCGAACTTACAATGTCGAGTGCTACCCTGAAAATGTCGAAGCTAAGGAAAATTTCGAGACTTTATCCGGATTAAATGTCGGGTTCAAATAAAACGATATAAATGTCGAACTAGAAGACAATGTCGAGAGGCAAAAATGTCGAACCCTTACCAAAACAAATGTCGAGATCCATCCAAAACATAGCACGCGATTTTCTTTACAATGTCGAGTAAAATGTCGAATTGACAAAGTAAATGTCGAAACTTGAAAATGTCGAGATTTATGTGGAGTTTCATATCGACATTTTCAGATGTCAGAATTATATTAAATCTCGAGATCAAGCTTGGGATAAAATGTCGAGCTTATATGGAAATCATGTTGAAGTCCCACACAGGCAAAGTCGGGCGAAACCTAATAAAATCAAACGACTTTCGCCGAGCCTTTCACAAAAGAAATTTAAATTCTCTAACTTAGAAATTTATTAAAGGACCGAGAACTTTACTTAAATATAATACAGATATAGAAATCGACGGACTTGGGAAATTTAATAAGGCAAATCGAGAGATGCGAGGTCTAGGGAATTTATACAAAGTCTAAATAACTAAACATGACGAAAATTATTGTTTCGACGAATTATCCAAGAAAAGCAAACGTACTAACATCATAACCCTTTTATTCAAAAAGGTCGTACGTTAGGAGCTAACGGGGAGAATATTAATTACGCCTGGACGACAAGTAAGTAGAGATTCAACTATGACACGTAACTTGCCTGCGTCCAAGTATGTGAATTACGTGCTCGTGTATTTTCTATGAAATGCGTACGTATGATATGATTTATTTATATGCATGACGGCATGATTTGCATATGTATATGAGCATAACATGAGCACTTGCATGCACGAGTAGAATGTAAGGAGCGAGGTATGTGCGTGCATAAAGTCGCCTGTGTGCGATGTATATTCGCCGATATTGGCGTTTGTGTCGACTCGAATGAAGAGTCACGGCTTCCCCTATGCAGCCTTTAAGGCCTGAATAAGAGGCTACTCTAAGGCCTGAATAAGAGGCTGGGGACATGCCCCGTACGATAAGGCCTGACTAAGAGGCTGGGTAAATACCCCGTACGATAAGGCCTGAATAAGAGGCTGGGTAAATACCCCGTACGATAAGACGGAATAAGAGGCTGGGGGAAATGAAAGCCGAGGGCCCGTATGAAATAAGAGTATAAGAAAAAGAGTAAGAGCGTAAGAAAAGAGTACGAGTATGAGGAAAGAGTATGAGCGTTAGTAAACGACGGCGTGGATTGTCGATCGTTAGGACACGTGCATTCATGCATAATTTCTGCTTACTGAGCCTCGGTGGCTCATTGTTTATGTTACGTGTTGTAGGTACTGACGATCACGGTACGTGATCCGACTCTTATGCGAGGCCGATCTTTTGACGCAATCCGACCGCTTTTGAGGTGGGAGTGTGTGTATGGATGACGACCTGTGAAGGCCGGGCGCATAGGGAGCTTTTGGCTGCACACACACACGTACACTTGTATTTTGTAGACAAGGGCATGATGAAGATGTCGAATGATGTAAAACATTCTTTTGACGTGTATATAAGATTCCCGCATGCACATTTTAAAATGAAAAATTTTATTCGCATTTTTACGTATACGCACAATAACAAAGCATTAACACTTAGAATTAGAACGGAATACGAGGGCGGGACGACGGGTCCTGACAGAGTGGTATCAGAGCTTCGGTCACAGGTCCTGCAGACTGTCCATACACACACACTCAAAAGCGCGGAAGCGGCCTTGCTTGTAAGTACTATGTTATGTGAATTGCTTGTATGGTTTAATTTATTGGCCTTAGGAATTGTCAGGATAGGTTGAGAAAATGGTAAGAATTAGAGGTGAAGGAAGTAGGGAATCCGATCAGGGTAGGCTATGTATTTCATTGATGATTTTAGTAGGTGCAGATAATGATGCCACGTGTCCGTTCATTATTTTAAAGAAAAAGAATAATAAAATAAAACCTACAACTACAACCCACGTTCTTAAGAAAATAACTTCTAAAATATAATTCAAATCCTACAAACTTCTCTAAAAATTGACCAAATAACTGGATTCGATTGCCGCTGGGAGGAGAGACGCCGAGTAGGAGGATGACAAGGTTGACGACGAAGAAGACTATGAAGCGAACCGTGGAGAACGACGATGAATAGGAGGATTCTGACGATCGCGGTGGATTCGTCAGGTACGCTTCCCCCTACCCGAAACCCGAGGAGATTCTGTGGAAGGAGTAGTGCAACATGGTGAACATAATCGACAACTGTGAAGAAATCACAGACGGGCACTGTAAAATGGTCGAACTTGCTTCTTTTTTTCCTGTCTGTTCGTAGGTAATTCTTCTTTGCTGTTGATTGGTTATGTAGGATCAAATTCTTACCTAATTTCATGTTTGTTTTTAATTTTTTATTTTAGCTTGGGTTCGGAATAACCTCGAACAGCTATGGCGTAAACTGTAAAGTTGCGAGGCCGCACGGGTCACTCGAAAGTGGAAAGGAGCGAGCCCCAGGAGGCACTTATGGATTGTATATCGCCGTTATAATCTGGTGTTTTACCTTATTCAGACGGGTGTTTTACCGTCCGATCAGGGATGGCACCGTATGAGGCGTTATACGGGCGTAGGTGCAGATCCCCAGTGCATTGGGACGAGGTTGGCGAACGGGCAATGTTAGGCCCCGACATCGTACGAGAAATGACGGAAGCCATTTCTATGATACGAGAAAGAATGAGAACGGCACAAAGTCGACAGAAGAGCTACGCAGATCGAAGACGTCGACCGCTGGAATTTGAAGAAGGAGATATGGTGTTTGTAAAAGTATCGCCAATGAAGGGCGTGAAGAGGTTTGGAAAGAAAGGGAAGTTAAGCCCTAGGTACATAGGACCCTTTAGGATACTAAAAAGGGTAGGCGAGGTAGCATACCAGTTGGAGCTGCCTGCGTCACTAGCGCAAGTGTACGACGTGTTCCACGTCTCGACACTGCGGAAATACCTAGCTGACCCAAACCACGTGCTAGGAAACGAGTCCCTACATCAACAATTGAAGCCGGATCTAAGTTACGAAGAGATCCCGGTGGAGATATTGATGTACGAGACTAAGAAGCTTAGGAATAAGGATATTCCTTTAGTGAAAGTACTGTGGCGAAATCAGTCCACAGAAGAAGCCACATGGGAACGGGAGGACGAAATGAGAATTCGTTATCCCGAGTTGTTCCACACGGGCTGATTTCGGGGGCGAAATCCTCCTTAAGGGGGGAGGATGTAGGACCCCGGTCCCTGAAAATTAGGTCGGCCAATAAACTATGTGTATGACTTACGTGATTTTGTGTTAATTACGTATATGTTCTACTTTTATGCGATTTCATGAATTCTATGCTCGTAATTTTTATGAGAATTAAGGGAAATTACGCGACATTAATTATATGTTTACGATGACTCCCAACAAGGAGGAAATTCTCGAGAATGGAATATAGAAATGTGGGCTAAGATGTTATTGGACCATGAAGCATCAAATGGGCTAAGAAAATTCATGGGAATTATGACCAACAAAATTTGGGCCAAAACATTTAACACTTGGCCCAATTCAATGTGAAAGAACAACTTGGGGGACAACTTCCCTAAAACAAGGAAAAACCCACGCCACCCTATACCTTATCTACCAAAAGCTATAGAAAATATCTAACTAAAAACAACTCAATACACTTTAACCCCAAAAGAAAACCCACGAAAGAAGAAACCAAGAAGAAGTCGAAGCAAGAAAAAAAAAGGGGAAGGAGAAGAAGCCGAGCCAAATTCGAACCAAGAAGCTTGAGAATTCGAAGTTGGTAAGTAAACCCCTCCCTAAGCTCTTAATTATTTACTTTAGATGTAGTTGAAAGTATTAATGGCGATTAAATGCAAGTGGTTGGAGAAGCCACGAGAAACCCTAAATACCGAATTTAAGTTCGCAATAAAGGTTTTCGTGGGAGCAAATATGGAGTTAAGTAGCTTAGTATGTGCTTTAGAACTTAGAATGCTAGGAAGAACAAGCTATGGAGCAAGATCGAGGGGTGAAAACGATGATAAAAGTCGAAAAATGATATCGGGTCATTTATTAGGATAAATGTCGCATGAAATGTCGACATAACTTATATATCGACATTTTAATAAATGTCGAGACCCATGCAAGTTACATGTCGACATTTCCTAATAAAAATATCGAAACCATGGTAATAAAATGTCGAATTGTTAGGAAATATGTCGATACAAAGTCGAGGTGAAATTGGATGTCGACATCTAATATTTCAAAATGTCGAGTCATGCTATTAGGATAAATGTCGAAGTTAGATAGTTGAAAATGTCGAGATGCATGATAAAATGTCGAATGCCAAGTAAGATGTCGACTTAGTGTACCGAGATTTTTCACTGTGTAAATATCGAGTCTCATTACAAGATATACCGAGATTTATATAATGTTGAGATGATAGTAAAATGTCGAGAAGATAGTAAAATGTCGAATGATTAGACTAGATGTCGAACTTACAATGTCGAGTGCTACCCTGAAAATGTCGAAGCTAAGGAAAATTTCGAGACTTTATCCGGATTAAATGTCGGGTTCAAATAAAACGATATAAATGTCGAACTAGAAGACAATGTCGAGAGGCAAAAATGTCGAACCCTTACCAAAACAAATGTCGAGATCCATCCAAAACATAGCACGCGATTTTCTTTACAATGTCGAGTAAAATGTCGAATTGACAAAGTAAATGTCGAAACTTGAAAATGTCGAGATTTATGTGGAGTTTCATATCGACATTTTCAGATGTCAGAATTATATTAAATCTCGAGATCAAGCTTGGGATAAAATGTCGAGCTTATATGGAAATCATGTTGAAGTCCCACACAGGCAAAGTCGGGCGAAACCTAATAAAATCAAACGACTTTCGCCGAGCCTTTCACAAAAGAAATTTAAATTCTCTAACTTAGAAATTTATTAAAGGACCGAGAACTTTACTTAAATATAATACAGATATAGAAATCGACGGACTTGGGAAATTTAATAAGGCAAATCGAGAGATGCGAGGTCTAGGGAATTTATACAAAGTCTAAATAACTAAACATGACGAAAATTATTGTTTCGACGAATTATCAAGAAAAGCAAACGTACTAACATCATAACCCTTTTATTCAAAAAGGTCGTACGTTAGGAGCTAACGGGGAGAATATTAATTACGCCTGGACGACAAGTAAGTAGAGATTCAACTATGACACGTAACTTGCCTGCGTCCAAGTATGTGAATTACGTGCTCGTGTATTTTCTATGAAATGCGTACGTATGATATGATTTATTTATATGCATGACGGCATGATTTGCATATGTATATGAGCATAACATGAGCACTTGCATGCACGAGTAGAATGTAAGGAGCGAGGTATGTGCGTGCATAAAGTCGCCTGTGTGCGATGTATATTCGCCGATATTGGCGTTTGTGTCGACTCGAATGAAGAGTCACGGCTTCCCCTATGCAGCCTTTAAGGCCTGAATAAGAGGCTACTCTAAGGCCTGAATAAGAGGCTGGGGACATGCCCCGTACGATAAGGCCTGACTAAGAGGCTGGGTAAATACCCCGTACGATAAGGCCTGAATAAGAGGCTGGGTAAATACCCCGTACGATAAGACGGAATAAGAGGCTGGGGGAAATGAAAGCCGAGGGCCCGTATGAAATAAGAGTATAAGAAAAAGAGTAAGAGCGTAAGAAAAGAGTACGAGTATGAGGAAAGAGTATGAGCGTTAGTAAACGACGGCGTGGATTGTCGATCGTTAGGACACGTGCATTCATGCATAATTTCTGCTTACTGAGCCTCGGTGGCTCATTGTTTATGTTACGTGTTGTAGGTACTGACGATCACGGTACGTGATCCGACTCTTATGCGAGGCCGATCTTTTGACGCAATCCGACCGCTTTTGAGGTGGGAGTGTGTGTATGGATGACGACCTGTGAAGGCCGGGCGCATAGGGAGCTTTTGGCTGCACACACACACGTACACTTGTATTTTGTAGACAAGGGCATGATGAAGATGTCGAATGATGTAGAACATTCTTTTGACGTGTATATAAGATTCCCGCATGCACATTTTAAAATGAAAAATTTTATTCGCATTTTTACGTATACGCACAATAACAAAGCATTAACACTTAGAATTAGAACGGAATACGAGGGCGGGACGACGGGTCCTGACAGAGTGGTATCAGAGCTTCGGTCACAGGTCCTGCAGACTGTCCATACACACACACTCAAAAGCGCGGAAGCGGCCTTGCTTGTAAGTACTATGTTATGTGAATTGCTTGTATGGTTTAATTTATTGGCCTTAGGAATTGTCAGGATAGGTTGAGAAAATGGTAAGAATTAGAGGTGAAGGAAGTAGGGAATCCGATCAGGGTAGGGATACTAATAACCCTCCTGACAATCGGGATGCTACCATCCTGCAACTGACTGAGTTGGTCCGGCAACAGTCGGCCCAGATTCAGCAACTGATCCAGCAGCAAAATGCTGGTGGGCAATCAGCCAATCTGCCTCCCCCACCTGAACGAATTGAGATGATCGGGGAGAGGTTCAGGAAGCTAAATCCTCCATTGTTCGAGGATGCTGTGGATCCCACATCCGCCGAGGATTGGCTGAGGACGCTGGAGAACATGTTCCAGCACAGCCGCACCCCTGAGGCGGAAAAGGTCATGTGCGCTGCCTACCTGCTGAGGGGGAGCGCCGGACACTGGTGGGACACCGTCTCAGCCATCGAAAACCCACTAACGATGAGCTGGGACCGGTTTAAGGAAATCTTTCGAGGGAAGTACTACACCGCCCCGGTCAGAGCCCAAAGGATGAATGAGTTCATCAACCTCCGCCAAGGAGCAATGACAGTGGCGGAGTACATCAGGAAATTCGAGCAGCTCTCAAGGTTCGCTGCTCATATGGTCAGTACGGACGCGCTCAAGATCGAGCGGTTCATGGAAGGGCTGAAGCCCGAGTTATATCGGGATGTAAGTATGGCGGGTGTGCAAGGGGCCACGTATGCACAAGTGGCGGAGAGAGCGCTCGTGGCAGAGCAGGCCGAGTCTAGAATAGCTCGCGCCCAGGAAGCTAAACGCAAATTTGCACAAGGGTCGCAGGGAAGCGGAAGTAATCCGAAACGGCAATTCGTGGCCCAGGAAGGGAAACAGGGGCCTCAGTATCGACCTGGACCACCCCCACAGTTCAAGCCCAACCAGGGTAGACCCCAGCTGGATCTACCCGTATGCCCGAAATGCGCACGGAGACACCCGGGAGTCTGCAACTCCCAGAACGCCGTTTGCTACAAGTGTGGCAAGACGGGCCATTATTCGAGGGCATGTCCGGAAGATGGATCCGGAAGCCAAGCTAGGAACCCGATAGAACCTCCAAGGGTACCGGCCAGGGTCTACACCATAACCTCTGAAGAAGCAGAAAACAAACCCGGCCGTGGTGACAGGCACCCTCCTCGTTTACCAGACCCCCACATGCATTCTAGTCGACTCAGGAGCGACCCATTCGTTCGCGTCTACTAAGTATGTCGCGAGGGTAGGAGTCACGCCTCACCGAGCTGAGTGCGAATTTAGGGTAACAGTTCCGAACGGGAATCCCACCCAAACTAATCAAGTGTTACGGGATTGCCCAATAGTAATCGGGGACAAGGAACTGCCCATAGACCTCATAATAATTCCATGAATGATTATGAGGTGATCCTTGGAATGGATTGGCTATCGAAGTACGGAGCCGTCATAGACTGCCACCGCAAGATAGTCACGCTCAATATGGATGGTAATGAACCCCTTAGGTTCGTAGGAACTAGCAAGGGGACTATGATCACTAAGATATCAGCGTTGAAAGCCCAACGACTGATCAAGTCGGGATGCGAGGCATATCTTGTGTTTGCTATCAAGTCGGAAGAGAACGCCTCCCCGAAACTCGAGGAAGTACCAATAGTTAAGGACTTCCCCGACGTATTTCCCGAAGAGTTACCGGGACTACCACCCGAGCGGGAAATAGAGTTCGCTATAGATCTGGTACCTGGAGCGGCACCAGTATCTAAGACCCCATATCGGTTAGCACCGACGGAGATGAAGGAGTTGAAGGATCAACTCGACGAACTCATGCAGAAGGAGTTCATACAGCCGAGTTTCTCTCCTTGGGGAGCGCCGGTGCTATTCGTGAAAAAGAAAGACGGATCCATGCGATTGTGCATAGACTACAGGGAGTTGAACAAGTTAACGATCAAGAACAAGTACCCACTCCCTAGGATAGACGATCTATTCGATCAGCTTCAAGGTGCGACAGTTTTCTCCAAGATCGATTTAAGATCGGGCTACCACCAACTGAGGATCCGGAAGGAAGATGTCCCGAAGACGGCCTTTAGTACCCGTTATGGCCACTACGAGTTTCTGGTGATGCCATTCGGGCTGACTAATGCGCCCGCAGCTTTTATGGACTTGATGAACCGGGTGTTCAAGCCATACTTAGATAGGTTTGTCATCGTCTTCATTGATGACATCCTAATCTACTCGAAGACGAAGGAAGAGCACGAAGGCCACCTGAGAACGGTTCTAGGAATACTACGGGAGAAGCAATTATACGCCAAGTTCAAGAAGTGCGAATTTTGGCTCGACCAAGTCGCCTTCTTAGGGCACATAGTATCAGGAGAGGGAATTTCTGTAGACCCAAAGAAAATAGAAGCTATTAGCAATTGGCCTAGGCCGACGAACGTAATGGAAATCCGCAGTTTCCTCGGTCTGGCAGGATACTATAGGAAGTTCATAAAGGATTTCTCAAAGATAGCGTCGACACTGACGAAGTTGACCAAGAAGAATACGCCTTTTCAGTGGACCGTAGAATGTGAACGGAGCTTTCAAGAGCTGAAAGAGAGGCTTACGACGGCCCCAGTTCTCACAATACCATCGGGAACTGGAGGATTCACCGTTTATAGCGATGCGTCTAAAAACGGGTTAGGGTGTGTGCTAATGCAGAACGGGAATGTAGTAGCATACGCCTCTCGTCAACTAAAGGAGTACGAGAAGAATTAACCGACGCACGACTTAGAACTGGCGGCAGTGGTCTTTGCTCTCAAGATCTGGAGGCATTACCTCTATGGAGAGCGGTGTGAGATATACACCGACCACAAGAGCCTCAAATACTTCTTTACGCAAAAGGAGTTAAATATGAGGCAGAGGAGGTGGTTAGAGTTAGTTAAGGATTACGACTGTGTAATCAACTACCATCCAGGCAAGGCGAACATAGTAGCCGATGCCTTAAGCCGAAAAGCAGTTAGTGCAGAACTGCAACTGCTGGAAGTAGAAGTCGTAAGGTTAGGCGAAGTTGAGGCGCAGCTAGCGGCCTTAACGTTGCAACCGACACTGCTGGAGCAGATCAAGACAGCGCAAGGAGCAGACGAGTTGTATGCGAAGATTAAGGAGGCACTACCGGGACAACCAACTGGAGACCTTATGATACGGGAAGACGAACGATTATACTTCAAGAACCGGTTGTACGTGCCAGACGACGCCGAACTACGACGGCTAATAATGACGGAAGCACACGCTACGGCGTACTCGGTACATCCAGGAGCGACGAAGATGTACAGAGACCTCAAGGAAAACTACTGGTGGCCAGGCATGAAAAAGGACATCGCGACCTTCGTGAGTCAATGCCTGACATGCCAGCAGATTAAGGCCGAGCATCAAAGGCCGGCGGGAACCCTACAACCGTTACCCATTCCAGAATGGAAATGGGATAACATTACAATGGATTTCGTAGTAGGATTGCCTAGGAATGCAAAAGGGCACGACGCGATTTGGGTAATAGTCGATCGACTAACCAAGTCGGCCCACTTCCTACCAATCAGTACGACGTTCTCAATGGAACGATACGCGGAGCTCTATATCCAAGAGATAGTGCGACTGCACGGCATTCCATCGTCGATAGTCTCGGACCGCGACTCCAGATTTCTGTCGAAATTCTGGACGAGCTTGCAAAAAGCGATGGGAACGAGGCTGTCCTTTAGTACCGCCTACCATCCGCAGACAGACGGTCAATCCGAGAGAACGATACAGACGTTGGAGGACATGCTACGAGCATGCGTACTCGATTTCAAAGGGAATTGGAGTAGATACCTCCCTCTGATCGAGTTCTCGTACAACAACTGTTACCACGTTACCATCGGGATGGCACCGTATGAGGCGTTATACGGGCGTAGGTGCAGATCCCCAGTGCATTGGGACGAGGTTGGCGAACGGGCAATGTTAGGCCCCGACATCGTACGAGAAATGACGGAAGCCATTTCTATGATACGAGAAAGAATGAGAACGGCACAAAGTCGACAGAAGAGCTACGCAGATCAAAGACGTCGACCGCTGGAATTTGAAGAAGGAGATATGGTGTTTGTAAAAGTATCGCCAATGAAGGGCGTGAAGAGGTTTGGAAAGAAAGGGAAGTTAAGCCCTAGGTACATAGGACCCTTTAGGATACTAAAAAGGGTAGGCGAGGTAGCATACCAGTTGGAGCTGCCTGCGTCACTAGCGCAAGTGTACGACGTGTTCCACGTCTCGACACTGCGGAAATACCTAGCTGACCCAAACCACGTGCTAGGAAACGAGTCCCTACATCAACAATTGAAGCCGGATCTAAGTTACGAAGAGATCCCGGTGGAGATATTGATGTACGAGACTAAGAAGCTTAGGAATAAGGATATTCCTTTAGTGAAAGTACTGTGGCGAAATCAGTCCACAGAAGAAGCCACATGGGAACGGGAGGACGAAATGAGAATTCGTTATCCCGAGTTGTTCCACACGGGCTGATTTCGGGGGCGAAATCCTCCTTAAGGGGGGGAGGATGTAGGACCCCGGTCCCTGAAAATTAGGTCGGCCAATAAACTATGTGTATGACTTACGTGATTTTGTGTTAATTACGTATATGTTCTACTTTTATGCGATTTCATGAATTCTATGCTCGTAATTTTTATGAGAATTAAGGGAAATTACGCGACATTAATTATATGTTTACGATGACTCCCAACAAGGAGGAAATTCTCGAGAATGGAATATAGAAATGTGGGCTAAGATGTTATTGGACCATGAAGCATCAAATGGGCTAAGAAAATTCATGGGAATTATGACCAACAAAATTTGGGCCAAAACATTTAACACTTGGCCCAATTCAATGTGAAAGAACAACTTGGGGGACAACTTCCCTAAAACAAGGAAAAACCCACGCCACCCTATACCTTATCTACCAAAAGCTATAGAAAATATCTAACTAAAAACAACTCAATACACTTTAACCCCAAAGAAAACCCACGAAAGAAGAAACCAAGAAGAAGTCGAAGCAAGAAAAAAAAAAGGGGAAGGAGAAGAAGCCGAGCCAAATTCGAACCAAGAAGCTTGAGAATTCGAAGTTGGTAAGTAAAACCCCTCCCTAAGCTCTTAATTATTTACTTTAGATGTAGTTGAAAGTATTAATGGCGATTAAATGCAAGTGGTTGGAGAAGCCACGAGAAACCCTAAATACCGAATTTAAGTTCGCAATAAAGGTTTTCGTGGGAGCAAATATGGAGTTAAGTAGCTTAGTATGTGCTTTAGAACTTAGAATGCTAGGAAGAACAAGCTATGGAGCAAGATCGAGGGGTGAAAACGATGATAAAAGTCGAAAAATGATATCGGGTCATTTATTAGGATAAATGTCGCATGAAATGTCGACATAACTTATATATCGACATTTTAATAAATGTCGAGACCCATGCAAGTTACATGTCGACATTTCCTAATAAAAATATCGAAACCATGGTAATAAAATGTCGAATTGTTAGGAAATATGTCGATACAAAGTCGAGGTGAAATTGGATGTCGACATCTAATATTTCAAAATGTCGAGTCATGCTATTAGGATAAATGTCGAAGTTAGATAGTTGAAAATGTCGAGATGCATGATAAAATGTCGAATGCCAAGTAAGATGTCGACTTAGTGTACCGAGATTTTTCACTGTGTAAATATCGAGTCTCATTACAAGATATACCGAGATTTATATAATGTTGAGATGATAGTAAAATGTCGAGAAGATAGTAAAATGTCGAATGATTAGACTAGATGTCGAACTTACAATGTCGAGTGCTACCCTGAAAATGTCGAAGCTAAGGAAAATGTCGAGACTTTATCCGGATTAAATGTCGGGTTCAAGTAAAACGATATAAATGTCGAACTAGAAGACAATGTCGAGAGGCAAAAATGTCGAACCCTTACCAAAACAAATGTCGAGATCCATCCAAAACATAGCACGCGATTTTCTTTACAATGTCGAGTAAAATGTCGAATTGACAAAGTAAATGTCGAAACTTGAAAATGTCGAGATTTATGTGGAGTTTCATATCGACATTTTCAGATGTCAGAATTATATTAAATCTCGAGATCAAGCTTGGGATAAAATGTCGAGCTTATATGGAAATCATGTTGAAGTCCCACACAGGCAAAGTCGGGCGAAACCTAATAAAATCAAACGACTTTCGCCGAGCCTTTCACAAAAGAAATTTAAATTCTCTAACTTAGAAATTTATTAAAGGACCGAGAACTTTACTTAAATATAATACAGATATAGAAATCGACGGACTTGGGAAATTTAATAAGGCAAATCGAGAGATGCGAGGTCTAGGAATTTATACAAAGTCTAAATAACTAAACATGACGAAAATTATTGTTTCGACGAATTATCCAAGAAAAGCAAACGTACTAACATCATAACCCTTTTATTCAAAAAGGTCGTACGTTAGGAGCTAACGGGGAGAATATTAATTACGCCTGGACGACAAGTAAGTAGAGATTCAACTATGACACGTAACTTGCCTGCGTCCAAGTATGTGAATTACGTGCTCGTGTATTTTCTATGAAATGCGTACGTATGATATGATTTATTTATATGCATGACGGCATGATTTGCATATGTATATGAGCATAACATGAGCACTTGCATGCACGAGTAGAATGTAAGGAGCGAGGTATGTGCGTGCATAAAGTCGCCTGTGTGCGATGTATATTCGCCGATATTGGCGTTTGTGTCGACTCGAATGAAGAGTCACGGCTTCCCCTATGCAGCCTTTAAGGCCTGAATAAGAGGCTACTCTAAGGCCTGAATAAGAGGCTGGGGACATGCCCCGTACGATAAGGCCTGACTAAGAGGCTGGGTAAATACCCCGTACGATAAGGCCTGAATAAGAGGCTGGGTAAATACCCCGTACGATAAGACGGAATAAGAGGCTGGGGGAAATGAAAGCCGAGGGCCCGTATGAAATAAGAGTATAAGAAAAAGAGTAAGAGCGTAAGAAAAGAGTACGAGTATGAGGAAAGAGTATGAGCGTTAGTAAACGACGGCGTGGATTGTCGATCGTTAGGACACGTGCATTCATGCATAATTTCTGCTTACTGAGCCTCGGTGGCTCATTGTTTATGTTACGTGTTGTAGGTACTGACGATCACGGTACGTGATCCGACTCTTATGCGAGGCCGATCTTTTGACGCAATCCGACCGCTTTTGAGGTGGGAGTGTGTGTATGGATGACGACCTGTGAAGGCCGGGCGCATAGGGAGCTTTTGGCTGCACACACACACGTACACTTGTATTTTGTAGACAAGGGCATGATGAAGATGTCGAATGATGTAGAACATTCTTTTGACGTGTATATAAGATTCCCGCATGCACATTTTAAAATGAAAAATTTTATTCGCATTTTTACGTATACGCACAATAACAAAGCATTAACACTTAGAATTAGAACGGAATACGAGGGCGGGACGACGGGTCCTGACACAGCTGAACCAGAAACGATGAATATTTCGAAAACCTTCGGTAATTCACCAGAAAATTCTGTTTTGCGGCAGAAACTTCAAAAATTCGTAACAATTCGCACAAGTATCGGATCGAGCTGATTTCAAAGGCTGTGAACAGATAAGAGAATCATCTTTCCACAGAAACAAATCTAGCAAGATTTGGAGTACTGTAGCTAGTTCAAAATCATTAAAATTAGAGACTGCGAAAAACAGAAATTTTCAGAGCAGAAAACTGATTTTGGGTTAAATTGGTTGAAGAAGAAGGTTCCTTACCCAGCTCGAATTAAGCAGAATATATTCCTAGAAAAACAATTTCTCACGTCTTCCCCACTTGTTGCTTGCTTGCTCGGTTGAAACTTACGTAGGAAAGACTAAGATTGAAAAGAGATGATAAGGATGAACTAAGAAGTATACTAACCAGTATATGGGCTGGGCTGTGATTTGGATGGGGCTGAAATTTAAAAAAGAAAAATTGGGCCACAAGTTCAGATGTTATAACCGCCGCCACACACCGCCACCCAGATCTGGAGAAGAGAGAAGAAAATAATGAAGGAGAGAGAAAAGGGAGAGGGTGCGAGATAATGAAAGAGATAGAGGGAAAATAATGAAATAGAGAGAGGGTGCGAGATAAATTATTATTCGGAAGAGTTTTAAAATTTTTGAAATCCGCTCAGCTTTGCGACGGATGAGGCGTGGCAAATTCTGTCGCAAGTCACTAATTGGCGACGGCACTTTGCGGCCGTATTTCTCGCAAAACTCCGACCACTATTCCGTCGCAACATTTTGCGACGGTTTTGCGTCGGACTGTCGAATGAGGCGTGGCAAATTCTGTCGCAAGTCACTAATTGGCGACGGCACTTTGCGGCCGTATTTCCGTCGCAAAACTCCGACCACTATTCCGTCGCAACATTTTGCGACGGTTTTGCGTCGGACTGTCCGTCGCAAAGTATCGTGACGGACTATCAGTGGCAAATTTCCGTCGCTAAGCATTGCGACGGCTTTATTGTAGCGGCTTCCGTCACTATTCAAACTTGTTTTTGTAGTGTCAGCAAAAATTTTAAAAACCTGGAGAGCGCTCTAGAACTGCCAGGCCTGGCGTATAGCGTGGTAGATGTTGCTTGCTGCTTGGATGAAACTCGCGAGGTTGCCTCTTATCTCTTGAGGTAATCGAACAAGATGGAGAAGGTTTCGAACAAAAACAGTTGCCGTCGAGAGAAGTATAATCAGCTCCGCCAGTGGATCTTCAAATGCAATCACAGCATAGTTTGCCTCGGCAAATTCTACAACGATGACTTCCGCAGCTTCTTCTTCAATGATCGCTCCTTCATTTTCCTCGGGACCCTCAATTGAAGATGATTCGCTTTCTGATGGTTTCGAAAAAAAACTCCTCTAAGAACTGGTAGAAAGAGGCGTAAGACACTCAGGTATTTATAATATTTTCAATTGTGGGTGGTTTTGTAATAATGTTATTTTATATGTTTTATAATAATTTAAGGGGACACGTGGCGACATTAGAAGAAACCTACATTTCCTCAGATATAAGTTTGTTGCTCGTGCAATGCACGTGTATTATTAAACGAATTAAAGTAAGTTAATAAGAAGAACAACAAAAATAAAATTACCCATTTACAGCCGTACAAACCATTTTCAAAGTCCTAGTCTCCTTATCCAAGGTATCAAATATCAAGCGCATACTTACACAGCTGAAGCGTCTTTGATTTGCCGGAATAATTCGTGCAACAAAAACTTATGACGTATGCATTGCAAGGACAAAAAACAATTAGTCTCAACAAAACAAAACAACATATCCAGCTGAAGTTTTCCATTCTGATGAAAAATGTAAAATAGAGGGTAACCAAACACAATCTGAGCAGCAAAGAAATAGCATAATTACAATTTGATTAAAAAAAGTCATCAATTGACATATGTGTAAAACCAACAACAGAAAAAATATATCTGCTCAGATAAATCAACCAAATGAAGTTTTCCTAATTGAAGCACCTTAAGATAAACACCCGACGGCAAAAGCTCTCCGTGGGCTACATGAAATATTGTTCGATGACACGAACTTGACATTCATCCTAAATTTACATCCAATTGGTCATCGTAAGTGCATATTTTGTTCTTTCTTTGTTGATCCAAATTTACAATCTTCATCAACAATAAAGTTCTACAAAATGAGAATTAGAATTGATTTATGTTTTATTGCTAAAAAAAAAGATAACACACAAAAGACTAATTAACACCACCTTTGTAAAATTATATCTTTAATATCTACGTGAAATGGATTTCAATGGTTTTGAAATACTTTAAGGAGTCTCTTACCTGCAAATGAGAAGATCAATTGAAGGTATTAACCTTTTACATCTCTCATACTTGTCGATTTATTTTGACAAAACCCCTGATTTATAATTATTACAATGCTCATTAAATTACCTAAAATGAGCTTCGCCATATTACGATGCCTAAAAAATTGATCGTTCTCACTAATAGAAGCTTGAATCGAAGCGCATTCTTTTTCTTACAACTGCACGCTGATTACATAAGCGAAAATGTGTCTTATTCACGAACAACAATTAGAGCCATTACATTTCTATTGTTGATCTCAGACCAACAATTTCTATCATCTATTAACATCAGAAACATTACACTCACACTACAAAAATATGTCGGATTAGCGACACGCACAACCGTAGCTTTTTCGTCGCTAAAACGAGTTAGCGACGGCATAGCGACGGAAGTAGTCTGTCGCTAAAATTGTTGTCGGAAAAATTGAAATGGTCGCAAAATCCGTCTCTAACTTAGCGACGGAATTTTACGACGGATAAGCCGTCGCAAAACATAAATTGAAAAATAAAAAAAAGCAGCCGCCGGATCCCGTTGCCGGGATCCTGACGGCCACATCAACCCAAGCACCACCGCAGTTGTGGCCGTCCCGTCGCCTTCGCCGCCCGGCACTGCGACGCTCAGCAGCCCGTCGCCGCCCACTGGAACTCCATGTCCGTCTCTATCGACGCCCAAATCTAGCCGTTGCCGACGCCGCCCAACATTGGAACGCCCAGATCTAGTAGTTGGCGACGCCTCCAAACACTGGAATGCCCAGATCCGGCCGTCACCGCCCAACACCGCCACGCCCAGATCTGACCGTCGCCGTCGCAGACCAATGTCGATAATCCCAGACGCGGCTGTCGCCGCCGTCGCCACACACCGCCACCCAGATCTAGAGAAGAGAGAAGAAATAACGAAGGAGAGAGAAAAGGGAGAGGGTGCGAGATAATGAAAGAGAGAGAGGGAAAATAATGAAATAGAGAGAGGGTGCGAGATAAATTATTATTCGGAAGAGTTTTAAAATTTTTGAAATCCGCTCAGCTTTGCGACGGATGAGGCGTGGCAAATTCCGTTGCAAAATGTTGCGACGGCATATCCGTCACTAATTGGCGACGGCACTTTGCGGCCATATTTCCGTCGCAACATTTTGCGTCGGACTGTCCGTCGCAAAGTATCGCGACGGACTATCAGTGGCAAATTTCCGTCGCTAAGATTGCGACGGCTTTTTGTAGCGGCTTCCGTCACTCTTCAAACTTGTTTTTGTATTGTCAGCAAAAATTTTAAAAACCTGGAGAGCGCTCTAGAACTGCCAGGCCTGGCGTATAGCGTGATAGATGTTGCTTGCTGCTTGGATGAAACTCCCGAGGTTGCCTCTTATCTCTTGAGGTAATCGAATAAGATGGAGAAGGTTTCGAACTAAAACAGTTGCCGTCGAGAGAATTATAATCAGCTCCGCCAGTGGATCTTCAAATGCAATCACAGCATAATTTGCCTCAGCAAATTCTACAACTATGACTTCCGCAGCTTCTTCTTCAATGATCGCTCCTTCATTTTCCTCATGACCCTCCATTGAAGATGATTCGCTTTCTGATGGTTTCGAAAAAAATTGCTCTAAGAACTGGTAGAAAGAGGCGTAAGACACACAACTGAAGCGTATTTGATTTGCCGGAATAATTCGTGCAACAAAAACTTATGACGTATGCATTGCACGGACAAAAAACAATTAGTCTCAACAAAACAAAACAACATATCCAGCTGAAGTTTTCCATTCTGATGAAAATGTAAAATAGAAGGTAACCAAACACAATCTGAGCAGCAAAGAAATAGCATAATTACAATTTGATTAAAAAAAGTCATCAATTGACATATGTGTAAAACCAACAACAGAAAAGATATATCTGCTCAGATAAATCAACCAAATGAAGTTTTCCTAATTGAAGCACCTTAAGATAAACACCCGACGGCAAAAGCTCTCCGTGGGCTACATGAAATATTGTTCGATGACACGAACTCGACATCCATCCTAAATTTACATCCAATTGGTCATCGTAAGTACATATTTTGTTCTTTCTTTGTTGATCCAAATTTACAATCTTCATCAACAATAAAGTTCTACAAAATGAGAATTAGAATTGATTTATATTGCTAAAAAAAGATAACACACAAAAGACTAATTAACACCACCTTTGTAAAATTATATCTTTAATATCTACGTGAAATGGATTTAATGGTTTTGAAATACTTTAAGGAGTCTCTTACCTACCTGCAAATGATAAGATCAATTGAGGGTATTAACCTTTTATATCTCTCATACTTGTCGATTTATTTTGACAAAACCCATGATTTATAATTATTACAATACTCATTAAATTACCTAAAATCACCACTGAGATTCCATAAAAGCCCCAAAATTTTGCGAAAGATGCATAAAGTCTAACCTTCTTCTGCACATAAGGAGCACAATCTGCGGTTCTGGTCAGCATCTTCCCGATTTGATGAAGCTCCAACGAAGAACGTCAAGTTGTATCCAAAATTTCATCTGATTGTCGTTTGATCTATGTCGACCAGGAATTCGAGGATCAAAAATTGGACGCATGAAGAGGTGAGGGGATTAGATCGACCCATGAAGAAATTGGATACTTGGAGTCGGTTTCCCATATTCGTCCATGAGTGTGGGAGTGGGTAGTTTTATTTTTACATTATTTCTTATAGCGACATGTCACGCGAGCAAACAATTGAATCAATGTCATAAAAGTTATTGTGGGACACGTGTCGCCTTTATAGTCCTTCTACATTTCTATTCTAATATAAGATAAGATACACACCTATTAATCTGTTTGATCCTATTTAATAGTTTTTGGGCTAAGATTTTGTGCTTTTATTTATGAAGGTTAAAATTGGAAATCTATATTATTATTTTATTCAAAAAAGTAAAACAACTTCTTTAAAAAAAAGATATTCTAAAACGACTTCTATTGAAAAACAGAGGGAGTATTACTTTTATGTATTTAAAACCCGTGCATTGCACGGGCAAAAAACTAGTGATTAGTTAATTTAAATGGTCGAAAATATGGCTGTAAACGCGAGTTCGGCTCATTTTCTGGGCTCGAACTCAGCTGAGCTCGTTTACAGCCAAATGAGCTCGAACTCGAGCTCGAGCTCTTTTAATAAAAAAAATTAATAAATTAATAAAAATAATATAAATTAATAAAAAATGTAAAAAATTTAAAAAAAATTGATATTTTAATAAAATATTTAAAAAGTTAGAAAAAATAATATAAATTAATATAAAAATATAAAAAAAAAAGGCTCGTGAACCTGTTTGCGAGCTTTCGAGCCACTATATCCAGACTCAAGCTTGAGCTCGACATAAACGAGCTCGAGCTCGAGCTCAACTTAAATGAGCTCGAGCTCATTTATATCGAGCTCGAGCCGAGCTTTTGCTGAGCCGGCTCGTCGAGCTCACGAGCCGGCTCGGCTCATCTTTTACCCCTAGTGGAAAATGTTTTATTCAAGGCTTCAAAAATTATTATATATCTTTGTTTTATTAGTTGGGCTAAAAACGTCCAAGTCACTTGAAGGCATTTGTGTCGGACCAGCCTATGCAAATCGTTACATGCTAAGCCCAATGTTGTTTGATATACTGATATAATATTTTAATTGGATATTCTTCGTATAGGAAAAAGAAAAGAAAAGAGATAAATTTGTTGAAGGTGTGACGGTACGAAACTTTGACATTTAATATGCTTATGTGTGTGTTTCAGGTTTTCGGACCAGAATTTGCAACATCGCATGTCAGATTTTTATCCCTGTGATCGAACCACTTAACATATTGATGCATCAATCAATTCAATGGAGAAATTGCTATTATTATATCATTGCTGACTCTATCTCAGTCACCAACTAAAACCAACGTTTTCCCTTTTCTTTTTTCCATTTTATTTTGAAAGGTAATGCTTTTGATGATTTAGTTCATTGAACTTCAACTAAATCAGAGACAGGACAGGTCGAGCTCGAGCACATAGATTTGCGGGTATATAATATAATATATATATATATAATATATATATACATATATATATATATATATATTTATTGATTTCGACTCTTTAGTTACGTGTCTAATTTGGGGATGTAATAATGTCTCACTATTTCACCAGATCAAAACAATAACGAACAGGAACACCACAGCCATGTAAAGGTTTTCACCATTAATTCAAGATTTCGATTAAGTTACTACTTTTGTTTGTTGTCTAATCTCTAACATGTATTAACTATAAGTGGTTATAAAATGAAATCATAATGAATATGATACGGTCCTAATCAGTTAACTGTGGGAGTTAATCAGTTGTATGTTGCAAGACGGACTATTATTCCACATGTGAATGTCTGTCTGAGGAGATGAGATTAATGATCGACATATAAAAGACAACCTACCATTTAATAATAAACTATAACAAATAAAAACAAAATTAGCGGCCACAAATGCTGGGAATGGGATTAATTTTAGAAATACATACAGTCTTTTACTCACGCGTTAAGACAAATATTGAAGTGGCCAATTTCTTGATTAGGATGGACAATAGACTACATCGGCATTAAGAGACAAGACATTATCTCAACAATTTCGACACAACTGACTAAGTGAGTTTTTTTTTAATTATTTACTAAGATAACGAACAATAAGTTCAAGAAAGTTATTCATATCTAATATATTGCAATCACTCATATACTTTATTCGAATACTATACTAAATAATATTTGTTTTTTAAAAGCAATCCATTATTTGAACTAACAAGAGAAATTATTAGATATACGATTCTACACTAGAAATCACATAACTTTCACGAATATATTAATTAAATCAGACAAAGATTGATGACATGAAATTGGATTCCCGAAGCTAGCTTTTTGACTAATGATGCATACATACAAACAAACTTCTTTTATTTTAGTTGTTTCTTCTCGTCTCAAACAGACACATAGGGTATTTCTCGGTGGATCGTCTCTAGAATGTCATGAACAGCACTCGCTATATCATTCGAATTGATTAACTTACATCCCTCCTCAACCTGCATTTATTACAAAATAACCGTCATCATATTTTTATTTAATATATATGTCCCCAAAAATATAAATCATTGCTCATTAGTAGGGTCTTCCTAGTTTATTACAAAATATAACCGTCATCATATTTTTATTTAGTAGGGTCTTCCTAGTTTATTGAAGGGAGATGATGTTCGAACGGTATTGTCTGTAATAATCCATGTGCGTGGCTCAGGTAGACGTTTTCAGCATATATACATTGAATATATATATATATATTATATATATATATATTATATATATATATACTAATAAAATAAAACGCAGAAATCTCAAAACGTAATAGTAGCATACCTTAACACTGAATGAATAAAGCACAGATTCGTCATCGGTTGTAGTAACATTAAGGTGAAGAACTGCTAAACCAAAGGATTGAAGCCCAGAAACCATTTTCACCAACTGTTTGTGACTTCTCTTTGACACAATCTTGATGCTTGCGTGGCTCTCGGCCATGCTCGCCTCCACGTCAGCCACCTTAGACCGCTTATCTCCCGTCAAATCGACGGCGGCCACCGCCGGCCGACGGTTGTTTTGATCAGTGAAAACGATGGGAAATACTTTGTCATCATTTTCTGCTGCTTTTTGTTTATTATGGAGGTTTGATTTGTGGGCTTCGAGGAAGTGAACATGTTGTTCGAGTTCTTTCACGAAGTTAATGGCCCCACCTACTATCGACGCTTGATCTCCCTGCGAAAGAAAAAAGAAAAAGAGATTCTTCTTGTATTTTTTCTAATGTTAAAGATAATAAAGAGACGTATATGCATGCATGCATGCGCAATGCATCACTTTTTTTGTTTTTATTACATGAATAAAATGTCATTGAAACGTCAAAAATGCAAGCAGAATTGCAGTTACCCTTTGAGCATAGAAAGGTGGCATCATGGACCTGAGAGTGGCCAAGTAATCATTCATCTGTCTCCTTCTGTTTCTCTCGACGGCAATATGAGTCATCCTCTGATTCTCCATCTCTTCCTTGTTCTTCGTAATTTTGTTGCGCCGCCGCCTCTTCTGCCGGGAAGGAACTTCAGATGCCGGCGCCGCCGAGCAGTCATCATGACGATCAGAAATTGTGCTTAAGGTGATGCCATGCCCAACAATATGATCACGATGGGTAATACTTGGCTCTGTTTCTTCGTGTAGAAGACCAAATATGTCGTCTGCGTAGCTTTCTATGTCACTGTAATCTTTGAGGCTATAGATAAAAGGGTCTTCCTCGAAAATGACTGTTTCTAAAGCCATTGTTGATTTTACTCTCTCTCTCTCTCTCCTCTTTATTTCTTTGTTTTTCTCGATCATTAACCTTTTGGGTCAGAATATTTTGCTTTGGTCTCTATTTAAAGGAGCGAAAAATCGAGACATTATTAATAGAAGCCCTATAACCTAATATTGCTAGAGTTAGCGACGGATATATATATGTATATATACAGATAGTAACTCGCACGTGAGGTTGTGTCTGCAATAATTTCAACCGCCGAAGAAAAGTTGAGAAGAAAGAAACAATGTAAGGGATTTGTATATATTTTCAAACACGAATTGAATATGTCATAGAAAGTGATTTATTTTCTAGTGATTGAGACTAATATGGGCTAAGGTCATGTCGATCAACAAATTATCGTTTTCTTTAATTCTTTCGCGGGAACCACATGTGACAAAAACAGACAAACAATGGAAAATCTGAAATGATCGTATTCCCATGCAACGCTCGATTTCCAATGACTTTTGTTTTATTTGGTTCGCATGAAAAAAACCATCTCTTTTTTTTTTCTCGTTCTTCTACAGAAGTCGTTTGGAAATTAAGAATTATATCATATAAGCCTTGAAATTATTATTATTATTATTATTATTATTATCTGCTTCATAGAGAAAGACGGATCAGATCTCAATACGACATTCTAGTGCATATATCTATATTCATGGGCAAGAATGATGACTAACTAGGAACCAGCGAGGAATATATATTGTCCGTATACTAATATTTCATGGCATTTCATAGGATTAATAACACGCACCATATGAGGGATTAACACGTACACACATGACTATAGGAAAACGTTTATTATTTTTCTGGGTCATCGATTCCCATATATATAGTATATATTATTTATCATATTTACGTTTGTAACCTGTCACAACTCGTAATTTCATTATCATTGCGCTTGCGTGAAATCGTCATTTAAAACGTCATGTTACTTCGATGAAGAGGCAAAGAGAAAAATCATCAGTAATATAGAAAGAGATTCTCTGCTATATATGGTCACCTTCAGCCAGTGAAGAGAAAGAATCGAATATCTGATAAATGGGCCGTCAATATCAATCTTTCAAGAAGCCCAATATAAAAGTTACAGGCCCATACAGCCTAATACAATAGCCATAGGCCAGGCCCAATAGACTAACCCATCACACTTCAATTTTATGCAGCAACCAATGTCAAAGCAATACACCACACACAACAGTCTCTCTTTTCTTTCTTCATACGACGACATGTCTCCTCTGATCTGATGACCACTTCGTAACATGTAATCTTGCCTTTGCAGCCTAGACACACGTTTATATATCATCAGCAACAGTGCAATGAGAAATCGCAAATTAAATAAGTTCATCAAATAATTACGAAAAGTACCTCCACTTCCCAATCGCATCTCAACGTAATAATTACGAGTATCAATGTCTGGAAAGCAGTTCCACCGAATATCATACCAGCCCAAATACCCTAATCATGAATAAGGAACAACATAAAAATATTATATATAACATGGTCGATAGATGTAATGAGTATTAGTTTTCTTTAGTCTATTTTTTTATTACCATAACTCCTTGATGAAAAACCCATCCCATCAAAAACCCTAAAGGAAGTCCAATGCAGTAGTAGCAGCCAAGGTTTATGTACGCAACATATGCTTGCCACCCCGACCCAACAGCCACACCTGAATGTATATATATATATATATTGTTACATTGAATAATATTATTGCACTGTTTTATGTACATATGTCTGTGTGTTTTAATGTTTGTGTACGTACCTGAAAGAATGGGTTGAACGCTGTTGAATAAGACAGTGAAAGCTAACAGAAGAGAGAGTTTGCTAACAGCTTCAAGCACTGGTTTGCTAGTTGTGTAGATGAGTGCTAACTCATTGTGTAAGAACATTATGAGCACCCAAAATACGAGACCAATCAATACTGATTCTGTAACGGCTACAATTGTAGCAAATCTTGCTCCTTTCCCATTGCCTGCTCCCAGTTCATTGGCAACCCTAACCCTGTTGTTTTTATTAATTAAAATTATGAATTCTATGATTCTGATTTATGAATAATGATATATATATATATATATATATTTATATAATTATACCCAGTTCCAGCGAAAAAAGCCAAAGGAATCATCAATTCCCATCCGTTGACGCTCATGCTGCGTCAATTAAGGATCAAATAAAATAAGAAATTAAAATATGTGGACATGTATAGAGAGGGACTTTTTCATGACACAAAAATTGAGGCTTCATTAATTGCATAAAGAATCTGCCACATGGGAAAGCCGACAAATCATATAAAAGAGAAACGGTACTCATATTGCTCACGAAATCAAATGAAAATAGAAGTCTAATAATTCAAAACCAAAATACTATATTTTAGACCGCGAGGGCGAAGCTCGGTCATGAAAATGATTAATCCACGACAGAGAAAAAAAAAATGTGTGGTCATATATAAAGGAGTCGTATGTAAGTTGCCGATCATTGAGATATATTTATGAATTGTTTTTAACTTCTACACTTACCATACAGACAAAGCATCGACGGCGATCTTGGCATTTTTCAAATTCCCAGTCATCACGACAAGGATTTTGTAATACCAGTTCTCCAAGCTAGTCCATCCATCCAAAAACAAAAGATAAATATAAATATATTTCGAAAAGCAAAAAAAAAAAAAAGAGGAAAACAATTAATCAATTTCTCCTCAAAAAATGCGTACCACAGCATTACGCCCGAAGAAGCAGATAGCTTTAGAAAATCCCAAAGGCCACTAAACGCCTCCCTCGAAAACCCCGTCCACGTCATCGGACAGCCGCCGCAAGCGGCGTAAGCAAACAAACCCAGCGCCACGAACCACCACGAAAAGTTGAGTATCAGCGACGCGCCGACGAGCCCATACCTCCACTTGTAAACCACCAGCCAGCTCAGCAACACGTGAGCCGTGAGGGCGGCGACGTTCATCCAAGCGATGACGGCGTTCTTCAGCTGACACTGAAGGAACCTCTGAAGAGGAAACTGAATCGCAAAGCTGAAGTGCAGCGGTACGAAGCAGAGCGCCACCACGCCGGAGAGTTCGGACACGTCGGCGGGCTGTCCGAGGAGCTTAAGGATCGGCGCGGCGAAGATCAACAGCGGAAGTGTAACGACGCAGCAGAGAGAAAGAACTATCCACGAGCGCTGCAGATAAATTCCCAGCATACGGTATTTTCTTGCGCCGTAGGCCTGCCCACATAGGGTTTCCAATGCGCTGGCCATGCCCAGCTGAAAATCAAGATGAAATTTTTATTAAATTTCAAATAAAGGGAAAATAAATCTGCATTTGTACACTTTACCATGAGGCCGAAATCGAAGCCCATGATGACGTTAGAAGCGATAGACATGGCGGCGTGCTCAGTGTCGCCGAGGTGTCCTGAGAAGGCTTGAGTAACGACGAACATGGTGTAAGAAGCGAGGCGACTGATTATGGCTGGGCCCACCACTCCCCATAGCTTCTTCGTTTCGATCCATACCCTTTGGCTAAGACGACGATGGCTTTGCTCTTCCTCGCTGTCATCCTCTTCTATGTGCTTTGCTGCGTTTGAGTACTCTAGTAGAGGAGCTTTTGCTGATTCATCGTTTTCAATGGACATCTTTCTCTTCTTTCTTACTTTGCTTTGTTGCTCGATTTCTGCGTATATATTAGAAGAAGAGGCTCTGATGTTGTTAGAATGGTGTATAATAATCTATATGATGAAATATTACATCTATGCGTGGTCATAGTTTGAGCAAGTAGAATATTACTAAAAATTGAGTGGCAAAGACATAAATGAGGTAACATCTTCAATGTGAGATTCCTATTTCTTCTTGACAACTGCGACATTTGCTGTGACGAATTTGCGTACGTCACTCACATGACTATGAAGAAGGCTCTTTAGATATGTTGTAATAATATTTTCATAACGAGTGACCATAACGAAATCTTCAATAAATTTTCATACCAAAACGCTATTTCTAATGGTCATAAAGTTTGAGTACTGATAGGGGTGACATTCGATCCAGCATTCCTCCTGACCTGACAAACTCACAAGGAACAGAGTAGGAGGTTAGGTCTGAAGGAGGCGAGGACCAGGTACGAGGTCCGACCAGAGCAATGTACGGATGTGATGTTCAGAAGAACTCGGAAGGCATTCCAGAGAGCTACGCGGAGCTATACGGAAGAGCCAGAGGAAGAGCTCGGGAGAACTAAGGAAGTGTCCGGGAGACCTGTCGAGGGAGAGCAGTATGGAGCCTTAGACGCACCTACAGTATAAATAGGGCTCTTCTCCATTTTATAGCATAAGTCACACGCCCTACACACGCTAACACACCAAGAACACACATAGATACTCTCTCTCCCTCTCTTTATCTTCTCTTGACCCTTTAGTGTTTGGAATCACTTGTAAACATGAGAGAAGGCGAGATTGAGTGTGTAATATTCCTCCATTAATAGTGAATATTCTCCGCGGCCCGTGGACGTAGGATTCATCCAATTCGAACCACGTAAATCTCTGTCTATTTACTATTTTATGTCCTATTTCGCATATCCCGTCCACGACTTCATCCGAACCGGCCCTCACCTTGATTCCCGGACCATAAATCTTGTTGATCGGTGTCGTACCCGCATCAAGTACCATCTAAGCTATAAAGATTAACGACAAATTCTCGTGGGCAGCTATACACTATTTATGGTCATAAAGTAAGGGTCCAGCATCAACCTAATTATACGTACTATCATTTGTTTTTAAACATTCAAATTGGAATTTGGAACATAGCCTAATCAAATTCCAACTAAATAGATAGGCATCGTTTGTGGGCTTACTAATTTGTGTAATGGGCCTATTCACCAAATTCTCGGCCCGTATTTCGAAAGGAATATATATCTCCGTCTGTTACGGATTACCCAATCGCTAGAAAGTAGAAAGAACTGAGCATTCCTTCGCTGTGAAGTCAAATCGATTCTTAAATTAGAAATTCGCCGGTCCAGTCGCCGCGGGAATCACGGTTTTTATCGGATTCAGCTATCAAAAGCTCCTATCTTTCGATTCAGGAGTTGAAGATGTCTGAGGTGCCAAAGAAGAACGCTGTTTTGGAAGATGATTTGGATTCGGTACCTTTGGAAAATGAAATTAAAGATCCGAGCTCGAATTCAGGCGTCGCCGTTCCGAAGCCAGATTCCGTTGCAAATACAGGGGGTTTGGATGTAAATGTCAAGGATATTCCTAAGGGAGAGGTTGAGAGCAAGGTGGTGAATAAATCGAACGAGGAATTTGGGAATTTACCGCCTGAACCTAGGGTACAGTACCCTAAGGTGGATCCTTACGATCAGGGATCGAGCAATCCTTACATCCAGCAACCAAACGTGTCCTCTTCCGCCAATTCGTCATCTTTCAATTTCAAAGGTTTGATTGCGTGAATTGGTTTTTCATATATATGCTTTTGTTGATGGTGAATCTGAAGTTTGGTTCACATTTAATGTCAATGGACATGGAGCGAATTATTGGAAGTTTTCTTCGGTGATATGTATGCATTTTGTACTTATTAGAAACTTGTAAACTTTCTGTGATTTGATATTTTTCAGCGTTGCCTGTCGATTTGAGCAACTTTTAGTGCATATGCTTAATTCGTTCTGTTTGTTGTGTGAATGCAATCTATTTTCTACTTATTTTTTAAATATTATGACTCCCACTGGCATTCATTTGTTTTGATGGGAAATTTCGTTTACTCTGAACCTCAAAAACCAGTCGGAATTCGAAGTTGATTTTCACTTAGTCCTTGCCGACATCAAAAGAAGTAAAATTTGAACTTGGTTTTCATTTAGTGCATGCCTCTGTACTGAATTTGAAATTCCATTGTTTTGATACGTACTTCTTTTGTTTGTAGACACTATGGGTAGTGTCAAGGATGTCCTAGGAAAATGGGGAAAGAAGGTCGGGGAAGCAACCAAAAAGGCGGAGGATCTTGCTGGGAACACGTGGCAACACTGTAAGAATAATGTCATGTCGGTTGGCATAGTTTGTCGTAATTCCTTATTTACTCGTACTTGATACGGATAAGGCCACCAAATTGTCATCTTACGCCGAACCAATTTTCTCTAAAGTTATGAGTTATGATGCATTTTGTTGCTCCTTTTTGTTTACAGTGAAAACAAGCCCTAGCCTCACCGATGCTGCTTTAGGAAGAATCGCCCAGGGAACAAAGGTCCTCGCCGAAGGTGGCTACGAAAAAATATTCCGCCAAGCATTTGAAACTGTTCCCGACGAGCAGCTGAAGGACTCTTACGCATGTTACTTATCCACGTCGGCTGGCCCGGTAATGGGAGTTCTCTACGTGTCTACTGAAAAGCTCGCGTTTTGTAGCGATAACCCTCTCTCTTACCAAACTGGCGACAAGACCGAGTGGAGCTATTACAAGGTAAAACATAGGTTCTTCTCGTGATATGCATCGCATTCATTGACACGTCGATCATTCATTTTAACATGTCTACTTCATCAGGTGGTTATCCCTCTTCACCAGCTCAAAGCTGTTAACCCATCAACTAGTCGAACCAAGCCAGCTGAAAAGTATATCCAGGTTATATCTGTTGATAACCACGAATTTTGGTACATGGGCTTTCTTAACTATACCAGTGCAGTAGAGTGCCTTCAGGAGGCGTTGGCTTCTCGTGGGACGAATTCGGTTTAAAATGTGGTTTCTGCTCATTCTTGAAGTAATTTATCGCTGTATTTTCTGAACTGAAGAAACAAATTATTGGGGAGAAGACATATATTTGCTTTTGTGATGTTTGAATTTCTTGTTGGCTTGTTTCTGCTGCACATATCTGTTTTGCTGTACAGAGACCCCTGATGGGGTTGTGCTGTGCTATTATATAAATTGATTTGAGTTGATTTATTACCATTTCATCTACAGTGTCAGTGATCAAGAAAACCTTTATCTGAATCATATTAAAAGGCGTATTCGTATGGGCCATGATAATACATTCAAAACGTGAGCAATGTAAATCTAGACTAGAGCTCAGATTATCCAGAAGCAACTATTTATTACCTAACCATAAATGAATTAGTTGCAGAGTATTAGTTCATGCAAACTGGCCGGTGATGTCTGAAAAGGTTGATGAGTAATGTGCATATGTACTGAATGAAAATATGAACTTCCATCACTGCGTGCGCTAGACTAGAACTTCGAATGATGGAGGAAAGAAGAACGAACAAATATTGTAGGCATAGGATTTGAACATTTGGTGTTGAAAGTGAGCCTGCTCTTCATCGGCATTTATTTATGTAAAAAGTTTTGTGCGAAGCTGAGGACGTTTTGGACAGCCCAATATCATATAAGCCCAATATAGCACTATTGGACCGACTCAAGAGGAGAGGCCTCCTTCGAAAATCGTTGCAGAGAAACTGAAAACGACGACAAGCGACGTCGTTTATTTCCCATAGTAGTGATACATGATGGAGAAGGCGGCGAAGCTTTGGGACATTTTTAGCTGCCGACAAGAATGTTATGTCTGAACAAACTGTCGATAACAACGGTTACATTCAATAACCAGCCAAAATCGAGTGATGATTCTCGAACCGACAAGAATCTGAGTATCTTAGCTTACCGCAGGAATGATGGCAGCGTGATTGCAACCAAAAAGACGCTGATTTTGCCTCCAAATGTAGAAAAAGCCATTACGAGCCCTTCAAACCCATTCGTGAAACACTGCGTCAAGCTTCGCGAGAACAGCTCTTATCGTCACTCCCATGGCTCAGTTCTTGTTGTCGGCTCTACGCCCATCAGGTGTTTATTTATTTTCATAATTCGATTGAGTTATTACTGTAAGTTTCTAGTCCATGTCTCTTTAGTTTTTTCTTTTAGTTTTGTAATAGTGTTATCTGGCGGAGGTTTGCTTCTTGTGCTATATGAGTGTGATAATGGTTTAATGGGTTTCGTCAACATTGTGTTCTATGAATGTGAGAACTGATTACTCGCTAAACATTACGAACTAATTTTATATCTCAGGGAAATACTGAGCTGTTGCAGAGAATGGCCTATACTAGTCGAGTGCTTGCTCGTGCTAGAGAGCTCTACCGTACCTGAAGATATAACCACATACTGTGCTCACGTTGTTCGCGTTAGCTCAGCAGTAATTAGAAAAGTTTCTGGCATTCAATCCGTTGATTCTGTCGACATCATTGCGTTGATGAGAATCCCGTCAACCTTTCACAGTATCAGCAACGATGATGCGTGTGATAATGATCGGCCCACATGGTTTTCATCCCCTCATCGAATTCTTGTTCTTGATGGAATCCAGGTCTAACCATGAATGTTATGATGCTCTGCCCAAAACATAGTACCTTTCAATTCTTACTTCTTATTAGAGGAAATTTTGAAATATCGTATTCCTTGACTTGTAAAAATTTGTATCTTACAGGATCCTGGCAATCTTGGCTCACTTCTTAGATCTGCTACAGCTTTTAGATGGGTAAAGTTATAATCATTCATTCCTTGTGTTAGATTCCTTTGGTATGAACATCCTTATGATCTAATTCCAAACATAGAACTCAAATTCTTGGATTCACAGATTGATTCTTGGCACGATTCTGTCAGAATTCTAACACAAAACACTTTTCACCGAAAAACAGGGCGGTGTTCTTCTACTTCCCGGGTGCTGCGATCCCTTCAACGACAAAGCATTACGAGCATGTAGGGGAGCATGCTTTCAGATCCCAATAGTTTCAGGGAAATGGAATCATGTTAAAGCCCTTCAAGAAGAACATCAGATGAAGCTATTCGCCGGCCATCCAACGTCCAACGGCTTACAAAATCGAATCTTTACGCTCTCTAAGGATTTCGCAGACTCGGTTTCGAACGTGCCCTTGTGCTTGGTCCTGGGCAGCGAAGGCGCTGGCCTCTCTGAATACAGTCAGAACATTTGCGAATTGGTAACTATTCAGATGCCTGGCCATTTTGAATCCTTGAATGTTTCTGTTGCTGGTGGTATATTCATGTATATGTTGCAGCCCAGAAATTGATGCTATCGTTTGATCATCAGGTCATCGAATGAAACATGGTATTAAAACAGAAAAACATTGCCATCATCATGTATAATTGATCTTTTTTTCTTTTTCTAAAATTCAGCTAAAGAGGAAACAGAACCCGACCACAGAAAACGGGTTGAAAATGAATCCATGCCCGGATCCGTTTCCCCAAGCCATTACATTACATCTAAACTGAAAGAAACCAACCGTCAGAAAGCTGCTACTTACATACAGAGCTTTAACATTCCAAGCTTCCTTGTAAGAAAACTAACCCCCCTACTAAATACTTAACCCCCCAAAAGTCAGTAGTAGTTTGACCACAAAATATGATGATAACCATTGTATGATTGATTAGCTGTAGTAGAAGAAAACCCAGTCAATGTTGCCCTAAGGGTGTGTTTGGTCCGCGGAAATCGGCGCGGAAAAGAAAAGAAAAGTGTGGTGGTACGCATCGAATCATTGTACATTACGGTTTACTTGTCGTACAATCATACTTTTTCTTTTCTTTTCCACGTCAAAATCCACGAACCAAACGGAGCGTAACTGTTGTAGCTATTACCCTAAAATGGCGGCAGAGAGTCGAAAGGCAAGCCACAGGGAATGTGGCTTGAAACAACACTCGGTGGTGGGACCCAAGCAAAGCTAATGTTATTACCGCCGCCGCCGAAGGACATATTATTATTATTACCAAGGTTGAGCTTTTCTTCTGTAGTAGAGAGGTTGAGTTTCAACCGTTTGGCAGTTCCCCCGACGGGGAGAGGGCTTTTTGAAATGGCTTCAACGTCATAACGGCTCATCTCAAAGTTTGTGACTGCAGTTATTCCACGGAACTTTATTGCTGCTATGTCGTATGCTTCAGCCGCTTCTTCCTCGGTCGCTGTTGTGTACGCAATAAAAAGGGACAAAACGATAAGAATGTTTAGTACAACGTTCCGAGTAAGTGAACTTAAGTTAAGTGGTTGGAAGTTATTAGTTATAATACTAACCGAATGTTCCCAGGTAGAGATCCTTGTTTCCCGCGACACGACCGATTCTCGCTTGCCAACGTCCTTGTTGGTGATGCCTGATAATTAGAAGTTAGTTTCTTCATTTTTCTATTCTTTGCATTAAATTGCTGCAATATGTAATACGCTCAAACCTAGTTACGCCTCGGTAAATCGACGCTCCCCTCGAGAAACCGCTGCTTTTCCTACAAAACGAGGAGAAAGAAGTCATAAAAATGGACTATTTTCGAGGGGAAATATCGCCTAGGTAGGCATAGATACCTTCGAAGAGAAGCTATGAATTCTTGTTTGGTCACATGCTTCATTTCACCCATCTCTTGGGTATAGTTAGGCATCTGAACAGATCGAAAAATTTTGTTTTCAGATTATATTCATCGAAATAGTAGATTTTCGTAGAAGTAGCGTAAAATTTAATATAAATACCGGGAAATTAGTGGTAGCCGTTGAACCCCAGTACTTAAGAGCAGCCAAATCATAAGCCCTTGCTGCTTTTTCTTCCTTATCGTATCCACCTGAAAAGATTGGCAATGATCATTGAATTGAGAAGTCAATATACTACACCTTATATATGTATATACTACATAATTAAGCACATAAAAAAGATCCAAAAAGGAATAATAGCTTACCTAAATAAACTGCATCATCATCATTATCAGTCATCCATCATCCAAGAGATCCCGCAAAGAAAAAGGAAAAAGAAGTCATTAATATTTGTGACTTTTGGTCAAACTCTATTGGGTCCTTTTCAGGAAAAGGGAAATTAGATAAAGATAAAGTTAAAAGGGGCAAAAAAGCAAACTGATGAGTTTCAGAAATTCAGGCACTAGTGTTCATACTAGATGGAGTAATATGAGTTTATATGTGCAGCTGAGAGACTATTCATTCAATGGTGGGTCATCGTCTTCATCTTCAACTAAGAATATTAAATCATGGACAAATCTACCATGAATGAGCCTGGAGAGATCAGACAATCTAGTAAAGAATATTGCACAGCATCTTATAACAACTAGAGCAAGTACAATCAATGGCTGCCCCATCAAAGATACGAAGCGAAAATACAGTATAGTAATCAAGTACATTTGGTACGTGTATATTTTGCAGGCGATCAATCACCATAAATACGATTTGAAAGAAACACAAGAAAAAGTAAAAGCGAAAACCTTGATGGCTCACCATCAATCAACAGAACTCATTACATGCAAATTACATTCTCCTTCATCTTTTGTTATTACAAAAAAGAAAGCCGTGAAACTTTATCAAAGCATTCTTAAAAAAATTGTACCTTGACGCCCTTTTCTCGCTTGACCCTCTCTTCTGCAGCTGTTATCCCATAGATGCGCTTCGTATCTCCCAGTCCATCTATGTCTGCATTTATCATTAAAAGAACTTCTCAATTAATTAAAGACGTAAAAGAAAGAGAAAACCTTTGATAACAATAATATGAAGGAGAGCTCGATTCTTGATGAAAATTAACTAACCTCGTAACGCCCCTGTAAATCGAGGTTCTCTGACCAAAAGTATCAGCAATCTTCTTACAACTCTCGGACTCAACAGCAACAGCAGCTACTAAGTTATCACCGCCATTATAACCACCGCTGACGACCCCACCAAGAGTCAAAGCATTACCACTGGCATGAGCCACACTTACAGCGTACTGCTGAGCATACGCCGCCGCCGCGAACTCGCCGTGCGAGTCAACGGGCGGAGACGGAGTTTGGCCCACCAGCGCCGAGTCGTCAACCTCAGAGCCCGAGTTAGCAGAAAAGGCTTGATGAAACCCAGCTGCGAAGTTCTTTAGATCAGCTTGCGGCGGCGGCTCCTCCGCTAAGAAGGAGATGTGCTGATGATTCTGGTCGTATATGTGAGTCAACGATGAGTCCTGAGTCTCCGTTGACTCTCCGGCGCCGGTGAAGAAGTCCTCGAACTTGGGCGGCGGCTGTAGTAACTGCATGTAGTTGAACATGGTCTCTTTTGATGGTTGTTGTTCTTGAGTTTCTGTGTACATGAATTCTTGGGGTTTGTGGTGGCTGCTTGCCCAAGACTCGCCTGCAAACATTAGAAGAGGAGGATCGAGTTTGCAATTAATTACACCTCAAAAGGCGTTTCAGATTCTCTAAATATACGTCAAAAACCCTTATTGTTGCTTGCTTGCTTGCTTCGACAAACCAATGCCACGTGTAAGAAACTATGCTTTTTGTGCGTTGAGTTGTAGGAAAGTAAAATAAAACAAAAATGGAGAGGTGGGTTGAGCTCATCTTTTTCAACAAGCTGAAGTTAATAATGCACGAGAAAATTAAAACGAGAGTAAACCAAAAAAGAAAAATTGTTTGCAACTGAATGGAACAAGCACGGCTTCAGTGCAAGTCTTGTCCATTTGTTGCTTTAATTCAAACTTGTTTAGGTCAGAAAAAACGAAAACTTGGAGGCAAGTTCGTGCAAGATTTTCATTCGAAATACTGTGTAAGAAAGAAACGCTGCTAAAGTGATGAGTTAACTGAGTACATGCAAACAAAGACACACACAAACACATATCGTGTGCGTTTTAGTGCGTGTACTTACCATAGAAGTTATCGGCAAAAGAGTAGAGATTCTGAGAATGAACTGACGAAGGTGGTTGTAACGTCGTCTGTGGCTGAGAAGGAGCGCTGAGAGGATCCATAGAAGACAAAGAGAAAGATAACCAGTTGTTGTTGCTGTGATGATGATGATGATCAATTGGAGCCATTTTTCTTTCCTTGATTTGAACAAACAACAAAAATTAAAACGAAAGCCCTTTAATTTCCTGAAGCTTTTCTTTCGCCAGCTTTAACTCGATAGAAACCCCAAAAGATGATGAGCTAGCAGAAGGAGAGACAAGGATTGAAACTCAGAGCACATGCAAAGTTGAAGGCGAAGTTGTAAACAAGGAAGATGGGAAACTTACTTGAGAGAGAGCTCTTATTACAAAGCAAGCAAAGAGAACATGGGGGGGTAAAGGTCATTTAATACTGTATTATATAGAATAGTGAAAACCTTGACTTTTACCGTGGCTTGGCTAAAATACAATAGGTTTTCACGAAGACAAAAGTTAAGGGGGACAGTGGAGAGAGAATAAGTAGAAAAAAGATGGACACGTGGCATCACGTGATTAGGTGGTGAGGCGGTCCGGTTCTGCCCGTTCGGCGTAAAACAAGAGGGGCCAAAAGTAAAACGGTGTTAATAATTTCTCTTCACCTCTTCGCTATTGTTTATTTGTTGTCTAGTGTGTAATAGATGACAAAAATTGAGAGAGAGAGAGAGACTCTTACTTATCAATGGCCTCATTTCATTAAGCTCTCAAATAATAAATTATATAAAAATTCAGTACTTCCAATCGTATCAATAATGATCAATTGTAATGTATAGTTCTCGTATACTTTTTAAAAGTAGTCCGTAATTGTTTCTTCGTATTTCTGAAAATAGATTATAAAACTAACTTTTCTATTTATAAGGGGAGGCAATAGGGTTTTCCCTGAGGCCTCAGAGCAGACCAGTGGGCGAATAAACAGGAGAACATTGAACCACAAGACTATATAAGAGCAGCTCATCATTTTAATGTAAAGTTACACCGTAATATTAAACCCATGTTTTAGGGAGGGATTTATGTGTTTATTGATATCTTTTATGTAATTTTACTATCACTTTGTCTTGCTATTGTGGTCCATACACGTCGAAACTCTCACCACTTGTCTCCTCGTCGATCGGCTAATGCAAAATCGAAATAACTTTTCTAACTATTTTTATTATCTTAGTAAGGCAGCCATGTATACTTAACCTTATTTTGAAAAGATATAGGCAGTCTTATATATTCGTTTTTCAATAGGCATTTAAAAAAGATGGAGATAATGGTTGGGGTGGGATGACAGCATGATAGAATGAAATGTTTGGATTCACATGCAAAGAATCCAACTTTGTGATGTAATTCTTACGGTTTATAAAACATAAACTGAAAATATATCTTGTAAAAACTAACAATGCATGCATGCATTTCTATAGATATACACGTGAACGCCTTCCATTTGCAACTACGGCGGTTGAGTTGAATCTCATCAAGATATATTTCATATTCTGGTCTATTATTAGCCGAATAAGGATAAATATTTATTTTCTTTTGTTTAATATGAAGAGAAAAGTAGATAATAATAAACAAATATATACAACAATGTGAAAAATGAGGGAATTAAAAGGGTCCACAATGATTCGCCAAGGGACGTGGCCGCCCGTTTATCCCTTTGAGTGTAAAGGCACAATTGAATTTTAAAAATTGACCGACTCGACTAGCTATTTTATTATTGTTTTTATCATTATTATTATTATTATTGAAGTATGTTATCACGCATTCGTCTTTATACTAGATATTAAATTATTGTCATTCGTCTTCTAACAATAATTTATACTAATATATTTAGTACATCCTATATATGAGCATATATATGTCATTTTATATTGTTATATTATTAATCAAGTTATTTAAAAATAAAATTTTATATCAAATGATTAAATTATAATAAATCAAAATATTACTAACTATTTTTCAGACCAAATAACAGTTTATACTCACCCATCCCACACCATTAATATAATGGAGTAGAATATATAACATATGGGCAATTACTACCGTTTTCAGACTGATAACGAAACTATATGAACGTCTAAACCTTAGTTTTTTCGTAAAGGATTTTTGAATCACAACTCATTGGTAGTAGTCCTTCACACTTTCGGCGTTCATTTTGAGTTTCCCAATTCAATATATCATATTAGAAAGATGAAATCACAATACTATATGGAAGTTGCATAAGGTTCAAACTCAACAGATTAGGATTATTAAGAATTAAATAAATAGAGAAGCCTATGCTATTATATAAAAGTAGTCCCTCCTTTTGACCAAGGACATCAATGTCCCCATGTGGCACCAGTACATTGCTCTCCTTGCGGAAATTTAAATTTCAAGGTAAGCATAGGACAACAAAACGGTTATATAAAATTTCATAAATTGATATATACATGAAACATTTTAGGCATAGTAAAACAATAATTAGATTTGATTCTAACTTATCTCAAAACATTTTTCTATCTTGAACGTCACGCTAGTTCGATTATTTATTTGTTCTCCTTTCCAAATAAGTGACTTTTGATTGCAGTAACATGCTAACCACCTTCATTCATATCAATTGGTCAATGAAATACACGTTACACGCTCAACAAATATAATATGGCATGGAGTATGCAAAAACAAATGAAGAAAGTCTAGAGATTAGATGACTAACCTGATCATCGACCTTATCTATAGCTTTAGGTGATTTTTTCTCATATTTTAATATTTTATATGAATAGTTGCAAAACAAAATGAAAAAAAAATGTACAATCACTGGCTTTTGACCTTTGACCGAAGAGGCACGTGCGTGGCACTTTGGGACCGCGTGATATCGACGATTCCGGGGAGTTGCACGTGCGCTGACACTAATAATTGTAAGCACAATATTCTTAAGACTGTAAAACATTAATTAAACTATTCATTAACGTTTGTCCGTTGTACTAAGAAATAATACGCTTCTGTCATTAGATTTTCTGCCACTGTAAGCAAGCAAGCAAGCATCCAAGGAGAAAGCAAGCAAGGGCAAGTGGCCCATGACAGTTTTTACATTTCTTCTTTAAGTTACCCTTTTCGAGACTGTTTATTATATTATATTATTTGTTTACTAATAAGTTGATTACGTAATTAGTATGATTACCTTTTCTTTGTCGTTTTCTCATCTCAATTTCCGGGCCGGGCCTTGGTCCGACCTGCTTGGGCTTATGGGTTTAAGGCTGATTGGACTCGATTTTCGTTGAAGTGTAAAAGCAAATGAAAACAACCCTTCGTCTTCTATTCTACCTACGCCTACCTACCTATTGTTGCAATGCAACGAAAATAAAATAAAAACAATAATAAAGAGGAATGTCAATGCTCAGACGACAACGGCGGAGCAGCTCTTACAACGCGGTATTTCTTGTTAGAATGGATAAAAGAGAAGATAGAATGCTTCTGCTTCCTCGGCCTAGTCCCAAATATAAAGGAACGCAAGGGCACTTTCGGCCGGCTCATAGCTTTCTGATACTTGGGCTGATCGCCGGCGGCGGAAGCTATGCCCAACTCTTGGTTCATCTTCCCCAGCGTCCTCTCAATCTCCGCCTGGAGGGCCGCCACGTGTTCCAAGCCGGCGTGGAGCTCTTCTCTTACCTTATCGTTTTCGTTCTTCATGTTCAAAACCTCGCCTTGTAGTTTCGCCGCTTGGTGGCTGCTGAACCTTATTTCGTCTCCTTCGACGCCTTTTTTGAGGGCTTTTGTGATCTCCTCTTGAATGTTGCAGAGCGAGGCGTATCGCCGCTTAAGCTCGCCTTTGAGAAGGCCGCTGTGGTCAACCCAGACGCTCAGCTGCGCGTCGATCTCACGCAGGTGCTTGTAGATTGGGCGAACTTCCGATTTCAGCTGCACAGAGGTAATGCTTCCTTCTTGCTTCTTCTTGTCTTTCAGCGTCACTATTTCGTCCTGCAAATCTTGAACTTCGCTCTTGAATTTCTGAACCTGGTGAAACGCCGTGCTAAATCTCAGCCAGAAATCCAAGTTTTCGTTTAAAATGGAGTCGATTTCAAGGCGAAGCTTTTCTTCGATCGGCGAGAGGCACTGAGAATCCAAATTCATGTCGAAATCATCGCTTCTCGATATAGCTTTATTATCGTCGTCGTTGTTCCCATTTCCTTGCAGGGAATTGAGCATCTGTCGAAGGCTTTGAATTTCTTGATCCCTCTTAGTGATGGCCTTCTTCAGCTCTCTCAGCTGCACCATAACATCAAATTGCCCGTCCCTTTCCTTCTTCTCAGTATCACTGAGCTTCTTCTTCACATCCTTGTAGTTCTTGAGGATCGTACTGTACTCTGTAAGCAAAATCTTCTCTCTATCCTCAGCCCCACTCAAGAGCAACTCCTGCCAATTTAGCCCTTCTTCTTCTTCTTCCTTCGATTTCCCTCCCTCGCCCTTATCGTAACCTTCGATCTGATCTTCATCGCCTTCATCCTCGGGTTTCAGACCCGAGAAAGTTACTGTCTTTTTATTCGATTTCTTGACGACGTCAGCACCTCCCATGTCTTCCTCCTCCTCGTCTGGCCTGACGCTGCTAAGCTTCTCAGACAAATCCCCTAAGCTCGAACACGCCTCTGCAAAATTCGTCTGAAGGCTGCTGTTTCTGCTCTCGACATTCTTGTTCATAGCTTGAAGCTTCTTCAACCTCTCTTCCATTTCCTCCAATTTCCTCCTCAACCCATTCTGCCCATCGATCAAACTCTCCCTCTCCTCCTCCAAAACCCTGATATGAGCGTGGAGATCGTCCGATTCGCTCCTCAGCGTTTCGATCATAATCGCCTGTGAAGAAACTGCGCTCTCCAAACCAATCACCTTATTCACAAGCTCGTCGATCTTCTCCGCCAATTCGCTCACCGTAAGAGACCCCGACGTGGACCCCGCCACCGAAACTGCCTGCACAACATCGCTGCTTGCCTCGCTATGAGCTTCCTCATCTCCATCATCGATCTTTTGTTGCTCATCCTTATTCAAGAACTCGTCCTTCATCGATTTTATGAGCTTCTTCGCCTCTTCCACCTTCTTGTGCTCTTCCCTGGCGTCCCTCGCCGACCTCGCCTGCTTTTCTTGCAGCCTAGTCAGCGTTTCCTGGCACGATTTCAACGCTGCCTCGGCCATTAAAGTCCTCGCCTCGCTGTCCTCGATGATCGCCTCGACGTCGAATTCGTCCTGCAATTTGCAGACCTTTTCTTGGACCTCAGCGATTTGTTTCTCGATGGCCCAATACTTTGCGAGCCCGCTTTCGTAGGAGCTCTTGACGAACTCCTTCACTGTCTGAAGTGCTAAGATCTCCTTCTGAAGCTTGTCGATCTCATCGAAGGCTTCTTCTTTCGTCAGGCCAGACTTTGCAGCAGCGTTCTTGGCCTTGGCTGTTGTCGTTGTTTGGGGATGCTTATTAGTCGTCGGCTTTTTGGGTATGAATTTCTTAGTGGCCTTCGTTATTAGGCCCTTTAGGTCGTCGGCGGGGGCTTTCGGGACCTTATTATTGCTGGGGATTTGAGGATTGTTTTTGTGGAGTTTACCATTTTCGTCTTCTTCTTCTTCGTCGTCTTCCATGATTGGAAACTGAACTTGTTCGGGGAAAACGGTGGCTATGGTGTGGTTTGCGTTCTGAAGCTCTTTGGAGAGCATGTCGTAGCGGTCGGCCAACGAGCGAAAGCATCGATAGGCTTCTTCCACGGAGCTGATGAGCTCGGGCCGCCGTTTGTAGTACATTTCTGCCCTCTTTGCGAAGGAGTCTCCGTCTTCTTCGATCAGCTTAAGCATGCTGTGGACTTTTTCCTCCATATCTGTTCTTTTTTTTTTTCAATGAACATGTGTTCATGCAATAATAAAAGCATGAAGGGTTTTTTTTAATATGGACGAACCTTGAAGGGATTGTTCGAGCCATTTTGATTGCTTGGTGCGAATGTGGCTCGCCCACCACCATGAGCATGCATTGCTTGCTGCTCTCTGCAACATTCCTCGATCTTTTTCTTATTCTTTCGACGTCCTTGGTTGTTCTTTACGTTGTCATGTAATAACCAGAAAACAAGGATTTAATTCAATTGGACAATTCTCTTACTAGTCAGATGATCGAGAAGAAGATCAATAGTAACTATAATTTTGTTTACAAGAAGATTGTTTTTAATTTTCTAAATTCATCTTCGTGAGGAAAGTGGAAAGTGGGGAATCGAGCGATTGTAGTAATTGGTGAATTTGAGGCATTTTAGCACCAAGAATTGCGTTGGACCTTTCATTGAAAAAACAATAGTTAAATAACATATAATGTAGAGAATTCGAAGGTCTTCATATTTTTTACCGTAGCTGGACTACAAGTGGACTGCAATTGTTAGAAAGTGCTTATTGGGTCAAAGGCTAAGCCCAATAAGTTTGTAACTCACGTGGGCCCTACCAATAACGGCTAGCTACTACTCTTGTGGATTACTTGTAATAAAGTATTTATCTCCGAAGAGATCCGACCGAGTCCCATGCCGTTAAACGACCAACAACCTCCCTTCAAATTAAACCCCCAACGGCTATATTTCTCGGTCCCTTAACTCGCAGCAGTTTTCACTTTCCTTTTTCCCAACTCCACTTCGTATGCCCTTCATCAAGAACTGTTCATCTGACAACTAAAGTATATCGTAATCAAGAAACATGAGAGAACTCCACAAGAATACCACGGCCATCCTCTAATTTAAGACCCATTTTTTTTACTGCTTTTCTTTTGGGATCGCCGAGAACTGCAAGGTAATAATTCATACTCTAGAAGATTCAATTTGCACTATTTCTTGGGATTTCTTTCGCATATTCTTTTGAAGGTTGGGCATAGAATTGCAGAAATCTTAAGTTAGTATGTCTTGTGTTTGTAACATTTACTGAACAAGAATGCGTGTATGAAATGGATGATGTGCTTGCTATACGAAAATGAAACCAAGTCATAAGTGCATAAATGTGCTAAATTAATCCTTCCAATTTCAACCAGGGGAGGTGAAAATGGAAGCTGTTTACGAAGAACTAGACGAGGTTAAGTCTGAGATCGAGAAGCTCAGAGGACAACTGCTAGCAAAGACACAATTAGCTGAAAGTTTAAGGAAAGCCAACGATGATCAGTTGGGCAAGAACAAGGCGATCAGTTCGCAAATGGATAAGCTATCTCGGGTACTAAACGAAAAGGACGACGAGCTCTTCTCTGCGAAGAAAATGAACGAAGAATTGAGGTCTAATCTGAAGGAGAAGGAATCCTTCGTCAAGCATATTACTACCGTGAATGATAAGCTTCGGGCTGATAGTGGTGCTAGTTTGGTGGAAATAGAGATGTTATCTCGGGTTCTAAACGAAAAGGAAGATGAACTCTTTGCTGCTAAGAAATCGAACGAAGATCTGAAGCAGATCATAAAGGAGAAAGAATCTGTCCTAAAGAATCTTAGCAATAGGCTTTGCTCGAGCAAGGAGGAGGGTTTGCAGTTGGAGAAGATGAAGCGGGAATTAAGCGACAAGGAAGATGAAATTTTCTACGCACAACGGCTTAGCGACGAGTTGAAATCGAAGTTGAAGGAGAAAGAGCTCATCGTCAAGCAGGTTACATCTACGAACGACAAGCTTCGGTTGGAGTGTAGTGAGAAGATTCGTAATTACGACGAAGAGAATAAAGCGCTGGCATTTGCTTTAGATGATGCCAATTCAAAAAACGTAGATCAAGAGCAGCAGATTCGAGCCCTCAAAGAAGAGATCGAAGGAATTAGGAGATCAGTCGCTGTCTCTCAGAAGAAGTTATCAGAAACTGGGAATTTGAACAAAGCATCCAAAAAAGAGGTGGAACAGAGAGAGGACGTGCTCCTTAAATTGGAGGAGGATAATCGTAAATTCGAAGATCAGCTGAAGTGGAAGAAAGAACAGTTTGGTCACTTGGAAGAAAGCCATAAGAAGCTTCGGAGCGAATTCAAAGCGAGGGAGAAAGAATGGGAAAAGGAGAAATCTGCGCTCGTCGACGACCTCTCTTCTTTACAAGCGAAATTGGAATCTCAGGCGAGAATTTCCCAGGATTTTCAACGTCGCCTTGAGATGTGCATACAGGCCTTAGCTCACTCAGAGAGCAAGAGAAAGATCTTGGAAACCGAAATCTTAGAATCGAGGAGCAGTTTCGACAGTATGTGCTGTGAATACGACCAGGCCAAGCTGAATTTCGAGGCATTGGCCTCAAAAAGGGATCAAGAATTGGCGAATCTGAGGAGTTCTTTGAGCACCAAGGAAATACTTTACAAGGAAATGGAGTATCAGTTCAGAAGAGTCGAGCAAGAGAAGCAAGATCTGCTTTCTTCACTGAAAGAACTCCAAGAAGATCAAATTCGAGAAGCTAGAGTTTCATCTTCTGCTTCTAAGCTTCAGAACAAGCTCAAATCTTTAGAAAGGGAGCACAGAGGCTGTTCTGCGAATCTAAGAGAGAAGGAGCTCGAGTGGAAATTGCAGATGGAGAAATTGGCCCGAGAGTTGGACACGTGCATGTCTGAACTGAAAAGCCAGGATGTAACGATTGGCAAGCTCAAAACAGAGCTCGAAGCATGCGATTCTCTGGTGCCCAACTTGGAGATTTTGAATTTAGAGACTTCTCTGATGCTATTGGTCTTGAGATCAGAGTTTTCAGAAGCTGCAAATTCTTACATGGATCTGAAGGGCCAAGAGAACATGCGTGCTTTGATCGAACGGTTGGAGAAGAAGGAAGTTGATCTCAGCGACATGAGGCGTGATCTTGAAGAAGAACGTGACAAAGTATCCATGTTGTCAGAAAAGGTTCGAACTCTTGAAGAACTTCAGCTTCCTCTGCAGAAAGAAAAAGAAAGCCTCAGCCGTCTGCTAGAAGAATCTTCGACTTCACGAGTACAATCAGACGAATGCACAGTGCAGCTGCAAAGCGATTTGGACAAGGTGAATGAAGCTCTCGCGAGGGCCAACGAAGAGCTGTACGAAAAGTTATGCGAAGCTAATGAGATTGAGTTCGAACTTCATCTGTGGAAATCAGTTGCAGAGCAGTTGGAAGCGACCATGAAAGTGAATAATCAGATGCGCAGGGAAGTCGAAGCTTCTCTTCTTGCGCAGATCGAGGTTGAAACAAACCTTAAACAAGAAAAAGAAAGTCTCAAGCATCTTCTTGAGGAGAAGGAGAGAAGAATCGAAGATCTACAGCAACAGCTCGTTGAAGCGAGTCACAACAGAATGAAGGAGGAAAACTCATCAGAGGAAATGGAGGACAGCCTTCGCAATTTATTTGTAGGAGAGGAGAAAGATCACAGAATCGACGATCTTCAGCAGCTCGTTACGTCGTTGGAAAATGAATTCGAAAGCTCGACGAGCTCTTTCTATTTGAGATTGTCTCGAATGCAGAAAGAAACAGGTTCTCTTCGCGAATCTCGGGAGAAGATTAAGGAGATGGCGATCATGAAGGAAATTGAGATTCAAGAGAAGAATCTGATCATTCAAGAACTTGAGAGTGAGTTGGAAGGCTTACAGCAAGACGGAGCCTCAGTTGGCCCGAAGTTGATTCGCGAACTTAAGGAGAAGACTGAAAGTTCCAACCAGACGATACAGAAGCTAACCGATGAAAATAAGAAGCTGTTGAGTGCCATGAATTTCTTGTCTGCTAGACTTGAGCGCTTAGCTGCTGAAGATTCGCCGTTGATGGAGAATCTGGGCAAGATTGTGCATAGCTTTGGTGCCGTGTGGAATGGTGGGGACGACGATGTTTTCGAACAAGAAAATGTGCAAGTTTTCTCATCACCTTCGGTGAAGAAAGGCGATACCGTTTACGAAGAGAGGTCGCCGTTTAGAGCTATTAACACTTAGCAAAGGTTTCTTTAGCTTTTTTTTCCTCATTATTCATTTGACATTGTTGTACTCTGTTCCAACTCCTAATTCCATTCTAATTATTGTCCCACGTGATTTATAGTGGAATCAGAGAACTTTTGTAGAAGATATCATATGACAATTGAGTAACTCCATGTTTATGCTACTACACAAGCACAATCTTACATATAAATCTCAACAAACAAACTATGAATCCACAGAAATAGAATATTTATTATCACCGGTAATATTCAAATCATCTTGTCGGGCTTCGTTCGGGCCGATTCGTAATTGCCAAGGCCCAACTTTCGCATCATATTATTACACTCTCCTCTTGCCCAGGCACACTCTCAAGTCTTGATTCAACGCACAAAGCAAGCCAAGCGTTTCAAGAAAATGACCAGCTTGCGCTCATTAACTTGCGCGAAGCTGACATTATTCACAGTGTCAGCTGTAGTGATTCAGATTGTGGGGCTATCTCTTTTCATCATGGGATTTTTCCCTGTGAAGCCGAGCCTGTCGGGCATGAGGTTTTATCAACTAATTTCTTTAGTTCGTAAGATGCGTCAGTGTTTTTGAGATCTTTTGGTTTTTGTTCTAATGCTTATTTGTTTCCTTTTTAGTGGTTTGGAGAGCTTCTACCCGCCTCACTCTGAGCCAGCTGACTTAGATCAAGATCTTTCAAGCTTGCCTTCTGAAAAGATCAAATCTTTGTATCAGGTTTTGTATTCTTCGTTTTCTACTTCAACTGTTAGTTCCTGTGTGTCAATTCCGATCAGAAGAAGTCTTTATTGGATTACTTGTTCGATGCGATTTATTTCTAGCTACAATCTTATATGGTCTTAGTTTTTGTGAGTGCAGGAATTTTCTGGCATTCGTCCTCTATACGACAGGCTAATACTAATGGTAAGTATGTTTTTTCGTTTCATTACCTTCGGATTGCGATCCCAAACATAAGTGCTTGAGATTTCGGTATCAAACTTATCTTTCAGGTGATAGATGGTCTTCCCGCTGAATTTGTGCTTGGAAAACATGGAAAGGCGCCGCACAAACATTTTTTCGAAGCTATGCCTTATACTCAGTCATTATTGTCCAGAGGATTGGCTATTGGATATCATGCGAAGGCAGCACCGCCTACTGTTACAATGCCTCGTTTGAAGGTTACTTGGCATTGATAGATTCAAAAGTGAAGCATTACTTATGTTTATATCCTTTTTTTTTTGTGGTGTTAGAGTAGGCCATGGTTTCTGGGGCTATCGGAGGATTCTTGGATGTCGCCACTAACTTTAATACACAAGCTTTCTTGGATGATAATCTTATTGGTTAGATCCACCCACCCTTTAAAATGCTTTACTTAGTTTCTTTCAACTTGGGTATGTTGTCCCTGTCATGTTTTTGTAACATTTACTTTGTGCTGTCGCAGCTCAATTTCTCAGGATTGGTTGGAAAATGGTGATGCTTGGTGATGATACGTGGCTCAAGTTGTTTCCAAATATGTTTACGAGGCAAGATGGCGTGAACAGCTTCTTTGTAAGTCAATGGACTCATGGTGAAAATAAACTTTCGACAAAGGACTTAATACCTGAGCAGTTCACGTTTTCAGTCTTCTTTTGCAGGTTAAAGACACCATTCAAGTGGATTACAACGTTTCTCGGCATTTGACATATGAACTTAGCCAGACTGACTGGGATCTTCTGGTAAATCATTATTTGATTGGATAAATGCTTCAGATGATAATACTGTTCGTTTGTTCAGATTCTACACTACCTCGGGCTTGATCATGTGGGACATATTGGCGGTCGTAATAGGTAATGTTGTCTGTTGCAGTATAAGTTCATGTAACCGACACACACATAAAAAAACCTATATCAATGCATATTTACATATGTTTTATCTTTTGATTTCCATATTTGCAGCGCCTTGATGTGTCCCAAACTGTCAGAGATGGACGACGTGATAAGAAGGATCCATTCAAGTATCACCCAAAGTAAAAGACGGACACTTTTGGTTTGTGCTGCTCTATTTTCCCCATTTGCAGTTGCTGGTGCGCAACTAGTATACCGTTCAGTGATTTGTATGCTGTTGCTGGCTAACAGTTGATGATTAAATCAATCATCCATACATATAAAATATCCTCTTGTTGATGCTTATTCTCATGAACCCTGTATCTGTACAATCATATGATTCTTGTCTTTTCTTTAAACTGCAGGTTATGGTAAGCGATCATGGTATGACAGAAAGTGGCAATCATGGGGGGTCTTCGTATGAGGAAACAGATTCTCTAGCAATCTTTGTTAGCTCACGAGAGCTTGGCACTGCAGTACAAAACGTGGTCAACCAGGTTGACCTTGCTTCGACCTTGGCCCTCCTATTTGGCTTGCCTATTCCGAAAAACAATGTGGGCACTTTCATGTCAGAGATCTTCAAATCTCTAGAAGGTCAAGCGCTCTTAAACACACTTTTCTTTGGTTATTAGTTTGTAACTGAAATGAGTCATTCGTAAAATGAGCTTGCTAATATATCTTCTTCCAAACAGACGAACACTATTTGAAGATGCTAGAGAGGAATTCCTGGCAACTGCTTAGGCTTCTTAATACTCACTTGTCTGAGTTGGGGTGTCACCAATTTTCATGTGAGTTGGGGACGCGTAAAAAGGAAGGTGCAGAGTTGCTTTGCTGCTATTATCTGGATGCTATTGCACTTCATGAATCTTGGAAGTCGGGAAACTTCTCAAGGTTTTTTTTCAGCTTTTCATTCATTTCCATGCAAAGTTTTTATCTTTAGTAACTGAACGAGTTGAAACAGGAGAGTCATATGCTTTATCTCTATGTTGGTTTTGATGTAGATCCTCTAATGAAGATGGCTACAGGAGAATAGTTTTGGCTTACAATGAATTTCTACAAAGTACAAGCAAGTGTTTATCAAGCAAATCGACTGATGTATGTTTAATACTTCTCATCCATTCTCAACCTCTGATACTTCGAAAAAATACGAGTCCAACTTCATTCTAGTCAAAACTTTCACTTTCTTTCTGAATAGAAATCCGGCGGTTTACTCGTGCTCGGCATAATGGCCATGCTTATATCTTGTTTGGGACTCGTTCGCCTTCTTCTCCAATTAAACCGAGAAGTCGACCCTGGAAACAACAGATCGCACAAGTGGAATTTGGAAGAGATTTTCACAATGGCTGTAATACTTATCCTTGTTCTTAGCATGGGATCGAGTTCCATGGTTGAAGAAGAACACTACATTTGGCATTTCATGACGTCTTCATTCTACTTAATACTGCTCAGAAAGACAATCATGTCCATGAAACATGGAACTTCAGTTCTGGCAAGAAGAAGTGTTTTTCGTCGTTTTAACTGCGTTATTACAACGCTCGTATGTGGAAGAATCCTCAGAGGCTGGCATCAGGGCGGTGTCAACTGGACTTATCTTCCCGACATATCGAAGCTACTCGAGAGGGCGGGGCCCGTTTACATCAGTTACCTGCGAGTCTTCTCACTGTCCCTCCTTCTCATTCTTATTTCCGTTATTCTTACCTTCACATTTCAATTCAAGTCAAGGACAGTCGTTGCTCTGATGTTGATGTACTTATTCCCTGCTTTGACGATTCTGACACATGTCTTAAAAATCGAAGGGAGCTCTTCTGTTTCACCGAGGATAGGCGAAACTACCGTGATTCAACTAGTTTATGCTTTTCTCGGTGCTTCTTCTCTTGGAGTCCTTATTGCTACACCATGGCTGATGCCTAACAGATCGAGCGATGCCTCAACTGAAATTCTGACAACCTTCAAAGATTCGAACCGTTTGATTGGCTGGTGTTACGTGTTTTCATGGTGTTTGCTGCAGCTTCTTCTCCAACAACCCATAAACTCCATGCCTATACCTTTGCTCCTCGTGCAAATCCTGGCGAGTTCTGTCTATTTTTCTGACCAAGACCTTCATGTAAAACAGTGGGTAAAGGTGGGTTGATTTTAAGGCATCCTTCCTTTCTGGTCTTTTAATTGAAATGTGATAATGCAAGATTTAAATACGTGTTTTTGCTTTCTACATAGGTTGCTGCATTTTATTACATGGCAATGGCAGGTCATTTTAGTCTTGGCAATACGAATACACTCGCGACAATTGACGTCGCTGGGGCTTTCATCGTAAGCAGAGCTTTTTCGTTTGTTTAATATATACCGTCGTTCTTCTCCATCTCCGTATCTATCTCACGGTTGAAAAATTTCAGGGCATTTCGAACCACTCGACTGTAATATCGGGTATTTTGATGTTTATGATCACATACGCATCGCCGATGCTGTATCTTCTCAGTACGATGACCGTCGCACGTAATAATGGCGTAAATGTGGATTACGGTCGTCTTTCGAAGATAACTCTTGGCTATCCCTGCCTTGTTCCGTTAGCCCTAAATTCAGTCGTTCTCCTTGCGTATACGGTCGTTATGCTGCTGATGAGGAACCATCTGTTCGTATGGAGCGTATTTTCGCCCAAGTAAGTTTGTTCTATTAAAAAACTAAGATAGTCGGAGACGAGAAATAGTCACTTTTTTGGTTCTTTTCGACAGGTACTTGTACGTCTGTGCTACGACGGCTTGCGTATACATAGGCGTGTCTATTGTGGCTCTGTCTGGTTCTTACACTTGCATGGTTTTTGCTGCTCGGAGAAGATTGAATTGAAGAACTCAAAAGCCATGTGATTGAGGATTTCAGTTACTGACTAAAACTTTTTTCATTAACAATGATGGAGATCAAAAAAGTTTTATTACAGAAATCTCAACGAGAATTTGTGCTGACAATGATCAACCTTCGACTTTGCGTCGCCAGCCTTCGATCACATCTTGCGTCTGAGCTCGTGTCTTGACGAAAGAATCCATGGAAAATATAGTCTGGTAATCAAAAGCAGAGAAGAAGAAAGTCAGAAAACAAGGTTTCCCAAGAACGTCAACCACGGAAGAATTTAAAGACGGGCAAACAAGAGTGGAAGTTCATGTAAATGTACCTTCATGTATGACTTCACATTGGTTAGTGAATCTGGTAAAGACCAATTCTTATAGTGTCCGAGAGCAATTTCGAGATGGTAGAGCTTTGGACCAAGGGACAAATCAGCTGATGAAACCACTTTCCCATTGATAAAAGGCCCCTGCGCAGAGTTTCGACGTTTTTAAGATTGTCAAGAAACGATCCCATATCGATAGGTCAAAAATAGAACTTTCGCCTCGTACAATCATTATTGGAGGCACAATAAGAAAGAAAACCGAGTAACTCACATTTTCTTCAAGGTAATCGTTGAAGGAAGTCAGCTCATCAAGCAATGCTTGCTCCGTTCCATCACTTGGGTCCTTGCTCTTAAGAAACCCGATAAATGTGGAAAAGATCTTCGAGCCACTGCGATTTATCATCAGTAAACGATATACAAGATTAGCGATGTGAAAATTGTTCCAAAGGAATCAGCAATATCACATACATACACCGAAGCTTTCTCGGGCGGTGTTGTCAATGGTGGCTCGGGAAACTTCTCTTCTATCGCCTGTGTGATAACATCAGAATCAGGAATCCATTTTTCTTCGAGCTTCACCAAAGGAACTTTACCCTCGGGACTTATTTTGACGAACCTATTCATAGTAATTACAAAGCAAAGATCACCACAGTTCGCCCATTCGATTCCTAGGCGACGCAACAAGCAAAATTAACGTTATTACCAATCAGGTTTGTTCTTCAAATCGACCAACTTCAAGTCGTAAGCCAAGTTTTTCTCCTCCAACGTAAGCAACACCCTCTGCGTGAAAGGACCTGAAACAAAGGAAGAAGTCGTATATGCTACGTTGTAGCACTATAACAATAAGATAAACACTGTCCGAGAAGTCGATTAGGCTTACAGTCGCCGAGCTTGCTGGGAGTGGTTATGGACTCTTTGGCGCAGACTTCGAGTGGGTCCGACGCTTTCGAGCACATTGGCCGGACGAGCTTCCCGGGTCGGAAAATCAATCCGGGTAGGGCCAAAAAGGCTCCGGCGCGGCGAGGGTGTGCTGCGCCGAGGTGTTTGATTGTGACTGTAACGGACGGTGCAATTTTCGCGGTGGACATTTTTTTTGCCTGTGATGACTGAATGAATGATGATGGTCTTTCTCTGCCACGTTTCGCTTCGATTATCGACTTAAAACTGTCCTAGCGTTTTTTTTTAATATTATTATACTAGCCCACGAACTATATTGGAACAAAGTAGTCTTGTGGGCTCTTATTACACTCCTAAAGCCCAATTATATTACCAGAAAATATTGGGCCATATCGCTCGAAAAGGCCCATTTAATTTGGGGTGTGAATGACGTCATGTATGCTACTAGCTATTGGATATTCATTCATTACCAACTGAAATAAAGTGGAGTGACAAATAAAAAACTTGCAGAATGTTCATAGATAAAAAGAAAAGCGCCGCCGTCAGCAACCGACTTTAAAAACATCAGATGGATATACAGTCGTCGCCAACTTACTCGTTAAGCATCATCCATCCGTATATAATAATATAAATGAAAAGAAACACATACATTTGATGTAAGTGGATAGATGATAATAGGCGAACAGAAGTTGAACAATTTGATATAGTCGAATGTTTGCAATAACCAACGCCGCCGCCGAAATCGTGAGACTTGCATAACAGATCAGCTGGCACTTGGGAAAAAAGATCGGATAACGTTTAAAAGCGGATCAATCCTTTTTCGATGGATACATATACATCCTCTTAATCTTCTTGTGCTCTCTTTCCACAATATATATGTACAAATATTTAACAGTCATAACAAAACGTCGATAAAGTTCGATATTATTTCTTGTAATATGAAACGCCGTGCCGGACAAAGCAAAAGCCCATAACTATATAACATCACAACAATTTGTAATGAACAAAAACCTCGATCATATCTCATCTCATCATCCCTATATATACCTCGCATTGCATGCCCTAACCCTTCATCACACAATATATCAAGCAAATAAGCAAATATAAAAAAAAATGTCGATGAGAAAGAGTTTAGTAAGTGGTCTTTTCTTAGCAGCCCTTGTGTTCGTTAGCAGCGGGCCAATGCACGTAGGAGCTGCGAGTGGTTTCGTGGAGACACGAGGGAGCCAATTTGTAAAGAATGGGAGGCCATTGTACTTCAATGCCTTCAATTCTTATTGGTTGATGTACATGGCCACCGATCCTTCGACGAGGGACAAGGTGACTGATACTTTCGAACAAGCTTCCAAGTACGGTGTAAACGTTGTAAGGACTTGGGCTTTCAGCGATGGTGGTTATAGAGCACTTCAGATCTCTCCTGGTTCTTATGACGAGAAAGTTTTCCAGGTAGTTATAATAACTAATAACTATTGTCTAGTAGATCATTGCGCGTAAAAGTGTGGAAAACAAAATATATACTCGCTCACTGCTATTAATAATTAATGATTCATTGTTTTAGGGTTTGGATTTCGTGGTGGCTGAAGCCAAGAAGTACAACATTCATTTGCTACTAAGTTTGGTAAACAACTGGGAAGGTTTTGGAGGGAAGAAGCAGTATGTGCAGTGGGCAAGAGACCGTGGTCAGTACTTGAATGGTGAAGACGACTTCTTCACTAACCCTACAGTCAAAGACTATTACAAGAATCACGTCAAGGTATACTTATATATATTATATGTCTAGTCAACCATTATATGCATGCAATTAAATATACGTCTGTGTGTCATTTTTATGTCATTAATAGGGTCTTCTTTTATTCTAATATTGCAGGCCGTACTTACAAGGGTCAACACAGTGACTGGTGTAGCATACAAAGATGATCCCACCATTTTTGCATGGGAACTGATGAACGAACCTCGTTGCCAATCTGATCTCTCTGGAAAATCAATTCAAGTATATATATAGATCGACAGATCTTTCCCTTAATAAATACACCATGTAACTTCAACTAAAATAAAAATTCTCAGGAATGGGTCACAGAGATGGCAGCCTACGTAAAATCCCTAGACAAGAACCATCTCCTCGAAGTAGGCATGGAAGGGTTCTACGGAGAATCCATGCCCGGAAAGAAACAAGCAAATCCTGGCTACGAAGTTGGAACCGATTTCATCGCAAACAATGGCATCACCGACGTCGATTTCACCACCATTCACATCTACCCCGATCAATGGTATAATAAAAATCATAAAACTATATATGCAACACGCACATTATTACACAATAAGCAAAAAAAAGAAGATCACAAAACATTTTAATAGGGTCCCTGGAGCAAACGACGATGCCCAAGCTGATTTCGTGGAGAGATGGATAGACGCACACGTAGAAGACTCGAAATCCGTGCTGGGAAAGCCCATCATCGTTAGCGAGTTCGGAAAGTCTTCGAGGTCGTCGGGATACACCGTGGGGGCGAGGGACACTTACTTCGCCAACGTCTTCAACGACGTGTACATATGCGCGAGGACCAGCGGCGGCGCGTGCGGCGGCGCGTTGTTCTGGCAAGTCATGGCTCAGGGAATGGAGAGCTGGGGCGACGGATACGAGGTTGTCTTGGAGCAGAGCCCTTCAACCGTCGGCGTCATAAACTATCAGTCTCAGCGTCTTGCTTCTCTCACTCAATAAATAATAAATTGATTTGATTTGATTACTACTACTTACGTGTGTTTAAGAAGAAGATATCATGTCATGTATACTATTGAATAATTAATATTCGTATGAAATGAATTGTTTGGGGCAAACGTACAAATACGGTTCTATGTAAGGGTTGAGAGGCAATTATCAGTAGCTTTGTCATCTCAGCTAAAGCCCATTAATCGCTTCAACTTAAATTGGCCCACATTACAGGCCCAACATCGCTTTTGCCGCAGCCCGACATTATATTCTAATTACGGTTATTGAATAATTCGAATCTTATTAGAATAATTCGAAAAATTCGAATTATTTTTATTGGAATATGTTCAAATTTGTTTTGCATTTTTACGACGAATAAAATTCGAAAAATTAATACGAATATTAGAATTTTATCGTATAATTCGAATATTATTAGCATAATTCAAATAAAATTCTAATTTTATTAATTCGAATAACATTCGAATTATTTTTATTGGAATATGTTCAAATTAGTTTTGAATTTTTTCGCAAAAATTAATACGAATACTAGAATTTTATTGAATAATTCAAATATTACTAGAATAATTCGAATAAAATTTGAATTTTATTAGAATAATTGAAAAAAATCGGAATTATTTTTGCAGGAAAATGTTCAACCTTTTTTTTTTGAAATTGTTCGAATTTATTCAAATTATTCAAATAATATTCGAATTATTTTTATTGGAATTTTTGAAATTTCTAATTTAAATTACGAATCCAAACAAATCCATTTTTGACGTCGACGGACTTTGAATTTGAAAAGGTATAAAACATAAAAGTTTTAAATAATTAAGTTAGCTGTCCAACAAAACTCGAATCAGGGTAATTGGTGTCTTGGATCAAAATTTATGATCGAAAATGTATTAAGTGCCATTTTTTAACAACAAATTTTACAACTTACGGAACACTCATTTTCCAAACCAATACAATCCGAATTCATAGAAGTGTAAAACATAAAAGTTTTGTATAATCAAGTTAGCTATCCAAAACCGTTTGAGTCGGGGTAATTGATGCTCTGAAACGAAAGTTATGATCGAAAATGTGATAACTATTATTTCTGGACATCAAATTCTAAAAGCATTCGAAACATTAGCTAAAAACCCTCATTTTTCGAGCTGATAAACTTCGAATTAGGAAAGGTGTAAAACATAAAAGTTTTTGATAATTAAGTTAGGTGTCCATTGAAGTTTGAATGAGGACAATTGATGGTCTGAATAGAAAGTTATGATAAAAAATGTCTTAACTGCCATTTCTGGAAAGCACATTCGAAAAGCATTTGAAAAGTTATCAAAAACTCATTTTTGATGTAGATAGACTTCGAATGCGAGAAAACGTAAAGAATAAAAGTTTTTGATAGTTAAGTTTGTTGTCAAAAATTCATTTTTTTCGTGATGACATACGTAAATGTCAAATGTGTTGAAATTACATTGTACGACTTATGATTCATATATGTGCCAAATATGTGGATTATGTTTAAATTGTTGTGATTCAAACATGTGTAGTGTGATTATAATTAATAGAGTTTTATAATTTTATGTCTTCACTAATTTAGCAACTAAATTAATATCGCAAGTAGAAATCATTACCATCTTTATTAGACATTGATACCAAATATTAAACATCTTCATTGAACATTGATACCTTGTTAAATTATGTCTCCGAAAGACACATTTTTTGAAGTCGATAGTTTGAATTAGAAGAAGTGTAAAACATAAAAGTTTTTTATAATCAAGCTAGATGTCCAACAAAGTTTGAACTGGATTACTATTCACCGCACAGGCCCGACTGAAATTTCAGTTCGCCCCGCGCAGGCCCGGCCGAAATTTTAGTTCGACCCGTGCACAGCCCGATCGAAAATTTCGATCGTATTTTATTTTAATACCGAGAGGAATAAAAGTTAAAACCGGAGCAAAACGGGGGTTGGTTAGGCCCACTGTTCTCTGCCCGACATTCGTGTGCGCAGGTCGCGCGCTCGCACACAAGTCGGCCTGATTTGCACCCCCTGCGCGCACGTGAGCGACTTACATGTGGCATAATATTAGCTATTTAATTTAAACTAATAAAATTCACATCTATATATAAGGTGGATGAAATCATGTTGTTTTTCCAATGTGGGACAACAACTCTTCAATTTAAATTTCCTCCAATTAATTCACCTTCACAAGCCCAAAATAAAGCCCGTGTCTTCAACTTAATATTCCCTCCAATTTGGGCTTGTGAATGTGAATTAATTGGAGGGAATGTAAAGTGAAGAGTTGTTGTCCCACATTGGAAAAACAACATGGTTTCATCCACCTTATATATAGATGTGAATTTTATTAGTTTAAATTAAATAACTAATATTATGCCACATGTAAGTCGCTCGCATGCGCGCACAGGGGGAGGGGGTGCAAATCAGGGCGACTTGTGTGTGAGCGCGTGACCCGCGCACACGAATGCTGGGCCGAGAACAGTGGGCCTGACCGAAACCCATCGTTTGACCAGGTATGCAATAGTAATACTGTAAATTACTAGCTTCCCCCCCGCATGTCTGTAAAAATTGTCTAAGGTGCCCAGAAAAAACCTATCCTTATCAACGCCCTGAAACAGTACCTTCAATCCCCCAAAATACCTCGCATTTGGCAGCCATTCGAACCGCCCGTGGACCTATAAGTAGATGTTGCAGGATGAATACTCCATTACGGCCTGTGATGTGTGTGAGAAGTAGATTCAATGTGTTTGAGAATTTGCGATCTTCTGAATGTTTAGCCGCGAAAAGTTGTTCTTGTACGTATGGAAGATTTCGATTTTACAGAGAGATTTTTGTTTGCCTACTCATTAATTAACAGGGGCAAAATTGGAATTAGACTTTTTATTTGACCGTTGTACTCGAAATGGCCCGATGGGGAGCGTATGCGAAGTTTAAGAACGTACAAGGGTGTTTCGGGTAATAAAAAATTCAGGGGGTAGTATGGTGCATTTTCGGAAAACCACGAGGGGGTAATATGCAATTTTACTTATTAGATAATATGCCATTTCTAGTGTTCGGTTATTTATTTTCCACCTGTTATATTTCAAAGCCCGAATATAAGACAAAAGGCTCAATACAAATAAACTTGGCAACGAAGCTGAGCTTATTTATCCTAGGCTTCTAGATAAATAATTTAAAAATTCTTATCTTGGGCCCTTATACTATAGCTTTATAACGAAATGGGTGACATGATTGCTAATGCTAACGACCTCGATGAAGGTTAGGTTTTCAAGGAATGCGTGTGCTCAGCGAGATATAGGTAGAATTAGAAGTAATTACATGTCATGACTGGAGATTGACTGGTAAAATTAATAATTGCTATTTAGTGTGTCAATTTCATGTTATTAATTTTAACAATATTATATTAAACATGACACCACAAAGCATCTTAATTACAACTTGTCAGTAAAGTACTAAAATGTTTAACGTTATACTATTTAAATAATATATTCAAAGATATATATTTAATATTTTTTAGATAGTATCACATGTATCGAATGTGCTTAAGCGCTAGTACTATATCGGCTGTGCTTAAGCGCTAGTACTATATCGGCATGTCACAATCTGGTTGAACAAATGATAACCGTCCCCAACTAAACAAGATTCACTTATTTAACTATATCCATAACAATCTTCATAAATTTCATCACCACGTCCCTTTCAAACATCGAAATCATCTACCTACAAAACCAAATAAAAAAAAAACCTTACTCGCTCAACATAAAACACACCCATAATTTCTTCTATGAACAATAATAAAATGTACAATGCTACTCTTCATAACCTACATCTTATTACATCTCCTCCCCATTACAACATCTTCAACAACAACACCAGTCCACAATAACGCCACGTGGCAATTCCCGCCGAACTCGTCTCAACTTCCCTATAACACTCCCCAAAGTCATTTCCCTCAACAAAAACCACCTGTTCAATGTCAAATCTGTCGTAAATGGGGTCACATTGCTGCTCGATGTCGTTTTCGTTATTCTGCTTCTCGCAATAGCCAACCTCCCCCACAACCTAACCCTACAAATATCAACCAAGCCTTCTCCGCTCTCAATCTTCATGGTCAAGACACTACACCATTCACATCTAACGACATCAATGAATGGCTACCTGATACTGCTGCGACAAGTCACGCAACCCCGGATCCGCAACTCGTAGAATCGGTAACGGCCTACCAAGGTGATAATCAAATTATTGTCGGTAACGGTACTCATCTCCCTATCTCTTCTATTGGTAATCTTACTCTCCATACTCACTCTCGTCCACTATATTTAAACGATATTTTTATTGTTCCTCATCTTCAAGCTAACCTTTTATCCGTTGGCAAATTTGTTAAAGATAATTCTTGCCTTATTGAGTTTAATCCCTCTGGTTATCTTGTGAAGGACTACGTCACCAAGATCCCACTTCTCAAAGGAAAAATTCGTAATAATCTTTATCCCATATGCATCCCTAACGGCTTCTCCAATCCGGTTGCTTTCACAGCTCGGCAAGATTCTTCCTCTCTTTGGCATCAACGTCTAGGTGATCCGTGTCAAGCTACTCTTTCTCGTTTGTCTCATATTTTACCATTTACTTCTCGTACAATAAATCCTTGTGTTTCTTGTTTTAAAGGAAAAAGCACGCGTCTTCCATTCCAGTTATCTTCTCATAATTCTAGTCATCCTTTACAACTCGTTCATTGCGACATATGGGGTCCTTCCCCGTCTCTTTCCTTCTCTGGTTATCGCTACTATATCATATTTATTGATGATTTTAGTCGCTACACCTGGATCTATCCTTTACATAACAAGTCCCAAGCATTGGAGCATTTTCGTCATTTTAAAGCTCGAACTGAAAATCTCTTTTCTACCAATATCAAAGTCTTTCAAAGTGATGGTGCATTTGAGCTAGTTAAAGGCGCATTTGGTAATTTTTTGACCACTAACGGTATTTCTCATAGGATCTCATGCCCACATACTCCCCAACAAAATGGCGTCGCTGAACGGAAAATCCGCCATATTACTGAGACTGGTCTTACTCTTCTTCATGCCTCATTGCCCAAACATTTCTGGTATGAAGCCTTTTCGACAGCTGTTTACCTCATTAATATTTTGCCTTCTCCTATTCTTCATCAGTCGCCTCATGAACTTCTTTATCATAAACAACCAAACCTTTCGCATCTTCGTGTCTTCGGTTGCGCATGTTTTCCCTTTCTTGGTTCTACCCGCATTGACAAACTTACACCCAAATCAGTTTCTTGCATCTTTCTTGGCTATTCAGATTCTCATAAAGGTTACCGTTGTTTTGACCCTCAGACTTCTAAAATCTATATCTCCCGCAATGTTCGATTTATTGAGACACAGTTTCCTTATACTTCTTCATCTATAATATCACCAAATCAATCCCAACCTCCTAAAGTTACTCTTCCACTGCCACTATTACCCCCATCACTACCACAACAGACAACGCATCCGCCACCACCACATTCGACACCACAACCACATATACCAGAACCAATTTCACCACCCCCCCATAATAGAACCACCACCACCATCACAATCTATCTCTCAGCACCCAATGGTAACCCGAAATCGTGCTCACACCCACGACCACGTCATCTATCTGATTTCATCACATATCACACCTCCACTACCTCAACTACCTTTGACCCTACTTCTTTTACCCAGGCAAATAAATTTCCTCACTGGCGTCAAGCCATGCTTGTGAATACCAAGCTCTTCACCGCAACAATACTTGGACCTTAGTCTCTCAACCACCCAATGCCAATATTGTAGGTTGTAAATGGGTTTTTCGAACTAAATACAAACCAGATGGTACCATTGATCGCTATAAAGCTCGTCTAGTTGCGAAGGGTTATCATCAGTCTCCTGGTATTGACTACACAGACACCTTCAGTCCTGTTGTTAAACCCACCACAATCCGCGTCATTCTTACCATCGCTCTCAGTCAAAATTGGACCATTCGTCAACTTGATGTTAACAATGCCTTCCTTCATGGAAAACTTTCGGACCCGGTCTATATGTCGCAACCTCCAGGTTTTGTTCACCCTCATCATCCTCATCTTGTTTGTCGTCTTCATAAGGCCCTTTACGGTCTTAAACAGGCTCCTCGTGCGTGGTTTCATGAGCTACAACATAAACTTCTTCAACTCAACTTTAGCCAAGCAAAATCTGATACATCACTTTTCATTCACAAAACACCCACAGACACTACTTTCCTCTTGATTTATGTAGATGATATCTTGGTTACGGGTTCTTCACAAAGTTACATCACCTCTCTTATTCATGACCTTAGTAATGCTTTTACCATTAAAGACCTTGGCCCTATTCATTACTTTCTTGGTGTCGAAGCTAAATTTGAAAATGATGGTCTTATCTGTGAGGTTCGCTAGGCCGCACGAGGCGATTGCAGCGGAAACTTCATAACAAAATTGTACATTTATCGTATAAATGTTCGCCCCGTCGGTTCCACTACCGATTGTTGGGATCGTCATCTTTTAAAATCACGTAAGTGGTACGAATTTTGCTTGGCTAGGGTTTAATATATTACCTATTCCTTAGCTTCCTTTTAGCGACGAAGGAGAGGAAATCAACCCGGCTAGTGGCGTCTTCGTAGTTCGTCGTAGACGTCACCGTACTTGTATTCGCCGTAGGGATTCAAATGCCTCCCCTCTAATTGAGTCCACCTTTTGGTTTATGATGCCGAGATGATTTCTTCGCTAGTAGAAAACACCCGAACCAAAGAAGAAATTGAAAGGAATAGCAAAGAACTTTTCTTTGAGCGCATATATCAAAAATGAGTGGTAGCTTCGTTCTATGTATATTTTATGTGAAAACTTTCTCTTGCTTATATAGTCCAATAAACATGATATTAAGTGCATAGGAAAACAACGCTCTCCAACTTTATTTCTCATTACTCATGATAATAGCACTCCATGCGTTACTTGCATGTCAAAAGGAGTTACACGTTATATCTCATATATATATGTGTTGCTTGTTTCCAGCTAATGACGTTACCATCCAATAAACCACTCACAACTCCTTTAATTCATAACTAAAAGGACAACACCAAGAAATTAACTTTTTGATTTCCTTGGAAAAAAAAAAACTTCAACGTCTAAAAGTCCTTTAAGCATTTTTAATGCCTATACGCTCATTAACATAGATTTGAAAGTCCAACTTTAAAATTCCTATTAATTTAGTTGAGTAATTATCAAAACTACTAAATTAATATTCAATGTAAAAAAAAATATATATATATTCAATCGCAATTGATTATTATTTTTTTCCTTTATTCCTTTGTAATCAAATCATTTAATATTTTAATTCAACAATTGAATTCAAGATTAATCCAACGATTGAAATTATCAATTTCTCTTGTCGTTTTTCCAAAACTTCGTGTGACCCTTTTAGGTTCACAATCAACACTAGCAGTGGATTTACAACTCCTTGTAATCTACTGAAATTAACCCTTTAATCTCACGAATCCACAAATCACGGTAACACCTAGCAAGTAGCGTGATTATATATTGTTAAGTGAAACAGCGAGTAAACCTTTTCAATTGCAAGTGCATACACGTAAAATCCTTTCGACGACTAATTTCCCGATTAGACCTTGGGCATGTAGTTATAAGTCGAAACCCAATTGATCTAATTACTATGATTCCATTTCAAGTTAAATGATTCATTTATGAATCTCAATTCATCCCGCCTTGGCCAAGGTCTTTGAATCATAAACTATGAAAAACATAGGAAATTCACTTATTAATATAAGTGTCGAATTCTATGTTGGCCACAGACAAATCTCCATACACACTGATACAATACCCAAAATATCCCTTTTGTGATTATCACGCAATCAAAGGATAAATCTAAGTAAAGCACAATGCGCACAAGACTACTATCGTGCCTCAAGTCAGAGGATTAGTCATGTACTATCGCAACACGAAAATTCTCATTCAACAAATGTTTCCAACTAAGAAATTTTCGTCGGGTCATGTTCGATGAACTTGTTCCCTAACAAGCATCTGCATATATGCATTTGCATCACACACTAATGCTAATGGAACGTAACATCCTCGTCTTACAAGCATGCAACATATGCACAGGTCTTTCCGGGTTATTCAATGTCCTTTCTTTAAATACCCATCGACTTGGAACTTATTTAAGATCACAGCCTAAGACATATTCCATGACCACCATCAAATGCGTAATCATGTCCTTCAGCTTATAATGACCTAAGGACTTTATCATAATATATCAGCATAAGATAAAACATTGCCTTTTATTTGATATAATTTCCAATAAATTACTTTTACAAGTAGAGAACATCCAATCAAGTTGGAACACTGGGCATTCTACTCTAACAATCTCCCACTTGCCCTAGTTCCAATTGCCCATGTATTTCAGGCCCATCTTCTCGAGATGTCCATCAAATACTTTCTGTGACAAGGGCTTAGTCAGGGGGTCTGCTACGTTTTCTGCTGAAGTGACTCGATCTACTACGACGTCGCCTCTACCAATGATCTCTCTAATCAGGTGGTATCGTCTCATAATGTGTTTGGACCTTTGATGAGATCTTGGCTCTTTTGCTTGCGCTATAGCTCCATTGTTGTCACAATATACCATTATTGGATCAACAACTGATGGGACCACACCCAACTCTTGGATAAAGTTCCGCATCCAAAAAGCTTCTTTTGCTGCATCTGATGCTGCAATGTATTCAGCCTCGGTTGTAGAGTCAGCAGTCGTCTCTTGTTTGGAACTTTTCCAACTAACTGCAGCTCCATTCAAGGTAAACAAGTATCCAGACATTGATTTTGAGTCGTCTTTATCGGACTGAAAACTAGAGTCAGTAAACCCTTCTAGTTTCAGTTCTCCATTGCCATATATCAAAAAGATATCCTTAGTTCTTCTCAAGTACTTAAGGATCATCTTAACGGCTTTTCAGTGTTCTTCACCTGGATTAGACTGATACCTGCTCGTAACGCTTAGAGCATGAGCTACATCAGGCCTAGTACATAACATTGCATACATAATGCTACCAATAGCAGATGCATAAGGGACTCGAGTCATTCTTTCTCTTTCTTCAGGCGTCTTAGGAGACATAGCCTTAGAAAGTGAAACACCATGACTCATTGGGAGGTATCCACGCTTTGATTCCTCCATGCTAAACCTCTTTAGCACCTTGTCTATGTACATCGATTGGGATAGTCCGATCATCTTTCGTGACCTATCTCTATAAATCTTTATCCCTAGGATAAAAGATGCTTCTCCCAAATCCTTCATGGAAAATTGTTTAGACAACCAAGTCCTTGTTGACTGCAACATTCCTATATCATTACCAATGAGTAGAATATCGTCAACGTAGAGCACTATAAATGCCACCGCATTTCCACTAACCTTCTTATAAACACATGGTTCATCCGGATTTTTATGAAAATCAAACATTTTGATCGTTTCATCAAAACGAATGTTCCAACTCCTTGAAGCTTGTTTAAGTCCATAGATGGACTTTTGAAGTTTGCAAAACATTTGCTCGCTCCCACTAGATATAAAGCCCTCCGGCTGTCTCATATAAATCTCTTCCTTAATGTTACCATTAAGAAAGGCAGTCTTAACATCCATTTGCCATATCTCGTAGTCATAATACGCAGCTATGGCAATCAGGATACGAATGGATTTAAGCATTGCTACTGGTGAAAAGGTTTCATCGTAATTAACACCTTGTTTTTGAGTATAACCTTTTGCAACCAGACGCGCTTTATAAGTACTTACTTCTCCATCTACTCCAAGCTTACGCTTGTATACCCATTTACAGCCAATCGGTACAATGCCTTGTGGTGGGTCTACCAAGGTCCATACCTTGTTCGAGTACATGGAGTCCATCTCGGACTGCATTGCTTCTCGCCATTTATTAGAGTCAATGTCCAACATTGCCTCTTCATAGCTTCTTGGATCATTATCCAAAAGGAGTCCCTCTTCTTTGTTCTCTAACAATAGGTTCAATCTATCAGGTGCCTTTGAAACCCTGACAGACTTCCTACGAGGTTGTGCCTCAGATGGTTTAGGCTCATCTTGTGTGTTATTTGTGACAACTTGTGGGATACTTTGTGGTTCCTTTTCTTCTCTAAGTTCTACAGCTTCGCCACTGTTCTCAGAAAGGAACTCTTCCTCTAAGAAAGTAGCATTCCTCGAAACAAACACCTTTTGTTCGGAAGGATCGTAGAAATAGTATCCTATAGACTCTCTTGGATATCCCACAAATTTACATAAAATGGATCTCATGTCCAATTTATCTCCCACTTGCTGCTTCACGTAAGCAGCACAACCCCATACTCTGAGATACCTGTAAGAGGGTGTCTTGCCACACCATATCTCATAGGGTGTACTTGGGACAGCTTTGCTTGGCACTCTATTCAGTAGATGCGCCGCCGTTTCTAAGGCATAGCCCCAGAATGAAAGAGGTAAAGTAGTGAAACTCATCATTGATCGAACCATATCTAACAAGGTCCGATTCCGTCGTTCTGAAACTCCATTAAGTTGTGGAGTACCAGGAGGAGTCCACTGTGATCGAATCCCATTCTCTTTTAGATAATCTAGAAATTCAGTGGTCAAGTACTCGCCTCCTCGATCAGATCGAAGAGTCTTTATGACCACTTTGCTTCTCTACTTCAGATCTAAATTCTTTGAACTTTTCAAAAACCTCAGATTTATACCTCATAAGGTATACATAACCGTATCTAGAGAAATCGTCGGTAAATGTTATGAAGTAGTGATAGTTCCCTCTTGCACTAACACTTAGTGGCCCACAAACATCTGTATGAATCAAATCCAACAGACCTTTGGCTCGCTCCGCTTGTCCAACAAATGGTGACTTGGTCATTTTTCCCTTAAGACACGACTCACATGTAGGCAACTTATCCTCTCCCCTAAGGTCAAGTTTTTGCCCTAACTTGTGGATCCGCTTTTCAGATATATGACCCAATCTAGCATGCCAAAGTGTAAATGAACTATCATTATCTAACTTTCTTTTATTTTGTTGAATTGTAAGGACCGAGCTTTGTGGTGTAATGGTGTATAAACAATTTGTCAAACAAGCTGAATATATAAAGTATTATTTTTGAAAATGGAACAACTTCCACTCTCAATAACAAACTTAAAACCTTCTCTATCCAAAACTGGAATAGAGATAATATTTCTAATAATGTCTGGAACATAAAGACAATTATTCAAAGATAAACCAACACCATTATTCAAAGCTAAAGAAACAGTTCCAATAGCTAGTGCCGCAACTCTTGCTCCATTGCCCATCCTAAGGATCGTTTCCTTACTGTCCAGCTTCCTGCTTGTTGCCATCATCTGTATATCATTACAGATATGTGAGCCACAACCGGTATCTAATACCCAAGAAGCATCATTAACTGATAAGTTAACTTCAACATAATACATACCGGAACGCTTCAGGCTAGCAAGGTATTCCTTGCAGTTCCTCTTCCAGTGCCCCATTTTGCCACAATGAAAACACTTGTGATCGGCTTGAGAATTAACCTTCTCTTTTCCTTTGCCCTTTGCCTCATTGCATTTCCCCTTCTTGTTGGGCTTGGTAGGAACCTTTCCCTTCCACTTTCTTTTCTTAGACATTGCTGCCTTAGAAGTGGATCCAACTAGAAGCATCGGCTTGTCCTTCTTTATAGTTGACTCAGCCGTCTTTAACATGTTCACCAACTCGGGGAGAGTAGTCTCCATGGAGTGCATGTTAAAGTTAACAACGAAGCTGTCAAACGATGGAGGTAGAGATTGCAACACAAGGTCCACAAAGAGCTCATTATCCATAACGACTCCAAGCGACTTAATCTTTTCAATGAGGCCTATCATCTTAAGCCCATGCACTTGCACTGAAGAGCCCTCAGTCATACGACATCTGAAAAGATCTTTAGATATCTGATATCTCACTTGCCTAGTTCTCTCACCGTACAACTCTTGTAGGTGAACAAGAATATCTCTAGCATTATCAAATGGCTCGTGCTGACTCTGCAGCTCATTTGACATAGATGCTAACATGTAGCACCGAGCATGTAGGTTATCATCAACATGAATAAGATACTGCTCATAGTCCTCAGACGTTTCATCCTCAGGTACAGGAGGAGGGGCTGTGTCAAGCACATAGTCCTTCTTTTCAGACTGAAGGACAATCTTAAGGTTTCTCAACCAGTCAACAAAATTTGGGCCAGTCAACTTGTTTTGCTCAAGAATACTTGCAATTGGATTTTTAGCCATTGTAGTATAAAAATCTACAGAAACAAACGACGCAGAAAATAAACAAACTATGGAAAAAATATCTATTTAATATAAGGTTTTTATATTAAATTTCCTCCCACTATTTTATTTAAACCCCAAATATATTTTGAAAATCACATTTTCATAGTGGGCTTGAAGTCCAATTAAAATAATTCACACCTCAATTTTATGAGCCCATGAAAAATTTATATTGGTAGTCAACGCTTTGACAATTGTATCAATATACAACCTTCAAGATTATTTTGCCTCACTTTTCCTATATGCCCCAATTTCATGAGCCCATATAGTACTACGTGTCAAATCAAGCCCATCAAACCTTCGCGCAAATGGAACATCAAGGTGTCCCACGACTCGTGGCCAACACAAAGACGAAACCACCACACGAACATCTATATGCTTGGTAGAGATCACAGCTTTTCGCACAAGGCCACTCCACGACTCATGGCCAACGACCAAGCACAATAGCATCGTCATGTCATCTACCTTTGATGGAAGGCATGGAATAATAGGTCTCCACCTATTTTATCCATTTCGATTTGTTATGGAACTAATCAAATTAGATTCCTTCGGAGTTTCAAAACTAGGGTTTTCAAGACCTCATGGACTTAGAATAACAATCATCATATGAAGCGCAAGCAAATGACATTCCAATAAATCTAACATGCATCCTATGCAAACAATCATGGAAAAAGAAAACATGATAAAGCATTCATCACATGAATTGAAACGAATAAATTCACCAATTTATATAAGTAATCATTTACATGTAAACGCATTTTAGCAATAATCATCCGTTCATCATCATATCGACAAAATATATATGTATATATATATATTTCCTATGCTCACAGAAAACACTTTTCATATGAGCAAACTATGTGTTTCATGAAAAGAAGCAAAGAAATTTGTTTATCGTATAAACAACCAAAGAAAATCTGATTTTAAAGATGCTAAAACCCGTGTCTCTGATACCACTGTGAGGTTCGCTAGGCCGCACGAGGCGATTGCAGCGGAAACTTCATAACAAAATTGTACATTAATCGTATAAATGTTCGCCCCGTCGGTTCCACTACCGATTGTTGGGATCGTCATCTTTTAAAATCACGTAAGTGGTACGAATTTTGCTTGGCTAGGGTTTAGTATATTACCTATTCCTTAGCTTCCTTTTAGCGACGAAGGAGAGGAAATCAACCCGGCTAGTGGCGTCTTCGTAGTTCGTCGTAGACGTCACCGTACTTGTATTCGCCGTAGGGATTCAAATGCCTCCCCTCTAATTGAGTCCACCTTTTGGTTTATGATGCCGAGATGATTTCTTCGCTAGTAGAAAACACCCGAACCAAAGAAGAAATTGAAAGGAATAGCAAAGAACTTTTCTTTGAGCGCATATATCAAAAATGAGTGGTAGCTTCGTTCTATGTATATTTTATGTGAAAACTTTCTCTTGCTTATATAGTCCAATAAACATGATATTAAGTGCATAGGAAAACAACGCTCTCCAACTTTATTTCTCATTACTCATGATAATAGCACTCCATGCGTTACTTGCATGTCAAAAGGAGTTACACGTTATATCTCATATATATATGTGTTGCTTGTTTCCAGCTAATGACGTTACCATTCAATAAACCACTCACAACTCCTTTAATTCATAACTAAAAGGACAACACCAAGAAATTAACTTTTTGATTTCCTTGGAAAAAAAAAAACTTCAACGTCTAAAAGTCCTTTAAGCATCTTTAATGCCTATACGCTCATTAACATAGATTTGAAAGTCCAACTTTAAAATTCCTATTAATTTAGTTGAGTAATTATCAAAACTACTAAATTAATATTCAATGTAAAAAAAAATATATATATATTCAATCGCAATTGATTATTATTTTTTTCCTTTATTCCTTTGTAATCAAATCATTTAATATTTTAATTCAACAATTGAATTCAAGATTAATCCAACGATTGAAATTATCAATTTCTCTTGTCGTTTTTCCAAAACTTCGTGTGACCCTTTTAGGTTCACAATCAACACTAGCAGTGGATTTACAACTCCTTGTAATCTACTGAAATTAACCTTTAATCTCACGAATCCACAAATCACGGTAACACCTAGCAAGTAGCGTGATTATATAGTGTTAAGTGAAACAGCGAGTAAACCTTTTCAATTGCAAGTGCATACACGTAAAATCCTTTCGACGACTAATTTCCCGATTAGACCTTGGGCATGGAGTTATAAGTCGAAACCCAATTGATCTAATTACTATGATTCCATTTCAAGTTAAATGATTCATTTATGAATCTCAATTCATCCCGCCTTGGCCAAGGTCTTTGAATCATAAACTATGAAAAACATAGGAAATTCACTTATTAATATAAGTGTCGAATTCTATGTTGGCCACAGACAAATCTCCATACACACTGATACAATACCCAAAATATCCCTTTTGTGACTATCACGCAATCAAAGGATAAATCTAAGTAAAGCACAATGCGCACAAGACTACTATCGTGCCTCAAGTCAGAGGATTAGTCATGTACTATCGCAACACGAAAATTCTCATTCAACAAATGTTTCCAACTAAGAAATTTTCGTCGGGTCATGTTCGATGAACTTGTTCCCTAACAAGCATCTGCATATATGCATTTGCATCACACACTAATGCTAATGGAACGTAACATCCTCGTCTTACAAGCATGCAACATATGCACAAGCCTTTCCGAGTTATTCAATGTCCTTTCTTTAAATACCCATCGACTTGGAACTTATTTAAGATCACAGCCTAAGACATATTCCATGACCACCATCAAATGCGTAATCATGTCCTTCAGCTTATAATGACCTAAGGACTTTATCATAATATATCAGCATAAGATAAAACATTGCCTTTTATTTGATATAATTTCCAATAAATTATTTTTACAAGTAGAGAACATCCAATCAAGTTGGAACACTGGGCATTCTACTCTAACATTATCCTCACCCAAGCCAAATACACAAAGGATCTCTTAACTAGAACCAATCTTCACGATTCCAAACCAGTCCATACACCCATAACTCCGACATTACCTTTGTCCAAAAATCACGGCCTTCCTCTTTCTGACCCCAGCGAATACCGTAGCATTGTTGGTGCCTTGCAATATTTATGTCTTACCCGACCTGATATTCAGTTTGCTGTAAATAAAGTCTCTCAGTTCCTCCATTGCCCTACCGATATACATTGGACTGCAGTAAAACGAATCCTACGATATCTGCGGTCCACGCCAACGCATGGCCTGTTCTTCTGCAAGTCTTCAAATTTAATATTGAATGCCTACTCGAATGCTGACTGGGCATGGTGCCCTGATGATCGTCGTTCTACCTCTGGTTATTGTATTTATTTGGGTTCTAATCTTATTTCTTGGAGTGCAAAGAAACAGGTCACAGTTGCTCGCTCAAGTACAGAAGCTGAATATCGAAGTATCGCGCTTGCTGCTTCTGAACTTTGTTGGCTTCGCTCTCTACTCACTGAAATAGGGATATCAGAACTTACACCGACGTTATGGTGCGACAATATTGGCGCAACTTTTCTAGCTGCTGATCCCGTGTCTCATGCTCGTTCGAAGCATATTGAGATTGACATTCACTTTGTTCGAGATTTGGTGGCAAGGAAGTCCCTTTTTATTCGTCACATTCATTCGTCCGATCAGATTGCCGATGTCATGACAAAAGCACTCTCCACTGCTGCATTTCACAAATTCCGTGACAAGCTCACTGTTCTTCCGACCATCAGCTTGAGGGGGGATGATAAGATCAAAGACTTAAGAGAGAATGATACTCAAGAATCCCTTAATCATAGCTAATAATCCCTTGATTATTGGCTTAGTAATACTCATTTATTATTCTTTATTGTGATCCCTACAATCATGGCATATCGCTAGAATTATGTAGCTAAGTCTATCCTCTTGACTTCTACTTGTATAAATAGCACTAGTGTACAATGTATTCAAAACACACAAGAAATACAATAACTTTCATATTACTCCCATATTTATCAGAAAAAGACAAGTGGATGATCATCATATATAATCATAGACGTTTGCGGTTCTTTTCAACGGGTCAACGGATATTTTGACCATCTGACCCGGCCCGTTTTATACTGAATGAGACTTCCCTTGATCACGCTTCGTGTCGAGTAGAGGGAGTCTTTAACATACATGTTTATTTTGGAATCAAACTTTGAAGAATAAAATATATGAAGTTAAAAATACATGTATTTTTTATATAGGTTTAGATACAATGTATTTTGTGTAGTTAGTTTGGAACTTTTAGATAGAGTAATTATTTTACATTGTTAGATCTTCAGCTCAATACACCAAAATACAGCCATTATGTTTGTTCTACTACAATATATTGTCTATATTTTATGTAGTAAAAAGTATATTTTTATGCATTCAATCACATTTTAATTCATTACTAATAAGTTTAAATTGTGCGCAACAAACTTATTTATTAGTTCTGTTTCAGAAAAAAAAACATAATTACTCTTTAATGAAAAATAATTAACATAGGAATGTAATATGAATTTAGTTAAATTAAAAATGACAGATTTTAAACCAGAAACGAAAAAAATCCTATATATCAAAATATATCTATACTATTATATTAATTGTCAGGACATTTTAATAACTGGCGTAATTTGGTTTATCAATTAGTCAATCATAATTTTTGTAAAATTAATAATTATAAAAAAACACTTAAGTTAATAAGTACCCACTATCTGTTATTAGTATAACCATCCACTGTCTATCAGAATAATAAAGAAAATATTTTCAATACACATTAATTTAAAACTAATTTTAATTTAGTGAACTGTTAAATATAAGAACACATTTCTACATAAACATATAACATGTAATCTTCTATTTATATATTATTGCACATGCATTAAATGAACGTGCAAATAGTACTAGTATTAGTAATGCTTCCCACCCTCAATTGTCAATTGTGTGGTGCAGACTCACATTGGAATTGAGTTGATACTCTCGAATCTCACGAGTCGTAAGACAAAAGGATCAATACCGCGAGATTCTCATACGAATCAAGTCATAATACAAAATGGTTTTTTTTTTACGAAATCTTAGTAAAGAAAAATAACAATAATCAAACAAATAACAAATATAACAACCCTATTAATATCACCATCACTCATTAACTACAGCATAAGAAAACCATCATCAAGCCTACAAAACTAAACAACAAAGCCCTAACCCCACTATCAATAACGCAACCCTCCGACGTGTACGAAGATTGATTCAGCCTGGCATCGTCGTTCGATTACTCAGCACTCTGTCCGTACAGACTCTGCACGCCCGCCACGTCATCCCTCGACAACTCCACTTTCTTAGTCCTCGGACTTAGACTGGGATACATTACGGCCTCCTTGACCGAGGAGTGGGCCAGGCCCAACACGTGGCCTATCTCGTGGGTCGCCACAGATTCCATGTCCACTGCTTCCTCCGATTTCTCCACCCCGAAGTCCACCGCCCACCTCTCCGCGGCGTCGAGGTGGAGGTGCCCGCTCTCCGGTGAGAAAGCGTGGGCCATGACTCCGAGAACTCCGTCGAAGGGCTCGCCGTCCCCGTGGTCTAAGTTGTACCTGAAGTTTAATAGATCGTCCTTCGGCAACAACAAGTGAAATTTAAACATGTTTTAAAACATGTATTGCGATTTAAAGCTTTGTGCCTTGAACTTTAGTTATGTTTTAGAACACGTATTGCGAGATGCGGTGCGTTTGAGTTACGATACTGCTTAGCGTATCTTGCCAGTTTTTCGAGCAATCCGCTTTTAATGCCAAAAAAGTATAAGATATAACTTGAGAGAAAAAACAATCAGGTTTTTTAAATGGTATGAAAGTAGACGCTTCAGTATGAGAAATAATGTTCAGACGTTAATTATCACAAATAACTCAAATACATAAATATTATGATGTGAAAGTGTCAATGGCTCGGCGTCGATGGTCTAAAAATTTATATGATTATACTAACGAGTGAATGTGAGTCATGTTCACTTGCTCGAGCATTACGTACCACCTTGGAGCGTGTGGCATAAGCTGATTTGTGATTTAATATGGGATGGCGTAGCTCCCTCAGGTGGTAAATAGAAAAAAAAAAATTAACGCTATGTGAGCAACTTAGCGCGCTATTTATGCTATCAATTAAAATACTCTCGCTATTGACGACAAAACGCTTTATATTTTACACTGTATAGCGCTTTCCCTTCTATTTACTGTAGGGATTTTTCAGACGCAATTCCAGCCCAAACCCAACCCGGTATAAGCTTGTGGGGTTCCTCTCTAAAATCAATTGGCAATAGAGGGAGCGAACCCACAAGCTTATAAACCAACTCATTTTTCCTTTACTTAGTCGGTGTGGGACAGAGTTTGTAAACCCAACAAACCTCCCCTCAAACTCAAGACCACACAACGGGCCTCCCATTCGACGATTATCTGCCCCAAGTGCTTCCCCGCAATCACTGCACCAAGCGCTTCTCACCGCAGATTCACCAATCGTCCTTACAAGGGGCCGGGGACACACCACCCACACCGTATCCGAGCTAGAATTTTTTTTTTTTTTTCGGTCTGAAGGCACCATCACGCCTTCGTCCACGCTCACCGCACCATGTAGGGATTTTTCAGACCCAATTCCAGCCCAAACCCAACCCGGTATAAACTTGTGGGGTTCCTCTTTAAAACCAATTGGCAATAGAGGGAGTGAACCCACAAGCTTATAAACCAACTCATTTTTCCTTTACTTAGTCGGTGTGGGACAGAGTTTGTAAACCCAACATTTACGCCATTATTCAGAATACCTGCACCAATATCAATTTTGTTTTGCGATTTAAAGCAATTTTACCGTTAAAACGCGTAATGAAACAGCTATACTTCGCTATTTAGAAAACACGGGATAAAAGCACATACCACCCTATCTTCATTCGCAGCAGAGGAGTCGCCATCAACCTCCGCGAGAAGGCGGAGCGAAAGGCCGCCCTGACATCTTCCTCCCCAACGTAGCCTATCGCGTTCGAAAAAGCATACGTAAGCATGAAATTCGACGGCGACGGTCCGTCAGTGCGCCACCGCGGCTCTCTGGGAAAATACGCGAATCGACGCGTGAGGCGAACGCCGTTCTCGAGGGACGGGAAAAAGTCATCGGCCATTCCGCAGCGCGGCGTGACGACGAGCTCGATGGTTTTTCGGTCCAATTTTCCCGCCGGGGCCAACCCGAGGTTCTTCTGGTATCCTATTAAGGTTGACTCGAGCTCGTCATCGAAGGCGTCAGAGAAGTTTGATTTTTTCTTTTCGATGTATCCGAAGCGTTGGAAGTAGGCTTTGAGGTCGGAGATTCCGGCGAGTTGCCCGCCTTTTCGAGGCCGAGTAAACCATCTCCTGCCATAGCCACGGAAGCATGGAGTGCCTGCAGCAGCCAAAGGTAGAGTTGAAATCCAGCAGATGAAAAAAGTGATAAAATTGAACAGCTAATAACTCTATGTGCTCTATGGACATCAGAACTCTGTGCAATAAAAGTCTCACACGTCCATTAGTTAAAACACCCTGCTTCATGGGGAAACCTTGTTTGTCACATCCTCCCATGATCTTAAACACATAACCCTTAAACTCCTGGTTCAATTAGTTAGTAGCCATGTGAGTACACTAAAATCACTAGGAAGATATGCTGAGATGGTGAACCACGTTAAAGAAAAATAGTGTACACACATCACCCAGTGCATCCCCAACGACCTCTTGGCTGATCCTCTTGTCATAGAAGGCACGGCTGCACCCAAAACAGGCAAAAAAAAATGGGAACGACATATACAGCATTACTAAATCTTACACAGCTGTCTTGCAGAGATGAACAAACTAAATGAAAATCCCCACTTGACGTATATTCCAGAAAGTGTAAATAGAGAAAGCAAAAAATGATTCCCATATGCAAGAGATGTCATCATAGTACATGCAGCAACTCTAGTACATTTCTGCAAAGCAAATATGCGACATTCTATTCTTCACTGATAGATAAAAAGGAGAACTAGCAATGATAACACCACCTATGTGATCTCTCACGAATGAGAAAGCCAACACATCCAAGATCCAATAGTAAGATCAGTTCAGCAAAATTTACAAAATACCACTACAACAATCAACACGCTTTGACCCGAGCATTGTCGTCGCTAATATCTCGAGGGAGAATAACTAAGCGACCAAATTAAAGCAGCATCAATTATAACTCCGTGCTGCGGCAGCACCAAATCCTAAACATACGCGTTTACATTTAAGCAGTCAAACAACAAACAAGATAAAAAAACATACAGCTTCTGCTCATCGTCAATTTCGATCTTCTTCTGGCAGCCAGTGGTGGGATTCGCAATGTTGAACTATAAAAGAACAGACAACTATAGTTAATTATAGATCTCCAGTGGAAAAGCTAATTTAAACTCGCAGAAGAAATAGATAGATTTAAAGAGAGAGAAACCTTCATCTTCGATGGAATGGAGCTGAGCTTGCTTCAGCAGTGCGGGGCGCCTGTCGACTGCGAGGATCAATATAGGGTTTCTCACAGAGGCATCATATCAATTTATATAATGATTTCCCAGGGAAGAGTCCAGTGGAACTGGGTTTTGCTTGTACTAATATATTATTTGGTTCTAAGCCCATTTAGAAGGAGAAATTATAGAGGCCCAATTATACAATGTAACATTAAAATACACTAGTACCACTGCACACCCAATGTGTGCTAATAACCTAAAAAAAATCTGCAATATAGCCAAAAGTAGGAAACGAATTCCAAAGGTGATAGGGGTAACCTTCCAGCATTCCTCCTGACCTGACAGCCTACAATAAACAGAGTAGGAGATTGGGTCTGAAGGAGGTAAGGACCAGGTACGAGGTCCGACCAGAACGGTGTACGAAGGTGAGGTTCAGAGGAGCTCGGGAGATACTCCACAGAGCTACTGAACTGTTCAGGGGGGACCAATGGAAGTAATAGAGAGAGCTAAGGAAGTGTCCGGTAGACCTGAAGAGGGAGATATCCCAGGAAGCTACGGAACTATTCAGAAGGGCCAAACGAAGAGCACGGAAGAGCTAGGGTAGCGTCCAGAAGACCTGACAAGGGGAGGCAGTACCAAACCCTAGACGCACCCACAAGTATAAATAGTAGCTCTTATTCATTTTACATAATCTTCCACTCGCCCACACACAGTAACACACCACGAACACACACACATATTCTCTCTTTCTCTCTCTATCTTCTCTCTACTGTTCAAAGCTTGGAAACACTTGTAAAAGTGAGAGATCGTGAGGTAGAGTGTGTAATCTTCTCCCGTTAATAGTGAATATTCTCCGGCGGCCCGTGGACGTAGGATTCACCCGAATCCGAACCACGTAAAATCTGTGTTCCTTTACTTTTCAGTTCTATTTTCGCATATCCCGTCCACGATTCCATCCGTTTTGGCCTTCACCTTGATTCTCGGACCAAAAATCTTGTTGATCGGGGTCGTACCCGCATCAAAAGGGTTTTACTATTTGAACATGGGTCAGTCAGTTAAATTTATTTGGGTGATTTCGAGTAGCAGTTGTCCAACGTGGATGGTTACAGTTTTATTTTTAATTCGAAAATTGACAGACCAAATTGATTGATTAATGGCAGTTTAACCAAGTTCATCCATCTTAATAAAAGAGAATAGATATACGAGGACTTTTTATCGAATTAATAACTGATATCACTTATATTTTTTTCCAATCCACCATAATAACTTGGAATATCAAATTAGTGTATTAGGTTGATTGAAGCAGTAGCATAACAACTTATAATTAAAAAAGACGTGGCGTCACACTCAAATAATGTCTACAAAGCCATTAGCAATATCCATGGTTGCATATTGATAATAATTAAAGGGTCATTCTATTGGCAACATCTTTTTTTCTATCTACACCTCTTAATAATAGAAGTAAGTCATTAAATATTTCTATTTTTAAGGTTTATCACTTTATTAATTTTTTTTTGAAAATTTTCCTCGAATAGGATCTACTTATCCTATTTGCATAATATTTAAGGGAAGTGACATCATAGAAGTCCAAAAGCAGATACGTCACTCAATGAATAATTATTTGACTAATTTCATTGACTCGGCTTCTTTGGGATGATTGATAGATATAATCATTTTCATTAATAGAAAATTGATTAAAAGTTCCAAAAAGTAATATAATATATACAATTAATCTCCTTTGACATAAGAAAAGAGACAATTGACTAATTACATCGTTTCGGCTTTCTTTTTGGAAGGACATAAACTATATTTACTTTAGCTAATTGTTATTTTATGTGTGTTTATTTAAGTTTGTATATGTTAACAAAATATGTGTTATATAAATATTTTATTAACCTAATAAATATTTATATTAAAAATTCAAAATTTTTAACAAATATAAAAGTTCATAATTTAATATAAGGAGGAAAAAATAAAATAAATTAAATATAATTTGTAGAATAATCAATGCCGTTAATGTGGTGAAGTATATGGAAAAAGAAGAAAATAACAATTGTTGGATTCATGTGGTTATGTTAGCTAAAATAACTTTGACAATTTTTTTGTGTTTTTCACTATGTGGGTGTAAAAGAAGGTGTAAAATGGGGTGTAAGGAGGGTATGAATAGTAGGACCCTAATTAAATAACTACAATGCTCCTCAACAAACTCAGGAGATAACGGTGTTACGATAGTGAAATTCATGTCTCATTAGCCGCCAATCACTAAACAAACTAGTTCTATTATACTACAAAGTGGAAACGGTCTAGTTGCTATTAATTGTTATATTACCAAACTGATTGTTTTTTTAGGTCTTTACACATAAGTACCTATTTGGATAAAAACTTGTAATTTAGTACCCTGTCAGGATTTTTTTATATGTAGGTACTAAACAGAATAATTTTTTTGTACATAGGTACCTGATCCACCAAAGTACACCATACAACACATTTGGATACCCTATATCAACACATTTGGGTACCCTTAACAGAAAATGGTACGGCGTATGCTATATTTAGGTACGCCCTATGTAACACACGGGTATGCCGTAGGTACGACGTATGCTATATTTAGGCACCCTATATCAACGTGTTACGGTACGCAATATACACACAGGAAGGTACTACATGACTAAAGAAACTGGTAAAATTTAAATCGGGTACCTATTTGTAAAATTTTCTAATATGTGTACCTATGTGTAAAAATTTTATCCAATTGGATATTTTTCTAGGTTCACCTTTTTTTTCGGACAACAATCTCATAATGCACAAAAAAAAAATCACCACTTGTCTCTACTCCACATCATCCAAGTCATCATCAACGTCGTCACTATCGATTTCCTCGAGATCCGTGCTTGATGATCCCATTAACGAAATCATGATTGTTATTTTGCTGATCTGGTAATAATCTTGCTTTTTGTATTATGGTCAGCGCTTGGTCAACGCTCTAGCATGAATAATAGTCACCTTCTCCATTCTTCCTTCAAAGTATCAGTTGTACTCATTTATTAATTAAGGTTTAATAATTAATTAATTGGGCTTAATTCCTATTGGTCGAAAGAGATATTAACTACCCACTACATTGATGAAATGTTCTCTATAAATAGATTAAGTCTATCCTCTCTCCACACTAACGTATCATATTATTCATCCATCAGAAAATATTTTAAAGTAGTGTAAAGGGAGTGAAACACGACCTACGTCTTCTCGAATCATCAAGATGAATCAAGGTTAGTGCTTTATATTTTATTATCACGTATCCATGAGGATCGTGTTGTCTAATGATCATGGATTATGTTTGTTTGAATTACGTGTAGCATATAAATATGCTTACAGTTGGTATCAGAGCCATCGTTGTAAACACGTGATTCTCTTTTATACATGAAATTCATTAGATGACTAGTATAAAATTAATTTACTGTTGAGTTATTATGCATATGCCTCTTGACCGATTATGAGAAGAGAAACCACTTATTTCATGATTTACGCTTAACTTTGATTTTCGCATGTTCACTGAATAAGCATCGATGAAGTAGAACTCTTCATGGGTATAGTATCTGATGATTACATGAATTGTTTACTAGGTCATATGTGAATATGCAAATAGATGCATAATAAATACACGCGCATGTATAGTCACGATTACTTTTTTGGCTATTTCTTTATTTACTATATTTAGCCAAAATAAATTTTGAAGTTTTTGAATCAAGTTGAATGGCTATCGTGGGCTTGACTTGGTAGTATACTATTTAAGGAAGTTTCTTGGAATATAAACGTTAGCATGTTAACGTGGAAGAAGCCTTGCCTTGACTAAGTCTAGGAAAAATTACAGTTAGATACTTGGAAAGAAATAGATTAGCCTTTGAATGATACTGTAGTGACAGATTAGTCCCTGAACAGTTATATAGCGATAAGTTAGTCCCTGAGCAGTTTTAGAATTATATAAATTATATCTCAATTATGTATGATCTGCTAGTCACTAAAGTGGCCAAATTAGTAAGGTTTCGAGATATAATTAATACTCAATTACTCGTGATTAATAGATGCTATTAAGGTAATAACTTAACAAAAATCTCACGAGTATATTGATGTTCATTAGCAAATAAAAGATAAAGTACCGCCCACATGCTGATCGCTATTTAATAGCAAATGACATAAAAGTGTTATATTTTATTCAATATGTTTAGTGCGTCCAAAGACACTTAACGTGCCAAAATTACAAAATTACCAAATTAAATATCTAATTATTTATGCATCAAATTATTTTGTGTGTTGTTCGATTACCCAAAGGAGAACTTCGATGCACACTTACGATATCTGAATCTATATTACAATTTTATTTTCTCAAAGCACTAATAATGAGCATTATTGTATCTATTTGCACCTTTCGCTCCTGTCTCTCTTAACTCGCAGGCCTCGTCAGTTGTCAAATTCAACGGGCTAAATTATATTGATTGATCTGAACAGGTTCATTTTCACCTAGGTGTTATGAACCTTGATTCGGCATTACTGTATCCTAAGCCCGATGATATTGCTGGTGACAACACCGATGATCAAAGAGCTTTCCATGATGACTGGAAAAGATCGAATAGATTAAGCCTTATGTTTCTGCGAATGGCTGTATTGGAGAGCATTAAATCAACAATTCCAAAAACCAAAAGTGCTAAGGAATTTATGCAATCTGTCAAAAGTATGGCCCACTCTGACACTGCTGATAAGTCAAGAGCTGGGACACTGATGGGTACACTGACCACAATGAAATTTGATGGGTCACGTACAATGAACGGGCACCTTACTGAAATGATCAACTTTGCGGCAAAACTCGGACCCAAGGGAATGAAAGTGAAAGAGAGTTTTCTTGTGACGTTCATTATGAACTCCTTACCTCCTCAGTACGGTCCATTCAAAATTAACTATAATACAATTAAGGAAAAATGGAATGTCACAGAACTGCAGACTTTACTGATTCAAGAGGAGGCTAGGTTGAACAAACAGGGAGTTCATTCTGTTAATCTCATTGGCCGTCGAGGAGCTAGCAAGAAAACTGGAAAGCCGAAGGAAAAGGGAAAGGGCCATTGAAAGTTAATGCGTCTTCTTCCAAAGTCCACAAGAAGAAACTGAAGAGTAATGAATGTGGGTTCCATGGTAAATCAGGACACCGTAAGAAGGATTGCCTGAAACGTAAGGCATGGTTCGAAAGAAAAGGTACGCTTAATTCTTTTGTATGTTTCGAATCGAACTTAACTGAAGTTCCTCGTAATACTTGGTGGATTGATTCTGGCAGTACTATTCACATTACTAATATGATGCAGGTATTCCTTATGAACCAAATCGTAAGCCCAAATGAAAAATTTGTGCACATGGGGAATCGAGTCAAGACATCAGTTGAAGCAATCGGAACTTATCGTTTAATTTTAAATACTGGACATCATTTAGACCTCTTTCATACCTTTTATGTTCCTTCTTTTCCCGTAACTTAGTTTTTTTTTATCAAAACTTGATTCTGCTGGTTTTACGTTTAAGTTTGGTAATGGATGTTTCAGTTTATATAAAAAATTACGGTTGGGGTGTGCTTCGTGATGATTTATATAAATTAAACCTCGATAATGACTTCGCCGAGACTCTATGATCTCGCATCATAATGTTGGCATGAAACGTGGATTATTGAACGAAAGTTCAGCATATCTGTGGCATAAACGATTGGGTCACATTTCCAAAGAAAGAATACAGAGACTCGTAAAGAATGAAATCCTTTCAAACTTGGATTTTACTGATCTCGGTATATGTGTGGATTGTATTAATGGAAAACACACGAAACACACAAATAAAGGTAAAGCCACAAGAAGTTCGCAGCTCCTAGAAATTACACACACTGACATTTGCGGACCTTTTGATGTTCCAACTTTTGGTGGAGAAAGTATTTCATCACCTTTATTGATGACTTTTTATGTTACGGTTATGTCTATTTATGAAAAGTCTCAATCGCTAAACGCATTAGAAGTGTTTATTACCGAGGTTGAACGACAATTAGACAGAAAGGTAAAAGTTGTCAGATCTGACCGAGGCGGCGAATATTATGGAAAATATAATGAGTGCGGACAATGCCCTGGTCCGTTCGCTAAATTCCTCGAAAAGAATGGCATAAGTGCTCAATATATGATGCCAGTCACACCTGAACAAAATGGTGTTGCAAAAAGACGAAATCGTACATTAATGGATATGGTTAGGAGCATGTTAAGTTGGCCATCTTTGCCCCCATCGTTGTGGATGTATTGTTTGAAACTGCCGTTTATTTATTAAACAGGGTTCCTAGTAAGGCACCTGCACGATGCCAGGCAGAAATAAAAATGAAAGAAAGTGTTCCTTTTCAGTGCATAACTGTTATCATTGTTTGGATACTTGTTACTTCCGTGATCCTACTATTTTGAACCCTTCTTGAATCCTCTAACCATTCCCCCTGTTTCCCTAGGCAGAAAATTACTCATTATAGGGAGCAGTGCTCCTATAATAGATTACCAATTTTCAATCTCGAAACGTGTAGTAAGATCGAAACGCTAATGATTCTATCTTTTATAGGAGAATACTAATGATCGCCGCGCCAGGTTTAGAGTTTAGGGTTTACTGTTCTAGGGTTTAGGGTGTAATACCATATGATGGAAAACAGAGTAACTTTTATTGTTTATTTAGTAACAGATACTGTACTTTTAGTACCACTTTAGATAATCTAAGTAACGATTCGATTTAACTAGTAAAAACAGTTCGATGCCAAAAATTATCGAAATAGATCTGCTACACAAAATACCACATGAAAAACAAGGTGTTAACAATCTACTGTGCTCGATCCAGTGTGAAAATGGGGTTCGATAGTCCCATATAATAAATATATCTGTTAATAACATTTTACAATCGATAAGTAATATTTTATGACGTTAAAGTAACACGTATGGTTTTTACGGTAAAAAATCAGCATAATTGTGTAACATAAAATTAACCTCAAACACCCATTCAGAAATCAATTTATCAAGGGTTATTTCGTCAAAACAAAGTTTTGGGTCCTTTTTACTTAATCCTTAAAACTAAAGAAAATTTTGACGGGATCTGATTCCTAATTTTAAAATATAGGAGGGCCTGACACAAAATTTGCCCTTTATTCAAAGAATCAATAATTTTTTCAGACCGTATTCCCAATGAAGATATACATTCATCAATCTTTTGCTTTTCAGTTTGCCAAAAAATTCAAAAAAGGGTGCCAAAAACATCGGCTTTGACCCAAATGCATTCATTAACCAGTGGGTCTAAACCCACGCTTTGATGAGACTTAATTGGCGCCGTTGAAGTGAAGTTTATGTGCGATTTAAAATAGGACATTCATCAGTGCTGGGTTATTTTATTTTGATAAACTTTCGATTAAAATGGGTTGGTTTATTATCTCGTAAATCATGGGAAATTACTTCACTGTTGTAACTGGGCTTGTTTTAATTGCGGGCCGTGAATTGAATAAAAATTTGGAATAAGAAGTACAGTGTCCAGCAAACCAACGGGGCCTTTGTATCGTTAATAAGGGATATCTAAAGCTTTCGCATCTGCGTATGCTATTCCCTATCTAGGTCAGTAGCGAATTGGGATTCTGAGTTGTATACTTTTCTTTTGCTTCTCTCTGGTCTCCCTTTCAGATGATTGGATTGGATTGATTTGCTAATAAGCTCACTCTTTGTGGATCTTCGTCCAGATTTTGCCTTCTTTATCTGAACCTTGCCTTTGCTCCCTTGACCTAATCAATGTCAGAACCCCATCAACGGTGAGTGTAATGTTTTCGATCTGTTTAATTTACTCGATAATGTTTCCTTGATGTCGGAGTATTTCCGCGTTCGGTACTTTTTCTCTAACATATCTATGTCTATTTTTTTTTTTTTTGGGTTAATCTGTTGAACGTCTTGTTTTTGGATCTGGATTTGGATGTTCTTGTATATTGGTTTAGCCTGTGGCTTTTTCATGTGAATTACTTCAATGGTAACCCTAATTATGTGCTGTTGTGGCATTAAATGCACAGTGGTGACTTGTCTGGTAAAATCGTTGATTGGCCGAATTCAATTATTAATCACTGATAGCTTGAGTTTTTAATCATTCTGCAGTGTCATGGATACATATTACAGTCCGATGCTACATATCGAATATACACCGGTGACTATCTTGCGCCAAGTAAGCATCATCTTGCCTCCATGGCTGCTTTCGAAATATTTTAGTTTCGCATGAATTTTTCTGCAAATATCTTATTTAACCATTGTTGTTACACACCACAAACTACTAAACATTGTGTATGTGTGTTGGCAGAGGTGCGATGCATACTATCACCCCTGTTACAGTGCTAATGGTGAACGGAGAACCTTTTTTAATCTGAAAAAGGTGTACGAGGAGGATGCAAACCTATGCTTGAAATGCTTCAATGAGAAAAACGTTGGAACATTTTTCATTACGTTGTGTATCTAGTTTTATTGATTTGTCGACACACTTGATGAAATTTGGTTTTTCTGTTGTTTACAGGGTACAAATTTCGCTCTCGAAGAGATAGTGAAGTTGAACCGGCATCTTCCTGGTTACTACCTGACATTTAAGGGCCGGGATGCTGGAACCGGCGATACTTGTTATTTCCGTGGTGCTGTTGAGCTACCCAACGGCAAAGGCGAACTTCAAGTTTTGCTTTGTGAGATCGAGGTTGCCAGACTTCTTTGTGCCTGAGTTCATGTTGTGATGATTAGTAATGGTCAGCCTTGCATTAATGGTGAATTTATGCTGATGCTTTTAGAATCAGAATGGCATTTATGCATGCCTCGATCATGGAATTTGGGATTAATGATCCCATTTTCCTTTTGTTTTTCTATTTTTCGTATCAATCGTTATTTGCCACTTTTCGAATCTTTTAGTATTATAACTGCTTTTGTTAGAACTAATATTTCTTTTTTGAGTCACTTCTTTTTCTTTTGCCATTCTTTCAATTTGATTTCGAATTGTACTTGTTTTATGAGTCAAATCCTTGATTTTTTTTTTCGGTCAATGAAGAATTTGTGTTGTTCTGAACTACAATTTAACTAAAGGATTCGTGATTATTTGATTGTTAATTATTTGAATCTTTTTCTTTTTTCATTTCACTCAATTCATCTCTTTCGACTTTTGTTGATTGAAATAATAAAATTGGATTTATTTTGGGAAGTTCTTTTATGATTTTTTTTAGAAAAATAATACATTCGACAACACATTTTTTTAGTTCTTTTGAAACTATTAGAACTTGAAAATTTTTCTTTATTATTTTATTTCTCAGGATGATGGCGAGGTAGGACTGGAGATCCCCCCCGGACATGACGACTATTACAGCCCCACGACTTTGATCCCTTTGAGGTAAAAACACTCTATGATGGCCTCTCAGCGAAGGTTTTTGTTGTATACTGACTTTCATCTTTCTCTATCTCCCATTGATCTATTTTCTTTAGTTCCTTCGAGAAAAAGATTCATTCTCTTCGTAAAAAATATTTTTCCCGGATAATAGTCGATCCATTACTGTATAATGTTTTCCTCATTCTTGTGCAATATCTTCTTTTTGTTTTGGGAATTCGAGCTGTTTGTTGTCCAACCTCGGTGATTCTGCGTACAACGATGATGTGGACCGCATATCTGATCTTGAAGAAGATGGGTCAGATGATGTCAAGCGTGTCTTCTAATGCTACTTCTCTGGTCTGGTCTGGTTAGAGATTGATGTCATCTATCTAACCTACCTTTCAAGATAACACTTAACAAATGCTTCTTCACTTTGTTATTAGATGATATATGTTTCTGTGCTAAATCTGAATGGACATGCGACATTTTAGTATTCACTGCCAAACACAGCTTATTTCATGCTACAATCGTCAAGAATTTACAGAATCGTCAACAATTGTGGACTACTAACACAAGCAAAGGTTATGTCTTTCTTTATTTCTATAAAGCTACAGCTTCAAGAAGTTGAGTATGCTGAAAAACGGAAACAAGAGGTAGCCACTATGGCCCCATTGGCTGCAACTACTGGCACACCAATGCCTGGAAAAGTCGAGTCACCGCAGCAGTAGAGTTGCCCGTCCTTCTGTCCCACATCGACACATTGCTTATGACGGCTTTTCTCGCACGGATGAACTGAGAAATTAAGACAATACGTTGGTTAGAAAATGAAATAGGTTATGTGAGGATCTCATTGTCGTCCTAAGCTTGACTCGTATGCCTCGGGCATCTTCGACCACGATATCCTCGACGCGGCTTCTAAGAGAAAGACGCCTGTTATATTTCTTTAGGCCTCGGACAAGGGCATCGAGATAACAGTGCCAGCTCCGTGAATGGGATATTCTAAACAACAGCCATGTTTATACCACTCGGAAAACATGTAATATCCGGATGCGGATTCAATATAATAGAAGTATCATAAACCCTTTTACAAGTAGTGGAAGAAAACATGCTAATTGACTCCTATAGAAGCTTTCACTTTTTATTCTTTATCTAGCGATGGTCGTTAGGATTCATACGCATGTGAAACGATCATTCGTTGCTTACCATTTCTACTGAGGCCATAAGATTTAACATCTGCGAGCAAGGAGAGAAGATCGATCTAATTTATGAAAAAAGGTCTTTTAGTTCCAGAGAATCGGCGATCTCTGGGAATGGTCTGAGAAGCTTTGTCGCACCGACCGCCGCTTTAATTCCCATTTGGCAGATGAATTTAGGCAGGGACGGTGCATCCTACAAAAGAACGCCAAAAATTCGTATAAGGCGTGGTATTGATTAATCTTGGAAAGTTAGTTCATCTATTTTCTCTATTTTCACAATGGAAGGTATGAAAAGAATAGTGATGCGGGTATGACCCCGATCAACAATATTTGGTCCGGGATAAATGGTGATGGGTAAGACGGATTGGACCTTGTGTTCTTGGTGCGTTTTAGAGTGTATTTTAGTGCTGAGAAAGAAAGAAAATGAAAGAGACACAGATTTTACGTGGTTCGGACAGGTGTCCTACGTCCACGGGCCGCCGGAAATAGTCTTTACTAGTGACAGTCGGGATTTACACACTCAACCTTACTTCGCTCGTTACAGTGCTTTCATGGTGAAGACGAAGAAGATGAATACAGGAAAATATCTAAGTGTTTTGTGTGTTATGTTAAAACTGTCTTCAATCTCGTCTATTTCTATTTCCATATACCCAAATTCCCTTTGTTTTCCTAGCTGGCACACTTCCGGGACCACTTGATAGCGACGTCTGGTACATCCTAGGAGAGACAGCACCTGCGATCGTACTATTGTTAGACTGGCGCCCCTCTTCTCTGTTCACAATGTCAACCGCTCATAGAACGCCACGTGTTTCCTGGTCGCCCTTATCTAATGTTTCCCGCTCAAGTTGCTTTGTTGTCAGGACCCACCTCACTTTTTCCGTACAAGGTCTCAGGTCCCCAGATATCCTACCCACCTGGCCATATGTCGTAAAAGTCACTATCTTCAGGTGTGCGAGTTAAGGGGAATGCTGAGCTGAAGGTTACCCCTATCATCCAGTCCCCCTACTCTGAATTGTAATATGCCAAGTATTACAGTTCGGAGTACACTTGAAAGAGCATTCCTTCTTTTTAGTACGTCTGGACTCCTTAGTCGGTCTGCACTGCATTTTCATCGATTGGACAGGTCCTGTGCTCTTGGCAGAAGGAAGCAACGCTCTTAGGGTGACACGTGTCCTGACCTGTCACTTCTGCTTTTTGAATCTCTCGAGGCGGTTTCCTTCGTTTTTTTCCCCCTTTTCAAAATCGTTTTCCATACTTAGCCAAAAAGAAGAAAAACGAGATCTTAATCGTCACTTTTAGGGTTTCCATCGTCGCCTCGCATCAAATCGCACAGTGCTCAGAATCGCCGGTATCTCCATTTCCTCGCCGCCCGCGACTTTCCCAGGTATTATTTCGCTCTTCTCTACCCCTATTTACCGTATCTTCGTCGATTCGTCCTTGGTCTTCACCATTTCCTCCTTTGCGCGCCGAAGACATGTCTGATAACGTTGCTTCCGAGAGCACTCGCTCGGCGTCGTCGGGCATCTCCGCGTCCTCCGCCGCGCCGGGTGTTGCCGCCCAAAGGGGGTCGAAGCGAAAGGCCCCATCACCAGATGCGGCAGCGCCCGATTTTCCCCAACCTTCTTCCTCTCACACTCTTGCCGACACATCCTCCGTCGCCCCGACGCCAGCGCAACCGGCCCCTGATTCGTCTACATCTTGTCGAACTCGTTCGTGAGGTGCTGTTGGAGACAGCGCCGGTGCAGATGATTGGAAGATGTTCGGCGCATCCAAGTCGACATATCGGCGCCTAGAGAAGCTTGTCCCAGAAGGTTTTCACAGCCCTGGCTTTCACATCTCCATCCCGAATCCTAGCCAGCGTGCCAACTTTCCGCCTTCTCTGGCCCTTGCTTTCTGGGAAAGCCAGATAAGGGCCGGCCTACGCTTCCCAGTCCACCCCTTCTTTGCTGCGGTGTCGCAGACTTTTCGCATACCTCTGAATCAGTTCAGTCCTTCTTCTATTCGTCAGCTGGCAGCTTTTTATGTCTTCGTCACCGCTGCAGGTGGGAGACCTTCTATAGAGCTTGTTCTTTCCCAGTTTCAACTTAAGTCTGCTCCCCCTTTTTCTATCTGTGCGCGAATCCGCGTGGTCTCGTACATTTCCTCGGCAAGGGTACCCATAAAGATAAGGAATGGCACCCTTTTTACTTCTTCGTAGCCCCTACAGAAAGTAGCTGGGATTTTCCCCATTGCCCTTGGGTTCATCAGGTACTTCAACGACTGCCTGGGGTCCAGCCTGAATGTTCCGAGGAGAATGAGAAGGCTCTTAACCTCTTAAACTTTCGGGCTTCTGAAAAGAAGTTTAACATGGTTGAGTTGGTGACCTATCCCGGCCTCCTCCATCACTTCAGCCTCTCCTCAAAGTTTCTACCCTTCGATCCTAAGGGTAAGCAGGTTTCCCTCCTGCTTCCTAACCTCCTTTTTAGATGTTCTTTCTGACTTAATATGTTTTCTGCAGATATGTCGTTCTCTTGGAGAGATGTGTTCCCCGCCCTTCTTGTGAAGCAAGAAGAATCCGAAGTTCCCGCTGAGCCTCACCCCTCAGCAGGCCTTGATGGGACCGACCCGCCAGTTTTAGAAGTAAGAGGGAAATCCCCTGTTAGGTCCTCATCTCCCCAGCCTACTTCTCTAAGGGCGGACGTTCGAGGCCCTGATGTGGTGATATCCGACTCAGAAGGTGATATGGGCAAGAAAGATGCCTCGCCGGTGCCTCCCAGGAAGAAAAAGAAGAAGACTGCTGTGGCGAAGGGGAAAAGGCCACGTGTGGAGACAACCTCTCCTTCGCCTGACACTTCTGAGTTCGCCCTTTTTGTCCACCGAGGTCCTGAGTGGGGTGTCGATCAGCGGGCTGACAGAAAGATGGTGTTGGACATGCCTGACAGTTATGAGTTATTGAGTCCTGAGGAGAAGATGAAGTTCATTCAGGCCATCGTGCCTCTCGAACAGCAAAGAGTGCTCCATCGTCGATCTGACGCTTCTGTCACTGAGCTTGCTGTCCATCATTGGGCTGAGGTAATTCTCTCCCTTAGCCTCCTTACGTTGACTACCTTTTTGTACTTTGTTGATTCGGGCTTGGTTGTCTTAGTTGTCCTTTCTGCTACCTACTCTCTTGTCTGTGACCTCCCATCGGGACTTGGCACCTGGTGGTCCCACATCCCCTGAGAGCCATATGCTTGAAACAATTGAGGAGCGGGACTCAAAGATCGCAAAATTGGAGCAAGAGCTTGAGAAAGAAAAGAATGAGCGCGAGGCTCGTGTAAGAGACTTAGCTTTGGAGAAATCACGTCAGCTGGAGGTGGAGAATGCGGCTGCTCTTGCTGCTAAGGAGACCGAGCTTGCGACCCGTCTGAACCAGCTCATAGATGAGCAGCAGGCCTTGATCGAACTGAAGGCTAAGGAGCTGCTGGTTGAGAGGGAGAAGACCCTGAAGGCTGAGCTGGAGCAAGCTTTTGCCGCCAAGGTTGAGGGCAGTCATTCCGTGGGGAAGCTGGAAGGAGTCCAGCTTTGTCAGAAGCACCTCATGGGCTCCCCACTTGGTAGGAAGTTCTTGGCCCAGCTGAGCCAGAGTTGGCACGAGGGTTATCTGCATGACATCCTTTCTCTGGTGGACTTCGCCCCCTTTATGCAGCACTACTTCCTAGGAGGTTTTCCTGCTGGACGCGAGCCGACCTCCACCTTGGATACGGCGATGGAGGCTATGAGTGCCCCTCCAACCTTTAAGGGGAATCCTGAGGCAGCCCCTAATCCGGACTTCTGGTCTGTGGGGGTGCCTCTCTGCTCCCCTACTTTACTGGAGGTCTCGCCTGGGGTCCTTCTGGGTCAACTCTCTGAGTTAGAGCACCAGGAGCTATCTGCTGCTTCAGAGGTTCCCGACTCCGCAGTCGGTTCCAGCGCTCCACCCTCTTAACTTGCTTAGTTTATTTCTTGCTTCCGAACAATTTATACTGTTTTTCCTTTCGTGGACCTCTTTTGTTATTTTTCTGTTTTGAACACTTGTTGTTGTTCCTGTTTTCTGGGCCCTACATGTTGCTTTTCTGAGGGCTTTTGTAATGTTGCAGCACGTTTTCCTTCTTTTTTGCCTGCCTCCCCACCTGATCGCGTACAAACTTAAACATTTTGGGCCCCTCTCGCTATCGGCGATTGGTCCTGCGCTACTACCACTCTCTACTCCCCTACTTCGAATGATGCTGAGGTTTGTCAGCGCATTCGAAGTACACTAAGAGCGTTCCTTTTGACTCACCAGCCTCGTTTTCACCAATTACTTATTCCATTAGGCTGTGCTCGCCTCGAAACTCCTCTTCAGGGAAATGTTATCGAACGAAAACGCGTACCTGGGGAGTTCAGTGGTGCGTCAAGTTTTTTGCCCATTTTCGTCTTTCATCAGGTCTGTCGGACATCGGCAGGCCTTTACCCCCTGTACGAGGTCAGCCTTGGCTGGCATGGAGACCTATGAGGCCTTCCAATAATAACCCCTTCCAAGCTCGCCGAACGCTTGTCCAAGGCGACCTGGAAGCGGGTCACCTCTATATGGGAGCCACCTGCGCAGCCACATACGGGCTTGTAAGTGCGCATCTGAGCGGCCACGTCTAGGCCAGTCACCTCTGGGCGATGGGTACGCATCTGCGCGGCCACGTCTGGGCCAGCCACGTCTAGGCTATAGGTGCGCATCTGCGCGGCCACGTCTGGGCCAGCCACGTCTGGGCTATAAGTGCGCATCTGCGCGGCCACATCTGGGCCAGCCACGTCTGGGCTATGGGTGCGCATCTGCGCGGCCACGTCTGGGCCAGCCACGTCTGGGCTATGGGTGCGCATCTGCGCGGCCACGTCTGGGCCAGCCACGTCTGGACCCATAGACTAACTGAAAGGGAGTTTCGTCCGTGGCTTCTCGCGGCGTAATGCGATATGCCCATAGCACGGGGTCCAGAGATTCTAACCATTTACTACCCTCCTGCTCAAACCTAGCTTTGATCCCGTGAAGGATGGTACGATTGGTAACCTCCACTTGTCCATTAGCTTGAGGGTGTCCTACGGAGACGAACCTCTGCTGTATTTTCATCCCCGCGCAAAACTCACGGACTCGGGCTCCACAAAACTGAGTGCCGTTGTCAGAGATTAAGATCCGAGGGGCTCCGAACCTGCAACAAATGTCATGCCACAAGAAATCTATTACGTTAGTTTCATCGATTTTGGACACTGCCTTAGCCTCAACCCATTTGCTGAAATAGTCAACAGCCACTATAATGAACTTTTTCTGAGCTTTGGCGACGGGCATAGGCCCGACTATGTTTATCCCCCATTTATCAAATGGGCAGGGGGAATGCATCAACCCCAGCTCCTCCGCAGGTACGTGGATCTTCGGGCCATGTTTCTGGCAGCTTTCGCATCGCTTAACCATCTCCTTAGCGTCCCTCAACAAGGTCGGCCAAAAATACCCTGCCCTGACCACTCTCCGAGCCACCGCCTTGTACCCGGCATGGTCGCCGGCGCATCCCTCATGTACCTCTTCCAATACCGACATCCCTTCCCTCTTGGATAAGCAACGAGCATAGGGATGAACAAAGTCCTTTTGTATAATTCCCCTCCGATGAGGCAGAACTTTTGCCGGAATTTTCCTGCGTCTTTATGTTCGGGATCACGCAAGGCTTCCAGGATGGGAGCTCTCCAGTCTTCTTCCTCTCCTATACATCCCACCTGCTCCTTCCGATCCTCTCGGCTAGCTGTCAACATTGTAACCTTCCTGGTCCCCCCCAGGGACTGCGGCACTAGCCAACTTTGCTAAAGAATTCGCCCGGCTGTTCTCCTCTCGAGGAATTTGCCGCATCTCGAAACTGTCGAAAGAGGCTTTCAGTTTCCTCACTCGTTCAGTATACTTCACCATCTTCTCATTCTTAGCCTCGTAGTTCCCTTGGACTTGTTGAGCTACCAACTGGGAGTCCGAATATATGATCACCCCTGTGGCTCCTAGGCTGTTAAGGATCTCCATCCCTTTCGCCAGGGCCTCGTATTCAGCCTCGTTATTAGATGCTGGAAAGTCAAATGTCACGGCAAACTGTAGTTCGTCCCATTCTGGCGTGATGATGAGGACTCCTGCCCCGGCTCCAGTCGCTGTTGATGAGCCATCGACTTAAGCTTTCCAAGTAGGCGACACTTCTCCTCGGGTAGATTCTAACAAGAAATCCGACAAGGCCTGCCCCTTAATGGCAGGTCGCCTTTCGAATTCCACGTCGTATTCGCCCAACTCAACTGCCCACTTGACCATCCTTCTGGAAAGGTCTGGCCTACTCAAAGTCTGCTTTAAAAGTAAATTAGTGCGTACCCGTACTTTATGAGATAAGAAGTAGGGGCGCAACCTCCGAACCGACACCATCACCGCTAAGACTGCCTTCTCGATTTCGGAGTACCTGCTTTCGGCCCCCTGCATTGTCTTGCTCACGAAATATACCGGCCTCTGGGTGTCACCTTCTTCTTTCAGGAGAACCGAACTCACGGCATGCTCCCCTGTAGAAAAATACAAGATTAGCTCATCACCAGGTAGGGGCTTGGTCAGTAACGGCATGTAGGTAATTTCTTAGCCCTTCGAATGCCAACTGGCATTCTTCTGTCCATTCAAATCGGCATCCTTTTCGAGTATTTTGAAGAAAGGTAGGCTTCTATCCGCGGACTTGGCGATGAATCTGCTAAGTGCCGCCAACCTGCCCGTCAAGCGTTGAACCTCCTTGATGCTCCGGGGTGGCTGGATTTCTAGTATGGCCTTCACTTTGTTGGGGTTTACCAAGATTCCCCTCTTCATCACCATATACCCCAAGAATTTCCCTGACTGCACCCCAAAGGTGCATTTCGCCGGGTTCAGTTTCATACCACATGCTCGGATGGTCTAGAAAGCTTCTTCTAGGTCAACAACGTGATCCTTAGCCCAAGTCGATTTGACCAGCATGTCATCCATGTACACCTCCATATTACGCCCCAGCTGGTTCTTAAACACGGTATCCACCATCCGTTGATAGGTAGCTCCTGCATTCTTGAGTCCAAAGGGCATCCGAACGTAACTATATGTGCCACCCGTCGTAACGAAGCAAACTATATCCACATCCCCCGGATTCAGCTTGATCTGGTGATATCCTTGATAAGCGTCCATCATACTCAACATCTCACACCCAGATGTGGAGTCCACCAACTGATCTATCCTTGGTAAAGGATAATGGTCCTTGGGACAAGCCTTGTTGAGATCTCGAAAGTCCACGCACATTCTCCAGGAACCGTTTCCTTTTTTGACCATAACAACATTGGCCAACCAGGTAGGTAACTGCACCTCCCTAATTGTCCGGCTTTAAGCAGCTTCCCAACCTCCGTCTTGATATCTCGATCCCTTTCGGCTCCGAACTGTCGGAGTCTCTGTTTCACAGGGTGACTACCTCGAATTATGTTCAGATGGTGCATGGCTATCCTCGGATCTACCCCGGTCATATCTGCTGGCGAGAAGGCAAAGAGATCAGCATTCCGCCTCAGACATTCAACCAGCTGCGATGCTGTCTCCTCATCCATCTTTGTCCCTACCTGGGTAGTGAAACCCTCCCTTCCTGGGTAAAGTTCCACTGTCATTAACTCTTCGTCAGGTTGTGGCTGCAGCCTCGTAGGCTCCCCATCCTCCTCTTCTAGCTTCGTTCGTTTTGCTTGTTTGGTCTCAACTCCACCTTTTTCCTTTCCTCCCGTCACAACCTTAACCTCATTAGCGTAACAACGACGAGAGCTAACCTGGTCTCCCGAGACCTCCCCCACATGGTCTCCTACCGAAAATTTGATCTTCAAGTGGTACGTCGAAGGCACTGCCCTGAACCCGTTAATGGCTGGGCGTCCCAATATGATATTATATGAAGAAATCGCATCAACAACCAGGAAGTTAACAATCCGTACCACCCGTCGAGGGTCCTCCCCTAGTCCTACGGGAAGTGTGACTTGGCCTAGGGGCTGTATGCCAGCTCCGCCGAATCCGTATAAGGAGGTGGTCACCGGTTTCAGCTCCGTCCCCAATTTCATTTGCTTGAAACAATTTAAGAACATGATATCTGCTGAACTAGCTCCGTCTATAAACACTCGCAACACGTCATATCCTGCCACGTCCGTGGTGATTACGAGAGCGTCGTTGTGGGGCCGCACGACGTCGACCTCATTCTGCGCTCCGAACTGTATATTCCCCGTGGTCTCCATCTGTCCTACTAAGCTGCCTTCTGTCAGGGCCTTTCCCTTTTCTCTCATCCGAGCATACGATTTCCGTGCTCTGTGCGAGTCTCCACCATCCGGGCCTCCTACTATGATGAGGATATGAGCTCTTGGCTGGCTGGGCCCCGGCCTGTTAGGTTCCAGCATAGGTTGCTTTCCATTGTCTTGTAACGGACCTTCCCTCTCCCGGGGCTGCGCTGGTGGGACCGGTCCTCGATCTCGATATATAAACTCCTTAAGGTGCCCTGCCTTTATCAACCTTTCTATTTCATTCTTCAAGGGCGTGCAGTTGTCAGTGTGATGCCCATATTCGTTATGGTAACGGCAGAAGGGCCCTGACGTAGGCTTTGGGTGCCTTCGGGGACTAGCTCGAGGGTACCTGATGTCTGGATGTCTTGATGCCACAGCCAGGACTTCCTCCAAGCTCGTTCGTAGAGGAGTGTATTTCTGATACCTAGGAAGGAATCTGTTCGTGCCACCTGGCATAGGCCTTCTGATCCCAGAGGGGTGAGCAACCCGGACGTTTGCTTTGCTTCGATTATGGTTTGGTGTTTCTTTTTTAGGTACTGCTCTGGGCGTTCCCTCTCGAATCTTTGCCAGCCTGCTTTCCTCCAGATTTATGTACTTATCTGTCCTGCCCAACAGTTCCTCGAACGTTTGTGGGGGCTTTTGGAGAGCGACGCGAAGAACTCACCAACCTGCAAACCATGAACCAAAGCGTTAAACGGAAGTAGTGGCAGAGGGTACCTCCAAGGCTGCCACATTGAATCTTCTGATGTAAGATCGAAGACTCTCGTCTGATCGCTGCTTGACTTGAAACAAAGACATATCCGATTTAGGCGGCTTCCTAGCGCTAGCAAACTGATTGATGAACATCTCCTGGAACTCCTCGAATGAGCGGATAACCTCTGGCTCTAGTTGGCTGAACCACTGTTGGGCGGCTCTCACCAAAGTTGTCAGGAAGACTCTACACTTCACTCCCTCCGAGAAGTTATGCAGCAGGATGGTGTTCTTGAAACGTAGCACGTGTTCCTCCGGGTCGGTGGTACCATCATACTCGTACGGCAACTGCTTGAAGTTGAGCGCCACTTCTCCTTCCAACAACCCTTTGGCGAAAGGCGTGCCGGCCTGATGCAGCCCTCGCAGGCGGGGCCTGGTTGTTTTGTTTCGCATCTCGTCTATTACTTTCCTGAGGTCCGACACTTGTCTCCTAAGCTCCTGTCCCTGGGAGCTGACAGCTCCTTCTCGACCGCGCGTGCCATAGCTTTTCGTCCCCACTCCATGTTCCTTGGCTTCCCTTTCTCCTTCTACCCGGTATTCACTGGCTATGGTCGCTGGAGACACAATATCCCTGGGGTTCCCAGGTCCTTCCTGAGCTCCTCTAAGGGGTTCTCCGCCTCGCCTAGGTGTCGGGGCCAGTGGCCCTTCGTTCCCTTTTTCTTGGGCACCCTCTCTTCTGGGCAGGTCCATGTCCGGGAGGTGACGTAAGGCTTCTTCTCCGGCCACCATGTTCTCTCCCACGGTTTCCGCCCATTCTGAGACATGTCCTTCTGAGGTTCTGCCCTGGACAGAGAAGGACTGCTTCCGTTTGCCCTTGCTCTTCGCCTTCTTAGCGGCTATGGCCGCATCCACTGCATTTTTTACCAACAAATCTAGCTGTTCTACTGTCATGGTTACGGGAGTTTGAGGCGGGACGGCCCCAGACGGTCCCGCGAAGGTGGGCGTCGGCGTAACCGTTGGGACCCTCAATCTGCGAAACCAACGTCGGAGCCGGCGTAGGGTTTTCTCCAGCTTCCCCCGCAACTTCCTCAAACCGTCCTTGCAGGTTTTGTGCCAATGACGGTTGTTCCTCCATCTTGACCAACTTCTATTCGTCCCTACGATCTACTGTTCTCTTAACGACGGCAGTTTCCTACTGTCTCTCCCACGCCTCACCTTCAAACAGACACAAGCTTGGTTTACCTTCCTTGCCCTATCTTCGAACAGACACAGAAATAGCCTGCCTTCTTTGCTATTACTACCCAGCACACTCACGTCTCAAGCCATCTTTCCCACAGACGGCGCCATTTGATGCGGGTATGACCCCGATCAATAATATTTGGTCCGAGAAAAATGGTGATGGGTAAGACGGACTGGGCCTTGTGTTCTTGGTGTGTTTTAGAGTGTATTTTAGTGCTGAGAAAGAAAGAAAATGAAAGAGACACAGATTTTACATGGTTCGGACAGGTGTCCTACGTCCACGGGCCGTCGGAAATAGTCTTTACTAGTGACAGTCGGGATTTACACACCCAACCTTACTTCGCTCGTTACAGTGCTTTCATGGTGAAGACGAAGAAGATGAATACAGGAAAATATCTAAGTGTTTTGTGTGTTATGTTAAATCTGTCTTCAATCTCGTCTCTTTCTATTCCCATATACCCAAATTCCCTTTGTTTTCCTAGCTGGCACACTTCCGGGACCACTTGATAGCTACGTCTGGTACATCCTAGGAGAGACAGCACCTGCGATCGTACTATTGTCAGACCGGCGCGCCTCTTCTCTGTTCACAATGTCAACCACTCATAGAATGCCACGTGTTTCCTGGTCGCCCTTATCCAATGTTTCCCGCTCAAGTTGCTTTGTTGTCAGGACCCACCTCACTTTTTCCGTACAAGGTCTCAGGTCCCCAGATATCCTACCCACCTGGCCATATGTCCTAAAAGTCACTATCTTCAGGTGTGCGAGTTAAGGGGAATGCTGAGCTGAGGTTACCCCTATCAAATAGGTATGAACCATGAACATAAACTCTAAAACCTAAACCCTAATCCCCTAAATCATTGAACCCCTAAACTCTAAACCATTAACCCTCAACTCTGAATATTCAACACTAAACCCTAAAACTTAAACCCTAAACCTCTAAACTGATAAAACCCTAAACCCTAAACCCCTATATCCCTAACCCCTAAATCCTAAACCCCTAAAGCCCTAAACCGCTAAACCTAAACCTAAATCCTAAAACCATAAACTATAAACCCTAAAACCGAAATCCCTAAACCCATAACCCTACCCCCTAAACCCCAAGCCCCTAAAATGCCAAACCCCTAAAACCTAAACCCTAAAATCCAAAACCCCTAACCCCTAAACTGTAACCCCTAATTCTCAACCCTAAAACCCAAAACCTCAACCCCAAACCCTAGGCCCTAAACCCTCAACCCTCAACCTTAGACCCTAAATTCCGACCCTCAACCCTCAACCCTAAAACCTCAAATTGAGGGTAGATCTGGGTTTTGGGCCCGGCCAACCTGGAACCGGCCCATGAAACCGGTCCAGAACCGGAATCGGTGAAACTAGTTCTAGAACCAGCAACTGGAACTGGGCCGACGGGGAACCGGGATCGCGGATTACCGTTTCTGGTTCCCCGGTCCCGGTTTCGGTTCGGAACCGGAACCAGTTGGGCCAAACGGTCCTTTTAATTTTTTTTCTCTATAAACCCTGGAAAATTACCATTTTACCCCCACACGAAGAATCTATAAATACCACCTCTTTTTAACTATAACTCACAATTACATCCAAAACTATTCCTCTCTCAAAAAACTCTCTAAAAATCATCATCATTAATATTTAATATTCTTGGCAATAATAATTATTATTTTATTTACACTACTTACACACACTCACTTATTATTACAAACAATAATATATATTATTTTTTATATTATAAAAAAACCAGTGGCGTCGTCATCGAGAAATCGTAATACGAGCGACGAAGATGTTTATATGATTTTAGGTCACGCCGTTACGTTTAGGGGAAATGATGACACCGACGAGGAGACCGATGTACCGGAACCGAGGGTGGCGACCGACGAGGGACCGAGCCAAGCTTCTACGGTGACTACAAGAAGGAAGCAACAACCGCGTGGTGGGCGGTCTAATGTATGGAATTTTTTTATTTAGAAATGAATAAAAATAATCCCGCTGTAGGTACCGTTTTTTGTAAAATGTGCCGCCATCCCTACACAATTAAGACCGGACCGAATCAAGGTGGGACATGCTCGATGAAAAAACACCTTCAGAGGGCGCATAATTTCGGGGATGATCTAGAGCCAGTAGGAACCGACCCCGACAACAACAAATAAGCGTAAGTACGATACAATCCGGATTTCATAACGCGACCCGTAAAACCCTTAGGAAATAGGTCTTAAAATGTTGTAGGGAATATCAGTCTAGCTTAATTAGTCATTTAGCCAATATTTCGTGTAGGATTAGTTTGACTACCGATAGTTGGACTAACATTATGTCACAATCTTATTTAATCGTCACCACCCATTGGATAGATGAAACATGGACTATGCAGAAATGTATTCTTTCATTAGATCCCCTAGATTCGCAATGTAGCGCCACTACGATATCGAACTATGTATTGAATGTCGTTAACAAATATGGTATTCAAGATAAAATTATGTCTATCACCTTAGATAATGCTAGAGCTAACAGCGCAGTGATATGGATCCTTCGTAGACATCTTAGGTTCTTAGACGATCGATTACTACATGCTAGGTGCGCTTGGCATATAACTAACTTGTGTGCGCAATGCGCTTTTGATGAAATTTTGGGAGATATTGTAGAAAAATTTAAGGTGATTGGTAAGTTACTTCGGGAACGCCGCTAAAGAACGTCGTGAAGCAAACCGTCCTTGCCGCCGGCTTCACATACAAGAAGTTTCCTTTGCCAGTACCGACTAGGTGGAACTTGTTGTACCACCTCCTCAGCACCTTCATGAGCTACAAGGACTTGTTGACGCCTTTTCGGAACGAGTTCGCAATCGGCGACAACTCCAGGTCTGAATTACGACAAACTGATTGGGATATTGCAGGTTTGGTCGTGTCGATACTTGAAGTGTTCAGCGAGGCTACGGAGAAATTTTCCGGAGTTCACTACCCGATGTCCCCACTGTTCCTCCCAAACCTCTTTGCGATGTGCTACAAGTTCGTGGAATTTAGTAGTCCATACTTGGGTGGTTTCATCCAAAACATGGACAAGAAGTTTAAGAAGTATTGGGAAACCATCCCAATAGTCCACGGTTTGTCTGCCTTACTCGATCCTAGTTGCGGTGTTGATGCATTTGATATTTTTTTCGATTATTTTGCTCAATTTCTTGGAAAGAAAGTGGACGACCAAAAGGCGTCAATTCACGATTCTCTCCAAGAACTTTTTTCTGTTTATGCAGCTGAGCAGGGACACAGTGTGGTGAAACCCGTACCAGCCAGCGAAGCCGGATCGTCAGAAGAAGGCGGCGCAATGAGAATACTACGAAGATTGATGGCGAAAAAGCGAAGACCAAAAGCGTGCGTCGGGGTCGAATACGAATGAGATCCAACTCTACCTGAGCCACAACTTCCAGACTCCTGAAGACTTCGACGTTTTGGCCTGGTGAAAGTCGAACGCGACTCTATATCCGACCCTATCTGTCGTCGCTCGAGACGTTTTAGCCGTGCAAGCGTCTAGTGTCGCCTCCGAGTCCGTCTTCTCTACATCTGGCAGAATTATCGGCGACCGACGCGCGACCTTAGCCCGGCTTCCGTCGCAATGCTAACCTTACTGAAGGATTGGTATTTGGCCGAGTGGAAGAACCGACCGGAGAACGCCATCGACGAGTTCCGTTCTTCCAGTTCGGACGAAGACGAAGAGGCCTCGAACATATTTGTAGTTAGTAGTCATTTTATGTTTTTTTTTATTTAGAATATTTTTTTTAATTTTTAGGTAGTTTTTTTTTCTTTTATGTTTTTTTCTGTAATTGTTTTAGGTTTTTTTTTTTTTTTTTTTGTAATTTTCTTATCTTTTCTTGTTTTGTTTGGAATAAAATTTCAGATTTATTTTAAAGAATTGTCTCAAAAGTAAAAATATAAAATGGGCCGGTTTCGGTTTTGGAACCGGAACCGGCCCAATACAGGCCCGGGGTACACTTCCGCGGTTCTGGGCCAGTCCGGGGAAATGGTCTGTTAGGTCATAATTTATCAACTCTATGATCCTAGGCATGAATTCTAAAGGAATCGATAAGAATTGTAGAGATTGAGATTTCGATCGAAAACCTTCTTGGAGAGCTCGAGAGAGAATTTCGCTTAGAGTGAGAAGATTTTGTGTGTTTCTCTCTCTAGAAATTGAATTGCAAACCTTTCGGATCAATTTTCTAAATCTTCTCATTAAGCTCATTGTTTTTACATCTATTTATACCAAACATACTTGGTATAAATTACAAATCAAATCCTAAACTAAGGACAATTACAATCAATGCCCCTAATTACAAGGGCAGCTAATAAAATCAAAGCACAACTAAAATTGATATTCTACATGGTCCCGAAACCGGAACCAAAATTGAAACGGGTACCATTCAAAGGTAAGTCATCCTTTTCTGCTGTTCCCAGCCTCACATCTGGTCTTAGATGGGTTAGCATCCAATGGTAAGTCATCATTTTCGGCTGTTCCTAGTGAGAGATCCCTCTTAGCTCGAATTCATTTGGCTTCTTGACCTTATTCGATGACCTCCAAATCTGTTCACGAACTTCTTCGAGGAAGGTGATTTCAATTCTGATATTTTTCCCATGGCGTGTCGATCCGAACGGTCCTCGCATTTGTCTTGTGGGGGGAGCCACTCGTTGCGCTATCAAATCGAGAAGCCCTGTGGGGCCTTGTTCGTGATCTTCACCTTTCTGAAGCTCTTCGGCTTCTAATAAAACGAGGTCCACCGAGGCTTGTCGTAGGAACTGCCGAACGTCCTTGAGCCGTTGTCTCTGATGCTCCTCGGGCATGGAATGGGTCATCCACTGTCCTTTATGTACTTGTCGAGGAACTCATGTGGATTGACGCTGTGTCCTGATGGGCCCGGTTGGTCTAGAGCTATTGAGGGAGTGGCTTGGGTCTGCGCCAGGGCCAAACATAGCGGCGCTTGCTTCTTCTTTCGAAAGCAAGGGGCTTGTGAGGGTCATTTGTGTGGGCGGAGGCGTCCTTAGGCTGAAGGATGTTGGGTCTATATGGGTTAGAGTGGTGGTGCGGTGCGTGGTATGGGTTGTTTGGGTTTGAGTGGTGGTTTGGGTTTGTCCTGCTCCAGTGCCTGTCTGCGTTGCGCTTGTGCCTTGTCTTTGACCTTCACCTTGGCCACTTGATGAAGTCCTAGGCCGTTTCTCCCGCTCATGACGATCCTGACCGTCTGGATTGATGTCAATGCCGGGTGCGAGAGCTTTGACCTTGGCATGTTTGAGTAGGTGGCTCAGGGTGATCCACGAGACGCCTGTAGAGGGATTCTTCCTGAGGCGTTCTGGTGGGAAGGCCGATGATGTGGGCGAGAAGGATGTCGTGGAGTTGGGTGATGGGAATGGTGTGTGGGTTGATGAGAATTGAAGAGTCGGCTAGTGGGTCAGTGGTAGAGGGTTGTGGGGTTTAGTGTGTAAGTGCTGAAGGGCCCTCAGAGACGGGTGCTTTCCCAGTGTCGCGCTGGGACGTCTCGATGGCAGCGAGCACTCTCTCCATCATTTTGTCTTCGAGAGATTTGATGGCTGTAGAGAGCGCAGACTGGAACTAGGCTTCAGTCACGAACTGGACGGACGCCTCTGTCGAAGATGGACCAGGTCGCCTGGTGTCACCTGTTATCAACCCTGGCAGACATCGTCTCATCAGGTTGGCTCGCAGTCACTTGAGGTTGTGACTGTTCGAGACTTCCACCCAATCCTTGAGTTGAATCTTGAAGATTCTCCTCTATGGGTGTTTCGACAGGCTCGGTTTGGACCTGCGAACCAGACACCGATAGGTTGTGTGCGGCTCAAAATTGAGCGAAGAAGTGTCCGCAGCACTTGAAGAGATGATCTTTGCGGCGTCTGATGCGGTGGTGACGGTGGTGAAGAGGGACTTGAGTTGAATGCTTAGTAATCTGATCTCCTCATCGGACTCCGTGTCGGATGAGGTGGCTGTGTGAGGAGAATGTTCACATTCAATGTCCTCACGAGCTTATTCCGTCGCCTGTGGAAGTGAGCTTTGCCCCATTTCTGCCTTGGACTGTGCTGCATGTTCAAGAACCTCCCCAATGGGCTCTTCGAGCAGGCCTACATGGACGGGCACTTCCATTTGGAGCTCCTGATTCTTTTCCTCAGCTTTCAGTTGTAGAGTGACTTCATCGATCATCGTGACATCAGGATCTGGTAGCTGAGTTTCTTGGACTGGGGGCTCCTGCTCAAGCTCCTGGGCCACTGCATCATCATCGTGTCCTTAGGGCTTTGTTGTTGGTGAGGGCTGACTGCGAAATCTGTCGGGGGGCCTCTGATCATCTGTTCCGCCAGATGATTCTCTCGGGAGAACCATTGGTATTTGGCTCCTGTGGGGTCGACGAGCCTCAACAACTCGAACGGTATGGCCATTGACGGCTGGTCCAAGTCCGTTAGCTTCAGGTTGTGGAAAAATTTCAGCCGCGGTGGTTGGTAATTCCCTCCAGGAGGTAGACGAGGGATGTTTTGCTCGTGCAACTCCATGTATTGTGGAGATGCGGAGAACCACCGGGCGCATGACACATTCTTTGACCTTTTGTTCTCATTCTGTCGGATTTGCTCGGCGAGGTCATTCCATATCAATTGAGCGAATTGTAGTTGCGAGAGAAGGCGATTCCATGGAAAATCCTCAGAATGTTGACCGTTGCCTTTGTCGAACCGGCATGCTTCAGGGATAGAAATTGTGGTTGGTAATTCCCTCCAGGAGGTAGACGATGGATGTTTTGCTCGTGCAACTCCATGTATTGTGGATGATGATGGAGAACCACCGGGCGTACGACACATTCTTTTATCTTTTGTTCTCCTCCTGTCGGATTTGCTCAGCGAAGTCATTCCATATCAATTGAGAGAAATCGTAGTTGCGAGAGAAGACGATTCCATGGAAATCCTCAGAATGTTGACCGTTGCCTTTGTCGAACCGGCATGCTTCAGGGATAGACATTTGTTGATGATCCCGAACAATGTCTTCCAAGGGTGTGGGATTCTGTTGCTCTGAACTTGAGTGGGATTCTGTTGCTCTGAACTTGTGTGGGATAGATGTGATCGTATGTAGGATAGTGATCCATCTGAAATACAAATAAGAAATGTAAACCATTAGTTCAAGATTTTTAATTTGAGTCGAAATTCAATATTTATCAAACCATAATGATGTATCAAGTCATAAAATGGTTGAATATATGCGTAATTGATAAAATGAAATTTGCACAAAGATAATACGAAGTGAATTTTGAATAGATAATTTTATTTCGACATAGTATGTTAGTCTTACAGAGCTTCAGTCGAAATTTTTCTAAGTGTTTAAGCACTGTTCACTCCGTGCTATTTATCGCGCGAGAATTAGAGTTCTCAATTGAATTGCCTTAGTGCAAAATTTAAATGCAATTCTCCGTTTTAATTTGCGATCGAGAAAAATATTGTTCGCTATGAAAGCTACATTGAAAAGGACTTAGAAAATTTTCTATGTTTTTTAACTTAAGATACGGTACTGTAGCCGAGAAATTTTACGATCGAGAAAAATTTCCGTGTAAATTTACCATCGCTAAATGAGATTTCTGAGTAAATTTTCGATTGAAAAGTTTTTCGCGCGTGAATAAAATTTTTCGCAGTGAAAGTTATCGAGCGAGAAAATATTTCGATTTTAAAATGATTTTTCGCTATGAATTTTACGACCGAGAAAATTGTCAACGAGAGACCAAGTCAAACACCAAGAAAATTTTCGATCGATCAAAATTGTCGCTACGTGTTTTTACGATCGAGAAATTTTATCGTCGAAAAATTTACTTTATCGCCGCTAAAATTTTCGTCCGAGAACAAAATTGAAATCGAAATAATTGTTTTCGATAGTAAGTTTTGCACTCGAAACTTATTTTGCACCTATTATATCTATTTCGTTCAGTAATCTTTTCGCTCGCATAAAATTCGAGTTCAGTTTCTCGATTGTAATTATTTTTCAATCTACGTTATCTTTCTTCACGACTAAGTAAAAAATTTAGCGATCGAAAAACTTTTACAATCAAACAGTAGAACAATTGAAATACACTCACACTGTTTGCGAACGAAAAAGTTCTTCGACGCCTTCATACGGTGAAATCCCAGTTTTAGTCTTTTTTTGTCAATCAAACTCAAATAACGCAGAAGATCAAAATAATCTACCTTAAAATGATCAAGAAACTTCGAAACTATCCTAATGTGCAGTTTTTAACCTAGATTACGCTAATAGATTGGTCTTTGTTAGAAATATTTTAGAAGTGTCCAAAATATTTATTCTAAGTCTTGTTATTTCTTTACGATGTATTTTATATGTTGTACTTTACTTAGATGGGTTGTAGATGTAATGGACTTGTTAGGGGCCCAATAGGCTTAATACCTTTCAAGGTATTTAAGCCTAAACCCTAACAACCTTCTAATTAAGTTTTCATTCTAAAATCTCACGTACTCAATACGCTTAAGCCTCCATACTTACTGTTCAAATCAATCAAAGGTTTAATCTATTGAGGTGTTCTTGAATAATCTGGAATAACAGTCTTTAAACACTGCAAACTCGAGTTCTCGGAATATGAACTGTCGAGAAATGAACACAGAATCATGCGAAATATTTCAAAATACAGATGCAAATGAAGTTTAAATACACCATAATCCCTAAAGAAAGTCAAATCAACCTTATAAAGACGAAAATCAGAGGAAAATCGAAAGATTTGAAGGGTTTTGACGTTCGTCTTTTGAGAGAAAAAAGTTTTCCGCACGAGAATTTGACTGTTGAATTTTGCGATCGAGGGTTTTTAGCGTTTATTTAGGGATTTTCGACTGCAAGCAATGATTTTTTTTTTTAATTTGGGCTGATTAGACGTTTTACGTGACTTAGTGAATTTAGGCCAATTACTATTTACGATCAAGAAACTTACGATCAAGAAATTTGCTTTTGTTACGATATAATTTTCGCTCGACGATTCCAATCGAGAATCATTTGGTTCCTGTTTAATTTCGCTCGTCAGTATGAAAGCGAAAATTACACCTTGGTTCCAAAATCAATTTTTGCTCGAGAAGCTGTGAATGAAAATTGCAAAATTCGCCCGAATTTCTCGATTGTAAGTTTTTCCATGTTTTTCAGGTTGATCCTAAGTTTACGAAAAAATCACATAATTGCTCCCCCTATATAGGATAAATGCAATTAACTCCGTGTAATTCTGGTCGATGACACCTGGCTCCGTCTTCACATTTTATAAATCTGCAATGCTTAAAGCAACAGATGTCGAAAATATTAGAGTTAATTTTAGAAGCAAATTTTCTATTTGATTCCCCTTGAAAAATATTTTTTTATTTTTTGAGATATATTGGTTAAATTCAAATTCATAAAACACGTTAACAATCCAAATATTTAACCAACCACCATCTGGACCACTGCCGTGTACTCCAAGTCGAGATAAACTCGTGAAATCCTCCTCTTTGTTTCTGCAACACTTAGAGAAAGATCATCAAAATAATTTGGAATTCAAGGCATAACTTTTGTAAATGCTCCCCCTCAGATAGTGCACCTTTATTTATCAAACAAGTACATAAATCAATCTAAGGACCAATTATTCAACATATGCGATTTCATGATTAGTCTAGATACATGGTCCCCTAAACATGTAACTATAATTTCGCACGAGGGTATGAGCATGAAAAAAAATCGCATTTAATCAATTCAGTGTAAATGCAAATTACCATTGCATATTAAAATGTGTGATTTATCTTTTATATGTATAATTTTTTCTGTTTGTTTTTTTTTTCATATGTATATTAATATTATTAATATTATGGGTCAGATTATTTGGCTACGATCATTGTCACGCCTAAAATTTCACACGATACTTGAAAGGATCATATGCCGTCAAGTCACGTCGTCAAACTAAAGAGTCCTAAGTTCATAGAATGATCCATTTCGACAACTCTCACTAGGTTAACTCTAGCACTCAATTATTTTTACCTTGGAATTTTTATATTTATATCACTCAAGTCAGCACAAGCAATATTAAGTAAATTTACCTGTGATCGAGACGTTTTAATCTTTTCACCTATGCGAAAGACCGTCGATTTGGAATCATAGAGACTGTAAAGGGTTTTAATTTGGCTCTTGACTTAGAAGGGAAGGATAATATTGGAATTGTGGACTAAAGATCTCCTTCCTTTTCTACGTCGATCTCTTTTTTTTAGGCAATTTTCTCTTATCGTTTGTTATTCTCATCCTTTATTAATTTTTTTCGTCTCAGTCTGCACTTGCTCAAGATGAAGCTCCACTTCTCGACGAGGCTGAGAGATTATCTAGGGCGAAGTTCTTCATGTTTGTTCTCGGGCCGATACCGCGCTCGTTTTCTCTTAATCCCTAATGAGGTTTCAGATATTATCTATTTGAAGAAGTTCGCAGTTGTGGAATTCGAACCCAAGGCCGTGCTCCTCTTCTCGTTGTCTCGATATAAGACCGGATTATCGTTGGAGAAGTAAACTTCGTGGTGCTCCTCTTTCCAGCCGTTCTGACGAGTGTACGAGATTATCGATGGAGAAGTTCACAACAAGATTCATGCCCCCTTCTAATGATTTCTAGACGATTTCAATAATTAGGACGGCATGTTCTTTTGGACTAGTTGTGCGTTGAACATTCCTTGTGTGCGTACCTTCTTTTGTCATCTTTTTCTTTGACATATCATTTTCTCCCACTCCTTTTCTCGATTGAACATCCCGTTGAAAACTTAATTATTCGGTTGAAGGGTCAAAAGATTTTCACGTGACGAAAATGATATCGGAGAAAGCTCAAAATGGATGACTAGAGGCTATATGAAAGGATTGAAAATTTTCTATATATAAGGCCAAGTGAGGAATTTCCTAAGTGCTCTAATCATTTTTCTAAGGAATTACGCAAGGCGAGTGTGAAGCCAAGAATCACTAGTTAAGACAAGCAATTGATGTGTGACTCGCTCAAGAATAAATCCATTGAAAGGAAAAGTAAAAGGCCAGAATCCTCACTTATGTAAAGTGGCTTTGTTAGTAGAACAAACTAATGACCCTTAGACACAAGAATGCGACTTAGAATGACCAAATTAAGCAATAAATCAGTCTCATGTCGGTGAAATCTATTCGTGACGTAAATCGAGCATCCTAAAGGTATCGTCATGCCCTAATATTATACTTATATGTATAATATTTTTGTATTTTTTAAAGTATTTTAATATTTATATTTATTTTTCTATTTTTATTAAAATGAAATATTTCACGCAAGATATAGCATTTTTAAGTATAGAAAACACATAGCATAGAGCATGTGAAAGCACTTAGGATCACATAGTGCACAAATTACGGAAAGTTCAACATGCCTAGATTTCCGACAAGGAATTGAAACCATTTTTCATCCAATGCCTTGGTAAAAATGTCAGCTAGTTGATATTCCGTGTTCACAAATACATGTCAATGGTGCCTTTTTCTACGTGATCTTTGATGAAGTGATATCGTATGTCTAAGTGTTTTGTGCGTGAGTGGTGAACAGGATTGCACGTAATCGCAATGGCACGTTGGCTATTGCTATAAATGGGTATATTATTTAGATTGTACCCACAATCACGAAGCCGAGTCCGCATTCTACGAGCAACATCTGGCAGCAGCGACGTATTCTGCCTCGGCCATCGATGTTGAAACGCAGCTATGTTTCATCGGTTATCAGCAGACTAGCTTTTCGCCTAGAAATTGAGCGCCACCGAATGTGCTTTTCCTGTCCATTCGGCAAATCAGCGTCAGTATAGCCAATCCATTTGAAATTTGTGCCTTTGGGGTATCATAAACCTAAGTTCGAGGTGCCCTTTAGATAGCGAAGAATTCGCTTGACCGCGAGCATGTGAGATTCTTTGGGGTCGTCTTGGAAACGGGCACATAGACATGTGGAAAACATGATGTCCGGTCGGCTCGAGGTGAGATAAAGAAGAGAGCCGATGATGCTGCGATATAATGTAATGTTGACCGCTTTTCCGGTGGGATCGGTATCCAACTTGCAGCTTCTGGACATGGGAGTGCTTATAGGCTTGCTCTGATCTTGATGGAATTTCTTCAAAATGTCTTTGATGTATTTTGTCTGACTGCTGAATATCCCATCATCGAGCTGCCTGACTTGAAGTCCTAAGAAGAACTGCATCTCTCCCATGTGGCTCATTTCAAATTTGCTCTTCATCAATTCTCCAAATCTCTTGCATAGCTGTGGATTTGTTGATCCGAAGATGATGTCGTATACGTAAACTCGGACGACCATTAAATCTTTGTCTTGCCATTTTATGAAGAGGGCCGTATCGATCGTTCCTCGGATAAATCCAGATTTTACGAGGAAATTGCTCACGACGTTGTACCAAGCATGTGGGGCTTGTTTTAGTCTGTAGAGAGCTTTATCCAATCGATTGACGTGATCGTGATGTTCTTGATCAACGAAGCCTTCTGGCTGAGCTATGTAGACTTCCTCTTTTAACACGCCGTTAAGAAAGGCGGTCTTAACATCCATTTGGTAGACTTTAAAGTCGTTATGAGCGGCATAAGCCACGAAGAGACGAATGGCTTCGATTCGGGCAACAGGAGCATATGTCTCGTCGTAGTCAATTCCTTCCTATTGGTTATAGCCCTTCGCAACCAATTTCGCTTTATTCCTAATCACTTCGCCATCTTCATTCTTCTTGTTCTTAAATACCCATTTCGTCCCGATGATTGTTTTGCCATGCGGACGCGGTACTAGAGTCCACACTTGAAGGCGCTCGAATTGGTTGATCTCATCTTGCATTGCTAGTATCCAATCCGGGTCCTTTAGTGCGTCTGCTACCTTGGTTGGCTCATTTTGGCTTAAGAAGCAGCTGAAGAGACTGTGTTGATGACGTGTCCGTACTCCACTCGAAGGATCACCAATAATCTGATCAACTGGATGTGCTCGAGTCCATTTTCGCTCATGTGGTAGAGTAGAACTAGACGCATCAACCATTTGTGGACTGAGACTTCCAATGATTTCAGATTGTTCATTAGGTTGAGGTAAGTCAGATTCTGCACTTGGATTGAGTGTTTCTGATGAGGCTTCCTCATTGACTGTTGTAGGTTCTTCAGTGATCTGTGGTAAGTCTGAATCGGGTGAGGTAGTGACATTTGAAGAGCTTGGTACGTTGGCTTCGTCGAGTGGGGGATCCATCAAAGGTATAGCAATAATGGTTTCTGGCCGATATACGGCTCAAAGAGAGAGTCCAAGTCTTCTAACGCAAGTCTCAGAGCTTCTTCTGACGTTGAATCCTGTGTTGTTGCCATCTTCTGTTGGTTTTTTGCCGACACGCCAGTGTATATGGGTTCTGAACTATCGTATTCAGAAGCCATCGGGTTTGGCACGAGCCCTGAGGTGTGCATGAGCCATTTCTGCCACGTCGTGGAAAGTGAAGTTGTAGCTTTCTTTGATTGAGCTGTTGGACTTGATGTAAACTCGGTACGCATTTGACGTTGATGAATACCCAATGAAAGCGGCTTCAAATGCTTTAGGGTCGAACTTAGCACCTTGCTCTTTGTCGTTCGCCACAAAACACTTGCACCCAAAGACCTGGAAGAATGGGATATTGAGTACTCACTTATTTATTATTTCGTACGGAGTCTTATCGAAGCGCTTGTGAACCACACTCCTGTTCTGAGTGAAACAGGCGGTGTTTACTGCTTCAGCCATAAGGAAGTGTGGGAGGCCGGAATGGATCAGCATTGTGGCGGCCTCCACTAGAGTCATATTCTTCCTTTCAACAACCCCGTTCTGTTGAGGGGTCTTACCGGCTGAGAATTGCTGACTAATGCCAAGCTTCTGATAAAATTCACTGAGAAACTTGTTCTTGAACTCAGTGCCGTTGTCCGTTCGGATGACTTGGATGGATTGTTCCAGCAAATTCTGAGTAGTGTACACGAAATTAACTATCAAGTCCCTGTCTCATCTTTAGTTTGGAGGAACTTCGTCCATGTGTAGCGGGAGTAATCATCGACGATACTAGTACGTACGTCTGCCCACTAATACTCTGTGTCTGCATAGGTCCACAGAGATCCATATGTAACAATTCCAAAAGACGTGAAGTGGAGGCAACTAGTTTTACATGATGAGATGCTCGCTTCATTTTTCCTACTTGACATGTCGAACACTGATGCTCTTTTTGTAGGATACTAGTTGATAGACCGTGAACCAACTTTTTCATTGATAGTCGTTGAAGAGCTTTGATATTGAGATCGTTGATGCCATAAGCTGTTCCTCTGAATTACAGTCTGAGAAATGAGGCAAACAGCTATCGAAGACCGCACAGACGTCAGGTTGATCATGTAAAGATTTGATTTCCGAAATCCTTGGAGGAGTTCTTTGTCCTGACTGTCCAAAATTCTGCACCGGTCAGCAAGAAAGACCACCTGGAATCCTTTGTCGCAGAATTGGCCTATGCTGAACAAGTTATGGCAGAGACCTTCGACGTAAGAGACATCCTTTATCGTCAGATTTTCCAGAATGATGCCCTGAATCCTAGTATGGGGGCTGAGTTGTTGTTTTCGAATCTGACTTTTCCATTCGGTCGGTCTTTGTAGTTGCTCAGCAGCTCTTGTATTCCCGTCATGTGTGTGGAGCAAACTTTGTAGTTGTTCAGCAGCTATTTGTCATATTGTTGAAAAAATTGGGCCAAACTTTTTATATATTTATTGTTTCTATATAGTACTAAAATTTACGGGTCCCCCGGGCCATAACATAGATCCGCCCCCGGGTGGATGGCCCTTCTTTCCACAATGTTTGCATGGTGATATGACTTCCGATTTTCATACCTCCCTTTAACGTTCCAAGGTTTTGTCGTGGTGGTGTTTCCTTCATTATTTTTCTTCTTCTATTTAGCATTAGAAGTAATCTGCTGATTTGCGGCCAAAGCGCCTTCAATGGTTGTATTCTCCCTCATGAGCCGTCTTTGTTCTTGTGCTTGCATGGCATTAACTAATTCCGCGAAGGAGATCTTCGACAAATCCTTGGTATTTTCTAAAGCACTGATGGTTGCGTCGTAGCTTTAAGGTACTGTAACGAGAATTTTTCTACACTGAATAAGAAATTCAGATCCAAGTAGTCTGGACTTATTTGCGATCGACATCTTATCTGAATATTCCATGATCGTATCAGAATCCTCCATTCTTTGAAGTTCAAATTCTTTGATCAGATTCAAGATCTGCATTCCTTTGATTCTTTCATCTCCTTCGTATTCCTTCTTCAGATAGTCCCATATCACTTTTGCTGATTTTAAGACATTATCCGAGTGAAAATAGTAGGAGAAACTGCAACAAAAAAGCATGCCTTTGCCTTCGACTTTCTTGTCTTATTCTCTGTGTGCTTTCAGTTGTGCCATCGTGGGATTGTTAGGAAGTCCAGGAATTTCATAATCTTCTTCCGCAACTTCCCAATGATCTAGAGCCTCCAAATATGTCTCCATACGTACCGCCCATAGTTGGTATTTTCGCCGTCGAACACCGCAGGGCAATCATCGAGAAATTTGTTTCAGCTTCCATGATACTCAAAATTCGCAAAGGTCCAGTATAATAGCTTGATAGCAATTGTTGGTTTTTATGAAGCAATCGAGAGTCGATCAAAGAGAGGTGAGGGAAAAAATATTATATTCAACGTAAACACGCCATGATTAAACAACGCAAATACTAAACTATATATAGCTAAAACCAGTAACCCACTACGGTAATGCTTAGACCAATTCAACCATTAAGCCACTAAAAAAAATAAGTGGTCCTAATTTAGGAGAACGTGTAGTCCTAAAACACTTTTGTAACACTTTGTAAGGGCTATCGTCTCCTTTAGTGCGGAAACAGTTAGATCTTGAGATTGCCCTATGTTAGTAATATTTTATAGTGTTCAATTTCATTGTGTTTATCTTAGTTGGTTTGTATTTAGTTAACTTTGGACTAGTTTGTAATATTCTAGTTCTTAGTTACAAGGGGTATAATATACCAACTAATGTGGTATATATACCCCCAAACCCTAATTCATTAGGGTGTGTGTTTTTGGTGTAGTATGTGTGAGTGCGTGTGTGTTGAATAGTAAGAAAGCATTTTCAAAGCATTCATCGTCTTCACTGTCACACCCCACGCACAAGCTTTAAATCTTTCATCATTAGCGTGGTAAATCGTCCTAGGTCAGTATTGTTGGATTAGAAGGGACCAATAAGTGGTATCAGAGCAAACACGTTTGGATTTGAGCAAGTTTCTGAAATTTTTGAGTTTATTTTTCAGTTTCGAATTCTGCCTTGTTATTGAAGTTTTGAGTTGATTTTACTGTTTTTGCAAGCTCAAGAGCTGATTAGGTTGTTTTCGAGTGATTTGAAGTGGTTACCCAACATTTTTAAGTTGACTTGAGTGAGTTTCTAGGTAGAAATCGAGTCTGGAGTTCGTCATTCTGCCCAGAAATTTTTCAGACAGAAACACCAATCGGGCGAATGTGCACTGTGGCAAACAATTAATTTGACCTAATTTGAGTTTCGCCCGATTTGATTTCAATTGATTTTGTTTTTCGCTGCATTTGACTAGTCGCCCGATTGCTCAATTTCCACAGAATTTTTCTCGGCGAAACTGACTATCGCACGAAACACGTTTCGATCAAAACTGAATTTTAAATCTCTTCATAATTTTTTCGGCGAAACTGACTTTCGCCTGAAACTCATTTCGATCGAAATTGAAAATTTGCTTAAATACTTTCATAATTTTATCGGCGAAACTGACTTTCGCCCAAAATTCACTCATACCGATCGAAAAACAACATTAACCTTTTGAAATTATTCTCAGCGAAACTGAGTATCGCCCGAAACCAATTTCGATCGAAACTTATCCTATATATAGTGTTTCGCCCGAAACTCAATAATTTTTCATCAAATCGCCCGAAACACAATATCGATCGAAACTGAGCATTTCTTTGAACTTAAAACTTTTCTCGGCGAAACTGACTATCGACCGAAACTCATCTGCATCGATCGAAACCTTAAATTAGGCGATCCAAACTCACTCTTCAAAATCACACTTAAAGGATTTCAATCACCAAAACTATTGGACCCCCTTGCATAAAAATATTTTAAGTTTCAGTCATTTGATGAGAAGAACATTCTGAGTCCAACAGGCATAGTCAGTCCTAACGCCCGTTTATAATTTTCCTTCCGGTCCAAAAATTTTCGGCGTGGACTGCCTTTCTGTCAAATTTTTGAAATCAAATCCCTAATGTGTCAACGATCAATCATCCAATAATCTATTTAGGACGATTTGGCAAATTATAGAAAAAGTTTGGGTCATTTTCTCGAAGTTTTCAAATCATCACAAAATTTTTCGGTACACGCCTAAAAAAAAATTTCGACACCGACTTTCTTCGATACTTCACGATACTTCTCAAGTAAACCAAACTTTTCGTCACTGAAATTTCAAAAGCCAATTTCATTTTTTAATTAAATATTATATTAATTAATATGGATGCTCAAGCTAGGAAAATTGAGGAATTAGAAGCAAGACTTGCTAATAATTACTCCGTGTTGTTCAAGCAACAAGAAAGCCTAGCTTTTGCTAATGAAGATTTGACAAACGCAAAGTCAAATATAATTAGCTTAGAAACTAAGTTAGAAGATAGTGAAAATAGGGTCTGCGAGATGACTAAAAATTTACGTTCTTGCGAAGCTGAGCGAAATGAAGTCTTAATAAAATATGAGACTGTCTTAGAGGAACAGCATATGCTTTACTCTAAGATTAAACGATTAGAGAATGTTATTTCGAATATAGGTCCAGCAGGTCAAAACTCTCCTTCTAACTTAATTCCTAACGGGGAAAATAATTTATATGATCAAAAGCCTACTCTATGTGATACTCCAGAGACTCTTCGTAAATTGAAAGATTTACAAGATACTTTGAACTCTGAAAGGATAGGTTTTGGCGCTGAAAAGGAAAATCTTTTAAAGGAGATTTTATATCTCAAAAATTCCCCGTCTTTATCTGTTTCAAATGATCTGTCAAATAATACATCTTGCTCAAAACAGGTAACGAAAACAAAAACTAAAAGAAGCATCCTTGTTCCTAAAATGGAGAAGGCTTTTAATAATCATTCTAAGTCAATTTTGACTGAAGCTGAAACGTTAAGTAAAAGCAAAGCGCTAAAAATAGCTAAGGAACAAATAAAGATTCGGAAGGAGAAAAGAAAATCAGTATTAACTTCCAAAATTAAAATCGAGAATGTTCAAGATTTTTCCTCTCCCATTCCTATCAAAAGGGAAGCGTGCAAAGAAGAAGTTCCAAGCTTAAGCAAATGAACTTCTCAAATCCCGCACAATCATCATTATAGAGTGAATGATGTGAACTCTCGTAGGCAATACTCATCATCCAATGACGCATATAGCGCCATTAGCTCATATTCCTACTTGAAATACCCAGTCCAGGTTCATTCGAGAAAGTTATGCGACTGGCTAGGGAGAAAATCTTTAGGTCTTCTAAACCTAGGCACACATTCACCGGCGCTGAATATCATTTCCCTCTAAGGTTCACAAAACTTGGATATCTAAATCACAAATCATATTGAATAGGACTCTACAGGATGATTCTGGATCAACATCTAAGCCAAATGTGCTTAACTTATTTTCTGCTAACAAGGGAGGACCCATCCAAAAATGGGTACCAAAGTCCCGATAACGTTTTTTGCAGATTCCCAGCATGGGTAGGTACTAAGAAAGCTTCTCCACACTCATGACTGATATGCGACAAGGGCAGCCAAACATCCCAGCGTGAATGGTATCTTGGGTTGCTCCACATACACGACTGGTTAGCGGTGCGAGCAACCAAACGAGGTACATTGTAAACATGCATGACTCAAATGTACTTTAAATGTTAAATTTTCGCATGCATATGAGCTGAAATGTCTAATACCCCATGATAGATACATTTTAACTATGCATATATCTTAAAGAACTTCAAGCCTAAACTATCGCGTATGCATATAAGCTGAATTGTAAAAATACCTATATTTTTTTTAAGTTTTAAAAAGCGAAAGACGTACATTCTAATGCATTTTTAAAGAACAATAATTCTTTAGTTTGCATGTGATCCGAAAATAGATAAATACGTTCACGCTTATTTAATTGGGAGAGAACTTATATGTTTTAATGTGCATGCATTGAGGGGGAGTATCACTCCATATTTACGAGGGGAAAGTACATTTTTAGGGGGAGTACATCTTAGGTGCACGATTTGAGGGGGAGAAACTTCATTTAACCCATATACATATACGTATACAAATACCTATATCTGTTACTACTATGATACTACTTATCTACTACTATTACGATAATATATATATATGTACAAAAAAAGGGAAAAGAAAAAAAAGGAGAAAAAAAAACCCTCTCAGATGCTTCCACCTCCCAAGACGGACTTCACTTGAAAACTCGACCCTCAAGAGTTCGAGAATTGCAAAAGGCGTGACATCCATACACAAACACGAATATGATCTCAACCGCCCTGCTCCGACTTGTTGTTAAGCAGCACTCGCCAAAAATTGACGGACGCATGGTTCTAAGTTCCCATGGTTCAGTCAAACCAAACTGAACCTAACCCCGGAACGTAGCCGAGTGTTTGTGACGATTTCAAGCTCATAAAGCCACATCCCTATTTGGCAACTCTTGACAAGACCAAAGAGCGGAAGATACAAATTCCCTTAGTTCACAAATTACTCGGACCATCCCATATAGGCGCAGGAGTTGATTTATATCAGCTCCCGGGTAGAAGTCGCCTCATTTGGTCCAACGGCGCATGCACAACCGAGCCTTACCCACTCATCGATCTCCCAATAGACCGATGTTTCATAAAATCACGGGGAGCCGCGTAATCTATCACCGCTTCACTTGGAAGCGGGAGATATTGAATTAAGTGGTAGTTAGCCCCACACCACTGAACTTTCTTGAACACATCTAGTCTAGGTGTCCTCACTTCCTAACAGTTTTATATTTTTTTTAGGACACATACACCTTTTCTCATCTGGACTTTGTGACCAGATCTGAACTTCCGTAGACATGTCATTCTAAGACATGCTTCAATGATCGGAAGGAAGTCCTACCGTTGCAACATCAAAACAACAACGGTTGTAGGCCATCGCCTATGAGCTACTCTCCTAGATTGATGTTAATGGGATGCCTATGTGGCCCCGGTTTATAAAGCCCTGTCCTCACAGGCCGCATCACAGAGTTTAACTCTGAACTCGTGTTGACGGATTGCCTTAGTGGCTCCGTCTGGTTATTACCCGCACCGATCTGTCGTTTGTGTCCTTCTTCGCCTCCCATACAAGCATGCCGATCTCGTTGACACGAATCGCCATGAGGGGGAGAAGGGGATACGTATAGACAAACAGGTCGGACGACCCACCTTTTCGCCGCGCGAGCCACAATGAAGCCATGCTCATCTGCACTTAAACGTAACATTCGAAGGAGCCTTGGCACATTCTATAGCACATCCCATGCTCACCATCAAAATTCCGCCGCGCTTACCATGATGAAGCCGAACTCTACATGAACTTACAATGTCACATTCCAAAAGAGTTTTGGCACTTGTTAAAAGACACCCCACGCATACCTTCTTCTGGAGCCAGAGAAGCTTCCTCGAGGCCGAACCAGACAACTTCCTTCGATGAAGACGAATCTGGCGCTGAGAAGAAGAAGATTGGAGAAGACTTGACGATTTCAAAATATGGAAAAAGATAAGGACAAGATGCAAACAAAATTTCAAAGATCTGCGACATCATCAAAAGGCAAATATCAGGGCATGGATCACAGTATACATCCTGTCTACAACGTATATCGTCAAGACAAGAGAGTTCTAGCTGGAAGTGCATTAAAACCCTCCACAAGAAGAGGAGTTAGCCTTTGCAGGGGGAGCAAGGGGGAGATTGTTAGGACTCGAGAGATTGTCCTTGTGCCCAACAAAGATAACCGCGCTGAATTGAAAATTGAACACTAAGGGGGAGATTGTTAGGAATAATTTATAGTGTTCAATTTCATTGTGTTTATCTTAGTTGGTTTGTATTTAGTTAACTTTTGGCTAGTTTGTAATATTCTAGTTCTTAGTTACAAGGGGTATAATATACCAACTAATGTGGTATATAGACCCCCAAACCCTAATTCATTAGGGTGTGTGTTCTTGGTGTAGTATGTGTGAGTGCGTGTGTGTTGAATAGTAAAAAGCATTTTCAAAGCATTCATCGTCTTCACTGTCACACCCCACGTTTGACTTTTAAATCTTTCATCATTAGCGTGGTAAATCGTCCTAGATTAGTATTGTTGGATTAAAAGGGACCAACACCCTATTTTCATGGGAATATAACACATATACGTTAGCTTTTACATTATTACGAAACTCAATATCATGGGTGTTATGGGTTATACTCACAGCATACTGATGGATGCAGCTATGGTGTATCCTATTGCAACTCCAAAGAGATTCAAGTACTGAATTGCCCCACTGGAAGTTTGAAATGAATAAGTGAAATGGATTAGTGAAATGGAAGTTTGAAATGGATAAGTGAAATGGGTTAGTGAAATAGAAGTTTGAAATGGATAAGTGAAGTGGAAGTTTAAAATGGATTAGTGAAATGGGAGGTTGAAATGGATACGTGAAGTGGATTAGTGAAGTGAAAAAAAAAACGAAAATAAGAAAAAAAAAAAGGGGGGGGGGGAATGGAAAAAAAAAATAAATAATAAATAAATGTATGAAAAATAAAAAAATAAATAAGAAAAAAAATAAATAAATAAAAAATGATGTTGAGCCAGATTTACTATATTTAACAGGATTTACACAATTTAGCAGATTTCTGAAATCCGGACTATTCAGCACTTAGGGAAAATTATAATATAGTTGATATTGATTTAAATATTGTATATTATAATTAATAAAGAGAAAGTTAAAAGACTACAGAGAGAAATTGGATCATGCATAATAGGACATGCATATCACGACATATTCATTATTTTAGGGATTTCATATTTATTGGAAATAATATTTCTATAGGTCAAGATTCGGAAAAGGGCAAGATAAAGTCGAGTGAGGCTTTAAGCTATACTGTGAGTATGATATGTAACATGTGTTCTATTCTGTGTGTTCTATATGAACTATTGATCAATGATTTTATGACTTATGTGACATATGAAAATGATTTGATTTACTGGATGAAAGTGTGCGCAAATGTGATATACGTGAATGGTGTTATTACATGAAATATATGTCATATAGGGTGTAACAATGCATACAGATAATAATGAAAAGAGAAACCGTTATGACTGACGACATCGTTTGGCTTGAAACACAGAAATGGTTACATCCCTACAAATCGGGGGATTACAGAGTCCTGTACAGACATACAAAATATATCTATGGTTACAGAGTCCCATGCATGGGCCCCTACGGGGTTGATAGTACGAGTCTAGCAGGTTCATAACGGAAGTATCGATCATATAGAATTGCATTCGATCTATGGTTATATGAATGATTCTTTGGACTATGGTACGTGACAAACTTCGATGATTGATTACGTGATGATTATGTGATTAAAGTGTTTACAGTACAAGTGTTGTGAATCTACGGATTCAACGAACGATGGTATATTCTACAGAAACGTCTATGGAAACAAACGAAATGAAGAATTTAATTTTTTACTACGTTTTCATTAATTATTTGTATAATGGAATAACATGTTGCGATCATACTCTGAATAATTATCTCTTCAGTTGCTGTAGATATTTAGCAGGCAACTTAGTGTGCATCGTCATACGACAGCATGGATTCAAGGTTGGCCGGCTAGGCTCTGACCTGCTCCCCTGTGTTCATCGCGTGCATGTAGTATATGAAACGCTAGCAACTTTGTGTGTTGTAAAATAAATAAGATATGTGCATATATATGTATGTAATGTATGAAAATGATTAGACCATGTACGCTCTCGTTTATGTATAAGGGCATAGCTGTGAAAAAGCGAAAAATTTTATGTGAAAAATGTAATAGATGCGCGAATAAAGTAATAGAAAACGGGACATTACATACGGCCTCCAATTGAACTGCAAAATCTGCAGCTTGTCGAGGACTTCGCACATGGTGCGTATGTTCGAACGCATTGAGGATGTATGAGTCATCAACGCATTCCACCTACGATTCACAATAATTTAAGCATAAGTTGGAAGAAAATAACACAATAATTTTTTAATTACGAATACCTCGCAGCAGTAGGTGGGGTCGGCAACACGATATCCCCTCGTACCGCGGGGGACATACGAACATGCCCCGCGTTTATTACGGGCCGTAACGGAAGGATTCTCATCCATGCCAACACCTATAAAATAAAATTAACACATAAGAATTACAAGTACAAAATTGTATGATGTAAACAATTAATAGTACTACCTGAAGCAACCGCAGAGCGCCGCCTAGGTGGAGCTTCTACGTCTCACAGACTGGACAAAGCTCCCTATAAAGATAGCGGAGAACGGCACTAGCTAGCTGTACGTGCGGACCTCGTCGATCTCTTCAAGCAACTGCAATAAGGACAGCGACACGTGGCTACCGCAAATCATCGCTCCGAACAGCAACATCGCATACCCACGTGACGCTTGCTCGACTTCTTCCTCGTCGCTATCATCGGTGATCGGATGGGCTATGTACCAATCCGCTAATAACCTCATCGATAGCCCCGACGTACCCTTTATCCTGTCGACAGGCGGTCGATAACCGAGCAGTCGCTCACAGTCGTCCTGCCAAGCTGCGACGGACTTCGAGTGGATCACGCCTGACACTCACCGTCCGGTTACTGGAAGTCTCCATAGTACACTCACATCGGCCATTGTAACCATCGCCTCTCCGACTGGGAAGTGAAGCGTGTGCGTCTCCTTCCTCCAACGCTCTACTAGTGTCGCAATAAGATGTGGGTCTACCTTCTGGGGCGATTGACATTTTTGGTCCCTTATGTTTAACATGTGGGCGTCCGTAGTCCCTGATGTTCCCGAGTTACATTTTCAGTCCCTCATGTTACATTTTTTACTCACTTTTAGTACCTCCGTCAATTAGAACGTTAGTTTTAATCCAAAAAACACGTGTCCTGTTTTTATTCGTCAAAAACTTGACCAAAAAATTAAGAAAATGTCTGACATTTCCTTGATCTCTCTCCTCGCCTCTCTCGCTCTCTGTGCTGGGCGGCGACGGAACACAGTCGACGGGCAACGTGGAGCGTCGAGCGGCGACTCTGGAAGTGGAGTCGGGCTTCTACGATTTGGATTCCGACGATCTTTGAGGCATCTGGCGAGGTCGGCGACGGCTTCGAGGCATGGCGGCTGCGAGAGGTGGCGGGCGACTTCAGATCTGGCGGTGGTGCGAGAGTGGTGGCGGATCTGGTGGTGGTGGCTTCAGAGAGGTGTGGTGGCGGATCTGGTGGTGCACCGACGCCGAATGCTTCATCGCCGAAGAATCCTCGAAAATTCCCAAACGGTCGAGCAACGACGAGGATGAATACTCGATGCCCAATTTCGCCGAATTGGCGGAGTCAGTATTCGAATGGGGACTTCTGATATCTCCCTTCTTCTTCTGGGGCACGACGATGGTGGCGATGAAGGAGGTTTTGCCAAGGCGGGTCCTTTCTTCGTGTCCGCGTTTAGGTTGGTTCCCGCTGGTTTGTTGGTGGTCTGCTATGCGGCGGCGAAGGGGAGGAGCTTTCCAAAGGGCTTCGATTCTTGGGTTTCCATATCGACGTTTGCTGTCACTGATGCCATGTTTTCAGGGTTTTCTTGCTGAAGGATTGGAGAGGACGACGGCTGCCGCCTGGTTTTGAGGTGTGGCGGTGGTGCAAACTCGATCGAGGGCTGGGCTTGCTCGGCTTCCGGCAGTGGTGGCACGACGAGGTCGGCGGTGGTGGAGAGCTGGCTCGGCCATCGTTTTATTTTTTTTTTTTTCTGAAAGTTTATTTTTTATATACTTAATATAATTTGAGGAGAAATGTAAGCATTACACGTGGATTTTTCCGTCAAAACTAACGTTCGACTTAACGGAGGTACTAAAAGTGAGTAAAAAATGTAACATGAGGGACTGAAGATGTAACTCGGGAACATCGGGGACCACGGACGCCCACAGGTAAAACATAAGGGACCAAAAATGTCAATCGCCCTACCTTCTGCGACATGCAACCATACACCCCGCATAGTCCCATGTCGTGCAATTTTCCTAATAACCACCAATGAAGAATAATGGGGTCTTGTGTCGTACCCCAAATAACGCCCTCTAACGACCGGATCTTGAGCGTCATATCTATCCACTCCGGATCTGAAACGACGTCGCGCGAACGATGACTCGTCAGCATCGTCAAACTGAATCGTCTACCGGGCTGTAGTAACTTAAGTCCTCCATTCTTCAAAAAACAATAAAATACAATAAACTAAAAAATTTACGCTAAATAATGCTACTCCCAAATCAACGGAAACTTTTCAGCCCAAATCAACAAATAAAATTTAAGCCTAAATCAACGAAACAATTTACGCCTAAATCAACGAAAACATTTTACACCCAAATCAACATATAAAATTTAAGCCTAAATCAACGAAAACAATTTAAACCTAAATCGAAGAAAACAATTTACGCTAAATTAACGAAATCAACTTGCAATTTACACCTAAATCACTCTCGCCGCGCCGCCGCCGTTATCGTCGTCGTTGTCCGTTGTTCGCCGCCGCCGTTCTCGTCGTTGCTGTCCGCTTGTTGCTGTCGTGGTCCGCTCGTCGCCGCCATCCGTTCGCATCGCCGCCGCCGTCGCCGTCGTTCGTCGCCTCTCGTCGTTCCTGAACTTGTCGTCTGAGAAGAGAGGGGCGCGGGTGGCTAAATCCCGATCTAATTCGTAACTCAGAGTTACGAATTATAAGTCGTATCCTTGAGTGACGAGTTAGATCCGTTATGCTCGTATTCAGTGCCACATTAAATCGTAACTCGATGATACTATTAACTAATTCGTATCTCTGAGTTACGAAAACACTTAGTTTATTAATTGGTCTATTTAATTGATTAAGTTAAAAACGATTTATTTTATTAAAAAAGCCCATGACACTGCAGAAATCGAGTCCTTAAAACTAAAAATTTTCTGACAAGGCTTGAAACCTAAATGAAACTTATGTTGGGGCCTCACATTAAGTTGACCCTTATTTAAATGAAAAATAAAAAAGGGGAATTGTTTATGTCTTCCAGTTTCTAACAACCCATCAAATCCCTTTACTGACTGACCTCTAACTTCTTACCTGTTTCCACTTTCCTTGATGTGCCGACATGGCTATCTTGTTGAGGTGACAAAATGAATTTAGATCCATGCATACAATAAACAAAAAATGATAAAGTAAATTACTATGGCATTACGAGTGCGATGTAGATCCTCTTTGCGCAAATTTCAAATTAAATAAGCCATCGACGAACTCGATTGATCTGACCATAAGTTTGAGTTGCTAAAATATAGAGGGAATTCGACACTCTTGATTTTCTCTGTAATTTAGTTTCCATAACTGGTAGGATTAAGATCCTTTCACCACTTAACAAAATATAAATAGAACTTATACTGCGAGCTATATTATAAAGGGGTTTCAACATTTAAATACCTAGATGAATAAAAAAAAGCAAATCAGTCCCCTGTCAAAGTAATTTTTTTCAGTAGGTACCTAGTTGAAGCATTTTTTACTGATAGGTACATAACTGACGAATATACCCTTATAAAAAAGCACTTATTACAAATTTACCAACCAACAAATCCAACACCATCGAGCACAACACAAACATACACAAGCTCAGCGACATTCTTCCCCAAAAATTTGTCTGTGCTTCCCGAATCAAGCAACGAAGCTACTCTCGTTCAGGGCCGGTCCTAACAATTTGTAGGCCCCGGGTTGAAATACAATAGCGAGGCCCCTATAGCTTGACTTTTTTTGTTGTAGTTGCAGTAAATGAACAAATAGTAAGAAGCTAAAAATCGTCAATATTCATTTAAATCACAAAATATCGTAAATAATCACATAAAAATATTACGACGAACATTTCTAGAAGCAAAATCATGGATAAAGGTATCCATATCAATATCCAACATATTCCTCTCGATACATAATATAGCAAGTCCATTCAATCTTTGTTGTGGCATGGACGATCTCAAGTATTTTTTCAACAACTTCAACTTGGAAAAGGTCCTTTGCTAATGCTACAGTCACTGGTACAGTCAAAAGAGTTCGATAAGCAATGTAATCATTTGGATAATGCAATACCTCCTTCACAAATAAATGGACCGGGAGCCCCGACAGCCGAATCCATACCGGGAAAAGAGGTCCGGCTATTATGGGAGTTTGGGGTCCATTTGAAAACACGCATAGGAAACCCTTCGAACCACCACTCTTTACGTAACCACAATCTCGTAGTTTCATCTTCGTTAGATAACAGGATAAGCAGGTGTTTCGGACTCAACACAGGTAATGTAACCGAACCACGCAACTTAAGTTCATCAAAGTGCTTCTTAATGGATCGGAAGTTAGGGTAACCATGAGAAAATTTACCAACCAATGCAAGAGAGTAACAGGATGATAGATTAAACGTTGCCTAATCAGAGAAAAAGAAAGTGTTGATCCCATCATAAACACCCATCTCTCCTAGGTTTTAGTTATCATCAACATGCAACAAGGATTTTTTTTTTTTTGCGAACGCAAAGGCGAACAAATTTTCTGAATTTTTAGCCTGCGTCAGCATAGGTTTTTCGGGGATATCAACAACTTTGACAAACTCAAGAATCTCTAAAGCTGACATTAAACAATTCGACAATTCTCACTAAGACTTGTCTCCATATATCTTTCTCTCTTCTAATCTCTTCATGCAATTCCTTGTCAATTGTTTGGTTATTTTTTAATCTCAATCGCATTTCTTTCCACGTATTCATGTTAATGATATGATCAACACTATTCTCATGGTCTTGTAGTCTCTCACTAAGATGCTTCCAATCTCTAAATCCTTCACTTGCTAATAAAGTTTTACTATCATTTGATTTGAACAACTTGCAACAAAAACGATAAATTTTATCCTCATGCTTACTATAAACTAACCATTTTCTATCACTAGTCTCTCCATGACTAACTTTCGTGAATAATAAGAGTAACATAAATGCCTCGAGAGTTTATCCTTAGGGAATACAAGATTCAAATCTCTAGTAGGCCCTTTATCAACTAAAATATCCCTAGATTTATTATCAAGATTATCCCAATTTCTAGAATCGTATATGTCTATATGAGTCTTAGGTTGTTCCTGAGCCTTCAGATTTGCTTCATTAGATGCATTGCTAACATTTCATTCAAACTGGCACTATTTTCAACCACATTTTTTTCACTATTCTCAGCATTGTTAAATGATTCACGCAATAAGACATGATCCACATCCACACTAGATTATTCAACTCTTTTCACCACAAATATATCAATTGCTCCTTTCTGCGATTCTATAAATTTTTATTGCTGATGTTTTCTTTTTCTCTTCTGACTACCAGACAATTGCTTATTAGACGACATAGCTTAGTTAATTAAAATCACACAAACAAGGAAGGAGTGGACGCTGCCACAAATCACAAATGAATAGGAAAAATAACACCTGATTATTTAAAATCCCAGTATCGGCCTAGATTTGCTGCTTTTGTAATTCTCAATCGAATCCCCAAATATGCAAACTGTAAGGGAAATCACAAAATAAAAAAGAATAGGGTTAATGACAAAGAAAATTTTAATTTAAATAACAAAAAGGGCGATTTTACATACCCTGATACCTTTGCCACGAGATTGAACTCGGGATTTGGTGCGAATCTTATTTGTGCAAAAAATTGCAGTCAGTGACTCAGTAATGGTGCTCAAGAAGAAGAACGTAGAGATACAGAGCTTGCAATGTTTCTCGCTGGAAAGATAATACCATTGATCTTTTCTATGTATATAATAATTATTATGTGGGCTTATAATTTTACTAGCGCATGTTTATGATTTGAGTATTGTGGGCTAGTATTGTGGGTTGTATTAATATGGCCCAATCTTTGAATATTTTTTGATTAATGGGCTTCCTTTTTTCAAAAGAATTGACTTACTTAGCATAGTAGTCTATATATATCGGCCCCTTTACGATTGGGCCTGGGGCGGTCGCCTCTTTCGCACCCCTTCAGGGCTGGGCCTGCTCTCGTTGCAACTGGCCATCACCACCATTCTAACGCCGCTCGAATTCGTCGCAGTCGTTCACCGAGAAGGAAGTTAAGTAAGTTCGATTTTTTCTAAAAAAATCCTGTATTGTCGTTGAATCATTCGGTGCATGTTTGGTGGGTTGAGATAGGTGTTTCAGTTAATGTTCGAACTATTTGTGCGTGTTTTTTCGAATGGATCTATTTGTTGTTGTCGATTTGGGTTTTTTTAAATGATTTAATTTACTGTGGTCGATTGGGTTTTTTTCGAGTTGTGTTTTTTCGAATGGTTCAGTTTACTATCATCGATTTGGGTTTTCTTGAATTGGGTGGATTTGTTGTGCCGATTTGAGTTTTTTCGAATGGATCAATTTGTTTTGGTACTACATGATAATTTGATGTTGCGTGTGAACTCTGTGGAGAATCATAGGCACGTATCTACTTTACGTTTGCCGTTATTCGTTGAGTTTAAGCATTTATGGTGGTCTATCCTCATCACGACCTCTGTTATTAAGTTGAGATGATCTGTAATACCCGAGTCCCGCGAGTAAGTTGGCCAATAAATTTGCATACATATTATGCGTTTATGTAGCTGCATAATGTGTGTTTTACAGTCTCATATATGTATTACGTGATGACTGGAAATATTAGGACTTAGGAGAAATAAAATTGGGTAACATTTAAGTATATTCGAGACCTTGGAAAATCTCGACAAAAATAATTGTATGGTATAAAATCATTTTCGGCCGATTGTAGCTTTCATGTTCGAGCAATTCGTGAACAGTGGTTTCGGCCGATTTTGATGCAAATAGGTATGAAATCGCCAAGCAAGGGATTGAATCGTGCGATTATAGAATGATTTTAGTTAACCAATCAAGTACTAAATACGGGCGATTCATAGGATAGCAAATCGATCAAAACCTGAGAGAGTAAAATAGACCGATTATAGAGTAAGATGATAATTTCGATGTGTAACTAAGAGATAAACTAAAATAATAAAACAATCAATGTAAGGAGAGAGGAGTTTTGCTTAACTAAGGAGGTAAAAACACGTCACCTAATAGTCAAATCTTACACAATATCCTAAGCTTTTATTTTTATCTACTAACCCATGAAGTGAAAATCCCCACCACTAACGAAAAACCCTCATAATTAAAATAGTAAGAGATAAGAGAAAACAAAAGGAAGAGAAACCCTCATTGACGTAAAGGGAATAACCAAAGGAATTTTTATCAACCAAAGAATAGTCACAACAACAAAGTTCGAACTTTTGGGTCAAAAAAATAGGAATTTCCCGAAGCAGTAAATTTATTTAGCTCGGACGACATGTAAGTGGGAATTTCAACTACAACACATGAAATTGTTTGTACTAACATGAATTACGTGGCTATCTGCTTATATGAGATTATGTGAATTATTTGCTATATATGATGATATAGCATGCATTTCATTATTGTTTACATGAGAATGAACACATGCATACATGGCATGCACGAGAATTGTGAGGTGAGAGTATGCATGGTATAATGTCGCTTGAAAGCGATGGATAGTTGCCGAAATAGGCATCTGATGTCGACTCACAGTTGAGTCTGGACTGCTTCTATGACACCATGACGACCCGATACGTCGTCGGATATATTTTTATTATTTGGGCAGAATGCCCTGAATTGCGGTAGGTGCGACCTGGAGGAGGCGGTTCGAGGGTGGCAGCGACACCGAGGGTATCTCTTGTGTTGGCGACCCCGAAGTGAGCTACCAGCGTGAGCATCCGCGGAACAGCAAGTACCCATTGGGCCGAATGGCGCAGTCATGCATCCCAGTGTGAATTGGGTCGAAATGTGTGACTAGTATTTATGGTTCGCCACCCTTTGTGGATTGCTGGACCAATTGTCCTTATTGGATTTGAGCTCTGAAAATGGTGCATAATAAGTCAGTCGAGGACCCTGAGAGATATGAGACTGAGTTTGATCCTACTAGGATCTGAATGCATTGGCGCGGATGCCTTTGCAAATGAGACACGTGCAGACATGCATTATTCCTACTTACTGAGCTTTATAGCTCATCCCATATTTTTATGTGTTGTAGGTACGCGCGACCACTGTACGTGATCGCCTATGACGGCAAGGCTATCTTTTGAAGCTTCCAACGAATTTTGAGGGTGGTGAGTACATGAATTCGACCCGTGGGGGCAGGAGATAGGGTTTCTTTTGTTGCAATTATGAAACCATCCTATGTAAATAGGTTGGGAGCGATATTTTGACTTGTACAGAACGAATTCCTTTATATAAAAGGAAAAAATTTTACCACGTTTTTTCGTATTAATTATTTTATATTGACATTAGCCACGTAAGTTAGCGTTAGAATTGATAAGTAGATGGCGGGGCGCCACAGGTGGTATCAGAGCTTCGGTTGAAGTTTCTGTAGACTGTTCACGTACACACACTCAAAAGTACGAAAGCGGTCTTGCTAGTAAGTTTCTATTACTGTGAATTCTTGCTTGTGTTGCATAATTTATTGGCCGTAGGGACTATCAGGGTAAATAAAAATGGGTAAACAAGAGGTGATAGCAGTGGGAGTTCCAATCTGGGCAAGGAACCCGAGATACCAACTGATAATCGCGACACGGCGATTATCCAGCTTACCGAATTAGTGCGTCAGCAGTCCGCCCAGATTCAAGAATTAATTCAGCAGCGGAACACTGGCGGACAACAAGCAGTGGGCTTTCTCAAGCCGAAAGAATAGAGATAGTAGGAGAAAGATTTCGGAAGTTAAATCCTCCAACTTTTGAAAATGCGATTGACCCAACTTCGGCTGAAACTGGCTGAGAACACTGGAAAGTATGTTCCAGTATAGCAAAATTCCTGAAGAAGAAAAGGTTCTATGCGCTGTCTTCATGTTGCGAGGGAGTGCAGGTCACTGGTGGGACACAATCATAGCCATTGAAGACCCTCTTACAATGAGTTGGGATCGTTTCAAAGAACTATTCAGGAGTGAGTACTTCACCGCTCCAGTACAGGCCCAATGAATGAACGAGTTCATTAACTTACGCCATGGCTCGATGACAGTGGCGGAGTACATTCGGAAATTTGAACAACTGTCTAGGTTTGCAGCTCATATGGTGAGTACGGATGCATTAAAAGTTGAACGCTTTCTGGAAGGCCTGAAGTCGGAACTCTACCGAGATGTAAATATGGTCGGGCTTCAAGGAGCTACGTATGCTCAAGTTGCTGAACGTGCTTTAGTGGCTAATCAAGCAGAAATCAGAATCATCCGAGCCCAAGAAGCGAAACGGAAATTCGTACAAGGGCCACAGTGGAGTGGAGGAGGCCAAAAGAAGCAATTTGCTTCAAAGGGCCCAAGGCCTAATTTTCATAATAAACCCGGACCATCCCAACAGTTTAATCCGAATCAGTGGAGACCCCCAATGGCACCAATCTACCCGAAGTGCACTCGACGACATACGGGAATTTACTTTCAGAAAATGCTAGCTGCTTTAGGTGTGGTAAGTCGGGCCACTTTGCAAGAGCATGCCCAGGGAAAGCAGGACAACCGCACAGGCCAGGCAGCCAACCGTACCTGCCCGAGTATACACGATTACATCAGAAGAGACGGAGACAGATCCATCAGTAGTAGCAACTACCTTATCTATTCACTATATCCCGACATGCATATTAATAGACTCAGGAGCCACGCATTCATTTGCATCATCTAAGTACGTGGCGAGACTCGGGATTATGCCTCAACAATCCGATTGCGAATATAATGTAACAATACCGCATGGGGCTTCAACCCAAACTAGATTAATTTTACGAGATTGCCCAGTGCTAGTTAACGATATAGAATTACTCGTAGACCTTATAGTTATTGATCGAGCGGATCGAGTAATAAAATAAAACGAATATCGACAACTATCCTACGCTCAACAGGCAAGTGTACCTATCGAAAATAGCATAGAAATGGCAAGTATTCGAGTATCGAACCCAAAGGAACTATATACTTCAGAAAACCGTCATTTAAATATCCTAGTAAATATTTTTGGGTTGTTGAGACGGTAAATAACAATAATTGAAAATACAACCGAGTAAAATGGTATGGATAGGAAAACCCTTATGGAAACAGACGTATTTGAGATTTCGAATCCCCCTAGCTCGACCAAAACATATACCTAGTACACGTAAGCAACGCTATTATTAGACCGTGGAGATTCCTACAACATGCGTACGAATTCATACGACTGACGAAACTGCGCCTTATCATACGAGACTCGCAAACAACTAATCAACGCATTAAGTAGCCGGGCAAGCTTCCCTAACTACTTAATCGATGATCGCATTAAAATCACGGCGAATCCCGCTATTAGATTTGACTCTAATCCGGCGGGGTAGTTCAACCTATCTCTAGCGATGAGTTTATTCCGCTCGTTTACGAGTGGTCTAATTGTTCGCCCCTCTCTCGAGCGTAGCGTACGATTTCCCAACTATATTAACTAAATCACATAGACATGATCGAGCTAACTAGAAAATTTCAATCACATAGACATAATCAAAATCATATGCTTCTTAAACGAGTCATAACAATAGCAAAACATCAAATACACGTAAACATACGATCGATCGCACTAGGGTTCATCTCATCTCAAAAACACAATATTTAGCTACTCATAATGATCACAACAAAACACGTAATTAACACCGAAGATATCATAAATGCTTCCCTGAATTCGGCTTCGAAGTTAATCCCGTCCTTCACTGAGTAGTTTTATCGAGCACGTGGTGAGCGAACTAAATATGTGTATGGGAGGTGTTCTTGGGTTTTAATGAGGCAACGTGTTTGTACATATATGAGCTTAATTGTGTACCTTTTTACCTCACGTTCCTCCTCCTCCCTTCTCTTCTCCTCACGTTGCTCTTTATATAGAGTTTTTCCTTCTTTCTTGTGCATTTTCTTCAACGTGAATACCAAGGGGAAGAAATTTTGAGAGATCTTTTGCTTCCAAAGTCTTAATTGCAGCCCCCAAAAACTGATTTCATGTCTGCTATTAGATTGAATGGCTTGTCTTATGCAGAGAATTGGTCCCAAGCTCTTACGTGTCTGATCTTTGCTCTGACTAATGTGGCATATGTCGATCTGCCTTGACTTTTAACGCTGCCATATAAACGTTCACGGCCTCGTATACGAAACTTCACGGCCGTGACACCTTTTGGTACTGAAGAAAAGCATTTTCTGCCCGCGTTCACGGCTTGGGGGCTTAATGTTCACGGCCGTGAAGTGTTCTGTCTTAAAAACTGTCTTTCTGCCCGCATTCACGGCCTCGAAAACTCCCTTTCACGGCCATGAATGGCCCTTCACGGCTAGGTTGGTTCATGTTCACGGCCGTGACGTCTTCGAGCAAGAAAATGGCATTCTGGTATCATTCACGGCCTCCTGCATAACAGTCACGGCCGTGTCTCTTTTTCTGCAAAACAACAGCAAGTTCAAAAATTCATATCTTTCGATCTACACATCGGATTTAAAATCCCTTTGGACAGAATCAAGATTTACGAGTCCTCTATCTATGATTAAAATTTCAGGTCCATCGGACATCGTTTACCCTGTGATCATTGAGATAAACTTAACTGTCGCAAAACTGCCGTAAAACGTTTGATTGTGTTGTAAACCATATTATAGTGCAGAAATAATCAAAACGACTTAACTTATCATGCAAACGACTTAAATATAACAAATATAAACGTAAGAAAATACGTTTATCAAATATCCCCACACTTAAACGTTTGCTTATCCTCAAGCAAAGAAATGCAAATGGCATATAAAAGGATAAAATCATGCAACGTATCAATCAAGAACAAAATCACGTAGGAGATAATGCAAGTAAAGTCGGAAAGCATATTCGAAATCAATGACTAACCACACAACTTCCTTAGGAATACCTATCAAGATCCGCACCTCACAGAGATTCACTCAAATCACTAAGTGTATGGGTTAAGATGTCGGTGATATCTCTCGGGTCATGCACTAATCTAATCCCTACCATAAGCTTGCAAGTGATTTGTAAATCTACTACTTTTAATGATCAAGCGTGAATCGGAAGGTCTTTACCGGGTTATAGTAGGGTTCAACTGACTATATTGGAGAATAAACTTCAGTCGACAATATCAAAGTCGTCGAATTGGTGTTGTGCCGTTGTTTGATAGCGCGCCTCATACATCGTGCTTAGCTATTGCCGTCTTTTTTTTTTTCCCTGGCTAAGCCATTCTTCTCCCAATTTTCTTATGAGCAAGAGAGATTATCAAAGGAAGGGTTCTTAACATCTTTCCCACATTTCTAAACTCCCCTTCTCGTGTCATTAAGCCCCTCTTCTCTCAGTCCCTTTGCGAGTGAAAGATTATCGATGGAGGAGTTCTTACTAACAGATTATCTAAAGGAATTTTTTTTTTTTGAACAACGGTCGGGCTACGCTTTTCGACATTGGCACTCAACCTCCACTTATTATATAGATCGGGTAAGATGATATCTGAAAGCTTATCAGGTCAGCAATTTATAATTCCCGGGTTTTCTCAAATAAAAGGCTCAGGCTCAAAGTGGCTAACTACGGGGGCCAGTCGTGGTTGGATACTTTGGCTATGGACTGAATTCCTAATGCCTTCCTCATTTTCACGCAATCACACTTTAAGTAGTTTCAAAACGTAACACACAAGCAAGTTCTGAAGAGAAATAAACTAATCATGATTCACACAACCAAAGAAATGAGTAAAAAGCTCGTAGGCTCAAAAATCTCACAAAAATAGGGTTATGTGTACGAATCTATCAGGTATCGCCAAGTTCATCATGTAAGGATGAAGTAGACTACGCATATGTATCCTAATTACTCACAAAATTCCCGACATGCCATCATCCTTTGATTAATAAGAAACATGATTTCTGAAAAAAAAAATTCATGCCTAATTTTCAAAAAAAAATTATACCAAAATTAAGTCATGCACCTATATAATATGTTCGCATTAATTTCGCAGAAATTCTCGTCCCCACACTTAAGATTTACGTTGTCCTCAACGTAACAATTATGTAACACAAGGACGGGGAAAAAAATAGATAAGCGAACTTCCCTGAATAGTCTAAGGTGCATGCTTTGTACGACTCCTCCCCACACTTGAGATTTTGAATTCCCTGCGATTACTCAAACACAAACATTAAAACTGAAAGTGCAAATATAAAGATAATAGAAAATATATAAAGCTTGGGTTGCCTCCCAAGTAGCGTTTTCTTTAATGTCTTTTTAGCTAGACATCGTTCAGTGGTTTCAAAGTGGTTCAAACAATATTTGATTGACGATACGGCCACCACATGGCGGTCCCTCGAAGGAACGCCTCTCTTTATCATCCTCCTTACTGCCCTTAAAAATTCTCAAATTTTTCACAGTGGCCTGCGATGTATCTTGCAAAGCAAACGGAGTAGTTTGATCAATGACATCTAAAAAGTAACACTCATAATCATGCTTGCAATAATTATTCGGAGTGCTAAATGTTACTTTCTCTTCATCCACCCTAGACTTCAAACTACCATTCTTAACATCTATCATGTTTGCGGTTAATATTGATCCCTCAAAGATCAAGGGTAAATGCTCAACCTCTTCCAAATAAAAGATAATGGAACCTGCGGGAAATCTATCACTTGTTGCTAGCACATTCCTTCGAGGATAAAAAGTAGAAATAACATCGAGCTTGCATTTGTTCGTGAGTAAGTCCTTGTGGTATTTCACATATTGGGGTACCTGTGCAAGATCTTTGACAAGTGGTAAGTTAATATGTATTTTCTTGAGAAGAGATAGAAATTTACCGTACTCATCGCAAACAATATCCTTGTTTAGCATAGTTGGGCCTGGGATCTCTGGCTGATTCGCCTTAGTCGTGACCTCTCTTTTTCTTTGTCAACTTGTCCTTCCTTGATGTGAACTTCTTCCGTCACGGGATTCGTCACCAATTTCTTCACTTGCTCTTCTACTTTCTCCTCATGGATCTCAACATCGTCCTTCTCCGCAGCTTCTTTCTTGGCGCTCTTCTCGGAAAGATATTTTCCAAATGGATCTTTTTGTATTCCCCGTGTTAGGGCTGTCGGAAATGGAATTTTTGGTTGATAAACGTTGATCGGTGATCTTGGGGCAACCTCCTCCCTGCTCCTTGGTGTATCGTCATGCCAATACTCCTTTGGTTTTGTCTCCTTATTGATAGGTAAGGCACTTAGCTTGCGTTGTTGGATAGTTTCAGCTATTTCTCCGGCTTGCTTCTCTAATGCTCTCAAGGAAGATTCGGCACTTTGCAGTCGAACTTCTTGACTATCCAAGCGAGAATCAAGCTTCTCCATCAACACGAGAAACATGTCTTCGAGCTTATCTAAAGGAGCCTCCGGAAGTTCCTTAGCATTTACGCCTTGGTATGCTTGAGCACTTTGATTTTGAAATATTGGAGGAGCTTGTCGATGATATCCGTAGCTCGGGTTCGGATGAATTTGGGGAAAAGTTTGCTCCTCTTGATAGTTTCCCATATACCCGACATAGTCAATCGAGAGATTGGATGGACATTGAGATGCATCGTGGCTTCCACCGCAAGTAGTGCATTGTGGGATATATGTAGGGTATGAACAAGGAGGCAAAAAAACTGTAGGGATCATCAGAGCATGCTGCAACTGTGTGACTGCTGACTTCGTTGTAAGATGCAGTAAGGCTGCATTCATTAAGGTCTGCATCTGAAGGCCGTTTGCTGTAATTTGTTGTTGTAGGGCGTCGAACTTAGCATTGAGCCCGGTTGTGTCGGTGACGTCATACATTTTTTTGCGATTACTTTGCCTCCGATTTACCTAGAATAAAAGAGAAAAAAATACTCGTAATAATACTAATAAAAATGATAAGTGTCACACAACAATAATACAATAATAATAATAATAAATAGTAAAAATAATAAGAGTAAAAATAATAGTAGTTAATAATAATACTCGTAAATAATAATAACAATACTAATAAATATAATAATAATAATAATAACAATAATAACTGACAGACAATAACAATAATAACAATAATAATACTAAAATAATAATAATAATAGCTAGAATAATAAACTGAAGTTTTCCAAATATCAATAGTTCCCCGGCAACGGCGCCAAAAAACTTGATCAAGCGGATCGAGTAATAAAATAAAACGAATATCGACAACTATCCTACGCTCAACAGGCAAGTGTACCTATCGAAAATAGCATAGAAATGGCAAGTATTCGAGTATCGAACCCAAAGGAACTATATACTTCAGAAAACCGTCATTTAAATATCCTAGTAAAAATTTTTGGATTGTTGAGACGGTAAATAACAATAATTGAAAATACAACCGAGTAAAATGGTATGGAGAGGAAAACCCTTATGGAAACAGACGTATTTGAGATTTCGAATCCCCCTAGCTCGACCAAAACATATACCTAGTACACGTAAGCAACGCTATTATTAGACCGTGGAGATTCCTACAACATGCATACGAATTCATACGACTGACGAAACTGCGCCTTATCATACGAGACTCGCAAACAACTAATCAACGCATTAAGTAGCCGGGCAAGCTTCCCTAACTACTTAATCGATGATCGCATTAAAATCACGGTGAATCCCGCTATTAGATTTGACTCTAATCCGGCGGGGTAGTTCAACCTATCTCTAGCGATGAGTTTATTCCGCTCGTTTACGAGTGGTCTAATCGTTCGCCCCTCTCTCGAGCGTAGCGTACGATTTCCCAACTATATTAACTAAATCACATAGACATGATCGAGCTAACTAGAAAATTTCAATCACATAGACATAATCAAAATCATATGCTTCTTAAACGAGTCATAACAATAGCAAAACATCAAATACACGTAAACATACGATCGATCGCACTAGGGTTCATCTCATCTCAAATACATAATATTTAGCAACTCATAATGATCACAACAAAACACGTAATTAACACCGAAGATATCATAAATGCTTCCCTGAATTCGGCTTCGAAGTTAATCCGTCCTTCACTGTGTAGTTTTATCGAGCACGTGGTGAGCGAACTAAATATGTGTATGGGAGGTGTTCTTGGGTTTTAATGAGGCAACGTGTTTGTACATATATGAGCTTAATTGTGTACCTTTTTACCTCACGTTCCTCCTCCTCCCTTCTCTTCTCCTCACGTTGCTCTTTATATAGAGTTTTTCCTTCTTTCTTGTGCATTTTCTTCAACGTGAATACCAAAGGGAAGAAATTTGAGAGATCTTTTGCTTCCAAAGTCTTAATTGCAGCCCCCAAAAACTGATTTCATGTCTGCTATTAGATTGAATGGCTTGTCTTATGCAGAGAATTGGTCCCAAGCTCTTACGTGTCTGATCTTTGCTCTGACTAATGTGGCATATGTCGATCTGCCTTGACTTTTAACGCTGCCATATAAACGTTCACGGCCTCGTATACGAAACTTCACGGCCGTGACACCTTTTGGTACTGAAGAAAAGCATTTTCTACCCGCGTTCACGGCTTGGGGGCTTAATGTTCACGGCCGTGAAGTGTTCTGTCTTAAAAACTGTCTTTCTGCCCGCATTCACGGCCTCGAAAACTCCCTTTCACGGCCATGAATGGCCCTTCACGGCTAGGTTGGTTCATGTTCACGGCCGTGACGTCGTCGAGCAAGAAAATGGCATTCTGGTATCATTCACGGCCTCCTGCATAACAGTCACGGCCGTGACTCTTTTTCTGCAAAACAACAGCAAGTTCAAAAATTCATATCTTTCGATCTACACATCGGATTTAAAATCCCTTTGGACAGAATCAAGATTTACGAGTCCTCTATCTATGATTAAAATTTCAGGTCCATCGGACATCGTTTACCCTGTAATCATTGAGATAAACTTAACTGTCGCAAAACTGCCGTAATACGTTTGATTGTGTTGTAAACCATATTATAGTGCAGAAATAATCAAAACGACTTAACTTATCATGCAAACGACTTAAATATAACAAATATAAACGTAAGAAAATACGTTTATCAGTTATCCCTATGAACGACTATGAGGTAATCCTAGGAATGGACTGGCTGTCTAAGTATGGAGCCGTGATTGATTGCATAAGACAGTCACGTTCAGTATAGAGAGAAATGAACCGTTCCTCTTTATGGGAATCAGCAAGAGCAACAGGATTCCCAAAATTTTTGCAATAAAAGCGCAACGGCTAATCAAAGCAGGATGTGGAGCCTACCTCATTTTCGCCATAACATCAGAAGAGCGTTAAATCCCGAAGCTAGAAGAGGTTTCCGTGGTACGCAAATTCCCCCGATGTTTTCCCAGAAAATTTACCAGGACTTCCCCCTGATCGTGAAATTCAGTTCACGATTGATCTAATACTGGGAGCTGCACCTATTTCATAAGTTCCTTATCGATTAGCTCCAACAGAAATGAAACAGAAATGAAAGAACTAAAAGAACAATTGGACGAGTTACTGCAGAAGGGATTCATTCAGCCAAGCTTTTCACCCTGGGGGAGCACCGCTTCTATTTGTTAAGAAGAAAGATGTGGATCGATGCGGCTATGCATCGATTACAGAGAGTTAAATAAGATTACTATTAAGAATAAATATCCTCTTCCGAGGATTGACGACCTGTTCGATCAACTACAAGGAGCCACATTGTTCTCAAAGATAGATTTGCGATCGGGATATCATCAGCTGAAGATTCGCGAAGATATTCCGAAGTCGGCCTTTAGTACTCGATACGGGCATTACGAATTTTTAGTCATGCCTTTTGGGCTGACTAACGCGCCGGCAGCATTCATTGACCTGATGAACCGCATATTCAAGCAATTCCTAGACAAGTTCGTCATCGTATTCATCGATGACATCCTTAATTATTCAAAGACGAGGGAGGAGCATGAACAACATTTGAAAATCGTCCTTGAGATACTACGCGAGAAGCAATTGTACGCTAAGTTCAAGAAATGTGAGTTTTGGCTGGATCAAGTCGCGTTTCTCGGACATATCATTTCGGGAACAGGAATCTCATTAGACCCGAGCAAGATAGAGGCTATCAATAATTGGTCCCAACCGACGAATGTAACTGAGGTACGAAGCTTTCTTGCACTGGCGGGATACTACAGAAAAATTTATTAAAGACTTCTCGAAGATCGCATCAACGTTGACGAAGCTGCCTAGGAAGGATACTCCATTCCATTGGAGCGATGAGTGCGAGCGAAGCTTTCAAGAATTAAAAAGACGACTCACATCGGCCCCAGTCCTGACGATACCCACAGGAACATTAGGATTTTTCGTATATAGTGATGCATCGAAGAATGGGCTGGGATGCGTTCTAATGCAAAACGGAAACGTTGTTGCGTACGCCTCGCGACAGCTAAAGGATTACGAGAAGAATTATCCAACACACGATCTGGAAGTCGCAGCAGTTGTGTCTGCTTTGAAGATCTGGAGACATTATCTGTAAGGTGAACGTTGCAAAAATTTTCACAGACCACAAGAGCTTAAAATACTTCTTCACTCAGAAGGAGTTAAATATGAGACAGCGACGGTGGCTAGAACTTACTTGTTAAGGATTATGACTTTGTAATTAGCTATCACCCAGGAAAAGCCAATGTAGTAGCAGATGCTTTAAGCCGAAAAACCGCGAGTACCGAGTTACAACGACTCGGAGTGGAAATTATACCAATGGGTAAAATAGAAACGAGTCTAGCAGCGTTAACTCTCCGACCAATATTGATGGAAATCATGAAAGCGCAACAGAACGACGAATTATATTTAAAGCTCAAGGAAACTCAAGTAAAACAAAGGCCATCAGACTACAAGATACGAGAAGACGGAAGCTTATACTATAGGAATCGAATATACGTTCCCAATGACACGGAGCTTCAGAAGACGATTATGAAGGAAGTGCATGCCACAGTTTACTCAATTCACCCAGGAGCGACAAAGATGTACAGGGACTTACGAACCAATTATTGATGGCCAGGGATGAAAAGAGAAATAGCGACCTTCGTTAGTCAATGTCTAACATGTCAGCAGATAAAGGCAGAGCATCAACGACCGGCAGAAACTTTGCAATCTCTACCAGTACCTGACTGGAAATGGGATCACATCACAATGGACTTCGTCGTCGGCTTGCCGAAAACAGTGAAAGGCCATGACGCTATTTGGGTATTCGTTGATCGATTGACCATCTGCCCACTTTTTGTCGATCAACTCGACATACTCATTGGAGCAATACGCAGAATTTTGCAAGAAATAGTTCGACTCCACGGAGTTCCAATTTCAATCATTTTCGACCGTGATTCGAGGTTCCTATCTAAATTCTGGATGAGCCTGCAGAAAGCAATGGGAACCAAACTTTCTTTCAGTACTGCCTATCATCCCCAAACCGACAGTCAGAACGAACAATCCAGACATTGGAAGATATGTTAAGGGCATGCGTACTCGATTTTAAAGGGAATTGGAGCCAATATCTTCCATTGATCGAATTCTCTTACAACAACAGCTATCACGTGACAATTGAAATGGCTCCTTATGAAGCGCTATACGGACGTAAATGCAGATCTCCGATTCATTAGGATGAAATTGGCGAACGGGCGATATTAGGCCCTAATATGGTGCAAGAAATGACGGAGGCCATTTCAAAGATACGTGAAAGAATGCGAACAGCCCAGAGTAGACAGAAGAGTTACACAGACCAAAAGCGAAGACCATTAGAGTTTACAACAGATGATTGGGTATTCCTAAAGGTATCCCCAATGAAAGACGTGAAACGGTTTGGAAAGAAAGGCAAATTGAGTCCTAGGTATGTTGGACCGTTTAGAATAATAAAGAAAGTTGGCGAAGTTGCTTACCAGCTGGAGATACCAGCGTCATTAGCTCAGGTTCATAACGTCTTTCACATATCGACGTTACGAAAATACGTCGCAGATCCCATTCATGTGTTGAATAACGAAAATTTTCACCAACAGCTTAAGCCCGACTTGAGTTATGAGGAGAGACCCGTAGAAATTTTGATGCACGAAGTAAAGCGGTTGCGGACAAGGAGATCCCGTTAGTAAAAGTATTATGGCAGAATCAGTCAACAGAAGAAGCCACTTGGGAACGGGAAGATGATATGAGGAACCGCTACCCTGAGTTATTTCTCCCTGCCTGATTTCGGGGGCGAAATCCTTTTTAAGGGGGGAGGATGTAATACCCGAGTCCCGCGAGTAAGTTGACCAATAAATTTGCATACATATTATGTGTTTATGTAACTGCATAATGTGTGTTTTACAGTCTCATATATGTATTACGTGATGACTGGAAATATTAGGACTTAGGAAAAATAAAATTGGGTAACATTTAAGTATATCCGAGACCTTGGAAAATCTCAGACAAAAATAATTGTATGGTATAAAATCATTTTCGGCCGATTGTAGGTTTCATGTTCGAGCAATTCGTGAACAGTGGTTTTGGCCGATTTTGATGCAAATAGGTATGAAATCGCCAAGCAAAGCGGGGATTGAATCGTGAGATTATACACTAGTAGAAAAAGATACACAGGCGACGTCACCTTCGGCGACGGTTCCTCAAAAATCGTCGCCTATAGTGGACGCGGTGGCACTTCCGTAATATTTTTTAGTTTTTGTTCGTCATAGGCAACGGTTGCTTCCGCAAAACCGTCGCCTATAATTGACGAAAGTCTCCGGCGACGGTTTTGCACACAATAACCGTCGCCTATAAACTTTATTAATTTATTTTATTTTAATATTATCATGGGCGACGGTTTTCACGTAACAACCCGTCGCCCAAGGTGTGCACATTTTTTTTTTTTTTATGTTTTTCTAAATGATCGCATGATGATGAGTGAGGAACATAAGGCACGTGGATGTGTTGAAAGTGTTACGTGTATATAAATATATATGGTTATATGTGAGTTGCATTGTAGTGTGTAAGATGCTAATTCGACGGTCATGATGAAAGATGATGAAGATGATGCAATGACGACAAAATATTTTTGCAATCGTGGGAGAGACAATGACAGTGGTGAATCCTTTTATTATTATGTGTTTGGGCTACAGGTGTTTCGGAACAACCGTCGCCCATGGTCTATCTAACCCTAAATGCTAATTATACAAAGTTAAAAGTTGCCGCCGCACACTATTTTTATTTCCCTCTTCTCTCTCCACCTTTATCTTTCTTTCTTCTCTATCTCTATGTTTTTAATCTTCTCTTCTCGCAGTGATGGAAATTTTTGGTTCGGCGTCGGTGGCGATTGGGATGCTGTGACGAGCTGGCAGCGACGACGAGACGGCGGAGGCGGTGACGAGCTGGCAGCGACGATGAGGCGGCTTCGGCGGCGACAACGAGGCGGCGATGGAGGCGGTCCGGATGCCATATTCGACGAAGGTGGCTGATTCAGGCCTCGATGGAGAAGAGCTTCGGGGTCGATGGTGATTGGGATGCTGTTGCTGGCCTCGAGGGATGGTGCAGCGGATCTGACTTTAAAGGGATGGTGGCGGCAGACCTGCGTGACGAGCGGAGACAACGAGGCGGCGGAGACGGTGACAAGCTGGCAGCGACGACGGGACAGCGACTGGTTTTTTTTATTTTCAGTTGATGTTTTGGGCGATGGTTGTTGTGACAGAAATCGTCGCCCATAACCTATCTTCGGCGACGGCTGCACACCCGTCGCCCAAAATCGTGCACATGGGCGACAGGGCTCTGGGCGACGCACAGAAACCGTCGCCCATGGCCTATAACAATCGTCGCCCATGTGTATTTCTGTACTAGTGATAGAATGATTTTAGTTAGCCAATCAAGTACTAAATACGGGCCATTCATAGGATAGCAACTCGATCAAAACCTGAGAGAGTAAAATCGACCGATTATAGAGTAAGATGTGTAACTAAGAGATAAACTAAAATAATAAAACAATCAATGTTAGGAGAGAGGAGTTTTGCTTACCTAAGGAGGTAAAAACACGTCACCTAATAGTCAAATCTTACACAATATCCCAAGCTTTTATATTTATCTACTAACCCATGAAGTGAAAATCCCCACCACTAACGAAAACCCTCATAATTAAAATAGTAAGAGATAAAAGAAAACAAAAGGAAGAGAAACCCTCATTGACGTAAAGCGAAGAAAGGCCAAAGGAATTTTTATCAACCAAAGAATAGTCATAACAACAAAGTTCGAACTTTTGGGTCAGAAAAATAGGAATTTCCCGGAGCAGTAAATTTATTTAGCTCGGACGATAGGTAAATAGGAATTTCAACTACAACTTATGAAATTGTTTGTACCAACATATATTACGTGGCTATTTGCATATATGAGATTATGTGAATTATTTGCTATATATGATGATATTGCATGCATTTCAGTATTTACATGAGCATGAACACATGCATGCATGGCATGCACGAGAATTGTGAGGTGAGAGTATGCATGGTATAATGTCGCTGGAAAGCGATGGATATTTGCCGATATAGGCATCTGATGTCGACTCACAGTTGAGTCTGGACTACTTCTATGACACCATGACGACCCGGTACATCGTCGGATATATTTTTATTATTTGGGCAGAATGCCCTGAATTGCGGTAGATGCGACCTGGAGGAGGCGATTCGAGGGTGGCAGCGACACCAAGGGTATCTCTTGTGTTGGCGACCCCGAAGAGGGCTACCAGCGTGAGCATCCGCGGAACAGCAAGTACCCATTAGGCCAAATGGCGGACAATCATGCATCCCAGTGTGAATTGGGTCGAAATGTGTGACTAGTATTTATGGTTCGCCACCCTTTGTGGATTGCTGGACCAATTGTTCTTATTGGATTTGAGCTCTGAAATTGGTGCATAGTAAGTCAGTCGAGGACCCTGAGAGATATGAGATTGAGTTTGATCCTACTAGGATCTGAATGCATTGGCGCGGATGCCTTTGCAAATGAGACACGTGCAGACATGCATTATTCCTACTTACTGAGCTTTATAGTTCATCCCATGTTTTTATGTGTTGTAGGTACGTGCGACCACTGTACGTGATCGCTTATGACGGCAAGGCTATCTTTTGAAGCTTCCAACGACTTTTGAGGGTGGTGTGTACATGATGAATGCGACCCGTGGGGGCAGGATATAGGGTTTCTTTTGTTGCAATTGAAACCATCCTATGTAAATAGGTTGGGAGCGATATTTTGACTTGAACAGAACGAATTCCTTTATATAAAAGGAAAAATTTTTACCACGTTTTTGCGTATTAATTATTTTATATTGACATTAGCCACGTAAGTTAGCGTTAGAATTGATAAGTAGATGGCGGGGCGCCACATGATCTAACATTTGTACGTCTGTGTTTTTATCAGGATTAGTCGATTGATTTGTGGATATTGTTAGGTTTCGAATTTGACACTCATTATGTTGATTATTTGGTACTACATGATAATTGCATTTGGTACCATATGTTCGGGCAAATTGGTACGCGGTGTGTGAATAAAATGGCAACTGCTTCTTCATTACTCGCTAACAGTTTTGTTTTTGCAGAAATGGCACCAAAGGCACCATGAAACACATATGATCTTTCTTCCAGGTGTCATGCTTCTCTGTTTTGATCTACTATAAGTGTATGAATAAAATGGTATTGCTAACAAATTTGCTTTTTTTGCATAAATGCCTCCGCGGAACAGATCTGATCGTGCTTCTATGGCTGCTCGCATTTGTGAGATTGTTTGGAGACTTTCTCTTTTATGTTTGTTGTGTAGTTCTGCTATGTTTGGAGACTGTTTGGATACTAGATCTATTATATGTTATGTTTGGAGACTTGCGCGTGAGACTGTTTGGGGACTTTGACGGTTGTGAGTCTATATTTCTTTCACTGGCCCAATTGATCTATTTTTTTAAGTTATTTTATGGTTGGAGACGTGTACGTATTTTATGAAGTACCATATCTTCTTATATTAGCGTACCTTATCTTTACATACAGAGCACCATAATATGCAGGTTTACCGTACCATTATATAAATATTTAGCGTACCATAAACAGGAGATATGAAGTACCTTGTCTTTTACATTAGCGCACCTTATCTTTTACAAAAAGAGTACCATAATATGCAGGTTAACCGTACCATTATGTATATTTATAGCGTACAATAACCAGAATATATGAAGTACCTTATCTTTTACATTAACGTACTTTATCTTTTACATACAGAGTACCATAATCTGGATTTACCGTACCGTTATGTATAAGTGTAGCGTACCATAACCAGCATATATGAAGTACCTTATCTTTTACGTATATCTTGTATGGTAACGTACCTTATCTTTTACATATATAGTACAATAATCTGCAGGTTTACCGTATCATTATGTATACATATACAATACCCTAATCTGCAGGCGATGCGAAAGCTGCTAGAAACACGGCCCGAAGATCCACGTACCCACGGAGGAGCTGGGGTTGATGCATTCCCCCTGCCCATTTGATAAATGGGGGATAGACATAGTCGGGCCTATGCCCGTCGCCAAAGCTCAAAAAACGTTCATTATAGTGGCTGTTGATTTCAGCAAATGGGTTGAGGCTAAGGCAGTATCCAGAATTGATGAAACTAACGTAATAGATTTCTTGTGGCATCACATTTGTTGCAGGTTCGGAGCCCCTCGGATCCTAATCTCTGACAACGGCACTCAGTTCTGTGGAGCCCGAGTCCGTGAGTTTTGCACGGGGATGAAAATACAGCAGAGGTTCGTCTCCATAGGACATCCTCAGGCTAATGGACAAGTGGAGGTCACCAATCGTACCATCCTTCACGGGATCAAAGCTAGGTTGGAGCATGAGGGTGGTAAGTGGTTAGAATCTCTGGACCCCGTGCTATGGGCATATCGCATTACGCCGCGAGAAGCCACGGACGAAACTCCCTTTCAGTTAGTCTATGGGTCCGCCGCCCTGATACCTGTTGAAGTAGGGATGTTAACGCATAGGGTTATCCACTATGAAGAAGAGCAGAACGCACGGCTCCGAAGAGAGGATCTGGACCTGATAGAGGAAATCAGGGAGATGGCCTTGATAAGGTTGGAAAGATACAAGAGTCGAGTAAAAGCGGCTTACGATCGCAGGGTAAAGCCTTGACAATTCCAAGTGGGAGATCTGGTCCTGAGAAGAGCGGATGTACTCAAGCCACTGAGGAAGATAGATTCTACGTGGGAGGGTCCTTACAAGGTGGCCCGTGTTTTGGGAGGTGGCGCATACGAGTTGGAGGATGAAGACGGACGTGGTATACCTCGTCCCTGGAACATCTCGAAGCTCAAGAAGTACTATGCTTAGTGTGGGATTGAAAGGTTGTATATAAATCAAACAAGGAGGTGTACTCTTTTGCCTTCGCCAAGGTTTTATCCCAAGGGGGTTTTACTTGGAAAAGTTTTAACGAGGCACCATCCATTGAATGAAACAGTTTTTTGGAAACCTGTGTCTCGATGACTCTTCCCTAAAAACAGAGAATCCTGAATCTCGTTCATGGACTACCCTGGATTCCTTATTGGCCCAAACGTGGCCGCGCAAATGCGCACCTATAGCCCAGACGTGGCCGCGCTGATGCGCACTTATAGCCCAGACGTGGCCGCGCAGATGCGCACCTATAGCCCAGACGTGGCCGCGCAGATGCGCACTTATAGCCCAGACGTGGCTGGCCCAGACGTGGTCGCGCAGATGCGCACGTATAGCCCAGACGTGGCTGGCCCAGACGTAGCCGCGCAGATGCGCACCTATAGCCCAGATGTGGCTGGCCCAGACGTGGCCGCGCAGATGCGCACCTATAGCCCAGACGTGGCTGGCCCAGACGTGGCCGCACAGATGCGCACTTATAGCCCAGACGTGGTCGCGCAGATGCGCACCTATAGCCCAGACGTGGCTGGCCCAGATGTGGCCGCGCAGATGCGCACTCACAAGCCCGGATGTGGCTGTGCAAGTGGCTCCCATATAGAGGTGTCCCGCTTCCAGGTCACCTTGGACAAGCGCTCGGCGAGCTTGGAAGAGGCTATCATTGGAAGGCCTCGCTGGTCCCCATGTCAGCCAAGGCTGACCTCGTAGAAGGAGTAGAGGTCTGTCGATGTCCAGCAGACCTGATGAAAAACGAAAATAGGCAAAAAATTTGAGGCATCACTGAATTCCCCAGGTGGGTAGGCAGGCAAAAAGAAGGAAAACGTGCCGCAACATTACGCATGTCGAATAACAAAGAAAAAAGGACCACAAGGAAAGCATTACAAAAGCCCTCACAAAAGCAACATGTCGGGCCTAGAAAACAGGAACAACAACAAGTGTTCGAAACAGGAAAATAACAAAAGAGGTCCACGAAAGGGAAAACAGCATAAATTGTTCGAAAACAGGAAATAGATTAAGCAAGCTAAGAGGGTGGAGCGCTAGAACCGGCCGCGGAGTCGGGAACCTCTGAAGCAGCAGATAGCTCCTGCTGCTCTAACTCGGAGAGTTGGCCCAAGAGGACCCCAGGCGAGACCTCCAGCAAAGTAGGGGAGCAGAGAGGCACCCATGCAAACCAGAAGTCCGGATTGGGGGTCGCCTCAGGATTCCCCTTGAAGGTTGGAGGGGCACTCATAGCCTCCATCGTCGTGTCCAAGGTTGAGGTCGGCTCGCGTCCGGCAGCAAAACCTCCTAGGAAGTAGTGCTGCATAAAGGGGGCGAAGTCCACCAGAGAAAGGGTGTCGTGCAGATAGCCCTCGTGCCAACTCTGGCTCAGCTGGGCCAAGAACTTCCTACCAAGGGGGGAGCCCATGAGGTGCTTCTGACAAAGCTGGACTCCTTCCAGCTTCCCCACGGGTGACTGCCCTCAACCTTGGCGGCAAAAGCCTTCTCCAGCTCAGCCTTCAGGATCTTCTCCCTCTCAACCAGCAGTTCCTTATCCTTCAGTTCGATCAAGGCCTGCGGCTCATCTATGAGCTGGTTCAGACGGGTCGCGAGCTCAGTCTCCTTAGCAGCAAGAGCAGCTGCATTCTCCACCTCCAGCTGACGCGATTTCTCCAAAGCTAAGTCTCTTACACGAGCCTCGCGCTCATTTTTTTCTTTTTCAAGCTCTTGCTCCAACTGTGCGATCTTTGAGTCCCGCTCCTCAATTGTTTCAAGCATGTGGTTCTCAGGGGATGTGGGACCACCAGGTGCCAAGCCCCGATGGGAGGTCGCAGACAAGAGAGTAGGTAGCAGAAAGGACAGCTAAGACAACCAAGCCGGAATCAACAAAGTACAAAAAGGTAATCAACGTAAGGAGGCCAAGGGAGAGAATTACCTCAGCCCAATGATGGACAGCGAGCTCAGCGACAGAGGCGTCAGATTGACGATGGAGCACTCTTTGCTGTTCGAGAGGCACGATGGCCTGGATGAACTTTGTCTTCTCCTCAGGACTCAATGATTCATAGCTATCAGGCATGTCCAACACCATCTTTCCGTCAGCCCGCTGATCGATACCCCACTCAGGACCTTGGTGGACAAAAGGAGCGAACTCAGAAGTATCAGGCGAAGGAGAGGTCGTCTCCACACGTGGCCTTTTCCCCTTCGCCACGGCAGTCTTCTTCTTTTCTTCCTGGGAGTCACCGGCGAGGCATCTTTCTTACTAGTGTCACCTTCTGAGTCGGATATCACCACATCAGGGCCTCGAACGTCCGCCCTCAGAGAAGTAGGGTGGGGAGACGAGGACCTAACAGGAGATTTCCCTCCTACTTCTGAAACTGGCAGGTCGGGCACATCATGGCCTGCTGAGGGGTGAGGCTCAACGGGAACATCGGATTCTTCTTGCTTCACAGGAAGGGCGCGGAACACATCTCTCCAGGAGAACGACATATCTGCAAAAAACATATTAAGTCAGAAAGAAAACCTATAAAGGAGGTCAGGAAGCAGAAGGGAAACATGCTTACCCTTAGGATCGAAGGGTAGAAACTGCGAGGAGAGGCTGAAGTGATGGAGGAGGCCGGGATAGGTCACCAACTCAACCATGTTAAACTTCTTTTCAGAAGCCAGAAAGTTTAAGAGGTAAGAGCCACTTCATTCTCCTCGGAACATTCAGGCTGGACCCCTGACTGTCGTTGAGGTAGCTGATGAACCCAATGACGATGGGGAAAATCCCAACTACTCTCTGTAGGGGCTACGAAGAAGTAAAAAGGGTGCCATTCCTTATCCTTGTGGGTTCCCTTGTCGAGGAAATGTACGAGGCCACGCGGATTCGCGCACAGATAGAAAAAGGGGGAGCAGACTTAAGTTGAAACTGGGAAAGGACAAGCTCTGTAGAAGGTCTCCCACCTGCAGCGGTGACCAAGACGTAAAAAGCTGCCAGCTGACGAATAGGGGAAGGACTGAGCTGATTCAGAGGTACACGAAAAGCCTATGACACCGCAGCGAAGAAAGGGTGAACTGGGAAGCGTAAGCCGATCTTTATTTGGCTTTCCCAGAAAGTGAGGGCCAGAGAAGGCGGAAAGTTGGCACGCAGGCTAGGATTCGGGATGGAAATGTGAAAGCCAGAGCTGTGAAAGCCTTCTGGGACAAGCTTCTCTAGGCGCCGATAGGTCGACTTGGACGCGCCGAACATCTTCCAATCATCCACCCCGGCGCTATCTCCAACAGCACCTCGCGAACGAGTTCGACAAGATGTGGACTCAGGGGCCGGTTGCGCTGGTGTCGGGGCGACAGAGGATGTGTCGGTAGGAGTGTGAGAGGAAGAAGATTGGGGAAAATCAGGCGCTACCGCGTCTGGTGATGGGGCCTTTCGCTTCGACCCCCTTTGGGCGGCAACACCCGGCACGGCGGAGGACGCGGAGATGCCCGGCGACGCCGAGCGAGTACTCTCGGTAGCAGCGTTATCAGACATGTCTTCGGCGCGCAAAGGAGGAAACGGCGAAAACTAAGGACGAATCGATGAAGATACGGTAAATAGGGAGGAGAGCGAAATGATACCTGGGAAAGTCGTGGACGGCGAGGAAATTGGGATTCCGGCGATTCTGAGCACTGTGCGATTTAAGGCGAGGCGACGATGAAAACCCTAAAGTGACGATTAAGATTTCGTTTTTTTTTTTGGCTAAGTATGGAAAATGATTTTGAAAAGGGGGGAAAAACGAAGGAAACCGCCTCGAGAGATTCAAAAAGCAGAAGTGACAGGTCTGGACACGTGTCACCCTAAGAACGTTGCTTTCTTCTGCCAAGAGCACAGGACCTGTCCAATCGATGAAAATGCAGTGCAGACCAACTAAGGAGTCCAGGCGTACTAAAAAGAAGGAATGCTCTTTCAAGTGTACTCCGAACTGTAATACTTGGCACATTACAATTCAGAGTAGGGGACTGGATGATAGGGGTGACCTTCAGCTCAGCATTCCTCTTTACTCGTACACCTGAAGATAGTGACTTTTAGGACATATTGCCAGGTGGGTAGGATATCTGGGGACCTGAGACCTTGTACGGAAAAAGAGAGGTGGGTCCTGACAACAAAGCAACTTGAGCGGGAAACATTGGATAAGGTCGACCAGGAAACACGTGGCATCCTATGAGTGGTTGGCATTGTGAACAGAGAAGAGGCGCGACAGTCTGACAATAGTACGATCGCAGGTGCTGTCTCTCCTAGGTTGTACCAGACGTCGCTATCAAGTGGTCCCGGAAGTGTGCCAGCTAGGAAAACAAAGGGAATTTGGGTATATGGGAATAGAAAGAGACGAGATTGAAGACAGATTCAACCTAACACACAAAACACTTAGATATTTTCCTGTATTCATCTTCTTCGTCTTCACCATGAAAGCACTGTAACGAGTGAAGTAAGGTTGAGTGTGTAAATCCCGACTGTCACTAGTAAACACTATTTCCGCCGGCCCGTGGACGTAGGACATCTGTCCGAACCACGTAAAGTCTGTGTCTCTTTCGTTTTCTTTCGTTCTCAGCACTAAAATATACTCTAAACCGCACCAAGAACACAAGGCCCAGTCCGTTTCACCCATCACCATTTTTTCCGGACCAAATATTGTTGATCGGGGCCATACCCGCATCACCACTCTTACAAAGCTCGCTCCCGAAATCCCGTTCCCATTGTCTCTCTAGGACGTGACACGTTTCTCCCGTGACCTACAACAGGGACCATCTATTGAGCTAATAATAAGACTTGTGATATTTTATGGAGAGGTATGATATGTGCATCATTTTGGTAGCTGACTTCTATTATTAGATCTGTAATCTCAACGTTTTTTCCGTTGAATTAATTGCAAGAGGATTTGAGATGCCTTATTCTGGTACTGTCGTTTCAGGTGGATTTGGATAGTTTCTTTCTGTACATGTTTGCTCACTTCAACCACGAGCTTGATGGATTGATTCAAAGTGATCATTAGGCAGAATTTGAATGCTTCTTTGCATTTCATTTACTATGAAAACAATTAAAAAAAAAAGCACATGCGTGGGTTATGTGAATTGAGGTAGTGTGGAACTTAGGAACTAGTTTATTCACATTTAACATTACAGAATCACAAGACAAATAAATTGGAAACGAAAAAACTCAACTTGTTCATCTTCAATATTCGTCTTTGCTTACTACCCTTCCAATATGCATTCATAATTGTCGAAAGTGTCGTCGGCGTCTTCTTGTGATTTGTTTAGGCAAGACCTCCTAGATAATATGTGAAGGCTTGTAATAAACTTATCCTTCTTTATCTGTGCTAGGAGAGAGCAAAGCCGATCATGTGAATATTTGTCATTAGCAGTGAAAAAGAGTTGAGTGATGATATATGTGTTCCATACATCAGTATGATAGGGTTGTCTTTATCACTGTGGATATTTGAAGCTCGATGTAGTGGTTTCGGAATCTGTATCATTTTGTGATGATCTTCCTATAACGAGGGGTGATCTTGCTTGCTTGATTCTGCATTATAGAGTTATTTGTTTAACTTCAAATTTCCTATCTCTTACCAATAATTCTGTACATGATGTAGATTACCTGTGCAAACGCTTCTCCAAGAACCTAGCCAGGGTCGCCTTTCGAGCCATAGCCACCGTTGGAATGTGACCTGCGACTTCATTACATCGACCAACTAGTATATCACTACCTTTATTGATCTTTCTTCTATCAAAACACCTCAAGTTAATCGAAGGGTCGTTTAACATGTACGTAAAGCCAGCAACGGTCGATTTCTGGATATAAACAGGGCTTGATTCCAAAACTAGACTGGTATGCTCTGTCTTTGTATCAGGAATCATATAACATGGCTTGTTGGTATTAAATGTCCTCTTCTGCAGCAACCAAACATAAAGTCAACTTCATGAAAAGATAGGCGATTAACTAGCAGTGGATTTATCCCTAAATTCAAATAGAATTTATCAAACTCCAACCTTGTGAGGATTGGGGAGTAGCTCCCTTGGAGGAGGATCTAGCGAACAAGAAGAAGAAGGACTTGAACCGAGGGATAGACATGTCTCAACTTTTTCCTTGTCTTTCGGAAGGTAAGAATACTATATTAGATGTCTTTTCTTGTTACAGTATATCACATGATAAGAGCACACCGGCAAAAAAAAAAAATTTGATGGATCATTACCAGAATCTATGAAGGGATTATAATCTCTGTAGTTTATCTGCTGCTGCTTCTCCTCGTACTTGGTTGAGTTCAGACCAAGAAAATCTATCTCCACCACCTGGGACTCTTTCTCCATTGAAATCATATTAGATTTTCATTATTCGTAGATAGAAAAACCAAACGGTGGATAGGCTTAAGTAGATACACAGGAGAGTCGACCTTTGTTGATCGTGGATAGTAAGGAAACGAGTGGCTGTACTTTAAGCAAGTGAGGAACACGTGCGTACACTGCAGAGTACATTGATATGGAGCAGAAGCTGCCACATGAAATTGAATTCTAGGGCTGGCTTGCTTGGATTTAATAAAGTATTGCAGAATTAAATTTTTCATAGGTAGGTAGGGACCAAACTAAAAGGTTGCATCCATAGTACCATGTAGTATGTAGTAAGCATTAAATTTTTATATGATAGTATCCACGGCCTCACGAGGTTCTGTTTGCATGCAATAAATGTGCAGATGAGATATCTATTGGTCTGACAGATATTTTTTAAAGCTTATTTAGGGAAAATTAACAATAAATCGGCGGTTGCTTAGGTTGGGTGTCGGAGCTTTATTTGATGTTGAGAAGTCAAATATTATTTATTTTAAGCATCGTAGTTCAGGGGTAAAATCGTAATCTAAATGATGAGAGCTCAATCTGTACTATGATTAAGACGGGTTGGGCAAAGTGAAGGGCTTCGACCCGGACTAGATAATGGGCCTAAGGTTATGGGCTTAGTCGACGATGAATAGCTCATATGGTGTGCCGACAAGTTTTATTATATTACTCATAATAATTTTGTATAGGTGAAGTTTTAATATTCCTAATCTATCGTTGCTTTTTTTTTTCTTCCTATTTTATTTTGATTAGATTCTGATATCGATTGTTTGCTTGTCCCAAAAGAGTCCACTTGTATGCTGATCATACTCTTAACTTTCGTAAAGTGGAAGTCAGTGACTTTTGATAAAGAAGACACTGATAAGTGATAAATAATCATGTCATGAAGGATACAGCAAGACTAAGGCTAATACACGCGATTTAGTGTAAATTAGACGCAACTCGATATATATATTTTGTCTAATGGAATAACTTCACGTGGCAGAGCTGTTAGTGGGTACCACGTAGAAATTAATCATACATAGAAAACAGAGATAAAAACAAAAATAAGCTTTCTATTCTGTGATGAATTGATGCGCAGCGCTTTGTCTTGGTAAAGAAAAAGAAAAGACGATCCAAAGAATCAAACGATATCGCCGATTAGATCTTTCAGGAATACAAGAAATACGCATCTAAAGAAAAAGAAGAAATATAAACATAAAATACTCAAGAATGCAACAACCAATCATAATATTGGAGAGAAAAAAAAACAACAATCGCCCTCAATCCATTGGCGATTCATCTGTATTCTCAGTATCACCTCCACCGCCGCCGCCGCCGCGACAGAGCTCTTCAATGTTGCTCGCAACCTCAAACATCGACGGACGTTTGTCAGGGTACTGAGCCGTACAATCCACGGCAAGCTGTAATAACTGAACCATATCCTCTTCCACGTTCTGATACCTAAGCAGCTCCATATCAAAAACCTCCGCCGTCCACTCCTCCCTAACCACCGACTGTACCCACCTCGGCAGATCGACGCCTTCTTCGTTCAGCACTGAATGGGTCGGCGCTTTCCCCGTCAGAAGCTCCAATAGCAAAACCCCAAAGCTGTAGACGTCGGCCTTCTGCGAAACCTTTCTAGGGTCTGTTACCTCCGGCGCTCTGTAGCCCTCGACGCGGTTAGGCGTGGTGCTAGGCCCAGCGAGCCGGGCCAGCCCGAAATCTGAGACGCGGGCCTCGTAGTTCTTGGTTAGGAGAACGTTGGAGGATTTTATGTTTCCATGAGTTGATAACGGGCCTTGCGAGTGAATGTAAGAGATCCCTTGTGCAGCTCCTAGAGCTATGGTGGCCCTCGCGTCCCAGTTTAATGGCGTTCGACCCCCTCCTTTGTTTCCTGCGATGTGTTTTGGCAACGTTAAACTAAGTAGTAGTAAAAGAGATTGAAAAATGGGATCGAAGAATGAGTACCGTGTAATAAGGCAGACAAGCTTCCCACGGGCAGGTAATCATACACCAGCAGCATCTCTTCCTTGTTGTAATAATAAGCCCTCAAAGGCACCAAATGTTCATCGTCCAATCTACCAATCTCATCCATCTTCTCCCTAAACTCCTTCTCTCCAAGTGGAATGTCTCTCAGCCTCTTCACAGCTACGGATAATCCCGACTCCATTACGGCCTTATAAGCCGTGCCAAACGTGCCCTTACCTAAGACCTCGGCGGAGGCTCTCAAGAGATCTTCCAACGTGAAGTTCCAGGCAGATTTTCCGACGTAGACCAAACCCTTCTTCGCATTGCCCTCGCCTGTTGCAGAGACAGAGCTTTTGTCTTTCTCCCTATTGACAGCAACAACATTCGATGCAATAAAACCACCATTAGTTGGCCCATCTTCGACCTTCTCCACTGTTTTTGCCTCTCTGCGGATCTCTACCTCTTTATCGCTTGTTTCTTTGTTCTTTCTCCCAATGCAAGCTCTACACAAGCACAGCGACAGTACCAAGAACAAGATAAACCCAATCGCAGAACCTATTACAATCCCTGCTATTGCACCGCCGGAAACTTTTTTCTTACCGTGAGTACCGCTCGTGGAAATTCCGTCGCAAGAATCTAATGGGTCGCCGCACAGATTTACGTTCCCAAGGAACAAGGCCTTGGGCATCTTTTGAAGCCCTTTGGGTATCTCTCCCGCGAAATTGTTGTTCGACACGTCGAATTGAACCAAGCTGGGAATGTTTAAATCGGGCAATGGCCCAGAAAGCTTGTTGTTCTGCAAGTAGAGAGTTCCCAAGCGGCTCGAATTGACGAACCCATGGCTCACATTGCCCTCGAGCTGGTTATCGGCGAGGTTCACCCTCACGAGGGTGGTCAGCGCCTGCAGCGACTCGGGCACCTCGCCGGTGAAGGAGTTGTGCTGAAAGTAGACGTTGCGCAGAGAGGTGAGGGACGCAAACAAGCTGTTTGGGATTTGGCCGGAGAGAGAGTTGTATCGGAGGCTGAGGGTCGTTAGGTTGGTGAGGTTCGAGAGCGTGTTAGGCGGGATCTGGCCGGAGAGACCCATTCCCGGGAAGTGAATTTCGACGACGGTGGTGTTCGCCGGCGAGTCGCAGACGATGCCAGGCCACATGCATGGCGTGGGGCTGGCGAGGTTCCACAGCAGGACGCGGCCGCCGACGGCGGATCGGAAGGCTAAGAGCGCGGCGCGGTCGGCGGCGATGTCTCCGTGAGTGGTGGCGGCGATGGTCATGAGGATGGTGAAGAGAAGACTGATGAGGTACTGCATTGTCTCTGAGTTTTTTTCCCCTAAATTTTTCGTTTTTTCAGGTTTTGGGGAAGTTAAGGAGGATAGGGTTTCATGAGAGGGGATAGAAAGGGATTGGGTTGATGAGTTGGCGTTTTTGTACTTTGATAGTCTGAACTGAAACTCAGCTGAGCTTAGCTGTGGAAAATGAGATCCAACGAATTCGAACGTTACTTCTATTTATTGAAGATGTATATACTTTTCCGATGAATAAAGATAATAAAGCCAAATACAACGATAGTATTAAGATATTGATTCACGACGATTGGATTACAGTTGAAAATTAAATAAAAAGGGGTAAATTTTTCTCTAGTACATACAATATTATAATAAGATTTTAACATTTAATTATTCATAAGCCATGATTGTCCTCATGAAACGCATTCTAATTAGGTGGAAGTTATAATTCCTTGCAAGAAATCAACGGTTGTGTGATACTTAATTACTGCAACAAACATCGTTATTCTTCACTAACTTGCCAGAAATGCTAATTCATTTCTACTATATTATGTTTTTGCCAACTCCATGTTCAAAAGTAATGAATGATGCTAAGGTGCAACAAATAAATAACGTTGATTTGCTGGCGGTGAGTACTATATTTATATCATATTGTAATTTAAAGCGAATTACATCATCTGTCATGTAGTGTGCTAAATATTATTTTATGCCAATCTGGGCCACAATATTATGGACATTCATGTGTCATTTATTGCAGGACAATGAACTATTATTAACTGCGGGTCCCATGCTGTCCTTAATTTTAATATATAATTCGTCGGGATCGAACGGTAATATCTTGATTGGAGCATAGCATAGATGATAATTAGACGTTTAGTCGGCAATTAAAAGAAAATGCTCGATTCACATTAAATCGCATTGCACGATAGAGATTTGTGTTAAATAATAATAAAAAACACTGTTAACGTAACGTTGACTATACCGAAAATGAAGATTCCCAACTCCAATTTATACATCCAATCAATTAGAAATGGGAATTCCACTTAGTACCCCTTTGTTTTAGGCTTTTTCAGCAGGTGTCCAAAGTAATTTTCAATTTCGGTAGGTACCTCTGTGTTTAAGACTTTTCCAACTGGTATCCAAAGTATTTTTCTATTCCAGTTGGTACACCTGTGTTTAAGAACTTTCCAATTGGCGTTCAATGTGTTTTCAAGGTAGATACCCCTAAATATAACGACGTGATTTTAAAAAGCTACAAAATAGATTTTTAGGTGTCAGAACCGTTTTTAGTCATTTCTAGAATTCCATTAGCAATGAAAAAGGCTTACGCCTAAAACATCTCGTTTTTTGTCATTTAAAATAACGACGTTATAAGTTATGCCATATACTTGAAAACTTGGATACCAGTTGGAAAAGCCTTAAACACAGGGTTACCATCTGAAATATAAAAATACTTTGTGTACCAGTTGGAAAAGTCTTAAACACAGGGGTACCTACCGGAACTGAAAATAACTTTGGGTACCAGCTGAAAAAGCCTAAAATACAATTCCCCTTATAAAAAATAGTATCTTTGGGATAAAGGGCCAGTCTGCACGTTAGAAGACCAACTATAGAACACAGCCAATTTCATCCATTTTTTTTTTCCTATTCCACTCAATTGGCGATCCACTTTGTCCCGAGAACAATCAAGAATTGTCCCAATTTCCAGCAAAAAACAATCGTAATAAGAAGGAACTAATACGATGAAGCCAATAAAGAACCAGATTCTAACATCATGCAATGTAAATGCCTATCATCCTTCCTATTCCATTCAACGGCAGTAACATCCATTTCCACCAACAACTTCGTCAAACACTCAGCAAACAAACACACTGTAAGATCAATTGACAAACACCCAAATAATCGGCACTTCAATTAAGTCAATCAGACATTCTTCTTCTTTCCAACAAGCATTATTTTCTCATACATGAACAATCCCAGTAGATGATACTAGCCGTGACACGGATAAACAACCACACATAGTCCCAAGATACACAATACAACAAACCAACAAAACTACGAAACATCAGCAAAGAGTGTAAGTCAATGTATAAGCATAACCAACCTGCGATCTCAATTCTTGGCCTTCAAATTCTCGATCCGCTTATTCAGCTGCTCGATCCTCGAAACGAGACCCGTGACGGAGTACAAAAGCCAGTAGAACATCAGCGCCGACGCAATCAGCAGCGCGTTCCTCTGAGACTTGACGATCGATTTCTGATGGCGGAGGTTCTCCGACGGCGAACACGCGCCTCCGTCGCAGTTAGGGCGGGTCTCAAACTTCCAATAGATGTCAGCAAGCAAGAAGAGGCAGAAGGGGACAACCGATAGGAACGGTTTGAGGAGGCTCCGCGTCACGCTTATGAGACCCTTACGGATCGGGTCGATTCCGGGTAGGGTCAAAAAGAGGACCATGATCGCTTCGGCGCCGGCGGCGTAGCCGAGTACCACCCACTCTAGAGCCATTTTTACAAAGATTTCTCAGATATTGAGCTTATTCGATTCGATTGAGGGGAAGGGTTCCTTTTTCCAGAAAATGCGAGAGGCGATGGGGAATGTTAGTTTGCGTTTGTGCGCCGAAGTATAATAATATCCTTCGAATTGGGCCAGCCCATTAATGCTTTATTGGGCCTCTAGGCCCATATCCAAGCATACGTTTAATCACATGGAGTTCAGGCAAGTATAAAAGATCTTAAAATACTTCGACACATTCACTGAACTAAACATCATAGGCAAACTAACCACAGTCCACAGTTGAGACGATTTACGAACATGTTTACAAATTAAATTTCCTACTACAGTTAAGCGAACTGTCTTCTTCTTGGGCTTCTTTCGTGAGACGATTTACGAACAGTTCTAAGGCTTCTTTCATCCAACGGTATTGACATACTTTCCTAGCTTCACTTACGCTCACCTGCATTTGAATTTTCAACTATAGCCCGTAAAACTACTGCAATAAATGCCAAGAATTCGACATGAAAGAAAGATCGATTGAAAGATTCGATTTTTTTTGTTTTACCCATAGCCTTTGGCGTGCATCTTTCTCAGGCCAGGAGTCGAGTTCCTCTTTAACAAGCATAGGAAACATATGGCCTTCATAGTACGTGTCGTTGTTCTTACTCATGAAATTCCACTTGCCCAACTTAGTCTGTAATAAGTTCAAGAAGACAAACATGGATTATTACTTCTTCGATTCAATGTTATGCCCTCTCTATACTATACCTATCTATAGCAAGCATAGGGAACATAGAATACCTCTACATCGCCTACTACGCCGGCTTCTTCCATGGTTTCTCTCAGAGCTGCGTCTTCTATAGTTTCATCTTCTTCCCAACCTCCCTATATTTGTTTATAAATACCTTTAAGAAAAGAAGAGGAATGTCTGAAAATCTCATCTGAGTGAGGATTACCTTAGGAAATAGCATTCCTTTTCCTTTTCTCTGAGAGGTTATTACAAGAACTTGGATCCTTTCTTCGATTTCTTCGTCCACATCCGTTAATGGCGTCCCACAATTAGCTTTGTACCTGTATGGAATACACCTACAGACAAACAAATGAAATATTTTCAACCACGATGGAATTCTATATGCTGACTATCGCATGTAAGCAAAACAGCAAAAAGGCTTATTATTATTATTATTATTATAAAGGTGATTCTTAATTAAATACTAACCCGACAACTTGGCGATGGCCGAGGAAGTTGTAACGCTGCAAATCTCTCCCAGTACGAGAAACAAGAGCAGCAGCAACCATCATCATCTTCTTCAATTCGTTTTTTCGACCAAAACACGCACCATACGTATCGTTTAACTTATCTGTTAATGTAATAAATAGCCACCACACCGAGTGTCTGTCTCTCGAAATTTAATATGTTTCCTTCAGGAAACCGGTTGTAACTTGAAAGGATAACGGCAGTTTTAAGGAGACTTAAAAAAAATGAATTCAGTAATCGTAAGAAGTCTCTGGAAATTTAATGTTTCCTTAAGGAAACGGTTGCAAGGATAACGGCAGTTTTAAAGAGACTTAAAAAAATAACTCAATAATTGTAAGATAATAACTCAATAATTGTAAGATATCGGCGAAAAGATGCATCTTTCTTTGTTGTCCATATCTGATGTGTCTCTTGTGGACTACATACATTATTATTACATGGCTACTACTTGGGTTCTGGGCTATCGATCCCACGCTTTGATTTGGCTCCAATCTTCTCACTAAACTCGAGGCCACGCAGGCAAAGCAAAAGAAAATTATAACGGAAAATTATAAAAATTGGTCATTAAGTATGCCAATTTTCGATTTCGGATAACTATGTTTGCCAGTTACAAAACTAGGTCACTAAGTATGTATATATTAACAAAATTGGGTCACTGACCTCTTTTTTTCTTATTATATACATAATTAGTGACCCAAATTTGTAACTATATACATATTTAGTGACCCAGTTTTGTTACTATATACATACTTAGTGACCTATTTTGTAACTAGTGATCCAATTTTGCTACTATATACATACTTAGTGACCTAGTTTTGTAAATGGCAAACATAGTGATCCAAAATCAAAAAAATGATATACTTAGTGACCCATTTTTATAATTTTGCCTATATATTCTTCATATATGTATACTTACAGTTAGGGGTGTTCAAAAGTTGGTAAACCGACCGTATCGATACCGAAAGTTCGGTACAAACCGAATACCAAAATTTCGGTTCGGTATAAAAAAATTTGAACGGTAATTCGGTTACCGAAAATAAACCGAATTACAGAAATATATAATAATATATAATTAGCGAAATATATATTATACATAATATATATAATATATATATATACACAATTAAACATAAAAATAAAATAAGAAAAAATAATAAAAAATAGGAAAAATAAGAAAAAAAAGTAATAAAAAAGAGGAAAAAATAATTTAAAAATAGGAAGAAATAAAAATATGAGAATTAAATATATCTAATTTCATAAACATTAATTTTTCATTTTTTTAATTTAGTTCGGTTTTTCGGTTATTTACCGAAAATAACCGAAATATTTCGGTAATTACTTCGGTTCGGTATTCGGTTTGAGATTTTTATAACCGAAACTTTTGGTTTACCGAAGGTTCGGTACGGTACGGTAATTACTTTTGAACACCCCTACTTACAGTTACAATTTCGCAAGTTGTAATATACATAACGGCATTAAAATCAACTCGGTTGTTGATATGATTACAACGTAGACAATGACATGTATCACCATTTTCTACACGTACATATATCACGAGAAAGGATAGGAAAGAGAAAAGGTGTATTATTTATTTATTTATTTATTTTGGCTGAGGTGGGCACAGACAGCACAGCAGCATCGCTTCGTCCGAAACAAAATTATGAATCATTGTCGAAATAATTTTTTAATATGTCACAAACGTCATCTCATTCATCATTCAACGTTTCTTGTGTTTACATTTGGAGCGGGCCTTTAATATACTAACATTGGGTCTAGTGTATTTTCGACTGGGCTGAACTGAAACGCACTGTACGTAGATATATGAAATTAAATGTAACGTATATGATACAAAATGCAGATTGATACGATTAGCCGCGTTTTTATATGAATATATTCCGTCTTATCTTTATTCTATTCTTCGGATTCATCAATTCATTGGAAGAAATTAACTCATGGAAATCTTCAATACGAAAGTGACTACCAAAGAACAATGTATCAGATGCCTCTCTCCGAGAAGCAAAACGTCCCAAGGAATTGAGAGCTGATTGATGTAAGAAGAAGCTTATGCTTTTGTTATCTTCTAAGAAATGCGATACACACATAATGTCGTTTTGCTTTCAATTTTCCCTTTTTCATCAGCTTGTTTCCATTTTGGATTCTTGATGAAATCAATTAAATACCTATATACGCGACGTGTGTGTGTGTGCCAAAAGTCTAATTATTGTGGAAACACTCAAGTAATAACCTCCATGATCTAGTTGCAATTTGCAGCTTGTTAATTAATATAGTCGGAAAGTAAACGAAATTAATATGAGAACAAAATAAAATAAAAGAGGTTATTTGTCTGCATCGTTGTCGTGTTCGTCCGAACTTCATTTTTTCTTAACTATTATTATTATTGGTGTAGTTGGCAACTTGTATTTATTAGGGATGGCAATGGCGGTTTCGGAGCTGGTAATGGACATATCGCCCCATACCAAATTCTCGCTCTTAATACCATCCCCACTAATTCACCGCTTATGATGAATTGGTTCGGGATGGGTAATCACCGTTCGGGATTCGGGTTCCCCGTGGGGGATTCGGGTTCCCCATATTCATGTATATCCAATAAATTAAATTCTTTTTTCGCAACAAAAGACATCAACTAAGTAATATGTAAAATATGATTTTAGAGTATAAAAACTGATATAATATGTGATTGAAATAGGAGTGTATTGTGAAGAATATATATTGAAAGTAGAATTTTTTTCTTTTAAATATGATCCTGAATATAAAAATAAAAGGATAGTCTTTGAGAATTCTTGATTCAATTTAGTTTTTTTTATAGTATTTATTAATAAATCGAATCGAGGAATGTTGATCACCATTTGATTAAAACGGGGCCGGGTTCGTGGCCGGGGATGGGTAGGAAACATGATTACCATTCCCATCCCGTCCCCGCTCTTTCACCAACGGGGGGAATCATCGTCAACTCCCCATCCCCATTTTGACCGGGGATTCCCCGTCCTAATAGTCTCGGGTCCATACGGGGATGGTTCACCGTGGGATTTTGCCACCCCTAGTATTTATATTTAGTTTCTCCCTGGGCCGTAGCTTCCATAAGGCCAGTGAGGCGGTCGCCTCGGGCCCAGCTTTCGAAGGGGCCCAAAAAAATTCTTACCTATATGTATATATATCGTCGTGGTTGGATATATCTCATCCATAGCTTCTGAAATTAGGTGTCGTGAGGTAGACGACGACTAATTAGGGCATTTTTGATATTCTATTTTATGGTTCTTGGGCTTTTCAAATGTTTGGCCCAGTTTTTAACAAGCATTTGTTAATTAGAATATAGAAAATAACATACATTGTCCAAATACATTAAGCAATGTAAATGAAGTTTAAAAAAAGAGCAACTTGAAAGTTTATTTATCTTGTTAAATAATTTATTATTAGTCTAGATATTATGATAGTCTTATAGTTCTATTATTTAAAATTTCGTACATTGTTTAACTTTGTTGAATATACGCGTTTGAACATGCGTATTGATGTTTGACTTGCATTATTTTCCATTTTTTCTTAATGATTTTCTAATACTAATAAGAATTTTCAAATATTTGTAATATATGAATATAATAGAAAATTTTGTAATATATGTAATATAATAGAAAATTTAGTGAATTGTGATATAAACTTATTATGTGTTTTTAACCTTTTTACAAATATAATCTAGTATAGTTGCAAAGAAACTGATATATTTCAAGAAAAGTGCGTATCGTCCGCGATCGCGTCGCGACAATGCAACGTATCTGTATCGCTCGCTTCTGCATCGACGTCCGCATCCGCGGCGGCGAACCATGCCTATAAAACACCTAGATGGTTTTTAATTTACGGTTTAAATAACTTACATTTACGGTTGAATTTATGTTAGACTACGTATGTTATTTAAAAAATTACATAAAAAAATTTAGGGCCCGAATTTCGAGGATCGCCTCAGGTCCCGACTTCGTCAGCTACGGGCCTGGTTTCTCCATCTCCACAAGGAATCCTATCTTCCAATATGAAACGAACATTACATATATATTCAACTTCGCTTAAACGTAAGTTGACAAATAAATTATATTTTGATATATTTAATGTCGACTTGTGGTATTTAATTTAGGATGGGCCTCGAGGATTCGTAGCAGCTAATTGTCATTTTGGGAAATACCGCTGACAAAAAATCAATATTATATTTATCAATTATATACAGCCCGTTTTAATTCCACAATAGATGATGACATATCTATAAATATATCAAAGGAATCTACATAATTCAACTTAACCCTTGACAAATAATTTAATTCGCGGCCTTTCCATGCGACCTTTTCCGGCTTTAAAACGTCGAATAGTTATAATTTAGTTTTTAATCTTGAGGAACAATAATATCTAACACTATACAAGATTCGGAGCGCCTTATGTCATTGATCTTAGCGTGCAATTTTGAAATATTCAATGTTTGACACACGCTGTCGTGGCGCTGGCAAAATGTCTTTTATGAAATATATTAAGCTCTTATTTATTATCATCATCAAAGTCAGAAAAGCTTTGTTATGTTTAAATAATAACGGTTTGATTGTTACTCGTTGACTTTATTATTAATGAATCAGGGGCAAGCTACAGATGATTCTAGTCCATGTTCGAATATTCAACGTATCTATATTCACCATGGACTATAGAAATTGTTAAAAAAATTGATAATTATTAGAACAAATAACAAAAAAATTAAGAATCAAATAGCGGAGACATGTCTCATAACTACCGCTAGAATGAAATTCAATGAACAACGCATGGTCCGTGACGTTTCAGTTATTACCTTTAATTAAATTATTTTTAGTTCTTTCAATCAAATTAAAAGTCGTCATCTTTGATGATTCCAAACAGCTTTTATCATAGGAATGAGAGGCCACGACGAATTATAAATTAAGGGACATACATATATTATCAACCAGGTTTTGAAGTGGGCCCCATGCAATTAAGCGGTTTTATTCAAAACCTATCGATTTCTGGTAAATATGGCGTCAGATTTTTCCAACAATTACGTAAAGTGACACCTTTGTATGAAACTAAATTAATTGATTAAGTAATTACTAATGCACATACATTATGGCCAAGCAGGCGTACGACTTTAAAGATAACCTCATTATTTTTGTTTGCTTTTTTGGTGAAAAAACATACATTATGACGTTGGATTGAAAAGGGCCTAGGTTTGACATTGCTTTTCGTAAAGGTTTTAAAAGTATTTATTTGATTTTGGTGCCCCTATTAAAATATAAGATATAAATGTACTTTATTAGATAGTAGGCAACCTCTTATAATCCTATATATAATTGGTCAACATGACAAGCAACCAATAATTTGCTATTTTAATATGATTAACATAATATAGTTAAAAAAAATTAATGAAAATTACATGCTTTAGTCAAATGCTAAAAGTGTAAATAAGATTATATGCAATGCACGCAGCACAGTGCCTTTGCGTCTATATAAGGACGGTTTTGGTCCTCAAATCATTCACTCACTCACTCACTGTCATACATAGAACGCACAGAGGAAGTAGAAGAAGACTGTTGAAATATCTTTCTGAAAAAGAAGAAAAAATGGCGCTGCTGACAGATCTCATCAACCTAGACCTCTCTGATTCAACTGAGAAGATCATTGCTGAATATGTCTGGTATGTTCATATCTCGCTTAGTGTTGGTTGATATAGTATTGCTCGCTCGTAGAGCCTAGTATGCTTCCTTTATTGTTTTGGGGTTTTGTTTGTAATGATTGCTGACCGTGATATGTGCTCGCGAAAGTGTTGGATATTTCGTCGACGCTATCATTTATCTGCTTTGATCCGAAGCTTGTAGTACTGTTTGTGAGAATGGATACTTGTTATGACGACTCCGTGACTGTATATCTTACATTTTAATCGAACTCTTTTGTCTCCCAATAGGATTGGTGGCTCTGGCATGGACATGAGGAGCAAAGCAAGGGTAAGAACCTTAATCTACACGCCTATTTGTTTTCTAATTTTTATCTACACACAGTTCTATGTTGATTTGGAATATCTCTCTACAGACAATCTCTAGTTTTCATCTTGTCTTCAATTTATATTAACAGTTTTGTGTTAATGTTTCTAAACAGACGCTGTCAGGACCAGTGAGTGATCCTTCAAAGCTGCCCAAATGGAACTATGATGGTTCTAGCACTGGACAAGCGCCTGGGAAAGACAGTGAAGTGATCTTATAGTAAGAACATAAAATGCCCATTTTCATCACGTCCTTTGCTCTGTTTTTCCTTTGCCAGTTTCTGAAACAGAGTTTAATGAAATTCATTCTGATACCTAAAAACAGCCCGCAAGCAATCTTCAGGGATCCATTTAGAAGGGGAAAGAACATCTTGGTGAGCTATGTCATATTAGATTCTCTATTTATTTGCTTCACTGCTCTATCTACTCATCATTTTGTTAAAATTGACCCACTTTTTTCCACTTTTCTTTATGCGACTTAGGTCATGTGTGATTGTTATACTCCCGCCGGCGAACCGATCCCAACCAACAAGAGGGCCGCAGCAGCCAAAATCTTCAGCCACCCCACCGTTGTTGCTGAAGAGACATGGTAAAACAAAATCAAGAATTTCCTTAATAGTTCTGAATTTCTTAATCATTTGTCTTAATACGGCTTCATCGTTGTTATTAGGTACGGTATCGAGCAAGAGTACACTTTGTTGCAGAAGACCATTAAGTGGCCTCTCGGCTGGCCCCATGGCGGCTACCCTGGACCTCAGGTGATTATAAATGTTCCCATTTGTTGTTAAAATATCGAGTTTTCTGCTTGTTCTAACATTGAATGCAGTAATCGACATATCATGGCTGAGTCTTTTTTTATTACAGGGGCCATACTACTGTGGAATAGGAGCAGACAAAGCTTTCGGGCGTGATGTTGTCGATGCACACTACAAGGCTTGCGTCTACGCTGGAATTAACATCAGCGGTATCAATGGAGAAGTGATGCCTGGCCAGGTAGAGCAGTAGCTGCTTCTGCTGAGCACATGATCTATTTTGCTTATATTCGTAAACAGAGATACACATATGTGCAAAAACATCATGTATAGATAGATGATATATATTCCTTCATATAAATTTGTAGTGGGAATTCCAAGTTGGACCGTCTGTTGGTATCTCAGCTGCTGATGAGGTGTGGATTGCACGTTACATCTTGGAGGTATATGCATATAATCATTGAACATAGAAAATCACATTGAATTTTTAAGTATACTGAGCTGTAATGGTTGTTGAACAGAGGATCACTGAAATTGCTGGAGTCGTGGTATCTTTCGATCCTAAGCCTATCGAGGTGAGCCTTTTCTTTTTTTGTTTTGTTTTTCATCAGAAGTATTATTTATGATGGCATTTTTTCTATTAATAATCCTTAACAGGGTGACTGGAATGGAGCTGGTGCTCACACAAACTACAGGTGAGTTCTTTCTTCATAGAATGATCAAATAGTAGTTGTCGTCGACCATTGAAAAAGAAGCTGAGAATGTGTCTTTTTATGTTTGCAGCACTAAATCGATGAGGAAAGAAGGTGGGTATGAAGTGATAAAGAAAGCCATTGAAAAGCTGGGATTGAAGCACAAAGAGCACATAGCTGCCTACGGTGAAGGCAACGAGCGTCGCCTCACTGGTCGACATGAGACTGCTAGCATCCACACCTTCAAATGGGTATTCATCATATTATATACATACATACGTGTGTGTTTTTTTTGGGAAATTCCACTAAGTAAATATGTTGGCATTTGTGTGTTTTTATAAAGGGCGTTGCGAATCGTGGTGCTTCGATTCGTGTGGGGCGTGACACTGAGAAAGAAGGGAAAGGGTACTTTGAGGATAGGAGGCCAGCTTCTAACATGGATCCTTATGTTGTCACCTCCATGATTGCCGAGACCACACTTCTCTCCAAGCCTTAAAAAGATGGATGGGATAATTCTTCTTCTTCTTCTTCTTATTCTTCTTATGCTTCATGATATTCTGAGTTTATGAATATTTGCATCCATACTACATAGGTGACGATTTTGTGTTTCGATGGGACACAAATACAAAACTATATTTGCTGTTTTTCCAGTTTCCGTTAGCCGACCTATGTCTGCTTCTATGCTGTTCTTGAAATAAAACGTGTGATTTTCAATACATTTTCAAATACAATCATCTTATAGATATAGAAAGAAACAGTAAATAAGTGCCGACTTGAGACACAATTTGATGTCTGTCATGACTGAGCAATTTTTATACCGAAGTATTGATTTTGATAATACTCAATTGTTGCACGATGGTAATGGGAAGTTTTATTATTTTAATACCGTAAAAAGCAATATCATGGCCCAGTTTATAAGCCTAATTAGTCTCTTTTAGTAAAAAAAACATTGGCCCAAAAGTTCCATGGCCTCAGAAAAGTATATGAAGAAGACCACCACCGTCTGTCCACCGCCGCTTCACTGCCGTCCGCCGCCGCCGGACCACCTCGAAAAGATCCCACTGTCACCAAGTGAAAGTCAAGCCGTGCAACCAATTGCCAGTTGTTATCAAGCAAGCAAAGCATGCGACTTTGTCATATATAGAGTAGAGTGTAATAAGTCTTTTTTGTTTGCTTTTGTATTGTTACCATTTTAACTCAAATTTCACGAGCTTTATGTGTACAGCTATAGACAGGCTTTGGCTCACTTCCCTAGCTAGCTAGTCTTCCCTAATGTCTAAATTAGTCAATAAAAATGAATAACAAAAGTTTCCATAGTACAGCTGCAAATGAACCAAGCACAAGAAAAGGACTGCTCCCACAATTTATTTATTAGTGTCTTTCTCTTTTCTATGGAAGCAATTTATTTATGTCAGGCGCGAGTAATAATTGTGATGAGTGTGTACCAAAGTTGTGTGGCGGCTTGACTTAGAAAAACAAAAGAGAAAAAGTAAAATCAGAGTATTATCTTCTATTCCATTGCTATGCTACACTTATGAGAAGCAGATGATGGTGCAGTCATTCACTTTAAAAGGGTTAATTAAAGTTCAGGCCCCAATAGCATATTTAAGTTTGGGTTCAGGCCCCACTTGAATTTAATTTAGGCTAAAGGACCTAGTTTTCGAAAAGTTCAGTGAAAACTACCTAAAGGCTGCAAAAAGACATAAATATCCCTGACATATGCGAAATTTACCACAGGATACCTAAATGATCCGTTACAGCTGTCGAGATAATTATAACAGTTTTGGGCTTAAAAAAACACTTCCATTCATTTGGATAACAAATTGTCTGTATTGAGTACAATATCGCATATATTTTGTAATAACTTTATCAATTATAATACCAATACTAATAAACGAATAAATCAGACGAAAATACCTAAATGATGCATATTTAACTCGACATATGCCAAATCGACGAAAAAAATACTTAATATAAATGTGATGATATAAGACCCGAATATATCTCCACGATTGTGATGATATAAGGTGAAATTATCGTTAATTTGATCATAAGTGTTGATAAATTTCAGATATTAGTGACGTTAATTGTGAGAAAATAAATATTTTCCGTATAGCAGAAAATACCACGTTTCTTTTAATAAATAACAAATCATGTTGCAAAAGTAACATATCATTCAAAAATAATACCGCTTCCTGCAATAACACATTCCTTACACTCAATCGATCGAAAGAAGAAATTCATGTTCCAAATTTGATCCAATCTCGACGTTACTAACAGCACAAAGTTGTACTGGCTTCAATTTTTAATGGGTCTTCATACTCAAAGAGAATTATCGAAGTTCATAAAGCACAAAAGCTTCAAACACAATTCGGAAATTTCATTTAATACGGTGAAATCTCGACTTTAATGACCAGATAGTGTAAATTCGACACAATTTCATCATGGGCCTTAGTTATCGACAATAATTATTGATGTTAATCATGGAATAATGAAGAATTTTGATGAGATCTAAGCGGACGTTTGCTAATTAAAATGGTTACTGAATAACACTTCATGCTTTCTGGGTAACAATTCTTGGAAAAATAATACCATATGTCTTGATGTTTATAACAAATATTTCGGCACAACGAACATATAGTGAGAAAATAATAACGACCCGTCACCCGTAAATAACACATGTTTAGTGCCCCCAAAAATAATGGTTTTAAGCTGAAAAAACATACGTTTAATAATTCATGTTTGAAATTCGATCCAATCTCGACGTTACTAACAGCAAACGTTGTATTGGCTTCGATTTTTCATGGGTCTTCATAATTAAAGAGAATTTTCGAGATTCATAAAGCACGAATGCTCCAAACATACGTTTAATACGGTGAAATCTCGAGTTTAATGACCGAATAATGTAAATTCGACACAATTTCATCATGGGCCTTAGTTATCGACGACAATTATTGATGTTAATCATGGGATAATGAAGAATTTTGATGAGATCTAAGTGGTAAACGTTTGCTAATTAAAATGGTCACTGAATAACACTTCATGCTTTCTGGGTAACAATTCGTGGAACAATAATACAATATGTCTAGATATTCATAACAAATATATCCGCAAAACGTAACATATAATGAGAGATTAATAACGACTCGTTACCCGTAAATAACACGTTTGCCAATAAAAAGTTGGTGGGTAACATTTTCTTTATTCTGAGTAACAATTCACGCAATTTGGGTAACATTTCGTTAAGAACATTCTAGGAGTTTCTAGAATGTCAGAGATATTAACAGTACAATAACACATTGCCTGCAAATAATACCACATATCTGATAAAAAATAACAATATACGCAATATTTATAACAAATTTGTAGCTACAAGTACCACAGAATAGCTAATCAATGCCACATTACTATTTCGATTAAATTTCGTTCATAAATTCATTTCGTTCGGTTATATAAGATTGAAATTCATAGAAATAGATGATATGATGAAGCTAAATCACAAAATTTCTTTAAAAGACACGTTTTGCGAATGTTGATATCAATATGTGAAAGTTGAGATAAAATATCATGTATAAATATAGCTATTCCTTCACAACATACACTAGTATCTCTTTTAATGAGACATAACATTACGAATTTTATCACAAACGAATTCAAAGTTTAAAATTAAACCACAAATATCATTTTATATGTCGTAAATCTGTATTTGATACATTCTCGAAGTTATTTGTTAAGGAATTTTAATAGGATGGTTCGTTATCGTCACCAGTACCAGATTGCCCGCATGTAATACTACATGTTTGCTATAAAATAACAATGCAAACCTAGCGAATAACGTGTTTACAGATTATGATACCACATAATAGGTTTCCAGTACCACATTACTAATTCGATTAATTTCGTTCATAAATGCACATTGATCGAGATTTACAAGATTAACAACTTGTAAATGTATGATTTGATCCATTTATCACACTAAATTCCTTTAAAAGCCACATTGTTCGATGAAGGTGGATGATAGTGAAACGAGCCAGCAATTTGTAACACATAAACAACGTTCAGTAACATAATTTAAGTAACCGGTAACAGTTAAATAGTTTTTAGTAACACAGCTCGATACCATATTGCCAAAATCCCCAAATCCCGCTCAAATCCACAAATCCCGCCCAAAATTTACCATGTATCGTAAATCCGTTTAAAACCCATATCTTTTGGAGCATTAACATGTTTACAGCTTGGGTTTATTGTTGCGAATGCCACCAATCTCCATAAACACATAACCCTAAACCCCAGTACGATAACGGCAGCAATTTGTAACACATAAACCAACGTTCAGTAACATAATTTAAGTAACCGATAACAGTTAAATAGTTTTTAGTAACACGGCCCGATACCATATTGCCAAAATCCCAAATCCAGTCCAAACCCCCAAATCCCGCCCAAATCCACAAATCCCGCCCAAAATTTACCATGTATCGTAAATCCCCAAATTCCGCCCAAATCCCCAAATCCCCCAAATCCACAGTAATGTTTATTGTTTATTTAGTAACAACTCATGTACTTTTAGTAACACTTTCGATAGAACAAGTAACACTTATATTTTATTTAGTAACAGTTCCACGTCAAATAAATCGAAACAGGTCTGCTAAAAAACATACCACATCAATACATATGAAAACAAAAGTAGGCCGTAGTATAACACTTCAGATAAAAAAAAGTAAAGGTTCGATTTCATATAGTAACAGTTCCATGCCAAATTATCGAAACAGCCTGCTAATAAAATACCATATCAATACTTATGAAAAACAAAAGGAGATCAGAATATACCACGTCGGATATTCCAAGTAACTTTTGAGGTAGTAACAATTAAGTGCCCCAAATTATCGTAACAGGTCTGCTAAGAAAAATAAAATAACACATCGATGCTTAAAACAAAAATACATCATAATATACCATCTTAGAAAATCCAAGTAACGTTTCTATTTCATGAAGTAACAGTTCTGTGCCAAAAATTATCGAAACAGGTCCGTTAAGCAAAATACCACAACAATACTTTTGAGAAACAAAATTAGGTCATAATATACCAAAAATGATCAAATCGATTATAAGTTACCTTTTGTATCATGATACACTTTGTTCGTACGTTTATAACACGAAAACATAAATCAGTAACAAGAATGCATAAAATAGTTACACTTATTCCAGATGAATCTATGCCTTCCATACGACCACTTTCACACAACGTACGTTTCAAAATTGATGAGGTGACGATTGTTCAAAATTGACAGAGCCTATGAAATGCCCAAACGATGGGTACCTCGAATACACAAAGATTAGCTGCAATTGCTACGAAAATATAGTTCGATTTGGCCCGTTTTTTTTCAAATTTCAAACCGTATAAAAATTCATCAAAATTCATACATCGTACTTCAGCAATATCAGATAAATCCTACGTGAACACGTTGAAATTGATTGGTTGATGGGGTAGTCGATTGTGCTTGATTCTGCGAAAATTGGTTTCGATTAGCCGAATATATATAAAAATGCATAAAAAAACAGTTTACTATCGGGAAGTAACATTTTATCAGTTTAAAGTAACGTGTTTGGTTATTATGGTAACAAGTCGTCAGATCTATGTAACGTAAATATCGCGTCGAATACCACTTCAGAGAACCCTTTACGAAGGGTATTTTAGTAAAAATATAGTTTGGGCCTTTACCTTTGAATTTTTTAAAAAACTGATCCTTTAAACTAAAGATTATTCTGACAGGGCCTGATCCGTAATTGCCCCACTTTAAAAAGCTGATTGCTTTGCAGCAGCATATTGAAATTTGAAATAAAACTGACTTCTTCACGATCACGGACAAAGCCAATTTATAAAGAAAGAAAGTTAAAATAATAGAGAAGATGGTAGCGACAAAACATGTCACGAAGCACACAACTGTCAACTCAAGAAGCACTGGAGTTAATTAAAGGTGGATTAAAGTCTTGATCTCGCTTTATATATGATTGAACCATCCAATATTATCCTCGTGAACATGTAAAAAAGACCAAAGAAGTATATAGAGAAAGAAATTTTAATACTACGCTATATTAACCGAAGTGAACAGCTTATCTGATGTGAAGAACCATCTTTTGTCTTCCCACATTGCCAAAACAGACAGAGATATGGTGGGGCCCAACGGGGTTAGAACTTGGAAGAACTTGAACTAAGTTAAGTCCGATCGACGATCTGATATATTATTTGTTTTGATTCAAGAAAAGTCCTCACACGTCACTTGCCTCGTTTAGTAATTAGTTAAGCTATATGCACATCACAAAGCTCACATGCCTAGTTTTAGTAAATATGTACACCCACAAACACACGTACACTTTACGTACGTAATAAACGCATTCACCAAGCTTTGTCAAAAATTACCACGCAAAAATAAAAATTAAAATACAGAAAAAATCTAGAAAAACAAAACAAGGGTCTTTTTAAAAAATAGCCTTTGACGTGGTCAACTTTAAAAAAATAGCCTCGTCGATTCTACCTTTTAAAAAATAGCCTTCAATTTAAGGGTATTTCCGTCTTTTTACAAGTGTTTCTCAATTTTTTTTTTTTTTATATAGCACGGGACCTGCACTATATAGCAAGGGACCTGTGCTGTATAGTGCAGGTCCCGTGCTATATAAAAAAAAAAAAAAAATTGGGGATTTGAACCCACGACCTATTACTTGAACGTCTGCACTATACAGCACGGGACCTGTGCTGTATAGTGCAGGTCCCGTGCTCCATGGGACCTGCACTATATAGCAAGGGACCTGTGCTGTATAGTGCAGGTCCCGTGCTATATAAAAAAAAAAAATTGGGGATTTGAACCCACGACCTATTACTTGAACGTCCGACTACACAACCACTGAACTACACCCCACCCGCCCACCCAAACGCGATTCCCATTTAACATATTGATTTTTAACGTGGACACGATTAGTAAGGGCAGTATAGTCATTTTACATTTGAAGGCTATTTTTTTAACGTTGACCGAGTCAAAGGCTATTTACTTAAAAAACCCACAAAACAATCAAGCCAAGTTACAGTTTGCTGCAGCAGCAAATCCCACTCGCCTCCCAACAACATCAAACTCCACCCAATGATTCCTCTGATGAAAATTCCCCACGATATTACTCGCCACGCCGAGCAATTCAGACCGTCCGATTCCGAAACAGTGGACCCCACCTCCCACGTCATCCACTACACCCCCTTTTCCGACAGAAACCTCCACGCCGTCCTCGAACAGTAGAGCCACGCTCCATATCAGCCGTCCGATCTCCGCCGCATCTCTCTCGTCGAAGCACATGTCCAAAGATCCGCCGTACACGTAATCCTTCTTCATCCTTCCGCCGGCCAAAGCCGCCACCTCTTCCCTCACCTTGCCGTAAGCCTCCTCCACCAAGAACGTGTATTGGGTACCCGAATCTATCATCGTCTGACCCGACCCGCCGGCGTCGGGTCGGAAAGCGGATTCCGATATGTTCAGCCTCTTACCGTTTATGCTTACTCCGACCATCTTGACCGTGTAGGCCAGTGGGTCAAAATTGGGCATGCGTTGACCGTTCGCAATAGTCAAAAGCTTCGTGTACTTAAACCTCCCCGAGTTAGGGTTGTTCCCCAAGTAGAACGCGCCCGCGGGATTCGCGTCGGCCCCACGCGCCTGTCCAGCTGGCACGCAGTAGGAGAATCTTGGAACCTTGGCTTGGGACACAAACGAAAGCCGACCGAGATTCATTCCCAAAATACCCTCGACCTCGTCGGAGGTCGACGCGCAGCCTAGGATCAGAGGAGGGGTAGTCGCGGAATTAGCAAGCGATATCTTTTCCCTGACGAGGTTGCCCTCGGCGAGGGTGCCGTCGGCGTAGAAGTAGGAGTAGTGGCAGAGCCTGAAATCGATTAGAGAGAAATCGGTTGAAAAGAAAACAACGGTAAGAAAATATTCTGAGATTTATTACTCTGACTAAAAAGGAATGAATTACATTTGAGGCTATTTATACTAGCCGATTAATCCAATTAGCTACTGTACAAAATAACTGAAGGTGTTAAATACAAAGTGCGACTTTGTTAAATATAAATCTACGGAAGCATTATGTACAGTTCATAGAATGAAGCCCGTTCCTCTGTTCCATTGATCTATTTATATATCACTACACTCCCCCTTCAAGATGGAGCTTGTGGTGAACAACACAAACCGATCTTGGACAAGAAGTAAGCAAAAACAGATGAAGGTAGAGGTTTAGTAAACATATCTGCAAGTTGAGATCGAGATCCAATGTGAGATGGTAGAAGAAAACCAGCCTTGAAATAATCACGAACCACGTGACAGTCGACCTCAATATGTTTGGTGCGCTCATGGAAAACCGGATTCGCGACAATATGAAGGGCAGCTTGATTATCACAGAAAAAGGGAATAGGCAACTGTAGAGGAATACCAAGATCAATCAACAAGTAAGAGAGCCATTTTAGTTCACAAGCCGCAGTAGCCATGGCACGATATTCGGCCTCGGCTGATGATCTAGAGACAGTGGTCTGTTTTTTTGTCTTCCAAGAGACCAGTGAAGAACCAAGAAACATACAATAGCCAGTGAGTGAGCGCCGACTAGTTGTACAAGCACCATAATCTGAATCACAATAACTAGCAAGTGTAAGATTGTTAGAACTTGAGTAAAATAATCCGTGATCAGTGCAACCTGCAAGATACTTCAGAGTATGTAAAGCTAAATTCCAGTGAGCAGTGTGAGGATTAGTCACAAACTGACTAAGTTGTTGAACGGCATGACTAATATCTGGCCTTGTGAAACCAAGATACAATAATCTGCCTATGAGTCTTCGATATTTCTCAGGTTCTGGAAATGATGGTGAGGTTTCAGAATGAGGAAATCTAGTGCCAGGAGGTAGGGGTGTTGGGACTGGTGCACAGTCCAAGAGGTTACAGTCCTGCAGCAGGTTTCTAATGTATTTTGATTGACTCAAGAAAAGGCCTGATGGAGATCGAGCTATTTCCATCCCAAGGAAGTATCGAGCGTAACCGAGATCCTTAATAGTGAACTTATGATGCAAGAACTCTTTAACCTTGAGTATAGCATCTTCACAAGTCCCAGAAATTAAAACATCATCCACATACACCAATAGCATCAAGAAGCACTGCGAGGTCTTGAAGATGAACAAACAGTGGTCATGACTTGACTGCTTGAAGCCATACGAAATTAGTTGAGAGGTCAATTCACTGTTCCATTGCCTTGAGGCCTGCTTGAGGCCATAGAGTGATTTTTTTAGTCTACAAACCTGCTGAGAAGAAGAAGGGAGATAACCCGGTGGAGGTAGCATGTACACATCCTCATCAAGATAGCCATGTAAAAATGCATTATTTATGTCAAGTTGATGAAGGGGCCAAGTGTGGGCAGCAGAAACAGCAAGGAAGACTCGTACAGTAACCATCTTTGCGACAGGAGCAAAACTTTCAAAGTAGTCCTCTCCTTCAACTTGATTAAACCCCTTTGCCACAAGACGTGCTTTGTACCTATCAACACTTCCATCTTGTTTGCACTTAATTTTATATACCCATCGACAGCCAATGGGTTTCTTCCCAGCCGGGAGATCTGTCAGCTCCCAAGTTTGGTTTTTCTCTAATGCTTCTAACTCCAAGTTCATAGCATCTACCCACTTAGCATTGGTCCGAGCATGATTGTAAGAGTAAGGTTCATGCAATGTTGACAAATTGGCCACAAACTCCATATAAGTGTGACTAAAAAGGGGTGCATTGGTTACTGAATTATCAAGTGTAGCTGTAGAGGCATGGTGTATAGTAGGTGTAATAAAGTCTCGCAACCAGGATGGTGGGTTTCTTCTGCGAGTGGTTGGCCTGACAGGAGGGTCATGATTGAGTGTATGAGAGGGTTCATCTGGGCTGTGAGTGAGAGGAGTAGGAGATGTATTTTCAGCAGGTTCAATATGAGATATAGGCTGATTTTGGACTGTGTAATTTTCAGGGAAGTCAACTAGATCTGAACCATCTTCATGAGTGGGGATAATAGGCACTGGGATTGAATCTTCTGAGGTATCACAAGAATTACCCAATGGAAACTGGGATTCATAAAAAACAACATCACGAGAGATGAATATCTTTCTATCAATAAGGTCATACAACTTGTAACCTTTTTGCCCATGAGAGTAACCGATGAACATTGATTTAACTGCTCTAGGGGAAAACTTCACCTTATGTGGCTGAGTATTTGTGGCAATGGCTAGACAACCAAAAACTCGAAGGTTGCTAAGGTCTGGTTTTTTACAGTATAGAATCTCGTAAGGAGACTTCCACTGCAGAATTGAAGAGGGCAGCCTGTTCATAATATATGTGGCAGTAAGAATTGATTCTCCCCAGAATCTTTTAGGCAGTTTTGAATGGAACATGAGGGATCTGGCTATTTGTAGCAGGTGTTTGTGTTTCCGTTCCACCACACCATTTTGTTGCGGGGTGTAAGGGCAAGTTTTTTGATGGATAATTCCCCACTCAGCAAATGTCTCTTGACAGTCTCGACTAGTGAATTCAGTCCCATTGTCTGTTCTCACAATCTTAACACGGCTTTCAAACTGCGTTTGAACCAGTAGGAGGAAGTTTTTGATGGTAGTGTGTACCTGTGTCTTGTATTTCAACATAAAAACCCTAGTGCACCTACTAAAATCATCAACTATGGTCAAGAAAAAATGGGCCCCAGTTAGGGTAGCTTGGTGATATGGACCCCACAAATCCATATGTAAAAGGTGAAAACATTGTTTAGATTTTATTTCACTACTGGGAAAAGGCATTCTTTGTTGTTTGGCTAGATGACATATATCACAAGGTGAATGGAAAAAGGAGTTCAATGCATCTTTATTGAAATCTGAAATATGCAACATTGCATTCTTGGATGCATGTCCAAGTCGATAATGCCAGGTAGAAAAAACATCAGATGACTGATTTAGATTTTTTGTGTTAGAAACATAGGAATGCAAAGCAACAGAGGATTGCAAATTGCAAAGAAAAGACTTATGACTATTTATGAGATCTTGGTCAAAGCTGTGTGGTGTCAAAACATAGAGGTCTCTTATCACTTTTCCAATTGCTAGGACCTTTTTAGTCTGAAGGTCCTGCAAAAGACAAAAATCAGGATAGAACGAAAAGAAAACAAGTGAATCTTTTGCAAGTTTTCTAACGGATAGAAGGTTATGTTTGAAATCTGGGACATGAAATACTGATTTCAGCTGTAATGAGTTAGATAGGTGCACATTTCCAGTGTGAGACACAGTTCTGACACTACCATCAGGGAGGTAAATGGGGATGTAAGTATCTGTTTTCTGAGGTTTTATCAGTAAGGAAATGGTCGAACTCATGTGGCTTGTGGCACCAGTGTCAACAAACCATGCATCATTACTAATAAAATTTTGCAGAGAGTTAAGCTTAGTAGTTATAGAGCTACCTGCAAAGTCTTGGAGATGTGCGAAATTCACCAAGTTTGAGTCATGACTCCCTTCTGAATTTTGTCTATCCTTGCCTTTCATGAGCTTGCTCAATTCCTTCTGAACTATAGATGTCAAGACTCCTTCCCAATCCATGCCTTTTTCACCCTCCATTTCAAGAGGATTATCAGCTATATTAGCAGCCAAATTAGCACGGGTTTTAGCAGGCACCTTTGTCCTTTCTCCTTGCCACCATTCAGGATAGCCTATAAGCTGAAAACATTGAAATTTTTCATGTCCTTCTTTCTTGCAGTATTCACATTTCAAACCACTTTTCTTCTTCTTGTAATTAATGTTCTCTTCTTTCCTCTGTATTTTCTGATGGTTTGAATTCCCAGATGTAAATCTCGACGCTAGTATCTTAGCCATCATTGCCATTCCATCATTCATGTTATATGAAGTATGAGTGTTTACTTCTCTTTGCTTCTCGGCCTTGGTAAAGATGGAAAACAGCTTGTTGATGGTTGGCAAGTTGTCAAGCATTAACACCTGGTCTTTGACTGTCTCATATCCTTCTGTTAACCCCATCATGAATTGAATAGCCTTGTCCTCATCGATGGTGTCCTGAATCTTTTTGGAAACATTGCAGGTACACTTTCCACAAACACACTGAGGAGTTGGTCTAAAATGATCCTTCTCATCCCATAACTTCTTGAGCTTTCCAAAATACTGCAAGATTGATCGATTTCCTTGTTTCTCAACACATATATCTCTATGTAGTTCATATAGTTTGAGACAATTTGTTGAACCATATCGCTCAGCCAATTCATCCCAAAGTTCTTTCGCAGTTCCAGTAGAATAGAAACTATCAATCATTTCTTTAGAAACAGAACTCATGATCCATCCTAACACCATTCTATCTCCTCTCTTCCATTTTTCATAATCAGGAGTGTCCAATGCAGGCATAGTGATAGTTCCGTCCACAAATCCGAATTTAGATTTGGCTTCCAAAGAAATTCTCATAGCCTTGCTCCATACGAGATAGTTACCTGGAATCAGAACCGTCGACACGATGCTAACTCCTGGGTTATCTGACCCATGGATCTCGTAATTGCTATCAATGTTCGTAATCGCCGTTGTAGCCATCGGTAAGATAAATTCCGAACAGTAATCGAGTTCCGATTCACTTTGATATTGAATCAAAAAATAACATCAGCAAGAAGATTGGATCTTCTGCTCTGATACCATGAAATCGATTAGAGAGAAATCGGTTGAAAAGAAAACAACGGTAAGAAAATATTCTGAGATTTATTACTCTGACTAAAAAGGAATGAATTACATTTGAGGCTATTTATACTAGCCGATTAATCCAATTAGCTACTGTACAAAATAACTGAAGGTGTTAAATACAAAGTGCGACTTTGTTAAATATAAATCTACGGAAGCATTATGTACAGTTCATAGAATGAAGCCCGTTCCTCTGTTCCATTGATCTATTTATATATCACTACAGAGCCGCCGCTGGTCGCACGTCGTCGGCAGCGTGAAGTCGGGCTCCCTCGGCCGGCACGTTGGGTGGTCGCAGGGTATGACGGAGAAGGAGGAGGAAAGCGAAGGGTCGAACGACTTCGTCGGCGGCGTTTTGAGAAGCTTGTCGTGGCACTTTGTCCACGACAGCTGACTCCCAGTGTCCAGCACCATCTGCTGCGTCTGCGGCGGCGTTCCGATGGGCAGCGAAACGACGAGCGCCGCCGTGTATCTGAACGACGACTTGTAGTCGAAGCCGCCGCCGCCGGCTTCCGTCTTTGCTTGGACCGCCGTGTTGGAGAGCAGCTTGGTTCTTGATTTATGGGACACGTGGGCTATGGTTAGTGGAAAAGATGAGGAGAACGTTGTTGCTTCTTGGATTGAGACATGGAAGTGGAAGCTCAAACATAGGATGGTTATGGTGAGCAGTGTAATAAGTTTTGCCATTTGTTTTGTGCTTTGAATTGGTCTGAGATATGTAGTGAGACTGAAGATGACTATGTGATGATGAGTGCGAGTTGTTATTTATATAATGAGAGAACCGTATATTTTCATCATAGCAGTAATGGGACAATAATAGTGGAGGGGAGGGACCTTTCATTTTAATTCTACTACAAGAAAATTTAGATGAAAATAGAAGCATATCGATATTATTGGCACGTCTCTTCAACTTTATGTTGGATAAGTCGTAGCGTAGGAGATGGGTTCATTATTATTTCAAATTTGCTAATTATTTCGGTATATGTTCATAGTGTTTTTGTGTAAAATTTAGATTTTAAACCAAAGATTAGAAACTGAATGAGTTAGTAATAAGAGAAGAATAAAAGGCAACTACTCCATCTGGCCTGGCTCTATCTACTTAAACTTGTGTTTGCTACTTTGATAAATAAAAGCTAAATAATTAAGTACGTGTGAAAGTTGAATTCCCTTCGGGGCTGTTTCACCATGTTTGGGGCTTTTGGAACCGATACCGTGCTATTACCGGACATTTACGCAATAAAAATAGTCAATTATGTTGTAACATTTTGGTTATTACTCTATCGTATCTTTGTATCCATCTCGATTTATGAAATGAAATCATTTTTCAAAAAAAAAAAAATTACGTGTGAAAGTTGAAACAAACGTTACAGTTGTCAAATTGGACTCCGTACACAAATATATATTCAAATTAATAAAAACCAAATGATAATTTTTTTTTAAAATTTTCATGTCTTCAAGAGTCCACGCGTGCACACTCTTTATTTAAACTTGGAAGGATCGCATTTAAACGAAAAAGACTGTGTGTCAAATACAAGGAGTTATTGCTTTCATTTTTTCATAGTTTACATAGAATCATATATTTTTCTAAAAAAATATAATATAATAATAGGTAACTTTTTTGCGTCCACGAGTGACCTTGTCATGTTATGGCCATCCTAATTAAAACTTCATATCGAAATTATAACGTGGCTCTTAACTACTGATTCTTATATATAGTGAAGGTCGTGTGCATGCAATTATAAAAAAGATATTATTATCAGTCACAAAAATTAAATAAATTAGTATAGTGACGTGAAAGTGAGTTTAATTATCAATACTGAAAAGTATGTGAGGCCTCTCTTTTTTGTTTTTGTCTTTTCCTCCTCTTTTATGAATACAAGCTCTTGGCAATCTCACGGATAAAATATAGGAATCTATGGCAGCACCTAATTAGCGAATTATTTTTGTAATCTTGTTGGAGCTTCAGTTTCTCTAACAGAAATGAAATCCATATGATAAATTAAGAGTGTGTACATAAATCCCCTAGCTTTTGACCGGACAAGAAACGGACAAAGCGGTGGTTCTATTGTTTTCAAACAAAGTATTTAATAAAGGCGAAATTATAAAAATGAGTCACTCAGTATACCATTTTTTATTTTGGATCACTATGTTTGCCAGTTACAAAATTAGGTCACTAAGTATGTATATAATAACAAAATTGGGTCACTAGTTACAAAACTAGTTCACTAAGTATGTATATAGTAACAAAACTAGGTCACTAAGTATGTATATAGTTACAAATTTGGGTCACTAAGTATGTATATAATAAGAAAAAAGAGGTCAGTGACTCAATTTTGTTACTATATACATACTTAGTGACCAAATTTTGTAACTAGCAAACATAGTGATCCAAAATAGAAAATTGGCATACTTAGTGACCTATTTTAATAAGTTTCCCTTTCATAAATATATGTACGTAACTAATATACACATATAACATTAGCATTTACATATACATATATAGATATATATTATATTCGTTCGGTGTCGATATCGATCTTTGTCTCTAGCACTAACATACACATTTATACTCGTATATTTATATGGCCAAGTAACTGTTGACCTAATTCTGAGTTATTCCAGGTTAAGTAATATAAACTTGTAAAAATAAATACTATTGAATTGGATACTTCCTTTCCTTATTTTTTTTTTGGAAATTTTCAGTTCATGATTAAGCGAATCGTGGTTGCACCTGCTCTACAAGATAAGTCTTGCATGTTTCCTCTCTTTTTAACTCTCTATTGTATTTAAATGTTAAATATATATATATATATATACATACATATATTTAATAGTGGAAAGTATCTATATGAAGAACCGTGAATGTCCTCATCTTAACCACATAGATTAAACAACGTTCAATAATACAAGATGAAATAATAAGAAATGTAAACACATTCAATGTAAGGTTTCATAACGATGGTTATTTTGATTTGACTTGTAAAAGAGTTTGAGAAATCTATCTCTTATATAAGACCATCTCCAACCGATAAACGCATCCCAAAACTCAAACGCATTCTCAAACTCAAAATGCAGTAATTCTTCTCCAACCGATCAACTCATTCTCAAACTCAATAGACTATTTTGTAATATTCACTTCCACATCAATTTTTACAAATTTTAATACTACCCATTTATTTTATAGCTATACCGATTAATCTACAAATATAATTGTACGTGCATTTGGGAGAATTAATTGTGAGACAAAGAATTGTGGACAAGCGATGGTCTCGAGAAAGCTGATACATGAAACGTATGCGTCCAAATTGTCTGATTAACTTGGTAATTCATCCAAAGAATTAATTCTCATACGAAATTAATTGTCCAACGAAATTAAATGTATGCGTCCAAAGCTGATTTGTCTCGTACGAAATTAATTGTCCCTTACAGCATTTGGACACGTTAGCTACTATTCTTTATGTTCATTGGAAGAAAGCGTCAGAGACATGGGAACCTTTTTCTGACAGCTTTAACTGTCGCACAGTTCATCTGTCCATTCATTATCAGCTTTATGAGACAAAGAAATATGAGAGAAATGAAAAATTCGGACCTCAATGCAAATTAAAAGAGTCTCATCGCATACCAACCGCTCCTAACGCAAAGATGCGTTTTTTTAAGAGAGAGAAATTAAAAATCCCATTTTGAGTTTAGTTTTTTGGTATCGGTTGGAGTAAATTTGCAGTTTTTTTTGGTTTTTGCAGCTCGGTTGGAGATGCTCTAAACGTGACGGACCAATAAAAACTGTCATTTATTCAATTGATTTGGTCTGTCAATTGAAAATCAATTTTATTTTAATAATTTTAAAAAATAAAATTCTTCTCTTCATGAAAAGAATAAATATTACACCACGTTCAAAAAGACTGTAAATTTCTATTGTTAATATATTGCCTACTCTTTTTGTAAATATCTATGAAAATTATTATTTAAACACAATCACCCACATCAATCAATTTATTTAATTACACAGATAGGGTGTGATAGTATATTACACCCACAACAATCAATTTTTAATTTATTAAGTGTGCATTTTTCTTTCCAGCTTTATTCCATTAGCCCCTTCCATCCCTTATTAATTCCAACCATCTTTGACTTGCATCCACAATCATACATTAATTAATAAATAGACTCCATGCCATTTAATAACCATACGTCGAGTATTGTTTATATGTAATTAATTGTGAGACGTGATCAATCATTATCTTTGGCGTTATTTCAATTATTTCAAGTTCCAGTTTTATTATAAACGATAAACGTTTATGGGCGTGAACACATATATACATCACAAACATCGAATATCTCCACGTCGTGTCTCTTTCTTTCTCATGTAACACTATTATTGAGTGTATGCTCTTGGAATGGAGGACCACATTATTTCATAATTCTTTGACCTTTTTTTTCAAACATTATCTTGAAATCTCTCGTTACTATGCCAGTTGCATGATTATGTTTTTTTGAATTTTGTTTTATTATTAATTCATTTAAATACAAAAACCAAATAACGTCATTCGATCAAATTCGCGAACTTCTTTGTGTACATATAAACTAATTTAACCCACCACTAAGGCACTCAACCAAAACGAACACATCCACTTTCTTCGAGGAAGAAATTGGAGATACATAGAACAAGGCATGCCTTGAAATTATATTAGAAATACAAGTACATACGTATACGTATATATATTATGGTGTACGGACATGTTGAGGTTGTCTGAAATGCTGGTGAGCAGCCAAATTCCATGCTGCAGTCTCATCATGGATATCAGACTCGTCATGGCCATCTTCTTTGCAGAAAATCACGCGGCAAATAACGTCTAGCATGCATCCTAACAAGGGAACAGAAGATAGCGAAGAAGAAGCTGCAGTTCGTTCTTTGTTCATCGTTGTGTCTTCAAACTTATTACAAAACCTTTTCTCGTGAATGCACTAATATGAGATGATAATACCTTTTATATATAGACTAGTTAATGTTAGGGAAGTAAGGTAGAAGCTGCATAAATGGGAAAAGTATTTGCTTACTTCTTGCTCCCCAAGGATTGCTTACTGTTTACGAGTGGAGGACTAAGCACCTCATGAAAGTGATGTTAACGCTTTGAATGGTCGGAGTAATTATATAAAGACGGAGATAAAAAAAACATGACCAAGAAAACAGCTCTAAGTGGAACGAAAAGATCAAACCTTTTTTTCTTCCTTTTTATCCCAATTAACTAAAAGTTAGTGCTCTGTTCTTCCACTTTTCCTCGCTAGTGTGTAATAAGACGAAGACTTGTGATAGTCTGCCTTCATTAAGAACTGTCTACCTCGGACAGAATTTTCGTTAGTGTTAGGTTCCAAAAGGAACGTTGTGCTACAGTACAGAATACTATCATCGTGCTAGTGATTTCAGACAGTTTTCATAGTATTTGTGATGTGACCTCGACCATGTGAAATGGTTTCTAACACCTGAACTTTGAAAAGTCAGAAAGCATGTGAAATGCTTTTGTCAAAAGTTGTGGGCAAATGCTTTTGCATTTGGTTTCTTTCCGGACAAGCCGTATTAAGTTTTCTTCAGTACACACGACGGATCAAGGCATGGCTTCCTCTATAAATAGCATGGTACAAGGCAGAAGGAAAAAACACCACAACACAGATCTTCGTCTTCTCCGGTTAATTTTTTCTGTAGCTTACTCCTTATATTGTTGTAGCTGCTTTTGTACCACGTCAGTGTACGTGTCTGTAAAATCTCCACATAATAAAGAAGTTCTACCCTCCGGCCCGTGGACGTAGGTCATTCTGACCGAACCACGTAAATCTCGTGTCACTGTCCAAATTTATTTTTCGTCTCTATTATTTTATCATCATTTTTCGGGCAAATAATTATCGGGGATTTCCGCATATCCTAACAAATTGGTATCAGAGCCAAACCGATTTATTTTTTCGCCACCATGACGATAACAAAAATGTCAATTGAAAAGTTCGACAGAAATGTCAACTTTGCAATGTGGAGTCTCAAGATGGAGGCCATACTCATTCAAGACGGTTGCGAGGTGGCGCTTGAAGGCGCAAAGAAGAAACCAACCGAAATGAAGGACGATCAATTTAATGAATTGGACAAGAAAGCCAGATCGGCTATTATCTTAAATCTCTCTTACGAGGTTTTACAAGAAGTTGCCACGGAGACGACGGCCATGGGTATGTGGGATGCGCTAAAAGCTATCTACATGAAGAAGACTAAGGAGAATCGGCTTTATCTAAAGCAGAAGCTATACAGTATGAAAATGACGGAAGGTACTTCTATTCTCTCGCATCTCGATAAATTCGATTCAATTATTATTGATTTGGCGAACGTAGAAGTAAAAGTGACGGACGAAGATCAGGCCATAATATTGTTGTGTTCCCTTCCCTCGTCTTTAAAGCATTTTCGTGACACCATAATCTATGGGAAAGATACGATATCGTATGCTAGTGTCAAATCTGCTTTACAATCGAAAGAACAGATAGACAGGGATATTACGGGAGAAACAAGTGGTAGCCAGGCAGAAGGCCTGTTTGCACGGGGAAGACCAGAACGTAGAGAAGCTGAAAGTAGCAGATCTAAAGAAAGGTCAAAATCCAGGTACAGAAATAAAGTCTGTAATTTTTGCAAGAAAAAGGGACACATTAAAGCTGATTGTTTTAAATTGAAAAATAAGGAGAAAAATAATCAGCAATTTAATAAACCCGCCGAAGCTAGTTTAGCAGCTGATGAGAGCGATGGAACTATTTTTGTAGCAACTGCAAATATTGTTAGGTCTGATAATGAGTGGATCTTGGATTCGGGTTGTTCTTACCACATAAGTCGGAGTCGGGACTGTTTTTCCACATATGAAAATTTTGATGGTGGATATGTCTTAATGGGAAATGATGCCCCGTGTAAAGTTATTGGTAAAGGCACAGTTAGGATCAAGATGTTCGACGGAATCATCCGAACGCTCACAGAAGTCAGACATGTTCCAGATATGAAGAGAAATCTTGTCTCTTTAGGCACACTTGAATCTCAAGGGTGCAGGTTCTCAGGTGAAGGTGGAGTTTTGAAAATTGCAAGAGGTGCCCTTGTCGTGATGAAAGCTTGCAGGTCTGGAAATTTATATATTTTGCAGGGAACTACAGTTACAGGTTCCGCTGCAGTTTCGACATCCCCGGAGGTTGATACCACGAGATTATGGCATATGCGACTTGGACACATGGGAGAAAAGGCTTGACGATTTTAAGCAAGCGGGGCCTACTTTGCGGTCAAAGTACTGGTAAGATGGACTTTTGCGAACACTGTATTTTTGGGAAGCAGAAACGAGTCAGCTTCAATTCGCCAGCTGTCCACAGGACGAAAGGTACTTTGGACTATATTCATTCTGATGTATGGGGTCCTTCTCGTGTTCCGTCCAAAGGTGGTGCAAGATATATGTTGACTTTCATCGATGATTTTTCAAGGAAAGTCTGGGTCTATTTTCTTAAGCAGAAAAGTGATGTTTTCCTAATGTTTAAACAATGGAAAGCTTTGATTGAAAAGCAGACATGAAAACATATCAAGCGGTTGCGGACAGATAATGGCTTAGAATTTTGTGGAAGCGAGTTCAACGAATTTTGCAAGAATGAAGGTATTGCTCGACATCACACTGTTAGAATGACGCCTCAACAAAATGGTGTTGCCGAGCGCATGAACCGGACGCTTTTAGAGAGAGCTCGATGTATGATCTCCAACGCTGGGTTGACAAATGATTTTTGGGCTGAAGCTATCGCCGCAGCATGTTATATTGTCAACCGCTCACCGTGTTCACCGATCAATTTCAAGACTCCTGAGGAAGTATGGTCAGGTACTCCTGCTGATTACTCCAACTTAAGAATATTTGGGTGCCCAGCTTATATGCACGTAAACGAGGGAAAGTTAGAGCCTAGAGCTAAAAAGTGTATTTTTCTCGGTTACGCCTCAGGGGTGAAAGGATATAGATTATATAATCCTGATCCCAAGTCACCCAAATTTATAATTAGCAGAGATGTTACATTTGACGAGTCTTCTATGTTACATCTTTCAAAAGAGTCTACTAATTCTTCTAATCAAGAGAAGAAGGATAGTGTACACAGCGAGGTGGAGCTCGAGATCAACAAAGATCCTTCAGATGACCCTGCTACGAGTTCAACAGATCAAGAGGATGAGCCAGATCCTGATTCAAATCCCGTTGAAGATGAAAGTACCGAGCAGGAATATTCTATAGCCAGAGATAGACAGAGACGGGAGATTCGACTACCACAGCGGTACGTGAATTTAGTTTCGTATGCTTTATCAGTGGCGCAAAAAACAGGTGGAGGCGGCGAACCTTCTACCTATTCGGAAGCAATTAGCGATGTTAATTCTGATAAGTGGCTGGTAGCGATGAATGAAGAAATGGAGTCTCTGCACAAGAATGGTACTTGGATTCTTGTGCCGCCGCCAAAGAAAAAGAAAATAGTCGGATGTAAGTGGGTCTTCAAGAAAAAAGAAGGTTTATCTGGTTTTGACGATGCAAGGTATAAGGCACGATTAGTCGCGAAAGGCTATAGTCAGGTACAAGGTGTTGATTTTAATGATGTATTCTCATCTGTCGTTAGACATAGCTCTATTCGTGTATTACTTGCATTCGTTGCCATGTATGATTTGGAGTTAGAACAGCTTGACGTCAAGACGGCGTTCCTACATGGCGATTTAGATGAACAGATTTATATGAAGCAACCTGAAGGCTTCATAGTTGAAGGCAAAGAAGACCAAGTTTGTTTGTTGAAGAAATCCTTATACGGATTAAAGCAGTCTCCAAGACAATGGTATAAACGGTTTGATTCTTTCATGTTGGGTCATGGTTTCTCCAGGAGCAAGTATGATAGTTGTGTTTACTTCCGGAAGTTAAATGACAGTTCGTTCATTTATCTGTTGTTATATGTTGATGATATGCTCATTGCGGCTAAGAATCTTGCAGAAATTCACCAGTTGAAGGCCTTATTGAATGGTGAATTTGAGATGAAAGATTTGGGAGCAGCTAAGAAGATTCTTGGTATGGAGATTAGACGTGATAGAGGAGTTGGTAAGTTATACCTGACCCAGGAAAGTTACCTCAAGAAGGTTTTGGAGAGATTTGGCATGAGCGATGTCAAACCAGTCAGCACTCCTCTTGCTAGCCATTTTAGGCTATGCGCTGCTCAGTCACCATCATCAGATGAGGAAGAAGCGTACATGACACAAGTTCCCTACTCGAGTGCAGTCGGCAGTATTATGTATGCAATGGTATGTACACGTCCTGATATTTCACAGGCTGTTAGTGTTGTTAGCAGGTATATGGCTAATCCAGGGAAAGAACACTGGCAAGCAGTGAAGTGGATTCTCAGATACTTGAAGGGTACTCTAAGCTTTTGTTTGGAGTTTGGCAGAAACAGTGATACTCTCGTTGGCTTCGTTGATTCAGACTATGCAGGTGATCTCGATAAACGACGATCTCTTACTGGTTATGTATTTTGTATTGGAGGTTGTTCAGTTAGCTGGAAAACTACTCTACAGCATGTAGTGGCATTGTCTACTACTGAAGCAGAATACATGGCGATTACTGATGCGATCAAGGAAGCATTATGGTTGACAGGGTTATTCAGCGAATTAACTCAGAGTCATAGAGTTATTACTATTTTCTGTGATAGTCAAAGTGCGATTCATTTGACCAAGGATCAGATGTATCACGAAAGGACTAAGCATATTGATGTTAAATATCATTTCATCCGTGATATCATTGCAGATAAGAAGGTGTTTATCAAGAAGATTAACACGAAGGACAATCCTGCAGATTTGTTTACAAAGGCTCTTCCAGTTTCCAAGTTCAAGCATTGCTTGGACTTGATTGGTGTTTTAAAATTGGTGAAGTAGCCCGTCGGGGCTAAGGTCGGGGGGGAGATAACAGTATTCTAATCAAGGTGGAATAATTTTTTAGAAATCTCGGTCAAGGTGGAGATTTGTGATGTGACCTCGACCATGTGAAATGGTTTCTAACACGTGAACTTTGAAAAGTCAGAAAGCATGTGAAATGCTTTTGTCAAAAGTTGTGGGCAAATGCTTTTGCATTTGGTTTCTTTCCAGACAAGCCGTATTAAGTTTTCTTCAGTACACACGACGGATCAAGGCATGGCTTCCTCTATAAATAGCATGGTACAAGGCAGAAGGAAAAAACACCACAACACAGATCTTCGTCTTCTCCGGTTAATTTTTCTGTAGCCTACTCCTTATATTGTTGTAGCTGCTTTTGTACCACGTCAGTGTACGTGTCTGTAAAATCTCCACATAATAAAGAAGTTCTACCCTCCGGCCCGTGGACGTAGGTCATTCTGACCGAACCACGTAAATCTCGTGTCACTGTCCAAATTTATTTTTCGTCTCTATTATTTTATCATCATTTTTCGGGCAAATAATTATCGGGGATTTCCGCATATCCTAACAGTATTTAAGGTTCGATGGAGACGCTTGTAACAGAACAGAGCAATCCCATAAATTAATCTTGTAATCGACGCAAAAAAAAACTACAAAGTACCAAAAATGATAAGAAAACAAAAAAAAAAAGAAAGCAAATCGATTCACCAAGAATCATTCAAGGGCTTCATCAACAAAGCAGAAAGATACATCTCATTAAGCTCAGGCCCACGGTCGAGCTTCCTACCTACTTCCCACCTCGCCTTCTCAAACCCCACGCTCTCAATCAGCGGCGCGTACATCTCCTCCAACTGATCGCCGACGCAGAAGAAATGGTCGAGCCAAAAAAGCCCGCCTGGCCTCAGAACCCAATATATGTCGAAGATCAAGAAATGAAGCAGCTCAGAAGGCATCCAATTGCTCAAGACGTGCATCGAATGAACGATGTCCAGCGTATTGTCGAAGAAAGGGAGCCTCTGTGATATGCTTAGGTACAATGGAATCACACCCCTCGAAGCTATGAAGTTGTTGAATGGGCCGTTTAAGTTCATCGAGGTTGTCATAATAGTGACGTTTCTCTGACTCATTCTGACGGCGAACGTCGCCACGCCGCCGCCTATGTCCAGCCCTATGCGTATCGTCCCTGGCTTCTTGTAGGAGAGGACTTCGTCGATGGAGAAATCGAGGTTCGAAGCTGAAATGGAAGAGAGAGTAAAATTAATTATTACTCGACGAATCATGGGTCGTCGTCGTCGTTGTTATGGACAAGAATTAAGAATCAACTACTACGTTTTTCGTGGGTCCATCGAGTCTTTTCGCGGCCGTTGAGATCGAAGCAGTCCTTGCAGTCATCGAACTCTTGCTGATTCTTGGCGCGGTTGACGAGGCAGTCGTAGTTCTTACACTTGTAAGCTGTCCAAACCACCGAAGAATCGGGCGGAGTTTTCCAGAAACTCTCCGGCAAGGGGTAGGGCTCGACGTACTCCTTCTGGGCGGCCGGCCTACATCTCCGGCGAGGCAGAGGCTCGCAGCCTCGGAGGAGCAGCTTCTGAGCAAGGAGTTCGTCGTCGGGGCACGAGCCGTTGACTTTGTAGGTCATGTAACGGCTCAAATCTTCGGCGAAGAGCGTGCAAGGGCTGCCAATGGGTGGAAAGATCTTGTCGGAGTTGAAGTTGCGACTGAACCCTAAGGGGAGTTTCTTGGGAGAAGTTGCGGCGAAGAACTCCGGCGGGAGGTCGGTGGGAATATCTCTGGTTCCGTCGTCCTCGCCGGTGGAGGCGGCGACGGAGGAAAATTTGTCGGCGGAGTACGGCGGTTTGAGGTAGCAAGTGGGGTTGAAGGTGGTGGAGATGAAGAGAGTGAGGAGGTTCGAAGAGAGTATAGCTAAGAGCATCTCCAACGGGTACTTTATTTTTGTGTAAAACATAAAAATAGAGTACTATTCTACTCCAATGGGACTTTATATTTAACACAAATATTGTGTTCATCAGCAGAGAAACTCTATATCTAGAGTACGCACAATTTTTAACACAAACTAGAGTTTTAATTCTATTTATTATATATATTTAATAATACATATTTTATTATATTTAAAATATTTGATACACTATTATAATAATAAAATTAAAAATAATATAATTTATTTAATATAATAAAATTAAAATTAAATAATATACTAATTTTATCATTTATTTAATTTTTAAATATTAATAATTAAAATATATTGACTTTTTAATTTTATATAATAAAGTTTAATAAGTCAATTTGATAGTAATATATAGAAATTTGATTTTTAGTGTAAAATAGAGTTAATGGATTGGAGTGAAAACTAGTGTAGAAAATAAAGTTTATGGGTTGGAGTAAAAGCACTATAGCAACTGTATTATTGTGTAATATTACCTGTATTTTTATGCGTTGGGTTGGAGATGCTCTAAGAGAAGAATAGGTTTTTTCTGCAGGAGAATATTAAGGGCTTCGTATGGTTACTGTCCATTGCTAATTGCGCTCGATTTCTTCTAACATTGAAGGTCGTCGGCGATGAAGTTCGATCTCTACTTGTAATAATCAAATGTCTTAGGTTGATTTAAAATGTCATTTGTTTAACTAAGGCGGTTCAGTTCCGACGAGTGTGTCAGAAAGTCAGGTTGGGAACTAAAAGAAAGTATAAGTCAACGGTTACCAACCGTCCATAAGCAGATGAATAAAGGGTTAATTTGGGTTCCGTCCCTAATAGGCAAGTTTCAACATGTTTCAGGCCCTATAAGAGTTTAACTTAGGCTCAAGGAACTAACTACCAAAAATATAAGTCTGAAGGACCCATATGACCAGAAATGACAATTCTATCCTTCATAGTTGCCAAAAATTATAGCCATTTGCCATCGTCTCTTCCGTTCGATTTTGAGTTGCTTTTGGACTCTAAAACCAACTGAAATATCGTAGTTAAGGTGCAAATAAGATGGGATCGACTTCAATTCCTCATGGGTAGTTATAATAAACGAATAATTTAAAGTGTAAGACGAAATAATTATGAAATTCCACTTCGAAAAAATGAGATTATAAATGGACCAAATATCGATTTTAATGGCCGATTAAGACGAAAATGAGTGAATTTGATAATGGGTCTCAATAATGAACGAGAATTAGTGAGTTTAAGAAAGTAGTGAAGAATTTTGATGCGACGTATGTATATTGAAGATTTTGTGAACAAGATAACTGGGTAACAGTTCGTGCAACTTAAGTAACATATATCACCAAAATAGTAACCGATTTAACAAATACTCTAACATATCATTGAACAAAAGTAACAATTGTCCAATAACAATTCTTTGTTACGAAAATCACCAACGACTCTAATAATGAACGAGAATTATTGAGTTTAATGCCGACTAAGACGAAATTGAGTGAATTTGATAATGGGTCTTAATAATGAACGAGAATTATCAAGTTTAAGAAAGAAGTAGTGAAGAATTTTGAATCAAAATTTTTGATGCGACGTATATTGAAGATTTTGTGGAGACGATATCTGGGAAACAAGTCATGCAATTTAAGTAACGGATATAGCAAATACAGTAACAGATGTGACAAAGGCAGTAACAGATATAACAATTATAGTAACTTATCATTGAAGAAAAGTAACAATTGTTCAATAACAATTCTTTGTCTACCCTAATCTCATGTTACTAAACAGTACCTGACTAACAAAATATTAAAAAGTTACAACAATTCTATATTTCGCTAATACCAAATCATTGAAAGTTAGTAACTAAACAGTTAATTCAGATAACAAAATTTTCAATAAAAATAACAGATCTGAAAAATGATTATTTTAACACTACCGACGACACCCTGCACCTACTTTCCTAAACTTCGAAGTGTATCAACTTCAAAATGAGCATGAACAGAGGACTTGGGCTATTGGTTAGTTAAACACTTTTTCTATCGAGATTCATGTTTCTTCCATGAATACTTAGTGCTTCCATGAATATTAGTTGTTTATTACAATCTAGATGGTCGACCTAACATAAATGATTCAACAAAATTAATGACATTTTCGATTAATCTTAAACGTAAACTCTATGTTGTTTACTGATTTCATGCAGTAACAATTTAAGAATGATCAGTAACAATTGAAGTGGAGAAGATAACAGAAATTGATATGTTGGTAACAAGGAAACGCAGCACGAGTAACAGAATACACACTCATAATAACAATTTAATATGTAATTAGTTTACTTTATAATTTTCAAATTTTATACTTCAAACACGCTACATTCACTAAAATATATCAATTTACGAAGTTTTAGATAAAAATATATTAGTTTAGGTTGTGATTTTCGTGGAGATTATGTTGGAATTGAAGAAGGTGAAATATATAGTATGGAAAATAAGTAACACTCTTACTGAAAGGATGATCATGCTTCTATCAAATTGATTCTTTTTTTTTTTTGCTTTGATTCTACCAAATTGATCATGCTTCTACCAAATTGATTCTACTTACACAAAACGTTGCGGAAATGAACTGTTAGATGTTTATTACAATCCAGATGGTCGACCTAACATAAATGACTCGACAAAATTAATGACATATTCAATTATCTTAAATCACAAACCCTTTGTTGTTTTCTGATTTCATGCAGTAACAGTTTAAGAATGATCAGCAACAACTGAAGGGGAGAAGATAACAGAAATTGATATGTTGGTAACAAGTAAACATAACAAGGGTAACCGAATACATAATCACAATAATAATTTAATATGTAATTAGTTTATTCAAATTTAATACTTCAAACACGCTACATTCACTAAAATAAATTAAGTTACGAAGTTTTAGATAAAAATATGTAAGTTTAGGTTATGATTTTAATCACAAACCCTAATTCACAAACCATAATAATTTTGGTAACATATAAACATATAACTAGTAACAGTTTTACACATATCGGGTAACAGATAATCTACGCTTGATTTTATTTAGACTCCCGCCCAAAATTCATCTCATTTTGGTTTTCCCGCCCGAAATTTCACCGATAATTTAGTAACAAATTTAGTCAACATAGTAACAGAAACGCATATACTAGTAACAGATCCTGAGAATTTTACAAATAAGCCAATACACCCAACTTTATAGGGTCGATCGTATTTTCGCGAATTAAATGATGAACATCGGACGAACGACCAAACGAGGTGCTGCACCGAGCTGCTCATACTATGGGTACTTCGAATCTGTACTTATTAGACGTAATCGTTGCCAAAAACGGATTTGATTTCATCTTATTTTCGCAAATTAGAACCCTACATATGGTACAATTATTTACAGTTTAATAACAGTTTTGATACTCCAAGTAACAGATTGCATAATCCGAGTAACAGTATTGACACAGTAAAAATGTACCCAAATTATTGGGGTCGATCGTATTTTCGCAAAATTAATAGGTCGGACAAACGAGCATACAATGTGCCGCACCGAGCTGCCCATACTATGGGCACTTCGAATTTATCCATATTAGTTGTAATCGTTGCCAAAACGGCTTTGATTTCATCTTATTTTCGCAAATTAAAACCCTAAATAGAAAGATGAAAATTCATTACAAATCTTGCATCTTGCTTCGTGAATAACACTATACATCCTATCTTGCACGTTGAAATTGGTTGGTTAATGGGCATTCGAAATTTCGGAGCTCGATTCACTGTAAAAACGAGATTCATAAAATAAATATTCTCTGTCGATAACAAATTTCTGCATCATAGTAACAGATTAAGGATGGAGAATAACAGTTCACCAGGCGTTTATAACAATATAATCTAAAAGCATAACAGAAAGTCGGCAGAAAATAACTCTTAGTTCGGTATGTTAGGAATGGTATTTCCGTCAATACATAATTTTAATCCTTATCTCTGCCATTTTCGAAAAAACTGGTCCTTTAAACTAATATGGACTTTAACAGGGACTGAACGGTTTACATACTTACTGACTGGGGACCGAATAGAAATTGGCCCATAATAAACGATTTTCTAATATTAATTCACCGTCGAGCGAGCTTGCATTCTTTAATTTACTTTTTCTTTTCTTACAAGTTGACTTAGTCTCTGTTCTACCTCATATATAGCAATCTCCTTTCATGTCATTTATTTTAAAAATAATTTGAGAGACATCATCAAGCTAAAGTTTGAAGTAAATATAAAAAATAGTGTTTTAAGCTGATTTGATTTTTTAGCCGAATTAGAGCGATTCTAGCGACATTAATCACATGCACTTCCGTACGATCGGATCTAACAACGATCCTCTGAGCAGATTTACTACACATCTCCAATATATTGTAAAGAAATAATAATATCTTAATTTATTTGCAGTTATAATCGTCTCTCTTCATCTTTCATCGTTGGGCTGGGCCTTCATTAGCCGGGCCTAGAATGAAGCCCACTTGAATAGGAGACTTCGATATAAATCGGTAACTATATAACAAAAATATAAGAGATGAGCTGAATGAATATATTTTTTCCAAACATGCCCATACAATGAGTGATGTAAATGAGACGTGACAGAACAGACCACACTTTTAAATGCTATTTTAGTTATATATATACGAGCAGTTTGAATTTAGGGTCCACTGCGAAGGGAATAAGAATAGAATTTGAAAAACTTCGCCCGGGTACGGTTTTTAACTCCATTGACAAGCGAAAATCTTAATTCGGTGTGTATAATAATGATGATAGAAATTATGGATGATTTGAACATATTTTAATGGGACATACGCAGACCGGTTGCAAATAATGTATCATAATTTAATACGTTGTCTTACAAGCTCCATATTAATATATTGAATTAATAATCAGACTAGCATGAAGCATGATAAAAAAAATTACGAACACGCCAAGGAACATTTAAAAAAGGAAAAGACAGAGCATGTCAAATAAATAATAATGCAAGGGTGTGATGATAAGAGCGCGCTTTAAATGCGGAGTAGACAATACGGTCAGCGACTTTACATATGCATATAATATATACGTTATATTGTCGCCATCACACACATTGACATAGGAGAGAGTGCGTGTTTCTGTGTGTTGAAATTTTATATACACACACATATAATATATATCCTGCAAGAAAATAAATACGATTGCAGCTAAAGAAGCCACAGTTCAATTCCCCTCTGATCTGATAGCTCAACGTAACACTTCTCTTTCTCTCCATCAATAAATCCATGCAATGCTTAAGAAAACGACCCTTGTTTTCCTTTTAATTTGCTTCTTTTTATTTCGCAGGAAATATATTTCTCTTTTTCTTTGTTCCGAGAAGAAAAGGAAGAAGGTCCACGTTTTGTCATCAGTTCCCATCTGATCTCTTTTATTACTATCTTAGCTTAGGTAGTAGTAGTAATAGTAATAGAGTACATATACCCCTCTCTCTCTCTCTCTCTCTCTCTCTCTCTCTCTCTCTCTCTCTCTCTCTCTCTCTCTCTCTCTCTGTGATTATATGCAATCATAAAGCAATCGATTGCAAAATGATTTTACGATATCTCTCTTTCTTCTCTCATAAAACAACATCCGTCTTTTCTGCTGTGCCAGAAAAGTCGTCCTGCGCTCTTCTGTCCCTTTAGCTGCATTTATTACTCTTTTTATTACTCTGCTGTGCCAACAAAATGATTTTACGATATCTCGAGAAAACGCTAACCCTATGTAATAACAAATAGTATATATATAATTTGAGAAAAAAATATGCTTTTTATTTTAATTTTCCTGTTACTTGGGGTGGTGGGATGAAGCATTTAATTGAATATTATTATGATGGATGCGTGATGATGGATGGAGATGGATGAAGGTTCGTAATATCGTTTTCATTATCATGTGGTACTAATGTTACATTATTATTCGTCGTGGGCTATGAGAATATTATGCCATGATGGATCATTTAATTCCAAAAAATAAAGACTTTATAAAATTAAATTCCTCTGTAATAAAAATTATATGGCCCCTTGCAGCATTAAGTAGACCAATGAATTTTCTCCATCATTTATCCTCTTTGCTTCTTGATAATGTCGAAATAATAATTTATTCAACATCATACATTATTAAAATTAAATATATAGAAGAAAAAAAATTAATTGCATCAACAATCTATGACCTGTAGCTTTATTACCATATGCTGGAAAGTACCAGTGCAGTAAGTAATATACATAAATCTCAGCGATGTTGGAACTAAAAACTGAAATGCATTCATATTTTCATTTACTGCACATCTGTAACATTCTGATGCATATTCCTTTATATATAACTGCGCAAAATTTTAAATTTGGGCATTAATAATAAAGTATAAGTTTATTTACTTTCAAGCTTTATATTCTATGTAAATCCATAACGTGTGGACTTGGTTAGTTGATTGATATATAATATATATTCTGAATATATGTTAACTTATGATACAGAAGAGTTGAGAAAAAGATCACTTTACAGAAAAGTTATCAGCTTTTGATAATTGCTTTGCTCGTCCCCTTTAATTAAAATGAAAGCATATAGTAAAGATCTGTATGTTATAATTATAAGGCTGATGGCAATATTCATTACAATATGATGCACCCAAAAAAATTAATATGAATTTGCAGATAATCTTTTTAATATATTCTTCGCATATAATATATTATATGCATGGTTTTTTTTTCCCTTGTTGATACAGAAATTGGGGCACAAGTAGGGTCAAACAAATAAAGGCAGTATATTATAGAACTGGATTGAGGGGAACAGCTAGGGAAGACAATTAAATATCAGAATGGGTCCCACTGAGAATGTTGCATATATTTGTATAAATTTATATAAATATACAATGATAATTATTTTGATAGAAGAGGGGAGGGTAAAACCAGTTGCAGAATCGGAGGAGGTTTTCACTGTCCAATAGATTCTATCTACAACTTACATAGTAATTAAATTTGTAAATATATCTATATATCAATACATTTTAAATTATGTCTTTGAATAAGTATACGCATTGATGGTATAGTCAAAATTATTTCAATTGCATCGCCGTATAATTACCAAAATTTGGTGGGAATTTAATAGTAAGTGAAGAGTCAAATAATAATAATGTTAACACATATTGTTGTAACATTCCCTTCTCTTTTGGAGAGTACGTCGAAATGTTAGTAAACTCACACATTATATCGTCGACGCCACCGACATTTTCAATGAAGGCTCACCATCGAGTATCATTACAAGAATTTGGACACCAAATGGCATGTCAAGCACGGAATTATACTATTGATGGGCCCCAATTCAGATATATTATATTATTAATAAAACTATAGGCCGACCAACTTAACTGGAATAGAATAAGACTCGACATTATTACATTTTGGAATGCATGATAGTACTGATTTAAAACCACATGTTCTTTTTCTTTTCTTATTATTTATTACTCCTAAGGTTTGCATTTTCTCAAATAGGAAAATGTAGATATAAACTTAAGGACACCACAAGTGATTAATTTTCGGCAATGTCCTCAGCCAATGGTATTTATTTATTTGATCTTTTGCGATAGAAAGATAGTCAATTTGAAAACTCACCACGTTTCATAAATATGTTTCATGAGAAAGAGGAATTAAAATTTCTATATATTTATATTCTATTCGAAAAGTTAATATTCCACTTGAAAATTAAGTCCCTCTTTTCCTCTTTTCCCCCCCCCTTTTTTCACAATACTTTTCGGTTAAGTATAGGACAACTGTGGCTTTTTCCTTCAAAAAGAGATGCATGATTGAGTTAATTTTCTATTTTTTTTTTCATTTTAATTTTTCACATATGACTACATTACGCTTTTTCCTTGTAAAAATGTACCCACATTAGCGTTTCTTTAATTAATTTTAGCGATTTTTAAATAAAGGTGACTGAGAAACAAGGCAGTTCATCCACTACTGACATAGACATCAAGATTTTATCAACGAATACCCAACAATTTCGAATTTGAATTTTAGTAGCATTGTTGTTCTTATATGTGTATGTATATGTTGAGTCGAAAATTTCAAAATAAAGAAATTATGTTTTGTATTATGTTTTTCCTTTAAATCGCCTGGACCCAAGATGTAATAAATATCACAGGGAGACCCAACTAAAATCCGCTTTAATTTTATACGATTAATAGCTTGTATTTGCATAGCCTTGAAAAGGCATATATTTAATTCCTTCAACTAAGATAATTGTTTTTTTGCATGCATTAATTGCACCAAACCTAACAACGCCCTCAAGGAATTGTGCTATTTTATTGCAACATCGTAAAGAAGTAATTTTTTACTCGAAAGAGGAGTTACTTCCCAATGCGAACACTCTTAGATTTTTCATGTATTTAAGTACATCTCTCTGTCTCGACCTCCCTACCTTTTATTCAGCATAGGGTTTCTAAATAATTAATTAATAGTCAACGATTGTTTTCAGACATAATAACCCCTAAGATGACATACAATGTTGAATGATTAGAAAGGAATATTTAGTAATCTGAACAAGAATCGGAAGGTAACGTTTATGTAACGTAAGTGTTTTGGTTCTCAACAATTACGTTCCCTAACAAACAAAAGATGATCTCTCTCTCTCTCTCTCTCTCTCTCTCTCTCTCTCTCGCTCTCTCTCTCTCTCTCTCTCTCTCCCTATATCTCTCTCTTAGGTCAATGAATTTTCTTCGTCTATTCGATCTAATTATTACGCGGTGGTCTCTCTCTGTACGTAGAGTATGTATCTGATATGAACACATGTACCTTAAATTGCCCAAGAACGTGTCTTTACAAGACTCTTGACACAATGCTGAATTTTAATCACAAAAGAAGATAACGGCATGCGTGTGAGTTTGTGAACGTGGGTTAAATTTATTAGTAACTGTATTTTTATTTATAATAGTTCTTTTGTTTCGTGCGCTAAGAAACAAAATAAAACGAGGATAACGGGGGAAAAAGGAACCATACATACACACACAAGAAGATTCGGATTACTTTGTTTTCGATTCTAATGCATTTTTAACCCGAGAGAGAGAGAGAGAGAGAGAGAGAGAGAGAGAGAGAGAGAGAGAGAGAGAGAGAGAAAACTTTTGCTACGGATTGCGTGTGTTTGACATTAACTAGTGAGTTGTGAGAATAGAGTGGCGCTCTCTCGTTATTGTGTCGTTTTCCAAGATATATACTTCCCAAGGAAGAGTTCTTACAAACAACAAATCAACGCACTATTGTTACAGCCTTTTTTATTCATTGATAGAATTTGCTAGTTCTGCTTTATTTCTCTATCTATCTTCTTCTTCTTCACCACCATCGACTTTAAACAAAAGTTCTTCAGTTCTCTTTCATTATGCTGTTTTTATAACTCAATAATCATCATCTTTATTTAGCTTTTCAAACTACACGTACTAGAACTACATAAGTCTCTCTCCTTCTCTTTTTATATGCTTTATTTACAACGTGATCGACCTCTTTAGGAATTTGAACCAAAATCTCCGAGAATATATTAGGTTGTGATATTCGAACAAGTTTTCCTGGCTTGTTGCTGTGCTGTGGTGGAGTTTTTGTTCTATTTGTTCACAAATCAGAGCAGAATTTCGATAGCTACAGCAAAAAGATCAAAGCTTTTCATTACAAGAAGATATAATCATGTCATTCCAAGGTATGTTTGCAGAGCGGACTTCCTCGAAACAAGCCATCATCCCTGATCTCTCTCTCCACATAAGCCCTCCCAACTGCACTAATTATAACACTGCAAGAACAAACTTTGAAGACGGTGGAAGCAACGACGGCGCGTGGGGTTTTGATCTTTCCATTAGATTCAATAACAATCGCAGCCAAGAAAACTCCGATAAGTGCTTAACCGAACTCTCCTTAGCTCATCCCTCACTAAACAGCCAAGAAGATGACAAGCAAGTCCACTTCAACTCTGAGAGGCCTAACCATTCTCGTCATGAACACCCACAACGAAACCCTTATCACCATCACTTAATTAACCAGTCGAACCCTTACGGTGAAGCTTGCTTAGGCATTTCATCGGATGGCTCGAGGCCCATCAAAGGAATCCCAGTGTATCCCAACCGTCCGTTCCCATTTGCTCAGAATATGGACCGTGGCAAAGATCCTAAGATGACGATGAGGTTCCATCAACAACAACATCAGATGCCTAGTAGTAACAACTCTCCCACGTGGCTGTCCAGTTCATCTCCAGCAATAGCTTCATCATCATCACCGTCTTCTTCTTGTCTGAATCTCGGGCCCAACGTCTCTTATCCAGGCTGCTATAGGGTTCCTTCGGTTGTTGGCAGTGGTGGTGGTGGTGGAAATGCTAGGTTTAATGGCGCCTATCAAATGCATAACCAGCAGGGACATAATAGTAATTATCTCTACCACCATCATCAGGCGCAGCAGCAGTATGGGGTAGGGCACATTTACCCTAATCTTCACGAAGGTTCTTCTAACCATCAAGTTGGGGTTATGAGGTCGAGATTCTTGTCCAAAATGCCAGCTAAACGTAGTATGAGGGCTCCTAGAATGAGATGGACAAGTACGCTTCATGCTAGATTTGTTCACGCAGTTGAACTCCTCGGTGGTCATGAAAGTAAGAAAGACTTATTCAACAGTTTTCATTATTTCCTTTTTTCCCCGTGGTATGGTATTACTTCATCTTTGTCTTTTAGATTTCGAGCTAATACGACTTCTTCATGGAATTGGGTTTTCTTGGACTTATTTAATTATTTTGTAGGAGCTACGCCAAAGTCAGTATTGGAGCTCATGGATGTCAAAGATCTCACGCTTGCCCATGTCAAAAGCCACTTACAGGTAATGACCGAAGGTTAATCAACAGTAGAAAGACAAATATGTAGATCACATTTGTTCTCTCTGCCATTGATTTTATCTTACACTGCGTGTGTGTGTGTGTGTGTGTTTTCCGGTTATGTCGCTTAGCGTAAGACTAGTCCGCCCTTTAATTTCTGCGGCACAGTCGCCGATGAGTGCAGAAACTGAATGAACGAATGTAATTAAAGAATGGGAAGCCATAGTCTTAACTGGTGCTGACAATACTACTCAGAGAGAGAGAGAGAGATTTATTTTAGTTTTTTTTATAAAATAAAGGATAGGAAAAAGACAAAGGCAAAGTCATCATTCTGTAATAATATAGCTTCGTGATTAGTTAATGATTAATCTGAGGGTACAGAAGTCACACTGTACTTCCTTTAAGTAGCTAAGAGTAGACTTCTATACAGAGATGAGTCTTGTATGCGTGTGTGCTGTAATAACACGTGATATAGTGATATACAAAGGAATTATAATAATTCAATAGCTAGCATTACATAGAATCTAATTGGTTTTTCTCGTAATCACTAATTCTTAACTGCGTGTAATGTCTTTTCGCTGTGCAGATGTACAGAACTGTGAAGACCACAGACAAGCCTGCTTCTTCCTCGCGTAATAATCACTAAAATATGTATTTCAGAATATTACACAGAGAACCTACTATTGATTGATTTTATTTTTCATTCTTGAAGAAATGGTGTCATTTTGTTCATACCCTAAACTAACCTGTCGCTCATAGACACACACTATCACGGCCTTAATTAATCATTTGAGTTAGTTATTTATTTTGTTTGATCAATTGAAGGGCACTCTGATGGATCTGGGGAAGACGATGATCTCTCCACTATAGGCTGCAGTGGAAATGATCAAACTAGTTTGAGATTATTTATGGATCAAAGAGGGCCTAATAATTCTGAAGGTTGTTCATTGCATCAAGAAGAATCTGATCATCACTATCCTTCAACTGCAAGTACTACACTACTGTGGAGCAACTCTTCAAGATCATAGACTCGGAATGATTTACTCAGTAAACACCTTCAACCATTATATAGGTGCTCTTTATTTACCATTTTCTCCATGTTCTCTAGAAAAGATTTGCTCATTTATTAGATATTAGTTAAAATCTTTTATCTTCGATTCTAGAAAACCCTTGTTCTTATTTTCCTCACGGGGAAGAAAACAGCAGGAGTCTCTTTAATTAGTGATCTCTTTTCCCAAAGTTTTTTTCTGCATATAATTAATGAAGATTTTGTCTCTCGTGTTTTGATCATAACCAGGTAATCGTTTTAATTGAGATCAATAGGACGTATATAGACCAAATTCCATGTCTCTCATCACTTATATCCAACACATTTCTCGTCCGTTGACATGTATTAACACATTAATATATATTGAATACACATGGCAGATTCATTGCAACTTCATGTCAGTAGCCCAAGATTGTAACTTTTCTTACAAAATGTTCTACTTTATCTTTTCAGTAGTCGAGAGGATTGTTTGCGGTTGAATACTCATGAGACGACACGCTCATTGGATCAATTTCAACTCCATTTACAGTAGAATCTGAATTGGCCATCTAATGAATGAGGTAATAATGAAACATTCTGTGTGATGTACAGCAAACATTGCTCGTATAATTTGTGGGCGACACATTTACATACACACACACACACACACTTAAACATATATGGTATAAAGTGACATTTCATAAATTATGTATGTACCCTATTAACTTCCTCCCATCTATCTACTCGTTGAATAAATGCCCCCTATTAAGTTTGCTTATTGTGGCAGGAAAACTAGGTTTTTTTTTCTTCCGCCGATAGAAGACAGTGTTACACACAAAAAATAAAACGTCGGCCTTAGTGACGAGTTTAGCTGAGGAACTAAGGCGCTAAGTAGCAGTCACGTTTCTTTTCTATATAGTATGCTGCTACTTCTATGTTGGGAATTATCCAGAAATTGTGTGTTGCGTGTATTAGGGTTCTTCTATTCCTCTTTCTCCATTTCTCTCTGTAACGATCGAGTCATTTGATCGAGTCATTGAATCGATATATCAGAACTGTTTCCCGTTCTAAGTTCTCATATTCGATTTGTATTTGCCTTTTCCCATTTGAGCTTGCATCAGTTGGTATCAGAGCGACGATTCTGAGCTCGAAGATGGCAGAAGGAATTGATGGTGTTGATCTATGCAAGGAAGTGCGATTGCTCCGTGGCGAGATGGAGGAGAATAGAGCATCCATCATCGAACAACTGAACACCTTACAGCAGATGATTGCGGCGATGGTGAGCAAACCACCCGGCGTGGTTGTGTCAGTGGACAGGAAGATGGATGAGCCTGCTGATTTAAAGGAAACTGATGAAGAAGAAGAGATGAAAGATCCGAAGGATGATGACGGGAGAGTGGTTGAGTATGTTGCTGGTTCAAAGGAAACTGATGAAGAAGAAGAGATGAAGTATCCGAAGGCTATTATGGAAGCAAGGCTGGTAAAGAGACCTCAGGGAACTGTTTGTATCGAGTTTGGTGACAAAACCAAAGCTTCAGATTCCTTAGGTGCTCACACGGCACGCAGATCATTTCCATACCCTCTCGGTCAGCCTCTATTTTACTTTACCAGGGCAAACATGAAGGTTCGTGATGTTCAAATTATTATTGACCATCATGTTGCTATGGTGGGAGTTGTATTCTGTGGGCAACAATCATCTGGTTGGCCTAATGTGATCTCAGTAGTGTTCGTTGACAAAATTATGTTGTCCGGTCGAGGAAACGGATGTATTGAGCAGCTGAGTGTTGTAGAATACCACAGTGTTCCATTTGATCGAGGACGTCGAGGAGTTGTCAAAAGGATGAAGGTGTGCTCAACCTTCGACTGGGGACTTGAAGGAACATACCAAGTTTTCGACCGAGGACGTTCTGTTGTCGAATGCCTGCTGCAATACATTGCATTAGCTCGGATACACATGCCCTTCGATCGAGGAAGGTGGGATCGAGCTGCGACGCAGCGGAACAACCACTTGGAACCTCTAGGGATCACATTTGAGGTTCTCCGATTAAATCAGCGGTTTGTGAAGCAAGTTAGGCCATTACAGGGGTCCTTGGATGTGGGCGGCTATTATAGGCGATTCATCAGAGGGTATGGAACTCTTCGCTGTGGTCACCTACATGAATGCGAGGGCAGCTGCCTTGAGCAAACCATTGAGTTCGAGGGCAATTGCTTTGTCGACGAACAAGCAACTCTTTGCTGTGGTCACAACCATCCGAAGGTGGGGAACTTATTTGGTGGGAAGAGTGTTTTATATTGGAACAGCAGTTTTCAGCTTTTATCAACTCTTGAGGTCAAGAGTTGTTTTAAGAAGGGAGGAGTGTTACACACAAAAAATAAAACGTCGGCCTTAGTGACGAGTTTAGCTGAGGAACTAAGGCGCTAAGTAGCAGTCACGTTTCTTTTCTATATAGTATGCTGTTACTTCTATGTTGGGAATTATCCAGAAATTGTGTGTTGCGTGTATTAGGGTTCTTCTATTCCTCTTTCTCCATTTCTCTCTGTAACGATCGAGTCATTCGATCGAGTCATTGAATCGATATATCAGAACTGTTTCCCGTTCTAAGTTCTCATATTCGATTTGTATTTGCCTTTTCCCATTTGAGCTTGCATCAGACAGAAGACGACGATCTTTAGTGAATAATCTACATGTGAAAGAGGTTTATCATATCTATTATCGAAACCGAGACGTCTCAATCGAGCTAGCTGCTTGTCCGCAATATATTTTTGTTCGTTACTGTTCAGTTCACTCAATATTCAACGTTCATTAACTTTCTTTTTTTTGTGGGAAATTATCTTCTTAGAGTGTTTGAGAGAGGGAGGAAGTAATGTTAGATATATCTCTAGACATTGGATTGCCTTCCAGCTAATTAACGTTGTGAGAGTTTCTTTCAACTGCATATTATGTAATGCCCTTTGTCTTGAGTGATATGATCATCGTTGACGGCTTATTGTTGGAGTAAACTAAATTAATTTCAGTCAAAGTATCTCCTAGTATTCTTAAGTGTCTTTTAGTTTATCTGAATGTTGGTCAAAGAGTCACTTAGTTGTCAACAATTATTAGTTGTTAAGTATCGATGCTATTTTGTTAACTATAAGAAGGGTTCTGTAACTCTTCCATTGTAGTAAGAAATAAAAGCAGAATATTCTATCGCCTCTTGCTCTTTCAATCTGGTATCAGAGCTACTACGTTCTCAAAATGGCGGGCCAACTCATATCTCTCGTCCCAAAGTTCAACGGGGAAAAATTTGATTACTGGAGTAATCTCATGAAACTATGTCTTGAATCTCAAGACTTATGGAGTGTGGTCGAGGATGGAGTCGACGAACCGGAAGATAAAACCGAAATCACCGAAGCCGAAAAAAGTGAGAAACGAAGAGATCGAAAAGCACTTTTCCAAATCTGTCAAGTGCTCGAAATTCCGGTCTACGAGAGAATCGCCAAGGCAGAAACTGCTAAAGAAGCATGGGATATATTACAAACCACCTATTCCGGCCAAGAACACGTGAAGAAGGTCCGGTTGCAATCACTACGGAAGGAATTCGAGAAGTTAGAAATGAGAGAAAACGAAAAAGTCTCAGAATACTTCACGAGAGTCACCTCCATCGTAAATCAGATGTCATCAAATGGAGAGGTAGTGGATGCCGAAAAGACCGTTGAAAAGGTTCTACGGAGCTTGCCGGAAAAGTTCGACCACATCGTCGTAGCCATCGAAGAGTCCCAAGACACTTCGAAAATGTCCGTGGAAAGTCTACAAGGGCGACTAGAAGCTCATGAAATTAGACTCCTTCAAAGGAATCCCCAAAGTACATCGCTGGATCAAGCTTTGAAGTCCCAACACACGGGACGCCGTGAATCTTCTCAAGGACGAGGCAAATGGCGTGGAAAAGGTGGAAAACAATCCCAGTCACAAGAGAAATACGACTCAAAAGGTGACGAAAAACCATCTTCCAACAACCAAAAGGGAAAAGGACGCTACAAGGGTAAAAAGCCATATTTTGAATGCAATTTCTGTCATAAACCGGGACACAAAGAAGCTGGCTGTTGGGAAAAATATCCGGAGAAGAAGCGTGAGGCAGGTTACGTTCATAAAGACCAGCCCGGTAATTCCGAAACTCTTCTAATAGCTTCTGACGGGAACGTAGAGAATATCTGGTATTTGGACAGCGGTGCGAGCAAGCACATGACTGGTAATAAAAATTTATTTTCGACGCTAGAAGATGCTAACCATGGACAGGTGACTATTGGAGACGCTAAAACACTCGAAATCCAAGGTGTCGGAGAAATCACGTTCAAGACGAAGACTGGAAGAATGGAGAAAATGTCAAACGTCTTTTACGTTCCGGGATTATCGAGTAACCTATTGAGCGTTGGTCACTTGATGAAGAAAGGGTTCGATTTTCGCTTCGCCGAAGATTCATGCATCATGAAAAAGAATGGTCTTCTCGTCGCTAAAATCGGTTTGGCTTCCAATAATCTGTTTCCCGTCAAACTTGACATTATTGGTAACTCTTGTTATATGGCGTCTAACAAGGAGGCTTCGAAGTTGTGGCACGACAGATTCGGGCATCTAAACTTTCGAAGTTTGAAGGAATTGTCCAGCAAAAGTATCGTTCAAGGGCTGCCCAAAATAGATGCTATTGATGATATATGCGAGGAGTGCCAGTTGGGAAAACAACATCGTGAGTCATTCCCATCAAAATCAAGCTGGGCATCGAAGGCGCCGTTGGAACTTGTTCATACCGACTTATGTGGTCCGATGAGGGTTGATTCACTAGGCAGCAGCAGGTATTTCTTGTTATTTGTCGATGATTATACAAGAAAAATTTGGGTCGATTGCGTGAAGGAAAAATCAGAAGCACTCTCATGTTTCAAAGATTTTAAACTTAAAGTCGAAAAAGCATCAGATCGTCAAATAAAGAATGTGAGAAGCGACCGTGGAGGGGAGTACATGTCTTCGCTATTCGACGAGTTCTGTCGAGGTAATGGCATTAGGCATGAATTGACGGCACGCTATACACCGCAACAAAACGGCGTCGCGGAGCGCAAAAACCGAACGATCATGAACATTGTGCGGTGCATGTTGAAGAAGAAAAATTTGCCGGCTGTTTTTTGGGCAGAAGCAGTCTCGTGCGCCGTATATTTGATCAATCGCTCACCCACGAAAAGCTTGAAAGATGCTACTCCGAACGAGGTATGGTATGGGCAGAAACCCAACGTAAGTCACCTCAAAACTTTCGGTTGCCTTGCTTATTCTCACATACCAGATGCGTTGAGATCGAAGTTGGATGATAAAGCTGAAAAATGCATCTTCATCGGCTACAGTTTGACGACGAAAGCTTACAAGCTTTATAACCCAAAAACAAAGAAAATTGTGATTAGCAGGGATGTTCGCTTTGATGAAGAAGCTTCATATAGCTTTGACGAAAATTCAAGTTTCGTCGACCTTGACACTCTTGATGAAGGTGATGATTCTCGGCCACCGGAGAACGAGAATCGCGAAGAAACTGCTCCTCCTGAAAGTCCAGAAACTACACCCGGAAGAAGAACGAGAAGTTTAACAGATTTCTACCCCAAAGAGACAAGCAAAGTAGCACCTGGAAGAAGAACGAGAAATCTGAGAGATTTCTACGACGAAACAAGCGAAACCGCTGAAGAAGGAAATCTGTTTTTTGCTTTCTTTGCAGGTAAAGACCCGATATCTTTCGACGATGCAGCGAAAGAACAGAAATGGTGCGCCGCCATGGAAGAGGAGATCAAGTCGATCGAGAAAAATGGTACATGGGAGCTCACTTCTCTACCACCCAACAAAAGCCCCATAGGCGTGAAATGGGTGTTCAAGACGAAAACCAATCCAGACGGTTCCATCAACAAGCACAAAGCTCGTTTGGTTGCGAAAGGGTATAAGCAGAAGGAAGAAGAAGATTTTAACGAGGTACTCGCTCCTGTTTCTAGACTTGATACGGTTCGGCTAATAATTTCTCTCGCAGCTCAAAGGCGTTGGAAAATATTCCAAATGGATGTTAAATCAGCCTTTTTAAATGGCTATCTCGAACAAGAAGTATATATCGAGCAGCCACCCAGTTTCGTAAAAAAGGGCGAACAACAAAAAGTCTACAAACTCAAAAAGGCGTTGTATGGGCTAAAACAATCACCTCGTGCGTGGTACGGAAGAATAAACGAGTATTTTTCGAAGTACGGCTTTGAAAGGTGTCCATACGAGCACACTCTTTATGTCAAAAGAAGTTCGAAAGGAGGCTTCATGCTATTCTTGGGAATCAACGTCACACAATCAAGTGAAGGGATTTTCATTTCTCAAGAAAAATATGTGGTGGAAATTCTGAAAAAGTTTCGCATGGATGATGCAAATTCAGTTTCTACTCCGTGCCTCACCGGATCAAAACTGAGCAAAGAGGGCGAAGGAAAGCTTGTGAACTCTACTATGTTTCGGAGCCTCGTTGGGAATCTGATGTATCTCACAGCCACGAGACCCGATATCATGTTCGCTGTAAGTATGGTAAGCCGATTCTTGGAGAAACCATACTCAAATCATTGGGAAGCCGCAAAAAGAATTCTGCGTTACGTGAAGGGTACGATGGATTACGGTATTTTTTATAAAGCTGATGTTGATGTTAAACTTGTGGGCTATACTGATAGCGATCTTGGAGGATGTATTGATGATTCTCGAAGCACTTCCGGTTATGCGTTTAATCTCGGAAGCGGAGTAATCTCTTGGTGTTCGAAAAAGCAAAAGATTGTGGCTCTTTCGACGACTGAAGCCGAGTACATCGCAGCATCGTTGACAGCTTGTCATACTCTATGGCTAAAGAGTATTCTGGAAAATCTGAACCAGAAACAAGAGGATCCTACGATAATCTTTTGTGACAATAGTTCTACAATCTCAGTCTCAAAGGATCCGGTCTTGCATGGGCGAACGAAGCATATCCGTATGAGATATCACTTCTTGCGTGAACTCGTAAGTGAAGGTAAAATTCTGCTCGAATACTGCCGGAGCAACGAGCAGATTGCTGATATCTTTACAAAACCACTTGGAGGAACAATATTCACGAAGAATGTCGCTGCCTTGGGAGTACGAAGCAAATTTAGTTTACGGGAGGCATTGTTGGAGTAAACTAAATTAATTTCAGTCAAAGTATCTCCTAGTATTCTTAAGTGTCTTTTAGTTTATCTGAATGTTGGTCAAAGAGTCACTTAGTTGTCAACAACTATTAGTTGTTAAGTATCGATGCTATTTTGTTAACTATAAGAAAGGGTTCTGTAACTCTTCCATTGTAGTAAGAAATAAAAGCAGAATATTCTATCGCCTCTTGCTCTTTCACTTATTTCCTCAACTTTTTGATGATTGAATGGAGCCTTTAATCGTTTAAATATAGAAAACAAAAAAAAGAAACGAAATTTTGTTGCACTAGGAAAAAAAAAATTTAAGGGGGTGTTTGTTTCTGGTGATCCAGCATCATGGTGATATTCGCATCACCGTAATGTGAGTATCACCGTGATATGGAACAAGGTGATATATCATCATTGTGTTTGTTTTGGGGTGATATTTCATTTCCAATATCAAGGTGATATTGTATATTATGTTTGGTTTGACATATTTCACCCTTCGTATATCATATAGGTAATTTGAATTAATATGTTAATGTTCAGATGATATTTTTACGTAACAATGATCAGTGTTTTAGTATCGAGTTTAATTTTTTTTAAGCATTAATTATAAGTCTATTATATAATTATCAATATTATTTATATTTTTTTATTATTAAATATGTTTTTAATATTTAAATAGTTAGTTATATAATTTAAAATATGAATAAAAGGGAATATAAGGACTAAATATTAAAATATCATGGGAAATAATGTCCAAATAAAAATTCCAAATATTACCTCATCATCGTTGGATCACCTAGGTGATCAAAGTGGGGTGATGACTCATCACCTACGAAAAACAAACACAGCGATGAGGAGGTGATGTGAAGATCACGGTGATGTTTTGGAGGATCACCTCAAAAGAAACACCCCTAATTAGTGAACATATTTGTTTTGGAGAGCCTAAATATGTTGGACCATTCGTTGAAGCTGCTCTTTTCCTTTTGGCCCACAAACAGAATCTTGAAGTCTCAGTTCTAAATAAGGCAAAAGGCAAAATTGAAGCTGCATTTTATGAGCGACCTACTTTCTACGTAAAATTTGTTTCTTTAATTAACCTTGAAGAAACTGCCCTGCTTTTTCGTTGACATGTTTATGCTTTGTTAGAATTAGAAACATAGTGTAATTAATACAGCCTCTGGGCTGTGATCCTTGTTTTAGTGCACAATCATTCTTAAAAAAACATTACAGTAGAACCTCTATAATTAATAACCTCTTCAAAATAATAAAATCTCCCGATCCCGACTTGGACCTTTGTAAAAAATCATCAAATTCGATAAGATAATAAAATAATAATCCTTTAAAAAATTCCTGTATAAATATTAGGTCCCATTAAAACTCTAAATTGATAATTCATCAATAGTGCAATTATAAATATTATGATAATTTGCTAACTATGAATCTATTGTTACTAGCATTTTCTTAAAATGTAAATCTAATTGCATTTCTTCCCTAACTTTTTGAATTGCAGCCAAAAGTTTCCGATGTCCATGAATATAATTGTTAATCGTATACAATGAATTGATATTATACATGAATATATTTATTAGTTACAAACAAATTAGTTTATGGATAAATATAAACAATGAAACATATATAAGTACTAATAATTTAAAAAGTTTCTCTTTTAGTTAAAAAAGAATTAATTTATCGATATAATAATATCTCTCTAAATTAATAAATTTAGCGGTCCCAATGTTATTAATTTAGAAAGATTTTAATGTACGGTTAATTTAGGGTCATGTCCCAAAACATATTTTTAATTATAATAAAACCTATGTAAGTTACATTTAGAGATAAAGACCCAATTTAACTTTCATTTAGAGATAAGGACTCATGTGATACCACAGACCCATGAAGTGGTACCACAGACCCATGAAGTGGTACCACAGAGACAGACCAATGAAGTGGTACCACAGACCCACGAAGTGGTACCACCGACTCACGAAGTGGTACCACAGACTCATGAAGTGGTACCACAGACCCATGAACTGTTATTGCATACCAATGAACTGTTACTGCAGAGTAATGAAGTGGTATGGGGGAGCCGTGAAGTGTTTTTGAAGAAAATAAGTCCTTAAAACTAATGCATTTTATGTGGTGGGTGTTCTAACTGAAACATATTGAAGAGTTGAATTTAGAATATGGAACGTATGTGTACATCTCAAGATCCGAGCGTGCATTAGAATATTTATTTCATCGCCGCCCTAAGACGAAAATTGACAAATCAAATCTATAGAACCGACCCGAATCCGTGTTATTCGTCCCAGACACCTTATATTCTTCAAGTATAAAAACGATAAAGTAAGTTATTTGAATATAAAAATATTATAGGTTTGATTTGACTAGAATAATATTAACTTTTCAAGAACATACAGCCACGCCAATGTGGTTATATTTACTTTTAGCCTCATCAGCTCCATCTTTTAAAGACTAGGAAACCGTCAAAAAGCCTATTTTTGAACAGAACTACATAATTAATTACTATGAATTTACACATGAAAGCTCATAGAAACATCCCATTCAAAGAACAAAACAAAGCAGCAAACACATACATAATTAATATGTATATATATAGCATATAAACGCCACCTAAAACAACAAAGATGGAATCTTGGAAACAAAGGGTGATCAGCAACAATAACAACAATCACCATCATCATCGTAAACAAGTACCAGGAAGATCTACGCTAAATGGGCCCTGCAAAAAGCATCCCAAGCACAGGCAATCTCCTGGCGTTTGCTCCATTTGTCTGAATAAATGGCTAACAAAGATCTCCACAGCTGATAATTCTTCATCATCACGCTCGAAGCTTGGAAAGAAGCAGTATTATACTTCTTCTTCTTCTTCGTCTCCTTCTTATTCGTCTTCTCTTTCTTCTTCGATTGCCTCTTCATCTTCGTCGCCTGTGTTCAACTACACGTGCCACGTGGGCGTGCTGAAGAAGAGCAGGTCTATGGCTTTTGTGCTGCGCAGAAGGAATAAAGAGGACGGTGATAGCAGCAATAAGAATAACGTCGTCAAGGTTGATCATGGAAGTTCTTCCAAAAAGGGTTTTTGGTCAAGATTAAAAAACAAGGGTTTGATGCGTTCGAAGACTGTGAGGGAAAATCGCCTTGCTAGTGGTGTTACACAAGTTCCTTGATCGCTGGGAAGAAGATGATGAATGATGATACGTAAATACGATTATTTTAATTCTTTTATCATGATTATACATATTTAGGAATTCTTTTCCTTCAATTTATCTTGATATATTCTTGATTTATTTTCCGCTGTTCGCATCGCATTGTATTCTTTACACAAGTTGCCGGCCATTATTAAAACTAATTGCATGAATATTGTTTTTATTTAGGAGAATAATGAAAGTAATTCCAAAAAGGAAAAAGCTCTTATTGCGTTTAATCGTGAGAGTTGACGAAGTTGTATCAAGAAAAAATCAAAAGGGAAAGTTATTGGTCTTACTACCAACCAGTTTTGATCGCCGACCACATTTATATTCAGAAAAGCATTACGGTCAACGATAACAAGCTTGTGTTTCAAGAAAATGTACTAGGTCAAACATAATGATGCTTTATTTACATATATATACATAAAACAAAAGCTTTCTTCACATGCCGGTCTATTAAGACTTGCTTATATTTATTATACTTTCCTCGTAGCGAAAAAGCAACGCAACTTTCCAAGCAGTTTCGATCTCAATAAAAATAATAACAGACTTGAATTTCTTGTAACAATAATCTAAATAAAAACCTACGAAAGTTCTCTCCACGCTGCAAGAAAAAAAAAATAGCCATGGTTCTAAGAAAAGAAAATAGTATAAAGATGAAGATGTCCGATCTTTCTTGCGTAGTAATAGTACAAGCAGTACCCGTAAATGAACAATCCCGTCGATCCACCACAGAGGAAATACCTAACAAAAGAAAAAAGATACGATATATAGGGTGGTCGTCGAAACTTACCAATTCCATGACATACGATACATTGACATTCTCCGAAACGTAACATACCTCCACCACCATTCATGGTCCTCGGCAGCAAGCTGGAAATAAGTCAGTGCCACGGTAATAAATGCACAGTGACTAACAGGAGAATGATGAAGACTATGAATGAAATGCTGTAGATGATGTGTATTCCGTGTCCCCAGACGCTGGCGAATATGTATATGGCGCTGAATGGCAAAAATCCAGCCATGGCCATCTGAGGCAAGCTTCCACGGTACAAAGGCAGCGATATGGCCACGGTGTTGAGGAAACTAAAAGTGAGAAACAGCGGTCCACAGAACAAAAGGCACCAGTGAGTAGTAAATTCCTGACCTGCCCAACGAGGAACAAGATATGATAAATCAAGAACCTTTAGGTTCTAAAGTAAAGAGATAGACAAAAGTTATTTGAAGCAATGTAAGAACCGGCCAGTATTTTCCACTTGGCATAAAATAATACGTGAACAATGATTAATCTGCTTTCTTACCCAGTTGGATCCCTCGAACTATAATGTATGTACTATTTTTGTTGTTATGAATCGAAGCTTGTAATAAAATGGTACCGAATTGTCTCTATTTAGAATGCCAGGGAGAAGACATCAGTGGGCACATAAGAATATAACATATAGAGCATGCATGCAGCTTATCAATGGCGTACTGTAGTAGCTAATAATCTAATTTTACTAAGTTGATTCAACATGGGATTAAATGCATTGGTGGGTCTTCTTACGCTTTTAAATGCTGCCATAGGAATTTGTCACTTGTTTCACTAAGCAATAAACAAAGGTGTGCATTGCATCAAGCCTTTGTGTAGACGTATAATTTTTATTACCAAGTTGATTGACGTCGATGCTACTCATATGGGGCGGCGCGTGCGCGTATGGTGCGCCTGGGTAGACGCGTGGGTGAGTATGTCTAGATTCATGATGACTTAGACTTCTTTGATTTTAGCCCCACAGAGTGGTCGAAAATAAGCATTTCCCTCTTCTTTCCAACAATAACTGTCATCTTCAGCATAACTATACCTCATTCTGGGAAAACAAAGGTCGTAAAAGAAAAACAAAATGAAGAATTAACTACTAGCTCGACGCGAGCTGGGCTGAATTCATTCCTAGGGTTGTGAAATGGACCAACTTTGTTAGCATAGAGAGGAACAGGGTCTCCGACTTTGTACTTGTGGTCCGATGAGTCCGACCTCACCACAGCTAAAACGCAACCTAAAATCAAAACGACGCCGTGGAACAATTCCTTGATCGTCATCTTCAAATCTAATAGCTATGGTGAAGTGGTGACTGGTGAGCCAGTGAGACACTATGATGGTTAAAGGGTTCGAATTGCGAGTTCTCCTTTCCGAATGGAATTTACAAAATGAAAACGACCAATACTTAATGTTGAGTGTGGGTTGATGCCGCCGGAAAATGGATCTACCGCGTTGGACGGCTAACGGACTTCTTCCCGCCTTAATTTCGCCGCGCGTGCTGCCTAGAGATTCAGAAACAAGGGAATTTTTGGGGGTCGTTTGCCCCCTTGCCTAGGTCAAGAGGGTATTTTCCGTGTTCCAGGCATGAAGTAGCATAAAAAATGGTATGTTCAAGTGTGTGCGTGAGTGATTAATTTAGCAGAGTAACGGTAGGATACGTGAGAAATCGATACCTGTTTTAGACGTCACTTGCAGTATTTATAGGGGAGGGGCTGTGTTGGGGCGGTTTCTGGGCGGTTTTTCCCCACCCCCCGTGTTTCTCGGACTCGAGCTTTCCACGACCCACGATGGCACGTTCCTTGGTCTTCCAAACTCCGAACCGTTATTTGCACCACGTTTTACCGGCGTTGTCAGATGAAATCGCGGCAATTCCTTTCTTGAGAGGTTGAACTTGCGGAGGGATGTGCTGTCCTCGGGCATCGGGCAACCACCCGAGGGGAACCAATTTCCCCAGCTGGAAGGCATCGGGGATATTTCCCTTGAGTCAAGGGACATCTCAGGATCACCAAGGCGCCTATGGCGTGGGCCAACCACCACTAACTCGGGTCCTTTTTCTTGGGGTGTTCCTACCTGACCCGAGGCCACGTGGGGGTCGGGCTTGTTCTTTAGGTAAGGTGGTTATTTATTAGTAGGAGCGGGTCGGGTATTTTGCCGCGGGTCTATAGGATCGATCCAAAACTCGGAAAATCAAAGACGGAATCGATCGAAACGAGCTCGGAATGCAAAAGATCGAAGGGACGGCGAACCATCAGGGTCCCTGTAATACCCGTAAATTTAATACTGGGATAGAATATAACTAATCTGGTAAATATCTAAATGGAATTAAAATTAGAATGGGCCCAAATGAGGAACTTGGCCAATTAAATTCGACCCAAATGATCTTGACCCAAATTCAATGGAAATTAATAAATAAAATAGACCAAATTAGTATTAGAGCCCAAATTAAATTAAGGCCCAAGTCGAATTTTAATGTTAGCCAAAATAATATAGTGTTTGAATAAATGGGTTCAAAATAATGGGAATTCAATAATTAATAAATGTTAGAATGGCAAGGCTCAAATGAAGGGTGAAACAATATTAAAGATCCAAATGATTAAAGTTCAAATATTTAATAAAGAAATGGTCTAAAAACTACATACTTAGAATAAAATCTATAAGGTTCAAATCAATTATTTATAATGGGTTGCTTCACCTTTAGGAAAACCACGCCCCACTTACTAGTCACTCTTCTCGATTTTTCAACCATAATACATATTCATTAAGATTAAGAAAACCAATATAATTAATACTCTTTAAGATAAGGACAAATGGAACCAAGAAAATAATTCATAAGAGACGAAATTTTGCTTACCTTGGAGTAGGACTCGTAAACCACTCCCACTTCACACATAAAGTTCCCAAGCTTGTCCTATCTTCGTTGTTTTTCCCAAGCCTTAAGACCTTGTATATCGAAAATAGTTAGTGAAGAAACAACTATTTTGAGAAGGAGCAAGGGCCGAATGCTAAAGCAGGTGAAGAAGGAGAATATTAGCGAGCTTAGGGTTCTTAACAATTCGAAAATCAGAACTCCGAAGGGAGGGAGGTAACACCTTAACTATAATATGTAAATCTCTTATATCTAGTAGGATTTTAGGTTTCGAACACCTTACATATGATCGTGTGCTTAGGTGAACGGGTCAGATATAGCTAAGAGTTTGGATTATGGAGTTTTAATCCATGTCGTGTGTGCTTATAGATTTATCTGTGTGACTTTCGAATATTATGGTTGTTAATAGTGTCCGTTCTAATATTTTGGAGTTTAAGGATATTTTTGAAATGTTATGGTGATTAGAAAACTTAGAATTTTCGAGTTGTCCATATTTATCGTGCTTGTAGATTAATAGGGGAGATTGGTGATTTTCGAACTTATGGTGTTCTTGAAGGTTTTGAAATTTTGGAGGTTTTATCATGTTAAGTTTAAAGAGATTTTTGAAAGGTCCTAGTTAGTTGGTATGAAGCCTTAAGAATTTAATGAGTTTTGGATGATATTTGTTGTTCTTTAGGGTTTTGAGGATTTTCGAAAGATATTATACTCCAAGGATGATTTTTGAAGAAGATTACGATGATATGAGTTTAGGTGATTTATATGATTGATTTTAAATTATGTCCACGTAAGTATTAGTATAGATTTTCGAATGTTTGGAGTTGATTAGGGTTTGAATATTTTTCGGATGCGTTACTGGTTTTTTTTTAAAAAAAAAGAAATCGAAATATGATAGGATAAATTCTCGGGCATACCATTTTTGGGTTTAGGATGATTTTCGAAATGTTAAAGTTATGATTTTCGAAAGGTTGGTTTTCGAAATAAGTTTTCGTAAGATAGAAAAGTTTTTCGCAAGTTTCGCAAGCTTGAGATTTATTTTGGAACCAAGTGATTTTTGAAAGAATTTTCGAAAGAGTTTTCGAACTGGCCATTCGAAGATTGTTTCGCAATCTGTTTCGAAAATTACTTTCGAAACTAACTGAATTTCACAATTATTTAATTTTCGAAAGAAAATTTTGAACTAAATCCTATTTCGAAACTTATTTTAATATGATAGGTAATTTCGATACTTAAGAAAATTTCGAATATTATATATTTTCGAAGAGTTTCAAAACTTTCATATTTTTCATATGATATTTTCACATGAGTCTTTCAGCATTTAGGTAGTTTGCATATTTTTAATAGTTATCTAATTTAACTAGTACACTGATTGTATGGTATTTTCGTAATTAAGGTCCGACAATATAGGAGGTTCACGAGACTGTTAGGCAAATAAATCTCGGACGACAGGTAAGTGGAAATCTCAACTACAACACATAAACTACATGTTTGTATTCGAATTACGTGGTTATCTGTGTTGTATGATTTTACGTGGCGTGAATTATGTCAAATTACGTGATTATACGGCAACGTGGTTGTTTTACGTGAGGGATTTTACGTGACTGTGAATTATGTGAAATTACGTGATTATGTGGCAACCTGTGTTGGTTGTTTTACGGGAGGTGCTTACTGGCGATAATGAAATCGCATGGTGAGCTATTATTTATGATTTTGCGATGACGTGGGAAACCAGTTGGTACACCATATCATAGTATATTATGTGCACGTTTGGGTTTAATGTTATTTTAGGAAGGTGAACGTGCATTGCATTTGTCGCTTGTAGGCGAGCATGGGATGTATGCATGGCATCATTCATATGGCATGAGCATGTGCATATACGGAATATGTGAGGATTTGCATTTATGAGTATGCACAGTATACAATCATATGAGAACGAATATTATAGCTACTTCTACAAAGGCACCACGACGGAATGTAAGCCGTCTAATGTATTATGTGAGGCAGGAGGAGCGACCTGGGTAGGGGCGACCTAGGGAAACCTAGCGTAGGCCGCCCAGTGTGGAGCAACTGTCCGACAGGAGGAGCGGCCTGGGTAGGGGCGACCTAGGGAGACCTAGCGTAGGCCACCCAGTGTGTAGCAACTGTCATTGTCATTAGCGGACGAGGGTCACCTGGACGAGACACATGGCGTAAGCCAGAGTGCCAGGAAAGGCAACCGCAATGGAAAAAGGACGATCGTCAGATAGAGGGGCGACCTGGTGAATGGAAAAACTGGAGATAAACCCTAGTTTTGTCATAGCGAGAGTGGGCCAACTATCGTATTTTTATCCGTATAGGATTTGAGCTCATGTTATGGTGGTGCGAGTAGTAAGTTAGCTATGGGCCCAGATAGAAATGAAAAGAAATGAGAAAGAAATAAGAATGATATGTGTATGTGAGTATTAGAAAGCACTGGCGCGGATGCCTTTACTAGTTGGCACGTGCATACATGCATATTTCCACTTACTGAGCTTTATAGCTCATTCCACGTTTTATGTGTTGTAGGTACGGACGAGTCGGACGTTGAGACACGTCACGACTAAGGCAGGCTGATGGCGGTGACTCCACGTACTTTTGAGGGCTGGGCGTACATGGATGCGACCTGAGGGGTGTTATCAGTGTGTTTTAAATATTTTAACATATTGGGCTATGGTCTTTTAGATTATAATGTTTGTATAACGGGACGTGTGCGAAATAAATGTGTGCGAGTGTATAATATTAAATTATTATATAAGAGTGTTTTTTTTTAAATCGGGTCTTCCGCAGCTTACATTGTGAAAAATCCGCCAAACTAGTTATAGGAAAAGTGGGTCGTGACAGTCCCATGGCCTCGTGAAGCAAGGCCCACGGCCGTGGAGCAGCTGGCAGAAGCTGCAAGAGCTCAGCCCGTCACTCCCACGGCCGTGGGGAGTATGACTTGAGGCCGTGGGGAGTTTCTGGAGGACACCACGGCCGTGGAGCACATGGCTGTGGCCGTGGAGGTGCTGCCAGAAATTAGCTGAGGCAGCCCGTAACTCCCACGGCCGTGGAGGATTATGACTGTGGCCGTGGGATGTCTTCTGAAACAGTTTTCGGCTCAACTTTATCCGTTCGATGACGAGTATTGAGGCTTCTAGGGTCAAGATTGAAGCTTGGAGGATCAACTCTCAACCCATCTAGTGGAGAATAACCGATCAAACTGCTCCCGAGCGGTTTTCTACAGAAGTAGGGAGGTTACAAACACACTACATACAGCAGTTTTATGTGGTCAAGTGAGTGTGTTCAACTGCCCGTAACTTGCGAACGAGAGAGTTTGAGAGCTTGACGTAAACACGAAAGTTAGAGAGGAAGATCTGATCTTGTAATTTCAAAAGGTGGAATCAATAAAAATTCTCTGTTCGGATCGTGGACGTAGGCTAAACTTGAAGCCGAACCACGTAAAGATTTGTGTTCAGATTTTACATTTTTTGCTGTTTTCCATTTTGATCAAGCTTGATATCGAATCCTTCGATATTAAGAACACACAACACGAAAACTACGTCCAAATACGAATCTAGATTGGTCTAATTCTCAACAAGTATAAATATTCCAATTGATATATAACTGTTACATATTTCGCATTATAATGTGTGTTCGGATCAAATCCTCCTTTTCGAATGGAATTTATAAAATTTGTTCCGAGACATTCATCAATAGCACAATCCTGTTGGATAAGCTCAATCAAAGCAGTAAACGGAAACGACAAAAGTCTGCTAGGCCGGAAAAATTCTATGCGCATGAAGAAACAAATCTTCCAAGGAAGATCATATCAAAGAAAAAACAAAAAGGAAATAAGGAAAAATAATATTATATGAAGTAAGCGTGATGTTATTTATTGTTGGCAAAGTCAAAGGAAATCTCTTACTAGAGATGGCACACAATAGAAGAAGTTTAGGTGTCGTAGCATTTATTTCTTTGTCTGATTGTACTCAATATAATATGCATGTATGAGATATGAAAGTAGTGAGGAGGGAGAGAGCTAATAGGGAGAGTTGAACGTGTGCGTGTGTGCATGTATTACAGAAAAAGGTTTGTTCCTCCGATAAAAATCGTTTCTCCTCTCATAAAGAAAAAAGCAGATTTATTCCTCTCCATACACACCAAAACACTCGATCCTCTACAAGATAAAATAAAACAACAAATCCCACATGGCGTCATAAATCAGTTCCATAAAATCTGACTCCGAGTCATTTATTTATAACAAAAAATCATACGCAAATTATGAATTAAAAATTACATTATAGTCTCATTAGTACAACACATAAACGAATCCAAAACACCGAGTTGTAGTAGCTTTTATTGTAATCGCCAAAAATCATGGAAAAAATATAGTAAGAATTCGATCAGATCATCAACAGACGCCGTTAGTCTTCTTCCTATCAGCAACGAACTTCTTCCAAGCAGTAGCAATCTCTCTCTGCACCTCAATAGCAGTCTTCTTCACAACAACAGCATGAGGATACTCCTCAAAACCATTAATGTTCATCTCCTTCTCCTTCTTCTTCTTCACCAGCAGCTTCTCGGTAACCCTAGCTGGGATGGAGTCGAGCTCGTGAACCACCTTCTCTATATCCATGACGAGCCTCTCCGCGAGCGTCCTCGAGAAGTCCTCTCGGACAACCACTCGAAGGACCGTCACGTGCTGAGCGTCGGGGGGCATCGTGTACGCCGGAACAATCCACCCGAACCTCCTCAGCATGTCCGACACTTCGAACTCGTTGTGCCTGGCGTTGTCCTTCAGGCTGAACGCAACCAATGGAACGCCGTTGTCCTTCGACACTATGTCGAAACGCCCCGTCTTCTCTAAGCCTTCTCTCAGGACCGTCGCGTTCTCCTGGCAGTTCTCCATTATGTTCCGATAACCCTAAAAAAAAAGACCATCATTGTCGTTAGGGTTTTCGAACAGAGTGCTAATACTGCGTTTGGTATGCAGAATTCAATTAAGAAGGGTGCAGAGCATCATGCCAAAAGAATCGTGAGATAATTCGTGAGAAAGTTAATTTATTGTTACCTCGTAGCCGAGGCGAATGAGCTGGTAGTACTGAGCGATGACTTGGCTCGAGCCCTTGGAGAAGTTGAGGGTGAAGGTGGGCTGGTCGGCGCCGAGGTAGTTGATGTGGAAGATGAGCTCCTCGGGAAGATCTTCTTTGTTCCTCCAGATGACCCAACCGATGCCGGCGTAGACGAGGCCATACTTGTGTCCCGACACGTTGATGCTCTTCACGAGGGGCAGTCTGAAGTCCCACTCCAATTCCGGGTAGAGAAACGGGGCGATGAAACCCCCGCTCGCCGCGTCCACGTGGATCGGCGTGTCCCATCTGCACAAAAAACATCGAAAAAAATTTCAATTATCTCCTTACTCGCATTGAATATACTGCCCACCTCGGGTATAACACAAGTCCTATAATATATAAAATGCAGTGGACGACGTTCTTGTAGCATATGCAGGCGCAAAAGTGATATAAAAATTGCAATTTTAATACTTAGGGGGCTGGACTTAAAATGGAGGCCCTAAAATAGTCTCAATAAATTTGGGTCATGTGCAACGGGCCAAGATGCACAGGCGCTCGGTATAGCAACATGGATATGGTAGTTGTTGGAGGGATATGTGTCTAGCTTCGAGATAAGTTTGTTGGGTTATATCCAAGTGGGACAAGTAAGACAGAGAGACTGAAATATTTTCTCTCTTTATTAACTACTAATTACCCGGTGATTTTATTCTTTTCAATCAAGAGGTCGTTGAGCTTCTTGACGTCTTCGAACTCTCCGTTGAGGGTAGAGCCGAGGATGGCGGCGACGCATATTGTGTTCTCGTCGACCATCTCGACGGCCTTCTCTGGGTCCATGACGTAGTAGCCGTCCCTGAGCTTGACTTCCTTGAGCTCGACTTCGAAGTAGCGGGCGAACTTCTCCCAGCAAACTTGAACGTTGGCGCCCGTGACGATGTTTGGCTTGTCGTAGGGCTTTCCGAGCTCTTTCATTTTGTTCTGCCATTTTCTCTTGAAGGCTAAGCCCGCGAGCATTATGGCCTCGGAGGAGCCAACCGTGCCCACGCCAACGGCCGTTTCCCCGTCGCCCAGCGGGGCGTTGAAGAGGTTTGCGATCATGTTCACGCAGAGGTTCTATTATTGATCATAGTATATAGGCCAAAAAAAACATTATAATTAGCAAATATACCGTTAATAATTATACGGAGACTGTCAATGGTGCAAGAAAAAAATCGATTAATTCCTCTTGTTTATTTTACACTTACTGCATCACAAAGGTAGGGAAGAACTTTATGATTTTATGATTTATTACATGGGATTTGGATGATTTATTAGTTCAAGGCAGCAAAAATGAATTTGACCAAATAAAATATAAAACATAAAAGGAAAAAAAAAGTTAAAATTTGTCATTTTTATAATCGAAGTCCAACTGTATGGCGTACCACGCGAAGCATAAAGTTAGAAAATGTTATTTTTGGCTTATTGATATTTGTTATGCTGACTTTATAGTATGAAATTATTGCGTGATGAGCACATGGTATCATCTATCTAACTATTGGTCCCCTTCTAACAAGAAACGTGTAATATAAAATATTAGATAAAATGGTCATACTCGATCTAATCTCGCCACTTTTTTTTTTTTCAAAAAAAGAAAAGGAAAAAGAAAGGAGAGGGTTGCCTGTAGCTCAGTTGTAACAGGGTACTCATCCATGTCGACATAGTTCTTGTTAATGGCTGACATTATAAGCTTATCACATTCAGGCTCCATCCACGTCGTCACAAACGAAGCCAAGTTCAACCTCGGATTTCCGTCCAACATCAGCTCATCGTTGATTATCTGATACGCTGCTTCCTTTGGAATCGAATTCTCAGGCATCATAAACCTATATATATATATAATACGCAACACATTATCGATCGTCATTAGCATCAGAAACCATCTCATCGTCGTTTTGCTGTGCTAATTAAACAGATTACCTTGGAAGAGAATCCCTGACATAACGAGAAGCAAACGTGGAGTGAACTGATACATCACTTTGCGACGCTGTCTTTGAAAGAACCATTTTCTTGCTTTTCTTTGATATGCGTTCAGACAATAATGTAACAAGTAAAAAGAAATAGTTGCTTTGGTGTTTGTGAATGGTCGGTATTTATATTGCGAAACGAAGAGACATTGTTATAGTTTGCAACTGGGAAAGGTATCATATGCGTAGGTCAAGTCAAAGTGTCAACCTACGTGCTTACCCAGCAGTTGGAAGGAAAGGAACGAACTTTGGCAATGGGGACATCAGAAAAACGCGCAAGTGTGTATATTTATGTACTTTGTTCGAATATATTGAAAAAAATATGGATTGTTTTTTCTCTTTTACGCGTTGTGACATTTGTTTAGTTTGATACCTTTCGTAGTGGTGTCACGCATCTTGATTATAAGTTTTATAGTACACCAGTGATATTATTCGACGATGATAAAGTTAGTCTATTGGGAAATCTTCTTTTTTGAGGGTATAATAATCATAGTATGAGGGTATGTATAGTATAATCAATCAAATTTCGAGTCGAGTCATGCTTGAGATTTATGTAGATCTTCTTTTGGTTTTTGACTTTTTATTTACTGGAAGAAAGAGAAAAAGAAAAAGTAATTTGAACAGGTCTAATTTGTAATTTGAAAAGAAGGATTATTTATATAGAGGGGAAAAGCCATAATAACACGATCACGTTTATATTTGTAGTTGTTGTACTTTTAAGTTAATAAGAATGGGGGTGTAATGTAACAAAGTAATAAATAAAAAATAGCCAATCACGCCGATATGTAATGGTGCAAGTTGCAACACTTTTCTCATTGAAATATTCCAACGCCCCAGTGTGAATGTAAAAGAAGTATATTTCTTGAAATAAGTGACTTAAATAATCCTTAAAAAAAATATAGACATAATATTGCCGACAACACTCTGAATTAGTGTTTTTTTATTATTATTATTATTTAAATACACGGAAATATTTTAAATCGAAAAAATTCTTCGTACATTTTTCTCTAGGCGGAATCGAAAATGTCTAACAGGGCAAAACCCATCAAGAATTATAGTCTTCTATGCTTACCAAATATGTGAAAAAATTCTTACTAAGAGGAAAAAGTTCATATTGATGCTTTTAAGAAAAAAATATTTTTTTCACGAAGAACTATTCTAAATGTAATAAGTCAAACCAACTAGAACCCCTTTAGCAGTCAATTACTTGCTGATCATACGAACAAAAAGACGGAAATAATTCTATTTACCTCACAATTGAATTAATGGTTTGATATAATCAAAATTGTATGAACCTCGAAGCTTAGAGAATTGTTGACCCATTTAATGGCGTCAGTTGACTTTTTCAATGAGACGGTGAATTTGGACAGTTTAGACTTCAAAAGTCTGCTAATTTGGGCCCTGTTTTAATGGGCTTACTTGGGCTGAGTTTTATTGGGCTAGAGACCTTACTGGCCCATTACGATAAATTGATAAAAAAAAAAATTTCCAAACTAGGGATAGAGGGATGGAATGGTCCATTGATTGGTATAGAGTTCCAACTAAATGAAGAGAAGACTAAACTATGTTTCAAAATTTTTATTTGATAATTGGTAAAAAAAAGTTAAATATTTTACTCCAAAAGATAAAATATAGCTAATCGTGAGTTTCGAATTACGAACCATAAATCCTGAACCCTAAAACGGTCATTTATTCAAATTTAAATGCTCGGCACATAGCCTACACTCGTATTATGACGCGCTGCTCGTATCGGCGCATATTGTTATCGAGTTCAATTATAAATACTTCTACGCGTCGACGCGACGAATTCTCGAAAAAGGACGGGACTAATTAACGCGATAAATTTTCGATAAATTTTCGTTTTATATTTTTTCCAACTATTTGTTGTGCTGGCTTACTACACATGGCAGGAGATTGAGGATCACTGCTAATTAATATCTGATTTCATTTATAGTCAAAAGTCATTAAAACATGTGATATCCCATGAATTCGTAATTCAAAAAATGACAATCATATGGAAATTTAATGAAAGACATATAGTCTTCTTTGCCAATTCTTACAGATCCCTCGAATAAGACTTATTACAATTTAATTCTTGGTGATCCTTGTTACCTGAATTTGGACATTATATGATATTCGAGAGTTTGACTTCCTTTACACAACCAAGAAATATCTGTCACCCTCAATCTCTATATATATAAGCTGCCCTTTACCCTAGTCATTTACACTACTCATCGTTTCTGCGATTAATCATTTACTACTCATAAAGGAAGAAGAAAGAAAATGGCTTCAGGTGATGAGTCAAACTCTAACCGTCGCGGCAAGAAGCAATACCATCGCCATTCCGCTGAACAGATTCAGAGGCTCGAGTCGTAATAAATAAACATTATTAAACCAATGTTTTTCATGGCCAGTCTTTTTTATTATTTCATCCTTTCATTTATTTCGCCGCTTTCACTCGTATGTATATATATGGTTTGTCTATGCAGCTATTACGTTGAATGTCCAAACCCAGACAAAAATGATAGAGAGCAGCTCGGCCAAGAGCTCGGTCTTGAAGAGCAGCAGATTAAGTTCTGGTTTCAAAATAAAAGGACACAAAAGAGGGTAATATTTCACGTCTACTTATATATATATGTGTGTGTATAAGTATGTATGTATGTATGAACTGTTGTTTTTAGGGTTTGTCATAATCAATTGAGATATGATGAATGTCGTGATATAATAAAAAAAAAAACTCATCCATAAAAATAGGTTCAAACGGAGAGAGCAGACAACAGCGTTCTCAGGTCCGAAAATGAGAGAATCCATTACGAGAACATAGCTATGCAAGAAGCTCTCCAAAACGCTCTATGCCCTCCTTGCAAGGGCTTCAGTTCCGCCGACGAGGCGAAGCAGAAGAATATTGAGATGCTAAGAGCTGAAAACGCTCGCCTCAAGGAAGAGGTTCTTTAACTTTTTTTTTCTCCAACATTTTTCTCACGTTTTTCTTCAATGATTTTGTATAACATTAGCTTCTCATTTTTTGTTTTGTTTTTTTTTTTTTTTTCTGTTTGTTTTTCGCACAGCATGCCAAGGCGCTTCACTTCTTTACCAACTTCGTGGCCCCACAAATGCCCGCGGGCGGGCTCGACCCGACCCTAGCGAACATCTTAAGGCCCGAAAACCCTAATCTCGGCGGCGTCCCTATCACAAATCCCGGGAACTTCGTCGCACCTTCTCCTAATTACCTTCCAACGAATCCCATGAGTGGAGTAATAGCAACTCCTTCGCAGGTCGGCGTAGTAGTAGCAGTAGACGAAAGGTCTCAAACGCTGGAAAAGGCGGCCAACGCCATGAAGGAAGTGATCGACCTCCTACGGTTCGACGAGCCGCTCTGGGTCAGCCCTTTTGGGACCCCCCGGCTAAACCGCGAGAGCTACAATGCCATTTTCCCAAAGCCAAAGGGCTCGACCACTTCTCGGTTCGAGTCCTCGAAGGACTCGTGCGAGGTGCCATTTTCGGGGCTCAACGTGCTCGAGACCCTCCTCGACGCTAACAAAAGGAAGGAAATTTTTCCCAACATTATCACCGAGGCGAAGAACGTCGAGGCCATAGAAGTCGTGGATATGTTGGGCGGGCCGTTGCAGCTGGTGCGTATAGTTTATGCGATTTTTTTTTGTTCCTTTTTTCCTTTGGCGGGTGCGATAAATGTTGTCGTTTTTGTAGGTGTATGAGAGGAATCACATTTTGTCGCCTTTAGTGGCGTGTCGGGAATTCTTACTGATAAGATACTGTCGTCAGCTCGATTCAAACACTTGGGTGATTGCTGACGTGTCGCAAAATCTCGCCAAGGAAGTTATTCAGCAGAGCACGGGCCCGATTCGAGCTTGGAAGCTTCCATCGGGATGTATGATTTCTGATTTGGGAAATGGGAGTTCGAAGGTAAAAGAGAAAATTCGACTCGAAAAACTTGTTGAAAACCCTAACCCAAATATTATTACGTAATGTGTCTTAGGTTACGTGGGTTGAGCACGTGCTGGTGGACGACAAGATGTCGACTCACCGCCTTTACAGAGACTTAATCAGCAACACTCAGGCGTACGGAGCGAAGCTGTGGACCGCCACCTTCAAGAGGATGTGCGAGAGATTCAAGCAGTTCATGGGACTTAACTTCGTCCCGCCCAGCAATGAACTCGAAGGTAAATACGAAGAAGTTTTTTCCTCCTTTCACCAATTGGTTCTAATAAGGTCGTCCCTTCAAAATTTTAATAACTTTCTTATTTTTTATTTTTTGCAGTCATCAAGACACTGGAAGCTCGTAAAAATCTGATGACTCTAGCTCACAGAATCACGACCACCTTCTTCGAGGCGCTGAGCGTATCTGACAAGCCCGATTCTACGACCGTCTCTGAACTGAGTAACAACGGCATAAGAATCTCAGTGAGGAAAATCAACGGGCCGGGCCAGCCCGGAGATCAGGGATTCATCGTCAGCGCCACGACCTCCGTCTGGCTTCCTCTTCCATTCGAGAACCTCTTCGAATTCATCAGGGACAACAATAGAAGAGCGGAGGTTCGAAAAAAAATTTAATTTCATTGCAACGTATATATAAAATGCGTCTGAAAAACGCCGAATATCCTCCTTTTTTGTCGCAGTGGGACGTTTTAACCGGCGGAAATCCACTCGGCGTGGTCGCTCACGTCTCCACCGGCACTGAGCCTGGAAACAACGTCTCGATCATCCAGGTTGTTTTTTTTTTCCTCTTTTTTCTTTTTTCGTCTCACAAGATAGAGTGCTTGGATCAAGGAAATTAGTGAGGAGAAGAAAACTAAAGAAAAAATGATTTTCTAACGGTTTTTCCTTCATTTTCCTCGCCATTTGAGTGTAGAGCTTCAAACTTAGTTTAAGTTTTCTTTTCTTTTCCTCGTCTATTTCTACGACCAACCAAACACAAATTATCCTCTTCCATGTCCTCACTGAAATCCTTACACCAAACACACCCTCAAACGCCAGTCATTTTTGTCACTAAAACTTTTTAAATTCTCGTCAGCCAATTGCGGCCGAGCAGAACGTATTGGTGGTCCAAGAATGCAGCATAGACTCGACAGGGGCGAGGATGGTCTACTCGCCTGTGGAGTTACCTGGAATTCAAATGGTGATTGCCAACGTGGAAACTTCGGGGGTATCCATACTTCCCTCGGGATATGTGTTGTCGGGCGACGGGCGTTCTCAGAGGATAACGAGCGGTGGAGCTTCTTCGAGCAGCTCCCACACGTTGGGCTCGCTGCTTACGATGGCTTATCAGATATTGGGCGACCGCTCCACCTTCACTAGGCAGCTCAGCATGGAGGCCGTGGCTAACATTCAGAGCCTCGTAAGCTCCACCGTGCAGAGGATTAAGGCATCCCTCAACTGCTCCGACTAGGCTCTTCGCCGGTCGTTTATCTTTCTTTTATTATGCGCTGCTTATGCTTTTTGTTTGATGGACTTTTTCTGTGTTTTTTTTCTTTTAGCTTGGGAATAATGTGTTTCTGGTTCATCAGAGATGCACACAATGTTATTTGCATTTTATGGACATCATCCTTATCTTATTATTACATCCTGCCCTTACGTTACAATTTTTAGCTGCGTAGATAATGCTTCTTTCTACGTACATAGGCGAACGCGCCTTTTTTCTATCTTATTGTCGACGGTAGAATCTTGATCTTCCGCGCATCTCTTGTATGGTTTGAAGCCTTTCAAGGAATCGGTCGATGCTCTATTGCCCAGAACTTTAACCTGCCCTTTGAATCTGCTTGATCTTTCCTCCTCGGAGTCAGAATTTGATCGAAGAACTGATGAGCTTTCGTCAGACTTTTCGGAGCGTTTGGAATAGGCTTTAATCGGCTTTGGGCTGAGAATCTCAGGGGTGATCCAAGGCGATAAACCACTACACAATGTCAGCCATGGAGTACAAGTATCTTCTGCATTACAGTAGTTCATGTCATTACCATCCATGAAACGGTTTCCTTTTCTAGGAGATGCATCGTTGATATCATCACACTTGATTGCCGTCGGCGAAAACCATCGATCGTCGGCGAAAATTAACGTCTTCCCAAAAAGCTTCAAACACCGACGGCCAGAAGCTGATTCGTTTAAGGAGAAGCTATCTTCCATAGCAAGGGCATCACTATTCTCTTCAGATGATGCAATAAGAGCCTCACTGCCAACTACTTTCATGACAGCATCAGACGAAATGGGCGATGAGCTTCCATTAATGGCGGACAACACAGATGTTGGAGATGAGGATTGATTGTCGTCCTGTTCTGAGACAGATAACAATCTTGTCTGCTTCCCAGGTATCGAAATCCTAGGTTTGATAGGTGTAACCATCTTGCGTGGATATGGGTGAATAGGCTTTCGTTTAGGCCTAGGAGGCGGGATTTCAGATGGCTTCAAGTTGCTGTCTTCGTCATCTTCGTTAGAATCTCGGGCAACCTGCAATATACAAGGCGTCATTCGCAAGTCAGTTAACGTTTCGAAGGCGGTCTGCGATGAATAAAAATGCCAGGCAATCGCTCGGTGTTGTAAGAGGTATGACTTACTCGACAGAACAAAGGCGGCATTTTTTTTTTTTTACAGAGTTTGTTTAATGATGTCATGAGACAATTGGGGGTTATATAACCTTGGAGAAAAACTTCTGAGCATGGCTTCGGATTTGGACAGCAGTCTTTGTACCCACATGCTCTAACAGATTCAAGAAAAACGGCGAGTTAGAACTAAGAGATATCAAACGATGAAGAATTGATAAATATGGGTTAGATAGAATGTTCGTTCACCTTCGATTTTCCTCCAAGCACGGCCGTGGAGCTTCAACGCCTCGAGAAATTTCTTGTGCTCTTCGTCACTCCATCTCTCTCTCTGTTTTGTTATTGTATATGTCTTCCTCACCTGCCAAAATGAACAGTTAATATCGTGTCCCTAACTCAAGATTTAGGATCAATTAGAGAGGATTTATGCCAAAACCTTGGGAAGTAGTTCATCTCCAGGATTAAGATTCTTGCTCAGAGCAAAGCCCTTATCGGCTTCCGACAAAACTGTGTCGTGTAATGAAGGCATAGGCACTTGAATCTCCTGCAATAAAAAAGAAAAAGAAACCAGCGTATGCGTTAGGGTAAAGAGTTAGAAAGATCTCATCAATTCTGTCGGAAATTATCCATCTGTTTTTTACCAGGAAACAGAGGAAATCCTTTGGTTCAGCTAGAACTCATTTTTATGGTCTAAATCTTTTCAAAATGCTATCTTGAAATAGTTGGTAAAAAGTGAAGACTAAACAGAAACTCACCCGCATAGTCATAGCCGCAGAAACCATCAATATGAACTTAAAAAGCTCGTCGCTAGTATCTTCCTTCCTCGAAGCAGAAACGAAGCTCAAAAGTCGAGATCTCCGATCAACCAAGTTTTAACAGATAAATCGACATCTTTTCGTGATCCCAGAAAAAAAAAGATCTTCTACACTCTGTGACGAGAAAAAAGATGAGATCTTTATGCTTTAATTTCGCAATTCTCCTAAACAGGCAACGAACTGAAACATGGGCAGAAAAGATTTTTTCCGAAGGCAGCTAAACTTAGGACCAAAGTAACTAACTGTAAGAAGAACCAATGGGGAGATGGAGAAAAACTAGTAAAGTGGGATTTGTGCTTGGTATATGATGGGAGAGAGGGTATGTGTTGACACGTTTCGTGGCACAAAGCCGTAATTTCTTGGAAGTTTTAAGGTGTTTTTGGTTCTATGGAACTTTGTGGCTGAGAGGCGCGCACACGTGGAATGCTAAGCCATTACACTTTTGCGCTTTTTTTCTCACTTTTTGCCACTGCTAAACCTACTCTCGCGTGTACGAAGTAGAAAGGGTACTCGCTATTATACTGATCCACGTGGAGGAAAATGGTTGGTTCGTTATTAATTCCTTTCAATCACGGACCAAATACTCTAGTCTCTAGACTTGGGTACAATTATAATTTATGGCCATTTATGAAAAATGAAATTGGAGCTTTGGAATTGATGGACTTTTGAGCTATCGAATCGTCACAAAATCTTGAAAATATTTCATAATCAATACGAAGTGGAACGCTTATATTCGTTCAACTAGTTGAGTGACACAATCAACATTGAGGCATTTTATAAAAAAAGGATAAAACTTAAAAATCAAAATTTGGCTACAAATTAATGAAAAGCGGACCCCGCAGCTTGCTGTTAAATTAAAACCTACTCCTAACTCGTCATCTAATAATCATATTTTTTTCTGTCACGCACTTAAATATCTTACAATCTCCATGATTTATAACTTTTTAGGTTCAAAGTATTTTCCCGCATCAAATCCATTTGAGACTCTTGATTTTATAATTCAACCGTCCCTTTTCATGAATTATCTTTGAGCATCCACAAAATGATGTACATGTGTATATTTCAAAATATATTTGGCTGTAGTTGTTCTAAATATTCTCGAATAACTCCTCATTATCATCGGGGATGGATATTTACACCAAAATATCTACAACCTCTCGAAATAGCTAAAATAATGAAAGATAAGAAACTTGCAAAGTAGCCAAGAGTTGAGGATTGTGTGGTGGATTTTTAATTTTTTTTTCATTTTAATTTGTTGTGGATGAGGACGAGGTCGATCGTCACCATTTATTACGACAACTCGTTTATTTTTTGCAATTTAATACTTTTAGTAGGAATAAAACCTAAAATGGTCCCCGATGTTTACCCTGTGAACCAATTTAGTCCTCGATGTTTCGCGTGAACCAATTTAGTCCCCGATGTTATCGAAAATGAACCAAATTGGTCCCTCCGTCAATCCGACCGTCAATTTAGACGGAGAAGGCATTTGCGACGGCTTTAGCGACGGATATTCCATCGCTAAATGAAAATTAAAAAAAAATAAATTAAATATTAAAAATGAGGAAAAAATGCAAAAAAAAAAAGAAAAAATTTCAAAAAACAGAGTAAACAATTAAAAAAAAGGGAATATTACTAAAAAACTAAATAAAAAATAATTAATAATAAAAAATAAAAAATAACGAAAGTAAAATAAAAAATAAAATTAAAATAAAAAATGATAAATTAAACATTAAAAGTGAGGAAAAATCCAAAAAATAGGGAAATAATTCAAAAAATAGAGTAGAAATTCAAGAAAGCGAATATTACTAATAACTTAAAAAATAAATAGTAATATAAAACAAATAATAATAAAAAAATAAAAAACTAAATTATATAAAAAAAGATAAATATAAATTTAAGATTTAAAAAAAGTAAAAAGTAAAATATATTTATTTATTAAAACTTAAATAAAAAGGAAAACAAAATTAAGGACTGAGAATTATCGTCAATTACTCAATTAATTGGGACAAAGACGAGATCGGGAATAAAATTCGAGAACTGTGACGATTATATCCTCATTAACTTGGCAACGACTGTCTTCGTAAACTTTTAGAGTTATTTTTTATCCTTAATTTTGTTTTCCTTTATAGCTAATTTTAATTAATAAATATATTTTATTTTTTACTTTTTTTAAATCTTAGATTTATATTTATCATTTTTTATATACAATTTAGTTTTTATTTTTTATTATTATTTGTTTTTTATATCTATTTATTTTTTAATTTATTAATGATATTCTCTTTTTTGAATTTTTACTCTATTTTTTGAATTTTCCCTATTTTTTGGATTTTCCTCACTTTTAATGTTTAATTTATCATTTTTTATTTTAATTTTATTTTTTTATTTTACTTTCATTATTTTTATTTTTTATTATTAATTATTTTTTATTTAGTTTTTTAGTAATATTCTCTCTTTTTTTAATTGTTTACTCTATTTTTTGAACTTTTTTCTTTTTTTTGAATTTTTTCCTCATTTTTAATATTTAATTTATTTTTTTTTTTATAAATTTTCATTTAGCGACGGATATTCCGTCGCTAAAGCCGTCGCAAATGCCTTCTCCGTCTAAATTGACGGTCGGATTGACGGAGGGACCAATTTGGTTCATTTTCGATAACATCGGGGACTAAATTGGTTCACGCGAAACATCGGGGACTAAATTGGTTCACAGGGTAAACATCGGGAACCATTTTAGGTTTTATCCCCTTTTAGTATTATAACTTTTTATCACATAACATTGTATTCTCACCTCAGGTGGTGGCGAGTGACATTTTCTGCACTTTTTGTCCACGTCGTTCACCGCCCCACAATTAAATAATCTATCCATCTATTTTCGTGTATGTGTGCGTACCAGTGTTTTAAAACGCGTATGGCGTAAGGCGTCGCGTTTTGATTTAGATAGCGCGTAGCGTAAATAGCGTAGCGTATTGCGTGAGTATTTCGGACAAGCAATCTATTACGTTAAGAAACATAATTTATATCAAATTTTAGCCATAAGCACCTTATTCACTAAGTTTTATATAAAATTTGGGTTCAATAATATTTTTCAAAGAAAATATACGTGAAAATATGTTAGCACACAATTCATGTACATCAGATTGATAGAATTACTAAATCTTAATTCACTTCTCGTCCACTTGGCCACCAATAAAAAATATTGAAATATATAACTAATAAAAATTTAGGTAATTTAGATTTAAAAAATTGTAGTATTTAGAAATGCTTCTTGTGGATATCGAAGGATATAAGATATACATGTCATTTTGATCGTTGTTAAACAAAGGATAAAATAAATAAATTTATTTTTTTTAATCACGTAAATTACATTAGATAATTGCTTTTTATGTTTTGGTTGAAGCAATTTAAAGGTCAAAGAAATTTAAAAACTAAAAATAAATTGTTAGTCAAATCAATGGACGCTGCACATCACAAAACAATCTCCACGTCATAATAAAGCTGTCTTTTTTTTTTTCCAAGGACAATCAATTTACGCTTTTTTTATCACGCTTCTTCGCGTTTTGAAATTAATTAACGCTAATACGCGCTTTAAATCGCGCGATACTACGCCTTTTAAAACACTGGTGCGTACAATACAATACAGAGACTATGATTATATATAATAGAAATTATAAATTATTTAAACACATTACAGCCACATATTACTTGGGCTGGGCGAGCATATGATAGGATTTGTACATGTTGGTGCATAAATTGTAATTATGCATTTGTAAGCTACGCTTACATAAAAAGGAAACTGCATTGAAGTCCCTGCAATTACTAGTAAATATAATGTTGCCTTTCATAAAAATGAATCTGAAAAGGGGTCTAATTTGAAATTGTCCAAGATTGAGGTAGTTGGGTCTAATTATTGACTTCCTTCCACCTAGCTACTCGCGGGTAATTAGATCAGTCGAAAATCCCCAATCGCATGGTAGACGTAATGGATCGCCAAAGTGGAACTGAAGCTCAGAGATTTGTGTGGGGAGGTGCAATACCCCTTCAAATTCATCTCCACGAATCGGAAGTCGCCACTCTTCCACCTCCTCCACCTGCGCTGGTATCGTAATTTTATTTACTTTTTGTAGGTGCACATATGCTCGGTTTTTGGGTTCACATGGTTGACTTTTGCTTATTATCATTATTCTTTTTTGAAGTGTCGGTATTTGTGGATTTCTTTTAGGGGCATGCCCGATTGGTGCAAGTTATAGGTGTTTTTTGTCGGTCTGTATTGCTTCTAATTCTTGATTGGTAGTGTTTGAATGTAAGGGCTTTCTGCGTCGTTTATCTTGTTGTAAAACTTGTCGTGCAGATATTGGCTCCTCGGATTGGGTACTTGCCCCTACTGATACCTCTCATTAAGCCGTCCTTTAGCAGCTCTCTGCCCCCTGGTGTAGATACAGTATGGTTTGAGTACAAAGGATTGCCACTCAAATGGTACATGGCTTCGCGGCACTTCTGATTCTATCGAGAAAACAATTTTTAACTTTGTAAATTCAAGTTTTCCTTGGTTATTAATTACACGCTGTGGTATCACATTATAGGTATATACCAACTGGTGTACTCTTCGATCTTCTTTGTGCTGAACCAGAGAGGCCATGGAATTTAACGGTATGAATTCACGTTGGTTGGTGTGGAGAAGTTCTTGGATGAATATGAACTCACTTTGGGACACATGGCCTACTGGCATAATGGCTTTTAGACATTTTAGTATCTTGTCAGATTTTGGTTGAGAGGTTGGATGCATCCAATTTAGTTTATTGAACTGAACTTCTTACACCTTCAGGTACATTTCAGAGGATACCCTGCTAATACATTGACCCCCTGTGAAGGCGAAGACAGTGTAAAATGGAATTTTATCAATGCGCTGAAAGAGGTGAGGTATAATCTTCTATTTGATTCTGTGATCTTGGTCTTTTGCTCAGATGTCAGAGACAGTACATTCATTTTCATCTGCTTGCTTATAGAATAATGAGGGGCATACATGCACATGGTGTTTTAATTGAGTCTTCCATGGCCGTTCTATCTGATTTAGCCTAATGAATTTCTCCCCAGGCAGCATATATTATTAATGGGAACTGCAAAAATATTATGAACATGTCTCAATCTGATCAGACTGAACTTTGGCACTCAGTCTTAAATGGTACGAAGTTCGTCTCAAACCAGTTTGATTCTGTAGCGTTTCTCATAAGTTTTTTTAGAAGACTTTTTTACTTTTACCACAATCGTATTCAAAATCAGGCCAGTTGGAAGCTTACCTTCGTGTTGGTTCCAAACTGAAGCTCAACATCCTTGAAGATGAGCTAGCCATTAAATGGAACTCTACCGCGACGCCAAAGCCTCGCCAATCGAATAGCGACGTGGACGCTTCCTCTACAATTAGGGCAGGTGAGTGAGTCCTTTCAAAACTGATATCTGACTTAACAAGTCTTTGGCTGAAATTTAAACAGTTTCTGACCGTACATCCTCTAGACTTTGCTTATTTCTAGATAGAATCTTCTATTTTTTCTCACAATTTATTGTCTCCAGCACATATTTCATCCATCGTTCAAAAATTGATTAATCTCACCAGGAAGAATTCCCGTTCGGCTGTACATACGGAGTTTTAGTGAAGATGTCGACGATTTAGAAGATGTCCCCATTGTTGATACTTGGGATAAGCTTTCTTACATAAATCGTCCAGTCGACCTTCCATGTGAAGGTAAGTTGCTTATAATTTCCCTATAACTTGCCACTTTTTTTTTCCTTCTGAATCGAAAATTATGGCAGGTATATGCTTTACGTTGCTCGATGCTTTAAAATCTGTCCAACCCGAGTTATTCACAAATGAGTCTTTAAGAAAGATGAAAATCGAAGATAGCTCAGAATATAGCGAAGAAACCGCAGAAGAAACGTTAAATATCTCGGAGCTTATGGTTGTTCGCATTCAGGGAATTGAGCCGAGATTGGATATTCCTTTCGGATGGGTAGTGAACAACTTGATGAACGCCGAGCATTACCTTCATATCTGTGTCTATGTGAAAATTCTTGAACCACTTACTATTCTATAGATAGTGTCTGCAAAGAGAACCCTTTCCCACTCGTTAGTAATTACCATGTGTTCATTACATTTGGCTGCTGCAAGAAAGCATGCGTTTGAATTTTTGCGTTGAAATGAAGTTCTTGTGAGCAACATACATTGAGCAAGCCACAATATTGAAATTAGATGCTATTTTAAGAAAAAATATATGCGTATGTATGCTAAGCATAAAATCGACCACGTATTTGAATTAATGTGTAGGGTAGTACGGCACGGGTTGAAATCCTCTATTCCACTTTCTGTATTCCAGTCCGTATTCCAACGAACGAAAATCGTTACACCTCCTCCCGACAAGTGTTAAAACACACGTACATATCATTACACCTATGTATTTTGCTTAAACACTTATTACGTATTTCTAGAAAAATACGTAATAATGAGGTTTTTTTATGTTTAAACACTTGTTGTAATGAAATTCATAGGTGTAATGATATTTACGTGTGTTTTAACACTTGTCGGGGGGAGGTGTAACGATTTTCGTTCGTTGGAATACGGAGTGGAATACAGAAAGTGAAATAGAGTATCTCAACCGGTACGGCACTTCTTGCCATCATTTTCAGTTTTAGTTGAATCTTTGGAATTTCGTACACGCATGTCATGCATTATATAGCCATTCAGGTAAGGTAAACATCAAGTTATCATTCATTCATCCAATTATTGCAACAGAGAAATACACTTGCTACTCATCGCCACTCCTTTTGTGTGTTTGATTTCTATTTATTTGTTTCTTTAATTTACGCACATTATATAATTAATTAGGATCCCATTTTGCTCAATAAAAGCAAGGACGTGAAAGGGAAAGAACGGAAAGAGCAATTAAAAGCCAATGTGGTTTTGGGATCCATCATGTCCTTACATCTCTTTCTTCAATCAATCGTAGTTTTGTAACTAACGTAATATTGTCTCCCGTGATTTAAATTTAAAATATTGCTGCTTGTGAACTGGGCTGAACCTGTCTACGGTCAATGATAATTACCATAGTCAACGGTCATCCCTAAGAAATTCAGCTGAAAATGTTGGAAGGTAAAGTTAGTTATCGAGATTAAGTTGATGGGTATCTTCCCCGTAATAGACTATTATTAACGTAACAACTTTCTCAAGACAAACCAAAGCAAGCCCTTTTGTTTGGAAAAGATTAATGAAATTTCGCAAATAATAAAAGACCAACTTCTTTATCAGCACGTTGAGGAAAAGACGAACGAATTACACAGTCCGTATCCGCACTGTTATTTATATTTGGTTGGTTGTAATAAATAATTGCCGGTGTGGAGCCTATATTGTAAGATAGATAGTTGTTAGCCTAAAATGGGCATTTTTAAATTGCATATTCGTTTCATACGTACCATACTCCCACTTGAAATCAATAATATTTAAGCTTGTTATCATCACTATTATTATTAATATTCATATAAACCTGGATTTGTCATAATAACATGAAATGAAAGCATGTGATGTGAACACTAAAAAAGTCAAGACATGGAAGTCAAAACTAATAGAAAAATTCAATGTTTGTTTCTCTTTCATTTCGTAACAATATCAGAGCATAGACAATGAAATTTCTCATTAATTAAGAAAAAAACTAAATAAATAATCCGGAGAGAGCCACACATTAGATTTTTTCCATATCCTTTCTCCTTACCCTTCCCTATATAAATAGTGGCACGTACGTTAACACATTTATCACACAAACACACACAAAAATCAAACACCACCTTATATAGATAGATATCCTCGGCGACCTTCTTCATCTCCTCCATATTCATTCACTCATCGGATTCCATTCTACACACACACAGAAAATGAATAACTTGCCTAAAAACAGAGCAAACTACGTACCTCTCACTCCCATCAACTTCTTGAAGAGAGCTTCCATGGCTTACCCAAACCGTACTTCTATCATATACGGCAAAGTTACCTTCACATGGGCTCAAACCTACGATAGGTGTCGCCGCCTAGCTTCTTCCCTAAGATCCTCCTTCAACCTACTCAAGAACGACGTCGTAAGCATTATCTTCTCTCCTTTTCGTTCTTACATCGGAAAAAAAAGAAACAACATGCTTTATTGCTTTCTATTTGCTATAATAATGACTGACGATGGACCCCACATGAATGCATAGGTCTCTGTTCTTTCTCCGAACACTCCGGCGATGTACGAGATGCACTTCGCCGTGCCCATGGCCGGCGCAGTGCTCAACACTATCAACACTAGGCTCGACGCCAAGAACGTGTCGGCGATACTCAGACACTCTGAGGCGAAGGTCTTCTTCGTTGACTATCAGTACGTCCCACTCGCCCGAGAAGCCCTGAGTATTTTAACGTCGTCGCCGGCCGGGAAGACGGCGGCTGCACCCCTCTTCGTGGTCATCGACGAGCCGTCGCCGTCTACGACCGACGCCCGCCGCTCATCAGGCCAGCTAGAGTACGAGGAGCTCGTTTTACGAGGCGATCCACTGCATTGCCCATCGGAAATTACCGATGAGTGGGACCCAATCGCCCTCAACTACACGTCGGGGACCACCTCCGAGCCTAAAGGGGTGGTTTACAGCCATAGGGGAGCTTATCTGAGCACGCTCAGCCTTATCCTCGGCTGGGAGATGAAGACGGCGCCGGTGTACCTATGGTCGCTGCCGATGTTCCACTGCAACGGCTGGACGTTCACGTGGGGCGTCGCCGCCCGAGGCGGCACCAACGTGTGCATACGCAGCACCACCGCGTCGGAGATGTACGACAGCATACACTCCCACGGCGTAACACACATGTGCTGCGCGCCAGTCGTCTTCAACATACTGCTTGAAGCCAAGCCGCACGAGCGCCGCCGTCCCATCGAGAGGACCGTCGAGGTACTGACGGGCGGAGCACCGCCTCCGGCGGCCCTGCTTGAGAAGATCGAGAGAATAGGGTTCCACGTCGTGCACGCGTACGGACTGACGGAGGCGACTGGGCCGGCGCTGGTTTGCGAGTGGGACCAGAAATGGAACCACCTTCCGACGAGCCAGCGGTCGAGGCTCAAGGCGAGGCAGGGAATCAGCGTACTGTCTCTGTCCGACGTGGACGTGAAGGAGCCTGAGATGATGAGGAGCGTTCCCAGGGATGGGACCACCGTCGGCGAGATAGTAATGAGAGGAAGCAGCATAATGAAGGGTTACCTGAAAGATGAAAAGGCGAACGGCGGAGCTTTCAGGGATGGGTGGTTCTTCACCGGCGACGTCGGCGTCATGCACGAGGATGGGTACGTGGAGATCAAGGACAGGTCCAAGGACGTCATAATCTCCGGCGGAGAGAACATTAGCAGCGTCGAGGTGGAGAGCGTACTGTACAAGCACGGCGAGGTTGTCGAGGCGGCGGTGGTGGCGATGCCTCATCCGAGGTGGGGAGAGAGCCCTTGCGCGTTCGTGAAGGTGAGGGAAGGTTCGGCGGTGGAAGAATCGGACATAGTGAGTTACTGTAAGGAGAATATGTCTAAGTTTATGGTGCCGAAGAAGGTGGTGTTTATGAAGGAGCTGCCAAAGACGTCGACGAACAAGATTCAGAAGTTTCAGCTGAGAGATATGGCTAAGAGTTTCGCCGTCGTCGACGACGGCGCCGGCGCCGGCGAGGAAGATCCATTTGATTCGCAGTGGGATAATGATGATGATTCTTACAGTGGCGGCAGACGTGAAGAGCAGCAGAGCATGGAGATGGTCATGGCTTTGTCTCGTCTGTGAATGGACGTCATGGTTGTCGTCATAAAAAAAAAGTTATTTAATTAATAATCTTAATTATGTTTGTATCAGTTGTGTAAGCTTATAGTTACGTAGTTGGATCCGTCGTATTGTGGAATTTTGATAGTATCGAATAATAACAGTTTCATTCTCAAAAGTACATTTATTTATCGTTTATAAGAGAAAGTTCATATTTGACGTTCGTACGCACGACACAAATATATGACTCACGATAATCGACAATAATCAGTTAATTTCGGTAATTAGATTTGGATTTTGAGGGAAAAAAAAAAGAAATAAGTTCGAATTGATATGTCAAATAAAAACATATGATGTGACATGATCTGAATAATTTATTAGTGAATATGGCTCACGTTGTTGTCACGGCGATATTTTATTATTTATCAGCTTTTAACAAACAACAATGGTGCATCTGCATACGATACGAACAACACATCTCAACCATATCTTTTCTTTTTTCTTTTTTAATTTTCCTATGAATTAATTGGAGATAATACTCAGACTATAAAGATCGATCCTTACGAACACACATTCATAATTATAGGAAATACGACTTGTCGTTTTGATGAACACATATCTCCATCATCCATAATAATTATTTACTTTTATTCAACTTCATATGAATTAGTGAGGCATCGTCAAACACGCAGAAACTCTTCTTTGTCGGGGGATCTCAGCACGTTATATGGTTATTCTTTTCCCTCGTCTAAATATCTGATTCAAATAATCATCGAAATAGTGATTGCATGCAAACATTTCTTGATTGGGCTTGTATTAGTAGATACCCACATCGATTTTCGATTTTTATTTTAAATCACTTTATACAAAGTATTGTCTGGATGCTATTAATTCATTAAATTTTCAGTTCAACCAACCACATGATGGTCATTGCAACTCGAAAATAATGAAATAAAAATGGAAATTACAGTGAAGCGACGGACATTTCTGTAGAAGGGTGTTTTTAGGTATTTCGCATCGGAATATCTGAAATTATCTCTTTGTCCGTATAATAATATTTATTCAGTTTTGATACCGAAGGAAAAAACATTGGCTTTTTAATTAAAATAGTGCCATTTATACCAAAATTTAATAAAATAGAGCTATTCTGACCGAAATTACTAAAATCGAGTAAAACGCGTCTTTTAGACGCGACGACGCGCCCAATGGACGCGACGACGACGTGGCACGGGCTGATACCGCGAAAATCCAGCTGGGCCCGCATATGGCCCGCGTCGCGGGTAATGGACGCGACGACGCGTTTATTAAGAGCGACGCGTTGACGCAGCCCACTAAAGCCCACTAAATCAACTGATTGGACGGCCCACTACGCGATGTTCGCATAATGGGTAATCGTCGCGCTTAATAGACGCGTCGTTGCGTCCATTGCATGCGACATCGCTGTTAATAGGCGCGGCGATTTTCCCTATTTAAGCCGCACGTTTGTTGATTATTAATTCATAACATTTCATACATATCCAATATGGTATCCAGAAAAATTCAAATAGTTGTCTATTATGGCTGTGAGATCATACACGAATCAAACACCATTCGATATAGCCTTCAACCCATTGGTTATCGACGAATTCGTCGCGAAACCAATTTCGATCAATTTCTTAGTATGCTGTACGACATGACTTCCGTCGACAGCACTGCTTTCTTTTTAATCGTTCTGGTGAAGAACGAATACTATCAACACTCACGACTGTATCATAATCTCCTACTAATGTCTAGTGATGCCGATCTCGCATACTTCTTGGATCCCGACAACGAACTCAATTACATTGAGGTCTTCGTCGAGGCAACTGAGATCGTTCAGTTCGATCACAACGTAGATGCTCCCGACGAGTACACGAATTCCGCACCGATGGATTCGTTTCCTGATATTACTTCAGTTACTGAAGGATTGACGAATATTTCGTTTGCCCCTCACGAAGATATACCTTCGAGTAGCCGTTGCATTCCTATTAGTTCGACGGTGGCGCAGCCTGAGATTGTTCATGACGCCGTCCAAGATAGTGACGTCAGTGACTCTGAAGCTGATGAAGAGGATGGGGCACTAGACGATTTGCCAGATCCCACAGATGACAATGATGATAATAACGATGAGCCAATGCCAAGTGAACCAGAAGAGAACCGAGCATTATACCAGTCGGTGCCATTTAATATCACTTATCAAATGGCTCCCCCAGAAGTTGACGAAACTGGTGGTGATTTTTACGATACGGACGACCCCGCATTTTTCGTAGGTATGACGTTTAATAGCAAAGAACAGTTGAAATGTGCTGTTAGCGATTACCATCTGAGGGTTGTTAGACGTGAGTACCACGTGACGGAAAGTAATAGAACCACATGTCGTGAGATGCAACCACAACGACGACTGTAATTGGAAACTGCGAGCAGTCTTCAAATCGAAAAGTTTTTTTTGGAAGGTGACGAGATACGGAGGACCTCACACATGCGTCACACACGAGTTGGCCAGCACGCATCGCAATGTTTCGCGTGATGAAATTGCGAGAATATTAATCCAAACGGTGAAGAATGACCCTCAGTATTTGCCCAAAAATGTGCAGCAGCTCGTAAAGGACACTTTTGGGTACGACATCCCGTACATTCAAGCATGGCATGAACTCAAGAGAGCAAAAGAAAATGTTTATGGTACTTGGAAAACGTCAATCCAACAGCTTCCTATATTCATGAAAGCGTTGCGACATTACAACCCGGGAACGTGGTGAAGTGGTGGCATCTTGAAGATACATCTGGAGTAAAAAAATTCGGGTATGTATTTTGGGCGTTTAAACCTTGCATTGACGGCTTCAAGCATTGTCGTAGAGTGGTCTGTGTCGACGGTACGCACTTGTATTCGAAGTACAAGCATAAAATGTTGATTGCATGTGCACTCGATGCAAATCAGAAAGTTTTTCCACTTGCATTTGCCATCGTTAATATTGAAAGCTTACATTCTTGGAGATGGTTCTTGAACTTGCTTAATGTTCATGTATTGGAGGGACAAAAAATATATTAAAATAAACACAAATATTTTAAAAGATAAACATATAAAAAAATAAAGTATTTTAAGAAAAATCTATTAAATATATAATATTCTAAGAAACAAAAAATAAATATTTTAAGAAAAATATTCTAGCAGTACGCAATAAAAGATAAACACCGTCTTACTACCTCGCAGCATGTGGCGGGATGGGCAACTGATTTCCATCTTCTTTGGTGGGGGCATCATCCGCACTCGAGGACGGATAATAACGGGCTGCACAGGTAATATACGAATCCATGTCCATACCTACAAAAAATTTAAATTAGTATTTATACACCTCAAGAAAATTCAATTACACAAAAGAACGCACCTGAAGCAACCGCAGAGCTCCACCGATGTTCATCTTCTGACGCTGGCACGAAGTACATAGCTCTCTGTACAAGAAAGCCAGCACGGCACTGCCCCAACTGTAAGTGTGCACGGCGTCTATGTCTTCGAGCAGCGGGAGTAAAGTCATGGACGTCGAGCTTCCGCTGGAGTCGGGAAACAAAACCGATCCCATGAGCAATAGTGCATATGCACGTGCGCACTGATCGACCTCATAATTTGAGTTGTGATCATCGATCTCGTTGGCTTCTAGCCAGTCTACAAACTTCCTCAGCGACACCTTCGTCCCGGTGTACGCTCCCACAGCAGGTCTGTAACCAGTAAGCTCCTCCAAGTAATCGAGCCACTGATCATGCGTCCTGTACTGGATAACACCACTGACCGAGTGACCATCAACGGGGAGTCCCCACAGCACACCGACGTCCTCAAGAGTGACAGTGGCCTCACCCACAGGCAAGTGGAACGTGTGCGTCTCCTTCCTCCACCTCTCTACGAGGGCCGTGATCAAGTGTAGATCTAAATTCTGAGATCCACAACTGTACACGCCGTAGAAGGACATGGTATCCAACCTCTCCAGAATACGACCGTGCAACCGCACCGGTCGTGAAAGCTTACCCCAGACGACACTCTCCAAACCCCTAACGGTCAAGGGCGTGTCGAGGGCACCATCAAAATTGGATAGGACATTGTTACAACGATGACTATCCTGGAATATCAACAGGGAGCGATCTATCGGACCTTAATACTCGTATGTATCCATCCTAAATCGAACGTTTACAAGTCAATATCGCCACAACAACCAACAAGCACACACATAGATTGAATCATGTAGTAACAATCGAATCAATCAACCTAAATACCCTAATTTCAAAGTTAGGGTTCGAAATTAGGGAAAATTCCTAAATCGAATCAATTATGTAAAATTAACGTATTATATCAATCTACTAAGCAACCCACAACATATAAAGCACATATTATACCAAAACCACAAACTTAAATGCAAGAATTCGACGAAATTTAGTGAAACGTCAAAATCAAGATTTAAACAAATTAGGAGTTTCATACCCAAACGAAGCTTTATCGACGATGACGAGGAAGAATAGATCTATCAAGTGGTGTTCGTCGCTGTAATTCGCCGGAATCGATGGGGAGGAAAAGAGGAGAAGTGAGGAAGAAGAAGGAGGAGTCGCGGCTTTATTAGCCACGACGTCACTGCTATTAAGCGCGACGTCGCGGCTAATAGCCGCGACGGTAGGTTTACTGGGCCAACGGTCGGCCCAGTTATTTTCTTTTAAATTTCAGGCCCGATTTTTAAATATCGGGCCCGATCAGGCCCGCGTTAAGCCGTAGCGCCCTTGCCACGTCATCGTCGCATTCATTGGGCGCAACGTCGCGTCTAAAAAACGCATTTTGCTCGATTTTAATAATTTCGGTCAGGATAGCTCTATTTTATCGAATTTTGGTACAAATAGCCCTATTTTAATTAAAAAGCCAAAAACATTTATCACATCTAGTCCCTTACGACGTGTGATTAAACTATTTACACACAGCATACAGCAGCACGGCATGCCGGCGACGGCAGAAACAAACGGAGGAGGAGAAAACAACAGTGACTTTAAAACACTCAAAAACGGAGAAGACGAACTAAGAACCTAAGAACGCATCAACCCTAACATTATCTTTCTTGGACAGAAACTTCATACAAATGGGCGGCTTTACTCCCGCCAAGGCCAGCACCGAGCTCGGCAGCGTCCAAATCCCATCCCCACAGATCAACCCCGACGCAACGGCGGGCCCAAAGGCGTCGGCTTTAGCCCTATCCACCTTCTGCCATATGAAGAGTATCAAACTCCCAACGCACATATCTATGGTGAAATACCCTCCGATATAGAAAGGGATCGCCATCGCCATCGGAATAGGAATGAACCTATTCCACTTGGGCCCCACGAAATCCCTAACGGCGTTTATCGCCATAGCTCCGGCGAAGAAAACGTAGCACAGAGTGAGGCAGTGGTCCGGCAAAGCCGAGAACCCTTCGACTCCCAAAATAGCCATGTTTCGGTAGACTAGTGCGTAAGGTGCTGGGTACTGCGAGCCAGTGGTTCCCAAGTCGTCGAAGGCCTTGTAGAAAAGCCAGAAAACGCAGGGAGATATGACGCAGCCCATGGCGGTGCCTATGATTTGGCTGACGAACATGGATCTCGGCGATGCTAGGGTCATATATCCAGTCTTAAAGTCCTGGGTTAGGTCAGACGCCGTGGAGACGATGTTCATCATGACCCCACAGGCGGCTAGGCCGGCGAGGACGCCTCCGTGGGCCAGCCCAGCCCACGCACCGATGGTGAATATGGCTAGCTTGCCGTAGGTCGAGGCTAGGGACCAATCGGTGAGCCCACACCCATAAGCGTTGCAGAAGGCTAGGATTGGAGCTACTACGTAGATGACAGCTATGTAGTACCATTTTAGGGGCGGGAATATGTGTGGGAGAGTTGCAGTGGAGATTATGGCTATGGAGATGTAGCCGACGAAGGCGACCCAAGTGGGTATTTGGTCCTTGATGAAGAGGCGGGCCCTACGCTCGTCGTCGTAGGGTAAAGGCGGCGAAGGAGAAGGCTGGTCGCCGCCTAAAGGAAGGATGTTGTTTGCGTTCTTCCTTTCGTGTATTTGGTGGGAGAGGCTGTATAGCGTACGGCCGAGGACTTTGAAGAAGTTGTAGAGTCCATCTCCGAGGATCATGGCTATGGCTATGAAGACCTGAATTTGCATATATACCAGAAAAAAAAGGTGATCAAGGATTCAAGATTTGATTTTTCTTTTCTTGTTTGAGCTTTTTTTTTCGTATTTGATTTTACCTTGTAACCTTGCAGGCCATGGAGGCTGGTCGGAGGTAGGCTTGCTGGGAACCATTCGCCTTTTCTGTTGTTGATGAGTGGCCACATAAGTCCCCATGAGAGGATAGCTCCGACGAGCAGTGATATGTTGATGAGGTAAGGGCATATCATCCCTACGCCGACGTATGTGGCTGAGAAATCGAAGTAAAACCTGGTAGGAAATAACGATGAAAGTCAGACTGGGAAAAAAGAAATGGAAAGAGCAAATGGATATATGGGTGGGTTGCTTACTTGTTCTTATAGGCTTGGAGACCAAACGTGGGGAATTCGGCGAATCCACAGCCATCGCCTGAGGTGAAGAACCATTGGAAGAAACCCCACAAGAAGCTGAAGGAGAAGAATTTTCCCAGTGCTCTTACTTGTTTTCTGTTGCGAAAATCGATTAGAAAAAGGATGATTATTACAGGGATTTGGGGTAAACGAATGTATTGAAATAGTTGAATCAAGAATCGCGGGCGGCTTACTTTGCTAGCTTGGCTCCTTGAGGAGTGTGAAAGCTGTTGATCAGATGAGCAGTTGCTGTGCCGCTTGGATAGATCAGCTTGAAATCTATGATCATTATCTGGAAAAGAAAAAAGGAGACAGCTTTATGTAAGATTCAAGGCATACAACAAACGACGGCAGAGTAAGAGATCACCGTACCTTACGAAGAGGGACGACGGAGAAGAGTCCCAAGAAGCTCACGACTAATAGGAAGCCGATCATCCATGCCAGGCTGGGATTCTTGATGACGTCAGCGCCGTTACCTTCGGTGGTTTGCTTTGCGATGGAGTCACTCATGCCAAGAAGATAACTTCCAAATCCCCCTGCAAAATATTGGTTCTATGTTACTACACCTTCTTCTTCTTCTTCTCCAATAAGATGAAGAAAAGAAAAAAGCATACTACTAACCACTGAAAGCTATGCCTGAGGACGCAACAACACATGTCTGAATCACCGTATTCTCCTGCCTGGTGAAGGGCTGCTTCAAAAGCCCAGAACCTTCAAGAAACTTTGTCCATGTCTTGACGAAGAAGAAGCCCAAGAGCCCAGCAGCTACGTTCAGAGAAGGTATGATGCCTGTAGTAAGGTTGAGCTTCATGACTATAAAGGTAAACATAATCCCAAGAACGAAGCTGACGAAGAATGCCCGAAAAGTCAGCTGTTTCTGCCACGGTGGCACTTCTTTGCTCTCGAATATCTTCTCAATCGACCCATCTTCTTCCTCGGCGCGATTATTGCTGTCTGCTGTTTCCTGTCTAAGGTTCCTCTCCGTCGATTCATCGCCGTCTGTTTTCTTGTTGATGCTAGAAGAACGATCCATTTACTTCTTTTTTGTTTCTTGGGATCGATTTGCCTGGTTTTTGTGAAGGCTTTTGGTCTGTTATATATAGCTGATAAAGAGGCTACAATACATCGTACTAGCTAGTAGAGAACTACTTGTATTGTATTGTGAGGTGTAAATGCAAGCTGGGATTTTGTTATTTTGTCAAATACTTTTGGCCTTCGTTGTGGGGATGATGTAGATTGTAAGAAAGTTGACTTGTGAAATTCTTTTTAGTCAACATGAAAGCTAGCTAACCGTTACCGACGTAAATCTCGCCGTCTACTATATAACTTGTATTTTTATGCGGTTATAATAAATTAAATTGTTGGAGCCCATTTGTTAATGGCGGTTAGCTTGATTTGGATCGATGTGAATCTTATTATATTTCACGTGATTAGATATCGATCGTTGATTCATGTGATTCGATGAATCTTTGGACCATGATTCACGACTTTGTCATTAAGGCATCCATCAGTGATGTGAGTGAGCAATATGAAGAGTTTGAACAATTCCATTTATGCCTCTATTGCATTTATTAACAGAACGATGAACTAAAGGGACTTGTTAGAAGAAACGATGAAGAATGGGATATAAGAGGAAAATAAGATTTAAAAGTCAAGTTTAGGCGGGCCCCACATGCTATAAGCAAGTTGCTAAGGCCATGTCAGTCCAAAAATATTGGACTTCTGAAAGAGAGATAAATAAATATAAACTTACAATAAGTCAAAGATAATGTAAGGGCGCCGGTCAGAATACGCTGTGGTTTTTATTATCGTTACTTTCGCGGCCCACAGCCCAAAGTTTTCCTCAGCGTGTTGGTTGGTTGTTGTAAGAACTCTAATGATTGGGCCTTTTTTGAAAAAAAAAATCTAAATAATAATCTTGAGAAATTGTTTCACTACGACTAGTTGGATCATGCTCAAATTATTATACTAATAATAGTATTTATTTGAATAAGACGAAGCAATCATCGGGTGAAATAAAAAGGGTCTTGATATTACCAGACATTATTCACAAATGCCGTGGAAATGCAGCATTCATATATAGGAAAAGAGTTTGGTTTATCAACTTATGTAGTAATTCGAGTCTTTTTTTTATAGATCAACTTTCGGTAGGACTGGCTTTATTAAGAAAATGAATATGATAGGAATTAAATGGAACCCACCTAACAAATGCTCTCCTTATATTTTCTTCTTTGTAATTAAGGAAAATGAATTGGGAATTCATCGTTACGTTACACCTACAATAATTAATTCGATATGTTGATAATTTCCTAATATCGTGTATTATTTTTTAAACGAAAATAATAAAGATAGATCCACACACAATAATGAAAAAGAACAGCCCATTAAGAAAATAATAAGTCGGAAAAGAAATTAAAGGAGAGTAGTAGCTAGAATAGAATAGAAGTAAATAGACCCTGCTGGTGCTGGGCATATCGAATTAGCTGATCATCGAGTATTTGAAATTGGGCGGCGGCGTGTCGATGTGATTCGATGAAATGGGCGGCGAGAAGAGATCACCTCGGCGGGGTGCCACGTAAGGTGGTATTTGCCGCCGTGGGGGCATTGGCTAAGGTGGTGGTGAATTTTCTGAACACGACCACCGTCCACAACCTCGACACGCTCCTCGGCCTCATTCGACGCCGCGAGCGTGGCGTTCCCCTGCTTACCTTCAGCAACCATATGTCCACGTCAGTCACTCCTATCTAATCGAGTATAGCATTTTCCGGTTTGTCGGGCGTTTTGATCTTTATGTTTTTTTCCTTTTTGATTGGTTTTCTCTTCTTCTGTTTTTGAGTTGTTGGTTGCTTTGTCTGAATTTTTCGTGTTGGTTCAGATTGGATGATCCGTTGATGTGGGGTGTGAAGGGATTTCCAATAGCTGATGCTGAATTGGGGAGATGGGTGCTTGCTGCTGAAGACATATGCTTCAAGAATCCCGCCATGTCGTATTTCTTTCGCCTTGGTTCGTAAAACATTTTATTGTTTCTTGAACTTTTTTAGTTGATACAAATCATCCTTTAGGATTTCTAGTGGGGGCTTAGAGCTGCAATCTAAACTTGGCTGGTTACATTTAAAATTGAGTGTATTGAATGCTATTAAATCTTGGTTATTCATTTGTTAAGCTTCCTTACCTGAGTAGTTCTGTTTATGAACTCAGGCAAATGTATTCCCATAACTAGAGGAGGTGGAATTTATCAGGAGCACATGAATGAGGCCCTCGACCGCTTAAGTGATGGAGAATGGGTATACTTACAAATCATTATGTGTTGAAACATTTAATCTTGCATCATTGAAAAGATCATTCTATATGTGGTTTTGATGGGAGTTTTGCGCTGTTCTGAATATCAAATTGCTATTTGATGGTGAAATGCTGTACATTTCTGAAGAGAAAAATTAAGAACACAAACGAAGTAAATCTTATTCATGTGGAATGGAGAGCAACTTTTATCCCAGTCAAGTACTTTGTTCTCAGTATGTATGTATTTCTGGGGAAGGTGCATTGCAAATTGTATGCCGTGCACTTCAAGAGAAGCCTTTTGCTGACATTTGCATGTGTATTTATCTCAGAATTGTCCCATGTAGCAACAAAAAATTCTGAGCATTATTGAACCTTCCTAAAACATTCAAGAACTGTCGTTTGTAAGGAATCTTGGCATCCTAATTTCAGTCTGTTCCTTGATTCCCATTCCGTTTCGAAATGCAGTTGCATACATTTCCTGAGGGTAAAGTGTGCCAAGAAGATGGGCCCATACGTCGGTTAAAATGGGGAACCGCTAGTCTCGTTGCCCGTGCCCCAGTAACTCCTATAGTGCTCCCAATATTTCATCACGGTTTTGAAAAGGTAAATTATTTCCAAGAATGATGAAACTTGATGAAATCCCTCTATCACTATCCCGACATGGTTCTCGGTTTGCAGGTGATGCCTGAGAATTACATGTTCGGGAAGAAACCGCCATTCCCATTGTGTAACAGAGATATAGAACTCATTGTGGGCGAGCCGATGGAATTTGACATCCCCAAATTAAAGCAAAAGGCTATAGAAACATCCAAGGATCTCTCATTTACTCATTTTGGATGGCCCAAAACTGCATGTGGTCTTAATGAGGCAGCTCAAAGATGCCTTTACGCCACCATCTCCGAACAAATACGAGGAGCCGTTGAGAAGTTGCGAAGCTCTAGTAAATCTCGTTCGAAGCTAAAAGAGGTTGCCAAGTCTTAAAGACACATTTCTTTTAAGTCATATGTTATCTTCAGAGATGTAATAGTTGTAAACCGAGTAGCATTATTTTTTACTTCTGAATGAGAACACTTCTGATGTAACTTGTAATACATGAAGGATCTTTGTCTAAAATTTGACTTGGAAGAATTTCAGTCACTTCGAAGTGTTTTACTAATATAATTTGTTATTTACTATCGAACAGTTGCGCCAATGTTGGTGTGAGGAAGCAGAGCAGGGAAGAACCAGAGAAGACGAGAATAATCATTACAAGACCTACTTCACAAGCTTCAACTGACTTCACACTAACAGAATAGAACAAAATTAAACATCTAATCTATAATATATAATACAGCTCAAAGAACCCAGAAATTCCGTCCACAAAAAATCGAAGAAAATGTGGGGATTTCGAGAATTCTTATCTCAATCAAGTGTGGGCGCAACGCAACTGCAGATCGATGCAGTTTAGCTGAATGCAACTCCACTTTCTCCGCCTATCATCCGTCGCCGTCGCATTTCCGGCACCTACCGGCGGCGATGAGGATCCTTCGGCAAGATGGACACGTGGAATGAAACCTGAGCCACGTGTCGACGCACTGCTGGTGGAAGCCGTGGCCGCACGGCGGCATGACTCGGATCTCGTCCCCCTCGCTGTACTCGGCGAGGCATATGGCGCATTCGGCCCCGCCGGCGGCGGACGATGAAGCGTCGTACCTGAACTTGGGAAGGGACTGCACCACTTTGCTCTTTAGACCCCTGTTCACCGCCGGGTGAGGTCCGGCGCCGCGGTGGCGGAGCCACGCGCACCTCGCCACCGAGATTAGGCCCACCATGGTGATCATGGTGCAGAGCAGAGCCGCGAGAAGGACCACGAACTCAGAACCCATCGCCGCCGACGGCGGAGGCTCTGCAGCGGCGTTAGGCGGCGGCGCCGTGGAGTTGGAAGGTTCGATTGGACGGGTCATTTTTTTTTTATTTTCCGTTTGGTGTAAGCTTAGCTTTAGCTTAGGTTAGGGAGGTTCTGGATAAAGCTGTCGGCTGTTAGAGAATTTAGCTAAAAGAAGAGTGAGTTCCTTTTTACCCTCTCATTACAACTGTACTTTACTGTTGTACTACTGACGTAGGTAAAAAACTACTTAAACCTCAACTAAGATTATCCGTTCGCATTTAATACTCTCTCCGTCCGATAACTTTATCAAATAAGTTGCCGGGCACGTAAATTAAGGTGGTATTATTATAATAATATACAATGTAAAGGTAATAAAGTGTATATTTTGACACGTCTTTTAAGAATATTTAATATTATTATATTGATTGTTTGTGATAATTTTTTTGCTAAATAAGAAAAGGTGATAAAATTAGTGGGACGCCCGAAATGGCAAAATGTGATAAAATTAGTGGGACGGAGGGAGTATTTTTTTACCCATCAGTCTTATTACACGTATGCACTGCGTAATTAATAAACAAGGATGGTAAATCATTTATTAAATCGACATTAAACGAAATTAAATAGATTCACAGCCAAAGCAAATTAAAAAAAAAAATACAAAAAGGAAGCATCCTTCACAGAGAAGCACACAAAAAAAACCCTCCTAAACTCCACACAACACCACCTTTCATTTCTGAGGCGCAGGTTTCAGTTTCACAAAGGAGAAATCATCTTCATTTCTAATTTCTTGCACGTCATCTCTTAAAACAGTATCATTACCACCACCGACAGCAACAACTCCATGGTCGAAATCTTCTTCTTCTTCTTCTTCGCTTACCACACGAGGGTTTCTTATGATTAAGCTCCTCGTCACGGCCGGCGGAGTAGAGGGATCTTCGAGGTCAGAAGCGTCGTGCTCGTCGTATCCGTGGGTGGAGTGGCCGGTGGTTCGTAGGCGGTAAAGAGATGCGCCGGTGGAGTTGTTGAACGGCGAACCCATCGAAGACGTTGGGCTGGCGTTGCCTCCTAGAGTTCTTGAAGGGGTCTTTCTACCTCCGTGCTTCTTCTTCACGGCCATGTGCCATTTCTTGAGGGCTTTCGCCGTTTGTTCGTCGAAGATTGCTTTCTTCATGTGCGAGCCCATCTGTTTATTTTTTTTTGTCGGACAAGAAGATAGTTTTATGGAATCTTTAATTCATTTGAGTCTTGAGATTGATCTTACGGCAAAAAAATCATGTCTTTGAAAGCTGAGAAGAGTGTAATAATGATACCTGCGTGATGAGGGCGTAGAGGGGAAGTGTAATGTAGCTGCACAAGAACAGAACGAAAACCCTGCAACAATGTGAAAAATAAAGCATCGAACTTTTTTGCACATTCGCGAGATTTGAGTAAGAATCTTAAAAGAAACATAAAGAGGTTCTTTCGCTTATTACTTACCCAAGAACGATTTTTACAATCACAAGTTCGAAATTGTCGTGGAAGCAAGACTTCAAACCGTATTCGTACTGCAAAAAACAAGGATGGGAATCTGATTATAGTTCTTTTCATAGGAGAACAGCATTCTTTCGGCTATAAATCGAAGGAGAATAATTCTCACCCAAATCCACAGAAAGTAGGTGAGTTGGAAAGCGTTCTGCAATAACATTACAGCAAAAAGATTAAACCTTTGGTTGATATGATAGTTTAATGTAATGAATATATGTCACACCTGAAACAAGGCAAAGTGAATGAGATGGAGGACCAAGCGAGGTCGCCCGAACCAAAAGTACTTGTCGGAAACTTGTACAAGAGGTATGCCTTGGACCACTGCGTGCCTCTCAGTAATCTCAAGGGCCATCTTTGTCAAGATGCCTTGTAATTTTGTCCCAACAGCCAATATTATCTGTCAATTGTTAGGTGATGAGGTTATCATATATTTGAAGTGAACGGAATAAAGAAGGAAATAAAGAGTGAAAATTTCTTACAACTAGCGGAATCAAGGAAGCCCAGAAAAGTGCTTGCCAGCCTATGTAAGAGTTGCATAAATGTCAAGAGAAAAAGAAGGTAAGAAGCTTTCTCAGAGTGAGCGATCATGATGGGACTATTGACCAAACAGTTTGTGTTACCTTTAACATTTAGGAGCAAGAACACCACAAATGATCCCCACAACACTGGACTGCACATATTAAGATGAAGTATAAGCTTCAATCTTTCAGTATAAAGCAACTGTATGCGTAAGTCTATACCTCACTCCCACGACGGTCTTAAAGTCATCTTCTAGAGACCTTTTGATATACTTTTGAAAGTCGAACTTACTCCCAGGGGCCAAATGAACCTTAAAAAAGGAAAGATTAAAACGTGTGAATATAAAAAATTAGGAGAGAGTAAATCGCATGTAAGATCTGGGCAACTCACGGCGATGAATCCATTGCGAAGGGTCAAGTAATCAGACTTGCTGACGGACTTGAAGAATTGTCTGAAGAAACAGCCCTGCATAAAACATGCGTTCAGTCATATGTTCACGGAAAATGTGGAAGAAGAGAGTGGAAGAGAAAAAATAATGTAGGGAAACTCACAATGTAGAAGAATATGGGAATCCTAGTCCAGAAAGTAGTGTGCGCCCTCACAAAAGATGTCTCGTGAGAAAGCCTAAATCTTGAAGGATCTGCCAATCAGAAAGAACCGTTTTTTTCCCAGTGTTAGAAGTCGGAGTAGGAGTCGAGTAATAGGATCGGATGTAATAAGAACGGTAATGTACCGTTTGAAAACTCATAGTTATGAGTCGAAGTTTCCTCTTCCCACTGTTTCCACCCGCGAATCTGCAGAAACAGAGACAGCTTAACTTCTCAGAAGGCCTCGGTATGGTTAATGTAAGCTTCCGTAGGAATACGACAACGAAAGTGATGATGAGTCTAATGATGCATCCTTTTACATGGAATAGGATGTTCGATTGTAAGTTGTAATTATGAAGCTACAACCAAAGCAGTGTTTGGATCATTACCTTAAGTTTTCCAAGAGCCATGGTAATGGCACTATAAGCCACATGAAAAACAGCCAAGAAAAATATAAGAATGTGTATCTGATGCAGCGCATCCACTGATATAAGCGACACCTTTCCCTGTAGAAACACGTAACAGAGAAAGCAGATCCAGGGGTGAAAAATGCCAAGTAGATATATAGATATGAATCGGAAAAAAAAAATCAAGTGCTTGAATGTAAGAAAAAAAGGAAAAGATAATCTCACCCCCTTGCATTTAGATTCTTTTTTACCAGCTAACACACGGCGATCGTACCACAAAAGTTCACGGCCCAACTTTTCCTTGACATCCTTAACTTTGTCCTTGGCAGGTGCACTACAGGGCAACATGGTATCAGCGACGCTTGTAGGGATGCATATGTCAGCAATATAGTATTGGCTGAACACGAGCGTGAGGGAAATGAAGCCAAGAACCATCAACTCTGTCATGATTTAAACAGTTGTATGTTAGAAATCAATTGAGTTCGACATTAGCAGAGATAAGGTACGTGTTTGAAGGTAGAATGTTACCAGCTTTGATCGATCTTTTCTAATGCCTCATAAAGAGCTCTCTTGTGCTTATCCGTGAGCCACTATAAAAAAGCAAACACAGAGATTTTCTGAGGGAACAATCAAGTGCTAGAATTACCCATAAGAACTTCTGAAAGCAAGCTAATCCTCTCTTACAGGACAGAGTATGGGACATTTTTTTAAGGTAGCTAGATAGAACCAGACACAAAAAGTCACTTGCGTGCAGTTTTCCCCAAATTATCCACAACAGATACAAAAATTCACCAACCCATCGATAGAAATTTCTCATCTGCTAGGAAAAGAAGCCCAAGAACCAAAAAACATAGGAGTATTCGCCGACAACATGAGAAAAAAAAAAAAAGATGAGAACTTTCATATGCTTCCTATTAAAGACGAGGTGGAAAGTATACTATAGTTTCATTACCGTTCCAACTTTGTGAAGAATCTTTTCCAAGGCGATTGAGATCATTATAATCACAGCACAGACACCAGCCACGGCCCATGTCGGCGTCTGCGTGAGATCTCTTGTTGAGCTAGGTTTACCACCATCGCCAGCCATAAATTACACCACAACCCACAGTTAGTCTTGAAATTGTCAAGAAAAAGATTCACGCTGAAGAAGAAGAACAAGAAAAAAGAAGTCTCTTTATATCTTGCGACTTATCCTTCAAAGCAGCTCAATCAAGAATGACGTAGTGAAAAGGGCAGAAAAAATATCTTAGAGGACCAGCTAATGCAGTGTGGGGGGAGTTAATATATGTCGGAAAGAGTTCAATTTAATGGAGTCAAAGGTCAACACTGCCACACAAAACGCAAGTTGTTGAAAGATCATTACCCAAAAATGATCAAGTTGGCATTTTTAATTCACTGGACTACATGCAGACGCAACGTTGTTGGATTTCTTATTAATTTATTTATATTTATTCTTTGATTTGAGAGATTTTTTCTAAGATTGTTTGACTATTTCGGGAATTTTAATATACTTTGGGGAGTGCATTTCGTCCGAGCAGAAGCTGCTTAGTCAAGCTGTAATTACTAAATTACATAGCAATTAACGGCAAGTAGATTTTGGAAATAAGTAACAAGGAAAAAACCATCTTTTTTTTACTTTAACCACTAAGTTGAACGAAAATATTGATATAATTAACAACTTGTGCATTTAAGGGGGTTACCTTTATTGCTGTAACGGAATTAAATACACATTAGTCTTAATCCAGACAATAAAACACGTATTTAATTGTCAAGAAACCAAAAGGCGCATGCTTTGAATTGCGGGACTACACGAAAGTTCGTAATATGTCCGAAACATCACATCACGACCACTATGGCTTATCTTAAAAGTAATGAAATATAAAATATATATGTTTCTAATAAATTATTGAATATTCTCATCCCTTGCTAACTGAAATTTTCGAAACGTTGTGCTATATTATTTTGGTTCCACGGATAAATTGAATATGTGGTATTGACTATTATGTAAAAATCAAACAAATCGCCCTCATCATTTATCATTGGGCACAATAACGAAGTCGGTTCTATTCAATTAACCTATGAATATAGATTAGGCAAAATTTGTATATAAAATTTTAGAATTGATAAGACTAGATTAGATCGTGGTTTGTCGACAGACGACAAGAAATCGCTGGTAACGAAACCACACAATTCATTCGTTTGCTGCTGTACCCATTTTTCCCCTTCGGCGAATCTACCCACACTTTTCCACGCAGATCGAACGACACCGTTTTCGACCGAATCCGAATTGTCAATTTTCCTAAATCTGACCGATAATCGTCGGGGAATTCGCGCATCGGACGACTCCGCTATAGATCCCGCACAGATACGCACGGAGTTCACTGGATGCGTGTCCTTGATTTATCCGATGCGTGAGCTGAATTGAGCGATTCGTAGATCCGATTGAGTTATTTCGGAGACTGTGGATTTGGTTATCGCGGTGAATGGCGGGGCAGACCTCGAATGTGGACCAATTCGAGGCGTACTTTCAGAGAGCCGACGTGGATCGGGATGGTCGGATAAGCGGACGTGAGGCTGTCACTTTTTTGCAAGCTTCGAATTTGCCGAGGCCTGTCCTAGCTCAGGTTATTTCTTCGTTTCTGCTTGCTCTTTCCGTGTTTTTTTTGGGTAGGTTAGGCATATGTTGGTTGTAATGCGAAGATTGCGTAGCAATATGGCGATTGGCTATTAGTGAGTTGTGGGAGTACATTTGAAGTTTTGTAAGTCAAATTTATGTCATCCATGTTTCTGCCTTCTGAGTTTGTACGGTCGGTTGATGTTTGGGATGTAACTTAAGCGATTTGAGGTTGAGAAGAGCATACTTTTTTCATTGATCAACCAATGGTTTTCTTTGCGATTCTGGATTTGGGCCAATAGTCATTTTGGTGCTTCCTTGTCTCCCATTAGCTGAAGTAGGCTTCTTGCCTGAACCGTTTCATTATTTCTAGCTTCCCTACTAATAAATAATGAAGCGTTTCATTATTTTTACTTTTTCCAGTAGCTGAGCTCGGAAAGTTGATGACACTCTTTCGGACTCAGAATCATTATATTAAAAATATGAGACTGGACTGTTGTTGTTCTGTTTCATTTGCCTCTTTACTATGGATCTCTGTCATAGGCCAGATGCTTGATATAATTGTTTTATCTTGTATCAACTTTTACGAGTAGTCAAAAATCGAATTCTGTGACTCTCATGCAGATATGGAGTTATGCTGATCAAAATCGGACAGGTTTTCTTGGCCGTTCAGAATTTTATAATGCTCTTAGACTTGTCACAGTGGCGCAGAGTAAGAGAGAGCTTACTCCTGAAATCGTGAAAGCGGCCTTGTATAGTCCTGCGTCAGCTAAAATCCCTGCTCCTCAGATAAATCTTGTAGCAACACAAGGTCCCCGACCAAATGCCATGCCAAATGCATCACCTGCACCCTCAGCTTTTACCCCACCACCCAACCAGGGTGTTGGTGCACTACACCCGCCCGGAGTATTAGATCAGCCAACCCATGTAACAAGGCCACCACGTCCTCCTCTTCCTAGTTCAGGATTACAGTCTCATGTGGGCTCACTCCAAGGTATACCCGTGACAGGATCCATGTCTGTTCCCGGACGCCCTATCTCCGCTGCTGCATTTGGTGGTAGTGATGGCTCCCAAATTGGAATTTCTCAAGTTTCTGGGAAAAATATCCTCCCTTCGTCAGTGCAGGGTGGTTTGGCCCCTCTAGCACCTCCTGCTTCCCAGCCCAATATGTCAGCAACCGCAGCATCTGCTTCATTAATGCGGGATAGTCCCGCGCTAATGAGCCCCCATGTTGGGAGGGAAAACTCAAGATCACCCTCAGCTGCAGGAAATGGCTTTGCCCCGGACCCTGTTTTTGGAGATGTGTTTTCAGTGACATCTTCGCAACCTAGACAAAATTCTGGAATGCCACATTCTGAGGGTCATGTGCCTACTTCACCGGCCGGTGATTTGACTTCTTCAAGAGACCAATTGAATGTTAAGCAAAGTGCCGTTGCTCTAACTCCACCTGCTCAAGGGCAGACAGTCCCAGCAACAGGGAAGGTAAATCAGAATGTCTTGCCACAAGCCTCCTCTGCACATCCTGTTGCAGCTGGAAGTTCCGCCTCTTCCCAACCTCAGCCTCCATGGCCTAGAATGACTCAGTCAGATATGCAGAAGTATAGCAGGGTATTTATGCAAGTTGACACTGACCGAGATGGGAAAATCACCGGTGAACAGGCACGCAACTTGTTCTTGAGTTGGAAGTTACCACGCGGTAGGTCCTTATTTCATTTTATGATGTCCGAGAAGTTCTATTGCTTTTTTTTATCTGTACCCTTTGTTTTTCTTTTACGGAACCACGTTATGTATCATGTATCTTATTTTTGTTGTTGCATTTCCACTGTTAGAGGTCTTGAAGCAGGTCTGGGAATTGTCTGATCAAGATAATGACAGTATGCTATCTTTAAAGGAATTCTGCATCGCTCTGTATTTGATGGAGCGATATAGGGAAGGAAGGCCTCTTCCGAGGGTGCTTCCAAATTCTCTCATTTTAGACGAAACCTTTCCACCAGCACCAGCCTCTGGTCAACCTGGCGTGCCATATGGAAATACACCCTGGAGGCCCTCTCCTGGTACATGAATCTTTCCTCTCGATGTCTTTGCTACCTGGAGATGGGATATACAAATTACATGCTCATGGTTACCATTCTGCTATCAGGTATTCAGCAACCACAAGCAATCAGGAATGCACGGCCAATGACTTCTGCAGCAGCTGGAAAGCCACCTCGTCCTGTTCCTGTTCCTCAGCCTGATGAACTCATCCAACAGAAGCCGAAGGTCCCTGAGCTGGAAAAGCATCTAGTAGATCAGCTTAGCACAGAGGAGCAAGATTCGCTAAACAAAAAGTTCCAGGATGCAAAGGATGCAGAGAAAAAGGTTAGTCTTTTATCAGAACAGTGTTTACTTTACCTTGTCCTCCTATTCTGTCCCCAAATTTTATGGGTTTAGCATAGTGCCCCAATCAAATGTTTTATATGTGGTAATATACTTTATATGTGTGAGAACTAATTTTCCAAAAGACTGCCAAGCTCTTACATGACAGGCTGAAGGAAAAGTTAGATTAATTAAAGTTTTAAGGTTGTGAAATTGTGATATTCCCTTCTACCTTGAGATGTTAGTTTTATTTGCTCTTTTCTTTCTGTGCAGGTAGCTGATTTGGAGAAAGAAATTTTGGAATCTAAACAAAAGGTTCAGTTCTACCATGCGAAGATGCAGGAATTGGTTAGTAAACTGTTCATATGAAAACTAGGATGGACATGCGAGTCATAGACATAAGATTTGTTTTATGTGCCTTTATATGCACGATGAGAGGCTTCCATACTTGGAGGGCACCATATTTCTTTGGAATCATAATTCTATTGTTCAAATTTTTTCCAACCAGATTCATCTATCTCAATTTCTGAGATTCCTTGCATTCTGTCAAAAAGGCTGACTTCCCTGTGAGAGTATATCATACCTTGATTCTCTAATTTTTATCACTTGAATCAGGTTCTGTACAAAAGTCGATGTGACAGCAGGCTGAATGAGATCTCTGAAAAAGTTGTTGGGGACAAAAGAGAGGTATGGTTTAGAAAATTGGGGTCATAGTAGCTTTCGCTTGAACTATTTGTGGTCTCTCGTGATTGACTTATTTGTTAGGCTGACGCATTAGCCAAGAAATATGAAGAGAAGTATCAGCAGGTTGGAGATATTGCCTCTAAGCTATCCATTGAAGAGGCTACTTTCCGTGATATTCAGGTATATTCAATAAAAAATTTTGTTTCCACCTATGACCTCGTAACTTTGTTAGTTTCAGGCAGATAATGCTTTATGAGAAGTACATGGTATAAGTTCTAGTTTTCCACTCTAGGCAAAAAAGATGGAATTGTATCGCGCAATCGTCAAATTGGAACAAGAAAATGAGGATGGTGTGAAGGTATGTCGTACTGTTGGCCGATTCATTGTGTGCTTACGGAATCTCTGAGTTTAAAAATAATTGATGTTTCCAGGATCGAGCTAGCAAAATCCAGTCAGACCTTGAAGAACTAGTTAAATCCTTGAATGAACAATGCAAAACTTATGGTTTGCGGGCAAAACCAACAACAGTTGTGGAACTTCCATTTGGTATGAACTTTTGGCACAACATGATGGCTTCTTTCTTTTTCTTTAAGCTATCATTAGAATAGTGATTGAATACACCTTGGAGTTATTATTTGAGTCCCCCTGTTATAAATAATTATAGTACTAATATCCTACCATTAAATTGTATTTGATGCTTATGCCTTTTATATCCTTGGCCAGGTTGGCAGCCCGGGATTGAAGGAACTGCTGCTGATTGGGACGAAGTTTGGGACAAGTTTGAAGATGAAGGTACCTTTGCATCTGTTGATGCCCTAAAGGATGATTCTTGGAGCAATTTTCTCTTATTGACTAGGCGAGTCTCTCTTCACTAAATAAAGTCTGATGCTTTTCCTATCCTCTTCATATCAGGATTCACGTATGTGAAAGAGCATACTCTTGATGTTGATAACGTCCTTGCCCCTCCTAAACCAAAGACGCCATTAGTGAGAGAAAAAGTTGTAGTTGATGATAATGGTGCCAAGAAGTCACCTTCGAAGGCTGGTGAACAGCCAGAGCTACCAAGATCTGAGGAGGACATAAATGAGAAACTAAATGCACACGATGTAGAACCGACAGCAAAAAGTCCTCCCTACAGCCCAGCAGCTAGCAACGAACCCGACAGCCCATTCAAGGACTTACCCCACCTTCGAATGCCAAAGGAAGCTACTTTTGATGGGTCACCTCATGCATTTGACACCGCAAGGTTATTTCACATTCTCTTTTCCAATTAGTTTCTGTCTTCATTTTTTGGCTTCGACCGTAGTGCTAAACTAAAGCTGTTGCAGTCAAGATTTCCATCAATTTTCACCATCATTTTATGGCTGAGTTCTCTATTCAAGACTTCTCTAAGATGTTGATACTGTCAATGCAGTGAATTTGGTGGAGCTGAATCTGCTCGATCTGGAGGTAGGGATTTCGATGAACCAGTCTGGGGTTCTTTTGATACCCGTTTTGATTCAGACTCCGCATGGGATTATAGTTCTTCCACTCCGAAGGTATGTTGAGATTGTTTTAGGTGGGTCGATACCTTCTTCCATTCCACGCTGTTTCAACAGAGTATTAACCCATTTCATTGAATCAGGGCGGTGAAAACGAGATAAATGGCACAGATTCTTTATTTGGTGCTGATGACTGGGGTCTAAACCCGATAAAAACAGGACCCACGGGTAAATCTACAAACCAGGGTCCATTCTTTGATTCGGTCCCAAGCACCCCACTCTATAATAGTTCTGCAAATTCACCACAAAAGAGGCAGAGCTTATTTTTCGATTCAGTGCCAGGCACCCCAGCTTCCTCTGCTAACAACATGTTCATGAGGAATAGCCCATTCGCTTTTGCAGACTCCATCCCAAGCACACCAATGAACAACTACAGCAATTCTCCTAGAAAATACAGCGAAGGTTCAGAAGAACAGTATTCATTTGAAAATAGCTTCTCAAGATTTGATTCCTTTAATATGAATGACACCGGCCCTTTCGGTTCATCCTTGTCGAGATTTGATTCTATGAGATCCACGAGAGATTCCGAGTTTGATCAAGGATCCATTGCTCCTCCTCGAGACTCCTTTGCAAGATTCGACTCTTTTAGGAGCACAGCTGACTCGGACTATAACTTTGGCCCTTTCCCTACCCAGGAATCAAAATTTTCTAGATTCGATTCCATGAGTAGTACCAAAGACTCTGATTACGGTCATGGGTTTGCTTCGTTCGATGATGCCGATCCTTTTGGGTCGAGCGAACCCTTTAGATCGACCCCCAAAACCCAGACAACAGAAAAGGATTCAGACAGATGGAGTGCTTTCTAAGTTTGGCAACTTTGTTCTATCGTTTTCTTCTTTCGGTGTGTGCCCTCATATCTGTGCTTTGCGGTGTTGCAGTTTGAGTTGAGGCGAGACATTTTGCCCAGGTTTTATTATATACAGGAACTGAAATCATCGTATCTTCTCCTTCCTGTAATTATTTTATGATGATACTTGGCTTTGTTGAGATTATATTTTTGGTTGTTGATAGATGCTCTATGTATGTTCGATTTTTCTTAAAAGTTGTAGTAATGACTGAATAATTCCCTCACGTACATTATCCCATTTTTATTTTGAGACTTAGATTCGTTTTCTTGCCAATATACAATTAACGTCTGATTGCCTTCCTCATATAGAAAAAGAAAGAGGAACAGCAAACACTTGCTAGAATCTAATCTTATCACCATTCTTCGAAGCCTCCAAATTCAATGTAAGGAAGCTCAGGGATTTCTTCTAAACCCTGTCTTGAAGTAGTGGCTTGAGCAAACTCTTCTTGCTGCCTTATCCCCGAAGCTGCAGCTGCGTTGTTGATTATTTCTTGGACATTGTTATTTACTTCTTCAGTTGGTTTCTTGAGGATTGCCCTGACAATCCCAGCAACCGATTTGGAAGGATGGTTGAACCCATCTTTGATCCTCAGAATCAGAGAAAACTCTGAGAGCTGCCAGGCTAATGTGAGAGCTATCATTGCACTGAGGAGAGAGTGAGTGACTCTGTTCTGCCTCTTTATCTTCTTCACCTCTCTCATTATCTCTTCGTTGCTGCAACTTATTTCCTTCTTACACTCATCATTAGCTTCTCCTTCGTCTTCCTCCGACGAATCCAACTTGGAATAGTCAAGAAATCGTTATTGTCTTCTGCCACAAAAAAAGAAAATAAAAACGTTTTAAAATCGAGTTGTATTATACCTTTGAAAGTAATTTATCGAGTGGCTCGCGCCGAACCACGACTTTACTATCTTCTTCTCCATCGAAGCTTTCATGGGCTAGTGCCGTTTCTGTGTTGCTATCTCCGCCGTCGCGCTGTTTTTCTGATTCCTCCATCTCTCTCTCTCTCTCACTCTCTCTCTCTCTCTCAGTTCTTGGCATTTATTACATATCATCCAAACAAAACCGATTTGTAGTGAATGGACATTTAGTTGACACGTAAGCATTTACTTTAAAGTTCTTTCCAGATCTTTTTCAGTGGTAGTAGATAAGCTTCTGCTGCCGCTGCACAAATATCATAGCATCATATGCATCTGCCAACAACACCATGTGTATACATATATGGTCTGACATGCTTTGTAACGGTCAACAGAATCAATTTATCTGCAAAATATTGAGATGATTACGTCTTACAAATTCGAAACAAGAACTACATATGAAGTATATTATTATTCTTCCCAAGAAATGAGCTATTCAGAACAGTCGACCATATACGTCCACAGAAACAGAACTGAACACTCTTCTTCAGCCACCTCAAACAGCTTAGTCATCGTACATATGTTCATCGCCGGCCGGCGGCAGAGCGAACTGAATCATGAGGACAAATCGAAAGAGGGGATCATATGGAAGAAACACCAAGCGAAAAGCCGCCTGAAAAAATAGCCAATCCAAATGGATTCAAGCTCGAGTTTCTCAGCCCTGCAATGCAAATGAATTCAAGCTCATTGATTGAATCTTATTCTTGTCCCTTTCTTGATGATTTTTCAGAGTGAATATTATTTATTACCTTGGGTAAGGTTGCCTGCCCCCATGGATGAGAATTATATTTTGTTTGTTATACTTGTTAAGCCATCAATTGGCTGAACCATAGTTTACTTACAAATATGCGATAAAAATTACATAAATACACCCAATTTGACAAAAAAAAAAAGTGCATGATAAGTGTGTACCAAAGGAGCATGATAAGTGTGTACCAAAGGAGAATTAAACTTCGTGAAAACAAAAAGGGAAAAAGAAAAATGGCCATCAATCTTTCCCATTCTAACGATCTTCTACATATTTGGATCTGAACCATGGGTAAGAATATATCTCCTCTGTAATGTATGATATATATGCATGATCATATATCCGTCGCTATTTCCTCTATCAGATCTTCGATAATCAGGCATTCGATTTCTCGCCCGAGAACGTTCATGCAATCATCTTCTATCACTTTCGACCAAGGTTCTGAATCCAAATCACGGGCCAACATATTATCCAACGAATAGTACGCTCTATCGATTGGATGGTGAACGTATACTCTAATCATATTCCAAACATGAGATAGCAACTTCCTTCCCCGCGGAGGCTTAAACAAAGGGCCAGCAGCTTTCTCCATGTACTTCGACGTATTCGCTGGTGGTTGCCTTAGGATCATTGGGATTGCCTCGTTCAACAAATCAAGAACTAATCTGTGGTTTAGTTTTCCTCCATGGTCCTTTCCATTCGCCTCTTCAACTTCTTCGTAGACTTGGCTGCTAATGGGTTTTCCGAGTGGGTCCCATTTCGAAAGTGTCTGAGCGAACGAACCGTCGTAGAGACCAGAGGCAACGAGCAAATCTCTGACGTATGCTTCGGTTTCGTCCTCTATGTCTGATTCGAACTCGGTTGGACTCTGTCTGTTACTTGTCTCGTTCGAGGCAGAGCCTTCGAGCTTGTTTAGTTTCCTACGCAGCTCTGCGTATTTTCATCGATTACAGTCCAAAGATTTCCTCAGTATGTATGCATGCAATAACAGTGGTTGTAAAGATTTAGTATCTTAATTGGTAAAATTTGCTAACCGTTGAGGTTTGAGCTTATGTCCTTGAAAGCATGTGAAATGTCGCCATCCTCGAGTTGATATCCACCCAACGACGAAGCAGGGCTGGGACAATCTGCTGGCCTCCATAGCTCATCGCGAATACTGCTGCACACTGATGCAGGGCTTGGTGGCACTTCTGTCGAATTCTCCTACAAGTTGAAACAAACTGTTAATTGCTTGTTATTACATTAAACAAGATAGAAGAAAAGTGATGGAGGAAGAGTCCAATTATCCTCACATGTGTGTCGTAAAAACTCATCGTCGCGGTGGGCTCAAAAGCGATGTCTTTCAAGCTCTGATCCCTCTCAGACATCGATGACTTAATTCTCTTGCGGAACAGTTTCCCTCGCAGGGTAAAACTGTACCTAAAGCTCGAAACTTTTTCCTTTATGTTGAACTTTTCTTTTCTCTGTTTTTTGGTGCCATTCGATGGCTTCTCGAGGACTTCGTGCTTCCTCATGAGCTGGGCCGCGGTTACTACATGTCGATCTTCTAGAAGCAGCTTTCCAAATGAAGTCCCAGATACAGGCGCTGACAGAGATCTAACGAGGTTCCTTGGAGATTGAGATTGCACCTCTTCACTTTGAATGCGAAATCCATCGTTCAAGGATTCACGTCTGAAAGATCTGCTGCTATCCTTTTTTAGTTCATCCTTGAAATAGCTGTCCATCAACGTATCTCTCGACTGTGAAGCTATGTTATTGCAGTTTTCATTGTCGGACATGGATAGTCTTGATTTACTACGAACATGCTTTGGTGGAACCATCGTTTCTCCTTTCAGAACATTTCTCAACCTATCTGCCAAAAATTTCCTGGTATCTCTGTTGAGAAACTCTGGAGAATCCATCCCATCGAGCTGAACTTCTCTTCGATATGATCTAGTCGACTCTGAACGAAGCAGATTTGCCCCAAGATCTTTAGTGACACTTTCTCCGACATGTCGAGCTATACGCTGAGCAATTTCTCTTGGCGCTGGGGACTTTTCCCAGTAAGGTGTCTCGATTCCTGCACCTCTAACGGTGTAACATCGTTTGGAACTCTTTCCTTGTATCTCTGATTTCAACCTCTCCTTCACCTCTTCGAGGAAATCTTCGATCTTATTTCGCTCTTCTGAAGTGCTGGGCGTACTGTTCCACGAATATTCGTTGATATCATCGATCCTATCAGGGCCAGGCCTCAAAATCACAATCCTTGAGGGAGAAGAATCATTATCATGATATGGCTTATACGAACTATTCTTTTTACAGCTTCTTGAAGCAAGCATTTCATGAGAATCGGTCAGTTGCTGGTGATCCCAAGGCCTCTCAACTCCCCGAGAATTAGCATAAAGATACATTTTTTCCCTGTTGAGTTCCTCTTGAGCGATCAATTGGATCGGAGCATTGCTAACACCTACCATACTCGAACACTGCTTGAATCTTGAGGCTTGCCATGCCTCAAACTCTTTCTTAAACTTCTTCAGTTCCTCTTCTTGAGGATGCTCTCTAGCTTTCCTAACCTCATACTGCTGAGAAACGTTTGATGTAGATAAATGATTAAAAGATGCATAGATGTTATCATCCATCAATTTTGCTGATGAAGGAACTTCGTTCTTCAGATCAAGCGATTTGGCCAGCGACTTCGAATCTAGAGGCAGCGTATCGACTCCCATTAGGCGAGCCACAACGCTTGGCTTGTATTTCGGTCTTCTCGAAATTTCATCATTGATAAGCTTCTTCATTGGAGCCTTGGGATAACAGTATTCCTCGTCGTATGATTCTGTCGGCGAACTATAACCATACTGCATGTATAGAGATTAACCGACTATTCACTTGGCAGAAACTCATAAATACGCAATTCAGGCATAGAACAGTGTCATAACTGGTACCTACCCATATGTTATCTCTTGCAGCATACAAGTCATATGATGACTCAATTGGTAACTCCAAGCTATTTCGAGGAGCTTCAAGACCTTCAAATTGGTAGGATAAAATTAAGATAATTACAACATCTTTTTTTTTTGTCAGCTCAAAGAACATGGCAACAAGAGCATCTTATGCTTATCACACTCACCATCAACCTGTCTATTGTGCGAAAGAACTTTTCGAGCCATCAGTTTGCTGTTGACGTCAATGAGGTCATACAAACTTCCCATGCAAGAGAAGAACTAAACCTATGATGGTAGTGAATCGAAGTCTTCACTATGTTACTCTGTGAAACTAAAATCTCCGTTGATGTTTGCACCAGTCTCCTTCTGCAGAATAGTGAACAGAGTTATAAAGCTGAGAATACAACATTCTTATATGCAGACAAGATATGTTGGCTACAAGGAACTTAGTACTTGCAGCTCTATCAAAGAACGACCATGTCCCAAAATATTATCTTAATTTTCCTTTGAATCATCCACCTAACAACACATAGATAAAATCTAGAATACCCTGAGCAACTCAAGTTACGACTAAGAATTCTGAATTCTATTTCTAAAGATTATTAAAGCCATATAATGCTAAAAGAATCACGTGAGCCGGAATCAAAAGAGCAAATTCACCAAAAATGGAGATATCCTTCATTTATGTTCAGCTCCTTGTAAGTTGGATGACACTCTTAACAACGGCAGCTCACTTTTTTTAAAAAAATAGAAAAATTCTTCTACCTACTTACACGATCAGATTAACTGCTCAATCAATAAAGTCAAAGTAAATTTTCTCGTAAGTAGCTAACCAAACCGTTGATTCTTACTACAGAAATTTGAACGCGAAAAAAAAAATGGGCCATCCTCAAATAAAAATTCTGAATCCAAAAGGAAAACCTATGATCCAACGGCAACCATCCATCAGCGACAAAATACAAAGTACCATAATACCAACATTGCACACCCATAAAGTAAGTCTCTCTTCATGATCAAGAACTCACCGTAGAAATCTCGGCGTAACATCAGCATCACTTGATTGATGGATGCATATTACCCAGGATCCGCTGAAGAATAATTGCTTTGGGAATTCAGGGAATTCAATACCAGACGACGCAGGTGGGTTTAAAATGTAAAGGTTCGTACGATTTGTAAGAGCCTATGTAATGAAGCAGCTGCAAAGAAGATGAAGAGGTAGTTAGGGTAAACGACAGATAGATAATGAACAGAAAAAGAGAATTTGATGATGATGGTGGTGAGGGAATAAAAAGTCATGGGAAGTTTAAGAAAGAGCACAATCCTTTGCTGGAAATCACGTACCCATAAACCCCATATGTCTCTCTCTCTCTCTCTCTCTCTCTCTCTCTCTCTCCTTTTTCGTTACTTAAAGGCCCCATTAATTATTGAGTGTTGATGTGAGATGCTTACACCTTGGGTTAGAACTCATTGTTGCAACTTGCAAGGACTTTTATGCTCCAATTACCATATAATAATATACTCCTGAGATTTTTTTTAGGTGTCGTTTAAGATTTTTGCACTCATATTAAGAAATAGAATAAAATGTCTAATATACCTCTAATTAATTGGTTTATACTATTTAATATATTCCATTTAATAATATCTAAAAGGGTAAAACTGGAAATATGATAAATATTTGTCTTGAAATCTGTAAAACGACAACTAATTAAAAACAAAATTAAAGAGCTAAAACGACATATAAATAAAATCGGACGGAGTATAAACTACAACTGAAAAGCATTATCAACTTCAATGAAGGTAATAAATTATAAGCGCGGTGCAGAGAACGCGCCACAGAGGATCATGATACCTAGAGACCAGGACAGCGAGGACGCAGTCTTTGCCAACAATGCCAAAATGACTAGTTTACCCTCAGACCGAAAGATATGATGTTTCATTACTGTTTTCTTAATTTTCCAAATCTCAGAAAGAAAATAAAGAACATTTCAGTTGAATTAAAAGACAAGCTCAACAGCTCATCTAACAATTGCTCCTACGCACGTCTGCCCAATTTTAATTATTTTGCTGCTTAGATAACTATAGTTGTCACTGTTAAGATAATTCCATTGTAATAAATAAATCTATGCATCGTCGCTCTCAACCGTCTCTATCATATGAAAGAATAATAATAATGAGTTGGATTTAAAGTATTATACCGCATCGCCGCTCACAGGTAATTTACAGAGAAATCAAGAATTGATTATCTGAGGAACATTTATTAATCAACAAAATAAGTAAATATAAAAAATGAAGAAGAAAAAGAAACTAAGAAAGAATAATAATGGCATGTTATAAAAACGTAGAGGACAACAAAAGAAAGAAAAAAGGACTTTTAGAACAAATTATACGAAAAAGAACTTAAATATTAATTGTCCAACCAAGCAACTTTTAAGACAAGATACGTTCATAATAAATAGTCAAATGCAGGCAGGCAGGCAACGTGAAGCTATCATTAACCAAGCCGATCTGCAGAGAGGATAATTTAAAATGCAGCCGTGAGCACGAATTATCTCAATCATTGTTCCAAAGAATGATTTTTTTAAAAAGATAAACATTCAATGAGAAAATTCTTAAACAAATATCGGAGGTACTCATTACAAAAAAACACGTAAGATGAAAGATGCAAAGATAGAGTTTTCAAGAATCACCTTTATCACGTGCATGAAACAACGTTGCTCAAAGAAAAGCTTTTGTATATGAGCTTGATGAGTGGGAGGGACCTGCATTGCGAGAAATTGAACAAGCAAGATTAAAAACAGGTACCATAGTCCATATAGCAAATAAAGATGAATTGATGTGAATCATATTTCATTTTCATGAAAATCTACTCCAGTTCCATAGCATCAATGACATATAGTTATCTATCTTTCTACATATGTGTGTGTGTTCACTTACATGGGCTTTGACCAAATTTTCCCACCATGTGTGCATTCTTTTTTTGCAGCCATTTCGTATATCCGCTGCTTCTGTACCTTATCGCATACACTCGTCCCTCAGATCATACATTCGTTTTTTTTCTAGATTGAGCTTCCTATTACGGGCAAGAATAAGATGCATTGACCCTAGGGATGACAATGGATAGGTTATGGGTAGACCCACTTGGACCAATACCAAAACCCAATTAAATTAATGGGTACGGACCCTATCCAATTATTGATGGGTCCAATTAATTGGATATGGACCCAAATCCGTTAAATTTAATGGGTAAACGGGCCTTAATTGGGTATTTCGTTAAAAACGAGCTGAAATGGCGGTCAGATCAGACGACGCAAACCTCTGCTGATCGCTTTTCTTTGCTGACGTGGACTTCGACAAGGAGGACGAGGCCGCCGGTTTCCTGCTCCTCCGGCTGCCGCCGCCGACCGGAACGTCCTCAACGCGCCGCCGCGCGTCCAGTACCTCCGGCAAGTGTTGGTGTGGGTCTGAGATGGTAGGGCTATTGGATTGCAGCATTTGTAATGGCGGCGTTGGCGTTAATTTCTTGAATTATTAGCTGGTGATTATTTTCCTGAAGAAATTGAGAAGATGAAAGGAATTATTATCATTTTGCTGTAATGATTTCAAGAGCTGGTTTCAAGAAATCATTGAAGGGGAAAGTGCAGGTCTTAATCAATTTCATAAAAAAACGCATCTTTTTTTTTCAATGGTTTCATTTATCTGCTTTATTTCCATTCCATATATGGATGTGTCGATTTTCTGAAATGTTATTGGGTTAATTATTGCCGAATTTGTTTGTAAGGTTTCGAATATGGATACCCATCATCTTATATAATTTCTTATCTTACTGAATTGCTGATTTGTTTATTTTTCCAGACTCGAAACCCTACTCTCTCTCTCTCTCTCTCTCTCTCTCTCTCTCTCTCTCATGTATAGCTAAACACGATATATCGCACCACAATCGGACATAGATAATAATAGTAAGTTCGAACTTTAGTTTAAATGATTTGGTAAATGGGTAAATGGGTATACCCATTTAAGATCCAAGTTAATATAATTGGATCTGGATCTGGCCCATACCCACTAAATTTAATTTTCAAGGACTCATACCCATAATTAATGGGTAGGGTCCAAAAAAGTTGCCATCCCTAGTTCAAGTCATGGTCTAGCATATACTCTCGTATGAACTATGAACTGAAGAAAAAGCAAAACATCTATGATAGATACAGAGAAACGATACAAGTTAACATAATTGTATAATTGCAATGACCGAAGTGTATATAGTTTGTAAAGATCATGGGAAATCTAGGGTTGTAGTATTGAACCATCAGTGCTGTATGAAAATCTGAATTTCCGTTAAGTCAGTGTTAGAGAGGTGATGATGCTACTGTCATTAGAGAGCCTCTGAAGCCTTGTTGCTTAGTTTGAATGATAATGGGGTCAATAGGGATGGCAACTTTTTTGGACCCTACCCATACCCGTAGGATCCTACCCATTAATTATGGTATGGGTCCTTGAAAATTAAATTTAGTGGGTATGGGCCAGATCCAGATCCAATTATATTAAGTTGGGTCCTAAATGAGTATACCCAATTACCAAATCATTTAAAATAAAGTTCGAACTTACTATTATTATCTATGTCCGATTGTGGTGCGATATATTTGCCGTGTTTAGCTATACATGTTTGGATGAGAGAGAACGTTGGGAAAGTCGAAGAAGCAGGAAAGAACCTCTGCCAGGCTATTAGCCAAGCCTGGCAGTCTCTAGGTGATTGATAGATTTGCTGAGTATTATGATGTTCGTATTTTGTATGTGAACTGAAAAATGCTTTTATTAAAAATCTGCTACTTCGATGTTATTGTATTACTGCCTGGATTTGGATTTTATCATAAACAAAATTTTATAAATCTGAAAGTGTTGATAATTTCTGTAACTAACAGAGTTTTTGAGAGAGTTGGGGAATGGGAGAAGACGATGATGATAATCTACTACTTCGATGTTATTGTATTACTGCCTGAATTTGGATTTTATCATAAACAAAATTTTATAAATATGAAAGCGTTGATAATTTCTGTAACTAACGGAGTTTTTGAGAGAGTTGGGGAACGGGAGAAGACGATGATGATAATCTATTACTTCGACGTTATTGTATTACTGCCTGGTGTTTTATTATAAACAAAACGTTATAAATCTGAAAGTGTTGATAATTCGGTAACTAACGGAGTTTTTGAGAGAGCTGAGGAACGGGAGAAGACGATGATTGACAATCTACTACTTCGATGTTATTGTATTACTGCCTGGATTTGGATTTTATCATAAACAAAATGTTATAAATCTGAAAGTGTGGATAATTTCTGTAACTAACGGAGTTTTTGAGAGAGTTGGGGAACGGGAGAAGACGATGATGATAATCTACTACTTCGATGTTATTGTATTACTGCCTGGATTTGGATTTTATCATAAACAAAATATTATAAATCTGAAAGTGTTGATAATTTCTGTAACTAACGGAGTTTTTGAGAGAGTTGGGGAACGGGAGAAGACGATGATGATAATCTACTACTTCGATGATATTGTATTACTGCCTGGATTTGGATTTTATCAAAAACAAAACTTTATAAATCTGAAAGTGCTGATAATTTCTGTAACTAACGGAGTTTTTGAGAGAGTTGGGAACGGGAGAAGACGATGATGATAATCTACTACTTCGATGTTATTGTATTACTGCCTGGATTTGGATTTTATCATAAACAAAATGTTATAAATCTGAAAGTGTTGATAATTTCTGTAACTAACGGAGTTTTTGAGAGAGTTGTGGAACGGGAGAAGACGATGATGATAATCTACTACTTCGATGTTATTGTATTACTGCCTGGATTTGGATTTGATCATAAAGAAAATGTTATAAATCTGAAAGTGTTGATAATTTCTGTAACTAACGGAGTTTTTGAGAGAGTTGGGGAACGGGAGAGGATGATGATGATAATCTACTACTTCGATGTTATTGTATTACTGCCTGGATTTGGATTTGATCATAAACAAAATGTTATAAATCTGAAAATGTTGATAATTTCTGTTACTAACGGAGTTTTTGAGAGTTGGGGAACGGGAGAAGACGATGATGATAATCTACTACTTCGATGTTATTGTATTACTGCCTGGATTTGGATTTTATCATAAACAAAATGTTATAAATCTGAAAGTGTTGATAATTTCTGTACCTAACGGAGTTTTTGAGAGAGTTGGGGAACGGGAGAAGACGATGATGATATCTACTACTTCGATGTTATTGTATTACTGCCTTGATTTGGATTTTATCATAAACAATATGTTATAAATCTGAAAGTGTTGATAATTTCTGTAACTAACGGAGTTTTTGAGAGAGTTGGGCAACGGGACAAGACGATGATGATAATCTACTACTTCGATGTTATTGTATTACTTCCTGGATTTGGATTTTATCATAAACAAAATGTTATGAATCTGAAAGTGTTGATAATTTCTGTAATTAAGGGAGTTTTTATGAGAGTTGGGGAACGAGAGAGGACGATGATGATAATCTACTACTTCAATGTTATTGTATTACTGCCTGGATTTGGATTTTATCATAAACAAAATGTTATAAATCTGAAAGTGTTGATAATTTCTGTAACTAACGGAGTTTTTGAGAGAGTTGGGCAACTGGAGAAGACGATGATGATAATCTACTACTTCGATGTTATTGTATTACTGCCTGGATTTGGATTTTATCATAAACAAAATGTTATAAATCTGAAAGTGTTGATAATTTCTGTAACTAACGGAGTTTTTGAGAGAGTTGGGCAACGGGAGAAGGCGATGATGATAATCTACTACTTCGATGTTATTGTATTACTGCCTGGATTTGGATTTTATCATAAACAAAATGTTATAAATCTGAAAGTGTTGATAAATTCTGTAACTAACGGAGTTTTTGAGAGAGTTGGTGTCACACCCCACTTTTCCTATAACTAGTTTGGCGGATTTTTCGCAACGTAAGCTGCGGAAGACCCGATTAAAAAAAAATACTCTTATTTAATTAATTTAATATTATACACTCAACATTTATTTCGCAGACGTCTTATCTTACAATTATCTTAATCTCACACATTAAAATATTTTGAACACAATAATAACACCCTCAGGTCACATCCATGTACACCCAGCCCTCAAAAGTACGTGGAGTCACCGCCATCAGCCTGCTTTAGTCGTGACGTATCTCAACGTCAGACTCTTTCGTACCTACAACACATAAAACGTGGAATGAGCTATAAAGCTCAGTAAGTGGAAATATGCATGTATGCACGTGTCGTAAAACGCAAAGGCATCCGCTGCACCAATGCTTACTAACACTCGTATTCTCGTATCATTCTCATTCTTTCCTCATTTCTCTCATTTTTCTCATTCTCTCAGGGCCCTTAGCTACTTACTACGCGCACCACCATATCATGAGCTCAAATCCTGTACGGATAAAATACGATAGTGGCCCACACTGGCTAAGATAAAACTAGGGTTTATCTCCAGTAGTATCATACACCAGGTCGCCCCTCTATCAAAACACTTTCCTGGCACTATAGTTATACTATGTGCCTTCCCATTCTATCAAATCACTTTCTTGGTACTATAGTTATACTATGTACCTTCCCATTACCTAGATAATTTAGGTAAACATATTCGACGGCTTTACCCCCGTCATGGTGTCGTCGTAGAAGTAGCTATGATTCATTCGTGAGTCTACATCACATACTAATATCGTCAAACATATTTTGTTCTCAGACGATCATATACTGTGCATTCTCATACTGGTAACTCTCACATAGTACGTGTATGCACATGCTCATGCCATATAAATAATGCCATACATACATACCATGCTCGCCTACAAGCGATAAATGCAATGCACGTTCACAATCCAAACGTGCACATAATATACTATGATATGGTGTACCAACTGGTTTTCCATGTCATAGAAAAATCATAAGTAATAGCTCACCCGCGATTTCATTATCGCCAATAAGCACCTCACGCAAAACAACCAACACAGGTTGCCATATAATCATATAATGTCACATAATTCACGTCACATAAAATCACCTTACATAAAACAACCAACACAGGTTGCCATATAATCACGTAATTTCACATAATTCACGTCACTTAAAAATCATACAACACAAATAATCACTTATTCCAATACAAACATGTAATTTATGTGTTGTAGTTGAGATTTCCACTTACCTGATACCCTTAGCTTATCGTACGGTTAAATCGCTAACCTTCAAACCCTAATTATAGAAACATATAAAATTAGAGTTTGTTAGTCTAATTATAATTTCACGAAATTGGCTTAATTAGAAAACCCTAGTTTTGATTTTTATGAATTTCGAAACTCTAAAATTTAGAATTTAACCTAACTGAAAATTACTATTTAGATATAAATCTCGATATATTCATTAGGCATAAATGTCGAGCTTTGACCCGTACAAGATATCGATACTGAAATAATGTAAGACCTCGACATAATAATCTCGATATAATATGAAAGGATTTCGACATTTCTTTAAAAAAACTCGACACAATATATTTCGAAACCCCACAAAACAAAATGTCGATATCACATGTATTATAAATGTCGAAACAACCTCACACTACATATCGACATCTTAATTTATTTCGACATTTTTCCCTTCACAACTCATAAAACTCGAAACATCACAGTCACTCGACATTTTATTCAAAACTTCGACATCATACCCTCAACTTTTCATATAAATTTCTACACAACATATCGACATCCTCATAATAATTCCAAAACAATCAAACCACTTCACATAACCCATATCGAGCTTTCATTTAAAAATTCAATTCAACATCTTAATAAATCTCGACCCCACTTCACCTAACAAATTGACATCTTGTCTCAAAATTCACACAACACATCTCGACATTTTCATAATAATTAGATCTTGTTCGACATCCTCAACATCACATACATATCGACATTTTCATAAAACTCTCGACATTGCATATAAAATCTCGAAATCACTGTTCACAATTATCTCGACATTTTATTCGACATTCATAAAAATTTTCGGGACAACATCACACAATCATGTCGACATTTATATAAATCTCAGCTCTATCTCATCTAACACTTCGACATTAAACAAACCCTAATCTTTCAAAAATCACTAACACTATTTACTACCTAACTCTCAACATCTTTCGATCAAAACCTTATCTATCAAGAACACCTTAAATATCATATCAACTTCAAATGGTGTTCATCCTTTTCAAAAATCAAAACCCTAAAGAACATAAGCTTACGTGATTTTCAAGCTTAATAACACTTAAATAAGCCAAAACCTAATTAAAAATATAAAGATTATAGTAAGAACTCTTACCAAATTCCAAGTTTCGTTATAGATACTATTTGAGTTCTTCGTCTCCTTTCTAAACTTGTTCTACAAAAAGAATTCATTTAACGGATTTCTTTCCTTCTATGTTATTATCTTAAAGCTTTTAATTATTATTACTTTAGTTTATATTATTTGCTAGTTTCACTTTTAGGTTTGAGAGTTTGGACTCATTCATTTCTTAATCATATAATAATTTCAATGATTAGGACATTTACTTACTCACTTAACAAGTATTAGCCATGGTTCAACGTCATCAATGCTATCATTAGATAAGTTCAAAACTTATTGCTAAGAGATTTCGAAATCCCCTCACACACAACTATCTCATCATTATTTTCGATATCCTATATGCTCAACCTCACAAGACACATATCAACATTTGTTTCGAAATCCCACAAAACAAATCTCAAGATCCTATATAAACATTTTTATAAATATCGAAACCACCTCACACCAACATTTTAACACCCTAAAATTTTGAAATTATCCAAAACGAAACCCTAAGTTTCCGAAATTATAATATTTCGAAATTCTCTTTTCAAAATTTCCAAAACTCCATACCTAATTTCCAAACAATGTTAGATATCATGTAAGCACAAAATTAAATAAATACTGAATATGAAATCATATAGTCCCATAATATGCATGCAAATTTATTGGCCAACAAAGACACCCAAGAAATATTAACATATAAAATACAAAACAAGTTACATGTCACAAACATATATTTCACCTAAAGTCCCAATTTCTTTATTTAAATAATCTACCCAACTTCCTATTTAAACCACTTCACTGCTAATTAGCTTGCAAATCCCGTAGTTTAAATTTTACGGGTATTACAGTTGGGGATCGGGAGAAGACGATGATGATAATCTACTACTTCGATGTTATTGTATTACTTCCTGGATTTGGATTTATCATAAACAAAATGTTATAAATCTGAAAGGGTTGTTAATTTCTGTAACTAACGGAGTTTTTGAGAGAGTTGGGGAACGAAAGAAGACGATGATGATAATCTACTACTTCGATGTTATTGTATTACTGGCTGGTGGATTTTATCATAAACAAAATGTTATAAATATGAATGTGTTGATAATTTCCGTAACTAATGAAGTTTTTGAGAGAATTGGGGAACGGGAGTTGGGGAAGACGATGATGATTAGGACAGAGAACATTGCAATTATAAACCTACATTTCGCATGAACATTACAAACTATATACACATCGGTTATTGCAATTATTACAATTATGTTAACTTTTATAGTTTCTCTGTAGCTATCATCGATATTTTGCTTTTTCTTCAGTTCAAAGTTCACACGAGCGAATATACTTGATCACTGGAAAAAGAAACAACCAAACGATGCGAGTGATTTACCTAGAGATATTGGTCAAGGCAAGACGACTTTAGCCAAATCGACTGTAATCACTTTGATTAACCTCAAACCTCACTCTCTATATCCAATGTCATCACCGTTTACCAACGGGCGACTAAGTTAGCTCACGAATAAGTACTCTGCGATCAAACCAAACTGAAAACAGGTTAGCTGAAGCCGTCACTATTCCATCAGTCGCGAACCAAAAACCATCACCTCAGCGAGTGATCTAAACAAAAAGTTCAATAAATTCCATGGAAAAACGCACAGATAAGCTTACTATAACAGAATCGCCGAATCTTCAAGTTGGGATTTCGATTGTGTCAGTGACTCCAAAAGGTTTCGGATCATCAAAGTGATCTTGCCTTGCAAGGCATGTTAAGACTATATTTATCCATGACCTTCACAACCGGTTATGAGAATAAAATATTAATTTCTCTCTCCTCCACATTCACAACCTACACCTCAACAATTTTCATACTTTATCAACAACCCAACACAACCTATCATATTTATATTTTATAATTATTTTTAGTAGTATTGAATGTTTAAAATAGATTATATTATATCATATAAAATTTAGATACTTTGGTCATTGGAGATAGAAAAATAATATGAATTATGATAGATTGTAGAATGTAATAGAAAAATAGATAATTTGAAATTGTGACTCAAAATGTAGCAATATTAGTCTCTATTTGTAGAGAAAAAAAAATCATACATTTTGGTAAAAAAATTAAAATGAAATTTTAATAGGAAAAATTGACAATAATAATCCAACCTATCAGTTCTCCGCTCAAAATAAACCCAACTATCAATTATTTCTGAATAATCCTAACTATATAGCGAGTCTTCCGAAATTGCACCCATGTCACCTAGAACTTGTTTAGCAGGTATTTCTTATATTAATTACCTATATAAATACATTTAAAACGAAATTTCAAATAAAAGTAGTAAAATAATTTTTTCTTTTCATCTTTTGAAGGAGAACTTCACATTGATAATCTCACCAATTGATTTTGCCCGCCTGAAATAAACCCAACTACGAATCATTTCGAATAATCTCAACTAAAAATTAGTAATATAATTTTTTTATAATGAAAAAATATAATATAACAATACAAGCAAACAAATAATTTTTACAAACACTCAAACCTTCGGAAAAAATGAAATAGCATTAAAATCTTATTTTAGAGTCACAAAAATTTAAAACTAATGTTACTCAGATATTTGCACTATTTAGTACAAAATGCTATTTTTTTGCGCCGCTTTTTGCCCTAAAACGCGATATGGGGCACTACAAAACGCGTTATTTTACGCTTTTTAAAACAATGCGCTCGTCCCACTTTATACATGTTGCAGGTACATTTATGCATTTTTTTATTATAATTACATATATATTTTAAAACTGATAATTTTAATTAAAATAAAATGTTACCATGTGAATTTTTGGTACGTAATTATTTTTCTTCAAATACTATAAATCAATCTAAATAATAAAACTTAGACTAATCGCCACTTTGGCCGCCATTAATTAATATGTAACAAAAACTCAAATGATATTTAAAAAATAAAATTTGATTTTACTAATTTTATTTTGAAAAATTATCGTCACTTGATACATGTTGCGGGTACATAGGCATTTTTTATTATAATTACATATATATATTTGAACCTGATAATTTAATTTAAAATAAAATGTTTTCAAATACCATGTGAATTTTTTTATGTATTTATTTTTCTTCAGATACTATAAATCAATCTAAATAAGAAAACTTAGACTAATCGCCACTTTGGCCACCATTAATTAATACGTAACAAAAACTCAAATGATATTTAAAATATAAAAAATCTGATTTTACTAATTTTATTTTGAAAAATTATCATAAAATATATAGGTAATAAAATAAAAAAATTACCTGCTAAACAAGTTTCAAGTGACACTGGTGCAATTTTGGAAGACTCACTATATAGTTAGGATTATTCTGAAATAATCGATAGTTGAGTTTATTTTGAGCGGAGAACTGAGAGGTTGGATTATTATTGTCAATTTTTCCATTTTAATATATAATTAAATGTATCATAAAAATCAATAAAAATCACAAAAACAGTTTTGAAAACTGTGCACAACCGGTTGGTGAACCAGGTTGGTCCACCAACCGGGTTGTGGGGAATATTTACTTGTTTGATTTATTTTATTTAATTATATTGCACGGCCGGTTGTTTGGGTCATTGATAAACATAATCTAATGGACACAGATTAATATTTTGCTCGGCGAGACATTCGAAAGTTGGGCCTTATTGGGCTTTACTTCAACAGGCCCAAAGGATCAATTCAATCATTTGCCTTTGGAATTACGAATTTACCCTTGCACTCACGCCGCCTATCTCAATCATATGACTTATCCGGGTTTGCCAACTAAAGGACGCTAGCAAATGACCAAAAGCGTCAATAAACACAAAGGCCAAATCCGTCAGTTTGTAAAACACAGGTACGCTCAGATCACGCCACGTCATCTATTCTCCGCGCGGAATACAATCCAACCTTCCCACACAAACACAGAGCCAAGAGAGGTATAACATCATATTCCTTCCAGCCAATGAGATCGCTCGATCGAGTAAGACACGGATCGATGACGTGGCGAGTAGTATTCTAGATCCCGCCCAAACCCGGGTTTAATTGGGTTAGCAAGGGGTGTTTTCCCTTCGAAACCCTTTGTCCACTCCCTTTTCACACACACATATACAACCCACTTTCGCGCACCACTCTCACCTCACAAACGCTAAATCACAAGAATATTATCCCTCTTTATTTCCTGCGGTTTCTTTTCGTAGCTAATCGCTGCTCGTAGAGAAAAATGAAAGGAGGAAGATCCAAGGCTGAAACCAAGAAGACCGATTCCAAGTGAGTTTTTTGTAGCTCGAGCTGTGGTTTTGTTAATTCTGCGAATTTTTTGCTTCGTTTTTTTACTTTCGCTGCTGTGATTTTAGGCTGGCGGTGAAGAAAGGTCGTGCAGCTAAGACAAAGGCGGCTAAGGATCCGAACATGCCTAAGAGGCCTGCCAGTGCTTTTTTCGTTTTTATGTAAGATTTGATTTACGGTTTTTTACTTTTTCTGGTTGATGCGTGTTTCTGCGAATCGATGCTGAGTTTTCTCTTTTGATGTCTTTTATGATGGATTAGGGAAGATTTTAGGAAGCAGTACAAGGAGAAACATCCAAACAACAAATCAGTTGCAGCTGTTCGTATTTACCTTCGTTTGATCCGGAATTTTTGTTGATTTACGGATTTATGTCCTCTTCATCTTAAAAAATAATACTGTACAGGTTGGAAAGGCTGGAGGGAACGAGTGGAAATCTATGACAGAAGCTGTAAGTAATCTGCTTTCCTTTCGACGATTATTCATGTCTGTCTATTCATGTGGTTTTTTTGTGCATCTTGTCCTAACTTTTATTCGTCTGATCTCTTTTTTTTTGCTGTTTTGGTGCAGGATAAAGCTCCTTATGTTGCTAAAGCTGAGAAGAGGAAAGCAGAGTATGAGAAAAACCTCCAGGCATATAACAAGAAGAAGGTATCTTCAACTTCAATTAACATGACGTGGTAAGATCTATTGAACTCATATGATAACGGATTATTGTTTGCTATAGAAGGACACCGCTGATGAAGAGTCGGATAAATCCAAGTCTGAAATTGACGAGGACGATGATGAAGGCAGTGAAGGGGTTAGAAGTTAATAATTTAAGAACCAACAAAGCCCATCTTAGTATCATTCTCTTCAAATCATACTAAACCACCTTTTCTGTGTTTTCCTGTTGTTACTTCTTACAGGACGAAGAAGATGATGATGACGAGTGAAGAGTAGATAGCCTTTCTTCATATTACCTCTTGTGCTTTTGTATTCTCAAGTAGAAAAATCAAAATGACAATAGCTGATGTGATGGGATATGTAATGTACTCTTGATGGTTTTCTCATCCTTTAATTATATGGTCATCTTTAGTCATCGGCTATGCCCTTTTTGGCCATTTCTTTCTATTCCCTGTGATACTTGATAGTTTAATTACAATACAAATGGCGAGCCATGAGCAAACTAACTGGATATGAAGAAGGCGTTGACTTGATTCCTTTGCAGGACCATAGCATATCAACAACTTCGAAAGTCAACGGCGGTGTAATAACGGAGGAAACTGACGGACATTCATTAATCACAAACACAAACATCACCGAGTAACATGACCGTCAAGACCTTTCCAGGAAACGTGTAGTAATTAAATAAAAAAAAAAAAATTAGTGTACAAGTTGGGCTGCAACATTCCACAAAGACCAATGGCAATGACAGAGAAGAGATCCACACAGCTTAAACTACTACGTCTTTTGTAGCATATCATTCCGTAAGTGAAGAAAAGTCATAGCTTTGCTATCATCTAATCTTACTACGCGCGGTAACAGCTAAACTGTGTTTTTTTTTTTGTCTCCAACTGGCCTGATCTGATGAACGGCATTAGCCGAGTGCAAGACAAAGGTCACTTTTATTACATATGGGAAATTGCTTAGGATCTCAAGATTCTGCTGAAGATTCCATCCGCAGCTCCATTAATCATCACAGCGACTCTACTACTACAAGAACATCCACACTAGGTAAGGTATATATATGCTTCAATGGATTCTCCATATAGATGAAGTTTTATCGACAAAAAAATGAAGTTCCTTTACTTCTCCTCAAAGGTCTTCTTTCTGTAGCTGGGCTTCTTCTTTATTGGCTAAAATCTAGTTACGTTCTTTACTCATGCATCAGCTAGATGCGATCTTAAACTCTTCGAATTGATCAAGCTAGCTTACGTGAAGTTGAATACCTCCTAATTGATTTGGCCCACGATTTGATTATAGGATCTGCTTCGCATAACTGCGGCGGCGGTGAAAATCTATCTGCCACGAGCAGCAGCGCCGGCCAAAGCCTGTCCTCAGCTGCCTTGAGCGAAGACACATCTTTGGCTGGAGAACTCCTACCCACTCCACGTTTAAAGAGTTACAAATTTGCCGATTTGAGAAATGCCACGAGAAATTTCAAATCGGTGTTGGGCGTGGGAGGTTTTGGAACTGTTTATAGAGGATGGGTTGATAAAGAGACCCTCGAGCCATCTCGAGCCGATACAGCCATGGTAGTTGCTGTAAAGAAGTTGAATTCTAGGAGCAAGCAAGGATTCGAAGAATGGCAGGTAAGTAAGTTATAAACGAGGATTCTTATACCAGCTAAAGGTTGATTTTTTTTCATGGCTTTGTTTGATCTTCTCATTACATTGCTCGGTTGATACTGTAGTCAGAAGTGAACTTTTTGGGGAGGCTTTCACATCCGAACTTGGTGAAACTACTGGGATTCTGTTGGGAAGATAAAGAGCTCTTACTAGTATACGAATTCATGTCGAGGGGTAGCTTGGAAAACCATCTATTTAGACGTGAGAACATGTTTCTAGAAACTCATGAACGAGGGAAGAAGAAAAAAAACATCCTTAATCCTGGGCATTTCTTGTTCGAATTTCAGGAAGTTCAGAAGCATTGTCGTGGGACTTACGACTCAAAATAGCAATCGGTGCAGCAAAGGGATTGGCATTTCTGCACACGCCTGATATAGAAATCATATACAGAGACTTCAAGGCTTCGAATATTCTACTCGATGGGGTAATGTTCTTTAAACCAATGTTAACGGTCATCCTTATAGATCTATGTCTATTGAATGATGATGTCCTTTCATTACAGAGCTATAATGCAAAAATGTCAGACTTCGGCCTAGCAAAACTTGGCCCAACTGATGGTAACTCTCATCTAACAACAAGAATAATGGGAACTAATGGCTATGCTGCACCTGAATACATTGCAACAGGTACGTGTGTTTGTGTGTGTGTGTGTTTGTGAGTTACTGAATTAACCTAAGCAAACCTTACTTAACTAACCAGCAAGTAATAAAATGACCTATTTCTTAAAAAAAACAGGGCATCTTTATGTGAAGAGCGATGTTTATGGATTTGGAGTAGTCCTGCTCGAGATTATGACGGGTAGAAGAGCACTAGACATGATAAGAGAGAGTGGCCAGCAAATTTTAGTCGATTGGTTGAGGCCCATTGTTACCGAAAGGCGTCAACTGAAATCAATTATGGATCGTCGAATCGAAGGTCAGTACTCATCGAAAGTTGCTGCGCAGCTCGCTCAGCTAACTCTGAGATGCTTGGAAGACCAGCCTCGAAATAGGCCTTCGATGAAGGAAGTTGTCGAAATCTTACAGCAGATTGCAGCTATGGAGAAACCTAAAGGACGACCGAAGAGAGGATCTTCTTGTCCCTCTTCTTCTTCTTCTTCGTCTCATCCCCGTAGGCAAATCATAAGAACTCATTAGTTTTTTGTAGTGAATTAACAATGCATTCCAATGTTTATGGTGGTTATCAACTCTTATACGTACATACAGCGCTTAATGGCAGACACTCCATAATAATCATTTTCATGTCGGGGGAACAAGAATTTGTAAGCACAAAGAATTAGCAACAGATATAAACTTAAATCGCCTACGATTGTTCAGCAAATGCTTTAAAATTCAAAGCTCAGTAATCAATTCCAATGATCGAGAGAACAGCATAAAGGAACTTTTGTTAAGAGAAGTTCAAGATGCAACTTACCCAACTGCTGAGCAAAAGTGTAAGGAGATTTAACGGGTTTCAGAATTCATGGGATTTTAAAAAGGTCAGACATGTAAGCATATTTATATGCTACACGTAATTTAAATAAACGTAATCCATGATCATTAAACAGCACAATTCTCATGATATACATGATAATAAATAATAAATACTAACCTTGATTCATCTTGGCGATTCGAGAAGACGTAAGTCGCGTTTCTCTCCCTTTACACTCTTTAATATATTTTCTGATGGATGAAGAATATGATAAGATAGTGTGGAGAGAGGACCGACCTAATCTATTTATAGAGTTACATTCCATCAATGTAGTGGGTAGTTAATCTCTTTAGACCAATAGGAATAAAGCCCATTAATTAATTATTAAACCTTATTAAATAAATGGGTCATAACGCGGGTCATAACTTACATCCTCCCACTTGGCCCGCGTAATATAACTTTACGGTTTAATAATCATAATTTCCATAATATGCATATTTATTTTAGCTAAATTCCGTCATAAATTGATCATTCCTTTCATCGCTATTAAGCTTAAAGCTAACAAGGATCATAGCGGTCGTATGCCATTGTAACGACACAGTCCCTTCCATGTATCACAGTATCAGCTCTACACTCAACATGATCTTAATGAGATATATCGTAATGGTCCACATTATTGTCTTAGGTACAGACTCATCCTGTTGCGTTAATTCTTTAGCATATATATACAATCGATAACTAAAAACAGGATGCATTTATTGTCAGAAACATAATATTGAGCTCAGAGTGTCAAATACATAAAGTCATAAATAAGAAACATAAAACCACCATAACATCAATTAGGGCCTTTCATAATGCCCATCCTTTCAACATGTTCATTAAATAATTTTGGTGGTAATCCTTTCGTCAGTGGATCTGCAATCATAAGCTTGGTGCTGATGTGCTCGATTGACACTCGTAGTTTCTGAACTTCTTCTTTAACGGCAAAATATTTAAGCTCCATATGCTTAGCACCCTTTGAGTACTTGTCGTTTTTAGAGAAGAACACTGCTGCGGAATTGTCACAATAAATTTTAAGCGGCCTGGCTATACTGTCGACTGTGCCAAGACCAGAAATAAAATTCCGCAGCCATAATCCTTGAACTGTAGCCTCAAAGCACGCTACAAATTCAGCTTCCATTGTTGATGCAGCAATAACAGACTGCTTCGAACTTTTCCATGAGATTGCTCCCCCAGCTAATAGGAACAAGTAGCCGAATGTTGACTTTCTTGTATCAACACATCCAGCATAATCTGAATCTGAATAGCCGATAACTTCCAAGAGATTTGATCTTATGTAAGTGAGCATATGATCTTTGTTCCTTGCAGATACCTTAAGACTTTCTTTGCAGCTTTCCAATGATCCATTCCTGGGTTACTTTGATATCTGCCCAACATCCCGACAGCGAAACTAATGTCGGGTCTAGTGCACGTTTGAGCATACATTAGACTGCCAATGACAGATGCATAAGGAATCCGTTCCATTTCTTTACGTTCTAATTCATTCTTTGGACATTGCATAAGGCTGAATTTGTCCCCTTTCTGAATTGGTGCAACACTTGATGTGCACTTTTCCATATTAAATCTTTCAAGAACCTTATTAATATATGCTTTCTGAGACAATCCCAACAATCCATGTGATCTATCACGGTATATTTCAATACCTATCACAAAGGATGCCTCATCCATATCTTTCATTTCGAAGTTCTTAGATAGGAAACTTTTAGTCTCATGTAGCAAGCATAAGTCATTAGTAGCGAGCAAAATGTCATCAACATACATAATTAATATTATATACTTGCTCCCACTGATCTTCAGATATATACATCTATCAACGATGTTTTCTTTAAATCCGAAGGAGGTAATGGTATCATTAAATTTCAAGTACCATTGCCGCGAAGCTTGTTTCAGTCCGTATATCGACTTCTTAAGTTTACACACCATACGTTCTTTTCCTTTAATAGCGAAACCTTCAGGTTGGTCCATATAAACTTCCTCCTCTAAATCTCCATTGAGAAATGCGGTTTTCACATCCATTTGATGAAGCTCTAAGTCATAATGAGCTACCAATGCCATGATAATTCTAAACGAGTCCTTCTTTGAAACAGGTGAAAAGGTCTCTTTATAATCAACGCCGTCTTTCTGGGTAAATCCCTTCGCAACAAGTCTAGCTTTATGTCGTTCTATATTGCCATTAGAGTCGAGTTTGGTCTTAAAGACCCATTTACACCCAACTCTTTTACAACCTTCAGGCAATTCAACGAGATCCCAGACGTCATTATGTTGCATTGATTTTAATTCGTCTTTCATGGCGTCGAACCATTTAACAGAATCATTACTTTCCATGGCCTGTGAAAACGAAACTGGATCATCATTTATTCCTAAGTCAACTTCTGACTCTTGTAGATATACCACATAATCATTAGAAATAGCAGATCGTCTTTCTCTTTCTGATCTTCTTAATTGTTGTGGTTCATTAACGACAGGTTCTTCAGGTGTGATTTCATTATGGGGTGTTTCAACATTTATTTGTTGTTCCTGCGCGGGATTTTGAATGACTGCTGGAACGACAACTTGAGTAGAAGTTAAAGGTATGGAGATCTCCACCCTAACTTCGTGAATATCCACTTTACGTGGTTCAACACTCCCACTAATTTCACCATTTTCGATGAACCGTGCATTTCCAGTTTCAATTATTCTCGTACTGTGGTTAGGACAATAGAATATATACCCCTTTGACTTTTCTGGATAACCAATGAAGAATCCACTGGTCGTTCTTGCATCCAATTTTCTTTCATGTGGATTATAAATTTTTATTTCTGCCTGGCAACCCCAAATGTGCAGGTGCCTTAAACTAGGTTTCCTTCCCGTCCACAGTTCAAAAGGAGTTTTTGAAACTGCCTTACTAGGAACCCTATTTAATAAATAAACGGCGGTTTTCAAACAATACATCCACAACGATAGGGGCAAAGACGAGCAACTTAACATGCTCCTAACCATGTCCATTAATGTACGATTTCGTCTTTCTGCAACACCATTTTGTTCAGGTGTGCCTGGCATCGTGTATTGAGCACATATGCCATTCTTTTCCAGGAATTTAGCGAACGGACCTGGACATTGTCCGCTCTCATTATATTTTCCATAATATTCGCCACCGCGGTCAGATCTGACAATTTTCACCTTTCTGTCTAATTGCCGCTCAACCTCAGTAATAAACACTTCTAATGCGTTTAGCGATTGAGACTTTTCATGCAATAAATAGACGTAACCATAACGTGAAAAGTCATCAATAAAGGTGATGAAATACTTTTCTCCACCAAAAGATGGAACATCAAAAGGTCCGCAAATGTCAGTGTGTATAATTTCTAAGAGCTGCGTACTTCTTGTGGCTTTACTTTTATTTGTGTGTTTTGTGTGTTTTCCTTTAATGCAATCCACACATATACCGAGATCAGTAAAATCCAAGTCTGAAAGGATTTCATTCTTTACGAGTCTCTGTATTCTTTCTTTGGAAATGTGACCCAATCGTTTATGCCACAGATATGCTGAACTTTCGTTCAACAATCCACGTTTCATGCCAACATTATGATGCGAGATCATAAGAGTCTCAGCGAAGTCATTATCGAGGCTTAATTTATATAATTCATCACGAAGCACACCGGAACCGTAAAAAATATTATTTTTATATAAACTGAAACATCCATTACCAAACTTAAACGTAAAACCAGCAGAATCAAGTTTTGATAAAGAAACTAAGTTACGGGAAATAGAAGGAACATAAAAAGTTTGAAAAAGATCTAAATGATGTCCAGTACTTAAAATTAAACGATAAGTTCCGATTGCTTCAACTGATGCCTTGACTCGATTCCCCATGTGCACAAATCTTTCATTTGGGCTTATGATTTGGGTCGTAAGGAATCCCTGCATCGTATTAGTAACGTGAATTGTACTGCCAGAATCAATCCACCAAGTATTACGAGGAACTTCAGTTAAGTTTGATTCGAAACATACGAAAGAATTAAGCGTACCTTTTCTTTCGAACCATGCCTTACGTTTCAGGCAATCCTTCTTATGGTGTCCTGATTTTCCACAGAACCCACATTCATTACTCTTCAGTTCCTTCTTGCGGATTTTGAAAGAAGACGCATTAACCTTCAATGGTCCCTTTCCCTTTTCCTTCGGCTTTCCAGTTTTCTTGCCAGCTCCTTGACGGCCAATGAGATTAATAGAATGAGCTCCCTGTTTGTTCAACCTCGCCTCCTCTTGAATCAGTAAAGTCTGCAGTTCTGTCACATTCCATTTATCCTTTATTGTGTTATAATTAATTTGGAATGGACCGTACTGAGGAGGTAAGGAGTTCATAATGAACGTCACAAGAAAACTCTCTTCCACTTTCATTCCCATGGACCCGAGTTTTGCCGCTAAGTTGATCATTTCAGTAACGTGCTCGTGCATTGTACGTGACCCATCATATTTCATTGTGGTCAGCGTACCCATCAGTGTCCCAGCTCTAGACTTATCAGCAGTGTCAGAGTGGGCCATACTTTGGACAGATTCCAAAAATTCCTTAGCACTGTCAGTTTTTGGAATTGTTGATTTGATGCTCTCCGATATAGTCATTCGCAGAAACATAAGGCTTAATCTGTTCGATCTTTCCCAGTCATCATGGAAAGCTTTTTGCTCATCAGTGCTGTCATCAGTAATATCATCGGGCTTAGGATACATTAATGCCGAATCAAGGTTCAGAACACCTAGGTGAAACTGAACCTGCTCAGACCAATCATTATGATTCAGCCCGTTGAATTTGACAACTGACGAGGCCTGCGAGTTAAGAGAGACAGGAGCGAAAGCTGCAAATAGATACAATAATGCTCATTGTTAGTGCTTTGAGAAAATAAGATTGTAATATAGATTCAGATATCGTAATGCGCATCGAAGTTCTCCTTTGGGTGATCCAACAACGCACAAAATAATTTGATGCATAAATAATTAGATACTTAATTTGGTAAATTTTGTAATTTTGACACGTTAGGCGCCTTTGGACGCACTTAACACATCGAATAAAATATACCACCTTTACGTCATTAGCTATAAAACAGCGACCAGCCTTTGGGCGGTACTTAATATTTTATTTGCTAATGAACACCAATATACTCGTGAAATTTTCGTTAAGTCATTGTATTAATAGCATCTACTAATCACGAGTAATTGAGTATTAATTATATCTCGAAACCTTACTAATTTGGCCACTTTAGTGACTAGCAAATCATACATAATTGAGATAAATTCATAAAGCAGCGGAATAATATAATTTATATATTTCATGGGTCCCTACGTAGTTCTCTTAAAATTTGGGACTAATCTGTAATTCTAAAAACTGCTCAGGGGCTAACTTATTGCCATAGAACTATTCAGGGACTAATTTGTCACTACATATCATTCAGAGGCTAATCTATAATTTCCTAATTTCCACGGATCTAACTGTCGTTGTTGCTTGGTCAAAGCAAGGCTCATTCCACGTTAACATGCTAACATTGATTTCCCTAGAAACTTCCTTAACTGGTCTTCTACCAAGTCAAGCCCACGTATATAGCCTACAACTTATTCAATCTTCAAAACTTATTTTGGCTAAATATAGTAAATAACGAAACAGTCAATAAAACTATCAGTTATTGCCTAGAAACTTGCATTAAGAAACCACTTGATTAAACATATATCAGACCACGTCATAGCATTCAAATTTATATTCAAAATCATAGAAAATTTCGGCTAAATATAGCAAATAAACCGTCAAAAAACGTGATTGTGGTCATTAATGCATAATTGACATATTCATAATTGACATTGACATGGTCGGAAAGAAAAACAATTTACGCAACCATTGAATAAGAGTCATGTAACACTACAATTCATATTCATGAAATTTCTACATCAACGATGCTTATTCAGTGACATGCCAAATCGAAGTCAAAATTATTTGATGAGCAGTGAGTGTAAATCATAAATCTCATAACCGTTCAAGAGGCATATGCATAATAACTCAACAATTTTAGACCAGTCATATGCAAAGTCTTCATCAGACGATAATGATTAAACTCATATCACGCTGGCACGGATGATAATTCATATATAAAAGAGAATCATGTGTTTACAACGTGGCTCTGATACCAACTGTAAGCATATTTATATGCTACACGTAATTTAAATAAACGTAATCCATGATCATTAAACAGCACAATTCTCATGATATACATGATAATAAATAATAAATACTAACCTTGATTCATCTTGGCGATTCGAGAAGACGTAAGTCGCGTTTCTCTCCCTTTACACTCTTTAATATATTTTCTGATGGATGAAGAATATGATAAGATAGTGTGGAGAGAGGACCGACCTAATCTATTTATAGAGTTACATTCCATCAATGTAGTGGGTAGTTAATCTCTTTAGACCAATAGGAATAAAGCCCATTAATTAATTATTAAACCTTATTAAATAAATGGGTCATAACGCGGGTCATAACTTACAAGACAAAGATATGGTTTTGATCTACACATCACCTCATCATGAACTAAGAGAAGTTTGTATGAATTACTTTTTTTTCCCCTTAACCAGTCGCGGTGTAGAGGTAGAACCATATTTAATTGAGAATGATTGAATTCACCATAGTGTAGGAGTGCTTTGTCAATAACTGAAACTTGATGGGCTTCAAGTGTAAAAAAAAATGTCAACTGTTGAAGTATTCCCGCCATACAGCGGTCAAAATTGAATAAATAAAACTTGAAAGGTTTGCTTTTTGAAGGAATTTGGCGGTGGCATATAAGCTTTGATCGATTCCATAATTTTGCTTGACATACTAAACATAATTGAACAAATTGATTATACAAAATACCAACACATTAAAAACATATCTGGTAACTTTTTCAACAATAAATTGAGGAAAAGGGAAAATATCCGGAAAAAATAACAACAAAAAACACCCCCGTCTGCAGCGTCTAGTATAACATTTCTCCGCAGCATTAGAATAATGCCAAACAATCAACTGAGCAAAATGGATTTTTACTCTCTCTTCAAATAAGAGATTGATCTATAAACCAAAACCATTGATTACCATGAACTCCACCCGCCATGGCTTTCCTGAGGTCCTCAAAACGAATGCCGATCTTGCGTAGGATACGAGAAACTGTAAATCTCGCTTTCGAATCCACAACACAGCTCAGTAGCACTTAACATGTCCAATAATAAGCAACTTTATTTTGTCGTTTTGGAAAACGGGGAGAAGGACATGAAGGAATAGAGATGAGATACAGAAGCAAAATATAGTGATTATAGATAGATAGTAACTGGGGTGAGTATGGTAGGAAGGGGAGAGATGTTTGTCGAGATTCCCATACAGCATTTTCCTCTAATCCATACTTAGGTTGTTGAGTTGGTCATTGAGAGAATTCTGGGAAGACGACGAGGGTTGGTTAGAGTAGGGACTAGCTTGGGGAAGATGTTGAGTGCTCGATATTATCCATCTCTGCCAATTCTCTCTGCACCTTACTTTGTTATCCTGCACGAGAAGAAATGAGCACAATGAAACATGTTTGACAATCACAAGATCAAACAAAGGCAATAGTAAGGCATATCACCTGTACTTCAACCACGCTCGAAGACCTTATAGCCTCAAGTACGTCTTGAACATTGTCTGTCAGCTCAATCACCTGTAATCATCACAAAACAGAGCTATTTTTATTAGCAGAGGCTAGGCTACAAGACTTCAACACACAAGGGAACAAAAAACACGTCTTTGTTAAATCTTGATTGCCTTAACCAACTAACCTTATCGAAATTTGCTATCAAATTAATAGACACCCATCCTTGAGCATCCATGTTCTCTCGCAAGTATGTATCCTTAACCAAATTATCCAAGCTACACCACGCAACAAATATGAACACTTTAAAGCTCGGTACAGAGCAATGGATGATTTAACGACGGTTAATATCACCAATTACACGATAAACCTGAAATAGTAGTCGATCTGTTTCAAAATCTTTGAATATAACTCTGGGTCCGGCCTCAATATCTTTGGGGATAGGGGCAGCACTGGTTCAGGATTCAACATCTCCGGGGCCATGGGAGGATTCCACGGGCCCATAGAAGGATGCCAGAAATAGGGTGTCATTTCTGAAAGACGAACAAATAACAATATCATCAATTTGTAAATTTAGAAGAAGTACAATGCTAATGAACATAAACAAACTCACCAGGGTGAACATAAGGTGGCATAGCTGGATAAGGAAGTTGATAGAAATAATATTGCATATTTGGAGCCGGACTATGCGTTGCTGGCCTAGGACCTCGTCGTTGGGAACCATGGTTGCCATTATTGTTAAAAACTCGATGAGGATCACGTCTTCCTCCATTGTTATGATGGTAATAACCGTTCCCTCGAATCTGTGGGCCGCCATTGTTCCTAGACTGATCATTATGCTGAGGTGGCTGCTGCCGACCGTGGGATGAAGCTCCTTGCTCACCACCATCCTTAACAGAAATCTGATGAGATACTTCTGGTGATAAGCTTCCATTGGCCGGCATATTAGTATGAGTCGAACTACCACCACTACGGCCATCACCATTGCCAGCAGCACGTTTCATGGATCTTTGGCGTGTCGGCCCCGTGTGCATTGAGGTTTGTTTCTGAGTCAGACTACGGAATTCAACTTCTTTTGTTGTTGAAGAAGATGATCCTGCTTCAATGCCCTATCACAGCAACCACCAAAGTGTTCTAATATCCGATTTGATACATCCATGTTCCAAGAAATACCCATGAACATCATTGAACAACAGCACCAAATACCAAAGAATAGAAAAACGAAACAGTACATATCAATAACAAGAACACCAATGTAGGTTGAGAATCAAAACCTGTGGTGGGATGATGATAGGCCCGTTTGAGACAGATTTGGTAGGAGGCTTAGGAGACGCCCGAGCTGATTCAGATAACGTCGGCCAGGAATCAGCATCCATCACAACACCACCAACCTCAGCGAGAACACCGTGAGAAGAAGGCTTGTTCCAAGCTGACTTTTTCGCAGATGCAGAAGAGGATCCAATCTCCGCCATAGAACACTCTTCAGCAGAAATGCCTTCAGCCCAAGAATCAAAATCCGTCGTAAAAAAGCTGATATCTGATTTTCTGTTATCCATTGAAGAACAAGCGTCTGAAAACGGAAGAACCGCACGAGATATCTCGGAGTTGACAGTATCAGGGACGAGATCAGGCACACACGACGACTGAGAGCTTTTGCACTCTTTAGCCATTAAAGTAGGGTTTTTAAGCCTAAAATAACAAGTTTCCGCTATTATCCGACTCCAAACACCGATCTACACTCACAGGAGAAAAAAAACAAGAAAAGAAGAATTATTTTCTCCAAGATTATAATCGGAAAGAATCCGAATGGAGTAAAAGCACGAATCGAAAGGCAAGAAAACAAAAATTATTTTTTTCCAAAATCGTCACGATCGATCGCATTAAACACGGTGAGTAAGGAAACTTCCACCCTTCGATCACTCTGTTTCCTATTCTAAATCGAGATAGAAATCACGTCCCTCCCTCACTCAATCTATTCCTCTCTTACCCGAGACAAAGCAATTCGCTCTGAGACTTGCGATTCTCCTTAGCTCTGCTAAGCAACTGAGAGAAGAAACAAAGCAACCCACAAAATAACAGTACGTATGATCTGTTCGTGGATTTTGTTGCATATCAGTTTTAATGTATGTCGGTCGAAGCCATTTGGGCCCACAAAGCCCATTAACCTATTAATCCACAAACGGCCCAATAATAGCTCGAAATTTTGATTTTACGTCCGTACAACACGCCTGTCCACCTCTAAATAAAGATGTAAGGGGGAGGAAAAAAAAATTCCCATGCAAGAAACTTCCACTTGTCACTCACCTCTTACACAAAAAAGATTTGATCTTTGGAAAACACAGAGAAAAGAACATCCAATGCAAGCTTATTACATATGCAGATCACCTTCCCTGCCCCCAATTTCCTGCAGTTAAAGGCCTCCATTCACCATCTGCGTTGGCGGGAATCTCATCCATGTCGTCGATAAACTATGGAGGTTGCTTCACCAAAGGGGAGATTTTCAACCCCGTCCTTACGATGGGGACGCAGGTTTCTTGCCTCCTCGTAATCTCACATTTCTTTCAGATACTTCTCAAGCCTCTAGGACAGCCCGCCCCTCTCGCCCAGATTCTCGTAAGTATGTCTCTCATCTTTTTTGTCCCGTCGTTTTCGATTTCATACGAATGACTGCAATGCCTACCTTTCATAGCATGCACGCACCTTCTTCGATTCTGATAGTTGCAGTTACCTAAGCCTTCTATGTGTTTCTTGAGATTAGCTGCGAAGATTCATTACGTTGCACATTCATCTCTGCTTTTCTTTTGTGCTTTCATATCGCAGGCGGGGTTTGTATTAGGGCCCTCTTGCCTATCCCACATCGACGAAGTGCGTACGTTCTTTTTCTACAATTCAGCAGACTACTACGAAACCATGTCCCTATACTCAAGAATCATCATCATGTTCCTCATAGGGTTAGAAACAGACTTTCCTTACCTCGTACGTAACATTCGAAAGGTCGGGATTATCGCATGTGGAAGCAGCTTGGTCTGCACTGTCTTCGCCATAGCAGTCACTTCTTTCGTAATGGAAGAAACTGGGTCCCACAACGACGGTGTCTCCATGGCCCTAACGATCGCCATAGTGCTGACCAACACAGCCTCGCCATTCGTGACTCGCCTGGCGCATGACCTAAAGTTCGCCAGCACAGATCTCGGCAGATTAGCCATCTCTTGCGCACTGACTGGGGACACTTACGCAGTGTTTCTGCTGATCATTACGCCGAGGAAAACAAAGGAGCCAAGGCACTTCGAATGGTTTCTCATGGCAGTTTTGTACTTCATAGTCGTGGTGGCAGTTATTGTTCTCAATAGGTACGTCACAAACTGGTTGAATAGGAGGAATAGGAACTTGAAGCATCTGAAGAGTACAGAGATATTTCTTCTGCTAGCCATTATATTCGTAGCTGCTACTACGCTCGAGACCATGGGATTTAGCAGCATAATTGGTTGCTTCTTCATTGGTGCATTGTTTCCAAGAGGAGGCAAAGCGACGCGAACGATGCTGACTAAGCTTTCCTACTCTGTCCACAACTTTGTGCTCCCCATATACTTTGGCTACAGTGGGTTTAAAGCTGATGTCACCCTTATCAACAGCTTTCGTCACTTCTCTGTTGTTGCTATTATAATGTTGCTGAGCATAGGAGGGAAAGTCACGGGTACCTTAGCTGCTTGCGTTCATCTGAAAGTCCCGCTCAACGAGGGGGTTCTTCTTGCTTTCTTGATGAACTTGAAAGGCCACGTTGATCTGCTCGCCCTAACAGCTGGGGTGGAGAGCAGTGTAAGTTTCCTATTATGACATTTCATCTTTGACACCTACGAATTTTTATACGCAGCAGTTAGCACATGAAGAAATCTGCATCGAATTTATTGCAGGTTACCTCTAGCAAACTGTTCTACGATTTGATGATGGCGACGGTGGTGATAAATTCTTTGATATGGGGACCAATAATAGCTTTCATGGTGAGAAGGGAAACTGACATCCTAGGTTACAAGTACCTGCCTTTCGAATTCCAATCGCCAGAGGGCGAACTAAAGCTGGCCGCTTGTGTACATGGGCCTCGCCCCGTGGCCACCATGATGGGCTTAGTTGCGACCTGCCGAGGACCTGAAAGAGTAGCCATAACTCCTTACCTGATTCACCTCATTGAACTTCCCGAAAAGACAAAAACGAATTTACTTTACCACCAAAAGGAAGAAGACGAACTGAGCGACGATGACAATTACGGTGGCAATGACGTGGTGGAAATCAACGAAGCAGTAGACATATTTGGAGCTGAAACAAGTCTGCTGATCCATCAAGTCAAGATTGTGTCCCCTTTCGCAAGTATGTATGCAGACGTGTGTGAATTCGCAGAAGATATAAGGGCTTCTATCATAATTCTACCTTTTCACAAGCATCAGAGGATAGATGGGAAACTAGAAAGTGGAAAAGAAGGGATTCGAATAACAAACCAAAAAGTTCTGAGGCACGCCAAGTGCTCCGTGGCTATTTTAGTGGACCGTGGCCTCACGGCGGGAACCTCGTATGCCTCTGGCTCTGAGTCATTACAGCATGTTGCCATGCTGTTCTTCGGTGGGCCCGATGACAGGGAAGCCTTAGGAATAAGTAAGCGTCTGGGACTTCATCATCACATAAACCTTACGGTGATAAGGTTCCTCCATGCGTCGGAGAGGAGGCAAAACATAGGAGTTAATATAGCTCAGAAAGAAGAAGACATATTAATGGCTATATCGAATCGTGAAACTGAAAAGGACTCAGACAATGCAGCTCTAACAGACTTTTTCAACAGGTACGTCAGAACGGAACTATTATTTTTTGCCTATAGTCTTCTAACGCGAGATCGTACTTCATAGGTATGTGACGTCAGGACAAGTAGGATATGTAGAGAAGCATGTGGAGAACGGTGGTGAAACAGCGTGTGCTTTGAGAGATATGGCTGATATGTACTCAATGTTTATAGTAGGAAAAGGAAGCAGAGGGCATCCGAGTTTAACAACTGGTTTGAGCGATTGGGAAGAATGCCCCGAGCTCGGAAAAGTAGGAGACTTATTAGCTTCTACGGAGTTTGATCTTAGTGGTTCGGTATTAGTTGTTCAACAGCGTAGACCTCTAAAGAACAGAGAAGATCAATAGATAGTAGTAGGATAGGGATCATATTCAAATGAAACAAAAACAGAAAAAAAAATATCTGTAGTTAGTGTAAAAAAAACTACAAATAGCTCCGTACGATATTCCACATGCAATAATTGTACATAATTTTCCTGACTACGATGATAAATGCTTCTTCATTGCCATGGTAGATTCATGAGCGAAACGTTTTTGCATGAGAAGCACATAAGGGTATCCGATAAGAGAAAGAATACTTGCAGGCTTGGAAAATGAGAGAATCTCATACCAAACCTGGTTCTTCTCGTCCATTGTAATGGAGAACCGTTCTTCTCCTCCCTGCAATGCCATAAATGAGGAAGCAGTTGTTAGAATACCAATTACGGTCATCTTTTTCAATACATTACCTTATTCTTATGCAATGAAATGCAAAGAGCTATTACCAGAAGGTGTCCTGTAAGAGTTCCACTACCGAAGCTAAACGAGGCCATAGAGTTCTTCCTCGAGTCATCGACATAGATAACTTCTAGAGGCAACAAAAACCATGGGACGATTGCCTTGTAACACACGCAGAACTTTGCCCCTGTATGAATAGGAGAGTTGGGATCTACGAAAGCCCATTTCAAGCCGAAATGCCTACAACGCAACACATCAACACAAAATGGATATAGATAGATTCCCATCTACATCAACACAAAATGGATATAGATAGATTCCCATCTGAATAAACCACGTGTTCTGTAATGAACCTCCAATCTTTCAAAGCATTTTTTCCTCTCTCAAATGTATCAAGACCAGAACCGACTAAGACACGGGCGTGATTGACTAAAAAGCCACTGTCTGATAATTTTCTGTCTTGCTTAAGGATTGATGCAGGCTTAGCGGTTGCACCCTTTTGCTTAGGGTCATAATTGAAGGCACCAGATCTATCCCAGAAGCCCAAAAGGAAGCTGATTAGAGAATGCGAATAAGCGGAGAGAAACTGAAGAAATGGAAAGGGCGCTCGATTGAATCATCATAAGGAGAAATACCTGTCAATACAAGCTTTCTGTTCTTGACGAGATGGATGAGCCCAGCATAAGAAAATCATAATGCAAAACAGTTGCCTAGATTGAGAATTACAAAACAAAGTACTCTGAAAATTGTTGCGTTATATCATATATTTCAGAGTTCGCAGCAAGCAACAACCAACATCTAAAGAAGCCACACACTTGTTGAGGAAACGAAATTGCAGATATACTGTACCGTACAGAGATGATCTACTGTTGTTCCTCACAGAATCACTGAGAAGCGGGGGAGCGAGCTAGTGTAGAGCGTGACTCAAGCGGGGAAGACAACTCAATTATTTTGAAGCCTAAATCACTTATTATTATCTAAGGTAGCCCAACGAAGATTAAATGAATTTAATGAAAAATTAACGAAAACTCTCATTGTTTCATTTCTAGTGATTAAAAGGTAGTTCGGGTTGGGGTTAAGATTTTCCCTACCCGAACCCAACCCGACTACGTCAGGTACCCGCTTGTCGGGTATATATCGGGTTGGGATACCCCGTCGGTACCCGATTTTGAATTGAAAATATATAACTAAATATATTATAACATATCAAAATATCCATGCTATATCTTAAATGTCACTTATAATATTCGGACGTTTTGTTTTCAATTAATATAAAATAAACATTTATATGTTTATTTATAAAATTTTGAGAATATATTTTCAATTTATGCATTGATAATAAAATATCACTTGTTAATTATGTAAATTAAACAAGAAATTAATCGAAATATTATCTAAAACTTTAACACAACTCACGTTGGATATTGATATCTAGATATGTAATTTTTTTTTAATGTTTATGTATAAAAACTAATATATTTTTTAAAAAAAATATGCTGTCGGGTACCCGAATAACCCGATCGGGTAGTAAATTACTACCCGTTACCCGACCCGATAAATAATTATCCCGATACCCGACAAATAACCCGAATTACCCAACTCGAACTACCCGATCGGGTTCGGATAAAACCCGAATACCTGAACCCGAACGCCCACCCCTAGATATGATATCCGCGATATTTTTTTCCAAAGAAAGAAAAAATAAAACAGTAATCGCGGAAATTGCGATCGCGGTGACTGGTCGCGAAATTTTCCGCCACCACCATCAACCGGCGGCTGAAGGAGAGGTTGTAGAGCTAATGCCGACGAAGACGAGTCTATCACTATCTACCATATACTGGTATGTTAAATTTTTATTACATAAAATGCTTTGTATGAGGTTGGTTTACGCCATGGAGTTGAAACAAAGGAGTCGATAGATAGGCCGCACCAGTCTCATTAGCACGTTTTTATTGCAACAACACAAACTCACATCCTCTGAGGAGGAGAAGCACTGAACAAAATAGACTCATTCGTGTTCGCTACATAATTCGTATCTCAAGTTCTATGCTGTAAGAAAATTGCGACAGAGTACATATTGGAAGATTAGTAACGTAATACACCAGAAGGAATGGAAGGTGTTTCTCGCCTTATGCCTCAAAGCAAATAGTCTCATGCATGCGATTAACAGCGTCTTCGAACCAACTGCGAATTGAATGAATAAATTATTACTAGAACAAACCTTTAAAAGATATGTGATGCTATTCTAACTACAAGCAGATAATTTGATTCACGAAAATAATGTTTCATCGGAGTATCGAAAGCTAACCTATATATAATGTATTTAGACTTTGTATTCATGGACGCGCATCCATTTTGTAGATGACCACTTGTTCCCTTTCATAACAGGGCAGCCACCTGCATACAGATCACAGCCTCGGGAATATGATATGTGATGAACAAAAGAGTTCCATGCAAGCGACTTTGAAGTTGAACAACTATAGAAGCAGAATAATTAGCATATAAAAAGCAGTAATCTGCCAAGAAAGAACTAACCGTGCAAACTCGATGGATCTAAAGTTGCGTCGGGCCTCATGCTCCAAAAGAGAAGTGCATCACCCATTTTTGGTTTCACAGACAGCCCACCTTTTCCACATTCGGACAGCTCATTCCACCATGGTACAGAACTGTAGTTTCCTTTAGCTGCTGGGAATACTGTTTCACCTCCTTCTTCAACATCAGATCTGTAATGATACATACTCAAAGTGTCGAGAGAAAACGTGTGCTAATCAATGATGTGTGGAAGAACATACAAAGATGAATTACTTACAAGTACATAAGAACCGTGGCTATGCGTTGACCACCGTTCCTGGTGTTAAACTCATCCATAAAATAGTCATAGTGAGGCTCGTATTTCTGGCCTACTTCGTAATGCAGTACTTGAAGGCCCTCACCATGCTCTGTTAACGTATGTTTTTTATTGTGATGAAGAGAATAATAAAGAAGAAGATAGAATATAATATGAAATGCTCGACCTGCCAAACTGCATACCTACAGGGATAAAGGTGAAATCTGCTATTCTTTTCTCAATATTCCTTACGATTTTATCTCGTCCCCTGTGAAGAAATGTCCCAGAACTCGTACGGACTCTACAAAAATGGGAAGAAAAAGGATGAATTCGATAGCAAAACATGAGGGGAGAATCTTGAACAATATGTAAATTCAAAAAGAATATGGCATATCATTAAATTTAGCAAGACGAAGCAGAAATTTGCTGCAGGACAACAACACCTCAGCTAACATACCTGCTGTCTTTGCTTTTTCCAGTTTCACTATCGACAACAGATGACTTTTCCATGTGTGGCTGGGCGATGCTGATTAGATAGTCGCATTCCTCTTTTGACTGCAAATTAAGGAACAGAAAAGCACAGGAACATTAATGAAGTCATCGCATCGACGCAAATTAGGCATCAGGCATGATCTTCATTATAGGAAATAGGAATGGTGCTTTGATCTGACCTATTTTATACGAAACTCGAGAATGAATTGCATTCAAGTATATAACATCAGATCAAACAAACATTCGAAATAAGAATATGAATCCCACGGCGATTTGAAATAGCTTTACCATCTGAAACAAGCATCCCAGCACTCAATAATATCATACAGCTTAATTACCAGAAAATTATGATAAATGACGGCTCTAGGCTCCCAAGAAATAACTTCAACCCATTGATCCGTACTCTCCTCATATCCACCGCCTCTGAAGAAAAAAATAAAATGAATCACAACAACAAAGGTACAGTTCGAAGAGAAAATAAAATCGAAACCATTACGTGCTGAGCGAATTGTGAGCCATGTAGCTGAGATCGTGAGCCTGGCGAGACTCCTTGGAATTACTGCGGCTCGGAATCGACAGGATCCCCAGTGCCAAAAGCACCACAATCAGCAACGACAAGAACAATAATCCGTACAGCACTAAAGACGACGACGATGCCGGCGTCTTGCGCGAGACGCCCCTACCGTATTGCCTCCCCTTTGCAGCCATTGACGATCCGAGCTGGATTCCGTAGTTGGTTGAATTTATGCGCTGTTTTCCAGATTTTGGAATGGTTCTGAGATGCGAATACTATGTAGTTTCTCTCTTCGCGACTACAATACACCTGTTATAGTCAACTCTTTCCGATGTACCGCAGGCTAAACGCAGCACATTGATTACAGTTTTAGAAAGTTATATACAAAAAGAAAAAAAAAAGTCATTGTTATAGGGTTTTTTAAGTAAATAGCCTTTGACTCGGTCAACGTTAAAAAAATAGCCTTCAAATATAAAATGACTATACTGCCCTTACTAATCGTGCCCTAGTCCAGTGGTTGTGTAGTCGGACTATTCAAGTAATAGGTCGTGGGTTCAAATCCCCATTTTTTTTTTTTATATAGCACGGGACCTGCATACAGCACAGGTCCCTTGCTATATAGTGCAGGTCCCATGGAGCACGGGACCTGCACTATACAGCACAGGTCCCGTGCTGTATAGTGCAGGTCCCGTGCTAGCACAGGTCCCGTGCTATTAAAAAAAAAAAATTATGAGAACCACTTGTAAAAAGACGGAAATACCCTTAAATTGAAGGCTATTTTTTAAAAGGTAGAATCGACGAGGCTATTTTTTTAAAGTTGACCACGTCAAAGACTATTTTTTAAAAAGACCCCATTGTTATAGATACATACGAAGACTAGCATTTAATTAAAATAGTAAATACTAGTGGTTTAAGCATTAATAAAAAGGGTTTCCTTCAAAGTTAAAAAAATAAAATTATTGGCCCAGCCCAAATTCAGACCCACTCAGGGATCCGAGTTTCAAGTTAAACTTAAGCCAAATAAAATAATTATACTTCATAAAAATAATGAGATATTAATTCCCTCATAAGATAACTATCGATTTTAATTCCGTAAAAATTAAAGAACACACATAGATAGATCGAACCAATTTAATTCCTCAAAATCAATTTTATAACGTAAATATTTTCTGTATTTTAACTTCCTAAAGAACCATAAAACATTATCCGTATGTTTAGCACCTACTTTTTTTCAACTGAATGAAGTCTTGAAACCGAAAAAAAAAACGAACTGAAGAAAACCAAATTTTATTTTGAAAAGCCGAAGCGAACCAAATTAAAACGGTTTAGATGTTAAATTAAGCATATATGAAGCCGAAAAATCGAACAGAAAAGTTAGAAGAACCGAACCATCTCGATGAATATCCCTAGTCTGTCCAGTCCAACTTAAGAAACCTTTGTCTGTGATTTATTTCCTAGCAATGATCTCCACCTACGAAATGTTTTCCATTTTTTTTCCCAAAATAAGAATTTTACTATTTAAACTAAATTTTAAACGTTGTAGGATCCAAATGACTCATCTTTCTTTCTTTTTCTTTAACCGGAAGCATAGCTCAACGACTTATAAATATACCATAGCTTAACAGACTCCTATAAATATAGAATACAAAGTCCATATTCATCCCATTCAAGAAACTCTACAACCAAGAAAGCCACCACACAAATCGAACCAAGAAAATGGATCAGCAAGACATAATCAGGCTCTCTTCAACCGCACCTGACACTCTGTCCAGAAATGCATCTGGCGCTTTTTTTCTTATTATTATCTAATGATGTCTAGATTATCATCTACAATAGATCATCAACCCAGAAATGCATTTGGCGCTAAGTCTGGTGCGCAACTATTGTTTTAAAAGGCGTAATGTCGCGCGAATTGAGGCGCGCTTTAGCGATAATTTAGATAAAACAAGATGACGCGTACGGAAAAAAGCGTACACAATGTGTTATTGAGACCAAATGTTATTATCATGTGGCAATGTCTTTTTATGATTCGACTAACATATTTTTATTTTAGTTTTTTAATTTTTTCTAACCTTTTAATTACTTAAAACATAAAAAGCGATTATTTAATGTGATAAAAATAATTAAATTTTTCTAGTTTATTCTTTGTTTAACAACGATCAAAATGACATGCATATCTTATATTTTTCGATATCCATAAGAAATTATTTCTAAAATGCTACATTTTTTAAGTCTAGGTTTCCTAAAATTTTTTAGTTGTCTTTTTCAATATTTTCTAATGCCGACCCAATCCAATGAGAGTGAATTAGATATAACCATTCCATTAAGTCTCATGTGCATGAATTGTTTGTAATACATTTTATGTATATTTTTATTGTTTGGGATATATATTATTTGTTTAGAACATAGATTTTATATAAAACTTGTTGAATAATGTGCTAATGATTGTTATAAATTAAGTTCTTAACGTAATAAGTGGCTTGTCCGAAATACTCGCGCAATATGCTACGCTATTTACGCTACACGCTATCTGAACTGAAACGCGATGCGTTGCGCTGTATGCGTTTTAAAACACTGTGCGTAACATATCTTTGCTGTTTGGACAGATTGTGATAGCATCCATCAAGACGACTACCTACTACGAGAAGACAAGTGACAGACAAGACAATCTGTCAAAACCCAAAAACTTACAAATCGATAGGGAAGATATGATCATCTTCTCTGCTGCCATCTGTGAGAAGTTGATCGTCCTCGCCCTCGGTTATATTGTCACCGCCGTGTTCTTCTACATTTGAACTTCCATCTGAAGGATTTGCACGATATGCCTTGAATTCACGAAGCAGCCTTGAATGGTGTCCCTACATGTTGGTCCTAATCTCAGAGTCGTTCTGGTAACAAAAGGGCAGAGTGAGCAGATTCTAGGCACATCTGCCCCATCTGAAAGACTCTCCGTAAAAGGATGCTCCCACAATTCAACAAATACCTTGCAAATGCAAATGGCGATCAAGTTGAACACGGTGGTGAGAATCGACCTGAAGCAGAGCACCACATCCCACTTCGTCAATTTGAGTAATCTCTTTCTGCAGACGGAAGTGGTAACATAGTAGAACAAGGCGGTGACAGCACCGAGGGCGAGAGCGCCGGTCAATATGGCAGCAGCGAAGATCTTATCTTCGCTATCGACTTGTAAACTGTTTCTGGGTTCTGACAGGTTATAATTGTTAGATCTGATGAATCTCGGTCACGATAGTCGTTACGTAATCTCTATTCCATACTCGAGTTACTAACATAACCGTTAGATCCTTATGCATGGTATCATAAGGTAATCTTGTATTCGTAAGCGAGATTACATCCATGTGTGCGGAAGCGCACGGTGATCATAGTGTGGTCTCGTTATTCATTTACGAGATCACCACCGTGAAGCAGATCTTCTCCAATACATGATCGAAATGAGTTTATACTAATGAATTACCTGTGGTTGATCGCAGACATCGTTGATGGCCGTTAGGACACGATCTTCGCCTCTTTCGCTCTACGGAGGTGACGGAGACCCGTGTACTTCTTCAAAGCTCCCACATTATAGTGATTTAGTGTACCGTTCAATCATTAGGAACGTTTGTAATATACGCTTATATATTTACTAAGTGTCTTGTACAAAACATTATGTACAAGACTATGAGTTCCTTTCTAAACTCTTAACAATATGAGTTTTCGAATTGTATTTGTTACGTTGTAATATGAAAAGCTTAGCTTAATAGCCTATATATAGAATCACCAGAGAGCAGCTTAATAAATGTAGAGCAAGAAAAGGGACCGACCCAATAAGTATAAGGGTTATTGGTCCGTCTATCAAGGATTAATAACCGGACAATATATATTAAAATATTAAGGGTCAAATAATCCCAACTAATTATTTAGGCCAACAATAACGGGAATGGATCCCGTCGAATCCAACATTCTCCCACTTGGCCAAAGATATAATTAATCAATTTTTCATAATGAGATTATACCGGCAACAGTATATCCTTAATAATAACCATATATCTAGACATCAAATTGGATATAGGCCGAATCTAAATTGGATATAATGAACCAACTGCTCATGTATATGTCGTGACCCGGCCTTGAAACAGACAAAACTAGTTGCCCTCATACAATGTTCTTTGGTATAATCGTTAAAATATTTTTTTATATATATATTTTTCGCATATTTATTACATATTGTTATCAATGATATAATGATACATTGTAACTTAGGAATCGAAGAATAAATTTAAAAGCAATAATAAGCAGCGTCTAGTCCATGGTCTAATCTTCAAAATGTCTTATATACATTTTTGCATAGATGTTTATTACATAAATGAAAATTAATTTCATATTGTAATCAATAATAATATTATGGGTCATAACTTTGTAAACAAAATAATAAAAACGACAAGTTCTTTGTAAATCTCAATGTGTCTTGAACTAGATGCAAGCCCGAACTCTCGATCTTGCCATTCTCTATCTGCGATAGCTGATTCATGTGTTAACAATTTGCTACGAATACATATGAATTAGGAAAGCCGAAAAAGTTTCAGCTCACGCTGATGGCTGAACTAATGCAGCGTCAGTGGAGTGGACTTCCTGTACACACACATACACGCATATTAACAATTAACAGGATGCTCTCTTCAATGGATTTTATTTTATATATCTGGAAATTTAAATCGTTAAAAAGAAATACATATAATATTTTAAAATATCAGCTGCGAGAGGTCAGATTAGTACAAATATATATATATATATATGTAATTATTAATTATAATTGTTGGGCTTTTCAGCCCATTAACCCAATCAAATCCAACCCGAATATAAAAATATTATAAATGCGCCTTTCTCCCTCCACCAATTCTCAGAAGTCAGAGAAGTAGCAACCGCGAAGATGGAGCAGGTGGGAGACGACCCACAGCCGATCGCTGTCTAAAATGCTCCGGAGCCATTGGAAAATGGTCCACCGCCGATCGGTGAGGAAGTCATCCCTGCAGATGACGCAAATGCTGTTGTTGAGTTTGAACACCCTCTTGCGGCTCTGCTTAAGGTACTCTCCACGATGAGTGCCTTAGTTGAGAACATCTACGTGATTCGGCTACCAGGCGAGCTAAGAGAGAACGTTGGGAATGTTGGACTAGAATATATATTGTTATCAATGACAAAATGATACATTGTAACTTAGGAATCGAAGAATAAATTTAAAAGCAACACTAAGCAGTGTCTAGTCCATGGTCTAATCTTCAAAATGTCTTATATACATTTTTGCATAGATGTTTATTACATAGATGAAAACTAATTCCATATTGTAATGAATAATAATATTATGGTTATAACTTTGTAAACAAAATAATAAAAACGACAAGTTCTTTGTAAATCTCAATGTGTCTTATATACGTTTTTCATAACATATATTACATATATAAGAAGAAATAACATATTATAACAGTGACATAATCATAAATTATAACTTGAAATAGACGAAAAATGATTTCAAAATGACGTTTTCACAACATGTTTATTTTATATGTGAAAATAAATTTATATGTATTGGATATATTTTGGTTAAATAAAAATAAAATTCAAATTATTTAACATATATCAAAATGATAAAATGTAAATATACGTCTATTTACTACTAATTTAAGTTGCACTAAAATCATGGTTAGATTACTTAATCTTTTCGAAATAAAATTATTGTTAATATTATTTATGAATATGATTCATCATAACATAGAAAATAGAAGTAAATATGTATATATATATAGAGCAATCTATGGTACTCATGGGTATGTGTTGACGGAGTGTTAGGTACGCTTGGGACTAATTATGTGTTGATGAACCATTTCTTGGTTCGATTCCTGTCTTGATTTTATGTGGTGACATTCTTATTTTTCTTGTTTGGATACTTTCTTCAAGGTCATCATCATCTAGGTTATGGACTGATGGGTTCGCAAGAATATTTACTCAGTAGCAGCAACAATGCCCATTGTGCCCCTTTGTGTCTAGAAACGATGCTCAAATCATGGAACATCTATGGGAACACCGTCGAAGGTTGTTTCCTCAATTTGACTCATTGATGGCAGAGAATCTTTCAGATGGGGTAGATGTGCCTACGATCTGCCCATTCTGCCCTGCTGTTAAAAGAAACAACTTGAGATTATGGCACACCAATGGGGACACCATCTTCCTCAATTTGACGCATTTCTTCCAGAGAAATCTGCAAATGGAAATGGAGATTTAGTTGATGACGGCGGTGACAATCTAGCTGAAGGTGACGATGTCATCAAGTGCCCACAAATAGCAACAGCGAACACGATCTTATCTTCAGTATCGATTTGTAGTTAGTTGGTTTCTAGGTTTTGACAGATTGTTTGGTCTGTTCGCTTGTCTTGTCGTAGTAGGTATACGTCTTGATGCATGAATGTCATGACTACTTTCATAGTTGTCCAGACAGCAAAGATATGTTGCTCACTAGACTTAGCGGCAGATGCATTCTTGGGTTGACAATCTATTGTAGACATTGTTTTAAAACGCGTATAGCGCAACCGATTGCGTTTTGAGTCCAATAGCGCTTAGCGCAAAAAGCGTAGCGCGTTGCTTAAATATTTCGAAAAATGCATTTATAATGAACAAAAAATATAATATATAACAACACAACTAAAACAAACCATTATAGAAGCATATAAACATTTTTTGAAAATTAAATAACAGCGAAATCGAATATATTTGTATGTCCAACTTCAACATTTAGCGTCGTCGACTAAATATAAATATATTTTTCGTCTATACTTTTAACTAATAAATTTTAGTTTTCAAATTGAACTAAACATTACTGTAAAGATAAAATAACCAATGTTGTAAGTGCACTACTAAAATTCATATTCCTAAAAAAACTATCCATAGGAATTTTTAGATATAATAGTTAACCAATTTTATAATTGACAAAGCCACTCTTTACCTCTATATAAAGCTTTCTGATATCTCTAAAACGTTGAGGTACATTTTTTAATATTTAAATTGATTTAGTCTTTCCCGTGGATAGTAGTGGAAAGACTTGTTGATATAAATCGGTTAATATTTTCAATTGTACTTAACTATATTACACAATTCATCGATGTATTACTATTCCAATAATTAGTCTTAACATGGATCAAATTATAAATTTACGAATTACACATGATTTTGATCAATGGCCAAATAGCACGAGTATTTTCAAAAATAGCGCAAAAAAGCGTAAAAATGGCATAGGTAAGGTAGCGTAATATAGCGTACGCTTTTTTTGGAAAAACATGAAATTTATTACGCTTTTAGACTTTCTTATTATCTGATGATGTGGAGATTATCATTTACAATCATTGTTTTTAAAAGCGTGATGTAGCGTGCTATCGCGTATTTTTTTGCAAAAACGCACTAAAATTCTTGTTTACCTTCCAAGATTGAATAATATCATCAAAAGTCATATTATTTAAATTGCTATTCTAACCCTTCAAATTAAACTACCTAAAATTTTTTCACCACCAAATAAATCACGCTTGCACCGAATTCAAAGACGAAAAATCCATGAGTAGGCACGTTTATGCCCAATCGATAATAAAAAAGTTACATACACAGGCCTTATAAAACTTTCTGAAATACAACGGCAAAGAAATTTCAATTACCACGTAAACCATGGTGAGCCCTTCATTACATATTACATCAGAGTCATGATTCTCAGCAACATAACCCATTAATATAATTCTGTACCACTATCTTTAGCTTCTTGAGGCAAATGGATTCACCTGTTAGTCGACTCTCTAAACAGCAATGCACCACATCTGCATCTCGGTGCAAGTTGTTGTGACACCTCATATTCCTTCCCACCCGCGGCATATAAAGCATAGCAGCCAACCCCCAATACGTGCGCACTTTACATTTCTTGTTATTCATTTTTATCAAATCATAAACTTTACGCATCTCGTTCATTTGGGATCAACAACCACTCGACAATCCCCCCACTACTTGTAAAGAAAAATACATGCTCCATTGTTTAACAAGAGAAAAATACATGCTCTATATTTCACCAATCTATCTCTAGTTAGCAACCTAGGATGCATGACCAACCAGAAAATGAAGGCATTTTGAGGAGAGTCCATCTATCCTATTCCACGCAACTACATCAAAGTTGATACTATAATAGACATCATTAACAGCAAGCTGTATTCCAGCGTGAACAATTCACTAACCTTTGTTGAGGCTCCTCAACTGCTGCCATATGCAGTCTAATGCTTTCCGATACTCAAAAAATTATGTACCACCGAGGTAGATACAGTTCAACCAATTTATCAGGCTATTAAAAATTGAATCAATAAAACATGAGTGTGGTATGTATCGAAATTTAAGAATCAAGAAAATTAACATGTCAACGACAACCCAAAAGAGCTTAGGTGACATAAAACAAAGTCGAAAATGCAAATTACCAAGTAGATTTTCTGTTTCTCGTTCGAAACCATAGCCATGCCAAACTTACCTCGGGGTTGCGTGAAACATGGACTGCAGAAATCAAGGGGTTGGACAACCGAAAACATGGGAGCAGTGGAAAAGGAAGATACCTGGTCGACGATGTCAATGCACTGCTCGGTATCGAAATTGAAGGTAGTGCCCAAGTCGTGCAAATGAAACGCAGGGAAGATCAGCTAGGGTTCTAAGAATATGGGGTATTTTGGTCTTCTCCAATTTAGTATGGTGGGTTGGATAACATATCTTGGCAAGTCCCATCGGATAAATTATACTGAGTTTGTTAGATTATATGGGGGGCCGATTTTTATATCGGGCTTTATACTAATGGAGAATCACCAGATAAAATTGTGTTATCTAGGCCAATCCAGTGTTTAGTTTCGTGGATTAGGTAAGATAGGAACGAGTTATCCAACATAATACCGTTCACTGTAAACAAAAGCAAAGTATTAAAGCCCGCAATAAATAGATGGCCCACTACATATAGTCACACGGCCCCGGTGTAATTCGTCCAATGGGCTGGAGCAATATAATTAATCCAACAACTAAACGGACGAAAAGACCAAAATACCCTTATTCCACTAAATGATAAAATCGTCGATATTTCACGTGATTTATATGATAAAAATAAATAAACAACACTAATTTATTCATTATTTCATGACGATTAAATTGATATGCATATCTTATATTTGTCGATATTCATAAGAATAAGTTTTTTTTGTAAATTATGTATTGATGAAATCAAGATTATTTTCGGAATTCTGCAAATAGTACTAAGATTAACTCAACCTATATGTTGGAAAGTGAACACATGACTTGGATAACGGAAATGATTAATAATCCAAAGAAAATTTATCTACTATTTTCCAATCTTGGAAAGCGAACGCACCAGTAACTAAACGGGGCCATTTATACAACAAACAGTTAGAACATTGACTGACGATTGCTATGTAATAAATAACAGGGAAATGTTATGGTGTTTCAGTCAGGCACGCAATGGCAGCCGTATGATTAAACCCACACGATACCATCAGTGCCTTGACATTATTATCCTGAAGATCAACAGATGCTGGTTCCATGTAGTCAACGTCATCATCTTGACCCTAAGGACACAGAAAAAATAGAAATCAATCCATCTATCTATGTGTTTTCGTGCCATCGTACTATTTTCATGCAGTAAAGAGAAGCACGGCCAACGTAAGAGATGAGTGCCAAACCAGTTGTCCGCCGGGCGAATGCCCGTCTTCTTTAAATGTACCATTCGAACCGCTCCATCCCCACGTGTAGACACGCCCACCTAAATTACTTGCAATACACAGAATCGATACGCTTCTCGTGAAGATAATATTATTTTAGTAGGTCATTAAACGCTCACCCGATACTGCAGCTGTGTGCTTCCAACCGCATGACACCTGGGGACGAGGATTTAAGATATTCAATCAGATATTTCATTAACTCAGACGAATATCTACATCTAAAATATTACAAACCATGCTAACGGGTTGCCTTAGAAATGGACCTTCGACTCTTTCTGGTGAATATACTACATCTGTGCAGCTGAAGTATGTAGATTAGACATAAACTGGATGAATTGTGGAGATTATATGGCATATGAAGACTTATGCGCACCCAATGCCAAGACAGCCATTCTCGTTTGAGCCCCATGTGTAGAGTTCGCCACGATCTGTTAAAATAAAGGATGTTAGGTAGAAACATCAATCAGTATCTTGAAGACTTGAGCATAGGACTTGGATGATGACACTTCTTGAAGAATGGAATAGAGATCGTAAAGTTGATATAACTAGCACATTGTTAACTGGTTATATAAGCTTTGTTGAACTATAGATGCCATTTGCATTAACTTCCAAGAGCTTTGAGCCGTTCATATGGGTCGAAATGCTAAGCAAGAGAACAAAGAAAACCATAAGGAATTACTACTTGTAACAACGCATGTGTGATAACCACCGCATGCGGCTTCTGATGAATTTGGCAAAGTGCTAATGGTAGATGGTGTGGTTGCAGTCTTTTCCTTCCCAAACCCCTAATACATAACATAAGCAACATGGGTACATAAATTTGCATGAGAGATTTCATAAGCTGATGAATGAAATCTTACCCATTTTCCAAACTCTCTTTCACCAAAGAAATATACAGACCCATTTTCTGCTAATTTCAAGAGAATGGTTAAACTAGGACAAAATGGCCAAATCACGGAGAAGATGCACAATAAATGCTATGATTTACCACTGATACAGACTGAATGCAGCATTCCGGCAGAAACACTTTTAACCTAGCAACAGAAACAGTAATCATGAACTACGCAAGCAAGGACCATGCACAAACAATTTGTAAGGACACCTTCACTCCTTCAAGTCCCTTGATTAGCCGTGGAGTGTACTCTCTGCATTTCAGACCAGCAAAGATAATTAACAGAAAAAATACCAATTAAGAACTCGACGGAAGATCAATGAAGAGGAAAAATCTTTGATAAGCAGACGTATTTTAAGTATTACAGCAACTGTTTGTTGCATTCAAAGTACCTGCTGCTTTTTTGAAAACCCAAAAAGCTAGATTCATGGCCATGACCAAGTCTCCCCGATTCTCCTTCACCCCAACTCAATACTTCACCTTTATCTGGATGAGATAACAAATATAAAATGTGACTGAGAATCAGACAGTAAATGAGTTCAAACCCATTCAGTTACAGATTCAGCTTTTAATAGATTAGATTCCTGACAATTATCGGACCTGTGACAGCAATTGAATGCTCAAATCCTAGAGATGCCATCTTAATTGAGACTCCATCCAAGCATTCAACTTTACACGGGGCAGGGATTATCTTACCTGCCTCTGCAGATTGATAATAAAGATTACCTGATCAATTCTCAGCATGTGTCAGAGAATCTAAAAGCATGGGAGTGTTTGCAGATTAAACATTAGCACGCTAGCAAGTCAAGGATTCATAAAGAAGCACCAATGAACCACATGCACCAAGCCTCCGTTACTCACTTTTTCCATGACCAAGCTGTCCATTTGCATTTTTCCCCCACATGTAGAGGTCTCCATCCGCTACCAAGTGGAAAACAAATTACCATGAAAGTTAAGGAATAGGTAACAAGAAAGGGTGCACATAAAATTAACAACAATAAGGCCTCAAATCATTCTAAGATACAAGCAAAAATGAGTCTAAAGCCAAAAATGATAACATGTGCCAGCCTCGTTCAATATGCCAAACCTGTAATAGCAGCAGAATGATGATACCCTGCTGCAATTGTTATAACTTGCTTAGGGATTCCCAAAACTCTGGTCGGTTCCTACATACGCAATAGAAAATACATTCACCATATGAGAAGTGAAACCCCTCAAAAACTCAAGAATAGAAGTAGGACGTGACACCGGGCCTCGATTAAATGACATAAAAACTACCGAACAATAATGATCAGCGTATATGAGATACATACAAGAGTATGATTTTGCGACTCGGATATGCCCAGCTGTCCGAAATCATTAAGTCCAGTAGCATAAACATCCCCATTTTCTGCAACAGAATATCATTGAATCTTTGGCTCAGCAAATAGCATGGAGAAATTCAAAACGACAACTAACAATTTCCAATAGGAGCAAGCACAATAATTCAAAGGAACTCGCCAAATTACATCTCATCATTTGCCAACATGAAGTAAAACAAACACAAAGCCTGTACCCGAGATTTCGTAGAACGAAACCACAGATGAAGAAAATGAGTCAAAGTGAAAGAGGGAATCGATATTGACCTGTGAGGAAAAGAGTATGAGCACCGCCGCACGCGATCTCCATCAAGCTCTGATCATGAAAAACAGAAGGCGAAACCGGCTTAGGCCTCCACTGAGACTCCAAATTGCCCAGCCCCAGCCTACCATAATCTCCGTTACCCCACACAACACCGATCTTCTTGCACTTGCTCAAAGCCTCGTCGAAATCGACAGTTTTCGCACCGTAGCTTCGAACACTCGACTGCCCAAACCCTATTCTAGTCAACTGAGCAAGGTCTTTCACGCATGCCCGAACTCTCGATCTTGCCATTCTCTATCTGCGATAGCTGATTCATGTGTTACAAATTTGCTACGAATACATACGAATTATAGGGAAGCCGAAAAAGTTTCAGCTCACGCTGATGGCTTGAACTAATGCAACGTTAGTGGACTTCTGTACACACATACACGCATTAACAATTAACAGAAGGATACTCTCTGGATGGATTTTATTTTAGGTGTTATTACGTGTCAGACCCAAAAACGTGTTTTAAGTTAGGTTTCAGGACCTATCAGAAATATTTTTGGGTTAAGGACCCTATTTGTATGAAATTTAGAGCCCGGTGTTATACAATGTATATGAATTGGTATCGGACGATGGTTTTGTGTTATTTCAGACAGAAGTGGTGCTGCATAACAATGAAGTGGTAACGCGAAACAATAAAGTGGTACTGCAGAACGATGAATTGGTACTGCAGAACCATGAAGCGGTACTGCAGGTCCACGAAGTGTTACTACATGTCCATGAAGTGGTATTGAAAACACTTAAGTGTATCGTGTCCTTAACCTTAAAAATTTTCTGACAGGATGTTTAACGCTGTGTTTGGATCGTGGAAAGTGGCGAGGAAAAGAAAACTAGAGAGAAATTGATTTCTGTTAGCTTTTCCCTCATTTTCCTCATCATTTGGTGAAGAAAATGATTTTCCATGGTTTTTGCTTCAAAACTAACTTAAGTTTTCTTTTGTTTTCTTTTCCTCACCTATTTCTATAGTTAACCAAACACAAAAATGATTTTCCTTTTCCATTTCATTTTCCTTTCCTCACTAAATTCCTTGAACCAAACACACCCTAAATCTAAATGAAACTTAACTGGGATCCTGATCTTTAAAAGCCTTTATTTTCTATGCCTATCTGGAAATTTAAATCGTAAATACATATAATATTTTAAAATATAGTCTAAGCCTCCATGGTCTACAATGGCCGAGATTACTCTCTTTGCTTTAAAATTTACCAAAAGAAACGTTTGCTTTCATTAGATATATCAACATGGTGCCTTGTCTTCACAGAGGAGTGCATTAATCCCTAGACCAGGTGACATTTTTACACGGAGACTAACCAAGATTAAATCGACAATGCACTAAAATCATGCTGCTTCCATAATCTAAAGCTAAACTATCAACAGTTAGTTTCTTGTTCAGTTCTGACCAGGTCTGTCCCAATTTCCAGTCGATGCCAATACATTAGCAGCTGACCATTTCCCCTTAGCTCTGTGCCCATGTTCTGCTTTAGACCAACCTTCCACGAATGCTCCTTTTCTCCGTCGATTGGGTCTTTGGGCGATACGTGTAACATTGCTCAGCTGCTCAGTTCTGCTCCAACTCACTAAACGGGGCCATTTATACAACAAACAGTTAGAACATTGACTGACGATTGCTATGTAATAAATAACAGGGAAATGTTATGGTGTTTCAGTCAGGCACGCAATGGCAGCCGTATGATTAAACCCACACGATACCATCAGTGCCTTGACATTATTATCCTGAAGATCAACAGATGCTGGTTCCATGTAGTCAACGTCATCATCTTGACCCTAAGGACACAGAAAAAATAGAAATCAATCCATCTATCTGTGTTTTCGTGCCATCGTACTATTTTCATGCAGTAAAGAGAAGCACGGCCAACGTAAGAGATGAGTGCCAAACCAGTTGTCCGCCGGGCGAATGCCCGTCTTCTTTAAATGTACCATTCGAACCGCTCCATCCCCACGTGTAGACACGCCCACCTAAATTACTTGCAATACACAGAATCGATACGCTTCTCGTGAAGATAATATTATTTTAGTAGGTCATTAAACGCTCACCCGATACTGCAGCTGTGTGCTTCCAACCGCATGACACCTGAGGACGAGGATTTAAGATATTCAATCAGATATTTCATTAACTCAGACGAATATCTACATCTAAAATATTACAAACCATGCTAACGGGTTGCCTTAGAAATGGACCTTCGACTCTTTCTGGTGAATATACTACATCTGTGCAGCTGAAGTATGTAGATTAGACATAAACTGGATGAATTGTGGAGATTATATGGCATATGAAGACTTATGCGCACCCAATGCCAAGACAGCCATTCTCGTTTGAGCCCCATGTGTAGAGTTCGCCACCATCTGTTAATATAAAGGATGTTAGGTAGAAACATCAATCAGTATCTTGAAGACTTGAGCATAGGACTTGGATGATGACACTTCATGAAGAATGGAATAGAGATCGTAAAGTTGATATAACTAGCACATTGTTAACTGGTTATATAAGCTTTGTTGAACTACAGATGCCATTTGCATTAACTTCCAAGAGCTTTGAGCCGTTCATATGGGTCGAAATGCTAAGCAAGAGAACAAAGAAAACCATAAGGAATTATTACTTGTAACAACGCAGGTGTGATAACCACCGCATGCGGCTTCTGATGAATGTGGCAAAGTGCTAATCGTAGATGGAGTGGTTGCAGTCTTTTCCTTCCCAAACCCCTAATATATAACATAAGCAACATGGTAACGACCTTTAAGAAAGAAAGTACATAAATTTGCATGAGAGATTTCATAAGCTGATGAATGAAATCTTACCCATTTTCCAAACTCTCTTTCGCCAAAGAAATATACAGACCCATTTTCTGCAAATTTCAAGAGAATGGTTAAACTGGGACAAAATGGCCAAATCACGAAGAAGATGCACAATAAGTGCTATGGTTTACCACTGATACAGACTGAATGCAGCATTCCGGCAGAAACACTTTTAACCTAGCAACAGAAACAATAATCATGACTATGCAAGCAAGGAACATGCACAAACAATTTGTAAGGGTACCTTCACTCCTTCAAGTCGCTTAATTAGCCGTGGAGTGTACTCTCTGCATTTCAGACCAGCAAAGAAAATTAAAAGAACAAATACCAATTAAGAACTCGGTGGAAGATCAATGAAGAGGAAAAATCTTTGATAAGCAGACGTATTTTAAGTATTACAGCAACTGTTTGTTGCATACAAAGTACCTGCTGCTTTTTTGAAAACCCAAAAAGCTAGATTCATGGCCATGACCAAGTCTCCCCGATTCTCCTTCACCCCAACTCAATACTTCACCTTTATCTGGATGAGTTAAACAAATACAAAACGTGACTGAGAATCACAGTAAATGAGTTCAAACCCATTCAGTTACAGATTCAGGGGCTTCTAATAGATCGGACCTGTGACAGCAATTGAATGCTCAAATCCTAGAGATGCCATCTTAATTGAGACTCCATCCAAGCATTCAACTTTACACGGGACAGGGATTATCTTACCTGCCTCTGCAGATTGATTATAAAGATTAACTGATCAATTCTCAGCATGTGTCAGAGAATCTAAAAAGCATGATTTACGTTCGCAGATTAAACATTAGCACGCTAGCAAGTCAAGGATTCATAAAGAAGCACCAATGAACCACATGCACCCAGCCTCAGTTACTCACTTTTTCCATGACCAAGCTGTCCATTTGCATTTTTACCCCACAAGTAGAGGTCTCCATCCACTAAGTGGAAAACAAATTACCATGGAAATTAAGGAATAGGTAACAAGAAAAGGGTGCACATAAAATTAACAACAATAAGGCCTCAAATCAAATCTAAGATACAAGCAAGAATGAGTCTAAAGCCAAAAACGATAGCAGGTACCAGCCTCGTTCAATATGCCAAACCTGTAATAGCAGCAGAATGATGATACCCTGCTGCAATTGTTATAACTTGCTTAGGGATTCCCAAAACTCTGGTCGGTTCCTACATACGCAATAGAAAATATATCCACCATATGAGAAGTGAAACCCCTCAAAAACTCAAGAATAGAAGTAGGAAGTGACACTGACACCGGCCTCGATTAAATGACATAGAAACTACCGAACGATAATGAATATTCAGAAAGATAACTACTTTCAGCGAATATGAGATACATACAAGAGTATGATTTTGCGACTCGGATATGCCCAGCTGTCCGAAATCATTAAGTCCAGTAGCATAAACATCCCCATTTTCTGCAACATAATATCATTGAATCTTTGGCTCAGCAAATAGCATGGAGAATTTCGAAACGACAACTAACAACTTCCAATAGGAGCAAGCACAATAATTCAAAAGAATTCGCCAAATTACATCTCATCATTTGCCAACATGAAGTAAAACAAACACAAAGCCTGTACCCGAGATTTCGTAAAACGAAAACACGGATGAAAAAAAAAGAGTCAAAGTGAAAGAAGGAATCGATATTGACCTGTGAGGAAAAGAGTTGTTGGTCCAGCCACTGCAGCCAAAGAAGACCGCCCATCAAAGGAGAAAAAAATAATAATAATATTATAATAATATTATTATTTTATATATATAATATTTTAATGAACGGCTGATATTGAATGGCGACGCGGCGCATTCCTGGCCACCCATTTCGAGTGGTCCAGAAGAGCTGAAGACATCTATAAATAGGCTGAGGATTCTTCAGTTATTATCATCACAAGCTCATTCGAGTTTTACTATATAGAGAGAAGTAGTTCGAGTGAATTGTGAGATTATCAGTTCAGGTAGAAACTGATAGGGTTCCACATCCACAGAGAGGTGTGAGGTATACACGAGTGGTAAAAGTGAGATAGTAAAAATTCGAGGGTTGTAATTTTTACTATAGTGAAGATTTTGCCGACTCGGCCGTGGTTTTTCCCTCTTCGTTAACAGAGGGTTTTCCACGTTAAAATTCTGGTGTTCTTTCTTACCTTACGGTAATTTTATTTTTACCGTGGTAGTTACTGTGTGGGTCCCACCAAATTTACCCCGTGGGTCCCACTTCTCCCGATCGTCGTACCGAGCCAAACCGGGACCAGTTCCGCTGCGGGGCCCACTGACCACCGCGGGGCCCACCACCATTCCCAACAAGTGGTATCAGAGCCTGATAGTATTCTGAGTATGCTCTGTGGTTGCAGCTTTGACTGATCTTCCACATCAGAAAAGATACTAGTAGGTTGCTGGTAGATTTTGACGGTCATGGAGAACGACGGAGGAATGATCAAGCTGACAGTAACAAATTACTCCATATGGAAATCAAGGATGGAGGATTATCTTTATTGCAAAGACCTCCATGATCCAATCGAAAATGGAGGTAATATGCCCGAAGGCGGGAATGCCGACCTATGGAAGAAATTGCAAAGAAAGACGCTAGCTGTGATCCGCCAATGGGTGGACATTAGCCTCTACAACCACGTCCGAAATGAGACAGACCCCTACAAACTCTGGACGAAATTGGAGGGTATGTACGAGGTGACAAATGCGCTGAGCAAGGTATTCATGATGCGGAAACTCATGAATGTGAAGCTGAACGAGGGACGATCAGTTGCTGAACATCTGAACGACTTTGAAGGGCTGGTAACTCAACTCACAAGTGCCGGTCTAGTCCTTGATGATGAGCTACAAGCATGTCTACTATTGGGATCTCTACCTGATAGCTGGGATACGTTGGTGGTATCACTCACTAACTCCGCACCAAGTGGTAAAGTCACGATGGAGATGGTGAAAAACAGACTCTACAATGAAGAGCTGCGACGGAAGGATGCTGCCAGTACCAGTACGGGAAATCAGGCCCTTGTTATGGAGAATAGGGGTCGGAGCAAGAGTAGAGGACCAAAAGGAGACAAGTCAAAAGATAGATCCAAGTCCAGGGAGATGAGGAAGTGCTACCATTGTGGAAAAATTGGCCACTTACAAAGAAACTGTAGGCTTCTCAACAGAAAACAGAAACAAGATGATGACAAGAACACGTCTGCAATTGCCTCCAACGATGGTGGAGAGGTTACTCTGGTGAATGAAGCAGACTGCTGTCATGTTGCGGATGCAAGCACCGAATGGGTAGTGGACTCTGGTGCCTCCTACCATTGTGTTCCAAGGCGTGAATACTTCTCCACGTATAAGGCGGGAAACTTTGGCACTACCAAGATGGGTAACCAAAGTGTTTCTAAAATAGTGGGGATCGGTGATATTTGTATCCAGACGAGCGTGGGGTGCACATTACGGCTGAAAGATGTGCGACATATTCCAGACCTGCGTCTCAACCTGATTTCTGTGAAGGTGCTGGACAACGAAGGATACTATAACGAGATGGCGAATAGCAACTGGAAACTCACCAAAGGATCGTTGGTGGTAGCGAGAGGAAAGCTATGCTGCTCGCTGTACAAGATGCATGCAACGGTATGTGCTAACCAACTGAACGCAGTTGAAGATGATGCTTCTCCAAATTTGTGGCACAGACGGCTGGCGCACGTAGGAGAGAAGGGGTTGAATGTCTTGGCTAGAAAGTCCCTCATACCAGTAGCCAAGGAGAAAGCGCTGAACCCCTGCGATTATTGTTTATTTGGAAAGCAACATAGAGTTTCATTCGCGAAGAGCTCAACCAGGCGAATGAGGAAGTTGGAGTTGGTACACTCTGACGTATGCGGACCCATGGAAGTCGAATCTCTGGGAGGTAGTAAATATTTTCTGACCTTCATTGATGATGCATCTCGCAAGACCTGGGTATATCTGTTGCGGACGAAGGACCAGGTTTTCTATTATTTCAAGAAGTTCCATGCGATGGTGGAAAGAGAAACTGGAATGTCGCTAAAGTGTCTACGCACAGATAATGGTGGTGAATACATCTCTCGGGAGTTCAGAGATTATTCCACGAAGCATGGCATTAGGCATGAAAAGACAGTTCCCGGTACTCCTCAGCAAAATGGTGTCGCTGAGAGAATGAATCGGACAATTATGGAGAGAGTCCGAGCGATGCTCAAGATGGCTAATCTATCTAAGTCATTTTGGGGCGAAGCTGTCAACACTGCAGTCTATCTTATCAACCGGCTACCTTCATCGGCGTTGGACTTCGATGTACCAGAGAAGGTGTGGACCGGTAGAGACATCTCATATTCGCATTTGAGAGTGTTTGGCTGCAAGGCGTTCATGCATGTGCCCAAGGAGCAAAGATCGAAGCTTGATGATAAATCAAATCCTTGCATCTTTGTTGGGTACGGAGACGAGGAGTTCGGCTACAGACTTTGGGATCCAAAGAAGAAGAAGACTGTTCGAAGTCGCGACGTAGTATTCCATGAGCATGAGACCATGGGCGACTCAGAGGTGGATGCGGCGAAATCCACAGATGGCGGTGTAGACGATTATACACCAGTTAGCATTCCACATGACGGTGCCACGGAGGAAGGAATGCAACAATCAGAACCTGAACCAGAAGAGCCAGTCGTTGATGATAATGAACATGTCGTAGATGAACACACCGAAGGTACTGAGCAGGGGGAGCCTTCAGATGTGCAAGAAGCAGTTGAACCTCATCTGAGAAGGTCAACTAGGGAACGCCAACCATCTACGAGGTATCCGAGTTCTGATTATATTTTGATTACTGACGAGGGGGAGCCAGAGAGCTTCCAGGAAGTACAATCTTGTAGGGACAAAGATTGTTGGACAAAGGCCATGCAAGAGGAGATGGATTCTCTGAAGAAGAATGATACGTACGAGTTAGTTCGATTGCCGAAAGGAAAGAAGACACTCAAGAACAAATGGGTGTACAAATTGAAGAAGGATGATGGCAAGCTGGTCAGATACAAGGCTCGATTAGTGGTCAAAGGTTTCACTCAGAGGAAGGGGATCGACTTTGACGAGATATTTTCACCTGTCGTGAAGATGAGTTCAATCAGAGTCATACTGGGACTAGCTGCTACCATGGATCTTCACTTGGAGCAACTCGACGTGAAGACCGCATTCCTGCATGGTGATCTTGATGAGGAGATATATATGGAACAACCCGAAGGGTTTGAGGTTAGAGGTAAAGAGGACATGGTCTGCCGGCTGAAGAAAAGCTTGTATGGACTGAAACAAGCTCCACGGCAGTGGTACAAGAAGTTTGATTCTTTCATGGTGCATCAGGGGTTCAAGAGAACAGATGCAGATCCATGTGTTTACGTCCGGAGATACTCTAACGGTAAATTTATCGTTCTTCTCCTGTATGTTGATGATATGCTAATTGTCGGACAAGATGCAGAGATGATTAGCAGGTTGAAGAAAGATTTGTCAAAGACGTTTGACATGAAGGATTTGGGTTCGGCAAAGCGGATTCTCGGAATGGAGATTACTCGAGATCGGAAAGCTGGGAAATTGTGGTTATCCCAGGAGCGTTATATTGAACGAGTTCTAGAGAGGTTCAATATGAAGGATGCTAAGCCAGTTAGCACGCCACTTGCCGCGCACTTTCAGTTGCGAAAGAAATACAGTCCATCAACAACAGAAGACGGAGAAGATGTCCCAGATATTCCATATTCATCGGCGGTCGGAAGTTTGATGTACGCCATGGTGTGTACGAGGCCAGATATCGCTCACGCAGTTGGCGTTGTGAGTCGATTTCTATCGAATCCCGGGAAGTCACATTGGGAAGCAGTAAAGTGGATCATGAGGTACCTGAGAGGAACTTCCAAACTATGCCTAACATTTGGAAGTGGTAAATGTTTTCTTACAGGCTATACAGATGCTGATATGGCCGGTGATCTCGACAGCAGAAAGTCAACGTCGGGATACATATTTACATTCTCAGGGGGAGCTATCTCATGGCAGTCGAGGTTACAGAAATGTGTTTCTTTATCAACTACTGAAGCGGAGTATGTTGCAGCAACGGAAGCTGGCAAGGAGATGATATGGTTGAAGAGATTCCTTCAGGAGTTGGGAATTCAGCAGGAGGAATACATAATATTTTGCGATAGTCAAAGTGCTTTGGACTTGAGCAAGAATACTATGTATCACTCGAGGACGAAACACATCGACGTTCGTTATCATTGGCTCAGACTAGCTATTGAGGAGAAAGCGTTCAGGTTACAGAAGATCCATACGGACAAGAATGTTGCGGACATTCTGACGAAGGTGATTCCAAAGGAGAAGACTGAGTTCTGCGCCGGGCAAGCCGGCATGGGCTATCGCTGAGGCGGTAGGAGATCTCTCCCACAAATAATGAATGAGGCTGGAGGGGGAGAATTGTTGGTCCAGCCACTGCAGCCAAAGAAGACCGCCCATCAAAGGAGAAAAAAAATAATAATAATATTATAATAATATTATTATTTTATATATATAATATTTTAATGAACGGCTGATATTGAATGGCGACGCGGCGCATTCCTGGCCACCCATTTCGAGTGGTCCAGAAGAGCTGAAGACATCTATAAATAGGCTGAGGATTCTTCAGTTATTATCATCACAAGCTCATTCGAGTTTTACTATATAGAGAGAAGTAGTTCGAGTGAATTGTGAGATTATCAGTTCAGGTAGAAACTGATAGGGTTCCACATCCACAGAGAGGTGTGAGGTATACACGAGTGGTAAAAGTGAGATAGTAAAAATTCGAGGGTTGTAATTTTTACTATAGTGAAGATTTTGCCGACTCGGCCGTGGTTTTTCCCTCTTCGTTAACAGAGGGTTTTCCACGTTAAAATTCTGGTGTTCTTTCTTACCTTACGGTAATTTTATTTTTACCGTGGTAGTTACTGTGTGGGTCCCACCAAATTTACCCCGTGGGTCCCACTTCTCCCGATCGTCGTACCGAGCCAAACCGGGACCAGTTCCGCTGCGGGGCCCACTGACCACCGCGGGGCCCACCACCATTCCCAACAAGAGTATGAGCACCGCCACATGCGATCTCCTTCAAGCTCTGATCATTAAAAACAGAAGGCGAAACCGGCTTAGGCCTCCACTGCGATTCCAAATTGCCCAGCCCCAGCCTACCATAATCTCCGTTACCCCAGACAACACCGATCTTCTTGCACTTGCTCAAAGCCTCGTCGAAATTGACAGTTTTCGCACCGTAGCTTCGAACACTCGACTGCCCAAACCCAATTCTAGTCAACTGAGCAAGGTCTTTCACGCAAGCCCGAACTCTCGATCTTGCCATTCTCTATCTGCGATAGCTGATTCATGTGTTAACAATTTGCTACGAATACATATGAATTAGTAAAGCCGAAAAAGTTTCGGTTGATGGCTTGAATTAATGCCACGTCAGTGGAGTGGACTTCCTGTACACACACAATACACATACACGCATATTAACCATTAAAAGGATGCTCTCTTCAATGGATTTTATTTTATTGTCCTATCTAGAAATTCAAATCGTTAAATACATATAATATTTTAAAATATCAGCTGCAAGAGGTCAGATTTAGGGGTGTTCAAATTACCGAAAAACCGAAAAAACAGACCGAACCGTAAAGAACCGAACCGAAAAGACCGGAACCGAAAAAACGGAACCAAATTGTCAAAAACCGAACCGAACCAAATTAAAACGGTTCGGATATCGGATTAACCATACGTAAAACTGAAAAAACCGAAAAACCGAACTGAAATTATTATACTACATTAAAAATAGAAAATATAAAAATCATTTGTTTTTCTTCCATAACGTAAACAACACAGTAAATATAATTTCATTGGAATATTTTTTCCATTTTTAGGTGATGTTTTCGTCACCAATCAAATATTATTTTTCTCCCACATAATTTATAGTATCTTCAGATGAATGTTTATATATTTCTGTTAGATTTTGTTCCATTCATGTTGTGTTTTCGGACCTTTGAATTATTTTGCTATATGACACGTTCCATAAATCTTCTTTGTTTTTTAAACCATAAATTGTTTTATGTATTTTGAGCTCATAATATGTTTTTGGTTGATATTAAATTCCTAACCGAAAAACCGAACCGAAAAGAACGAGCCGAATTATAAAAAACCGAACCGAACCAAATTAAAACGGTTCGGATATCGGATTAAGCATACGTAAAACCGAAAACCGAAAAACCGAACCGAAATTTGAAAAAACCGGACCGAACCGACCGGTGAACACCCCTAGTCAGATTAGTACAAAAGATATATATATATATAAAATATTAATTATAATAGTTGGGCTTTTCAGCCCATTTAACCCAATCAAACCCAACCCGAATATAAAAATATTATAAATGCGCCTGTCTCTCTCCACCAATTCTCAGAATCAAAGAAGTAGCAACCGCGAAGATGGAGCAGGGGGATACGATCCACAGCCGATCGCGGTCGAAAATGCTCCGAAGCCATTGGAAAATAGTCCACCGCCGATCGCTGAGGAAGTCATCCCTGCAGATGACGCAAATGCTGTTGTTGAGTTTGAACACCCCCTTGCGGCTCTGCTTAAGGTACTCTCGACGGTGAGTGCCTTAGTTGAGAACATCCTCTACGTGATTCGCCTACCAGGCGAGCTAATAGAGAACGTTGGGAATGTCGAAGCAGCAAAGAACCTCTGCCAGGCTATTAGCCAAGCCTGGCAGTCTCCAGGTGATTGACAGGTTTGCTGAGTATTATGATGTTCTTTTTTGTATGTGAACTGAAGAATGCTTTTATTAAAAATCTGCTACTTCGATGTTATTGTATTACTGCCTGGATTTGGATTTTATCCTAAACAAAATTTTATAAATCTGAAAGTGTTTATAATTTCTGTAACTAACGGAGTTTTTGAGAGAATTGGGGAACGGGAGAAGACAATGAAGATAATCTACTACTTCGATGTTATTGTATTACTGCCTGAATTTGGATTTTATCATCATCGAAGTAGTAGATTATCAACATCGTCTTCTCCCGTTCCCCAACTTTCTCAAAAACTCCTTTAGTTACAGAAATTATCAACACTTAATTTATGAAGTTTATGATAAATCTAAATCCAGGCAGTAATACAATAACATCGAAGTAGCAGATTTTTAATAAAAGTATTCTTCAGTTCACATACAAAATAAGAACATCATAATACTCAGCAAAGCTGTCAATCACCTAGAGACTGTCAGGCTTGGCTAATAGCCTGGTAGAGGTTCTTTGCTGCTTCTACGGCATTCCCAACGTTCTCTCTTAGCTCGCCTGGTAGCCGAATCACGTAGAAGATGTTCTCAACTAAGGTACTCACCGTCGAGAGTACCTTAAGCAGAGCCGCAAGGGGGTGTTCAAACTCAACAACATCATTTGCGTCATTCATCTGCAGGGATGACTTCCTCAGCGATCAGCGGTGGACCATTTTCCAATGGCTCCGGAGCATTTTCGACAGCGATCGGCTGTGGGGAACAGAGTTTTTGAGAGAGTTGGGGAACGGGAGAGGACGTGAAACTAAGACTAAGGCAGCTAAGGATCCAAACATGCCTAAGAGGCCTGCTAGTGCTTTTTTCGTTTCATGTAAGATTTGATTTACGATTTTTTTTTTTACTTTTTTGGTTGATGCGTGTTCCTGCGAATCGATGCTGAGTTTTCTCTTTTGAAGTCTTTTATGGTGAATTAGGGAAGATTTTAGGAAGCAGTACAAGGAGAAACATCCAAACAACAAATCAGTTGCAGCTGTTCGTATTTACCTTCGTTTGATCCATAAATTTTGTTTGATTTGATTGTTTATCCTCTTCATCTGAAAAATCAGCGTACAGATTGGAAAAGCTGGAGGGGACGGGTGGAAATCTATGTCAGAGGCTGTAAGTAATCTGCTTTCTTTTCGAGGATTATCTCTGTCTATTCAGCATCTTGTCCTAACTTTATTCGTATGATCTCTCTCTCTCTCGTTTTTTTTTTCTTTTTTTTTGCTGTTTTGGTGCAGGATAAAGCTCCTTATTGCTAAAGCTGAGAAGAGGAAAGCAGAGTACGAGAAAAACCTCCAGGCATATAACAAGAAGAAGGTATCTTCAACTTCAATTAACATGACGCTGTAAGATCTATTGAACTCATATGATAACAGATTATTGTTTGCTATAGAAGGACACCGCTGATGAAGAGTTGGATAAATCCAAGTCCGAAATTGACGAGGACGATGATGAAGGCAGTGAAGGGGGTTAGAAGTTACTCCCTCTGTTTCAGATTAAATGTCGTTGTAGAAATTTTTTTTGTTTTAAAATACATGTCGTTTTACAGTTTTCAAGATAGTTTTATAGTTTTCAAGATAAAAAATATTGACTATTTTCAGTTTTACCCCTATCTTAAATGGGATCATATAATTAATTAAGGGTATAATGAGAATTTTATTTTATTTCTTATTTTGTGGGTAATAACCTTAAACGACATGTAATATAAAACAGATGGAGTGTAATTTATGAACCAAGAAAGCCAATCTTAGTATGATTCTCTTCAAATCATACTAAACCACCTTTTTTCCTATTGGTACTTCTTACAGGACGAAGAAGATGATGATGACGAGTGAAGAGTAAATAGCCTTTCTTGTCCGACCCCAACCACCACTATCTCTATATTACCTCTAATGCTTTTGTATTCTCAAGTAGAAAAATCAAAATGACAATAGCTGATGATGGGATTTGTAATGTACTACTCTTTATTTTTAATTATATGGTCATATTTAGTCATCGGCTATGCCCTGTTTTTACCATTTCTTTCTACAAACTGTGAACTGGTGATCTTTGATACTTTAATGACAATACGATTGGCGAGCCATGAGCAAATTCTCTTTAAGCGTTGACTTGATTCATTTGCAGGGCCATAGCATGGCGGTGTAATAACGGAGAAGAAACTGACGGACACAAACACAAACATCACCGAATAACATGACCGTCAAGACGGAAACGTATAGTATTAGTAACTAAATAAAAAAACATTATAGTGTACAAGTTGGGCTGCAACATTCCACAAATACCAATGGCGATGACACAGAGATAGATCCAAACAGCTTAAACTACTACGTATTTTGTAGCATATCATTCCATAAGTGAAGAAAAAAGTCATGGCTATGTTATCATCATCTAATCTTACACGCGGTAACAACTAAACTGTTTCTTTTTTTTGTTTGTTTGTCTCCAACTGGCCTGGCCTGATGAACGTCATTAGGCGAGTGTAAGACAAAGGTCACTTTTAGTACATATGGGGAATTGCTTAGGATCTCAAGATTCTGTTAGAGATTTAGGATAATATAAACCCGAACACCAAGGATAATTTCCTTTATTCAGCGAAAGATAACAGCGTCTGAAACAAGGAAATCCGAAACCACTGAACACACAAAAGTCTGCCACGCCTTGCGATTACTGAAACGAAAATACAACAGAACAATAACACATCAACGTACGATCTTCAGTCCTTTTGGTTCTAGATCTTTCCACCACTGGTATCACTCCCTCCAGTATGATCAGTTCTGAAAATAATCGAACAACTGCTAAAATTCCACGGTAATAAGAACAATGATTATACGTTATTAGATAAGTTCCGATTGAGTAAGTCTCAATCCCGAGATCTCAGATCTCCCAAAAACATACCTAGGAATTGTCTGTGATGATCCCCCCTTGATCCTTGCCTCTTCCCCTTTTTGAATTTGTTCCCGGCCATTAACTTTGGTAACTGTCGTAACTGGCTTGGTAACTGATGTAACTTCCGGCCCAGTCTTCCTTGGGCTGCCTAGTTGGTCCTCCTCAATTCCTTTTGAGCCCATAAATGATTTCTTTTTTTTTTTCCAAAACGATAACTTGTATTGATAAACAAAATTACATGGACTAAACAGCCCAAAGGGTCTCTCCGGTGACATCATAGTCCGGTAGAGAACAAAGGCTCACTCAGGAGCACACAAACACCAAGCAAAAGTGATAAAAGCCGACAGAAAACCAGAAAACCTCAAACTTGGCTCAAAGATCTATAGAACCTATCACAAAAAAGGCTATTAAGCCAAATTCACAATATTCTACACTTTCTTTGTCCAACGATCGAGGCACTCGTCTTCATCGGAAGAAGCTCCCACATGGGGAGAATATGCTCCACAGCGGGAGAAAAGAACTCCTAACCATTGGTCAGGAGAAAAAGAGCTCCACAAGGGAGACTCGTGAGTGGCCGGTGGCGAGAATTGAAGGGAAGTGGTGGTGGGTGATGTGGCAGAAGGTGGCAATGGCAAGGCGGCGGGGCGGAAGTGGCGGCATCCGGTGGAGGTGGACGGCGTGGAGCTGGCGGCACCGGTGGAGGTGGGCGGCGTAGAGCTGGCGGAGGTGGAGGCACTGGTGGAGGTGGGCATGGAGCTGGTGGTGGTGGCGCACCAGTGGAGGTGGGCGACGTGGAGCTGGCGGAGGTGGCGGCACCGGTGGCAGCGGGCGGTGGCATTCGGCGTTGGTGGTCGAGTTTTTTTTTTTTTTAAGAACAGACAAAAAACATAAAAAAGACAGCAAACAAAAGAGTAAAAGAGTGGAGCTCCCCCTACCTCCATTAATGGAGGAGGGGGAGAAGGAGAACAGAGCGGCGGTTTTCTGGGCTGGGGCGGCTAGGGTTTTGCTGAGTGGTAAGTGGGTAGAGAGAAGGCAGAGCTTCTCAGCTGACTTCTTTTATTTGGAATTAATAAAATTTCGTAATATTTTCTGGAGACTCATCACTCTAACTCTAACTGAATCATCCATAAATGATTTCTGAGGAACCACTTTCTTGCGACGTTGATAGACTCTAATTGGACCCCTATCAGATTCTGCTGTAGATTCTGTCCGCAGCTCCATTAATCATCACAACCACTACTACTACTGCTACAAGAACATCCACACGAAGTAATATATATGCTTCAGTTCCATCTTCATGGGTTCTCCATATAGATGAAATTATATCGTATCGAGAATAAATGAAGTCAAAAGTAAATTTTCTCGTAAGTAGCTAACCAAACCATTGATCCATTACTACAGAAATTTGAACGTGAAAAAAATAATTTGGCCATCCTCAAATCAAAATTCTGAAACCAAAACCTATGATCCACGGCAACCATCAGCGACAAAATACAAGGTGCCATCATATCAACATTTCACAACCCATAAAGTCTCTCTTCATGATCAAGAACTCGCCATAGACAGCTTTGATTGATGGATGCATATTTAAAGTCAACCCGGGATCAGCTGAAGAATAATGCTTTGGGAAATTCAGGGAACTGAATACCAGACGACGCAGGTGGGTTTAAAATGTTACAGTTCGTACGATTTGTAAGAGCCTATGAAGGAAGCAAGCTGCAAAGAAGATGAAGAGGTAGTTAGGGGAAACGACAGATAGATAATGAACATAAAAAGAGAATTTGATGATGGTGGTGGTGAGGGAATAAAAAATCATGGGAAGTTGAAGAAAGAGCATCACAATCCTTTGCTGGAAATCACGTACCCATAAACCCCATATGTTTCTCTCTCTCCTTTTTCGTTACTTAAAGCCTAAAGGCCCCATTAATTATTGAGTGTTGGAACCTAAGAAGGCAGATTCTTAGAAAGAATCTATAATGGAGAAAAGTAGTATTCAGACTCTGTCCTGCGCTGCCACGTCATCAAGTGAAGTTTACCCTTGCTTGACACGTCATCGACATATGGGCAGTTACATTTTGACCTCATAGCATTTAATTCATCAAAACAGTCTCTAGTTCTCCCACTAAGTTAGTCTCAAAGTTCAGCGTGATTCTGGTCAGCTCATCTTCCTTGATTAGTATTCAAGAGTCTGTTTATATCCCTCGATTAATACCTCAGCTGAAGAATATTATGTAGAAGAATTCTTTTTTTACCCCCAAAGCAACCCTAAATTAGCTTTCAGCTGCCATCAAGAGATCCATCTCAGAAGTGACTCTAGAGCGAGTGTCCAGCGTTTTCAGTTCGTTGTCGATTCTTCCAAAAAGAGACGATCAAAGGGTATGTGCGAAATAAATATACATTCTTTTTTCTCCTCCATTTGATTCCCTTTACACTTATCTGATGAGATTCCTATGTAATCTGTAACCATTAGTGCAAGGCCCTTTATCGCGCCAAAAGGTACGATTTTTATTTATATCTTGGCGTTGCAGCACTATAATGCTCATTCGAACTTCTAGAACTAAATAATCCTAAAAAAACAGGTCTTCTTCAGATGGAGCTAGCAATTCTCTAAAGCCACGCAGATCGTCCTCTGTTTCTTCTGATATGAGCAGCATCAGCTATCAATCATCCTCTTCAAATCAAGGTTTTCATGGCATATGCAATGCATACCATATGTTATAACTATTTCACCGCCTTTAGAGAATTAACCCTTCCTCTATTACGCAGTTCCTTCCAAACGTATCAGCTCATGGTCGTTCGACGGGAAGATGTTGTTACAGTCATTATATAAGGTAATAAGTTAATTTTTTCGATATTTTTCACGATGCAAAAAATAAAACATCGTATGTCCTTGGCAGGTCTTAGTTAGCGTCTCCCAAAATAGAAAGCTGAGAGTGATGGTAATATACGGCTATCACGCTTGCCAGCTGCAAAGGCGTCATCAAGTTGGCATCATCCATCCACTGAAGGGAGATATAATGGATCAATTACCGACCAATATGCAGTTGTTGTGTCATGTTGGTGCAATTATACTGGTACGAAACTCAGAGGTTGCGTAATTGAGTGGTGGATTTTAAGGATAGATAACATGTTCACTGTCTTCGTAATCGCAGAATCCAAGATGTTCTATAAGCAGCCAACAAACTGGAGACCGCGCATTCCTAGGGATCTTATGATATCTGTGACCTCCGAAACATCTAGACAATCACTTGGAACTGTTGGAACTGAACTCCCAGGTCAGGTATATTTGAAATCTCTGTATTCTTCATCTCCTCTCTTGTGTTCGATTGAAGCTTCATCGTAAAGCTCTATTATGGTTTCGAATTTTCAGGTTTTAACCATTCAAGCATCGAGTATGACATCTGATAATTTGACATTGACGTTTCTTGCCCCTTCTTCATTTAGTACTCCGCCTTCTGTAGTGTCCTTGAGCAATTCACCTTCTTCACCTTTGAGTCCATTTGGTTCTACTGCTGAGTTCGGTGTGCGAACACAAGGTGATGCCCAGAGAAGTATTGCTCATGGGATGAGCTCTATTGATATTAATGAAAAACGAAAAGTAGTGACCACCGACCTAGCTTCTCGCCTATCTGATGCTGTTCCTTGTAGTGATCTTGGTCGCACGCACTTGTGGTAGCAGAGCAAAGTTCCATTAGGGTACTGCTCCTCCCTCCCTCTCTCTTTCTCTCTCTATTATATATATATATATATATATAAATCTATAGTCAACTGATGTAAATTTATGTCTTCTTTCTCCCGGTTAGTGCCTTCACATTCTACTGCGACAAACAAACTTGAAGTACTGCCCCTCACTGATGGTATTATAACTCTCGATTCTCTACATATTGACGTCAAGGAGAAGGGTTGGTTAAGTTTTGCAAACTTTATCGGTCATCTCTTATAAAACTCCGTAGTTGGTCCTTGGCAATCTCACTGGTGCCTCTCATTTTGCTATGAATAGGTTGTACCTATGTACCCGAACATTCCCTGAAGATATATGCAACCTCGGGCGTAGCCAGTGGCATAATCTAAGGTGGTTGCATCCAATTTGAATACCCGACTTCATATCGTCGGCGGCCCCTCGAGAGATTTGAACACTACTTTTGAACTTGTGTGCATCCTCAAATAGTAATCACTTGATAGATTTTCCGTTTTTTCTTCTTCTAGTGTGTAATTTGGCTCCTGCATAACCAACACTAACCTACTTTAATAGCTGAGGCTCTTATTCTTTTCATCCGAGAACTGATGCTATATTCTTATTAAAGCGAATCTTTTCTTTGAATTTCACGAGGTTGTCAATCTGTCTTTCTGGGGGTAGAAATACTGTACGTTTCTAATCAAGAAGCTAAACCTGTGTCCTGTGGAAAAGTAGATGTCAGTACTTACAGTTGGGACGGCTATTCATGTGTAAAAAAATCACACTTTCGTTGTTACATCCCAACAAACAATTGTCTATGCATCACACAAGGAAAGTTGATAAACCACGAAAAAACAAGTTTGTCGCAACCTTTATTACGTGCCTTGTATCTAACGTAAAACAAATCCCTTCTTAACGTTTCATACCAAAAGAGGTAAGCAACATCTATCTATCTTATCAAGAAAGAGCACATTATACTAACTTTCCTCAAATTGATTGGTATATATGTCAATCATCATAATTACTATTTTACATTTAAATTTTATTCCAATTGTATCCTCTAACAATCAATTTTGCATATACTAATAAAATAAGGGTGACTTCCACTTAAACCCATAGTTGCAACTTTCTATCATATAACTCGTTTGTCGGAGAAATATATCATTTAGGTACCTTACAGAATAATTTTTTGTAGAAAGGTACCCAATTCGCAGCAAATTCGCAGCAGGTATACAACAATTTGGGTATCCTATATCAATACATTGGATACCTATATAACAGAAAATGATACGCCGTATTAATACATTTAGGTACACCCTATTTAACACGTAGATATGTCGTACAAACACATTTGAATACCCTATATCAACGTGTTATGATATGCAATACACACAGGAAGGTACAACATAACTGAAGGAACTGATAAACATTAAATCTAGTCCTTAAGTGATATATTTCTCTGAAAAGGGAGTTATGCAATAGAAAACTTGTCTAATAGGGATATAAGTGAAGTTTCACCATAAATAATAAAATTAAAAACTAAATATTATAATTTCACTTATTAAAAATAACTTAAAAATATGAATTAATATAATTATGTAGCCATACCCATTGGCAGAAATTCTAGTAATAATTATTTCCCATCTAACACCATTCAAAGTTTAAGAGCAAAGCCCAAGCCAACCTTTGCGCTCTTCTCAATGGCCTTCGTGTCCACCTCTCCCGAGATGGTAACGAGGGATCTCGGGCGCCACTTGTACTGTACAAGGGCACTTGCTTTCCCATAGTTGTCCACGCGGGCTTTGACCGTGGTCAACGGGTCGAGACAGTGTTGTGTGCCAATGGTCAGCGAGTTCTCATTGGTCGAGAAGCTGTGAGCTATCTCTGCTCCCACCGAGGTGTTGCTTAATGGACTCACAGTGTGGAAGTAGGACGCCGTGACCTTGTCTGCTTTGTCGTTCCTACAAGGAAAAAAGAACCGAAAAATCAATAGATAAGTGTAAGAACTCACAGCGTAACGCAGTTGGATGAAAGGAATTAAAAATCGATGGGCACTACTCACAGAATCAGAGAAGCAATTAGGTCGGTGGTGGCGAAACTAAAGCCAGCATTGCATTTGGTGAAGTTTCCAGTGGCAATGTCGAAGGATATGTCGGTTCCAAAAGCTGTCATTTGGTTTCCTACGACGCCAGAAAAGTTGACAATGGGTCGCGCTGTAAGGCCAATGCTTGTGCTAATCCCGGCGTGCTTGTGCAGATACTGAAGCTCGACCTAAATATTTCACAAGCCAACCACAGACAAATGTTAACTGACAGTAGCTACCTTTTTTATGCAGAAGAAGAATTAGACGCTTATATGTTGTTGCTGTTGTCATAAATTGCATAAATTCTGCATTAGTGAGTTATAAAATGACCTTGTTAGACTTCTTATCAGGGACGACCAAGCTGAAGATAGCCCTCACACCTGGGGCAGGTTCATCGACGATGACAGTGGTGTAAACCTGCAAGAACAAAACGATGGAAATAAAAGTTGACGATTTAGTCAATCATTTATCTCAGGGAACACACAACACACACACACATATTCACACGTGAGACCAAAATAGACTTAAACCAAAATCAAGTGTAAAATACGCATCATAGGCTTCCTTCAACAAATGAAATTACAAGAGAAAACGCTAGTAACAACATACATTGGAGCTGGTGTCCAGTTTTACACCCGTTGTCATGTTCTCCTCTTTCAGCTGAGTGATAACATCGGCTAAGAACAAGTCATCTTTCTTAGTTCCAGAAAGCGTTATTAAAAACTCGCCATGGCGTAATGGCGGTATGGCATAGCGGTTTTTTCGCAGTCCGCTATCCGCCATAATCCGCCATATCCCGCCATATTCCGCCATGAACCGCCATATGCTATTGATGGCCTGAAGAACAAAATAAAATTTTCAGCAGTCACGTGTAACTGGATAACTCAAATCTTTGGAGATGATTTGAACAGCAACCACAACCACAAAGCCAGGTAAGTCAAAGGAAAACACTGCAAAGCAAAACAAAAAATGTATAAATGATATCCAATCCTTGCAATTGTTCTAATACAGCACATATTCCTTTGCAAAGAACAACTATCAGCCATAACATTAGTAAAGGATTGATTAATCCATTTGCAGTGTAATTACACTAACCTCTACATTTGCAGTGCACGTAGTGATGGAGAACTTCTGATCGCTTTGATAATCCCTGTAAAGAAGATCTGAAACCGCAAAAAGACAAGAACCGCACCAAAAGGCCTATTAATCGACAAAATCAATGCAGCTCAAGTACAAACACAGAGAAATACGAAACAACAAAACGAGCAATTGAAAAGCCTTGTATCGCGGATTGAGCACAAAAATACTATTTCGTCCATGCCTCTAGCTCTCTTTCCAATTTCTGAGTAAAGCCCAGGACCCTTCGCATACACCATTTTCGTCTTTTTGGAGAAGAATTCAGAAGACAAATGAGAATTTTTTTCGTAAGCGCGTGAAAACACTCTTCGAAGGATCGAGATATAATATAACCGAATGCCATCATCAGAATACGGGCCTATCACGAACTATACAGCTTGGAAAGAGAACAACCTCTAGCTGAGCAGAGCTAATCTGATGGTAGAGTTGATGTAAAGGTCCTTCAACTCGCTCTTGATCTCCTGGTTTGTGCTTTCCAAATCAAACAACGCCTGCAAGGAAGAGACAAGGAATCAATAAACAGATGACTAATTTAGCCCTCTAACGAATAAGGTCCATGAGCAGATTGAAGCAATGAATGACCTGAGCAACATTCTTACACTTACTAAAAAAAACAAACAAACGTCGATTCACAGATCTGAATAATCTTGCTGAAAAAACCGAATCTACACAATTTACCACATGAACTGATACAGAGTCCGCCTCAGTAATGACATCAACAAAAAAAAAGAAAAAGAAATTGAAGGTAACAGCTTGGAAAGAGAACAACCTCTATCTGAGCAGAGCTAATCGGACGGGTTAGGAAACTGCTACGTCGCCTATGGCTGCCTTGTTGAAGAAACTTCTATCCGCTGGCAAGTAAGTGGAGAGCTTAGGTTAGGGTTTTAATGGAGAAAAGGGACTCGCATCATAGGCTGTTAAAGGGATGGAGTCTAAAATGACCAAAATATCCTTAGTCAAAAAATGATTAAAGATAGTTAAACTTGTTTATTCGAGTTCTATTCGAACATTGCGAATTCCATAATTGAATGTTATATCCGAAATTATTCAAATTTTCTATTCGAATTCTTTTATTCGAATTATTAACGGAATTTTTTATTAAATTACTTATTCAAATTACGTATTCAAATTATTCATTATTTGATTTTTTTTCTTTTATTCGAATTTCTTATCCGAACGTTATTCGAATATTATTCAATTTTTTTTCCTTTTTCCTTTTATATTCAACTTTTTTGCATTTTTCCGAATCTTATTCGAATAATTCTATTAAAATTCGAAAAACTAATACGAATATTCGAATTTTATAGAATTCTAAAATTCGAATAAAATTCGAATTATTTTATTGATATATGTTAAAATATTATTCCAATATCTTTGAATTTTTTTGACTTTTTTAATTTTTTTTATTATTTTTTCGAATATTATTCGAATATATTGAATATAATTCAAAAAAATAATTCGAATATACCAATGTTATTCGAATTATTCAAATAAAATTCAAATTATTTTTATTGGTATGTTAAACTTAATTAACATATTTTTAAATTTTTATTTTTATAAATATTTTTTTGAATTTTTTCGTATTTTATTCGTTTAACTCGAATAAAATTCGAAAAAATAATTTGATTCGAATATTCAGATAAAGTTCGAATTATTTTTATTAGAATTTTATTATTCGAATTTTATTCGAATTATTCTAATAAAATTCGAATTATTTTTATTTCAGATTATATTCAAATTACGTATCCAAACAAATCCATTTTTGACGTCTATGGACTTTGAATTTGAAAATGTATAAAACATAAAAGTTTTAAATAATTAAGTTAGCTTTCAAACAAAACTCGAATCGGGGTAATTGATGTCTTGGATCAAAAGTTATGATCGAAAATGTGTTAACTGCCATTTCTGAACAACAAATTCGAAAAAGATTCGGCATATAAATTCGAAAAAGATTCAGCATATTACGGAACACTCATTTTCCAAGCCAATACACTCTGAATTCATAGAAGTGTAAAACATAAAAATTATGTATAATCAAGTTAGCTATCCAAAACAGTTTGAATCGGGGTAATTGATGCTTTGAAACAAAAGTTATGATCGAAAATGTGTTAATTATTATTTCTGGACAACAAATTCTAAAAGCATTCAAAACGTTAGGCAAAACACTCATTTTCCGAACTGATAAACTTCGATCGAAAAAGTGTAAAACACAAAAACTTTTTATGATCAAGTTATCTGTACATAGGAGTTTGCACCGAAATACTTGATGCTCTGAATCGAAAGTTATGATCGAAGATGTTTTAACTGCTAAGTATTCTAATTTTATCGAATTTTGAATACGTTTCAAAAAGACCAATTTTTAGCGTCGATGGACTTCAAATTTAAAAAAGCGTAAAAACGCATGTTTGTATAATTAAGTTAGCTATCAAACAGAATTCAAATCAGGGTAATTGACGTCATGATCGAAAGTTAAGATCGAAAATGTTTTAGCTGCCATTTATGGACAACTAATTCGTAAAGCATTTGAAATGTGAGACAAAACCTCATTTCAAATCCGATAGACTTCAAGTTAGAAGACGTGTAAAACATAAAAGTTTTTTATAATCAAGTTAGGTGTCCATTGAAGTTTGAATTAGGACAATTGATGAAATTACATTGTACGACTTATGCTTCATATATGTGCCAAATATGTGCATTGTGTTGAAATTGTTGTGATTCAAACATGTGTAATGTGATTATAATTATTAGAGTTTTATGATTTTATGTCTTCATTAATTTTGCAACTAAATTAATATCGCATTGTAGAACTCATTACCATCTTCATTAGACATCGATACCACATATTAAACCTCTTCATTCAATATTGATACCTGTTAAATTATGTCTCCGAAAAACACAATTTTGAAGTCGATAAAGTTTAAATTAGAAAAAGTGTAAAACATAAAAGTTTGAATAATCAAGTTAGGTGTCCAACAAAGTTTGAATCAATGTAATTGGTTATCTGATTCGAATTATTCGAATATAATTCGAATTTAATTCGAATTATTAGAATATAATTCGAATTATTATATATTCGAATGATTCGATAAGGTATGCGAATATATTCAAATTAATTTTATTCGAATTATTTATGTTAATTACTTATCTATCCGAAAAACGCATTTTGAAGTCGATAAAATTCGAATTAGAAAAAGTGTAAAACATAAAAGTTTTGGAATAATCAAGTTTTCTATCCAACAAAGCTTGAATCGGGGTAATTGGTTCTCTGAATCGAAAGTTATGGTCGAAAATATCTTAAACAGATTATTCAAATAAAATAATTTGAACAACGAAATCGTCGACTGAAAAACGAAATTATCGACTGTAGCTCTGAGAATGAGACGGCACGATGAAAAATGTATTAATTGGTGTTGGTTCGCTGGATTTTTTTTTTCTTTTGGAACCATTTGCAGAAGAAAAAACGATGAAGAACGACGAGAGAGAAGATGAACAAGTAAATTTTTTCTTTTTTATGAAAATAGATAATTAAAATATTTATTAATTAAGTGAAGATTAACTAATTACTTATATAATCAATCTCACTCCTTTTGTTTAATTGAAAAGGTCAAAATCTTTTTTTTTATTTAATTCTTTTAAAAACTAATCCCTTCCGTTAAACCGAAGGGATTAGTGTTGAAATTAATATCCTAGCGGGCCTCTCATTTTAATTAAAACTAATCCCTTCTGCTAAATTAATATGAGAGGGCCTTCGCATTTTGAAAAAGAATTTTAAAAACTAATCCCTTCGGTTCGAACTGCCGGTTAACCACCGGTTATAACCGGCGGTTCACGGTTAGAGAATTCTAAACCGTAACCGTTGACTACGGTTAACCGAACAGTTGATTGCCGGTTCGATTACGGTTCGGTTACGGTTTTTTGAACCGTCTGAACATGTCTAATGCTACATATATTATTACTGCATATTTTACTCGATATTCTCGTCTGAATTTTACCTTGACATTCATATATACTTACTACATGTTATGTTAGTATTTATTCCGTTCTCTTCTCTGGCCTTTCGAATGCATTTCTTGTTTGATTTTTGCATTGATACTACGGTGCTTTTATTTTATCCATTCGAAGATGGAAGATTACTTTGATGCTTCCCCAGATGATATTGTATCTATAACTTGCCCAAAAAAAAAAAAAAGAAGAAAACATATAGGCATCTCGAAGATGCAGAACTAAGTTAGAACTTATAAAAGCAGAATGCTTCTCAACGAGGAGCTCAATTAGCGAGTTTTCGACATCTGCAGATTCTCCCTTTCCCCGCCTGACCGTAGTGTTTCCACTTTTCGTGACTACGGTAACTTCCTCTTTACGAGTCAATAGCTCGTTGCCCACAACCATGTCCACGTTATACTTTTTAAGGGCCATGGAAGCCTTCTCAAGAAGAATCTTTATATCAGTCTCTAGCTGTGTAAAGTCATTTGAAAGTGGAAACGTGATAAATCAATTTTGCGCTATAAATAATACTCCGTTTAAGCGTATTACCAGTCGATATTAATTTGAATTTCATCAGATATTATGCTTTTATGTTTGTATTTCATTCTAGATAGATATTGGTTCAAAATAAATACAACCGGGAATATTCGGGCTTGAATTTATTTAAGGAACCTTCGAACCAAATATTGGCCCAAACACAATTGGGCCGAAAAAAAAGAGAATTCAGCCCATCCATGCCCATTTAAAGCCCATAGGCCCAAGACCATATCAACCCAATACAATGCTCATTTATATGATTGCCCTCAAGAAGAGATAAGACCGATGACATCACTTTTCTACATACGCACACACAACGCAGCCAAATCACAGCCAAATGAAGAAAGCGAATCATACACAAGGCTCGATGAAGACTTTCTCCTCCTCTAAGCAACCTCACTCATTTCCTATAAATGGCAGCAAACAAATGTTGGAGGAGGAAGGTGGTAGAAGCAGCGACTAGTTTTTGCGGGGCTGCGGCTGATCGGCGACGGCAGCGCTGCAGGGCTGATCCGTGGACCGTGAAGTGAAGGCGAGCAACAGCTACGAGGGAGCAGCTGCGGGGACTGACGGAGGGCTGATCCGAGCCGGGTGCACGAGGTGGGACTGCCATTGAGACTGACAGACGGAGGTAGTGAGCTGACTCTTGGGCTGCTGCGGCTGTGACGGGCTACGGTCGTAGGAGGAGCAGCGAACGGAAGTCCAAGAAAGGGCAAGGAAGGGAAAAGCATAAACGCCCACCACCTGTTCGGTAAAACTCCTCAACGAAGGATTAACCGCGGAGCCGAAATTCAGGGAAGAAACATGTTTTTCTCTTTATTATTTATGCTCTTCGTTGTGTTAATGTTTCATATGAGTGGCTAAATTCGTAGTATTTGAGATTAGATGAACCCTAGCGAGATCGTACGTATGTTGAACTTATTATTAATATGCTTTTTATTATGACTCGGTTACGACATATGCTATTATTTTGATTATGTCTATGTGGTCGAAATAATTGTTGGGAAATCGTACGCTACGCTCGAGAGAGGGGCGACGATTAGACCACTCGTAAACGAGCGGAATAAATCCATCGCTAGAGATAGGTTGGGCTATCCCGTCGGATTAGAGTCAAATCTAATAGCGGGATTCATCGTTATTTATTGCGGTCTGCGATTAAGTAGTTAGGGAAGCTTGCCCAGCTATTTAAAACGTAGATTAGTTGTTGCGAGTCAAAGCGAGTAAGCGCAGTTTCGCCCAATCGTAGAAATTCGTATACATACCGTAGGAATCCTCACGGTCTAATAATTAGCTAAAATATATAGCATGTTTGACGGGCGATCGAGCTAGGGGGATTCGAAGTCTCAAATACGTTCGCTTTCATAAAGTCGTTTCAACCCCATTAGCGCTATTTCATATTTATCGTTTGTTTAGTTTATCGGCATTTTTATTTTATCAAACCAAAAATATTCACTAGGATATTTAAACGACGGTTTTCTAAAGTATATAGTTCCTTTGGGTTCGATACTCGAATACTTGCCATTTCTATACTATTTTCGATAGGTACACTTGCCTGTTGAGCGTAGGATAGTTTGCGATATTCGTTTTATTTTTATTACTCGATCCGCTCGATCAAGTTTTTGGCGCCGTTGCCGGGGAACTATTGATATTTGGGAAACTTTAGTTTATTATTCTAGCTATTATTATTATATATTTTTTAGTATTATTGTTATCTTATTGTGTGTCAGTTATTATTATTATTAGTATTATTATTAGTATTATTATTATTTACGAGTATTTTAATTATTACTATTATTTTTGTTCTTATTATTTTTACTATTTATTGTTATTATTATTGTATTATTATTGTTTGTCACTTATCATTATCATTAGTATTATTTACGAGTATTTTTTTTCCTCTTATTCTAGGAAAATCGGAGGCAAAGTAATCATCGGAAATGTATGACGTCACTGACACAACTGCGCTCAATGCAAAGTTTGACGTCCTACAACAACAAATTACAGCAAACGGCCTTCAGATGCAGACCTTAATGAATGCAGCCTTACTGCATCTTACAACGAAGTCAGCCGTCACACAGTTTCAGCATGCCCCGATGATACCTACAGCTTTTGTGCCTCCTTGTTCATACCCTACATATATCCCACAATGCAATACTTGCGGTGGCAGCCATGATGCAAGTCAATGTCCATCCTTTATTTCGATGGAGCAGGTCGACTATTTAGGATATTACGAAGGTCCGAGAAATTTCGCTCCCCAATTTCATCCGAACATGGCCTTCGAAAATTATCAACCAGCTCCTCTAGAATTTCATAATCAAAGAGCAAATGGGTTCCAAGGCGGAAATTATGAGAATGCTCCCGAGTGCCGGATGGATAAGCTTGCAGACAAGGTTGCCAAGTTGATGGAGAAGCTCGATTATCGCTTGGATACTCAAGAAGCCCGACTACAAAATACCGAGTCCTCATTGAGAGCATTAGAGAAACAAGTCGGACAAATCGCTGAGACTCTTCAACAACGCCCTCCCAGATCATTAGCAAGCAACATGGAGAAAAATCAGAAGGAGAACTGCCGTACCGTTTTAAGCGAGGAGGAGATCAATCAACCATTCGTGAGGCCATACCAACAAAAAATTCCCTTTCCGACAGCTTTAACACGGGGAATACCAAAAGATCCATTCGGAGAATACATGGCCAAGATAAGCTCCATGAAGAAAGCTGCAAAGAGGAATGCCATCGAGGGCCAAAAAGAGATACACGAAGAAGAGCAAGGTAAGGAAGTGGTAGAGAAGGTCGAAACGGAAGAAGTTCATGTAGAGGATGAGCAACTCGGCAAGCAGCAAGAAATTGTGACCAAGCTTCCTGTCAAGACGTGTGAACTGGAGATCCCATCAACTAGCCGAAAGAAGGACATGGTTGGCGGCAAGTTCCGTACGTCGCAAGTCACTAAGAAGAATGACATGGCTATTAAGGGAAGTAAGGAGCATGATAAAGAAAGACGTTCATTCGAGGGACCGCCATGTTTGGAGCTTAAGTAACCCGGTGGTCATATCGTCAATGAACGATGTCTAGCTAAAAGACATTAAAGAAAGCGCTACTTGGGAGGCAACCCAAGCTTATCAAAAGTTTTCTTTTACCTTTGTATTCGCACTTTCAGATTTAATATTTGTGTTTTTCGATGATCGCAGGGAATTCAAACTCTCAAGTATGGGGAGGAGCCGTACAAAGCATGCACATCAGACTATTCAGGGAAGTTCGCTTATCTATTTATTTCTCCGTCCTTGTGTTACATAATTGTTACGGTGAGGACAACGTAAATGTTAAGTGTGGGGAGGGGAATTTCTGCGAAATTGATGCGAACATATTATATATGTGCATGACTTCATTTTTTGCTATAAAATTTTCGAAAATTGGCGCGAATTTTTTTTGAAAATCATGTTTACTTTGATCAAAGGATGACTTTATGTTAGAAATCTTGTGAGTAATTAGGATACATATGCGTAGTCTACTTCTTCCTTACATGATGAACTTGGCGATACCTGATAGATTCGTACACATAACCCTATTTTTGTGAGATTTTTGAGCCTGAGAGCTTTTTGCTCATTTCTTCAGTTGTGTGAATCATACTTAATTTATTTCTCTTCAGAACTTGCTTGTGTATTGCGTTTTGAAACTACTTGACGTGTGATTGCGAGGAAGGCATTAGGAATTCAGTCCATAGCCAAAGTATCCAACCACGATTGGCCCCCGTAGTTAGCCACTTTGAGCCTGAGCCTTTTATTTGAGAAAACCCGTGAATTATAAATTGCTGACTTGATAAGCTTTCTGATATCATCTTACCCGATCTATTTAGTAAGTGGAGGTTGAGTGCCAATGTCGAAAAGCGTAGCCCGGCCGTTGTTCAAAAAAAAAACAAAAAAACAAAAAAAATCTCCTTTAAATAATCTGTCGTTAAGAACTCCTCCATCGATAATCTTTCACCCGCAAAGGGACTGAGAGAAGAGGGGCTTAACGACACGAGAAGAGGAGCTTATATACGTGAAAAGATGTTAAGAACCCTTCCATCGATAATCTCTCACGCTAAAAAAAAAAAAAAAAAAAATTGGGAGAAGAAGGGCTTAGCCAATGCTGAAAAAAAAAAAATCAAAGACGGCAGTAGCTAATCACAATGTATGCGGCGCGCTATCAAACAACGGCACGACACCGACATAACGACTTTGATATTGTCGATTGAAGTTTATTCTCCAATATAGTCAGCTGAGCCCTACTATAACCCGAAAAGACCTTTCGATTCATGCATGATCATTGAAAGTGGTAGATTTACGAATCACTTGCAAGCTTATGGTAGAGATTAGATTAGCGCATGAGCCGAGAGAGTTCACAGACATTTTAACCTATACACTGAGTGATTTGAGTGAATCTCTGTGAGGTGCGAATCTTGATAGATATTCCAAAGGAAATCGTGTAGTTAGTCGGTGATTTCAAATATGCTTTCCGACCTTACTTGCATTGTCTCCTACGTGATTTCGTTCTTGATTGATACGTTGCATGATTTTATTTTTTTTTATATATGCCATTATTATTTATTTGCTTGAGGGCAAGCAAATGCTTAAGTGTGGGGAGATTTGATAAATGGAATTTATATCGTATTTTATACCCCATAAAAGCGTATTATCGTGTTATTTATTTTAATTTCACTCGAATATCATGCGTACTACGTTTATATTTGATTTTTGACAGGTATTGGGAGAAAGAATTAGAACCGATAATATTTGGGCTCGAATTAATTTGAGGAACCGTCGAACCAAATGTCGGCCCAAAACAATTGGGCCGAAGAATAAAATCAGTCAATCAATTCCAAGCCCAAATAAAAGTCAGCCCAATCCTTCAAGGATTAAATAAATACACAATTTACACACATAATACACACACGATGACTAACTCAAGCACGCCGCACACAATGAAAACATAGGGCTCAGTGCTCGATGAAGAAAATCAAATACGATGGTGGTGTCTATTGATTTACTTCTATTTTTAATTCGATTTTTTTTGTTCTAGTTTATGCCCCGATCTTCTCGAACAGGTATATTAATATTCGATCCAGAAATCGAGAGGACCGCGAGGGCTAATCGAAAGGCAAAAAGACAAAAAGATTCGACTGTATCAATTTCTAGCACGGAATCCGAAGAATTTTCAACAAGCGACATGGAGGAAACCGAACAGCAGCAACCACTCCGTCTTACGTTGAGGGATATGGCTACACCGGATGTTAATCAACGACCGCTTTGCATTGAATTTCCTATTCTTCAAACACCGTTCGAATTAAAATCAGGGCTAATTCATTTACTTCCTACTTTTCATGGTAACGCAGGCGAGGATCCGCACAAGCACTTGCAGGAGTTTCACATGGTTTGCTCAACCATGAAGCCAAACGGGGTCACGGAAGATCAAATAAGTCTTCGCGCATTTCCGTTCTCGCTGGCGGATCATGCAAAAGACTGGTTATATTACTTACCATCGGGTTCAATTACTACGTGGGCCGAACTTAAAAAAAAATTTCTTGCATATAATTTTTCCTTCAGGTTTGTGTTTCCTTTTGTTCGAGCACATTTCCTTTAAATATTTTGCGTAGCGTGGGATTTGCTTGATAGCATCTAAAAGTGGAATGTTGATCTCGACTTTCCTGAAGGTATCCATTATACTCTTTTCTTCTTCTTCTTCTTGTTTCACCTTAGCAAACCTTCCAGGAAAAGGTGGAGGAATAACAATATTAGGTTTATCAATATTCGAATTATTACTTACCTTCTTCCCGCTTCCCTTATTTTTATTATCACTTGAAAGTTTCGAATAATCACTTGGTAATCTAGTAGAAGTACTCAAACGGATGTCAATCAACCATTTTCCCTTGGTAATCTAGTAGAAGTACTCAAACGATGCATTGACAAAAATCTTGTGCTTAACTACGAAAAATGTCACTTTATGGTTAAGGAAGGAATAGTTTTAGGACATGTAGTTTCGTCAAGAGGAATTGAAGTAGACAAGGCTAAGGTCGATTTGATCTCTAATTTGCCATACCCCACTAATGTTCGAGAAATTCGAAGTTTTCTTGGTCATGCAGGATTTTACAGGAGATTTATTAGGGATTTCTCAAAGATCGCTCAACCGATGTCAAGACTACTTCAGAATGACGTACCATTCAATTTCGGGGACGACTGTAAAGAGGCGTTTAACAAGCTGAAATTGTTACTTACTACTGCACCTGTTATTCAACCTCCAAACTGGGAGTTGCCATTCGAGCTTATGTGCGATGCGAGCAAGTACGCAATAGGAGCTGTTCTTGGACAAAAAGATGGAAAGAAGAGTCACGTCATCTACTATGCTTCAAAGACGCTTGACTCGGCACAATGCAACTACACCACAACTGAAAAAGAGCTTTTATCTATTGTTTTTGCATTTGATAAGTTTAGGTCTTATTTACTGGGATCTAAGGTTATCGTTTATTCTGACCATGCAGCTTTAAAATATTTGTTGTCGAAGAAGGAGTCAAAACCGCGCTTAATACGATGGATTTTGTTGCTTCAAGAGTTTGATTGGGAGATTAAGGATCGCAAAGGCGTGGACAACTCCGTGGCAGATCACTTGAGCCGTTTGATTCGTGACGAAGAGCCGCTGCCGATTTCTGAAATGTTTCCAGATGAGCAACTATTTCGTCTTCAAGGTAAGGAATATCAAGAACCTTGGTTTGCTGATATAGTTAATTACTTGGTAAGTGGTGTGTTACCTTCACATTTGAGCTCCTCAAGGAAAAATAAAATTAAGAGTGATTCTAAATACTATATTTGGGATGAGCCATATTTGTGGAAAATTGGCTCGGATCAAATTATTCGCAGGTGTGTTTCAAATGATGAAATTAATAGTATACTCACTCATTGTCATACATATGCATGTGGAGGACATTTCGGGCCTAAGCGAACTGCTAGGAAAATTTTAGCTTGTGGATTTTATTGGGAAACTATTTTTAAAGATGCTTACTTATTTTGCAAGAGTTGTCCTAATTGTCAAAGAACGGGTACAATTTCTTTTAGAGATGAGATGCCACAAAATCCTATTTTAGTTTGTGAAATTTTCGATGTATGGGGAATGGATTTTATGGGACCTTTTCCAAGTTCGTTTGGTTTTCTTTATATTTTGCTTGCCGTTGATTATGTGTCGAAGTGGGTAGAAGCAAAGGCTACCCGAACTAACGATTCTAAAGTGGTTGTAGGATTTCTTAAATCAAACATCTTTAGTAGGTTCGGAGTTCCCCGTGCAATTATAAGCGACCAAGGTACACATTTTTGCAATCGCACGGTGGAAGCACTCATGCGCAAATACGGAGTCCATCATCGATTAGCCACTACTTATCATCCACAATCAAACGGACAAGCTGAAGTTTCAAATAGGGAGGTCAAGAATATTTTGGAAAAAACCGTAAACCCGAATCGTAAGGACTGGAGCTTGCGGCTAGACGACGCACTTTGGGCATATCGAACTGCTTTTAAAACACCAATTGGGATGTCGCCATATCGCCTAGTTTTCGGTAAGATGTGTCATTTACCTGTTGAAATTGAACATCGTGCTTTTTGGGCAGTTAAACAGTGCAACATGGAGGCCACAAAAGCGGGTGAGGAACGGAAATTTCAACTACAGGAGCTTGAAGAAATTCGCCTAGAAGCCTATGAGAACGCGAGAATGTACAAGGAACGCACGAAGCAATTTCACGACAAACTCCTACATAAAAAAGAATTCATGGTAGGTCAAAAAGTTCTCCTTTACAATTCAAGGTTGAAATTCATGCCAGGTAAGCTCAAATCTCGTTGGATGGGACCATATATTGTTAAAAATATTTTTTCAAACGGCCTTATTGAAATTGAGTGCATATTCACTAACAAGTGTTTCAAGGTGAATAGTCATAGGCTAAAACCATATTTTGAGAATGCTTTTATGGCTTGCGTGGAAGAGATCAAGTTGTGCCCACCCATTTATGCATGACGTGGAAGAACGGAGACTACGTCTAGCCAAAGACGTTAAACAAAAGCGCTCCTTGGGAGGCAACCCAATATTATCCTATTTTATGTTGTTATTGCAATATTTTCGTTTTATCTATGTTTTCATGATGATTAAGCAGGTTTGTTAGCAACTACATGCGCTACGATATCACTAGGCTCGAGTAAACATATCACCTATCTTGGAATTCCTCTACGACTCCATCACTGTCAGGGAAGTTTTATTTTCAGCATCACTTTTATTATTTCTTCGCATCTACTCTGAACATATTAAAATGAAAATTGGGGTGGGGAATCTTTAGATTTTAGCTTCTATTTTCATTAGATTCTACATTGAGGACAATGCAGAGTTTAGGTGTGGGGGAGATTTCTATGTTGATGAATACATATCTTGTCTCGAGCAAACCGATGTGCGTTATTAGAACATGAGAGAAACAATTAGGAATAACTATTTGGTATTAGGATGATTATTCTTTTTCTTCAATTAATTTAAGACCGGATGCGCAAGAGTCGACACAAAGCCTACTTAAATATGTGAGATTTGAGCCTTTAAAAAAAAAAGAGTATTTATCTTTATACTCAGTTTTTTCTTTACGAGAGTATCACATATGTTTCGAATATTCTAGAACTTGCTCTATTATACATGTTGATATCATTGGCGACTTTCTGTGTTCAAAAGTGATTAAGGCACTTAGGATTAAGCCCTTGGCCTCACACTGACCCTACCTTCAATATTTTCCACTTAGTGAGCCAATTTGAGCCTTAAGCCTTATTTTTCTTGTTGAATTTAAGCCACTATATTTACCCATATATATCCTTTTGGCTTTCTTTTTCAACCCATTGTCGGATTGGATGAGTTATTAATTGCTTAGATTCCACGATTTCGAGATTGATAATAAACTAATGAGTCCAGATATGTGATATTAGGAGTCTTTTAGTTATAGCGAAAAAAAAAAATCATCCGAAAAAAAAAATATATATTCAAAAAAAAAAAAGCGAATACGAAAAAAAAAGAAAAAAATACATATTCGGAAAAAAAAAAGAAAGAGAAAAAAAATTCATAAAAAAATATATGAAGTGCGAGTTAGTTATGTCGATATTGGGAAGCTTTGAGTTGTCTTGAATTAGTCGTGCGTCATGGTAAAGTCGTGGGATTTAGCGATTAAATAATCATTTGGTTCGACAATTTTAACCTACTTTCCCAAATTTATCCTACCTAATCCCTAGCCCCATTACAACCCAATAAAAGACCTTATTGATTTGTACACTAAGTCGCTATATGAATACAATGTGATATGTTAGCAAGATTATGGTAATTTCGTTTCATAATGTTGAAATTGAGCTTATACACATATATCCCATAAACACTTCGAGCGCATTGAGTGAATCCATGTGAGAGTTGTTGATTGTTGTTGCGTTCAGGCTTTTACTGAGATTGTCGAAAATTGATATGATTGTCTAGTGCTAAATATTATGAATAATTGCTATCTCTAGGGCAAATTAATGTATGTCGGTGAACTCGTGATTAGAATGTTTCCATTTTCTAAATGCTTGAGGACAAGCATTATTTAGGTGTGGGGGAATTTGATAATGGTTAAATAAGTTGTGATTGTATGATATTTTAGACCTCATTAACGCGTGTTTTCGGTCGAAATTTTCTCGGATATAAGTATATTTTTATATTTTATATTTGATAGGATATTGGAGTAAAATAAACCAAAGAAGATCCGAACGTGGGAAGAATTCGAAGAAATTAAGAACACGACGTCGCAAGCTCTTCGCTCATGCAATCATTCATTCCCACCACTGCCAATGAATTTTTCCATGATTAATCATAAGTGGGCCTTGAAGAATGATTACTTGATCAAATATTAAAAACCCATTTACGTGATGTCCCAGGCCCAATTTGGTTAACATAGTCCAAAAGGGTTTTAATATTGGTAAGTACATTGGGGCAAGAAGGATAAGAAAACCACTTGAACGGCTGAGAATTCAAGCTAAGGAGATTGACTGCGAGGCATCCAAACAGACAACGTCAAGCAAACATCTCACATCAACCGAACGGCTCAAGATCGATGCACACAGCTCAAGGCAGGAAAATGAAATCGACAAGATCATCGAAGGACTGCTGAATATTTACTTTCGCTGTTGAAGACAGATTTGGAAGATTATGCGTGCTAAAGACGGCTCCATGTCTCCACCTTGGAAAGAGAAGAATTAGCTCACGTTATCGTCTATAAATAGAGAGAGCCACGAAGAACAACGAACGACTTCACACTTCTATTTTGCTTCAATGGTGTTACTTTGAATTTGTTGTTCCATTCGTCTACATCTATTGCTATTAATCTTGTATTTTGTTGGAGTTTCATGTTAAGGATAGTCTTTTAATTACTTAATTAAGCTTCAAGAACCATCGTCACCATTAGCTTGGCTATTTTGTGGTATTGTATGTTGCTGAGAGTGTAGCAGAGAGAGCTGTATCTTAACGTGTTAAGAGGAGCTTACGTTTCCTTTCTTTCACCATTTTCATCATATCATATCGCTTACCAACTGTTTGTCTTATTTCCTCAAAGAAAGTTTGCCCTTTTGTCATAATATTTTCACGGTTATTCCTTATGCTGTGTGGCTTTTGCTGATTGATAGGGTTGCTCATCTTTGATTCGAACTTTAATCAACGATTGCACTTAGTTTTCTTGTTACCAATATTATGTTTTTGACCAACGTGGAGTAGTTTCCTTAATATTGCACATCATTCTAGTTATGCGTTTCATGTTTTATGTTAAAACTTCCATTATACGTGGCTTAGTTTCTTTACATTAAAGTGGCTAGAAACAATTAGGAATAGCTATCCTTTTTTATTTATTATTTAATTCTGGTCACTCGTCACTCGTTACTTGAGCAAATTATTCGGGTGTTTGAGCTGCTGTGCGCTGTTGCCGAAAATTAGCAAGAACAGTTTTCATTCCCATGGTCGTAAGTTTATCCCCATTTTGCGTCGTTGTTTGATTAGCATTTATAAATTCTAATTGCGCTTTAATTAAAATGTTTAGCGACTATTATTTTATCGTTGTTAGTTTCGATATTTTTTTGTTCGCGATTGCGCCCAAAACCAACAAAAAAACCCCCCATTAATATTATTATTATTATTATCAATATTATTATTATTATTAATATTATAGTATAATTATTACAATTATTATTACTATTAGTATTGTTATTATTACTACTAATTATTATTATTATTCTTATTATTATTATTATTAGACTATAATTATTATCACTTATTATTATAAATATTATTATTATTCTAAGTATTATTATTAATATTATTATTATAAATCGAATTCCGAACTAGAAATAAATCAACCATTTTCCCTGTGGAGACGATCCCTACTGTCGCTATACGAATTTTTAGTGAATAAGGTGATTAATTTATTTTTGGCCGTTTTCGACGCGAACGACTTCACACTTCTATTTTGCTTCAATGGTGTTACTTTGAATTTGTTGTTCCATTCGTCTACATCTATTGCTATTAATCTTGTATTTTGTTGGAGTTTCATGTTAAGGATAGTCTTTTAATTACTTAATTAAGCTTCAAGAACCATCGTCACCATTAGCTTGGCTATTTTGTGGTATTGTATGTTGCTGAGAGTGTAGCAGAGAGAGCTGTATCTTAACGTGTTAAGAGGAGCTTACGTTTCCTTTCTTTCACCATTTTCATCATATCATATCGCTTACCAACTGTTTGTCTTATTTCCTCAAAGAAAGTTTGCCCTTTTGTCATAATATTTTCACGGTTATTCCTTATGCTGTGTGGCTTTTGCTGATTGATAGGGTTGCTCATCTTTGATTCGAACTTTAATCAACGATTGCACTTAGTTTTCTTGTTACCAATATTATGTTTTTGACCAACGTGGAGTAGTTTCCTTAATATTGCACATCATTCTAGTTATGCGTTTCATGTTTTATGTTAAAACTTCCATTATACGTGGCTTAGTATTCGAAACTTTCAAGTGATAATAAAAATAGAAGTAAATCAATATACTAGAAAGTTTATGGTTAAGAAAGCCTATCCTATTTGAGTACTTCTACTAGATTACCAAGTGATTATTCGAAACTATTACTTCCAGCTTATGCTGCGTCAATCACGTTGCCGGTGGTCGTATCATCGACGAACGATGTCTAGCTAAAAGACATTAAAGAAAGCGCTACTTGGGAGGCACCCCAAGCCTATCCTATGTTTTTTTCTTTATTTCTATGCGTATTTTAAAGTTTTTTTTTTATGATTCTGTTTTTCGATGATCGCAGGGAATTCAAAATCTCAAGTGTGGGGAGGAGCCGAACAAAACATGCACACAGGACTATTCAGGGAAGTTCGCTTATCTATCTATTTCCTCTTCCTTGTGTTATATAATTGTTACGTTGAGGGCAACGTAAATCTTAAGTATGGGGAGGGGACTTTCTGCGAAATTGATTGCGAACATTTTACATATGTGCACCTGATTTTTGGTATAAAATTTTTCGAAATTTGGCATGAATTTTTTTCGAAAATCGTGTTTCTTATTGATCAAATGATGATTTCATGTTAGAAATGGTGTGAGTAATTAGGATACATATGCGTGTCGACTTCTTTCTTACATGATGAACTTGGCGATATCTGATAGATTCGTACACATAACCCTATTTTTGTGAGATTTTTGAGCCTGAGAGCTTTTTGCTCATTTCTTTGGTTGTGTGAATCATGCTTAATTTATTTCTCTTCAGAACTTGCTTGTGTATTGCGTTTTGAAACTACTTGACGTGTGATTGCGTGAAAATGAGGAAGGCATTAGGAATTAAGTCCCTAGCCAAAGTATCCAACCACGACTGGCCCCCGTAGTTAGCCACTTTGAGCCTGAGCCCTTTATTTGAAAAATCCCGGGAATTATAAATCGTTGACCTGAGAAGCTTTCAGATACATCTTACCCGATTAATAGAGAAAATGAAGGTTGAGTGCCAATGTCGAAAAGCGTAGCCCGGCCGTTGTTCAAAAAAAAAAAAAAATCTCCTTTAAATAATCTGTCGTTAAGAACTCCTCCATCGATAATCTTTCACCCGCAAAGGGACTGAGAGAAGAGGGGCTTAACGACACGAGAAGAGGAGCTTAGATACGTGGAAAAGATGTTAAGAACCCTTCCTTTGATAATCTCTCGTGCTAAAAAAAAAATTGGGAGAAGAAGGGCTTAGCCAATGCTGAAAAAAAAAATCAAAGACGGCAATAGCTAACCACGATGCATCCGGTGCGCTATCGAACAGTGGCACGACACCGACATTGACGACTTTGATATTGTCGATTGAAGTTTATTCTCCAACGTAGTCAGTTGAGCCCTACTATAACCCGAAAAAGACCTTCTGATTCACGCTTGATCATTGAAAGTGATAGATTTTCGAATCACTTGCAAGCTTATGATAGAGATTTGATTAGTGCGTGACCCGAGAGATATCACCGACATCTTAACCCATACACTTAGTGACTTGAGTGAATCTCTGTGAGGTGCGAATCTTGATAGGTATTCCTAAGGAAGTCGCGTGGTTAGTCGTTGATTTCGAATATGTTTTCCGACTTTACTTGCATTATCGCCTACGTGATTTCGTTCTTGATTGATATGTTGCATAATTTTATCCTTTTATATGCCATTATTATTTCTTTGCTTGAGGGCAAGCAAATGCTTAAGTGTGGGGAGATTTGATAAATCAATTTTGCGCTATAAATAATACTCCGTTTAAGCGTATTACCAGTCGATATTAATTTGAATTTCATCAGATATTATGCTTTTATGTTTGTATTTCATTCTAGATAGATATTGGTTCAAAATAAATACAACCGGGAATATTCGGGCTTGAATTTATTTAAGGAACCTTCGAACCAAATATTGGCCCAAACACAATTGGGCCGAAAAAAAAGAGAATTCAGCCCATCCATGCCCATTTAAAGCCCATAGGCCCAAGACCATATCAACCCAATACAATGCTCATTTATATGATTGCCCTCAAGAAGAGATAAGACCGATGACATCACTTTTCTACATACGCACACACAACGCAGCCAAATCACAGCCAAATGAAGAAAGCGAATCATACACAAGGCTCGATGAAGACTTTCTCCTCCTCTAAGCAACCTCACTCATTTCCTATAAATGGCAGCAAACAAATGTTGGAGGAGGAAGGTGGTAGAAGCAGCGACTAGTTTTTGCGGGGCTGCGGCTGATCGGCGACGGCAGCGCTGCAGGGCTGATCCGTGGACCGTGAAGTGAAGGCGAGCAACAGCTACGAGGGAGCAGCTGCGGGGACTGACGGAGGGCTGATCCGAGCCGGGTGCACGAGGTGGGACTGCCATTGAGACTGACAGACGGAGGTAGTGAGCTGACTCTTGGGCTGCTGCGGCTGTGACGGGCTACGGTCGTAGGAGGAGCAGCGAACGGAAGTCCAAGAAAGGGCAAGGAAGGGAAAAGCATAAACGCCCACCACCTGTTCGGTAAAACTCCTCAACGAAGGATTAACCGCGGAGCCGAAATTCAGGGAAGAAACATGTTTTTCTCTTTATTATTTATGCTCTTCGTTGTGTTAATGTTTCATATGAGTGGCTAAATTCGTAGTATTTGAGATTAGATGAACCCTAGCGAGATCGTACGTATGTTGAACTTATTATTAATATGCTTTTTATTATGACTCGGTTACAACATATGCTATTATTTTGATTATGTCTATGTGGTCGAAATAATTGTTGGAAAATCGTACGCTACGCTCGAGAGAGGGGCGACGATTAGACCACTCGTAAACTAGCGGAATAAATCCATCGCTAGAGATAGGTTGGGCTATCCCGTCGGATTAGAGTCAAATCTAATAGCGGGATTCATCGTTATTTATTGCGGTCTGCGATTAAGTAGTTAGGGAAGCTTGCCCAGCTATTTAAAACGTAGATTAGTTGTTGCGAGTCAAAGCGAGTAAGCGCAGTTTCGCCCAATCATAGAAATTCGTATACATACCGTAGGAATCCTCACGGTCTAATAATTAGCTAAAATATATAGCATGTTTGACGGTCGATCGAGCTAGGGGGATTCGAAGTCTCAAATACGTTCGCTTTCATAAAGTCGTTTCAACCCCATTAGCGCTATTTCATATTTATCGTTTGTTTAGTTTATCGGCATTTTTATTTTATCAAACCAAAAATATTCACTAGGATATTTAAACGACGGTTTTCTAAAGTATATAGTTCCTTTGGGTTCGATACTCGAATACTTGCCATTTCTATACTATTTTCGATAGGTACACTTGCCTGTTGAGCGTAGGATAGTTTGCGATATTCGTTTTATTTTTATTACTCGATCCGCTCGATCAAAACGAAAACTAATATCAGTGATTGCCTAAAAGGAACTCAACAAACAAAAAAATGGTAATTTTGGAACCTTGAATGATATGCAAAAGGCCGTAGGAGCCCAATCATTCCTCAGCTCTGAAAGCATCTTTGGCACCTGAGCGAGTCACATGTCCAATGGGCCAGAGCTAGATTGTATCTTGTGCACAGCCATTCTTGAAGTTGGCGATAGAAATCCGAAATTGTATATTCATGTCAAAACATAGAACGAGACAACAAATGAGGTTTTGTGAATAAGATCATTTACCATGGTCTGCCAAGGAACATAGAAATCAGAAACAGCTGCTGCTAAATAGAACATAGCATTTGCCCCGAGGCTCCTCATTGATATTGCAACTAGCTGCAAAATCTGCAGTTTTATAAACAACGAATAATGGAATCTGAGTCTTCATGTTCTAAAGCAAGATAAAGAACAGTTCAGCAGGATCCCTATATAGAGCTAAGGGGATCTATGACTGAGAAAAGGTAAGATAAACAATGTGTTACTAGAACAACCTGAAGATACTCAAAATTGTAGTGAAGGGAAGTTTCAATAGTAACCCTCTTTTTAACTGCCTGCAACCGAACAAAACTCAAGTCACTTTGATGACAAGCAAATTATCAGGTAAAGGAGACGACTTAGTTATAGTATTGCTTACGGAGTTATGGCCATCAAGGGTTTTCCAAACTGTTTCAGAGTATTCCGGATTCACTGAATTCGAAACGGGAGAAGGCATCATCATCGGCTATCGATAATTACTAACTAAATAATAAGCAAACTACTCATCATATCCAAAACAAGCTTGTGAGCGAAGTGCACATATATAGCTAATTATAATTCCACCAACAACCATAGTTTATAATCAGTCAACGAATATCAACCTGCAATATTGGATTCACTTGTAGCTTCAAAACATTCAAGCAAAGGATCGTCTGGAAGTGACCTGCAATATGGCTGGCATGTCCCCCTGCGTATCGATTTAATAAGAAGTCTCATAAAAAAAATGAATGAAATCTGATTTGGAAATGAACAATGCACGATTCTCAGCGCAACCTACCTACGGTAAAGAAACACTACGGCATATCCCGCTTTCAAGAAGTATCTGCAGATTCATTAATAGAAGTTCAGGTTAAAGTGCCATAAGAAAATCGAGGAAAGTCACAAAATGAAGAAACATAGATTCAGTTTACTCCGTCGATGCAGCTCCTCTGTGACCTGAACTGAAATTGTCAATGTAACGCACACATCTCTGTTCTAAAGGAACAGTTGTGCCGCCAGACGTGACACAAACCACCCTACCACTTCTACGGTTCTCCGCATATGTGGCTGATGATTGATAATTTATGAATCTGTCTAATTTTCTTTTGATCTCTGCCTCATCCTTTAGAGGTGGGGCAGAATCAAAGAAAGCCTTTATATCCGCGCGAGATGTCTCCTCACCCTACCATTTGATGCATCCATCGAACAAACTTGCTAACCTGTCAAATAAAAACTGAAACTTGAGAAACGTAAAGTTGATCAAGAAAGAGGCAAATCCATAATACCCGTTTGACATACTACGAAAAACCAACCACAAAAGCAAGATATCCCAGCAAAATCTGATTTTAATTCTCACACGCATTTAGCCGAACACTTGATACCATCGCTCAAACACACCCCGATTGATATCATTACTCATTCAATCACCTCGAATTAAGAGCACACACACGTACAACATAAAATACGGCAAGAAAACTGAACCAACCGAAACAGCCTACCAGGAAAGCGTCTCGTGGAAAACACAGAAGAGACGTTGGAGAGATTCCAATATATAGTATTAGCACCAAAGACAAATAAAGATTACGAGTTAATGCTCTTTGTATAATTCTCTCTTATTGAGTGCTTGGCTAGCTGGTGGAATGGAGTACTGCCACCAAAAGCAGATGAGCGTTGGTAGAAACTTCAATGCAAAGCGTTACATAAAAACTTTAGGTACGGCGCACTTCTGCTGTAGATCCCTACACCCTTTTAAGTTTTTGTATCGTTTTTTTTTAATTTTTCATTTATCAAATTTTGCAGGACAGGGATGGACCATGAATGTTTATTTGTTTTTTTGTTTACTGTGTTTTCAATTATGGAATGAATGAATTAGTTACGACAAGACAAGAGTCAACCAAACTCAAGGTCAAGCCTATCTCTTCTATGAATTAAAAAATATTATAATATAAATAGATAACAAAAATAAAAAAAAAACCAAATTCAAGAGCATACCTCCACATATCTTCCAGCCTTCTCCAAAGCCTTAATCCACTTGACTGCATCTTCCTTGGAAACCCCTCCATGAACACAAACAATCTCCTGAAACACTGATAGCACATCGCTGGGCATTTTATTCGCCGAGCGAGCGATATAAACTGCAGCGCCGCGGCTCAATAGAGTCCATGGGTTGGCGGCGGTGGAGGAAGGGTTCCCTTCTTGAACCATACGGGTATAATGGTCCTAGTTGATTTTGAATGATGAGAAATGTTGTGAGATTATGAAATGACGAGTTAGTGTTAGACGGCTTTAGTGAAACTGAGAACTTGTAAAATATACCTCCTTGGGGGTCGAGGCCGGCTAGCCATGAAGAGCAGAGACCTTTACGCATCCTCTTGTAAGGAGTGGTCCATGACACGACGCTTACGGTTAGGTGGACTTGGTTTGGGTGAGCTGAATGAGAAGAGGCGATCGAGAAAGCTCTTAGCTTTAGTGGTGGGACGAGCTCGACTAGCCATTCGAAGGGCAGTTGCACGGAAGGGAAGTCCTCGAGAACCTACGTTATTTGGATGAGGAGAAATAATTTTCGGAGTTTTCCATGCACAAGACGGTAGAAATAAGATGAGGTAGATGACAGTGTAAGAAGCTCAGCACCTCCAAGGTTGTTCTTCTTTCCCTCTGGTTATATTGGTATAGGTCGTCCCTACCTTCAGGCGAGGAAAAATACCGAAGCCTTTTCTTTTCATGTTCGCACTAGTAGAAAACGACACATAGGCGACGGCACCTTCGGCGACAGTTCCTAAAAAACCGTCGCCTATAGTGGACGCGGTGGCACTTTCGTAATTGTTTTTAGTTTTTGTCCCTCATAAGCGACGGTTTCTTGTTCAAAACCGTCGTCTATAATTGGCAATAGACTCCGACGACGGTTTCCTCCATAATAACCGTCGCCTATATACATTATTAACTTAATGTTTTTTTTAAATATAAGCTTGGGCGACGGTTTCTACAATGATAACAGAAACCGTCGCCCATAGTCTTTTTTAAATTTACTTATTTTTTTTATTTTTTTTACTATGAGCATGGGCTAACAACCGTCGCCCATGGTCTACCGATTTTTTTTTATTTTTTTTTATGTTTTTTTGGTATGTGTAGGGGCGACGGTTACGTATTTTGGGATAACAACCGTCGCTCATGAGATCTTTAAAAAACCCACCTTCTTCCCACACTTGCCGAAATCTAAGAGAAATTAAAAACAAAACCGCGCGGCTAGGCAATTTTCCGGCGATCTTCAAGCGATTTCCGACCTTTTGGAGCTTAGAGAACACAGTAAGAAGACTATTAAGCATTACCCTATTTGTATTTTGCGATTTACGGCTTATAATTGTCGAAATTCGTAGTTTTGTGAAAAATTGGGTTTCGAATTTTTGGGTTTTCCGAGCTTGATTTATGCGATTTCATAGCTTATTCTTGTGGTATATTTGATATAAGGTTGATATTGAGCTTGATCTTTGCGAAAATTTGGTTTTTGGGTAAACTTTGGACAATTTGGATTTTTGTGTCGAATTTGGCCGCGACCTCTTCTCCCTCGGCGACTTTCTCGGCGACCGCGACTCTTTTCCGACGATTCCGGGCTACGACAACAAGGTAAGATCTATCATAACCATTTTCCCTCATTGTATTTTGCGATAAAATTTTCGAAATTCGTAGTTTTTTAAAGATTGGGGTTTCGAATTTTCGGGTTTTCCGAGCTTGTTTTATGAAACTTCGTAGCTTATTCTTGTGTTATATTTGATATAAGGTTGATATTGAGCTTATGTTTGCAAAAATTAGGTTTGTGGGTAAAGTTTGGACAATTTTGGATTTTTGGATCGATTTGGCCGCAGCCACTTCTCTCTCGGCGACTTTTGCCGGCGACCCCGACTCTTTTCCGACAATACCGGGCTACGACAACAAGGTAAGATATCTGATAATCTTGGGTATTCCGTGCATAATTTTGGCTTAGTCCCTTCTTATATTCGACTTGAGGTTGGTATTGAACTTCTTTAAGTTTTAAGTTTAATATATGTGTGACAGTATGTTTTAACAATATCCTCTTGTTTAAGGTTTTATAGATGCTAGAGAGCTCCTTCTCTTATGGCATCGAAGAGATCAACAAAGTACGAGAATTGCGGGCGGAGCACTTTACGAGCCTCCCTCTTGTAGGTTAGCGTTTTGCGTTTGACATATGCTTGTGTATGTTATGAGATATTTGTTGGATGATGTAACTCTTGATTGTATTGAGGATTATTAATTTGTTGAGGATTGATTTGTTGGATTGATCTTTTGGGTTGATTTGGTTGTTTTGGATTTCATTGATGGGCATGTGAAAAGAGAAAAAAAATGAAAAAAATATTAACATAGGCGACGGTTCCTGGCTAAGAAACCGTCGCCCATGCTTAGTTTAAAAAAAAAATTACTTTGGGCGACGGTTTCTAAGCTAGAATATGTCGCCCATTCTCGTAACAGCACCCTGCGGGGTACTTTGGAACAACCGCCGCCCACAACCCTCGCCCAAAATCACGCATATGGGCGACGGTGCTCTGAGCGACGCACAGAAACCGTCGCCCATGACGAATAAGAACCGTCGCCCATGAGTATTTCTGTCCTAGTGTCAGCTGTGTCAAAAGTAACTCATGACCTGTAGGAATACACTACAGTAATTATCCAATATTGGTATCACTCATATCCAAAACGGTCACATGGAAGATGCTACGTAAAAGGCACCAATCATATAGTACCATAAAAAAAAGTAACGCCTGGGAGACCTGACACAATATCCATGGTTGTCGCAACAAAGGATTTTAGTTTCACAGGGTACTGATTTCGATTGCCTTGATCTCTAGCCACAACCTGGAAACACATGCCATTGGAAAGCAAAAAACTCTTTATAGCCACTGTTCGGTTGCATGTACGGTGAACTTAAAATTTAAACTGTATGTTATAAATCATATGTATATGCAAACTCATAAACAACGTATGCCTGAGGAAGTGATCAAAAGGGAACCTGGCAAGCATAATCGAAAACGATGACATACAGTGACATGGTGCAGGGACACATTTATTTCCCAAAATAAGTAAAGTATGAGACGAAACTAGATAGGGTTATGTACTCTTTCTTCTTCCCGCACCAGCATGGAACTTATCGCCCGAGGAGATGCCGTCAAGTGTAGAATACCATTTGTAATTGTGCTTGATTTCATTAGTTGTGCTTGTAATTATGGGCGTGATCTGTATTAGTCTTTAGATTAAGGACTAGCTTGATATTTATACCAAGCTTGTTTGGTATAAATACTTGTAAAGAAATTGTGCTGAATAGAGAAAGTTAAGAGAATTGATCCGAACGGCTAGAAATTCGATTTCTAGAGAGAGAAACAATAGTAACTTTCTCACTCTAATTGAATTCTCTCTCTCGATTCCTAACTTGAGTTTTTCGATCGAACTTAATTGATCATCAAAACGATCGAATTACATTGAATTCCTGCCTAGGATCTTAGAGTTGTTAATCAGAGGACCTAACAATTGGTCTCAGAGCAGATTCGTTCTGTTTTGAATCGAAAATTGTTAGAATTGGATCGAAATTTTATTTCGAACACTGTTCCATCGAAGAACGGAGCGCGAAACGTTTTTCGATCCAATAGCTTAATTCTGTGCTTAATGGACTTGAATTTGATGTTTCAGTGCTAGATTAAGTGTTAAATGATCATTGCGACTAGATCAGTAGCTGTTTGAACTTCGATTTTTGATTAATTTGATTCTGAAATTTTACTGTTGACGAAGAACTTGAAGAACACGCTCTGATTTTGATCGAATTCGATATATTTTGCTTCATAACGTGTTTAATTGCTTGTTCGTGCGTGACTAGTACATGATTGCGAGCAATTACCTAAAATTTCACTATCTGATTCTTTGTTTTTGCTCGAATCGGTGTTAATCGTATTCTGTGAATTTTTCTCGATTGCTCAAATTTTTCTCGCGAGGTTTTGCGATCGGATTAGTTCTCGATCGAAAAACTTGGCGCGAGAATTTTTCTCGGTCAGAATACGAAGTCAGCGCTAGAATCGTCATCAACAGAAACGATTTTAGTTAGAAATATTTCTCGAGCATTATTCAGCGAAAAACTTTTTCGAGAGAGACCAATTTTGACTTTGCATGCGTAAAAACTTTCACTCGAAAAACTTTTTCTGGCAAACCTTTTAACGTTTGACCAGGCGAAAATCATTTACACGCGAGAAACTTTTCTAGTCAACGGATTTATTTTGACTTGTCGAGAAACTTACTAGCGTACTGTTTCTTTACGATCGAAATAAATTCACGATCAGGAAATTTTTTTCGACTGAACGATTTTGGGAAATTTATTTCGCTCGTAAAATATTTCGCTGACAAAATTTCTCGCACGAGAACAGTAAATACATTCTATCTCGACGAAATTAATTTCGATCAAACTTTAAAGATTGAATCGAAAATAATTGTCGATCTAATCTTCGAATCAAACACTACTAACGAATTTCGTCACTTGTGAAGCACTTTACATCATCTTCAACTTTCAAAACAATCAACGAAGATCCTTCAACAACTCAACTACTATACAAAAATGGATGCATACTCGCTCGGAAATGACAACCGTCTGCCGATCTTGCAAAGAGGCGAATACACCGTATGGAGAAGCCGTTTCATAAATTTCATCGCTCTAAAGGATCAAGCCGAAAATCTACTGCAGTCCCTTGAAGAGGGACCGGCACAATTCTGGGTCCATGTACCCGGGGACGAAACAGCTACTCCAGCAATTCCAGCTTCTAGGCGACTAACGGAGCCTAGAGAATACTCTCTGGAGGAAAGAGCTCAAGCTAAGGCTGATCTAGTAGCCATAAATACCCTCATGCAGGGCATCCCCAACGACATATACAGACAAAGCGACAGCCTTACATCGGCTAAAGGGATGTGGGATGAGCTGCATAGGATGATGCAAAGGACGGAAGTGGGCATAAAGGCCAAAAAGGCGAACATTCTCACTGCCTACGACTCCTTCAAAGCAAAGCCGGAGGAGAGTCTATACGAAATCTACCAAAGATACATCACTCTTCTCAACGAGATGAGGAAGATAGAAATAACTAAGACCAACATGGAGACGAACATAAGATTTCTATCTTCTCTGCCCACGGAATGGAAGAAAATATCCACTCAGATTCGTCAAAATAAAGATCTAGAGGAGTTGGATGTCCATGCCGTGTTCGACAATCTCGCTCAACATGAGGATGATATCCGCGAGATTATCAAAGAGCAGAAAGGCAAACAAACCGAAGACACTGTTGCCTTAGTCTCGGAGAAGAGGAGCTCAAGATCAAGAAAGGAAAAGATCGTTAGGCCTCCTTCACCATCAGAGTCGGAAGAGGAATCGGACTCCGACATCGAGCCAAACATGAAAGCTCTTGGAAAGCAGTTAGCTCTCATTGGACAAATGATGAGCAAGAAGTACTTCAAGAAGAAGTCTTCAACCTCAACCAACAGACTTCGGACTACACGCTCCAAAAACAAAGAACGTGCTCCAGAGAGCTCCGAGGTCAAGAATCCCAAAGAGACTAACAAATGCTTTAACTATGGCAATGCAGGTCACTTCGCCAGAGAGTGCACTCTCCCGAAGAAAAGAGATACAAACTACTACTCCAGGAAGCTCCAATTGACAAAACAGAAAGAAGCTGGAGTAGCTCTCATGGCCGAACAGGACTAATGGCTCGAGGACACGTCGAGCTCCGAAGAAGAGAACTTAGCCCTCATGGCCCGTCTCGACAACGAATCGGACGCCGAAACATCCATTCGTACGGACGACGAAAACGCATCCACTTCTTCAAACGAGGTAGTCACTCCTTTCACATTATTGACCATGTTAGAATCATATCAAACGCAATATGCTAACATTAAACGTGAGCAGAAAAGAATAAAGGAAGTAGAGAATAAACTTGAGAGAGCTCAGGAGAAGATAGATAGTCTCGAATCAGAACTTAGAAGCTCTAGTGCAAAAATAGAAGAAATTACTAAGAGCCTACATTCTAGAGAGACTAGTCAGCCTCCATTAGGACAGCATAGTGAAAAGATTAAAGAATTAGAAGATCGGCTAGTGAATAACTACAATTGTTTGGTTAGGCATCTCAACGAGAAAGCTACCTTAAATTGTAGGATAACCGAAGCTACCTCTAAGATCACTGACTTAGAAGCTCAATTAGAAATATCTAATGCTAAGGTTAGTGAGCTTAGTAAGGATCTAGACGTCTGTCAAGCCGCCAAACTGACGGTAGAAAATAATTATGCTCTCCTAAGCGAGGAACGCAACAAGTTGCATGCAAAAGTTAATCTGCCTCCTGACTCTGAAACACACTACGAGGAAGTCAAAAAGGTTAATTATCAAAATTCTCTCTACAAACCCCCTATCATAAAACAGATAGAGGAGTCACAGGCTAAACTTGACAAAGAACGAGAGAATTTCGAAGCTGAAAAGAAAACATTCTTTAAGGAGATGGAAAATCTCAAGGCTTCCTTGTCCTCCCAAACTACCTCACACGCTATTATAAAAAGCATGAAAATAGAAAAATCGCCTTCGAAAGATCAAAAGAGCATTAATAATTCTATTAAAAGTGCTAAGACTAATTCTACTTCACCTACGTCCACAGGGAGCGTAGGGCCAGCACTGACCACGGCGAGAGTGTCTAGTTCTAAAATAAAGAATGAGCTAGTAGATTTGAATGCTTCTGAGCATGTTATTCCTTCTGTTAAAATAAAAGACACTCGTAGTAAAAAAAGAGCCATTTCTACGTTCAAAATAATTGCTTCTACGTGTTCACTTCAGCCTATCACCTTTAGAAGCGAAAATCTCGAAATAGGCTCTACCTCGAAAATTACTTATAACACCCAAATTGTATTTTTTTGTTTTCACAGCCCATTAAAATAAACTTTTAGCCCAAAAGCCCACCTACTCTTTAAATGATACTTATCCCTTAGAACAAAAAGAAACCCTTAGATGCTAAGTAACGTGGGAAAGGGAGAAGAGAGAAAAGAGAGTAGGGAGTCCAAAACTTTTAACTCCACAGTCCTAATTCAGTTTAGCTCTTATTCAGGTAAGATTGATGCTTAAATTTGCACAAGAACTTGTTTTTAATTGCTTCCATCTGTTCAAGAATTTCTGTTGTGCGTAGCTGTAGTTATCTGCGAATTTGATGTAGTTATTGTGCTCCGGTTGTTTCGAATCTGGTTCCTACTGAAAGCTAAGGTCCTTATCTTTTCTCAGCCGCAGAAACAAGCTCGATTCGTTACCTGTACAATTTGTTATGAACTTTTGAACATTCAGCTACTACCAGAAAAAAATTTCTGTCGCGCAGTCTCTGTATTCTTTGATTCTGAAAGGGTTATATTGATCGTATTGTCGTCAAATTTCCGTAGCCGCTGGAATTACATCAATCCGATGTTTCTACAATTAGTTATGAATTTTTAAACTTTCAGCTGTAAATTCGGGATTTTCCCTACACTTTGAACTATCTTCGAGTTCACTGCTTTTCTCCCGCTGCAACGAACGCTCTAACAACTCGATACAGTGATTTAAATATTTTTGGGCAGACCTAAAGAATAGTGGTCGTGTTTAGGTTGACGAGCATCATGTTTAAGCCATTATCTTTCTTTTAGGCGGACGAAAGGCGACGAGAGATATGCGGGCAGCCGGTGACGCTTCGGAGGATTAGTATTCACCGGTGAGTTGATAATACGGGGACATCTTCCCTTCGTGGGAAGTTTGGTCTCACGGTGTCTCGTCTTTATTATGCCGTATGATATTTGATAGGAAGCCTTGTCGGCTATAGGACCCTATGAGATACTTACTTGCATGATGTGTCTTTCATTGACAAACGTGGTTGCTTTGGGGATTCTTGCGATTATTCATGACTTTCTATATGACATTACGTGTCTCATTGGTATCATTGAATCATTGTGGCTTACGAGTTGTGATCTTGACTTGATGTTGCATACTCGGTACCGAGGCATTAGTAGCCCGAACCCGCCACGATTCGGGTGAGTGAGAGTGACACGTTGGATATTAGTAGCCCGAACCCGCCACGATTCGGGTGAGTGAGAGTGGCATTAGTAGCCTGTGGTTTGGCAAACCCGGGTGAGTGTGGCCCGACGATTGCACCTATCCATTTGCTATTGTTATTGGAAGGTGATCATAGGGATTTGATTCGCCGTCACCGGTGTGTGGGGCATGCATGCTATATATATATATATATTGTTTATAGAATTATTCATGGCATTTGTTTAGAGTACGGTGACGGATTCGTCTGATTATTTTCCTTGATGGTTGATTATTGTGTTGGTGTTAATCGTTGAGGATACGCCTTCCGTGAGGGTAAGGTGTGTCTGTATTATCTTCTCACTGAGCTAGTGATTTGCTCACCCCGTATAAACCTTTTCCTCTTTTAGGTTATCATTTTGACAGGAGGTTTGCCATCGTTTGATCATCTTTTCCGCTCACTCCTTATCCTACTCGGTACCTTCTTTTGGTTTGTTGAAGGATCCATTGGCGGTTATATTTTTGGAAGGAGGTTTTGGTTTGTATATTTTATTTCCTTCGCTGATCGATCTTCGATGTTGTATAGACGTTGTAAACCTCCTATGATATGCAAATATATCTTTTGTTGAGCTTCAAATCTATATCCTCGTTATTATTTTGAGTTAATGTCGTCAGCCTTGCGTTTCTTGAGAAGAAGCGCGGCGGCTGTCATACCTCTGGTTTGGGTCGGGGCGTGACAGTTCTTGTGGTATCAGAGCCCTTATTGTATTCTTTGCTTCATTGCATTCTTGTGCTTTCCTTGCATTGTTGAGCCTTGTCGCTTGCTTCTTTCTTTCGGTTTTCTTGGGCCAATGGATCCATTTCTTATTATTCATCGATATTTTATGGTTCTTCTAACCTCGATTTTTTTTATTGGTAGTCATTATGGTACCTCCAGCTAAGCGAGGACGAGGTCGGGGGCGCGTTTCTCGTGACCCTCCGAGCCCTTTTTCTTCTCCTATTCCTCGTAGACCTCGCGGACATACTTCTCAGATTCCTATTCCGTCTAGTGAGCAACCACAACCTCACGTACGAGTGGACCACATGATAACATCGGAACAATATCAAGCATACTATGAATATGTTCGTATGCATGGAGTTCCTCCATCTACGACGGGACCTTCGGGTTCTTCTCAACCTCAAGGTCTTGGTACGTCGTCTGTTCCTCGACCTGAAGCTCAAGGTGTCCCTTCTCACGGAGAACCGATCCTACCTTCTATTAGTGTACCAATTCCCGCCCCAAATATGACATCTGGAGGTTCTCATCCACGAGGCATACATTATATCCCTGATTTGGTGAAGACCGTTACTGATATGGGAACTCCGATTTTCGAGGGAGTGCGAGATGCCACGAAAGCCGGTGCTTGGCTTAAGGAAGTGATCGAGACGTTTGACACCTTGTCGATCGACGAGTCTTATCGCGTGGTGATTGCAACAAAACTTCTGGGCAAAGAGGCGCGTCGATGGTGGCAACATCTTAAGGAGACTTATGGCAATATTATTACTTGGCCCGTGTTCGTCGAAAAATTCAAAGAACACTACTTCTCTCAGTATAGTAGAGATCAAAAGAGGAAGGAGTTCTTTAGCATCTTCCAGGGTAGTATGACGGTCGTCGAATATGAGAGTCGATTCCTTGATTTGCGCGAATTCGCTCCTGAATCTTATACGATAAAGGACTTGTGCAAGAGGTTTGAAGATGGCCTCAATATCAACATTCGCGATCGCCTAAAGTCTGGGGACAAATATACAAGCTTGGATGAACTCGTGGAAGAAGCACTGAGAGTGGAAGGCTTAATTCAGACACGACATAAGTTAGCCGAACGCTCTCAGAAGAAGAGCGAAGGCGGAGCACTGTCGGGTAATGCATTGAAAGCGAGTCGAAGTTTAGGCTATTCGCATAATATTCATATACCGACGACGTCTGGTTCGTCTCGTGGTCGAGAGCAGCAAAAGGGAAGCGAAAGTACAGCGTCAGGATCCATTAGTTCAAGTAGAAGGTGTAGTAATTGCTTGAAGTACCACGACGGTCCTTGTAAGGCTCCACGAGTGTGTTACCTATGTCGACAGTCAGGGCACATTAAATCGGCTTGTCCTATTCTCGTCGGAGCTAGTGGACAGAGCTCTACCCATCCTCGGGGTACGATGACCCATCCTCCACCTACCTCCGTAATTAATCGACCAGGGATGCGTGGCCCTTCTATACCCGCTAGGACTCAAACTCGAGTCTTTCATATGACCGAGGAAGAAGCTCGTTCGGACCCTAAAGTGGTAACAGGTAAAATTACCAACTAATAATTAGCATTATATAATAATAAAATATTTAACTCTATTTTGCCGTATTGTCATTATCAATACCTTATATTGGACCTCACTCTCTGCTCTTGCCTTCATATCCCTCAGTTTGTTATTAACCTATCATTGATTCTTTAGGCCGAGTTTCTATCGGAGATCGTCCGATCTATGTTATCATTGACCCAGGTTCAGATCGATCTTATATTCGGGACAACATCGCTCCACGTCTGTTTTATCAGCCCTCTTCGTTGTCGCCTGTTGTTGTTGTTCATACTCCTCTTGGAGAACATATCATTCGAGACTTAGTATTCGAAGGTTGTCCCATCGCGATAAAAAATTTCATTCTTGAAGCCGACTTAATACCGTTACCATTGACCGATCTTGATGCTATTCTGGGGATGGATTGGTTATCTTGTCATCACGCCATTCTAGATTGTCGAGCAAAGACTGTCACTTTTCGTCTACCTGGGTGTGATAAATTAGTTTTTCAAGGTGAAGATCAATCTGAATCACTTTCTATTATCTCAATGCTTTCGGCTAGTAAATTGATGAATAAAGGGTGCGAAGCATTCTTGGCTTCGATCGTTGATACTTCTCACTCTGTTACCTCAATAGAGGATATTCCTGTTGTGAAGGATTTCTCTGATGTATTTCCCGAGGATCTATCGGGACAACCTCCTAGCCGGGAAGTTGATTTTGTAATCGATACATTTCCCTAAGGTATCTACTGTACTCACCTAAAGTATCCCGTAGAATTTAAATCCCCCAAGCACCTTAGGAGACTATCACAAGAAAAGATCTTTTCCTCAGTCAAACCTTCCAAAGCATTTGTACGTGCTGAAATTAACCTTCCCTGTAAGGTTCAACCCAAATGGGTTCCTAAATCTCCGCCTAGGACGACAAAAGCCAAAAGGGCCAAGTCTCCTACAGAGGCAAAACCCAAACCCACTTCTCCAAAAGTGCAATGGGTTATTAAGACTCCTCCAAAAATAGATTTAGGAATCATATCTGAACCCAAAATTATATCTGCTAATCTGAGAGGACCCATGCTTAAGTGGGTACATAAAGCTCTCTAAATTGTTTTTGCAGATCCATCATGTGTGGTACCTCGACTCTGGTTGCTCCACACACATGACTGGTAAATAAGAGCTGCTGAGCAACTACAAAGACCGACCAAACGGCAAAGTCAGAATTGGGAACAACGATTCAGCCCCGATTCTAGGACTTGGGGATATCATTCTAAAGAATCTGACCATAAAAGATGTCTCATACGTCGAAGGCCTCCGCCATAACTTGTTCAGCATAGGCCAGTTCTGTGACAAAGGATTCCAGGTGGTCTTCCATACTGACCGGTGCAGAATTTTGGATAGTCAGGACACAGAACTCCTTCAAGGACTTGGGAGATCCAATCTTTACACGATCAACCTGACGTCCGTGCGGCCCTCGACAGATGTATGCCTCATCTCTCAGATTGATTTACAGAGGAACAGCTTATGGCATCAATGACTATCTCATCTAAACATGAAAGCTCTTCAACGTCTTTCTACGAAAAAGTTGGTTCACGGTCTTCCAACTATACAACTACAAAGGGAGCATCATTGTTCGGCATGTCACTTAGGAAAAATGAAGCGAGCATCTCATCACGTCAAGCAAATTGCGTCTACTTCTTGACCATTGGAACTAATACACATGGATCTCTGTGGTCCGATGCAGACTCAGAGTATCAATGGAAGAAAGTATGTGCTAGTGATCGTTGATGACTATTCTCGCTACACGTGGACAAAGTTCCTCCGAACCAAAGATGAGACCGGTGACTTGATTATCAATTTTGTGAACACAACTCAAAATTTGCTGCAACAGACTACTCAAGTTGTTCGAACAGACAACGGCACTAAGTTCAAGAACAAACACCTCAGTGAGTTTTATCAGAAACTTGGAATAAGTCAACAATTTTCAGCCGCCAAAACACCTCAACAAAATGGGGTCGTTGAAAGAAAAAATCGAACACTAGTGGAAGCCGCTCGTACAATGCTGATCCATTGGGGACTTTCACACATTCTATGGGCTGAAGCAGTCAATACCGCTTGTTTACTCAAAACAGGACGGTGGTTCACAAACGGTTCAACAAGACTCCGTACGAGATTGTGAATAATAGAGTGCCCAACATCTCTTTCCTTAAAGTCTTCGGGTGCAAGTGCTTTGTGGCGAACGACAGAGAGCAACGTGCAAAGTTCGACCCTAAAGCATTCGAAGCAACTTCGGGTATTCTTCAACATCAAAAGCGTACCGAGTATACATCAAGTTCAACCGAACTATTAAGGAAAGCTATAATGTCACTTTCCATGAAGTGGCAGATATGGCTTCTGGTCAACTCAGTCCAGGACCCGTGCCTAACCCGATGGTTCCTGCTCAAGTCAGTTCAGGACCCGTGCTCAACCCGTTGGTTTCTGAAGACAACATTTCAGAACCCGCACTCACTAGTATGTTGGCACAAAACCAACAGAAGATGGCAACAACTTGGAAATCAATGTCAGAAGAAGCAACGAGAGTTGCAATAGACAACTTGGATTCTCTCTTCGAACCGGTATATCGGTCATACACTACTACACCTACAGTGGATTCTCCACCCAACGAGACCGACGTACCAAGTTCATCACACATCTCCACCCCACCGATTCAGAATTGCCACAGGATAACAAAGAACCTACAGTGGTCATCGAGGAAGTATCATCAGAGACGATCAATCCAAGTGCAGTATTGGAACTTCCTCAGACAAATGATCAATCGGAGACTATAGGCAATCTAGATCCACAGATGGCTGATGCATCGACTTCAGCCTTGCCTCATGAGCGCAAGTGGACGAGAGGCCACTCGGTTGATCAGATAATTGGCGATCCTTCGGATGGTGTGAGGACACGTCGTCAACACAGTCTTTTCAGTTGCTTCCTGAGCCAAAACGAGCCTACCAAGGTAGCAAACGCACTTCGAGACCCGGATTGGACAATTGCAATGCAAGAGGAAATCAATCAATTCGAACGTCTTCAAGTGTGGACATTGGTACCCCGTCCATATGGGAAAACAGTGGTCGGAACTAAATGGGTTTTCAAGAACAAGAAAAATGAAGATGGTGAAGTGATCCGGAACAAAGCAAGGCTAGTTGCGAAGGGATACAATCAACAGGAAGGCATCTACTACGACGAGACATATGCTCTTGTTGCCCTAATTGAAGCTATCCGCCTCCTGCTGGCTTATGCGGCTCACAAAGACTTCAAAGTCTCTCAGATGGATGTTAAGACCGCCTTTCTCAACGGCGTGTTGAAAGAAGAAGTCTACGTCGCTCAGCCGGAAGGTTCCATTGATCAAGAACATCCCGATCACGTCTATCGCTTGGACAAAGCTCTATATGGACTAAAACAAGCCCCACGTGCTTGGTACGATGTCCTGAGTGATTTCCTCGCGAAGTCTGGATTCATACGAGGAACGATAGACACAACCCTCTTTATTAAATGGCATGACAAAGATCTGATGGTCGTCCAAGTATACGTCGACGACATCATCTTCGGATCAACAAATCCTCGGCTCTGCAAGAAGTTTGGAGATCTCATGAAGAGCAAATTCGAGATGAGTCACATGGGAGAGATACAATTTTTCTTAGGCCTTCAAGTCAGACAGCTCAATTGTAAGACCCATAAATTTTAATACGGGATTTTGATGTAACTAAGTATGCAATTTGGCGTAATGGGATGTTTGATAAGAAAATAAGTTGCAAAGTAAAAATATAAATCTCTATAGCCCAAAACTATTTCAAAATCTAATCAAAGAAATATCACAAATAATATTGATAGAAAGGTTTGAGATGGGCCAAACTAAATCTTCAAAAAGTTGGCCCAAGGCTTAAAGATAAAGTTCAATGAAAAACGTTACTTGAGGTTTAGGAAAAATAAAGATCACCACTTAGTCATGTCACACGAATTCCTATGCATTTGAATAGAATATATCAAGGACAATACGCTCAAAACCCTCATTTGAAGGGTAGGAAAACACGAAATTAACAACTATGGAAGAAAGGAGTTTCCAACGAGCTTAGATACTTGATGATTTAAGGTATGCTAAAATCTCTATATAGTTGCTTAATTTGTAACTTCGATGCACATGTCTCTATTTGGTTACATGATAATCATATAGGAGGAGTTCGAATCTATTAGGTATGGAAAACCCTTAAATTTGGAGTTGCGGTTTGAGTTCATAAGAGTTTAAGTAATATTTGAATCTCTTTTTAAATTTCATACAATAAGCATGTATAAGTCTCGTTTTTAACTTTGATCATCATCTTTCATCCACACTTTATGTTCATTCGTATCTTCACCCTAAGCAGCTCTATGTATTTAACGTGTAAGTACTGTTCAGAGTTTATGATTTTGTTTATTATAAATACCAAAAACGTACGAAGAACACATGTATATATGCTTTATGATTAGATACTTTCAGCTGATCAAACGTGGTTTATACCACCACTCGATAATTGATTCTTTCTTCCACATGTACGAAAATATGTTACACTCTAATCCTAAGTGTGCTCTAGAATTGTCGTTAATCATGAGTAATAATATTAAAATAGGAGATAAATTTATTCTAATCAAGTTATGTTGATAGGTAGTTATAATCATTTCTTAAATGACCTATATTTATTGACTTCAGTAGAGAAAACATTGAGTTACGTTGCAAGGACTTCGGTATTTCGTTAGGGAAACCAATCGACTGTTAAAGCTTCGGATGTCAAGTAGGTGAAACTCACCTACGGCACGTAAACGCTATGTGAATTATGTGTTTATATTACAAGATAGGAACTTTGAAAATTTTCCCTAGATGATATATTCATAAGATATTAACTTTAGGATATACTGTTTATGCAAAATAGGGTTTGGGGCTTTGCAATAGTTCGAGATGAATTATTCCGAATTATATGATATTAGGAAGTTTCGGCATATGAAATGTTAGTAAGGGCGAATTTAGAGTGTATAATATTCTGGGTAGAAAGGAATTTTGGGTGGTTTTTAGGTTTTTAGTAAATTAGGGTTTTAGAATAATACGTTAAACGATAGGTAGCTTGGAGTAAATTAGTATGATCAAACTAATTTATTTCAAAGCAGATGACTAATTAAATATTATACTGATATTTTAATATTTCTTTTTAAGGGTCGGAAAATAAAGAATTCCCAGGGCAGTAAGTGTAATTAGCTTGGACGACAGGTAGGTGAAATCCACCTACGACACGTAAACGTTCTGTGTGAATTATTATGTGATTATGTGAATTGGGTGAATTATGTGCTTCACATGTATTAAATATTTTTGCATATTACATGCCTGTTATTTGCACTGCATAGCATGTGCATTACACGTCATTTCACGGAGTGTACCGTGGTGGAACGGTGGTACTGTATTGTACCTAGTGAGCGAGTAGCCGATATTGGCTGTCGACCCGTAGAGGAGTCACGTGAGTGGGGGCATCTGCTGTGCATCAGCGCCTGTGACGGTGAGCCAATGGCCCGTTGGACATTGTGCGGCAGACTGCGGGCGACCTAGAAAGGAGCGACTTGGGATATCCCCAAGTAGGCTAGCTAGTGTAGGCCACGCTGTCGCATGCGGGAGGAGGCGACCTGGAGGGTGCGACCTGGGTACCCTTACGGGACCTAGTGTAGGCTACCAGCGTGGGCACCGCAATTGGCAGAAGAGGCGACCCGAGAGTGTGACCTGATACGGCTCAGGGAGGCTGCTCGGTGTAGGCCACTGCTGTAGTGTTGTGATCGTGTTGTGGTAGTGTTCGTGATCGTGGTAGTGATTTGCGTGATGGTGCACAGTATGGAGCCCGGGGCCCGTTGTGAGGTGGTGAGTGTATCCCGGTTGTGATGAGTGATAGTGAGTGGCATTGCATTGGTGAGAACTGGGGGTGAGTGAACGCGAGTGAGTCACACGTGCATGTGCACTATTTCACCTACTGAGCGAGGAGCTCAGTGTTTACGTGTTGTAGGTACCGAGTCCGCGCTGGTGCGCGTCGCGACTAGGCGGGCTGACGGCGGTGCTCCACGGACTTTTGAGGGCAGGACTGTACATGGATGCGACCTGTGGAGCGACGTTAGGATTTTCAATATTTTGATTTTTGGGGCTACGGCCCGTGTATATTAATATATTTTATTTTAGAAAAGTTTTTGTTAGACGGGTCTTCCGCGACTTACGTTGCGAAAAATCCGCCACTAATTTTGATTAGAAAGGGAGGGTCGCCACAGGTGGTATCAGAGCTTAGGATATAGATTCTGTAGACTGTCCATGTACGGCCGCTCAAAAGCGTGGAGGATCATCCTTGCCTGTAAGTGTTAAGTTAGACGCAATTATGTGATTACAATAATGTGCCTGTCTATGTGACTAATTGTAGATGAGGAATTACTGTTGCTAGTTAGAGTGTGCAGCGGAAGCATAGTTAAATAGGAATAATGACATAGTAATAGATGGGCAAGTATAGTTATAGAGCTGAATTCGAGCTCCCTACCATAGAATTTCGGGGGCGAAATTCTTTTTAAGGGGGGGAGATTGTAAGACCCATAAATTTTAATACGGGATTTTGATGTAACTAAGTATGCAATTTGGCGTAATGGGATGTTTGATAAGAAAATAAGTTGCAAAGTAAAAATATAAATCTCTATAGCCCAAAACTATTTCAAAATCTAATCAAAGAAATATCACAAATAATATTGATAGAAAGGTTTGAGATGGGCCAAACTAAATCTTCAAAAAGTTGGCCCAAGGCTTAAAGATAAAGTTCAATGAAAAACGTTACTTGAGGTTTAGGAAAAATAAAGATCACCACTTAGTCATGTCACACGAATTCCTATGCATTTGAATAGAATATATCAAGGACAATACGCTCAAAACCCTCATTTGAAGGGTAGGAAAACACGAAATTAACAACTATGGAAGAAAGGAGTTTCCAACGAGCTTAGATACTTGATGATTTAAGGTATGCTAAAATCTCTATATACTTGCTTAATTTGTAACTTCGATGCACATGTCTCTATTTGGTTACATGATAATCATATAGGAGGAGTTCGAATCTATTAGGTATGGAAAACCCTTAAATTTGGAGTTGCGGTTTGAGTTCATAAGAGTTTAAGTAATATTTGAATCTCTTTTTAAATTTCATACAATAAGCATGTATAAGTCTCGTTTTTAACTTTGATCATCATCTTTCATCCACACTTTATGTTCATTCGTATCTTCACCCTAAGCAGCTCTATGTATTTAACGTGTAAGTACTGTTCAGAGTTTATGATTTTGTTTATTATAAATACCAAAAACGTACGAAGAACACATGTATATATGCTTTATGATTAGATACTTTCAGCTGATCAAACGTGGTTTATACCACCACTCGATAATTGATTCTTTCTTCCACATGTACGAAAATATGTTACACTCTAATCCTAAGTGTGCTCTAGAATTGTCGTTAATCATGAGTAATAATATTAAAATAGGAGATAAATTTATTCTAATCAAGTTATGTTGATAGGTAGTTATAATCATTTCTTAAATGACCTATATTTATTGACTTCAGTAGAGAAAACATTGAGTTACGTTGCAAGGACTTCGGTATTTCGTTAGGGAAACCAATCGACTGTTAAAGCTTCGGATGTCAAGTAGGTGAAACTCACCTACGGCACGTAAACGCTATGTGAATTATGTGTTTATATTACAAGATAGGAACTTTGAAAATTTTCCCTAGATGATATATTCATAAGATATTAACTTTAGGATATACTGTTTATGCAAAATAGGGTTTGGGGCTTTGCAATAGTTCGAGATGAATTATTCCGAATTATATGATATTAGGAAGTTTCGGCATATGAAATGTTAGTAAGGGCGAATTTAGAGTGTATAATATTCTGGGTAGAAAGGAATTTTGGGTGGTTTTTAGGTTTTTAGTAAATTAGGGTTTTAGAATAATACGTTAAACGATAGGTAGCTTGGAGTAAATTAGTATGATCAAACTAATTTATTTCAAAGCAGATGACTAATTAAATATTATACTGATATTTTAATATTTCTTTTTAAGGGTCGGAAAATAAAGAATTCCCAGGGCAGTAAGTGTAATTAGCTTGGACGACAGGTAGGTGAAATCCACCTACGACACGTAAACGTTCTGTGTGAATTATTATGTGATTATGTGAATTGGGTGAATTATGTGCTTCACATGTATTAAATATTTTTGCATATTACATGCCTGTTATTTGCACTGCATAGCATGTGCATTACACGTCATTTCACGGAGTGTACCGTGGTGGAACGGTGGTACTGTATTGTACCTAGTGAGCGAGTAGCCGATATTGGCTGTCGACCCGTAGAGGAGTCACGTGAGTGGGGGCATCTGCTGTGCATCAGCGCCTGTGACGGTGAGCCAATGGCCCGTTGGACATTGTGCGGCAGACTGCGGGCGACCTAGAAAGGAGCGACTTGGGATATCCCCAAGTAGGCTAGCTAGTGTAGGCCACGCTGTCGCATGCGGGAGGAGGCGACCTGGAGGGTGCGACCTGGGTACCCTTACGGGACCTAGTGTAGGCTACCAGCGTGGGCACCGCAATTGGCAGAAGAGGCGACCCGAGAGTGTGACCTGATACGGCTCAGGGAGGCTGCTCGGTGTAGGCCACTGCTGTAGTGTTGTGATCGTGTTGTGGTAGTGTTCGTGATCGTGGTAGTGATTTGCGTGATGGTGCACAGTATGGAGCCCGGGGCCCGTTGTGAGGTGGTGAGTGTATCCCGGTTGTGATGAGTGATAGTGAGTGGCATTGCATTGGTGAGAATTGGGGGTGAGTGAACGCGAGTGAGTCACACGTGCATGTGCACTATTTCACCTACTGAGCGAGGAGCTCAGTGTTTACGTGTTGTAGGTACCGAGTCCGCGCTGGTGCGCGTCGCGACTAGGCGGGCTGACGGCGGTGCTCCACGGACTTTTGAGGGCAGGACTGTACATGGATGCGACCTGTGGAGCGACGTTAGGATTTTCAATATTTTGATTTTTGGGGCTACGGCCCGTGTATATTAATATATTTTATTTTAGAAAAGTTTTTGTTAGACGGGTCTTCCGCGACTTACGTTGCGAAAAATCCGCCACTAATTTTGATTAGAAAGGGAGGGTCGCCACAGGTCAATGATGGAATTTTCATCAGTCAGACAAAATACATCAGGGATATTCTGAAGAAGTTCCATCAAGACCAGAGCAAGCCTCTCAGCGCTCCTATGTCACCAAGCTGCAAGTTGGATGCCGATCCCTCTGGTAAATCGGTCGACATCACACTGTATCGCAGCATTATTGGATCTCTTCTCTACCTCACTTCGAGCCGGCCGGATATCATGTTTGCCACCTGCTTGTGTGCCCATTTTCAAGCCGATCCCAAAGAATCTCATATGCTCGCGGTCAAAAGAATTTTACGCTACCTTAAGGGCACTTCTACCGTTGGCCTATGGTATCCAAAGGGTATGAATTTCAAACTTATTGGCTACACTGACGCTGATTATGCAGGTTGTCGAATGGACAGGAAAAGCACGTCCGATGGCGCTCAATTTCTAGGCGAAAAGCTGGTCTGCTGGTCATCCAAAAAGCAGAACTGTGTGTCCACTTCGACGGCCGAAGCAGAATACGTAGCTGCCGCCAGTTGTTGCTCACAGATGCTGTGGATGCAGACACAGCTTCGCGACTATGGGTACTACCTAATAATATATCCATATATAGTGATAGTCAAAGTGCAATCGCCATTACTTGCAATCCTGTTCATCATTCACGCACAAAACACATAGACATTAGATATCATTTTATCAAAGATCACGTAGAAAAAGGCACGATAGAGATGTACTTTGTGAACACGGAGTTTCAACTAGCCGACATTTTCACCAAGGCTTTGGATGAGAAACGATTCCAATTCCTTGTCGGAAAATTAGGCATGTTGAATCTTCCATAATATGTGCATTACCTGATCTTCTGTGCTATCTCATGCTCTATTCTATGTGTTTTTCATGCTTATTTGTCTTTATCTTGCGTGATATCAAATAAAAATAATATATAGGCAAAATTGCATAATACCCCCTCGTGGTTTTACGAAAATGCATCATACTACCTCCTGAATTTTTTATTACCCTAAACACCCTTGTACTTTCTTAACTACGCTCTCCATCGGGCCATTTTTAGTATAACGGTCAAATAAAAAGTCTAATTCCAATTTTGCCCCTGTTAATTAATGAGTAGGGAAAACGAAAATATCTCTGTAAAATTGAAATCTTCCATAGGTACAAGAACAACTTTTCGCGGCTAAAACATTCAGACAATCGCCATTTCTCAAACACATTGAATCTACTTCTCACACACATCACAGGCCGTAATGGTGTATTCACACTGCAACATCTACTTATGGGTCCACGGGCGGTTCGAATGGCTGCCAAATGCGAGGTATTTTGGGGGATTGAAGGTACTGTTTCAGGGCGTTGATAAGGATAGGTTTTTTCTGGGCACCTTAGACAATTTTTACAGACACGCGGGAGGGAAAGCTAGTAATTTACAGTATTACTATTGCATACCTGGTCAGACGATGGATTTCGGTCTTAGGGCTATCAAAAATGATGATGATATCAGGGACCTTCTCAGAGAAAATATGAATGAGAAGGTCATTCATATTTTCGTTGAAGAGTTGCCGAGTTTTATTGAAGCTGTTGATAGTGAAGGTAGGCCGGTTTCTGATCGAAGTTTGGAGGTGCCCCTTCTTACATATCCATTACCTGAGGGTGTTGCTTCATTTGGCGATGGTAATACAGTAGGTGGTGAAGATATTGGGCCTGATAATGAGGCTGAGGCTGATGATGGAGGTTACTGTGGTTCTGATAATGAGGCTGAGGCTGCTGACGGTGGGGGTTATTGTGGGTCTGATAATGAGGCTGATGCTGCTGCAGAGGTTGAGAGAGGGGGATAATGAGGCAGTTGCAGAGGTTGAGAGAGAGGGGGGCAATGAGACTAATGCAGAGGTTGAGAGAGAGGGGGACCAAGATGATTATGAGGTTGAGGCTGATGATTTTATGTCTGAAAATGAGACAGATAAAGATGGTGATGCCGAGGGATTACTATCTTCTGCAACTGATTCTGAAGATGAAGATTTTATTTGTGAAGATGGCATAGAAGAAGATGGTTCTGAAGAAGAAGTCCATGTTGGACAGGAAAGTAACCATGGCAGATCAGATGAGGAAGGAAATCCTCAAGATGATTGGTACACTGACAATGATGAAGATGTTTATGAAGAGTTGGAGAAAGATATAGATTCAGATAGTGAACATGTTAGAACTCATCCAGAATGGGATGAAACAACAGACATGGGTGAGAATGAATTGCAAGTGGGGCTTCGTTTTCCAAACAGAGAAACTTTCAAGGCAGCCTTGAAGGATTGGGCAGTTAGAAAAGGGATAGACTTGAAGTTTGTGAAGAATAAAAAGATGAAAGTGACAGTGATTTGCAAACATGGATGTGACTGGAAGTTGCATGCTTCACCAGTAATGAGGGGCACTGAGTGGATGGTTAAATCACATAAGGGACAGCATAAGTGTTCACATCGTACCACTAATTCATTGGCTGATTATAAGTACCTTGGTAAGAGAATCATGAACTATGTTAGGGATAACCCCAATGAAGATTTATTGTCATTGAAGAGGAAGATTAGGAGGGATGTTAGGGTTGATGTGAGTACATTCAAAGTGTACAGGGCCAAAAAATATGATGTTGAGCTGATAAAGGGAGATGTAATGACGCAATACAGGAGACTCTATGACTATTGTGCTACTGTTGTTAAGCACAATGTTGGGAGTTCCTGTATTTTGCATGTGAACAGAGAGGAAGATCCACCAGTTTTGCAACGATTCTACTATTGTTTGAAGCCTGTGATAGATGGCTTTAAAGCTGGTTGTAGGCCTATGATTGGGTTGGATGGATGCTTTATAAAAGGATTATACAAGGGTCAATTGCTTACAGCTGTGGCCATGGATGGAAACAACAATATATATCATTTAGCTTGGGCATTTGTGGAGATTGAAAAGGGGGAGACATGGCACTGGTTTTTAGAGAGGTTATTGAGAGATTGGTGATGATTATGCGGCAGGTCTTGCATTCATAAGTGATAGGCAGAAGGGTCTAGTAGAAGCATTATCAACTCTTGCTCTATATTGTGAGCATAGGTTTTGCCTAAGACATATGTACAACAATTTTAAAGGCAAGTACAAAGGCCTTGAATTGAAGAAACTGTTTTGGAGGGCTGCCTCTTCTTACAATGTGAATGATCATAAGGAAATCATGCTTACCATTAGGAAGGAGTATCCAGCCAAGGATGACGATGATAAATCACCTTATGAGTGGTTGGCTGAGATTCCAGCACATCAATGGGCAAGAAGCCATTTTCCACAGTCAACTAAGTGTGATGTACTTGTCAACAACATCAGTTTGAAGTTGTTTTCTATGATCAGACACATGTGGTGCATTTAAATGAAAGGAAATGCACATGTGGCATGTGGCAATTGGTTGGGTACCCATGTTGTCATGCGATTTCATGTTTAGACCTTCATCGTCTTGACTATGAGCCCTTCATTGATGTCATTTTCAGCAAAGAAACATATTTGAAGGTCTACGAGCATCACATTTCTCCAGTGCCTGGGATGCATGAATTTGAAATATCCCCATTAGGTGCAGTGGCTCCACCTCATGTTGTGAAGAGAACTGGAAGGCCTAAAAAGAAGAGAAGACAAGATGGGAATGACAAAAATCTCCATACAACATCAACTAGGAAGGGCTTGACAGTGACTTGTGCAATTTGCTTGCAAACCGGGCACAACAAGAGAAGATGCCAAAGACAGCCACATCCCAATTCCAAGTACTACAAGGTAATGTCTTAAACTTTTTCTGTTGACAGTATTGAAATGTCAAAATTATTGATGCTTAGTTTTTATTTCCTGTTATAGCTCTCAAGTGATGGGCAAGGAGTAGGTCCAGAATCTGTTTCACAGCCACCAGCAGCAGTTGGTCCAAGAACTGCTCCAGAATATGCTTCACAGCCAGCAGTAGGAGTTGGTCCAAGAACTGCTCCAGAATCTGCTTCACAGCCAACACCAGGAGCTGCTCCAGAACATGTTCTTCATGCAGAAATCCCAACACAGGTATGATGGAATTAATTGGCTTGAGAAGGCAGCGAATGATAGTCATTTAGCATTTAGAATTTACATGTTGAGTTGATGCATATTGCACAGGATTCTAGTACCAATCGAACTGCACCTCCAACTGCAACAAGGAAGCAGAAGACAGCAGCTTCAACTTCTGCAAATGTGACAAAAAGAAAGGGAGATGCGATAGCAGGTGGCAGTAGGGCGTTCAAAAAATTGTGTGCTCTGACGGCTTCAAGCTTGTTAAGAGGTGTGCAAGGGTCTTGCAAGCCAAGAAGTAAAGCAAAAGGACATCCAAAAGACAAGACAAATTAGTGTTATGACATGTTTTGGTACTTCTTTTGGCTTGTGTTATCAGATTGTATGCAATCAATCTGTTTTGTTTTGGATTGTTTTCTTATGACATGGTATTGGTACTTGTGGTATGTTTGTGGTACTTTTGGTCTTTTGGTATGCAATTAGGTACTTCTTATAATGCTTTTAGTGTATGGTAATTATGTTTTCGTATGGTATGCAATTAGGTACAATCAGTTCCAAAACAACTCCAAAACAGCTACAAAAGTTCCAACAATCAGTTCAAGAACAACTCCAAAAGTTCCAACAATCAGTTCCAAAACAGCTTCATAAAGACACACCCAATACCATTCCAGAATAGGTTCAAAAGTACTACATAATTCACCAGTACATTAACAAAATATAATACAAAACACACATCTACGACTAAGAGACTACAAACACTTACTACTTGTAGAACAAAACACAAACAAACATCACAACAACGGCCAAGCTAACCTTCAAAAGCTTTTCCATTTTTTCGATCGACTCAATTCTCTTATCAAAGTCATCACATGTAGAAATCAAGTCGCCGATATGCTGTGCGTGCATCCCACAACTGTCGACGGGCTGATGTCCCGTGTAAGTGTCGTATATAGGGGTGTCATCTTGAGCATTGCTACCGACCGGATTGAACCATGTGAAAAAGTCACAAGAATTACCCCTGCAAATACAAAATAGTTTACCTTCGGTGGCTTTGGTAGGACCAACAACTTTGATCTCACAAGCTCTACCACATTTGCATTTGGGGATTTTGTATCTCAGTTCCCTTAATTCCCTTCTGATAGAATTCGTCGATGCAGAAGACATTCTACATGTTAAATAATCCAACATGGTTGAAAGAAGCTTACATTCAACAGCAAGAACGGATCGTAAGATCGAATCGCAACACCCAAAAATAGGCCCCAAAACAAGAACACTAATTTTACAATTAATTTGTTGGGAAGACAGTGTTCGAGGTTAAGAAGACAGTCTGCAAGGTTATTTTCGACATTTACCAATGAAACCCGTTAATAGAGCGACTCACAGACGCATTTTGCGTGTAGGACAATCTCGGGCCAAAGTGGAGCCCGGGGGATACGGTGCTGAGTTTAGGAAAGTACAAGGGTGTTTATGGTAATAAAAAATTCAGGAGGTATTATGGTGCATTTTCGTAAAACCACGAGGGGGTAATATGCAATTTTGCCTAATATATATAATATAACGGGGTATGACGAAATCCTTTAGGATGCTTTGATCTAAAGTCACTAAGAATTTTACCCCGACATGCGATCGATTTAATTGCTTAAATTTTTGTCAGTCTAAGTCGCATTCTTGTGTCCAAAAGGTCATTTGATTATTCCACTAGACACAAAGTCACTCTACATGCGTGAGGATTCAAGCCTTGTTCCTTTTTTCTTTCTTTGGATCTACTTCTCGAGTGAGTCACACATTAATTACTTGTCTTACCTAGTGATTCTTGGTGTCATACTCATCTTGCGTTAGATCGTTAGGAAAATGATAAGGGAGCTTAGGATATTCCTCATTCGGCCTTATATAATTTTCCCTCACATTAGCCCTTAGTCATCCACTTTGAGCCTTCTCCGATGTCCTTTTCTTCATTTGAAACCCATTCCCAGCCTTCAACCGAACTCTATACTCTTCGAATGGAGGTTCAAACGAGAAAAGGAGGGGGAGATAACAAAAGAAAAGTAGGATGATGACAAAAGAAGGCATTGCTCAACGCGGAAAAATCAGACCAAAGGAACCGGTCTTCCGACTACCTTGTAGAAAGTGGCATGGTTCCTACTTTGTGGAGCACCACAAAGTGAACTTCTCCAACGATAATCCGGTCTTATATCGGGAAACGAGAAGAGGAGCGCAGCCTCGGGTACGAATTCCATAACCGTGAACTTTTCCAAATAGATAATCTCTGAAACCTCTCTAGGGACTAAGAGAAGAGGAGCACAGTATCGGCCCGAGAACCAACGAGAAGAACTTCGCCTACGATAATCTCCTATAGCCTTGTGGAGAAGCGGAGCTTCAGCTTGAGCATAATAAGGGATAGTTCTTAAAAGAAAAAGAGGGAGAAGAGATTGAAAAGAAGAAAGACGCCGAAAAGAAAGGAGACGGACGTAGAAATGGAAGATGACGAAGAGATAAGCTCACTTTCCTCTAAATTCCTTCCCTTCTAAGTCCTAGCCAAACTAAAATCCTTATACCCCTTTGATTCCAATCGACGGTCTCTCGCTTGGGTGAAATGATTAAACATGCCTCGATCACAGGTAAATTGACTTAAAATTGCTTGTGTTGACTTGAGTGATAAAATTATAAAAATCCCAAGATAGAAATAATTGAGAGCAGGAGCAAACCTAGTGAGAGTTGTCGAAATGGACCAGTCTATGAACTTAGGACTTTAGTTTGACGACAGGACTTGACGGCATTTTCTTCTTTCAAATGTCTCGTAAAATTTAGGAGCGACGATTGATTGAAGCAAAATAATCTGACCCCATACTACAATAATAGTAATATATGGAAAAAAATTATATAAATAATAAATAATAAAATTTCGCACATTTTGACATGAAATGTTATGTTTCATATGCGTTGAATTGAATAAATGCGAATTTCTTTAGTGTATCGCACATTCTAAATGCAATTTTAGATTGCATAGGTACTGAATTGTTTAAATGCGATAAATTTTTCATTGCTTCTACCCTCACACAATATTTTAAAGTACATGTTTTCGGGGACCATGTATACATGCTTACTTGGTAAATTTGTGTGCTCGTGACTTGAATTGATTTCATATGCTTGCATAATTAGTCAATTCTTGTGCATCATTTGAGGGGGAGCAAGCATAAGAATCGTGGTTTAGCTCCAAATATTTTTGACGTTTTTCTCTGAGTATTTCAGATCTTTTAAAATTAAGGAGCGAGACGTCGACACTACAAAGAGAGGAGCTAGACACAAGACCAAATATTTCAAAGATAAAATTGCCAAAAATAACTGTTGATTAACTCCATTATTACTAACGTTTATCTCTAAGTGGTACAGATTTTAAATTTCTGCCAGGGGAGCTAGACGTTACTACACAGAAAATACAGGAGTTAATTGCATTTATTTTAATTACTAAGGGGGAGCCTTACAATGGGTTTTATTTTGAAATAGGGGTCAATCTGAAATTCTTAGAAGAACTTACTATCGAGAAACTGGATATTAGAATTAATTCGCAATCTAAAGTTTCTCGATCGTAAACAGTGTCGGGATCGATTTTGATTAACCGCGATAATTTGCGATCGGAAAATTTTGAATTTTTCGTGTGCAAATAGTAATGGGCCTGATCCATTAAATCGCAAAATGTCAAATCACAAGCCCGAAAACAAATTAATGCTAGTTAATAAAAGTTTAACTTTTGTCAGTTGAAAAACTTTTTCTCACGCAAAACCTAATCGACAGAAACTCTCTCGCAAAACTTTCTCAGACGATACAAAATCCTTCAAAATCTTTAAATTTTTAACTCCAAATCGTCTAAGTAGAAATTCGATTGGGTTAACGATTGCGAATGTTATAACTTGATTTGCATTTACATTCTGTAGTTTTTCGCATGATTAGTTAAGATTTTTCGACTGTTCTTCAAAAAACTAGTTAAACGTATACTGTTTCACTAAAATGGTGGCATGCTTCTTGGATTTTCTGAGTTAAATGCCTGTTTTTTGAGATAGATTTGATGTTCTTGATGAAACATATAGTTTAAATCTTCGGAAAAATCTCCATCTGTGATGATAACATGAGTTTCGATGAAACTGGGTTTTTGAAGTTTTGAAGCTGTCGAAGAACTTTGTCGATCGCAAATAATCTTAATTGGATTCCAATTCAATTGAGATACTATTTGTGTCGATTAATTTTCGATTGCAAAATTTTGATTTAGTCATCACGATAAAAGATTTTAACCGTTACACTTACCATCGAAAAATCCAATCATAGTTTTCTGCGAGCGAAAAACTTATGCACTGAATAGATAATCTAGATGCAAATTCAAATCGAGCGTTAAACTTACCATCGCAAAATTAAAATTTCGATTCAATTTTATTTCGGTCGCAAAAATTTAGCAGCGAAAATTTAATTTTTCAATGCTTAAATTTTTTGATCGTAAAATTCGCCGCTTAGATTAAATTGATCGAAAAATTTCTCGACGATTGATCTAGTTTCGTCGTTGACCAATTTCTCGATAAATAAGTACAGCAGCAAAAATTTTACTTAGAATCGAAAACTATCTACCGCTCGACAATTTTTCAAATCGAGAATTTTATTCAATCGAAGAAAATTCTGCGATAGTAAATTTACCTGAGAAATACTATCTCGATCGTAAATTTACACGGAATTTTTCTCGATCATAAAATTGATCGACTAGTCTCGTTTTTAACTTCAATAGCGGATAAAGTTCTTCGATCGCAAAATTAGACGGAATTTTTTTTTCAATTGAAATCAATGTGTAGGAAATCAAATTACAAATCAATTTTATCGACCGAAAAATTTCTCGGCATGAACAGTGACTTATTTTTATTAAACACTTAGCGAAATTTCGAACTATTTTTCACGCGACATTTCATTCGAAATTACATTCATGCCATTACGATTTTCAAAATTGAACATACACTATGCATTTGATACGATTTCAATTCAAAATTCATCGAACATGCTATTACTTGCAATATTACTATAGTTTGATGAAAATAATTCATATTTCGACTGAAAATAAAATTGACCTAATAAACTTTTATATATCTTATTTTTTAGATGGATCGCTACCCAAAATGCAACCACATCTACGATCACAACCTTTATCTAAAGGTTCAAGATATGAACTTCCAGCTCGATCTGAGCACGTTTAGGTGTCCAGACGAGATTATCGTATGAATCCTACAAGGCCACCCCATCTGGCATGCATTAAGGTCACCGCATCAGTGCCGATGGTCTATCTCCAGCAGTTCTGGGGCTGCATACAAGGAGAAGTCAACAATGGTGCCTTTAGATTCGTAACAAGGATAGGGACGCGGCATATCAACATGGACAAGAACCAGTTCGGAATGGTACTGGACTTGCCCCACAGAGATAATTACGACCCGCTCCCATCGGATGCCGAGATGATTCAGGACTTCTTGCACATGGGATACCAACCGCCGCTAACAAGATTAGCTCAGGTCCAGAGCAGCGGAATCCCACACCCGTGGAAGACACTATTCGGAATAGTGAATAAGTGTCTGTCGTCCAAGCACGCAGGATTCGATAAGGGCAACAGCAATATTTTAGGATCTTCCACGACATCGCCTTCTCAAGAAACTATGACTACGCTCAGCTGATCTGGAACGACCTCGCGGACCAGATTCGGCAGAAGGAGAACCGGCGATCGAAGAACGTGCCTTATGCTCGGTGGTTCAACGTCATCATCTGGGAGATCATGGCGCTGCACCAGAACATCCCCCAGCTACCTCCTGGTGGAAACTATCAGCTGCCAAGGCTAAAGTTTTTCCACAATCCACGGCTCACGGACCTGGACCAACCTTCGATGCCGATTCCGCTCAACCTACTCAGGCTCGCTGACCCCGCGGGAGATGAGTATCAGAGATTCTGCCGGGAACACAACTTAACGGAAAAAATGATCAGAGGGCCCCCGGCAGACTACCACATGAGCCCTCCTCAACCGGAACACCGGACAAGCCCTGACGACGCAATGATAGATGTTGTCGCTCATGAACTTCAACAGGAGTCCTCTTTGATCGAAGAGCCAATGCCCGACGTAGAAGATACCCTAATCGACGTCGTGGCTACAGAGATAGCGCTCGAGGATCCTGCACTTGAATTACAAGTGGAAGTGTCCGTACATGTTGGCGTGCTCGAAGAAACTTTTGAGGAGGTTCTTCAACAAGAAGCACAGCCCGAGACGGAAATGGGGCAAACATCTCTTCCACTGGTGACGGATCAGACATTGGAGAACGTCGATCGTGACCTTACTCCTCACACCGCCACCCCGTCTGACACAGTGTCTGACGAGGAAATTAGTCTGATCAGGAGGACTCCTAGAAGATGGAGTCGCTCTTGCCAGCCGTCACCACCGTACCAGATACTACGCTGACCACAACGACAAGTGTTGCTGGTACTTCATCGCTCAATCTTGAGCCGCAACCAACTCACGTGGTGTCTGGTTCGCAGGCGCAACCTGAGCCTGCCGTAACGCCCATAGAGGTGAATCCTCTGGATTCGACTCGAGGATTGGGTGGAAGTCTCATACAGTCACAACCTCAAGTGACTGTGAGCCAACTTGAAGAGTCGGTATCTACTCTAGGGTTGATAACAGGCGACATCAGTCGTCCTGGTCCATCCACGGAGGCGTCTGCACCCTTTGTGACGAACGAGCAGTTCCAGGCCGCTCTCTCCGCCGCTGTACAGTCTATGGAAGACAAGATCACGGAGAGAGTATTACAAGCCATCGAGACATCCCGACGAGATACTGGGAAAGCACCTGTCTCAGAAGGGCCTTCGTCACAAACCAACCCCACACCTCCACAACCCACACCCACCGACCCTCTAGCCACTTCCTCCATCCTCATCAACCCATACACAATCCCCATAACCGAGCTCCACGACATACTCCTCGCCCGTTTGATAGGCCTTTCCATCCGATCGCCGCAAGAAGAATCCCTCTATAGGCGATTGGTGGATCATCCTGAGCCACCGACTAACACCTGCCGAGGCCAAAGCTCCCACTCACGGTGCAGACATGACGATCCTGACGATCAGGACCCTCATGAGGGGGAGAAGAGGCCGAAGACATCTACAACTGGCCAAGGACAAGGCTTGAGCGCTACGCAGACAAGCGCTGGAGTTGGTGAAACCCAAACCCAAACCCAAACACAAACCACCCAAACCCACACCACGCACCGCACCGCCCACATCGACCCACCAACCTTTCACCCCAGGACGCCTCCGCACACGCCACCGATCTACTCAAGACCCTTGCTTCCGGAAGAAGCAAGTGCTGCAATGCTTGTAGCCCTAGGTGCTACCCAAGCTACTCCCTCAGTTGCTCCAGACCAACCGGGCCCATCAGGACATGGCGTCAATCCACACGAAGTCTTAGACAAGTACATTTTCGAAGGCCAGTGGATGACACATTCCATGCCCGAAGAGCATCAGAGACAACGGCTTCAGGACGTCCGCCACTTCTTACAACAAGCGTCCGTGGACCTCGTGATCATAGAAGACGACGAACTTCAAGAAGGTATAGACTATCAAAGAGAAATCCCAAGGCTACCGGAGTTGATCGCACAACGAGCGGCCTCCCCTACAAGATAGATGCCAGGGACCGTTCGGATCGACACGCCATGGGAAAACATCCACATAGAGATACCATTCCTTGAAGAAGTCAGGGAAAACATTTGGAGGTCAACGGATCGGATCAGGAAGCCGAATGAGTTCGAGCTGAGAGGGATCTCTCACTGGGATCAGCAGAAGAGAATGACTTATCTGTGAATGCTGACCCAACTAGGACCGGATGTGAGGCTGGGGATCCCGAAGGATCGACTGAAGAGTCACTTCAGGGAACTCTCCCCAATTTGCCAACTCCTCAGTGTCTATTGTGCCAAAGGAGGACTTCCAACACCTCACTACGTGATCGAATGAGTGGACAGGACCCGAGAGGAACTGAGTGAGAGCGACCTGCCGTACCTCCCCGCCGATGAAGTATACAAGCTTTATCAGCTATACGTGGAAACGTATAAGGTCCTCAGGGCTTCATCAAGAAAGAAGGCCTCGAAGGGCTCTACCGGTTCATGATGCGACAAGTCAAGTACTTCGCCTCTCATGACCTTCAGATGGCTCTTGAGAGCAACATGAAGAAGGTCAACATGGCGGAACCACTCTTCAAAGGACCTGAGATCGAAAGGCTTCCAAGCAATCACGTGCATATCAGCTCTGTCATCGGCATCACCTACAACAACCCAATTGCCAAGAAGAATAGGTTGATGCTGAAGACAGAAATTCATAAGTTTTGCGACGGAACGCTCAAGATCGTCAGGAGAAATATCGAACAGAGGTTGGAAGAGATCAATAGAGATACGATGCTGAGGATCCACCGGTTTGTGAGAGAACAGCCGCTCCTGATGGAAATGCAGGATGACATCGAGGAGCGCCTGAAGCTCAGGGAGACCGTTAGAGACTACGAGCATGCGCTGGGCTTGCGCAGATCGTACTACGCCCGACAAGGACAAACAGCGCGGAGACGCAATCAAGCACAAAGGGGGAGAATGTAGAATATCATTTGTAATTGTGCTTGATTTCATTAGTTGTCCTTGTAATTAGGGGCGTTATCTGTATTAGTCTTTAGATTAAGGACTAGCTTGATATTTATACCAAGCTTGTTTAGTATAAATACTTGTAAAGAAATTGTGCTGAATAGAGAAAGTTTAGAGAATTGATCCGAAGGGCTTGTAATTCGATTTCTAGAGAGAGAAACAATAGTAACTTTCTCACTCTAATTGAATTCTCTCTCACGATTCCTAACTTGAGTTTTTCGATCGAACTTAATTGATCATCAAAACGATCGAATTACTTTGAATTCCTGCCTAGGATCTTAGAGTTGTTAATCAGAGGACCTAACACCAAGTAGACTATCAGTTCCTCCCCGGGCAGGGGCTTATTGAGCACGGGCAGCCCTTTCAAATATTCCTTCAAGTCTTGAAACGCCTTTTCGCACTCCGGGGTCCATTCGAAGTTCTGAACTTTTCGTAGCACTTTGAAGAAGGGCATGCTACGGTCGGCGGATCGGGAGATAAATCGCGAAATGGCCGTGATCCTACCGGTTAGCCTCTGTACCTCATTTAGGCTTCGAGGCGATGGCATGTCCATCAGAGCCTTGACCTTCTCGGGATTGGCCTCGATCCCCCTCCTCTAGTATGTGGCCCCGGCGTTCTTCAGCCCGAAGTGCATAGCAGTGTAGCAGAAGGTCCCTCCGACGGTTATGAAGCTCGTCTTCTCTTGATCTTCTTTAGCTAGCAGAATCTGATTGTATCCTTGGAAGCCGTCGAGAAAGCAGAGCAGTTCATGGCCCGAAGTGGAGTCCACCAGCTGATCAATCCTTGGTAAAGGGTAACAGTCCTTCGGGCATGCTTCATTTAAGTTCCGGAAGTCCACACACATGCGCCATTTTCCCGAAGCCTTCGGGACTAACACCACATTCGGGATCCATGTAGGGAACTGGACCTCCCTTATGTGGCCTGCTTCTAATAATTCCTCAACCCGACGTCGAGTCTCGACGTCTTTTCTGAGCTGAGATGTAGACGGGTCGGGTAATTCGAGAGACATTCAATTTGTGCTCGATTATTCCCCGGTCGATGCCCACCATGTCTTTAGTTGTCCATGCGGATACGTCCATGTTTCTCCTCAGCAATTCGACTAAGCCCTCACGTAGGTCCTGAGGTAGATCCTTGGCGACCTTGACGGTTCCTTCGGGCGGTTTGATCACCACTTCCTCAGTATCTTTCTCGGCATCTTCCTTTTTTGGTGGTTCCGATAGCATACAGTGTCTCTCCCCCCCCTTCAGGTGGTCTTCCCACCTTGTCCGCTATCGGGAACTTTATCTTCTGATGTAATGCCGATGCGATAGCTACGAAGGAAGTCAGAGCAGGCCTTCCAAGGATGATGTTGTAGGGACTCGACCCGTTGATGATCATGAATGGCGCGATTCGGGTTTTCCTTGTTTCGCCTTCCCCGAGGGTGAGCGGAAGGTGAAGAATTCCTACTGCCTCGATGCAGTGCCCGGTGAAGCCAAAGAGGGCCGTTTCCACCTTATCCATCGGGTATGCTCCCAAGTCCATTTGGTCGAGTGTTCTCTTACAGATGACGTTGACGGAGCTTCCATTGTCAATGAAAACTCTTCCGACGTCGTGATTAGCAACCTCGGCACGGATGACTAGGGCATTCTCATGAGAATCATCCCCATCATGAAAGTCCTCAGGACCAAAGCTGATCGTTGGTTCTGATCGTTTGCTGCCTACTTTGATCTCGAAGCTCTCTAGGCGGTGGCACCCGGCTTTCCTAGCTCGATTAGAGTCCCCTCCAGTAGGGCCTCCAGAGATTATGTTGATCTGTCGTGGCACTAGCCTCTCAGGAGATATTCGCTGTCTTGATTCTCTGTTGTCGTGATTTCTCCGTGCATTATTTCACCCTGCCTCTGGCCATGTCTGTCATTTCTTTCCGGTGCCCTTCTTTGTTATCCCTCTAGTTGATTGGTTGATGGTCTAGTCGGGTATTAAACTGATTCCCTGCTCCAAGGTATCTCGGCCTGGTCCCGAATCCACCATCTGCTCCAGTTAACTTGGCCCGAGCCTCAGGGTTTGACGCGATCAGTTTTTCCAACACCCGGTTAAGCTGAAAGCATTCCTCAATAGTGTGTCCATACTCGTGGTGGTAGTTGCAGTATGTGTCAGACACTTGTCTCTTCGGGTTGCCATCGATGTAAGGAGGTTGGCGAATGAAGTCGTTTTTCTCGCATATTTCTAGTGCTCGGAGCTTGTTCACACGGAGCCTCGGATATTCTGCCCGGGGCATTGTCGAGACAGGAATTCGGCGATCATCTCTTCATGGGAAGACTCTACGATCTTGGTTTCTTGGCGGACTCTTCCTTCGCTCCCGAGGAGGACTTTTGCGTTTTCTTACCTCATGTTCCCGGGCATGGGATCTTATACTCGAACGTACTTTTCCACCCGAGTGACCAGTTCCTCCACCGTCATCGGGTACTGTAATACCCGCAAAATTTATACGGGATTACTTCAATAATATTCGGAATGTGTGAAGTCGATTTCGAACATACACCGATTTTTTTCCGTGTCGAGCCAAGAATTTAGAATTGGACCCGAGGAATAAAAAAGGGGCCGAAATAATTATGGGCCAAATGGAGAATAATGGCCCAAGTATGGGAGAGATAGATTAGATGTTAGGAATTTTGACCCAATAATATAAAATAATAATAATAATAAAATTATTATGGCTGAAATTAAGTAAGGGAAAAATAAATAAATTAATTTCAATTCACCTCCATGTGAGTGTGGTAAATAAAACAAGATCCTTAATTTAATAAATGTACCTCCATCCATCTCCATGTGAGCATGGAGACAAGATCTATCCAAGCCACCTCCATGCATCTCTATAATGGTAAGAGGACAAAAACAACCAACAATTTAAAGGAAATAGAGAAGAAAGAGGAGAGAACATGGGAAAGATGGGAGGGGGGAAAAGAAAGAAAAGAAAGGATAAAATAACCTAACTAATATACCACTTAATACACCTAATCAACTAATACTACATGAAGACAAATAAGAATAAATAAGATAAAAAGAATAGAAAGAGAGGGGAGGAGAGGTCACGAGAGTGAGAGAGAGAAGGAAGAAAGGAGAGAAAGAAAAAGAAAGAAAAAGGGAGAAAGAAGAGAAGGAGAAAAGAGAGGAGGAGAAAAACCTTCGGGAGCTCGGGATCGAAACTCTAGGGTTGGAATCACACGAAACAACCCGTTACGTCTCCGGAATTTAAGGTAGGTGAAGATCACCTACACCTCCATGTGCTAAACGTGAATTTCTTGTATGATTTTCGCGATGATGCTTACATGCTAAAATTCGGCCAGCTTAATACCTTAATCTTTATGAATTTTAGGTCCATTAAACATAAGAATAGAGTTAGAGGACTTGTGATTAAGAGGATAGAACAAAACTTGGGGAGGATTAGTGTTTTCTAGGGTTTTCTTTATCCATTTCGGCCAAGAGGTTCAAAAATTCATATCTCACGATCTAGAATTCGGATTAAAAATCCCTTTGGACAGAATCTAGATTTGCAAGTTCTTTATCGATGTTTAAAATTTCAGGTCCATCGGACGTCGTTTACCCTGTGATCATTGAGAAATCCGAAACTGTCGCAAAACAGCCGTATAAAATAGTTTTTTTTTCAAAAATTTGGAGACTAGATTGAAAAGTTTTAAAAATCTGGGGGCTGAGAATGTAAAATCCGAACAAGGGAGATTTTTAAAGAAATATAAAGCTTTTGGGGCAGATTTGAAATTCGGAATAAATAATTGGGGTCCTTTGTCTAATTTTCAGAAAATTAGGGGACTAGACTGAAAAGTTTAAGAATCTAGGGGCTGAGAATGTAAAAATCCGAACGGGGAGATTTTTAAAGAAATATATAGGTTTCGGGGCTAATCTGAAATTTTTAAAGCTTTCGGGGCAGATCTGAAACTTAGGAAAATTTTTGGTCCTAAAAAGTAAATTATGAGATTTTGGGGTTTTAAGTGCAAAATTCATAAAGATATTTTTAAATTAGAAATTTAAGTGATATTTTGAAAGTTGGACGTTAGAATTTTAAAATATATTAAATTAGGGACCAATTGTGAAATTAGGGTCTTAAAGTAAAAAGGATTAAATTTTGGGAACTATTAGTGAATTTCGGGAGAGTTTCTGTGGTTAAGGTTTCGGGTCGATTAAATCGGAAAGCGGGCTTTGGTCCCGAATTATTTGGTGTATGATAGTTTTTTGTTAGATCGGGCCGAGATTATATATCGGGCCGATATGTTGTTGTTTAATATGATGCATTTTATATGTTGCATTCTATTTGCACGACATTTGCATACACATGTACGAAAAGAGAGAACTGTGTGGAGTCACGGTAATATTGTATAGTGATGTTCAGTGGGGTAGTTTATGACCGATTGATGGTCGTCGAATTGTATGAGTAGTGAGGTTAGGACTAAGGCGCACTATATGATTGAGATGTGGGGAGTGGGCCTCCCGAGCTACTGTCCCTTGTGGGGAGTGGGGCCTCCCGAGCTACTGACCCCTGCGCGCGTGTTGCCTTTAGTTCCTAAGCCTCGGGCCCTGATTGTGGTGAGATGAGCTGAGATGATGATGAGATATGAGAAAAGAGTCGAGCGTGCATTTTGTGAGATGTGTCGAGTTTGGGATGTGAGAGCATTTGCATTCATACATATTTTCATCTACTGGGCAAAAGCTCAGGGTTTACGTGTGTAGGTAAGACGGCTGATGGCGGTGACTCCACGGACTTTTGAGGGCGGCGCAGTACATGGACGCGGCCTGTGGAACAAATTTATGTTTCGTGTTTTTTTTTAAATTTGGGCTTGGGCTTATTGGGCTTCGGCCCAATGAATAAAAATGTGTTTGAGTTTGGACTTATGGATTTAGACATCGAACGTATTTGTATTATTATATTTTAAAAGTTTTAATTAAATGGGCTTTCTGCTGCTTACGCTGCGAAAATCCGCCAAAATACGTATCTAGGAAGTTGGGTCGTTACAGGTACTTCTTAACTAGCGATCTGAACAAGTCCCCATCTCTCAGACCATGGTGGAATGCCCCGATGAGTAATTCAGGTGCGGTCTTGGGGACTTCCATCTTTACTTGGTTAAATCGGCGAAGATAGTCTCATAAACTTTCTCTATCGGCTTGGCTTATCATATGTTCAACAGATTCACTGCGGATGAGGGGCGTCTTTGACTGCTCGAGAAGTGATTCAGGAAATGAGCGGTAAGATCTGGGAAACTCTTAATTTCTCCTGGGGGCAACAAGCTGAACCACTGCTGGGCTCCTTTCGTTAGAATAGTTACAAAGAGTCGGTATTTGACGGGGTCACTTAACTGGTACAACGCTGCATTTCCTTCAAAAATGGCCAGATGGTCTTCGGAAGGTCCAGATCCATCATACTTCCCCATCTCGAAGGAACGGAAGTGTTCGGGCAGTGGGGCTGCCAGAACCTCGGGAGAAAATGGCGAGGCTCGGGGAAGGAGTGGTACCTCTGATGGATTTGCTAGATTCTGGAGCTTGCGAATCTCCTCTTTCATACCCTCGAGTCCGACTGCTTGTTGTTGGGCGATGCATCTCCTCCTGTTGGCACGGGCTCTCCTGAGTTCTTCGGCTAAAGGACAGTTCTCGTCACTATTTTCTCCAGTGCCAGATTCGGCATCATTTTCTCCACTAGGCCTGGGCTGGCGGTTATCCCTATTCCTTTCGGACATCAATACCCCAACAACTGTCCCGATCCTTCGGATCTCCTGCATAGCCGCAGCGAGCATCCCGACGATGTCGGTGGAGCTCGGCCCACTGCCGTTGGGTGGCGGCGCACGATCGTTTTCGACGACTACCATACTAAATTTTTACCTGAGAAGCTAGACTTCCCACAGACGGCGCCAAATTGATGCCGCCAAAAATTGATCTATCGCTCTGAACGGCTAATGAGCTCTTTCCCGCCGCCTTAACTTCGCCACAGATTTCACCTAAGGACTCAAAAATAGGGTGGGGTAGGGGGTTGTTTACCCTCTTGCCTAGGTCAAGAGGGCAGTTTCCATGTTTCAGGTGTAAAGCATCATAAAAGACGATATGAAAAATGGTTGAAGTGTTTAAAGTGTGTGAGTGGTCAATTGAGCAGAGTAACGGTACGGATACGTGAAAAAGATACACGGCTGGAATGTTCCCCATGGAATTTATGGGATGCCTCCTTTGACGGTTCCTCTTGGGTAGTTTTAACCCCCGTCCCATGTTTTCCGGACTTGGGCTAGCTTAGCTCCCCACCTCCCACGATAACACGTTTTCTTGGCGTGCCCAGCCCTTGGTGATTATCCTTAGCACGTTCTACTGGTGTTAGCATGGGAAGATAAGGGCGGGTTTCGAGTCAGGGGGAGTAAACTCCCGAGGTATGTGTCTGGTCCGGGGGTCGGGAAAATTTCCCGAGGGGCTGTTGCTTAGGGCCATTCTGCCGGGCTCCTTGGGGAGGCATGGCCTCGGGTAGCATATTCGAAAGTGTCTTTGCGGCTTGCTCCTTATTGGGCTCCTAGGGGTTCTCAAGGGGTCGGTCTGATGACCTGAGTTCATCCCGAGGGCATGGGTAGCTTCTCCAGTGGGGCAGTTAAGTTGGTTAGGGCGGGTCGGTTATTTTGCCGCCATCGGGTGGAAAACCCGAGGGTAACATCAGCCTTTGAACAACACAGAAATATCTCAATCATGTGAAAGGGAACAGGTACCTGTCTGTCATTTAACCTGTCTAACATGTCTGATTTGAAGTGCTAGCTGATTGACTCGGGTGCCACGAGGCATGTATGTGGCATTGTTAACTTGCTGAGTGAATTGCATGAAATAGATAGTACCAATGTTGTCATGTCTAATAACACAATTATTAAAGTAAACAAAGCTGGGACACATAAACTGAATGATTTTATCAAATTGATTGAAGTTTTATATGTCCCTCAATTCCATTTTAACTTGATTTATGTTAGCTGCCTAGCCAATAACAATTGCAGGTTTATCTTTAGTACTAAAGGTTTCATCATACAGGATCATTTGGGTCGAGTGATTGGCAGGGGTGATCAGAGATCAGGATTGTTCATATGTCAGGCTGCTCTTAATTCTAAACCTGTTTGCTTGAATAATATGTCTAGTGATTTGTTACATAGAAGGTTAGGACATCCTTCAAGTAAAGTCTTGAATGTTTTGAGACCCTCTTCAAAATCAGCTGACACTTATTGCAAAATCTGTCCAATAGCGAAACAAAGAAAGAACCCATTCCCAGATGATAGGAAAACGGCATGTACCATGTTTGATCTTGTACATTGCGATGTCTGTGGTCCTTTCCATGTACCTTCTTAGTTGAATAATCAATATTTTGTGACTATTGTAGATGACTACTCCAGATACACCTGGATTTTTATGATAAAACAGAAATCAGATGTAGCATCTATGATACCTTTCTTTACTGACTTAGTTGAAACTCAGTTTGACTGTCGAGTTAAAACCATAAGAATAGACAATGCCAAGGAGTTTAGTTTGTCTAATCTGTACAAAAGTAAATGATTATCATGCATCATCTTTCCTGTGTGCAAACACCACAACAGAATTCAGTGGTGGAAAGGAAGCATCAACACTTGTTAAATGTTGCAAGAAGTCTGTATTTTCAGTCAGGAATACCTTTGGAATACTGGTCTGAATGTGTATTAGCTGCAGCTTATCTAATCAATAGAACCCCTTCACCCTCTTCAGGAAATAAGTGTCCATATCAAATGTTTTTTTTCAAAAACCAGTTAACTATGATATGCTTCGAGTATTTGGGTGTTTGTGTTTTTGTTCCACACTTAGTGCAGGTAGGAGGAAGTTTGATCCTCGAGCCAAAGAGTGTGTTTCATTGAATATCCAAATGGAGTTAAAGGATACAAGGTCCTTCCTTGACTTGGCCACAAGGGAAATTATAATCTCTAAGGATGTAAAGTTCTTTGAGACAGAGTTTCCTTTCAAAAGGCAGCTAGATTTCAGTCAAGAATCCGTGGATCCCTTTCCCAAACATGTGTTACCATAGCCTCATTACTCGAGTGATTACTGTGAACAATCTATACAGCCACCACATTCAGTGAGGAAAGAACAATTCTTGGGTCCTCGGAAAGTTTTTCATGACAGTATTCAGGCAGAGGCAGAACATACAGAACCAGATTCTCATCAAGAAGTTGTATCAGGCTCAGGTGAAGGAACTCAAGACTTTTCAGAGGCCTCATTAGGAGGGGAAACACAGGAAAATCATCATTTCATTGAGGCACCTAGAAGATCTGCAACAACCAAAAAGGCCACAGTATTTGGAAGATTTCCAGTGTAATTACCTGAGGGAGAGGAAAATTCTCTATCCTATATCAGAGGCAATTACCTCCCAAAATTTCTCTGATGATCATCAAGCGTTCATCAATGCAATAAGTCTGGCAGAAGAGCCTAAGAGTTTCTTGCAGGCTTCCAAGTCAGAGAGTTGGGTTCAAGCAATGAATGATGAGTTGCAGGCCCTTAAAGACAACTCTACCTGGACCACACTGCCTTTAACAAAGGGAAAGAAGGCCATTGGGAATTGATGGGTCTATAAACTGAAGCTTAATTCAGATGGGAAAGTGGAAAAACACAAAGCAAGATTAGTAAAAGGGTATGATCAAAGAGAATGTGTTGATTACATCGATACTTTTGCACCAGTAGCAAATCCTAACAACATAAAGATAATCCTCTCTCTAGCAGCTAAGTTGAAATGGAAAATGATGCAGTTAGACGTAAATAATGCTTTCCTCAATGGAGAGCTCATAGAGAAGGTTTACATGGATCTGCCACAAGGATTTTCCGCCAGATACCAGAATAATAAGGCTGGGAAACTAGTGTGCGAATTGCATAAATCAATTTATGGGCTCAAGCAGGCTTCCATAGAATGGAGCAAGCGCTTTATCGATGTTGTTAAAGACTATGGATTCCAGCAAACACAATCCGACATACTCTATTCTTGCGAGGAAAGAGAGATCAGATGGTGGTATTATTAGTTTATGTGGATGATATTATTCTGGCTGGGCCTTCAATGGAACAAATATAGCATGCCAAGACATTTCTGAAGAACTGCTTCAACGTGAAAGACTTAGGGGATCTGAATTTTTTTTGGCATTGAAGTTGTCAGAAATGAAACCGAGATATACCTCTCGCAGAGACAGTACACTCTCCAATTGTTAGAAGATGCGGGCTACATAAATGTCAAGCCCTTAGCTACGCCTATGAATCCCAGCCAGCAACTTACAGCAGAATATGGTAGCTTGCTCTTAGAACCGTTTCAGTATAGAAGACTGGTGGACCGTTTGTTGTACTTAACTTTCACCTGGCCAGACATAGCTTTACGCTGTGCATAAATTGAGTCATTCATGTCATCACCTACGACAACACATTTAATGGCTGCCCATCGCTTGATGCAGTATCTTAAGGGTTCACCAGGTAAGGGCTTGTTGATGTCTTCAGTTCAGGATTTCTCACTTACGGCATTTTCAGATGCTGATTGGGCAGTTTGCCGGGACACATGCAAATTAGTCACAGGATATTGCACCTTCTTTAGGACTTCCTTGATAACTTCGAAAGCAAAGAAACAAGCAACTGTTTCAAGATCCTCCGCTGAAGCAGAATACCGGGCACTAGGTGTTGTGGTTGTTGAGATTCTTTGGGTTAAACACCTCTTAGACGAGCTAAATTTGGGCATATCTAACTTAGATGAGTATTCGTTTACACTTTGACCCTCGTTCATCTTCAAAAGTTCGAACTCCCTTTTTAGTGTCAAGAGCTTGATTGATTTAACTCGATCACTACCTTCGAACTCCTCCTTGAGCTTGTCCCACACTTCTTTTGGAGATTCGAGCGTCATGATTCTCGTGAAAATAACATCGGATATAGCCGAGTGAAGACACGCAAAGCCCTTGGTTTCTACGCTTTTTGATCTTCAAAATTCTTTATTTGCGCCATCGTAGGATATGCTCCTAACGCTGTTGGATCTATTCCTTTCTCCATCTTCCCATAGATTTAAAGCTTGGAGATACGATTTCATCTTGATGGCTCATATATGGTAGTTCTCCCCACCGAAATGCGGAGGTCCGGTACCTAGAAAATTGCTTGAAGACATGATTTGATCTTGATCTTGTTGAAGCTTTTAGTCCCGTAAGATTAAAGCTCTGATACCATTTGATAATATTACATGAACATTATAGAATTATTATAGAACATATGAGAGGAAAGTGTTGAAGAAGAACTTCCGCAAACTCACAATATCACCCGTAAACATCAATAATGACATAGTAGTTTAATATACACAATGACAACCATGATGACACACAATGACAAATCATTCAATTAGGTGAATAATAATAATTTTTTTCACCAATTATTGATATAAGGACATCGATGATAGAACCATAAATATATTATTAAGAAAAAGTTAATAATTAACAGAAACAAAGAATATCAGTGATCGAAATGTTCCCAAACTGATACTTCATATTCACAACAGCATGAATTATAATACAACCATCAATCACTATACAATAGATTTCCTTCGAAATTTCATTGAAAACACGAACTAAATTCTTTCAAACTTCGTAATCAATTGGCTTCGGACAATGCTGCATATAAACTTCTTGAAGCAACGGGTCGAGAGAATACACCCGCTCATTGTTTGTTTCATAAGCCTGCAATTTCTTTGCCTCATACTTTCCCGCTTTTATCCTAAGTACTGATAATCAAACATCGAAAATAAAGAAGCCAGATATCGAAAACATCCAACGTGCTTTTATCCTCAGTACCAATAACCTATCCTAAGCACCGGGAACCACAGATCCTTCACCGAGACAGAAGGCAAACAAATCATACATCCATTGCGTGTAAAATAAACGGCAATCTCACCTTTTGCGCGCCAAGCCATGTCACCAGAACAAAATCTCCACGTAAATCCACAGTAAGCAACAACCAAAAGAAGTATCCGATAATTTATCGTTTTCTTCGAGCTAAAGCGAAACCTCAATTGGACCGTTTGCTTTAATAGATTAAGCTAAATAATATTAATGTATATTATAGTTGTCGTTTTCTTCGAGCTAAAGCGAAACCTCAATTGGCCCGTTTGCTTTAACAAGAGTAAGCCAGATAATATTAATGTGTATTATAGTGTTTTGTTTGTTTGTTCCAGCCCAATATTATATCTCATAGCCCAATATAAGTCAAAGCAAAAAAGAATGGTCAGATAAATTATACTAGGCCTTTGCCCTGTTTGGTTATAAACTCAGAATAAAAGCCCACTATAAATTTATATTAGTAAGCCCATGATAATTTATCTTACCCATCTACCAATGTTAATTTGTATCGGACTTAGCGGGCTTGTGAATTATTTCCGGGCTTGAATATGAAAACCAAACACACGATTAATTATTTATATTATAAGGCCGAATATGGGATAGCAAACGAGCCCAACTTAATATTATCATGGGCTTTTTCCTTATTTCTAATGTCTACAGTGGCCGAGATTATTCTCTCGGGTTGAAAATTTACCAAAAGAACGTTTGCTTTTAGATATATCAACATGGTGTCCTATCTTCAGTCTTCACGGAGGAGTGCATTAATCCCTTGACCAAGTGACATTTTTACACGACGGAGACTAACGAAGATTAGATCGACAATGCACTAAAATCATGTTGCTTCCATAATCTAAAGCTAACTATCAACAGTTAGTTTCTTGCTCGGTTCTGACCAGGTCTGTCCCAATTTCCAGTCGATGCCCATACATCAGCAGCCGAACATTTCCCCTAGCTCTGTGCCCATGTTCTGCTTTACACCAACACGAATGCTCCTTTTCTCTGTCGATTGGGTCTTTTGGGGATATGTGTAACATTGCTCAGTTGCTCAGTTCTGCCCCAACTTATAGTAGTAGTAGTAGTGGTAGCTTGATGGTTTCCTACCCATCCTCTGCTGCTCTCTGACAAAGTTCCTTGCCAACTATCATTGCTGTGTACATCGGTTTGAGCTTGATGATGCATTTTTACCTGTTTCGGTCTTGACCAACCTTCTGAATGTAGTACAGTAGTAATCGGCTGCAGAAATCTGTCCCAACTATTACTTGTTGCTCGCTCATTTCCTTCCCACCCGCCGACGTGTACTTGAGATTGATGCTGGTGTGCTTCTTCTGTTCTAGACCAGCCTTCTACGCGTGGTTCTTCCCATTTCCAATTAGACAAACTTTTCCATCCTTCAGTAGCCGCTACAGATTCGAGGGGTTTACCACGTTTCCGTTTTTTCGCACCTAATGGTTTTTTTGACTGGTTTGGCGTTTGACACGTGGTAGAGGGAAATACAGCCGTTGGGCTCGGATCGGGGAGGCCTCTGGCAATTGCCATACGCATACCATCTTTTCGGAATAATATGTCCCTCAATGTCAATGCTTCAATGTGACCATCCAAGTAGGAGAAAATATACTTCATCGTGAGATCGATGCATTTATGGATTTGTTTTGCTTCTGCTTGTCCCACAGCTCTAGCTACATTTTGGGACCGATCAGTGAAGTCCTCAACCTGTCACAAAATTGTGAAGGAACGTATTATAACTGCAGCAAATGATAAAAAACAGGTCAATGGTCAAGGACAAGTGGGAAAAATGAGCTGTAATTACACTTATACTGGCGATTTTGGAATCCCATGTTTTGGATGTCCAAGCTCCGTCACATGGGCTTGCACAGAGGCCTTTGGGCCACAGTTTTGCTACAGAGGATAGCTGCATATCAGATAAACAGTTCATGCTTACTACAGAAAAGAAATAGAGCAAATGGATCATCACTTGAGGGCAGTAATTACCTTGATCAGGAAAGTGATGAAGAGTTCAGCTAAGGATTCTCTGTTTCTTTTCCCATAATTAACAAATTGTCGTAGTGATTTTTTGACCCTTGCGGGATCAGTGCCATCTAGAAAAGGGCAATGGCAGGAGGATTTAAGTAAACGAGAAGGAAGCAAAGATGTAGGTCTTCTCAAAGTCCTCACCTTTAAGAATTTCAGAAAAGGGAGGAATGATGCGAGGATTCCTAGTCTGTAATATAAGGTTGAAGGAATAAATCGGTAAAAAACCACGGAATTATTATTTAAAACAGGCATACAGATGGTGTTAAAACTCATAAAGATTTGAACAAAAGAAGGGTCAGCGTTAAAATGTGGGACTGCTCCATACAACAGAATTTTCAGATGGAAAACTCACATCCAATAGTATGGAAATGCACATACAAAATTATACCTGCAGATGAAAGGCGACCAATAAGATTATGGAAAGAGAATTCAAAGTTCTATCTCTTGAGCTGTTGATGTTGTGAGCATTTGCCCAGATCTTCATCTGCATATACAAATAAGCATCAAATCCATCACAAGACATTGCATCAAATCCTTAAATTTCAACCAAACAGAACATACAATAACACTCATTAAAACTCCCACAGTCAGTCTTCAAAAATTGCTAAATGATACATGAATCTTTAACAGAAAAGACAAAGTCATTAGGAGACAGGGAACAAAGGTTAATTTTACCAGAAAGCTCAGCTTTTGAAACCTTTCATCAATGGATGATATGATGTAAATCAGCTGAGATTTCAAAATTCCATCCCTGTTTTCAACAGAGATATCACATTCAACTCCAGTTCCACGATCGACACACTTAATAATAGGAACTTTCGCTGAGGTAATAGGATGGACTCCATAGACATGGCCTCTCCCTGGGTAAAGGAGAAAGTGCATAATTGATTTATCCGGCTACTTTAAAAAGATTTCATCCATCGTAAATCTGAATGCAAATAGGTTACTGCTGTCTCCAACTGTTTCAAAAAAAGAATTCTTTACCGCCAAAAAGGAAATAGAAAAACTTAAAGGGTGGTGAATTAAAGAAGACGCGCAAAGGAATAGGTTCTAATATTCAAGTAATTAAGCATATCGAAAATGCATACTACTGGCATTTGGGTCGAATAGAGCTGCATTGAGTTGGACAATCCCCTCGATAAACATCCAAAACAAGCGAAAATGCAGACATAGAAACTTACGCTGTATAGCATATAGCTTCTTGGCAAACTTCCTCAAAGTCTGAATCTGCTTCTCACGCGAAAAAGCAACTGCGTTGCTGCTAAAATTTACAGATAGATCAAGGTCACTTGTGATGCTGAAAAGATCCATAACAAAAGAACCAAATTCGACCACCACAGGAATATCTTTCGAATTGCCTGAAAATTATAACAGTTAGAAACAAAGAATATCAGTTATTGGAATGTTCCCAAACTGATACTTCATACCCAAAACAACAAGAGACAGGCATGAATTACAACCATCACTATACCATATATTTCCTTCGAAATTTCGTTGAAAACACGAACTAAATTCTTTCGAACTTCGTAATCAATTGGCTTCGGACGATGCTGCATATAAATTTCTTGAAGCAACGGCTCGAGAGAATACACCCGCTCCTTGTTTGCTTCATAAGCCTGCAACTTCTTTGCCTCATACTTTGCCGCTTTTATCCTCAGTACTGATAACCAAACATCAATAAGAAAGTAAGTAGCCAGTTATCGAAAACATGCAAAGTGCTTTTGTCGGCAGTACTAATAACCTATCCTCAGCACCGATAACCAAAACTGGACCGATCCGTCACCGAAACAGAAGGCAAACAAAATTTCACACATCCACTGCGAGTAAAATAAACGGCAATTCACCTTTTGCACGCCAAGCCATGTCACCAGAACAAAATATCCACGTAAATCTACAGTCAGCACGAACCAAAGAAGCATCCGATGTATTGTTTCTTCGAGCTAAAGCGAAATCGAAAGCGAAACATCAGCTGCGAGGTGAGGTCACACGATTCACAATGATTCGACAAAAGATAATGCAATTTTACACCATAATCTTAAGGAATTATTACTTTTACCCCATGTTAATTAATTTTTTGGAGGCCCAGTTCAACACTCAATTCCACCCGGATAGGCCCAACTAATTGATCGCAATATAACTGATTCTCGTACAAGTTACAACGATATTTGAAATATAATTTTTTTTCAAAAAAAGAAATTCTCGTACATTGTGTGTTACATTTGATTACATGATCTGTTGATCTCCATCAATCACATGGCGTATCAACAAATGATAAACTGTCTTGTGCAAGATCATATACAACCACCATATTCTGCTGCTGAAAACTCCCAAATATGGACAAACCACTCGAACTTCCCAAAAACAAGCACGCAACTCCATCTACAACCTTTGCAAAGTAATTCTCAGAGGGCAAATACAAGTCGGCCCCTTCGAAATGAAATACGATCTCAGGCACTTCGACGGCCTGCGTGTTCGCGGGCAGCGTAAAGCAAAGATCGAGAAAAGTACGGTTGCTCACCTCAAGTCGAATCTGCCTAACAAATTCCCTCGCCAAGAGATCGAAAGCGCTTTTCTCCAGCGCAGTCATCGGCGTCCCAGAATCGATTATCATCCCACTGCTGCCGTCAGCTTTGATTGCGAACGTCGATTTTTCGATGGGCAGTCGAGTGTCGCCCACCGTAATCCCTTGCAGGGAAAGGTAGTAAAAAGAAGGATTATAGCGATTCTTGATGAGCGGTGTGGTAAGAACTGATGAGGGTCGATGACTCTTTCCTTTGAGACTCGCAGCAGCTAAAGATCCCATCAAAAGTCGGCTACTTTTTTGGGAGTAAAACGGCGACAAGCAATACGAAAACTTGGGCTCGTCGAGCTGCGACACGAGGGACAGTGGCCCACGACCAAGACCCACGAGCCCACTGCCAATGAAGGTCCCTATGTTGAGCAGCGCACAGCCAAATGCGATTTTAGGAACCGAAACTTTGGCGAATGTGAAAGTTTCTAACCCCATAACACCTCCCGTGAGGGCAGTATTCTCCCCGTAACCATAGATGTAAGCACATTCTCCACGGTTGCACGAGGAACTGGGAAGAAGAGCACTGCAGAAAGAGCTCGAGCATGGCAAAATCGAAAAGGACGACGAGTTATATGGATTGTACAGAGGAGTTGATTGGTTAAAACACTTTTTGCATTGCTTGCACTGCGTCCAGATGAGATCGCTTCCCGTGTCTAGTATTGCGGAGTAAGGCAGAGGCGGCGTCCCAATAGATAGTTCCATTAGATAATGGCCGTCTTCGAGCTGAGCTGGGACATCGATGCTTCTGCCAGAGACCTTTGCGCTTAGTGCTTCTGCTCTCTTTCGCGAGCGTTTGGCTGCGCGCTGTAAGAGTTCGAATTCGGCGAATCCTTTACCTGAATCGATGTGTCTTAAGGTGACTTGGAACCCTCTCTTGATGTCTGAAAAGTGATGCAGTGCCTGCCTAGAAGCCAAAGATGGGGGGAGATGATGGAAAATACTGAAATGGCAAGTAGTAGAATCGATGCCATTGACGATGATGAAGACATTATGTGATGTTAGGTGCATGTTTGAGAGGGGAGATTAAGCTTATTTATAATTGGGATCAAAGAAGTGATGCCTTAATTAATTAACCTGGAAGGAAGAAATTAATGTGGGAATAGATAAAAATTAACTTACCATTCGATTTATGTGCTCTGTATCTCACCATAGCCGGCGTGCGAGCACTAGAATCTATGGCTGCGGAAGAACTCTATTTGCTATAGGATGAATGAATTATTGACTCTAGCAATTATTTTGTGACTTCTGACCTAAGGAGGAACACCTCCTAGCGAGGTTGAAAGTCGAACTCCGTGAATTGCAAGCTTCGACTTTGAAAATAACCTAAAACTCTTATTGCTTGTTTGGTTGACAGGTTTATATTTAGGAGGGTTTAAATAAGTAAGAGTTTATATAAAACAAATTAATGAGTATAAATAAAATGTTGTTTGGTTAGTGGGTTTAAATAAATACATGTGAGGGGGTGTGTTTATGTAAACCCGTCTGCATGGGTTTAGACTTAGAGTGGTTTTCTATAAACCCATGGTTTAGATAAACCTGCGAACCAAACACATTAAGATACCATAAACCCACCTTTAAAATACTTAAACCCTCCAACCAAACAAGCACTTAGAGAATTATAACGGTCACAGGCGATTAGGGGCGCTTACAAACCACAAAATGCATATTACATGAATGTAGAAGTGGATCGCTATGAGTGGCCATGGCCACTGAAGAACATGTTGAATTTTAAGCATTGAACAAAGGAGTCGCAATTACCACAGCACTCTGAGCTCTTCAGATTCATCTGAGGTGAAGCCATAAGTGTCACAGACGTGTCACATAGCTCTAAGATTTTCTTCGATTCCCCGAGTGGCGACTGCTTCCATAGCTAACCATCGTCTTCACTCCATATTTCAAATGTGTTCTTCGGTGTCCGTCTATGGAGTCGACTGTCTGTAATTGCAGGCTGAAAGAACATGAATCTGTGTTGTCGGATTTTATTTGCACTTATTGCCCTCAATAAAATGGATAACTACAAGTACACTCTTTTAAATCAAGTAATTGCAATTTCTTCTTAAGATATAACCCAAAGTGATTGCAATTTCTAAATTCGTCCCTCGACACTCGACAGTCAATAATTAGTTAAGAGAATTCTAAACGTTGTGGAGATTTATTATCTTTACCCAATTTGTTTCAACTCAAAAATCGATCCCGCTTCTGTTTTCAAGTGTGCCGCCATCTGAGAAATGTCGAAGAGAGGAAAGGATAAAGCTGCTTTCGGAGAAGATGAGCCTCCAAAGAAGTCAGCTAAGCGCGGAAACGGCTCCGATGGTGACTCGCCCGACCAAATCCTTATATGCGAGGCATCATTTGATTATATCGCGTGTATTTGTTGTTTATACTTCCCTTGTTGCCAGAAAAAAATATATCTTTTCAGCTTATGGATTTTGGGTGTGATATACATGTGATGGCAGCTGTCGAAGAATCGAAAGGTTTCGGTGAGGAGCTTGCCGCGAACTGTCGTGGTCGACTTAAGGGAATACTATAATAAGGATGGGAAGGATTTACCGGGCAAAAAAGGTCAGTTTTCCATCCTCTATTTTTTGCCTTTCGTTCTTTGCCATGTCATTGACTTGTGTTTGGAAATTCTGGGAGAAGTGAAACGTTAGGGTTTGGGATTTTGATACTCAGATGGCCCTGATTCTTGTTTCCCATCTAATCGTAGCATGTCTTTAGTGTGTTAGTCTTTCATTCATGATTTCATCCCATTTCTGTCATAGCTTTCTACGTCCTCAGCTTTCAGTGTTAGTGCTGTTTATCAAGCTTTGATGAGCCTAAGCAATTGTTCAGATTGTGCATAGTTGTAAGTGTTAGAAGAAGAAGAATGAATCTCGAGCTTCATATCATAGACTTTCTATGCCTTGGCCGTGTCCGTTTACACTCTCTGCTTGGTTTTGTTGTCCACTGGAGTTCTTAGTGGAACTCATAGTTGCATGGATCTGTTACTACATTAAAGCTGGCATTGATATGCATTTTCTCAGGCTGACAAGTTTCATAATGATGTGGTCTTTGTATACGATTTCTTGATAGACCTTTTCAACTGGGCTCTTAGTTATTATGCTAAAATCTCCTATTTATTTCTTTACCATAAGGCGTCGATCGTTCGAGTATCTTAATACCTCGGCTTGTATTCACGTCACTCGAATAACATCCCTTTACTTTACCTAACCGTTTTACGCTCTTTAGGAAACTCGTTATCTGTTAAATGATAGCCCTTTACCAAACCGTCGTTCGTCTTCTTAAGAAACTCGCTATAATCTGTTACTAATATCTTCATCTGTACTCGATTACAGGCATATCACTGACCATGGATCAGGTTAGTCACATATCACATACCCGCGGACAAAAAAGTATACCTTTTCATATCACTGACCTTGCATTTCTTAACATTCTTTTCTTTGCAGTGGAAAATACTCAGAGATCATGTCGATGAAATCGATGCAGAACTTGCAGCTTCTTGAAGCGCCTATGAAAAAGCTTCATCTTTTGTGATCATGACCATCAGTAGTATAAGTATGATAATCTCAGGGATGTTTATGTTAATACCCTTCCCTTTTTTTTGTATTGCTTACAGTTTTTCCATTATATCAGCTGGGCTGGTGTTATTACCATTGTGTTCGAGCCGCTCGCCTGTAACTTCATTCGAAGCAATGGATTCCTTTGAAATTGCTTCGTCTTGTTACATACACATCTCTAATCAGAATCACGGCACAGATATAAAAGACAATGAACGAAGAAACAAATAGTTTTTATGTTGTATTTTGAAACCCATTCCGACCAAATAAGACATATATGGGCCTTGAGCATAGGCCCAATTCTAACCTATGTCGCAGAGAATTAGCCCAGTCCATATGATTATTCTTTATTTTTTCATAAATATTCGGACTGGTCTCTCTCTCTCTCTCTATATATATATAAATATACATACCTGTCCAAACAACTACGTTTATTTCCTGTGTAGTTTCATTCAGTCAAAGGAATCTTTAGAAATTACATGAGCACGAGACGAACCAAAGATAAATGGCCAATATATACTACAATACGTACAATTTAATGTATATTATATATATATATATATATATATATAATACGATCCTTCACCAACTAAATGAGATGAGAGTGGGAGGTGGGTCACCTAACTACGAGATTCCGCACCCTTCCACAGCAAAAGAATATTTTGTGTAAATAAATCTATTTATTTAATTCAAACCTTCTACAAGCCATGCTTTTTTTGTAAGAATAGTGCATGATAGAGGTCCGCACATTATGCAGCACTTGTACAGATATTTGTCCATGCGAACTAATCAGGACATATAGTTGCTATCAGATGTTATATGATTAATTTGTTTTTTATTGTAAAAATCGATCTAATAACATTAATTAATTAGATTGTGAGTTCTAATGTCTGGCTCAATCTCCCTCGCGGATTACATGCAAAGTAGGTGGAGTTTGGTATAGTTAATATTTTAATGTAGTAAATGTGCAGATGTGTAGTAATAACATGCGTCGCCGAAAGAGTTGGTGACTATGTTGTGTAAGCATGATCAATGTATTATATGGCAAAATTATAAAAATGGGTCACTAAGTATACCATTTTTGGGTCATTATGTGTCAGTTACAAAACTAGGTCACTAAGTATGTATATAGTAACAACATTGGATCACTAGTCACAAAACTAGGTCACTAAGTATGTATATAGTAACAAAACTAGGTCACTAAGTATGTATATAGTTACAAATTTGGGTCACTAAGTATGTACATATAATAAGAAAAAAGAGGTCAGTAACCCATTTTTGTTAGTATATACATACTTAGTGACCTAGTTTTGTAACTGGAAAGCATAGTGACCCAAAATCGAAAATTGGCATACTTAGTGACCCATTTTTATAATTTTTCCTTTAAATAACTAGTAATAACCCTCTTTCTCTAATCCTATTTTTTCCTGTTTTCTCTTTATATATTACAATTACATAGGGATGGCAATGGGTGGTTTCGGGGCTGGTAATGGACATACCGTCCCCATACCAAATTCCCGTTCTTAATACCATCCCCACTAATTCACCGCTTATGATGATCTGGTTTGGGAATGGGTAATCCGTTCGGGGATCGGGTTCCCCATATTCATGTATATCCAATAAATTAATTTTTTTTACAACAAAAAACATAAACTAAGTAATATAGACAAATTAATATGTAAAATATGATATTAGCGTATAGAAAACTGATATAAAATATGTAATTGAAATAGGAGTGTATTGTGAAAATATATATTGAAAGTACAATTTTTTCTTTTAAATACGATCCTGAATAAAAGGATGGTCTTCGAGAATTCTTGATTCAAATTAGTTTATCATAGTATTTGTAATAAATGGAATCGGGGAATAGTGAATCACCATTTGATTCAAACGGGCCGGATTCGGGGCCGGGGATGGGTGGAAAACATGATTACCATCCCCATCCCGTCCCCGCTCTTTCACCAACGGGGAATCACCGTCAACTCCCCATCCCCGTTTTGACCGGGGATTTCCCGTCCCAATAGCCTCGGGTCCTGACGGGGATGGTTCACCGTGTAATTTTGCCACCCCTACAATTACACAATTATATATGAGAAAAGTGTGTAAGGAAATGAGGGGATTGCAATTATTATTTTTTCGGTTGATGTGGCACTAGTGGAGAGAGTTGTTACATTCTTCTAGAAACATTATACCGAAAAAAGTAGAACACATGAATTGGAGATAACAATGTTGTGTGGAGATATATATACCGAGAAAAGAAAAGTGTGTTGACACTTGAAGATTGAAGAACTCGTCCCACTAATCTGAAATTTAAATATTATTTATTTTCACGTCGATCTTTATCTCAAACTAGTTCGATATATGCACAAAACATGTAATAGTAATTCCAGTTTTCAACGGTAATACGTGTAGTAATTTGCAGTAAACTAGTGTGGAGTCAGACATTAGGGTTGCAGTCAATATTATCAAATGATAATGGCAATAATAAAATCTAGTGCAAGAAGAATTAAGGCATCGGATTCGGAAAAATTGAAGACAATAAGAAAAAAAGATGTAATAAATATTATTATAACAATAAAGTAAATAAAAAGAGGAGCTACCTAACCAAATCCGAGCACTAACATAATTGCGGTTCCCAACCACTCAAAATATTTTTTTTCTCACCAACTTGGTCAAACCCTAAACCCCATTTAATGTCTCCTCCACTCACTCACTCTCTCAACTATACACAACACAAAACATAAATTCCCCTATATAGCATCTTCGAGTCCTTCTTAGTTACAATTCTCTCAACTAAAATAAAAAGTAAAATTTATTACTTGCATATACCTTTATATCATCACATGGGTCGATCTCCTTGTTGTGAGAAAGAGCATACGAATAAAGGGGCTTGGACGAAGGAAGAAGATGAAAGGCTCGTCAACTATATTAAACAGCATGGAGAGGGATGTTGGAGGTCACTTCCGAAAGCTGCTGGTGATGAATCTTTGTTCTTTCTGTTTGATCGACTGTACTATGTTTTTGGATTGTTGTAACGTTGATGTTAGAAAAAAAAAAATATTCTTTCATTGTATATAGGTTTGCTCAGGTGTGGAAAAAGTTGCAGGCTGAGATGGATAAACTACCTTAGGCCTGATCTGAAGAGGGGCAACTTTACAGAAGAAGAAGATGAGCAGATCATTCATCTCCATAGCCTACTGGGAAACAAGTAAAAAAAACTGTTTTTTGCCTTTTTAGTTTCACTTGTCTCTTGTTTATAACATTAATCTATGTAGTCAGAAGATGGATGGTTGACCGAGTATGAACAAACTCTCTTTTGCACTCTATTCTTGATATTCTATATATATTCTATATATATATATATATAGATATATACACGTATGTTTGTAATTTATTCTTGATCTTCACCTCCACAGAAAACAATCTCTTTCATTACAGCGTATATATTCTTGTTTGTTCGCTCAAACATTTATATATTTGCTTGTCTTAAAGTTTGCCTTTTAATCATGCGACTTTTCCCTTGAACTTTGCAGATGGTCTCTGATAGCTGCTCGTTTACCAGGAAGAACAGACAACGAGATAAAGAATTATTGGAACACTCACATCAGAAGAAAACTACTCAGCCGTGGAATTGACCCACAGACACACAAATCGATCACTGCTAATTGTTCATCCTCAGAAAATCACGTTGTTAGAACCTTAACCAACGGCAATAACAATCAGCCATCTCCTCAGAAACCCCATGAGCTATCTTTCTCCATGCAAACTGTTAAAGAAGAAGATGATCCCTCGCTGATGATGAAAAGCATAAACATCGTCAGCTTTGCTGCTGAGTCTAGAGAATATTCCAATGGAAGCAGTAACAATACCGTCTCGTCCCATGAAGAACTGATCAACAAACAAAAGATCAACTTGGAACTCTCTATGAGCCCGCCAAGATTAGCTTGTGAGAATCTGAGTGATAAGCTTCAGAGTCACATAGTCTTTGGTCAGATGTTGTTCCCTGCAAGCAATACTACAATAGTTGTCAAACCATGTAGTAATAATGGGTTAGGTTTAGATACAAGCGTGAACAACGGTCTTGGATACAACGAAGATGGCTTTACTAGAATATTTTTTTGACTGTTAGAGTCCTCTGAGAAAAGGTATTTGAATTGTTAGAAGGAGAGTTGCCCACCATGTCCTTTTTCAACATGTAATGTGTGAACTCGTCTTTTCTTCAGAATGATGGGTGTAATGGGACGAACGAGAAAAGTACAAGGATTGATATAGTATAAATTTTGAATTGTCTCTAGTTGTGTGTCAGCATTGTCATTTATTATTGAATGAGTTAGGTAAATAGTCATTAAAGCTATTTATTACGAATCTCTTACCAACCTTTGGCATACCTAGCTAGCCTGCTCTCCTTAGAAATGCTAATGCATGCTCGCGAACTAAAAATATATCACGGTTTGGATTGAATTTCTGCCGAACTTAAATATTGTATTGAATAACAGACAAAAACAAATGCCTTACTCTCAATTCCATCAATTTTTATATCTAACCACAGTCACGAATTCTAGGGTTTTATGACTCCTTAGTATTTAAAGTAGAGCCATGCATAGTCGCGGCACGCCCCGTGATTACTTTGATAAGAGAGTGGATTATTAATAAATAATATTAAGTCAATAATTGCCCATATTTGGGTCAAAGAAGTAATATATTGGCTCTCTTGTAATACGTTGGAGGCTAGCTTGTGTAGTTATTACAGCAATTGATTTTAGCTAGGACAAACAGAAATAGAACAAAAACGAAAGTGGTAGGGTTGAACAGTTAGGTAAAGATTGGCTTCGTTCCTTTTTTAATTCTATTTCTAGTATCTTCGTCAAAAATCAAATACCACGAAATATATAAATTACTGAATTATATTAATTTCTTCTAGAAGCCAATGGTGGCAAGCATAGCAGCAAAATCCCAAACTCCACCTAACATGTGAAGTGAGTCCAATCGACCATCACTTTTTGTGTATAATAACATCAAACAGCCCCGTAACTATGCTTAATTACATTTACTACCCAAATTATAGGTTGGACAAAGTTGGGCCTCTAATTGGGCTTATAACAACGAAAGCCGAATTACTTTGATATTTCAAACGTGCGGCCGAAATCACGCGGCCACGTAAGGACGATCTCCACCGTTAAAAAACGAGCGGGAGGAAGAACACCAAATAGACGGACTAGATCTAAGTAAAGGAACGTCAGCAGAGTTGAAAGGACAACACAGAAAACCTTCTCCTTCGTCTCTGTTATGTCCATTCATATTCTAAACCTAACCAAAACACAGATACTACTAGCGTGCTCAGTTTCTACCAAAAATGGCACCAAAGAAGCATTACGAAGTTCCGACCACAACTAGGGTCACTCGTAGCAGCACAAGGCGCGCATCTGAGAGTGAGTTAAAGTCCCCTAACCCTAAGAAACAGAAGAAAGAGGAGATTAAGCCTAAAGAAAAGGCACCGTCCAAGCCCAAGAAGGTGGTTAAGTTTGAGTCTTCTAATGGCGCAAAAGCAGAGGAAGGAACAGAGCAGGCACCAGCGGTTTCTGAGCCTAACAAGGCCGTCGATGGGTCGAAAAAGACCATCGTCATCGAGCACTGCAAACAGTGCAACTCCTTTAAGACTAGGGCTGCCCTGGTGAAGGTTGGGCTTGAGAAGGACGTGGAGACAGTCAACGTTGTGATCAACCCTGAGAAGCCGAGGAGAGGATGCTTTGAAGTTCGCGAGGAAAAAGGTGAGGTTTTTGTGAGTTTGTTGGACATGAAGAGACCCTTTAAGCCCATGAAGGATCTTGACATGGATAAGGTCGTTTTGGACATTGTCGACAAGATCAAGTGTTGACATTTTCTGGCAATTTTTTGCTGTTTTTTGAAAAAAAGGAGCTTTATTTTGTGTTTGGTGGGTTGATTGGATTATGTCTCGTGTCTTGATGCTGTTTGGTTTTGAGTAATGCTCGTCAGTTCCCACTGGTATTGTTGGTGAATGAACAAGTGGTATCCCTCTTTTTGTCCTGCGCTTATTGTATTATAATTTCATCATCTGGCGATTGTAGTTCTTGAATCATGCCTGTGATTCTGCAGATGTCGAAAAATACCTTCAGAGATGTTTACATGGGAGGGATACAAAATGAAGTCCAATTCCAATCAAATAAGCATCGTTTTCTATAAATTCAAAACTAAAAGGATATTGAAACTTGTAAAAAGTGTAAAGCCGTCTTGGAGCATCAGCAGTTACAAAAGATCTGTCTCACGCATCTACTACAAACAATGAGATGGCAGATTGATCCAAGATCAAGGATTCTCTGCCTAATTATAGTAACGTCATCTAAGCAAAGAGTAAGTAATGAACTCTGTTGAAGTAAACTGGAACCGCTGGCATGGGACTGGATTCCTGTGACGAAAACAAGTAGCAGATCAATCGTTTGCCTACGGAAAGATACATGTTTATGGGATGATAATTATTTGGGAATAAATTGAAGCACCCACGGTCGAGGCCCGTATATTTTGATTTGGCGGACATGAGTATCTCTTCCATTTAGATGGTTGGATAGAATACCAATCTGCAACATGAACGTACTGACAAAGGTTTCCCTACACAAACAACACAGGGAAGAAGCTAATTCAAAGCAGGGAATAACAGATAGATATTGTTTTCTGTGCTTGATCCACAGAACTCATAAATCGCCATATTTGACGAATGGTAATCCTGACTGCAAACTGACAGTTCAAGAGAGATAAACAATATATTAAAAGGTGAACCTTGGTTCAGTTCCAGACAATGATATGTGTACCCAGCCAGTTGGTTTCACAAGCTCCACTGCCTTAATCTCCTGAAAGTAAATGCATGAAAAAACCCAATCAAGAGGGAATCAACATCATACATACTAAAATCAATAGTTGATGAATAAAGAGATTATTGCGGATTAAAGCACAGAAAAATTCAATTAATAATGCTCTTCAAGAATCATCAATATCACCTCTCTCCCTCACAACATAAACACCCAACGACACAGGACAAAACATATATTAGTGTAGGTGGCTAAGGATGTTGAGAATAGTGAAAAACCTTCAAGTTGTGGAAGCCATCTCCAGCTCGAATAGAAATCTTACTTGGCGTGTAGCTCTCATCGAGCTTGAAATCCACATACAACACGACCAGCTGTAGCCGAACTTTCTTCTGAAACTGGATATTCACTAAATGAGGCTGTGCGCCATCGGATCTAAAAGTGAACCAATAACCCCCGAATTTGGATAAGATCAACTGAGCAAAAGGTTATTCTATAGCTTCAGACAAAAGACATGAGCTTTCAAACAACGCAAGAAGGCACTCACTGCCAGTAAGTGTCGAGATTGTCGTCGCGGAGTGAAGCGACGCCGTTTCCTGGCTTGAACGAGCTGACGCTCCAAGCTGCCGTTTTGGCCATTTCTCTTAGATTCTCTTCGTCCACAGTCAGCTCTTGCTTTCCTCCTGTTAACTTATTACCTTCTTCCTCCCCTTCAGAAGAATCCGCCATTCGTACCTCAAATACAAATCAAACGCCTCTCTGATCTCAACAAACAAACAATTTAACCTTTATAAGCTCGCAAGTGTAAATCAAGGGATGAACCAATAAACCCTAATTGAACCGTGGGCGTCCCAATTTCCCAAAAAGATACAGAAAGCCGAGCGAGCGCCTGAGAATTGAGATGAAGGAAGCAGTCAACGGGTCAACTACGCCCTATACTTATTTTCGTGTTTATTGTATTTTTTATTTTTGGCCCAACGATAATTTATCTCGTTATGGGCCCAAAATTAAATTTCTTTTAAGTGTGCGTGTGTAAAAATTTTAATACAGATACAATAATTAAACCCGAGTGAAACCAAAATAGAAGAGTAAAACAAAAACCAAAATAAACATAGAAATTTTGAAAACAAGAAGAAACACTAAAGCAAACGAATAACAGATTTTCTGTAGTGAATCCATGAGAAGGAAAAGAATATTACACAACGGAGAAAGAATATGGAGAGCAATGACATTCTTTCTAAGTGATCAAAATACGTAATAAAACGAATGGTAGCTAAGTAATATGATTTCTTCTTGTCTACATTCAAAAGTCACGAACAAGGCTCGAATCTTCCACTTGCATTGTAACGCCAATAGTCGACGAATCCAACTCCATTTTCTGACTCGTCCACTGCTCTACGATCATCATCATTATCGTCCGCAATAATATATTCATTAATTACATTATTATTATTGTTTCTATAGTTATCCGACGTGTGATAATGATACTGATAGTCGACGTTGTTGTTCATCATCATCGTCATTTGGTGATGGTGAGTCTCACGCGCCGCCAATGCCCTCCTCTCTTCCTTTTTGTAACGAATCCCACAAGCATTGCATAATGACTGCAATAATGATTGAGATTTGAACATGATGTAATAAAAGTTCTTATATAAGGTAAAGATTGCGATTTATATTATTAATTTATCTCTCTACCTTTGGGCCTCTTGGACCATTCCTCCACAAAGGAGTCGAAGTTGTGTCGCAGTTGGCACACCTCCTAGCCGTCAGAGGGTCTCCTCCTCCACCTCCGGCGACGGATCCGGCGCCGCCGCCGCGGCTCTTGGCGGCGGAGGATGAGGAAGAAGATGAGGAGAACATGGTCATTCCGAGAAGCTTATCAGACCATTTCTTCTTCTTTGTCTTCTTCTGCTCGCTATTGACTTCGTAAGCTGAGGCACGTGTCGAAGGCGTGCCTAAGGAAAGCGTGCAATCGACTGCATAAGAATTGGGAGAGTAGACTTCTTCTTCGTCTTCTTCGCAGAATCCTCCGCCGCCATTATTGTAGGCGTTTTCGTAGTACATTGATGAGTACTGTGAATTGCTAATTATATGGCTGTTGTGATACATTGTTGTTCTTTTTTTTTTTATTTTTAATGGTATTGGTTAATACAATAACAATAAGTTCAGGTGATCAAGGGAACGACAAGGCCTCTTATATATACGAGATATTGGAGGTAATAATATATTTTTTTAAAGATATATATGTTTTGAGAGATGTGAAAAGCGACGTGTGATATAATATAATACGAAACTCTTTGAACAAGAAAACTTGGGATTGCGAGCTGGGATGAGTTTAAAGCAGAGATCATTGTCTGCCTGCAATATGCAAACCCTTTATAAAGCTTATCATTTAAAGCAGAGAACGGACGACGAAAATATATATATTTTGAATATGTAATATTGCCTTTGCCCCTAACTTAATCCTTGCTTGATTCTTTCGAAGTGAATGTACTAAAAGTTATTGCAAGTCTAACTAAAAACCTAGTGATTGATCTTAGATGGGATGGTATTAAAGGTACGTAAGACTGGTAAGAAAAGTGAAAGTGAGGCTTCGATCACATATTAAACGTTATTGGTTCTTTTGGTTAAGAGAAATCTTTGACCCAAATATAGAAACTTGTTAAAGCTAAAAGTGTTTGGACACATATGCTTTGTCTTCTAAGAGAATAACTTAGCCTCGCTGTTCATCTCTAAACAACTAGAGATGAATCTATTACTACATCAATTTCTAAAAAGAAACACAATTGTATTCAAATCTGTAAGGTGTTATAGGGCAAAAAACTACATTGAAGTAAAACTATTACACAAGTAACGAACCCAAAAAAAAGAAGGAAGAACAACAATCTTGAACTCTTAAAAAATAAAAGCAGACATTCCTAAAAAGAAACAAAAAACTTCAGACTGGGAATCAGCGAAATGAATCTTGGTCTCCTCCTCTATTATACTTCTCTTTTTAGCCATTTCTTGATGTCGTTGTCGAGATCTACTTTTGACAAGAACTTATGTTGTTGAAAGAATCTTTGATGCTCACCGTATACTACTTTGCCTTAATTAATATAATCATCAACTTCTTAAAACTGATCAATATGTGATGACATGTAAAGATGAGATTGGGAACTGCTGTATTCACTCCTACATGAATATCTAAGTCTTCTAACCAAAGGAAACTCTCTCTCTCTCTCTCTCTGCGCTTTATCTTTTCTCGAAAAGTGTATGAATGTGACACGTCTTTTAAGAATATTTAATATTATTATATTGATTGTGTGTGATAGTTTTTTACTAAATATGGAAATGTACAAAAGATAGTGGGACGCCCGATTTAGTAATATGTACAAAACATACCGGGACGGAGGGAGTAGTATTATTCCGACATATCGGACAGCACTACTATTCTTAAAACAAGAAAAAAGAAACAAGAAGAAATCCAAGCGATTTGGTTCATGAGAAGAGATCGATCAGATCCCTAATAGCACTACTTATTCCTTTTCCCTGCATGTTATCTATCATCAAGAACTCCCTTCCTCTTTTCCAAGACCATACTCTCAGGGCCGTAGCTGAGAAAACACGGGCCTGAAGCGAAACTTAAATTTCGGGCCCCCGATCAGTTATTTTTTTTTTTCAAATACAATATGATACTTATAATATAGCGTAAATTTCAACGGTAAATGTAACTAAAATAAATAAATAAAAAATAAATATGTTATAGTGGAATGTTTGAAAATACTTAATCCGATATCCGAACCGTTTTAATTTGGTTCGGTTCGATTTTATAATTCGGTTCGGGTTTTCGCTTCTGTTTTCGGTTAGGAACAAAGAAGATTTATGGAACGTGACATGTAGCAAAAACAATTCAAAGGTCCAAAGAAAAAATATGAAAATGAAACAAATCTAACCTAAATATAAAACATTGTTTGTCGAGAAAGAAAAAATTGCGCCTGCAGCCAAACAATTAAATTAATAAAAGAAGGAGTAGCATAATATACCTTAAAGATCACTGGACACTGATGTCTGGTCGGTCCCATAAGAAAATAGTGAACGATTTTATTAGATAACGACATCCTTTAACCTAAGCGAAGCCCTTTTTATATTGTATCAGTATAGAAGAAGAAACCACATCACGTTTCTTTTTTTCTTTTTTTCCTTAATAAAAATCTTTAATGTCTTGTTTGGGCTGAACTGAATTTTTTTAATAAATTACAATATTTGGGCTTTGATTAACATCAAGGCCCAACTGACTTGTGCAGTCCACTCACAGTTTTTATAGATTTATTTTTAAGTTTTAACTATAATACCCTTTTTGATAATATAAATATATATATATATATGTATAAAAAATTTTGGGCCGCCCTCCGACGTTGGGCCCGAGGCGACTGCCTCACTGGCCTCCTATGAGCTACGGGTCTGCATACTCTTCATGCAAGCATCATGCAAAGATGAGCATCATTAACTTAATTAATATTTACATTAAAAGAAGTAATAATGACAGCAGTAGTCCTTATATAATAAATTTAAACCTGGGACATTTCCATGTACTATTTTATCCTCGTCCTCTTTGGAAAGAGATGGATTGGCGCTGAACTTGGCTCCGAAGCCTTGTTCGTCGGCCCTCGTTGCATACCCTTCACCGTACTTTGTCTCCTTATTATTCTCCCTAATATATCACACGTAGCATGAATGCTCTTTAAGTTCTTTATTACCATATTATTCCATCCATATATCAAAGATTGATATTATGTATTTGTTATTGTAATTTAAAAGGCAAATACACAAACCCAGTTTTCAACTGATCAAGGTCTTGCTTCTTGTGCTGCTGTTGATTCTGCCCCGATTCAGATTGCACGAATCTGATTATGCTGCTGCTGCTAATGGATGGGACTTTATCTGCAATTATTGAAGTTCTTCTGAGAATTGTGTTCATCTTGTGATTTGCTCTATCCTAACATTAATTTTTCCTCGAATTATTACTTGATATACTGCAGGTGGGTCAAGGTTGGTTATGGTTTTGCGCATCAAACGTGACCGAATCTGATGGACGTTATCATATATCGATCCGAAATTCTACACAATGTAAAAAAAAAATAGTATGCTGTTAAACCGTATGTGTATTGTTAAATATGATTTAAGCAGTCGTCAATTGTAATAGTAAAAACAAATCGTATGATGACATGAGATCTGATTAATTGTCGTAATATAATTTCCATCACGTAAATGAACCCAGCCATACATACATACATACATTTATTGGGGCGAAATATGCTAAACGCTCCAACAATCGTCAATAAGCAGCAAAGAATATTTATTATCATAAAAGATTTCGCCCCTTATTAAATAAACTGGAAACCTTTAGTAGAGTAGCCGAAGTGTGTGGCTAATAAATTATAATATATTAATAGACTCGAGCCTTGGGAGGGAAATATTCAACTTCGTCGTCAAGAGTATTCATGTGAACAGGCCTGTACTCCAATCGAACTTTCTCCTTCTCCCAGTATCTGTGTAAATTAACACAAAGAAAGGTGTGATCAATTTTTTATTTTCTCGACAGTGAAAGATCGAAAAGTGATGAGAGGTGAGGTTTACGTACCCTAAAGTATGCTTCATCCACTTCTCGTCGTCTCGTTTCTGCAAATTTTTTCAGAATATTCAATGAAATAATGCTCCTGCTAGAGAATCAATCAATCAGATAAGAAATAATTACAACTCACAGTAAAGTCTTCACGGGCATGGGCTCCTCTGCTTTCTTTACGAGCTTCGGCAGAGTGCATGGTGATGCATGCGTTTATTAGAAGATTTTCCAACTCAATTGTCTCTATCAAGTCCGAGTTCCTGTAAGGCAAAGAAGCCATCGATTGCATCAAAATCTGCAAAACGCTTGCATTTTGAAAAATAATGAAATGTACCGACCATATTAAGCTTCTGTCCTTCAACTTCACGTCGTGAAAACTCTCCCATGCTTTGTCGATCAAATTGCAACCTTAAATGAAGAAAGAAACAGAGATAGCTCATATGAGGCGTAAACCTACCTAAGTCATCACCATGGCAGAATATTTGATAACATATATGACGCTATGATCACTGTGCCGTACCTTCCTCTAGCGTTTCTTGAGTACGAAAGACAGCAGCATTGTTTTGCATAATCCTCTGCATGTTCAGGCGGATCTTTTGATGTGGGAAGAGAGCCATTAGAATTACGTAACTTGTCCAACCAAGCGATGGTCTTCTCTCCAGCATCCTTTTCCCAAAGGTTTCTGATTCCCTCCTGTAAACATAACAAGTTTGAGTATCTTCAAAGTAGTAGAGATAGAAAATTAATGAAAAGGCAGTTTGTATAACCTGGTTTCTGAATTTCTGCTACCCTATTAGCACAAGCCCGGCCAAAAACAACAATGTCTAGAAGTGAATTTGCCCCAAGTCGATTGGCACCGTGAACAGATGCGCATGCAGCCTCACCAGCAGCAAACAGTCCAGGGATCACAGCATCAGGATCATCGCCTTTGATTGTAACAACCTTCAAAATTAAATACAATTTCAGAAAAAAAAACTGAAATTTATCCAGTTATGATTTATCTTGTTAGCTTGTCTACCTCTCCATGGTGATTCGTAGGGATCCCACCCATGTTATAATGCACAGTTGGTAGAACCGGAATCGGCTCTTTAGTAACGTCAACACCAGCAAAAATTGCTGCAGTTTCAGAGATGCCGGGAAGTCTCTCTTTAAGGACCTCAGGAGGCAGGTGATTCAAGTGGAGGTAGATGTGATCCTTCAAGGGTCCTGTCGAAAACGGAGATAAAGTCATTATAATAATGAGAACTAGTTATGAACATGATCAATACCTTTGTCTACATTCAGTTAAACAATTCAGAATACCCAACGTTATGATCATGTTTTCTAATCCATTTCAAGCAAACATCAGTGGGACTCATTTGGAGATGGAAATGAATATCGTGAACAGAATAGATCCATCCTACTTGCAAAAAAATATCTCCGTGGAGATAGAAGACATACCAACTCCACGCCCTTCTCGGATCTCCATTGTCATAGATCTTGATACCACATCTCTTGATGCAAGATCTTTAGCAGTTGGCGCATATCGTTCCATGAATCTTTCACCTTCACTATTCCTCAAAATGCCACCTTCACCTCGAGACCCTGACCAAAAACAAGTAGAGAGAAATAATGCTACAAATCCAAGGCAAAAAAATCATATTATTAAGCTCGAAGTGCAAGAATCAGGTATGATCTGATAAAGACGCACAGACCTTCAGTGATCAGACACCCAGCACCATATATGCCTGTCGGGTGAAACTGGACAAATTCAAGATCCTGCAAAGAGGAAAATGCACATGACAGGTACCAATTAACAACAAATGTGCACCAAAAGTATAATACAAATGTCTTGATCAAAGTCCCCGTACAAACCTCTAGAGGCAGGCCAGCACGAGCAACCATAGCATTACCATCCCCAGTGCAAGTGTGAGCAGAAGTTGCAGAGAAATATGCCCGACCATAACCCTGAACGATCATAAGAGAAGCTATTGTGGTAATTTAAAAGTATCCCTTAATCCAGCTAAAGGATTGTTGGCAAATAGAAGCTTACCCCAGTGGCAAGAATTGTTGAGGCAGCACGGAACCGATGTAAAGTACCGTCCTCCATATTCAAGGCAATTACTCCTTGACAGCTACCATCCTTGCCCATAATTAAATCCAGAGCAAAATACTCCACAAAAAATTGAGTGTTGTGTTTCATAGCCTGGCCATAGAGAGTGTGCAACAGAGCATGGCCTGTTCTGTCAGCAGCACAAGCACAACGATAAGCTTGCCCACCTAAAGAAATGGTTCCGCAGTTAGTAAAATGGGAGAAAAACAGCTTATATCTATATATAATAAACAAAAGCATACCTTTTCCAAAATTCAAGCTTTGACCTCCAAATGCACGTTGATATATTTTTCCATCTTCAGTACGGGAGAATGGCAACCCATAATTTTCAAGTTCTATAACTGCTTTTGGAGCTTCTCTACACATGTATTGAATGGCATCTTGATCACCTGCAGACAAAAAAAAAAATCCAACCACAATGTTAACTTAGAAAGGACAAAAATAAATATGAAAATACCCGGTTCAACAATGAGATACACAAACTTCTTCTGTTTTACAGTAAAATGTAATAAAACAAACCAACATTGGCAGTTAAACACCATTTTACAACAAACAATCCATTAGTCTGTTTGTAAAAGCACAGAGTCGAGATAAGAGTTTTACACAAAAAAACAGGCAACAATGACCCAAATACCAGCAGGACAGACACTATAAACCCAAGGTGATCGAGAAATCAGCGCACCTAACCAATCACTTCCTTTCACCGTGTCATACATGTGCCACCTCCAATCATCCTCAGTCATGTTTCCCAAAGCCGCATTTATCCCACCCTGCAGAGGAATATCAATACCATACCGCTAATTAGATCTTTAAGGAAAAAAAAAAAAGAAGAAAAGCACCGTTCCTATCAGAGAAATAAGAGGAGGAAGAAACTGTACGAAAATGAACTATATCTGACATCCCACTTTGAAGCTCATGGGTAATCAACGAAACACCTAATCCCCAAAATTAGAGTTTCATGCCACACGGACAACAAGCTATATAAATACATGCACGCACTCAGATAACATAAGGCACAAATCGCAAAAGCTACGAATCAAACTTCCACACAATTAGAAACATTCGATCGATAGAATGGCCCTAGCTATACCTGCGCAGCAACCGTATGCGATCGCGTGGGAAACAGCTTCGTTATACAAGCGGTATTGAATCCATGCTCGGACAACCCTATCGCAGCCCTCAGCCCAGCTCCACCAGCTCCGACCACCACCGCATCGTACGTGTGATCCACCACCGTGTAAGACTTTACCAAATCCAACAAATAAAAAAAATTTAATCCGAAAGAGAAAAAAAAAACAATCCCAGCTAGTCCGTGAAAATGAGATAGATTCGGAGAAAGAAACGTACCGATTGACTCGAGAAGAGACGCCGAAACGCGCCAGCCGAGGCAGATTTGCCCGCCGAAATGCCGAGACCACGCGAAAAACACCGCCACATCTTCGCACGTATTTAGATCGCTTCTCAAACAGATGAAATAGTGATTCTTACGGATAATTTATAATCCACAGAAATAAGGTACTGAGAATTTGAAGAGCCGTGAGGCGAGGAGATGAAGAAAAGAAGCGAAAAACGATGACGCCAACGATTATTTATTCACTTTTTTTTCGGGATTTTCTTTTTCTTTTCTATTTTTATTACATAAATATTTTTCCATCGCACAAACTTCGAGTTTGTTCGGTTTCTCCTTCCAGTTAATTGACCCAAAACCAAACCAAACATCCTTAAATCATCGTACGCCACAGAAATGATAACCTAATGAACACTTAATGGCGTGGATTACACTCATCCACTCATCTCTTTCGAACAATCATCATCGTCATCGTCATCATCATCATCACTCGCAGCGTTCGCCGCCATAGTCAGCACTGCTGTCGAACTCCTGGCTGCTCGACATAACCATCTGCTTGAACCTCACCATGTCGGCGTCGTACGCCCGAGTGTCGTACACCGCCGTGTTTCCTCCGCCGTTATAATCCGCGGTTTGCCCTCCGTCTTTCAGGTGCTCCAGCGAGGAGTCTCCATCCAAGGCGCGTACGATCTGACTCATCTTTGGACGCCGTCGAGCCGAGTGGCGAATACTAGCGGCCGCACATGTAACCATTCGAGCCATCTCTTGGGCGGCGTAGCTTCCCTCGAGCCTTGGGCCGACGAACTCACAGTAATTGCCGTCTTCCATTGCCTTCGAAAGAAGAGGCCTTGCCTGAGAATAAATACAGACCAGAAATATTTATATATATACATAGTATGAATTTGTCAAGTGAAGAAGATAAAGGGAACTAATAAACATGTAATACGTACAACGTACGTACCCAATCTACTAAGCTGTCTTCCATGGCTTTATTAGTGAGGTCGACGGGCCTACGCCCAGTGATGAGCTCCAAAAGCATAACGCCGAATGAGAATACGTCGGATTTCTCCGACAGCTTTCCACTCGATGCATATTCAGGAGCTAAGTACCTAATGTAATTATGTTATTAGGACATTAACACTTGACATGTTAAAAGTCTAGTTTTTGAAGAAAGAAAACTGAAAAAAACTTCCTATGTAAGTACCCAAAAGTTCCCATCACACGGGTCGAAACGTGCGTGTTGTTGTCCGAAGTGAATTTCGCCAGTCCAAAATCTGCTACCTGGCGAATGACATTCATCGTTCAAATCAGAAAAACAATAAAAGCGTCGCTTTTTGTTAGAAATCGCTGAAAAAACTCGATATGTTGTAGTTACCATGGCTTCGAAGTTGTCGTCGAGGAGAATGTTCGCAGCTTTAATATCCCGGTGAATGACTCGAGGGTGGCCTAAGAAGAAGCATTAATAAGAACGAAACGACAAGTCGAATTCATCAATGATCATTTTCGTCGTAATAATCTTACAATCTTCGTGAAGGTACGCAAGTCCCTTGGCCGACCCAACAGCTATTCGAAGCCTAGTCGCCCAGTCCATTACAGGCCGTCCTTTTCCTACAGCCCAAAAGTGTTCATGTAAGATCAAATATCAATCAATCTTTCCATGCATGGAGTTCATTATATACTTTTTTACTACCATGAAGGTGGAACTCCAACGTCTTATTAGGGACGAATTCGTAAACGAGCATTCTCTGCTGATCTTCGATGCAATACCCCACAAGAGAAACGAGGTGTCGATGGTGCACTCGGCTAATGGTCTCAACCTCGGCCTGGAATTCTCTCTCTCCCTGCCCGCTGCCCGCCTTGAGGCTCTTGACCGCCACCTGCCCGCCGTGCTCGGGCAGCAACCCTTTATACACATACCCGAACCCGCCCTGCCCTAAAAGATTCGACTGAGAGAATCCTTCGGTCGCAGCAGCTAACTCCTCGTAGGAAAATTGAGTCTTTCCACCAATATTTCTCGGGGACATAATGGTCATTTGGTGCTGCCCAGAATACCCCGAGCAGGCGCTGTACTCGCTGCTGTAGTTCGGGGCGGGCGGGACGGCCAGCCCGGGCGGCCGTGGGAGTTTGTTGTTGTTGTTGTTCCTTAGCTCTGATGTTTGAGGCGAAGCATTGTTGTAGTGTATTGGAACTCCACCTTTTTTTTTGAAGTGTGAAGAAAAGGTGATTCATTTTCACAGCAAATTCTTACGGAAACTTGATTAAAGAAAGAAAATGGAGTAAGTTATTAATTACCTGCAGGTGTTAGGCCAGTTTCGATGTAAGAAGAAGGCTTCTTCTTCTTTGATCTCCTTGTGCATAGGAGGCAAATGATGATGATGGCAAGGGCTAAAATGCCTCCAACGACTATAGCGACTATGAGGGTTGCATTGGAGTTCGAGGTAGATGGTGGCTGAGGTGTTCTGCCGTCGCCGGCTTGCCCTATAGATGAGCCGCCGCCGGAGGGTGGTGGTTGTGGAGGAGGAGGAGAGAGGACGGTGGAGGGAGGTGGTGGTGGGACTGAATCGCTCTGTGGTGGAGGTGGAGAAGATGCTACGGGTGTTGGAGGAGAGTTGCTTGGTGCTGGCGGTGAAGGAGTGGTGGTGGAAGGTGGTGGCGGCGGCGAATTGGCCGGAGGTGGTGGCGGTGAGGTGGTGGTCGGAGGAGGGGTTTGGGATTCGGTGGGTGGTGGTGGAGATTGGGGAGTGGGCGGTGGAGTTGAGGATGTTGGGGGAGGTGAAGATGGTGGTGGTGGGGAGGGTGGAGTATGAGTTGACGGTGGTGGTGCGTCTGGCGGAGGCGGCGGAGAAGGTGGTGGTGGAGATTGTGGTGGTGGAGTGGTGGTGGAAGGAGGTGGCGACGGTGGCGATTCTTCTGACGATTTGGAGTCTGTTATGGGCGGTGGATCCGAGATTGGAGACGTTTGGGGTGATGAAGCCATTAATGCTGAGGAGCTTTAATTTCTCATGAAGAAGAAGAAATTGACGGGAAAAGATAATATCTGCATTGCATATGATTACAAACAACATAATGATTATTAACATAATATCATCCTCGTACTGATTATTCGATGAACATGCAAGCGGATTTCTTGCAGGTAATAATACCTTAGACAAATCAAGAAGGGCATCCTCCGATGAATTGAATCAAGAAATGGATGAACGTTGTTCTTCAAAGGCGAAGATATAGAGATAACTAATATACATGCATCGTGTTTGTTTTCTACCCTATTACGAGGGTGTCTACCTCTACAAAGAAGGCTATCATTTCATTTCATTCAAGCCCATGCTTTGTTTTCGTAATTTTCTCTCTTAATTAGTATTCGAACTAACCATTAGTTTCATATTCATATTAACTCCGATTTTTATTTCAGTTTATAGGCTATAGATGGAACTTGGCAATCGAACCTTTATTATTTCAAACGTGATAAATTACATCCACACAAATTGGGACAACGACTTTAATTTTATCAGACATCAGCAGCTTTTTTCCTAATCCTCGACAGAACTTCACACAACGACTCGTAAGACGAGCCACGGCGACACTCCAACGCCCGGCGAGCACTTTCTCTCAGCTCCTTAACCTTATCCCTAATCAGCCGCCCTTCTCCGCCCACCATTAACGTCCTCACAAGCTCCTCAATCTCTTCTCTCCCCACCACCTTCTTCGTCGGAAGGACACGTGTCCTAAGGGAAATACCAATATCCTCGGATAGCAGCGTAGCATTGAGCTTCTGCTCTGCGTATAGAGGCCAAGAAATCATCGGAACGCCGCCCTTGATGCTCTCCAAGGTAGAGTTCCAACCGCCGTGGGACAAGAATCCTCCGACGGAGGGGTGCCCGAGAATCTCAACTTGTTGGGCCCAACAAGGGACTAGGAACCCTCTGTCCCGCGTCAGTTCCGTGAACTCTTTAGGCAAGAAATCGGGGGCCACCGCCGCCGGCGCGTCGGAATCCCTTCCTTGGGTGAAGAAGGCGTCGTCTGTGCCGCCCTTAGTCGGCGGGCGGACCACCCATACGAACCTCTGTCCGCTCATCTCTAAACCCCAAGCAAGTTCGACCATTTGCTCGTCGGAAAGCACGCCGCCGCTGCCAAAGGAAACGAAGATGACCGAGTCAATTGGTTGCTTGTCTAGCCATTCGAGGACCTTGCTTCGCCGGCCGTCCGGTTCCGCGGGTCGGGTCAGCGGGCCGATTGGATAAAATGGGGATTTCACCACCGAGCCCATCAACCCACTATCCCTGAAAGAAAGCAGAGTTTTGCCTTCCAACTCCTCCCAAGTGTTGCACAAAATCCCATCGAACATAACTATTTTTTCCCCCATCTTTAAATATTCGGGGTACCCCGGGTCGCCCCGGTCGAGCATCGGGTCAACCACGTCCTCGGGTCGAACCGGGCTGCAGCCCGGGATCTTAAAGTCGTCGTCTTGATCGACGTACTGGCCCTTGACCACGCCGTCGAGTACGGGCGAGTACAGCAATAAAGCTGCGAACTTTGCGTTGGAAGTGATGTACACGTACTTGGGCAGGCTCAGCTCCTCCGCGACGGAGACGTTCTCGCATCCGAAGAAGTCCGTGAACAGAGCGTCGGCCGGCGGATCCATGGTGGCGACGGCGTCGCGGACGAGAGGCAGAGACTCGCCGACCATTATGGTGATCATGTGGGATACCTTCGTGGAAGGGCCGACGAGGTGGGAGACCTCCACCGCCGGGAGATGCCTGACCTGAACCAACTCCTCGTTCACCGGAATCCTCAAGACGCCGGAGTCCGGCGAGGGGAAAGACGATGAGCTGACTTGTAGAACGGTGACTTTGACGTTATGGCGAGCGGCGAGGGTGTTAGCAAGGACGATGACGGGGATAAGGTGTCCCATGCCTGGACTTGCGACCATGGCTATGTGAAGGTTATTGATAAAGGTCGTAGTGTCTGCCATGGTTTTGTCTGAAAGTGTTTCTACAACGGTAAGATTTGTTTTTGAGTACGGTGTGTGTTGTATTATTGGCGTTGCATATCAACCGTGTTTAATTAGTAGGGTATGAGTATTGAGTACATTAACGATGACGGTAGTGAAGACGATGGGGATGAAGGAAATTTGCAGGAAGACCCCTCAAGTTTGGGGTTGTTACTCTAGTGGTAGATACCATTTCGCGATATGGTTTTTTTTGGTTGCAATAATTCAAGCGGCATTAATTGTAATCAAATGTGGAATGGAAGTTCCGTTCCATAGAAATTGTAGTATTAACTATGATTTAGTGTTATGAGTCCAGGCCTAGTTTTTTTACCTGCAAGAAATCAATGATCTTGACCGATGGATAACCCAACACAACATCACTTCAATAAATAATATATAGGATTGCGATCAATTTTATTTTCTAATCTTGGAGAGATATGATAGATTAATCCACAAAAGTCCAAGAGTGCTTACGACATAAACACACATACAGGTCTACGAAATGACACGTGTTTGCAAGATTTATCACTTCACATCAATGTGCTGGAGAAAGAAGGGACTGAACTGCAAATACAAGAAACAGTGCTCCACTTAACAAGGTAACCTGCGATGATGCAACAGCAGATGGAGTTAGATGAATTCATATCAATGGAAGGAAGTGACAGTTTGTAACTTAGTTGTAATAACAATATTTACCAGCCTCTCAGATATTCGAGATGCCAAGGTTTTTCTTCCAATAACAGCAACAATAGTGCACAAGGCTTGGCCCCTAAGCATGGACGGCTAAGAGTCTCAGAAAAAAATGCTGCCTTTCTTCCTTTAGTTTTTTTGGACTGAAGGGAAGTATAATTATCAACAACTTACATGATTCCGCCGAGGATGACTCCAATGGCGTCTTCATCGCCGAGGATGACTCCAATGGCGTCTTCATCTGCTGCTAGGCTTATAGTAGCAAGCTGTGTCGTAAAATCATTGAATCCTTGTAAGAAGAAAGACGATTAAGGGATTTCCAAAAATATTGGTAAAACTTTCTCGGCTGTGCTCACTTGACTCCTATCCCCCCATTCGCCGAAGAAGGTGACGGAGAAGGCCTGAGAAAATGCAAGAAAGACAGATAGACTGGACTGAGATTGATTGATACACAAAGCAGTTTTAAGTTGCAAGAAAATTTTACCTTAAGAAAAACTGGTGAGAAAACTCTCCTAAGAGACGGCCTTTTTTGCTTCGTCGCCATCGTCAACCTTAGCAACGGCATTGTTGCCTTTACTTGCAGATTCATCCTAGATTGATCGAAAGAGAAAGTATGTAACTGGGAAATTAACTCATTACAAGCAGAGCATATTAGTTGAAGGAGGATCTCACCAGCTCTTTCTCGACTTGTTTGAGTTCGTCGTTGTCGCTGTAATAAAGGAGAAAGAATCAGTGAAATAGACGGAGAAGAATCCATAGCAGAAACGAAAGATGGCTTCAATGGAACACTTTTTTTCTTGAACTAATAGTAAGTTTTTTGGAGTAGATTAAAGAGAATGATACTCATCGTCTTCGTTGTATGCATCCCACAAGGACCACAGCCCAAACGCAAGAAACAAAAGGGTCGTTATGTGGTGTGACAATTCCCGTGAAATCTGTGTATGGATTTACTGAATCAGATTGGAAAAATGCTGGTAAGATATAACATAAAGGCGGGAATTTTTTTTACGGTTCTAATTCGGTTGAAACGCTTACGAGGTTAGGAGCAGCCCAGCCGACGAGCGCCGAAAGAACAGTCATTACCTAAAAACACATTCATTCACAATAAAGAGAAGTTTCTTTTAAGTCCAGTTCCTCTGTTTCAGAAGTAAAAATATGTTCTTTAATGAGTGCAGTTGAAGAGAGGATCAACTTACAATTACAGAGGCCAAGCAACCTAGGAAAACACTCATCTTTGGGTGACGCATTGCTAGGATCTTCAATAAAAAACAACCAAGAAATCATGAATAACCATATATACATACAGAAAACGTCCGATAATTTTCTTAAATGACTATTTACTTACAGCGGCAACGCAGAAAGTGCGGTCGCCGAATTCAGAAACGATCGTCATGAACAGAGATTTGATAAAGCCCTGTTTGTGGCAACAGAGCAATCATCATTTCACTTCAAATGTTCTGAACAGAGGTATACATACAACAGTTGGAGCTTTCATGTTACCTTTGCCATTGTTGAAGTCATGATTCTTCTGTATGGACTAAGAAAAACCTTGCAAGACACGGGTTATCAGATGCAAAAAGAAAAAGAAACAAAAATATAAGCTCAGAGACTTGGATTAATGATCAGCCGCACTTGGTGGCGCGCATGCCCCCGTTACTTCCTGAATAATTAATATATCACATCACACAGACATTATTATATTTCTTACATGAATCGAAGAATCTAATCTTGTGTATGGGTTTTGGGATATACGTGGCTTAGAATTTGGTATTATATATCTATGGGATGAGAGCATTTATGCTGGTGAGGTGATGACTGAGGGAGGAGGCGAGCGAGGCTTTACACCAGGTAATAACTCACGACGCACAATGGTTTTTGAACTAAAATATTAGGTTAATGCATATGGTCTAAAATGAGGGAAATAATATATAATCAGTGCAATAATGGGAGTAACTCAACGACCGCAAGGTTTTCAGCCAACAAAAAAGATACAGAACGAAGCATGGCGTTCTGCCAAGCAACGGAGGTTTGTAATATTTTGTATCGTAAGACCGAGGAAACACCCAACAATCAGCACAATTTCAGTCTTCGACGAAAAAAAAAAAAAAAAACGACGCCTACAATGGAATAAAACACAGTCTTTTCGAGCACAACCTTCACCGTGGCTTTTCCTCGCCAGATTCGTGTTTTGAAGCTTCCATAATCTCATCACCTTCATCCTGGGAACACGAGGATGGAGATGGTTCAACATGAAGTAATGTCAGGCAAAGAAAACCTGCTTGAATATAGAACTCCCCATAACGAAAAAACATAATCTTTCCAGAGAGCCAAGAATATCAGCAGCGGCATGTAATTTCGACAAACGCACGATAGATCTTCACTTTTGAGTAAAATGCCAAAAAAAGTTGAAATTTAAATATAGACTCAATGCTGTATCAGAGGTCCAAGGAGTAAGATTGTCTCGCAGAAGTTGCATGATCAGCGTGCTGTCCTTGTAGGAATCCTCTCCTAGACCGTCAATCAGCAATGGCTTCATCAATCGCAGTAGTTTCATTTATTCCTTTAAATATTGCTGTAATTCGTTCATTAGTGTCAAGCAATAAAGTTTATTTCCCTCAAACTCTTCTTATCTTTAATAACAAAAACTATCACAAATTACACGAAATTTCTTGAGAAGTCGAAATTTCTTCAGTTTAGCTCAATGGTAACGACGCTTTTTCATGAACTGATCTATTTAATTTCATTGATACTCAAAAACGTTCATACAACGTTCTTATATAGTAGTAATACTGATTAGGGCTGGGGAAAAATACCGAAATACAGAAATACCGTCCTTATCATATCGAATCGTATCGAAAATATCGAAAATTTCGGTATACCGAAGTTTTGGTAAGGTATGATACCGTACCGAAAATTTTCGGTACGGTAATGGTATGGAAGTTTTTACAATTAGGTATACCGATTATACCGAATACCGAAATTCTAAAATTTAATATATTATATAGATATATATATATATATATATACACACACCTATATATATTATATTATTTCAAAAAAATATAAAATGAAAAATTAAGGATCTTCATAAACTTATTTAGCCCATAAATTATTAACTTATACACAACTTTCTAATATTAGGCCCACCATATTTTACTTATGTAACTCAACTAACGTTTTCCCTTTTTTAATGTTTTTTTTCATGAGTTTTGAAAGCGTGAAGATGCAATGCGATTACTTTTTGTTAATCTTCACTAATTTTTTAAATATAGCCGCTTCGTTCTAATTAATCTGTATATAAAGTTGTATTTTGTGGTTATGTAAAGTTTTTTGTCTTACTAAGGAGACTAGCTAAAATATGTAAATTATTTAAGGTTAAAAAATCTTTTTAGTTTGAAAATTTTGGTATTAATAATCTATCTTATTGGGGCCTAAGGAGTTTGAATTGATTAAAAATTCCAAAACAAAGAATTAATGGGTCACGGGACATGCATGGTAAAAAACCCTCCGTATGAATGGTATAGAAGGTATGATACCGATACCATACCGAAATTTCGGTATGATACCGTATCGAAATTTAAGGTATACCGAAATTTTGGTATGGTATTGGTATGATTTTTTTGGATACCGAAATTTTGGTACGGTATACGGTATCACAGTTTTGGTACGGTATACCGTACCGAACCACCCCTAATACTGATTGGGCCCATTTAACATAATAGTTCAATATTAATTTTAATCATATTATAGAATATATTCACGGGCCAAAACCAAAGCCCAAGAACAAGTATCATATGTATCTGTTCAGCCCAATCCACCATTAATTCCTGTAAGCTTTTCTTCCCAATCTTGTTGAACGCATTCTCCAACATCATCTTCTACGTCTCCAGCGGATCCTACCTCAGATTTAGATACCAAGTTCATGACACGCTTGCCCAGGTATGATCTTCGTTTCTAGCAGAAATTCCTCTTTAGCTTTGATGAATTCGAGTTTGGTTCACCATTCTGTTTTTTTTTTTACTAATTTCTGTGATAATTTGTTCTAAACTTTTTGTTGATGATGATACAACTTGGAGAAGAGCACATGGGTTCAATGGAAGAGAAACGCGGTGAAGAACTGTTGATATTGTATGCGTCGGAGACGGGGAACGCAATAGATGCTGCAGAACGCATTGGTCGTGAAGCCGAGCGTCGTGGTTGCCCTGTTGTAACTGTTCTGTCCGTTGACGAATTTCGACCTGTGTGTACACCATCAATTTATGTTTTTTCGTTTTCTGTTGCAAATATGATATCTTGTCAGCCATTGCACATAGCTCTCGTCAGTTTCTTTATATCTATTTACTTTATCTGAGGACTTGTGCAGTTAGAATTTCTTACTAGTTTCCACCTCATATTCTTTTAATCCAGAGAGACTTGCCAAACAAAGAGACTGTGATTTTTGTGGTGTCGACCACAGGCCAAGGGGACAACCCCGATTCCTTGAAGGTACTCTTGATATTGAAATAGTATTTTTTCTTTCTTTCTGTCAGAAAGATTTCTAATATGTATTTTGGATTAAAAATTGCAGGGTTTTTGGAGGTTCTTATTGCAAAGGAACTTGACTAGAGGATGGCTTAAAGGAGTTCAATATGCAGTGTTTGGTTTGGGAGATTCAAGCTACCAGAAGTACAATGTAATGACTTGTTCCTGAGATCCGTCCTTTGGATCAATCATATTCATTTATTTAGCATGGTTATTTGAATCTCAGGTATTGACTGATTTTGTTTATTTCTTTGTTTATCTTTTTTCTAGTTTGTTGCTAAGAAGCTTGACAAAAGGCTTTTAGATCTCGGTGAGGCAGCTATTATTGAAAGAGGCCTGGGAGATGATCAGCATCCTTCAGGGTAGACATCCCACAACTTTTTTCACAGTTTTTCATGATCTTGGATCATTTCACAAGATTTGGATCATTTCGTAGGATCTGTGTTCTTATCCAATTTGGGTTCGATGTATGAAAAGTCATATCCAGTGCATCATTAAGGGTTGCTCAGATGTTATCATGTCGTACAGGTATGAAGGGGCTTTAGATCCATGGATGTCTGCCTTGTGGTTTGCGCTGTATGAAAAGAATCAGAAACTGCTCCCAAAAGGCACTGATTTTGTGATTACAGACGATACATTCGTAGATAGGCCTAAAATACAAATTACATACCATGATTTAGAAGAAGTTGGGCAAGCACTTCCAACCACATCAGGTTGGGAACCCTCCACCCAGCTTTCAATATATCTAAAGATACAATGAAATGTCTATTGTTATTAATCGACTATACTATTATTTGCTTTTCTGATTCTACTATGCATTTCTGATGTTTTCTCATTGATTGTTTTTATGACAGATTTAAACATTCTTGAGATGCAGATCAAAAGAGCTCGCAGCATGTCTCCTGCAAAATTTTCAAGGAAAGATTGCCCTGACTGCTTCCTCAAAGTGGTAGGACACAGTTTTCTCCCGAAAATTTTCTTGAAATAACTGCCCTGATTAGTTCAATTTGCATATGTAGACTGATAATCTGCGATTAAGCAGACAAAACAGTGAGAAGGATGTGCGGCACCTTGAACTTCAAGCTGTTTCATCTGTAAGTTAGGCTATGTTATTTGCACTTAGTATACTGTGATGAATGATAGCTTCCTCCCTCGTGAACCATACTACTATATAAAATTCTCTACAACAGTTTTCCTTTTCCACTATTAGTTTACATTTTTACATTTTGTAGTCAATTGATTATGAAGTGGGTGATGTCCTTGAGGTTCTTCCTGGCCAAAATCCAGAAGCAGTAGAAGCTTTCATCCAACGATGTAATCTTGATCCAGAATCATACATAACTGTAAGTCATCGAATACTTTACTTCTTTTGAGCAATAAATGTGTCCCTGCACTATGTCACCATAATTCATTGTTTTAGGATTATACATGCCAGTTTCCCTTTTGATCACTTCCTCAGGCACACGTTGTTTATGAGTTTGCATATACATATGATTTATAACATACACTTTGAATTTTAAGTTCAGCGAACATGCAACCCAACGGTGGTTATAAAGAGTTTTTTTTTTCTTTCCAATCGCATGTGTTTCCAGGTTGTGGCTAGAGATCAAGGCAATCGAAATCAGTACCCTGTGAAACTAAAATCCTTTGTTGCGACAACCATGGATATTGCGTCAGCTTCTCCCAGGCGCTACTTTTTTGAGGTACTTTATGAATGGTGCCTTTTACGTAGCATCTTCCCATGTGACCGTTTTGAATATGAGTGATATCAATATTGGATAATTAATGTACAGTGTATTCCTACAGGTCATGAGTTACTTTGCTACAGCTGAACATGAAAAGGAAAGGCTTCGGTATTTTTCCTCTCCTGAAGGTAGGGACGATCTATACCAATACAACCAGAGGGAAAGAAGAACAGTCTTGGAGGTGCTGAGCTTCTTACACTGTCATCTACCTCATCTTACTTCTACTGTCTTGTGCATGGAAAACAGGGGAAATTATTTCTGCTCATCTATAATATAACGTAGGTTCTCGAGGACTTCCCTTCCGTGCAACTGCCCTTCGAATGGCTAGTCGAGCTCGTCCCACCACTAAAGCTAAGAGCTTTCTCCATCGCCTCTTCTCATTCAGCTCACCCAATCCAAGTCCACCTAACCGTAAGCGTCGTGTCATGGACCACTCCTTACAAGAGGAAGCGCAAAGGTCTCTGCTCTTCATGGCTAGCCAGCCTCGACCCGCAAGAAGGTATATTTTTTACAAGTTCTCAGTTTCACGCAAATCTTCTAACACACTACTAACTCATCATTACATAATTTTCACAACGATCTCATCATTTCAAAATCAATTAGGAACCATTATACCCGTATGGTTCAAGAAAGGCACCCTTCCTCCACCGCCGCCGTCCCTTCCCCTCATCCTCGTGGGGCCCGGCACTGGGTGCGCCCCATTCCGTGCATTCGTGGAGGAAAGAGCACTGCAAAGTAGTAATAATCATATTACAACTGCTCCTATAATGTTCTTCTTCGGTTGTAGGAAAGAGGACGAAGACTTTCTGTATCGAGATTTTTGGCTGTCTCACTCTAGTAATGAAGGAGTCTTGTCTGAAGAAAAGGGCGGTGGTTTTTTCGTCGCTTTTTCGAGGGAAGGCCCTCGTAAGGTGTACGTTCAGCACAAGATAAGGGAACAGAGCGAGAGAGTATGGACTCTTTTGAGCCGCGGCGCTGCAGTTTATATCGCTGGCTCGGCGAATAACATGCCCAGCGATGTGCTATCAGTGTTTGAGGAGATTGTTTCTGTTCAAGGTGGGGTTTCTAAGGAAGATGCAGTCAAGTGGATTAGGGCTTTGGAGAAGGCTGGGAGATATAATGTGGAGGCATGGTCTTGACTTTGATTCTTCATTTTTGTTATCTATTTATATTTTAATTTTTTTTTTAATTCATAGAAGAGATGGGTTGAGTTTGGTTGAATTTTTATCACTGTTGTAATTGTTATTCATTCCATATTTTATCTGAAACTCAGTAATAACATGGTCCATCATCCATGTATATATAGTACGTGTCTGCAACTGGGATCGGTGATATTTAAGTTGAGTTTAATAAATTAACTACGATAAGTGAGAAATTAAAATATGATAAATTAAAAGCGCTATGAAGAACTACAGCGCAAGCGCGTGTACCTATATTTTATATGCGCTTTCCGTTGAAGTTCCTACTTCCTACCGCTCATCTGCTTTTTAGGTGGCGTTATTACTTCATTCCACCAGCTAGCTAAGCACTCAATAATAGAGAATTATACAAGAGCATTAACTCGTAATCTTTAATTGTCTTCGGTGCTAATACTACATATTGGAATCTCTCCAACGTCTCATCTGTGCGTTTCACGAGACGTTTTCCTGGTACGCTATTTCGGTTTGGTTCAGTTTTCTTGCCGTATTTTATGCTGTACGTGTGTGCTCTTAATTTCGAGGTGTCTGAATGAGTAAATGAGATGAGATCAATCCGGGTGTGTTTGAGTGATGGTATCAAGTGTTCGATTAAATGCGTGTGAGAATTAAAAATCCAATTTTGCTGGGATATCTTGCTTTTTTGGTTGGTTATTTGGACTATGTCAAACGGGTATATGTATTTGCTTCTTTCTCGATCAACTTTACGTTTCTCAAGTTTCAATTTTTATTTGACAGGCTAGCAAGTTTATTCGATGGATGCATCAAATGGATCTGAATTTGTTGATGAAACGTCTCACGCAGATATAAAGGCTTTCTTTGATTCTGCCCCACCTCTAAAGGATGAGGCGGAGATCAAAAGAAAACTAGACAGATTCATAGATTATCAATCATCAGCCACATATGCAGAGAACCATAGAAGTGGTAGGGTGGTTTGTGTCACGTCTGGTGGCACAACTGTTCCTTTAGAACAGAGATGTGTGCGTTACATTGACAATTTCAGTTCGGGTCATAGAGGAGCTGCATCGACGGAGTAAATTGAATCTATTTTTCTTCACTTGCGATTATTTTCTTAGTTTTCTATGGCACTGATACCTGAACATCCATTAATGAAACTGCAGATACTTTTTGAAAGCTGGATATGCCGTAGTGTTTCTTTACCGTAGGTTGGTTGTGCCGGGAACTCGTGCATTGTTCATTTCTAAATCAGATTTGATTCGCTTTTTTCTTGAGAGTTCTTATTGTGTGCATAAATCGATACGCAGGGGAACATGCCAACCATATTGCAGTTCGCTTCCAGACGATCCATTGCTTGAATGTTTTGAAGCTACCAGTGAATCCAATATTGCAGGTTGATATTCGTTGACTGATGATAATTGTGGTTGTTGGTGGAATTATAACTATCTATATAAGCGCTTCGCGCACAAACTTGATGGATATGATGAGTAGTTGGCTTTTAATTTAGTTTGTAAATGTTCGATAGCTGATAGTGATGCCCTTTCCCATTTCGAATTCAGTGAACCCAGGATACTCCGAAACACTATGGAAAACCCTCGACGGCCATAACTCTGTAAGAACTACTATTTCAAAATGTTCAGTTTTACACGATGAGTTGCTTGTCATCGAAGACACTGAGGTTTGTTCGGTTGCAGGCAGTTAAGAGAGGGTTATTGCTGAAACTTCCCTTCACAACAATCTTTGAGTATCTTCAGGTTGTTCCTATTAACTCAACGTTATCTTACCTTCTCTCATTCACAGATCCCGTTCCCCCTAACTCTGTATAGGGGCTGTCGTTTTCTTGCTTTAGAACATGAGGTCTCATGGTCCGTTGTTGTTTCTGTATAAAACTGCAGATTTTGCAGCTAGTTGCATTATCAATGAGAAGCCTTGGGGCAAATGCGATGTTCTATTTAGCAGCGGCTGTTTCTGATTTCTATGTTCCTTGGGAGACCATGGTTAATGATCTAATTCAGTTGTTTCTTTCATTCGACGTTGGATTAAGCATCTTTTCAAAATGTAGACATAATTGATTAAGTTTGAACTTTCATATGCTTATGTGTTGTATTCACCGTCTAATGCCACAACAACACAGGCGGTGCACAAAATACAATCAAGCTCTGGCCCTTTGGACATGCGACTCGCTCAGGTGCCAAAGATGCTTTCAGCGCTGAGGAATGATTGGGCTCCTACGGCCTTTTGCATATCATTCAAGGTTCTAAAATGACCATTTTTTGTTAGGCTCATCATGTCATGTTTGTTGAGTTCTTTTTAGGCAATCCCTGATATTAGTTTTCGATTCCACTTTCAAATGACTTCACACAGCTAGAGACTGATATAAAGATTCTTCTTGAGAAGGCTGCAATGGCACTTAAAAAGTATAACATGGACATGGTTGTGGCCAACGAGCTATTGACTCGTAAAGAGGAAGTTACAGTAGTCACTAAAACTGGAAACACTACGGTCAGGCGGGGAAAGGGCGAATCTGCAGATGTCGAAAACCCGCTAATTGAGCTCCTCGTTGAGAAGCATTCTGCTTTTATAAGTTCTAACTAGTTCAACATCTTTGAGATGCTTATATTGTTTCTTTTTTTTTTTTTTTGACTTTGGCAAGTTATAGTTACAATATCATCTGGGAAAGCATCAAAGTAATCTTCCATCTTCGAATTGATAAAAGCATTGTAGTAACAATTATATCTGGGAAAATGATCGATGTTGTTCATTTCAAATCAATGCAACAATCAAACGGGAAGAAAACCATTCGACAGGTCAGAGAAGAAAACCGAATATATACCGTGTAGTAATAATATATGAATGCCGAGGTAAAATTCAGACGAGAATATGGAGTAAAATATGCAATAATAATAAGAGGCAACTATAAGATAAAGGCTCAACAAAAAGCCCATATGATATGTGTAGTAATTTTTGTCCGATATTGTTTGGGCTTTCGTATTGACGAGAAAGCCCAGAATGTGATTTTAAATATAATGGGCCATATAAGAAAGGCCCACTAGGGCATCGCCGGCGCACTTTAAAACCTAAGCTAAGCTCTCCACTTACTTGTCAGCGGATAAACGTTTCAACGAGGCAGCCATCGGCGACGTAGCAGTTTCCAAACCCGTTGGATTAGCTCTGCCCAGCTAGAGGTAAGCGATTTGTTCTCTTTCCATGCTGATACCGTCAATTTGTTTGGTTGTTGATGTCATTACTGAGGCGGACTCTGTATCAGTTCATGTGGTAGAATGTGTAGATTCGATTTTTCCAGTAGGACTATTCAGATCTGTGAGTCGATGTTGTTTGTATCTTATTTTGTAAGTGTAAGGATGTATACCGCCGCCCAGAAGATTCACAAGGACAAGAATGGTGAGCCGACGGAATTCGAGGAGAATGTTGCTCAGGTAATTCATTAGTTCGATATGCTCATTAGAGGGAAAATTTTGTCATCTGTGGTTGATTCCTTGTCTCTTCCCTGCAGGCGTTGTTTGATTTGGAAAACACAAACCAGGAGATCAAGAGCGAGTTGAAGGACCTTTACATCAACTCTGCCATGTACGTGTTAACATTTTCATTTGAATGCTTTCAGATTTTGATTCTCAATTTTTGGATTAATTATCTGCAGCCAAGTCGATATATCTGGTGGCAAGAAAGCCGTCGTCATCCATGTTCCTTACCGATTGAGGAAAGCTTTCCGCAAGATCCATCCGAGGCTTGTGAGGGAGCTCGAGAAGAAGTTCAGCGGAAAGGTATTCAATATCAAGAACTTCCAGTACACTCTGTACATTTCTACAGTCTTTCAAATGTCGAAAAACATTACTATTTCTTCATGTAATATTTTTTTACATGACTACGCCAATATAGGAAGTTGTTGTCATAGCAACTCGAAGGATCGTACGCCCGCCGAAGAAGGGTTCATCTGCAAAGAGGCCACGAACACGTACGCTGACCGCCGTGCATGAAGCCATGCTCGAGGACATTGTCTACCCTGCCGAGATTGTTGGAAAACGTGTTAGATACAGACTGGATGGTACAAAAATCATGAAGGTGATTTTTTTTTTTTGCATTTCAACTAATTACTTTGCCTCACTGTTTTGCTTCTGTTGTGATCTATTTTTGTGTGGTTATTACAGATATTCTTGGATACAAAGGCGAAGAACGACACTGAGGCTAAGCTCGAGACATTCGCTGGGGTCTATAGGAAGCTGTCGGGGAAGGATGTGGTCTTCGAATTCCCTATAGCAGCAGAGGTTTGAATGCTTGTCTCTTTTTCGTCATGGATATACGTTTTGTGCTCGAGTTTTGATGCAGAGAACTTTGCCATGCTTGTGGTTTTCCAATGCTGAGTTTTGTGTTTTCTCTTGTTTTTAAGCTATGGATATTTTGGTCTTGCTTCTAACTAAATCTTCTGAAATGGAATAGCCAAGAAAAGCTCCTTTAAATAGTGTGACGATCATAAAAACATTAACAACTGAAGTTTGAATAGAAGAAAGTTAAGAAAGCGCTACAAACAGCCTAAAGCGTTTACAACAAATAAATTCTGATAAATATTCTTCACATTTTACCTATTTCAGCCAAAAAGAACTCTTTTCGTCTGCCAATAAAATTACATAAAAACTACTCGGAATAGGTAAAAAAACAGAATAAACATAACAGATCGTCCTTAAAAATTTGGGAAATTATATTTAGGCCCAAGTAAAAGAACGGGCTCGTGGCCCATTTGTTATTTATTGAGCCCATTTACATTCCTTGAAGGACGAAGCCCATTAAATGAAGGAAAGGAACGTAAAGTCTTATTCGTTGATGACCCGGTGCTTACGTTGCAAATACTAAAAGCTATCCTCGCAATTCACGTGTACAATCTTATTTTCTATTCCTAGAAAATCTTTTTTCATATGTATACGATAACGATCGACCCCTCCCCTCCCCTCACTCCCTTCTTCGGACCATCCAATGTTCGCTGCCAGCTTACCGACAGATACAAAGCAAAGGATATCCATATCGTTGAGGGAAGCTCATTTGCAGACATCAACGATCGTTTGAAGTTATATACAAAACTTTCTTATTTCGGGCAGCTGGTAATAAAACGCACGTTAATCTCCCGCCACACGTTGTTATTGTTGTGGCTGTCGCTTTTTATCTTTTTGTCATTACCAACCCTGTGATGTGATATTTTGGTGATAAAAGCAGCTTGATGTGACTCGATCGTCCCTCGAATTACGTTTCGAGCCTCATTAATGGCTACCATTGAGATACTCGTTTGGACTTTGCGTCGTGCGTTTCACGCCTAGTTTTGCGTTTCTATTTTTTTTTTCTTTCGTTATTTTTTCGTTGACTTTTTGTGGACAAATTATCTGTGTTGATAGGCCTATAGAGTGGGGAAAATATGCAGACTTCGACCTTTACTGCGAAAGCCAAGTCAGTCCTCGGGTTCGAAAACCTGAGGCCTTTGCCGGGGACGAGTGATTTTAGGAATAAGAGAGTGGATTGCAAAAGAAGTAAGGATCTTCGTCTTGGTATGTCGTGGAGACGCGATTGCTTTGGTATTAGCCATCGTGCGGACTCAATTGGCTCAGGGGGAATCAGTCTGAATATGTTTGGATCATCTGCAAAGGTCAGATCAGGCAAAGTTCGCGCTTCTGGTTAGTAATTAAATTTTATCACTCTCAAGTTTGAGTGATAGCTTGTTTCGGCTGCACAGTATATTGTTTATGGTGAATGTTGAGCTGATGTGATTAGCTCAATTGGGAAGTATCCATGTTTCTCCTCGACTAGTAATAGTCAGTCACTCTGTAGCAGCATAGTTCCTCTTGCCTTGAGAATTTCAAGTTAATTTGGTTTTGATTTGTAGAATCTTGTCTACATACAACTTCGTTTAGTGTCTTTTCATTGGATAACACTTCCATATTTGTCTTGTTGACTTGCAGAAGGCGACCTTGAGGACCTACTGCCTGCCAAAATTCACGTTAAATCATCTGGATCAGTATTGCCTTATGTTGGTGTTGCGTGTCTAGGAGCAACTTTGTTTGGATATCATCTGGGGTATGACTTCTTGTTATAACTTTCCTCTCTACTTAAATAGGATATTGATATTGGTTATTTCTCAAAAAGAAAACAAAGAAAACACAGGGTCTGTTGAATTTCAAGAATTCTGTTGCACTACTAAGATAAAGAGACTTATTGAAGACTTTTCAGTTACGTTTTAGCTGTTATAAGTTGCTATTTGTCTGACGTTCCCGAACCATTTCTTTTAATGCTTCTCGTTAAGAGTTGTTAATGGAGCCCTGGAATACCTGGCAAAGGATCTGGGAATTGCGGACAACACTGTGTTGCAAGGTAGTTTTTCATTGAAGTTGGAGGGAGTTATCCTTATTTTGTTTCTGTCTTGTACTGCGGTAAGTTATCCCGAGGGGTACGCTACTACTCATCAGCCGCCTTTTTCTGAGTGCTAGGATGGGTTGTAAGTACACTTCTTGCGGGTGCCACTGTTGGTTCTTTCACTGGAGGTTCATTGGCTGATAGATTTGGGAGAACCAAATCCTTCATATTGGATGCAATACCACTGACAGTTGGAGCATTCCTTTGGTATTATAAATTGATTGATTATGTATATTTTCTGTATCATTGCTGTAGTGAGATTAGTAGTACCTTTACTATTTTAATATCTTGTAGTGCCACAGCACAAAGTATAGAAGTAATGATAATTGGACGTTTACTTGCTGGGATTGGAATAGGCATATCATCAGCGATTGTGCCACTTTATATATCTGAGGTACCATTTTTCTGCCACAATGGGGACTACTCTAATTTATTGGAAATATGAGACTCTTCTTGCTCTGTTTTTCCCATCTCTGAATAGATCTCGCCAACTGAAATCCGCGGTGCCCTGGGGTCTGTCAATCAGTTATTTATTTGTATTGGGATTCTCGCAGCCTTGATAGCTGGATTGCCTCTGTCAGGAAACCCTTTGTGGTATTTTCCATGCTTTCTTTTTTCTTTACAAAGGATTGGCGTAATGAATACTTAGGATGCATTTTTTTGGGTGGTAAGTTGTATGGGTAAATATGCTAAGGTCGATAACATTCAGGGTTTGTGTTTCTGACTTGTTTATCTGAATGGATAATGCATAATTTATATTGTTCATGATTTTTTCTTGCTTGTATTAACTTGTATAGCTTTTCACTCAATACTGGGATTAAAATTGAATGTGATTTTCCCTTTTCCGTTTCAGGTGGAGAACAATGTTTGGTATTGCTCTTGTTCCTTCAATATTGTTGGCCATAGGAATGGCGTTCTCTCCAGAAAGTCCACGATGGCTTTATCAAGTCTCGATCTTATAAAAATCGGACTCATTTTTTTCCTGGCTTTTATGTGGATAATTGCTTTGAGGAAACTGCTGATAGAGGCATATTTTTTTATCTTGCAGCAAGGGAAAATTTCCGAAGCAGAGGTCTCCGTGAAGAGGCTTTTCGGCAAAGAAAGAGTTGTTGAGGTTATGGGTGATCTAGATGCAGCACGTCAGGATTCGTCTGAACCTGAAGCTGCATGGTTTGATCTCTTTAGCAGTCGGTATTGGAAAGGTATATCTTCATCATTTATTCTTTCTGGTGAAATCAATGTACTTCAAAGCGTATGTACTATCGTTCACTTAACTACCTGATGCACTATCTTTAAGTTTCTCTGACTCTAATCATTGTACTTTATGATCTGCTACGAATAGATGTTCTTGACTTATTTCAATAACCTTGCAGTGGTAAGCGTAGGTGCGTCCCTTTTCGCGCTTCAGCAGCTTGCTGGGATAAACGCAGTCGTCTATTACTCGACTTCTGTGTTTCGAAGCGCTGGTATTACATCAGACGTAGCAGCAAGTGCTCTTGTTGGAGCAGCGAACGTCTTTGGTGAGCCCTATATCGGCAGCAAACTATAACACAAGGGCATAAAAGGACTAATGCTCATCATTGTTATCCAGGTACAACTATAGCATCTTCATTGATGGATAAGCAAGGAAGGAAAAACCTGCTGCTCATAAGTTTCGCTGGAATGGTATGATGTAATAATGCAAGAGAGCACACACAGTCGATTGGATTTACGTAATAATTCCTTCTATCTATCGTCTTCTTTCCGTAGGGTATGTCCATGTTGCTACTTTCACTGACTTTCACATGGCAAGCTCTGGCTCCTTATTCAGGCACACTTGCTGTACTTGGCACTGTACTGTAAGCACTTGTGTTCTTCTTCGGGCACCTATTCATAATCGTCTCCCAGACTAGGATTCGAATCTAACAATGAATATCCCTTTTCTGTTTCAGTTACGTTTTATCCTTTTCTCTCGGCGCTGGCCCCGTACCTGCCCTTCTACTACCTGAGATATTTGCCTCTAGAATCCGAGCAAAAGCTGTGGCTTTGTCCCTTGGCATGCATTGGGTAAGATTTAGTAGTTCGTGAAACTCAATTCCCTCTTATACTCGATCTTCATAACTACGTTTTTTTTGTTTCTTAACAGTCATCTAACTTTGTGATTGGGCTGTACTTTCTGAGCTTGGTGAATAAGTTTGGGATCAGCAAAGTCTACATGGGATTCGCTTCGATCTGCCTTGTTGGGGTGATGTATATCGCCCGCAATGTCGTGGAGACAAAGGGCCGATCTTTAGAGGAAATCGAACGAGCGCTTACTTCTGCTTAAAGCAGCTCATTGACTGTGATTTTGATAGGTCCCTTTTTCGTTTCTTTTACCAGATTGTCTGCTTTTGTATATTGAATTGAATGTTCATCTCTGAAATAAATAAAAATACATCGTCAGATTTCTCTGATTTCAACGATAAGAACGAACTATAAGTAGATTGCTTGCTACTCTACTCTGGTATGGCCACAAGCGCCGGCCGCCAAGCCGTCCTCAACAGCATCCTTTGCCGGAACCTCGCAGTGAGGGGCCGAGGAAACCTGCGCCCACCACTCGCCGGAGGAAGCAACGTATCGGAGACCCTCTCCTCATTTTCCGGCGGAGGAGACGGCGATGACACCACGAATAGATCCTTTAGCTTTTGTCTGCGTAACGGTGACAGCGACTCACACGTCCCCTTCTCCGGCGAATTTACTTCCCCACCGGCGGTGGATGGTCGCCGTCGGCTGAAAAGCTCTCCGAGAGTGCTCCTCCTCCTCCTCCCCCTTCGCCGGAGGCGGATTACTGGGCTTTTCGTTGGGCTGCTAGCAATAGTACACTGGGTTGCTAGAAGCTTGAATCTTTGGAGAGAAGACATTAAATTCTATTTCTTGAAATATAATCGTTGCGATGGATAATGAAATGAACCGATTAGCTAGCAGCTTTTGAACAGACGATGGTTCTTTTATTGTCCTTCGTTCGCTGTGCATATATGTGTGTATGCAGACACGTGGCAAAAGCGAAGAGCTGTCGTGCGCATTATCTCTAGTATTTGTTTATACTTTGCGTGGATTATAATATTAGCATGGCCGGCCGGCAAGATTGGCTTTTTTTTCCTTGTTGCCATAATTAGTGTTTAACTGTTAATGGGATTTCGAAATTAGCTCAATTTATTACAATTTGATCTTAGGTTATGTATTTGAAGACCGTATGCGTAGTATTTCAAATTTTCAGAAGGGAAAAAAGGTAGCATGATTGCTAGTATGCAGGCAGGGCACTGAATCATGTAATAAGTTCTCATGACTCTAATGATGTCCAATTTTGAACGTACTTGGTTCCAAATTCCCATGCCATCATTTCCAAGTGCGAAATATATTTTAGAGAATATACATATTTACGTTAATATTTGAAATATATCTAAATACAATATTGGGCTTTAATGAGCCTCAATTAACAAATACGTGCATCAATATTGACTGGGCTTCAGAGATATGAGCCCACGCTCGCAGTTTGCCTAATTTGTCTGTAGCGATAATGACGCTTTTAGCCTCTTTTACCAACAACAAACCATTCTTTGAAACCTATCTGCCGACATTTCGAGCAGTTAAGATTTTCCAGGTGACATTCAATAGTCTTTGCATGTCACGCATTTGTCATATTTTGTTCTTGGTACTAGTCGACTTCCATAAATGCCCTCGACCCAAGAACAACGATTCCCAATACGAAAAATAATATAAAAAAGAAAAAGAATACATAGAAATTTCTCCTTGATGCATGATCTCCTATAAATACCGAAGGTTCCATTTGTATTTTTTGCAGTAGTGTGCGTGTGTCGAAAAAATGGAGGGAGGGAAGAATAAAACTAGCCTTGTCCCGTCGGGTTTGTTCATGGTGGCTTTAATGGTGGCGGCGGCTCAGCTTCCGACGGCGGCGGCGGAGGCTAGCTGCGACCCGGTGCAGCTCAGCCCGTGCATGAGCGCGATATCCGGGTCGGGTCAACCCTCACCCGCTTGCTGCTCCAAGCTGAATGAGCAGATCCCTTGTTTCTGTGGGTACATGAAAAACCCTGCGCTAAAATCTTACATTCAGTCGCCCAATGCAAAGAAGGTTGCTGATGCATGCACCGTTCCATGGCCGACCAGTTGCTGAATAATCGACGGACGGCAATGATATTATCTTAACTACGACACGACGACGTCTTTGTTGTGTTGTAATAAATAAATTGAAGTGTGGTTTTCCCACTGTGGGATTTTATGTTTAATGCGACAATAAGCTCGTACCATCCATGGGTTCGAATTAACCACGGGTCATATCATATCCGATTCGGATCCAAAAAATATTGAAATATCATCCAAGTCAATAAAATACCAAGAAAACAACACCCGTATGGAATATTCGCATACACGATACTTACAAACAAAGAGATGTTCAAATCAATCCTTTTATTTATTTTTTATAATCAAATTGTGTGTGTGCGTTTTTTTTTCATTTTAATTGCATACAATAAAATTAAATTTAAATAAGCCGAATATTCGCGGTGATGTTCGAATGGTAGTTGTGGTTGTGGTTCACCAATTCATACGCCGACTCATTGAATGCGATTTACGAGAATCCGAACCCGTGTTTTCCTTTAAATGCGTCACCACTTACATAACTTACGAAGATATTATTACATACAATATATTATTATATTTTCCTTTTAGATAACGATGTAAGGGGAATGAACCGTCCATGTTCGACGCATGGAAAGTGAATCAAGGGAAATAATTTACGAACATGGTTCTGAAATATAATCCGTAACAAATGGATTGGATAAGACCTCCCCTACATATATTAAGTAATAATAATGATAACGTTAAATATCAATAAATGAATTATTCATTGTTATATTACTATATCCATATGTTAGGGTACTGAGTTTGACCAGTGCCAAGTCAGTGTCGCCTCAGATTGACCATATTGTTAGCCATCCAACCAACCACGTGCTAATCAATTGTCCAGAAAACTCGCACTAATCTTCTATTAATTATTTTTAATTACTTAATTCCTTTTTTTTGTCTATATACGGTACGCGGCGCTTCCACTTCGACACACTCTCTCCCGAAATTTATTTTATTCCTTGATTTTTTTTTTTTTTGTCTTCAACAGAAAAAGGAATCGAAGAAATCTTCAAATGTGATTATTCCAACTAGATTGCGTATCATACATGTAACGACAATCTTCAGTGGATCCATTATTCATATAACTATAATTGTGATAACTATAAAAAAATTTTCCAAATCTAAGTTTTGCATGGCTGCTGCTGATCTCTCGGTGATTTTGCCTAGGGTTCTTATTGTTTCCAGACGTACAGTTCGCAAGAATAAGTTTGTGGATTTCGTAGGTATGAAGGCTCTACCCTAACAATGATTCATCTTTTTCGGAGAAATTTTGGTATGTGAGGATAAAATTAGGAAACCACTTACCCATGTTCCCCACTTTTTTTTCATTATTCTGGAAAGCCTTACAGATAATCATGTATAGTTCTGAATCTTTGTTTTAACGATGGATATATGAGTAGTACACATGAGAAAGACGGAGATCCAAACCCTTCTTCATCGCATTTTGCTCTGTTGATGATGATATGATATGTATGGCGTTGCAAAGGATTTTGAAATTTTTCGTAATCTGATCCCAAATAAGGATTTTTGCAGGGGAATATCATTTAGATCTGATAGTAAGCTATGGAGCCGTACCTGTCATTGTTCCTCGCGTTAGCGGGGTTCACATGTTGTTAGAAAGCTTCCAGCCTATTCACGGCGTTCTTCTCTGTGAAGGCGAAGACATAGATCCATCTCTGTATGAATCAAACATATCTAACCTTTCCTCCGAAGAATTAGAAGAAATCCGTAGAATCCACGCCAGCGACACATCCATAGACAAAGAAAAGGATGCAATCGAATTAGGGCTTGCGAAGCTTTGTCGAGAGAGGAACATCCCTTACCTAGGAATATGCAGAGGATCGCAGATCCTAAACGTGGCCTGCGGCGGTACGCTGTATCAAGACATATGTAAAGAACTTGCGAAAAATGTAACGTCCATTTTTTTTTAGGATAATAATAATAATAATAATATTAGTTTAATTAATCTTAAGGTAGAATTGAGAATATATAAAATAAGGGGTAATGAAAGAAATAAAATATAAGGACTTATTAGCAAATAGACATTATATTAGTTTCACCTCTCACCTCTCACCTCTCATTTGATCTATCACTCACGTTTTTGGCAAAGGAAGAGGGAGAGATGAAGTGATGCTATCTATGGAGGGTTAAGCAAGATTTTGAGATCGAAGGCTTAGGTAAAGAAAGTCTTTACCTCATATCTTTCTTCCTAGTTTATCTTTTGTGGATGGAAAATGATGTAGAAAACTAGGGTTGCGAAAATTGTTGGGTATTAGGGTTGCATGTCTCTAAATTTGTGTGCTTTGAGCATAGTAGTATATGTTTTTGCTAGATTTGCGGATGGGTTCAAGGTTGGGGAGAGGATACACTAATGGGACTATTAAAAGGCTTAGTTGTGATATATATGCCCGCCAACCGTTCGTATAAATGCCTATGAGAGTCGTTGTAGTTTTGATGAAGTTTATGATGGCTTGCTCTAGGATATTTTAAGTTGGAACGAGGTGGAAACTCTTCGACAAGAGGAAGCGGATAAAGCATTGGAGCCATCCTTATTAGATTGAGAACTAAAGATTTAAGTCTTCGTTAAGGTAAGTACGAGGGAGTAGAACTTGTATATATATAATTCAAATGCGTATTATGTTGAAGTATCGACTCGGTCTTGAGCTGTTGAACGGCTTACGAGTCGTTATGGAATATAGCTCTAGAATACTACGGTTTTTACTCCCATTACGTTAATGGATTGTCTATCTTATGCATCGCTTTAGCAAATGATTTATTATTTGTGTTAAGTGGGTGGATTATTCGGTGTGCTTGTATGTGGTTGGTTGATGGAGTCACCGTGTGTGAGCGTGTGACTCTGTAGTGTTGACTTAGGGCCGATGTGGGCCGTTGACTGTGAGTGCGTGTCTTGGGGCCAATGTGGGCCGAACGATTAAGTACAGCAGCTCTGGGTCGGAGTGTGTGTGTGGCCGATGGGTCGGAGTGTGTGTGTGGCTGGTAAGAGTGCTGTTGCTTAAGAGTTGTGTTCGATTTATGTGGTAGTCGTTGATTGGTGCTCGATTTTCTTGGTTGCATAATTACGTATTTGAGATGTATATATGCACGTTCTATTGTACTTACTGAGTCTGTTGACTCACTCCCGTTATTATATTTTGTATCAGATCCTCGTTCGGGAGGAAATACTTAGCGGATGGGACGATTACGACAGGGCTATGGCGGCGCATGTGAGGGACGACCTGTGGCCGCTCATGGATACTTTAGGGCTTGTTTTTGAAAAGTTCGGGTTTATGCGTAGCGTATGTATATAGTAATCGTCGAACGCATCTTTGGCTAGTCCCTTGCGTAGCATGTTTATCAACTTTTGACTTGTACATAAACAGGCCAAACTTTTAAAGGGTGGAGGGTGGCTTTTGACGTGTATATATTTTTCGTAGATAATATAAGTTAAAACTTTGAACCTTTTGGAAGTATTTTTGGGGTGTTACATTTAGATGGTATCAGAGCAAGGTCGTTTCTGCAGACTCCTCACATGCTACCCGATCATGGCCAGTCAGACGTCGTCCCCAAGTGATATTAATTGTAAGTGTTATTATATTAAGCAAATAATATAATAATCTAATGTGTTATAAGTTGGTATTTTGACATAAGGGTGCATTGATTGCGATATTATGGCTCCTCGAACAAGAGGCAAGGGCCGAAGGGGAGTTCCGTTAAGAGGAGGAAGAATGGGGGCCTCAACTAGTAGGGCCAATGAGGAAATGAGGAGGGAAGAAGTTCCTCCACCTGTTAGAGCTCCAAGGACTGCACGCGATAGGCGTACTATTCCACCAACAGGACAACCTACTCAAACTGAGGAGCAACACTTCATTTCGAGGTTGGCCCAGCTAGTGAGGAACGTTATCCCAGAGGCACCACCACAGTCCGCCAATTTCACTCCTAATCGCACTGCCGGTGAGAGGTTCCGGCACATGGACCCCCCATTCTTTGAGGGTGGTACAGATCCGCTGCTTGCCGAGGAGTGGATTCGGGCTATTGAAGCGATATTCAGGTACACTAGTATCGGAAATCCAGATAGGGTGATTTGTGCCACATATTACCTCAGACGCGATGCTGCCTATTGGTGGCAATCAGTGGAGGCCATGAGAGAGACTGAGGGCATGTCTTGGGCCGAATTTCGGGTAGTATTCTTCGACAAGTATCTCCCGTACACTGTGAGAGCTGCTAAAGCGGCCGAATTCGAACAACTCAAGCAAGAAGGAAGTTCAGTGGCTGAATATACTCGTCGTTTTGAGGAGCTGGCCCGATTTGCACCACACCTTGTGGCGACAGAAGAGTTGAGGGCGGACAGATACGTGCAAGGCCTAAGAAAAGGCATTTCTTGCATTGTCAGTGCTTTCCCTATCACCACCTTTAGTGATCTTTGTCAACAGGCTCAACGAGTTGAAAGAGCCGCTCAGCGCTCTGACGATAGAGTACCATCTCAACAGCATCGGCCACAGCCTCAACAACAACCTATATCTCATTCGTCACATTGGCAAAGTCTTGCCCCTCGTCGAAATCAAGGAAAGAAGGGTCGAGGGCAATCTGGTGGTCAAGGCAAAGATCATACTGCATCTGCTAGTCAAGGAGTTGCTATCCAAGGAGGGACTATACGTGCTAGTTCAGCAGGGGACTCTAATTGGCGTGCTTGCTATAGGTGCGGGAAGATGGGACATATGGTTCGCAGCTGCCCCCTACCTAGGGAGTCTGGCCCTCCCTTTTGCTATACTTGCGGTCAATCGGGACATATAAGTCGAAGCTGTCCTCAAAGACAGTATCCGCTTCAGTCTCAACGACAAACGTCGACCACTGGAGGACCGGCTAGGGTGTTCACCATGATACAGGGAGCTACTGACGCGGACCCCACAGTCGTATCAGGTTATGTTGTTATTGCCTCCTTATGTGTTCATGTCCTATTTGACTCGGGTGCTACTCATTCATTTGCATCCTTAGCATTCCTTAGTCGGTTAGGATTACAACCCGAGACCTCTGAGGTTGAGTATAATGTTCTTCTACCATCGGGTAACGTCCTAAGTTCAAGTATGGTTTTGCGAGATATTGGTATATCTATTGCAGGCCATGACTTGTTAGCGGACTTAATCGTGATCGATATCCATGGATTTGATGTAATTATCGGGATGGATTGGCTATCAAGACATTTTGCCTCTATTGATTGTGCAAAGAAGGTTATTACATTTCGTCCACCTCGTCTAGAGGAGTTTGCATTCTATGGAGATACTAGGTCTAATGAAAGGCCCCTGCTTGCAACATTGGAGGCTAGTTCTATGCATCATATTCATGAAGCGTTTCTAGCTCACATCGGTGAGACTAGCTGTGTGTCGTCAGAGGGGCCAGAACAAGTGCCAATTGTTTGTGAGTTTCGGGATGTTTTTCCATCTGATATTTCGGGCTTACCCCCATCTCGCGAAGTTGAGTTCAGTATTGAACTTCTACCTGGTACGGCACCAATCTCAATGGCACCGTATCGCATGGCTCCTGTCGAGATGAAAGAATTGAGAGAACAAATACAAGAACTTCTAAATAAGGGATTCATCAGACCGAGTTTCTCACCTTGGGGAGCACCAGTCCTTTTTGTGAAGAAAAAGGATGGCACTATGCGACTTTGTATCGACTATCGTGCTCTAAATAAGGTGACTATCAAGAACAAGTATCCATTACCTCGGATCGACGATCTATTCGATCAATTGAAAGGAGCTTCGGTATTTTCTAAGATTGATCTGCGGACAGGCTACCATCAATTGAGGATTCAAGAGTGTGACATACCGAAGACAGCTTTCAGAACTCGATATGGGCACTATGAATTCCTAGTCATGCCATTTGGTTTGACTAATGCCCCAGCAGCTTTTATGGATCTAATGAATAGGGTATTCAAGGAGTTCTTAGATCGGTTCGTGATTGTCTTCATCGACGACATCTTAATTTATTCACGAACAAAAGAGGAGCATGTGGGTCACTTGAGGACGGTATTAGCCACATTGAGAGCTCACCAACTTTATGCCAAATTCTCTAAGTGTGAATTTTGGCTTCATAAAGTAGCGTTCTTGGGACATGTTGTATCTCAAGATGGGATCGCGGTAGACCCCTCCAAGATTGAAGCGGTGGAGAATTGGCAGAGGCCTAAGACGGTGACTGAAATCCGTAGCTTCTTGGGCTTAGCTGGGTATTATCGGAGATTTGTGGAAGGTTTCTCCTCTATTGCCGCCCCCTTGACCAGACTAACAAAGAAAGGTTTAAAGTTTGAATGGGATGACACGTGCGAGCGGAGTTTCTTAGAGTTGAAGAAGCGTTTAACTTCAACACCCATTCTCTCACTCCCCGATGACGGAGGGAACTTTGTTATCTATAGTGATGCCTCGAAGGTTGGATTGGGATGCGTTTTGATGCAGCATGGCAAGGTTATTGCGTATGCTTCTCGTCAGTTGAAAGACTACGAAAGGAATTATCCGACTCATGATTTGGAATTAGCAGCAGTGATCTTTGCGTTGAAAATTTGGAGGCACTATCTATACGGAGAGAAATGCGAAATATACACCGATCATAAAAGCTTGAGATACATCTTCACGCAAAAGGAATTGAATATGCGACAGAGGAGATGGCTTGAGCTAATGAAAGATTATGATATTACCATTCACTATCACCCGGGCAAGGCTAATCGAGTAGCTGATGCTTTGAGCAGGAAAGTGGTGGGTGAAGCAAACACCATGGTGGTAATTCAGACCCCTCTTTTGAGAGACGTTCAAAAGCTAGAGTTGAGCATTGTTCCCCGAAATTCCGAGGATAGTCTCAACACTTTAGTGTTACAGTCCACGCTACTACAACAAATTAAGAACGGACAACTCCTAGATCCAACACTAATGGAGTTCAGAAAAAGAGTCGAAGAAGGTGGGGCTCAAAGCTTCGAGATTGCACCTGATGGAATTCTCAAATTCCAAGGCCGACTATGTGTACCTGACGTTGGAGATGTAAGGAAATTGATCCTTACTGAGGCTCACAGTAGCCCGTATTCCGTTCATCCAGGTACCACCAAGATGTATCATGACTTGAGAACGCAATTTTGGTGGCATGGAATGAAAAACGACATCGTGCGACATGTCAACTGTTGTCTTATTTGTCAGCAAGTCAAAGCAGAGCATCAACACCCTGCGGGAAAGTTACATCCTTTGCATATTCCCGAGTGGAAATGGGACGACGTATCCATGGACTTCGTGGTGGGATTGCCGAGATCAAAGAAAGGACATGATGCTATTTGGGTTATTGTGGATAGACTAACGAAATCTGCTCATTTCATACCTATCCAAATAACTTACAGCATGGAGAAATTGACGGAATTATATATTGAGGAGATTGTGAGGCTTCATGGTATACCTCGAACAATCGTTTCGGATCGCGATCCAAGGTTTACATCCCAATACTGGAAGAAAGTGCATGAGGCGCTAGGTACTAAATTGGCTTTTAGTACAGCTTATCACCCTCAGACTGATGGGCAAACGGAGCGTACCATTCAGACTTTGGAAGATATGTTACGGGCGTGTGTTTTGGATTTCAAAGGAGCATGGCATTCCTATCTTGCTTTGATTGAATTCTCGTATAATAACAGTTATCACTCGAGCATTAGGATGGCACCATATGAGGCATTGTACGGACGCAAATGTCGTTCTCCAATACATTGGGATGAACTAAGAGAACAGATGGTGGAAAAAATGGTAATTGGCCCTGAGTTAATTCAGGAAACTAATCAAGCGATTGGGTTGATCAGGCAAAGAATGAAAGCAGCCCAAGATCGACAGAAGAGTTATGCAGATACTCGGCGTCGTGAATTAGAATTTCAAGTTGGTGATATGGTATTCCTTCGGGCGATACCTACAAAGGGTGTAGTAAGGTTTGGTAAACGAGGTAAGTTAACCCCGAGGTATATAGGTCCTTTTCCAATAATCGAGCGGGTTGGACAGGTGGCGTACAGGTTGGCCTTACCTCCTACATTACATGGAGTCCATGACGTATTCCATATATCCATGTTGAGGAAATACATACCAGATTCCTCACATATTCTGAGCTACGACACGGTTGAGCTTCGAGATGATATGACTTATGATGAAAGACCGGTACAAATTCTTGATCGAGGGGTAAGAGAACTACGCACTAGGAGGATTCCACTTGTGAAGGTCCTTTGGAGCAACCACAAAGTCGAGGAAGCGACATGGGAGAAGGAAGATGACATGCGGCACCAATACCCTGAATTATTCGGTAAGTTTCAATCGAAATTTCGAGGACGAAATTTTTTTAAGGAGGGAAGAATGTAACGTCCATTTTTTTTTAGGATAATAATAATAATAATAATATTAGTTTAATTAATCTTAAGGTAGAATTGAGAATATATAAAATAAGGGGTAATGAAAGAAATAAAATATAAGGACTTATTAGCAAATAGACATTATATTAGTTTCACCTCTCACCTCTCACCTCTCATTTGATCTATCACTCACGTTTTTGGCAAAGGAAGAGGGAGAGATGAAGTGATGCTATCTATGGAGGGTTAAGCAAGATTTTGAGATCGAAGGCTTAGGTAAAGAAAGTCTTTACCTCATATCTTTCTTCCTAGTTTATCTTTTGTGGATGGAAAATGATGTAGAAAACTAGGGTTGCGAAAATTGTTGGGTATTAGGGTTGCATGTCTCTAAATTTGTGTGCTTTGAGCATAGTAGTATATGTTTTTGCTAGATTTGCGGATGGGTTCAAGGTTGGGGAGAGGATACACTAATGGGACTATTAAAAGGCTTAGTTGTGATATATATGCCCGCCAACCGTTCGTATAAATGCCTATGAGAGTCGTTGTAGTTTTGATGAAGTTTATGATGGCTTGCTCTAGGATATTTTAAGTTGGAACGAGGTGGAAACTCTTCGACAAGAGGAAGCGGATAAAGCATTGGAGCCATCCTTATTAGATTGAGAACTAAAGATTTAAGTCTTCGTTAAGGTAAGTACGAGGGAGTAGAACTTGTATATATATAATTCAAATGCATATTATGTTGAAGTATCGACTCGGTCTTGAGCTGTTGAACGGCTTACGAGTCGTTATGGAATATAGCTCTAGAATACTACGGTTTTTACTCCCATTACGTTAATGGATTGTCTATCTTATGCATCGCTTTAGCAAATGATTTATTATTTGTGTTAAGTGGGTGGATTATTCGGTGTGCTTGTATGTGGTTGGTTGATGGAGTCACCGTGTGTGAGCGTGTGACTCTGTAGTGTTGACTTAGGGCCGATGTGGGCCGTTGACTGTGAGTGCGTGTCTTGGGGCCAATGTGGGCCGAACGATTAAGTACAGCAGCTCTGGGTCGGAGTGTGTGTGTGGCCGATGGGTCGGAGTGTGTGTGTGGCTGGTAAGAGTGCTGTTGCTTAAGAGTTGTGTTCGATTTATGTGGTAGTCGTTGATTGGTGCTCGATTTTCTTGGTTGCATAATTACGTATTTGAGATGTATATATGCACGTTCTATTGTACTTACTGAGTCTGTTGACTCACTCCCGTTATTATATTTTGTATCAGATCCTCGTTCGGGAGGAAATACTTAGCGGATGGGACGATTACGACAGGGCTATGGCGGCGCATGTGAGGGACGACCTGTGGCCGCTCATGGATACTTTAGGGCTTGTTTTTGAAAAGTTCGGGTTTATGCGTAGCGTATGTATATAGTAATCGTCGAACGCATCTTTGGCTAGTCTCTTGCGTAGCATGTTTATCAACTTTTGACTTGTACATAAACAGGCCAAACTTTTAAAGGGTGGAGGGTGGCTTTTGACGTGTATATATTTTTCGTAGATAATATAAGTTAAAACTTTGAACCTTTTGGAAGTATTTTTGGGGTGTTACAAAAAATTTGCCAGAAAACAAAAGGGTGAAGCATATGGATTACGATAACTACGACGGTCATAGGCACCCCGTGAGAATATTAGAGAACACCCCTTTGCATCATTGGTTTAGGGATTCTTTGTCGAATGATGATATGACGATTGATGTAAACAGCTATCATCATCAGGGGGTCAAGAGATTGGCTCAGAGATTTGTGCCAATGGCTTTTGCGCCCGACGGTTTGATTGAAGGTTTTATGATCCCGACGCTTATAATCCCGACGAGGGTAAGTTCATCATGGGACTTCAGTTTCATCCCGAGAGAATGAGGAGATCTGATAATTCTGATGAGTTTGATTATCCTGGTTGCCCTTTTGCTTATAAGGTATGAAAAAGTTTGAATCTTTTCAGCTGTGATGGATTGTTTATACTCATATATATATGATACTAAGGTTGATGGTGTTCTATTTTGCAGGAGTTTGTGAAGGCGGTGGTTGCCTATCAGAAAAGGCTTAATAGTCTAATAAGCGTGCCTGCTACTATAAAGCTCGATGGTGAGATCGAGAAGAAGAGAAAGATGATTGTGAAGAGCTTTTCGGTGGCTAGAAACATGTACGAACATGGTCGAGAGTTTAATCCTACGAAAGAATCTGAGTTGGAGGCTGGAGCAGAGTTTCTTGAGGTATGTTTTTGATGGTCTAGATTTTTTAGCAAAATACTAATCTTTCTAGCTATACGCAATCGTCTCATTACAGCAAGGTTTGGTTTTTAATAAATAATGCAGTCAAATACAGCACTAAGCATGCACCTAGAGACTAGGCTGAAGCAGATGGGCGCGACAGTGAGGAATGCTTCTTCGTATTTCGAGAGGATGAAGATGAACGAATCGAGGGAGAAGCTGGCGAGGAACGTTATGGGCAAAATGGCGCCCGAACAGTTATCGGATCTAATGGCTTTTTACCACATGATGTGTCAGATTTGCTCTGAGGTTTTGGAAAGAAAAGTTCAGGGCATTGTCAATGGGCTAACAACTCCTTGATGGCCACTGCCACTTGTCTATCTCTCTGTATTTATATAGTCTTTGCCCAACCCCTGCAAATTGCATTTTTATTTGGTCTTTTTGTGTGATTTTCTTTCTCATGTGTAGGAGTAAAAGAGATCACGAGAAAGTTGAAACTGTAGTTTTCCTGTGAAAAAAAAAGTACTTTTGATTTTTATTTTTATTTTTACATCCCTATATAACACTGCTTTAATAAGCTTCAAAAATCGGAAATTTATAGCTCAATCTCATCAAACCAATGTTATTTCTTCTGTTATTACTAGTTTCTAACCATGCGTGCACATGCAACTACTCTCTACTACAGTTTATTTTAAGACAGGATACAATTATTTCTTACTACTACTACTACCGATTATATATATATATATATATATACTAGATATTTATAGCCGCGCACCACGCGCGGCGGCAAATGCCCATATCTTTTTTCTAACAGTACTATTTTTAATAATTTATCATTTAATTAGGCTTGTCAATGGGGTGGGCATTCCCCGTCCCCCATCTGCCCTGAGCGGGGTGGGGAATCCCCTATTTTTCATCTCCGCGACGCGGGGATGGGGATTATAGTCCCCGCCCGCTCGCCCCGCTGTGATCCCTCGCCCCGTTTCCCGTGATGAATAATATTTAAATAATAATTTTTCATACCTAAAATATATTTAATAAATTTTTTATACAAAATTTAAAGTATTATAATATTAAATATTAAATAATGTTTTTAATCAAACATGTATAATTGTAATAAATAAGGTGTATAATATAATTTAATTAATATATCATATTTATATTATAATAAAAAAATGAGGTTTTTATATATAAAATACTACGTGGCGGGGAATCCCCGCTGGGATGGGGATCCGGCGGGGCGGGGATGGGGATGGAGGTGATTTTGTCCCCGCTAGTTCGTGGGGATGGGGATCTAATCCCCGTCCCCGCCCAGCCCCATTGACTTCCCTACATTTAATACTTTAATACATTAATTATTTTCATATAGATATAAAGTACTTTTCGACCACCAAATTCAACCTAAGTTATATTTCTACGTCTAGTGCGTCATGCTATAATGATAACGCATCAATGCGTTGTTTTCTTTTACTTGAATCGAACAACTTATAGTCGACACTGAGAAATGCATTATTTTTCTTGAACCATTGAAATTTGCATTTGGTGCTGTCTTGCGAGATATGACGATTTGCCTTGCTCCACCCATTACCTATTCTGATTGATCACTATAACAACGATCGTACGCAAACCTCCAATCTTGGTTCTAATTTCTTAATTTCCAAGTTCGCATACATGTTCGTCGGTTTAATTTGGAAAAAACAACTCTACTCGCTATACTTTCAAATTAAAAAATTCAATTGACAACCATTATATTTCGAGTATTCAGTTGTTACTAAAAGGTCATAGACGGTAATGTCAATAATGAAGATCTGTTATATGAAAATTTACATAGATCTTCGAACTTGAAATTATCTGGCCAAACTATCGAGGATTGCTTAATTATGTTATCTTTGATTTTTTTGTCAAGATTAACCATTTTGATCATTATTTGGCAAAAGACTTAGGTCCTAATAATGTAGGTTTATCCCCACCCATTTAGACTTGGCATCTTAACTATAATCAAATAAGTATTCATCATAATGATGACATTATATTCACAAGAAAGTTCTGTTAAAAATATGCATCAATGCAAGTAACTGAAACATTTAATTAAATAAATTGATATATAAAGGGTGTTTTATTCATTGATTATATAGTGCTTAGACAAGTAAAACAATAAAAAAAATGCAAATTAATTAAAAGAAAAATTCTTTCTATCATGACCAAAATTACACATGAAATAAAATAATAATATGGAAATGTTGCATCTCGTTTATTCTCTAACCAAAACATGAAAAGTAAACACTCCAAGATAAATACAACCAAAACATGGAAATAAAAATATATCTCCTCGAAGAGGAGAAACAAATAAATGATGGTAAAAAAGCTAGTACATCAATTCACATTAAAATTGATATGTACTTTAATAAATTATTAAAAAATAGTAATTACTATAACACAAATATATTATAAAATATATGTGAGTTAAGTAGTTATTGCACGCAAGACAATGAATCTTGCTATCATTATACACTGTTGATGATTGACATGGCATACGTGTTATATATAGGTAAAAGGGGCAATTACGGATCAGGCCCTAGTAAAGTTTCAATTTAGTAATCAGACCCTGTCAGATTAATCTTTAGTTTGAAGGACCCTTTTTTTAAAAAATTCAATGATAAAGACCCAAACTATAATTTTACTAAAATACCCTTCGTAAAGGGTTCTTTGAGGGTGTATTCGACGCCATATTTATGTTACACAGATCTGACGACTTGTTACCGTAATAACTGAACATGTTACTTTAAACTGAAGAAATGTTACTTCTCGATAGTAAAATGTTTTTTTGAACAGATTTATATTTATTCGGCTAATCGAAACCCAGTTTTCACAGAATCGAGCACAATCAACTGGCCCATCAACCAATCGACGTGTCACGTAGGATTCATATGATATTGTTGAAGTACGATGTAAAAATCCGTAGAATTTTGATACGGTTTGAAATTCGAGAAAAAACGGGCCAAATCGAACTATGTTTTCGTAGCAATTGCAGCTAATCTTTGTGTAATCGAGGTACCCATCGTTTGGGCATTTCATAGGCTCTGTCAATTTTGAACAATCGTCACCTCATCAGTTTTAAAACGTACGTTGTGTGAAGTTGTTCGTATGGAAGGCATCGACTCATCTGGAATAAATGTTACTATTTTATGCATTATTGTTATTGATTCATGTCTTCTAGTTATACATGTACCAAGAAACGTTACTTTTATACTCATAAATTATATTTTTGTCCGATCAAGTGTTATATTTTGACTTCGTTTTGTTTATAATAACTATAGATGTGGTATTTTCTGTCCACCATATGGTACTAAAAACAAAGTGGATCATGATACAAAAGGTAACTCATAATCGATCTAGTCGTCTTGGTATATTATGACCTAATTTTGTTTCTGAAAAGTATTGTTGTGATATTTTGTTTTAACAGAACTGTTACTACAGGAAATAGAAACGTTACTTGGATTGTCTAAGATGGTATATAATGACGTATTTATGTTTTAAGTATCTATGTGTTATTTTTTTCTTAGCAGACCTGTTACGATAATTTGGGGCACTTAATGGTTATTACCTGAAAAGTTACTTGGAATATTCGAAGTGGTATATTCTGATCTTCTTTTGTTTTTCATAAGTATTGATATGGTATTTTGTTAGCAGGTGGTTTCGATAATTTGGCATGGAAATGTTACTACATGAAATCGAACCGTTACTTCTGTTATCTGAAGTGTTATACTACGGCCAACTTTTTTTTCATATGTATTGATGTGATATGTTTTTTAGCAGAGTTGTTTCGATTTAGTTGACGTGAAACTGTTACTAAATAAAATAGAAGCGTTACTTGTTTTGTCGAAAGTGTTACTAGAAGTACATGAATTGTTACTAAATAAACAATAAACATTACTTTGTTTCCATCAAGTGGTATTACATTCTGAAACCTAATTTGGTGTCACAGACAAAAAGCGAGACCAAAAGATGTCAAACCAAACCAAAATATAACAAACCTACCATGCACAAACAAAAAAGTGACCAAATGGCATCAAATATGAACACATTGTGAATGACAAAAAGGACAAAAGGAGATTGCAAACACTAAATTGGTTCTTTACATGTTCGGCGGTTGTGCCCATATTTGTTACACCTTCCGCATTTTAGTGGACGGACATCTGGAGTCTGTGAAGGGATCCTCTTTGATCGAGGACGACCCGGGGGTCGTTGAACGTCTGGTTCAACGACGTCTTCAGGTAATGGATCTTCCATTCCAAAATCTGAAGGAATGGGATTTACGGACGCCATGTATGTGTCTCTGTATTTCGCTAGGGAGTAGTAGTTGTCGCAGAAGTTATACGGAGACAGCCCTAGAGAAAGAATACACGAGCATGCGTGCTTACATGGAATACTCTCTAATTGGAAGCGTCTGCAGGAACACGTCTTGTTGTTTAAGTCGACGGCAAATCTGTTCCCAGTTTCTGATACTTCAAATTGCCATCCAGAAGAATTATTGACCTCCAATGTTCGAGATTCATCTATGTTCAACTTTAGAATCTTCTCGGGCTTCTTACACAAACGTCCGTCTTGTTTGTGTGCTTCATTTCTTTTTTCGTTCATCATGACCATAATCTTCCGCCTTATCTCATCGACCAATGCGACAATCGGCAATGACCGAGCCAGCCGAACCCAACTATTCCAACTCTCCGCAATGTTGTTATCAATAATTCCCCACCTCTTTCCACCAAATAATGAGTTAGCCCAACAATTGGGCTGCGTGTCTATTAAAAACTGCCTGCGATCAGGGAATGCTGAGTTAAATTCTTCAGTAAATGTTTGCAAGTCAGCCACATAAGGAGAATATGCCGCTCTCTTTAGCTTAGAAGTCCAATGTTTCTTGTTCCTAGCTGGGTATTTTCGCAATACCTGAAAAAATCAGTACCAAGATAAGAAAAAAGATTAATAACACAAGCCAAGAGTGCTTTTGAAATACCTCTGTCTTGAAATTATCGACCACATGCCGTAGACAGTATGCGTGGTGAGACCCCTGAAACACTGAGGGAACGCCGTTAACAAGGCCAGCATTCCGATCGGAGAAGAACGTATATTCTCTGAAATTGTCTCTTCCATGAATGCATAAAAGGTGTCTCAACTTCAATAGGAACCACTCCCAATTACTGTTAATCTCTGCATCGACCACTGCAACAAATATGGTTGTTTAGAGTTCATATTACACTTGTTAATGCTCCAAAAGTGAAAATACAAACCTGCAAATGCCACTGTAAACAGCCCGTTTGCGTCCTTCGAAACAGCACTAAGCAAAGATCCTTTGTGCTTGTTCTTGATATGTGAACCATCAAGGAAGATCAATGGCCTACAACCCCTTATAAAACCAACTATACAAGCATTAAAACAGACAAATAATCTCCGAAATTTATTGCTATCAGCATGTAGCTCACAGTCGGCCACACTCCCGGGATTTGTTTGTCTCACAGCGTTGCAATACCACCTCAATCTCTCGTAAGAACATCTTTCCACCCCATGAATATTCTTTAGTGCTATTTCCCTCCCTGCCCATGCCCTGTGGTATGGAATTTCGACACCATACTCTCGCAACATATCGTTCTTCATAGTATGTGGCTTGTATAAAGGCTCTGTACTCAATTTGGGCTGCATCAATTCTGCAATCAATTTCGCATCTGCTTTCGGGTGTTTACGAGTTAGAAGGCTTGTTTCCCCACACGTATGATTGAGGTTGCATTTTCTTATGGAAAATACACCATTGCATTTCATGTTAGCCGCGTATATCCTCCAAGGACACCCGTCAACATTGCAAACCGTGATGATTTTATGAGGATCATTTTTAACATACTTGAAAGATCTTCTTCTTGCTATTGCATACCTTTTCAGTTTGCTCCGAAAGTCGTTAGCATCATTAAAGACTTGTCCTTCACCATCAATGCCACGAAGCCAGCCGTCGAATGTGTTGATAGAAGATGGACAAAAATAACTTGATTCTTCGACTTGGGATGGCTCTGCTTCAACAATATCTTTCTTCTCTGCTACAACCATCTCAATGACATTCAATTTGAACTCGCGACGTAGTCTCACCATGAACTTAACATCATCATCAACACGCAGTGACACGATTTTCTTGTTAAGGGGTGACTTGTACGTCAATGATATAGAGGGACTTTGTGCACATGAGAACCGTTGTGTGATTTGCAAAAGCAACTCTAATAATGAGCTGGTTTCCTTTGCCTCGAAGACACTAAATTCGTGGGCATATTCACAAAATATAAGAATTCCTTCATCTTTGTCAGGAATGGTGGGGACCATCTTTACGATTGTGGAGATTGGTGGCATTAAAGACAATAAACCCAAGCTCTAAACATGTTAATGCTCCAAAAGTTATGGGTTTGGGACGGATTTCCGAAACAAGGTAAATTTTGGGCGGGATTTGTGGATTTGGGCGGGATTTGTGGATTTGGGCGGGATTTGTGGATTTTGGCAATATGATGTCGGGTCGTGTTACTAATAATTATTTAACTGTTATCGTTTACTTAAATTATGTTACTAAACGTTGCTTATGTGTTAAAATTGCTGCAGTTATCGTACAAAGGTTTAGGGTTATGTGTGTATGGAGATTGGTGGCATTCGAAACAATAAACCCAAGCTGTAAACATGTTAATGCTCCATAAGATATGGGTTTTGGACTGATTTACGATACATGGTAAATTTTGGGCGGTATTTGTGGATTTGGGCGGGATTTGTGGATTTGGGCGGGATTTTGGATTTTGGGCATCGATTTGGGATTTTGGCAATATGATATGGGGCCTTGTTACTAATAATTACTTAACTGTTATCGTTTACTTAAATTATGCTACTGAACGTTGTTTATGTGTTACAAATTGCTGTTTCGTTTCACTATCATCCACCTCCATCGAACATTGTGGCTTGTAAAGGAATTTGGTGTGATGAATGCATCAAATTATACATTTACAAGATGTTAATCTTGTAAATATCGAACAATTTGCATTTATGAACAAAACTAATCCAATTAGTTACATGGTACTGAAAACCTAATATCTGTTATCACTATCCGTAGAATTGTTATTAAATAGGTTTATGTTGTTATTATTTAGTGAACATTTGTTATTTATTGCGGGCAATTTGGTAATATTAATGGTAACGTACCATCATGTTTATTTTGCTTACCAAGTAAATTCCAGAAAGTATCCAATAAATATTTACGACATATAAAATGAGATTTTGTGGTTTAATATTGAATTTTGATTGCAATACCCGTGCTGGAATTCATGTTATGTTTCAATGAACAAGATAATGTCTATAAGGTGCTATGAAGTCTTATAAGTTAACATAGATATTGACCTCAAACTTTCACCATCATCCTTCGATCGGACAATGTGGCTTTTAAAGGGATTTCATGTGATGATAGACTCAAATCATACATGCTCAAGATGTTATTCATACATCAAATCATACATCAAACCATACATCAAATCATAAATCAAATCATACATTCACCATCTCAATGACATTCAATCTTGGTTCGTTATTTTGTGGTGTGCAAGATGTATTACATGAAGGTTAATGAACTAGAGACACAAATTAATAAGTTGACTACGCAAAAGTCATTACAAAACACATAGTTCGACATCAACTTCCATCTGTATCAACTACAGATTAAAAAGTAGATTTTGGCAAAAGTCATTACAAAACAGCATAGTTCAACATCAAAAGCATAGTTCAACATCAAAAGCCCTACGTATGTACCACAACAGACACAAGCAAGGATCTTAAACAGCCATCAACACAGAACTTGACTTCGCAGCGAAGTCCAACACCCCGGCAAATATGTGAGCTCTGTAGTTAGCGATGTCCCCGGCCTTGTTAACTTCATCCCAGAATGTTGCCTCATCTCGCATAACTGCCTCCCCAAACATACATACCCACACCCCACAGTCTAAGCCATCATCTTTCTGTCGTCTACAGACCATATTTGTCACTTTCTGATCGGGGATGATATCCACGTTACCGTGTAGCATGTACTGTCGAATGGCCGAGGCCTACATTTTGAACAAGTAAATAAATTTCAAGATTTACCACATAAAGCATAATCAAGTAATTATAGTGGTATTTAAAATGGACTTACACAACGCGATGCGATCGAGTTGGATCCGGCAGAAGGCATCGAATTGTAATGAACGAAGGCCTTGCTCTTCACGTCGAGAACAAGGAGATGCCAGTGATACCCGTGGTATAACGGCAGAGCTATGTACTTACATGATGTAAATAAAGCCCTACGTATCTTGTCCAGCTCGACGATCGTACTCTCGGACAGCTTTTCCAGAAATGTATCCATGCCTTTCTTAGTCGATAATTTGATGCCTCTTCCACTGCTCAACACAGCCTCGATATTTTGCTGAGCACAAACACGCAGATTTTTTAAACACTTGTTAGTACAAATAAATGATATAACTACATAAATAACTCACCGCAACATGCGTGGGCACAAAGAACGTCTCTAAAGGCGGAGTCGACCGTGATATGTAATATGGCGAAGTCAAGTACTTGAACCATACGTCAATGACATGGCATACGACAGCCCTGCCCTTCATCATCTCAGCCAAATGACAGCCACGCAGAATGGACAAATTGTCCTCCCAAATAACGGAACTATGTATACGTCAATATAACTAACATCATTATACTAACAGGACATTAGAATATAATCTCTTAGAAGTATTCTCAAAATAACTAACCTGTAGTCGCCTTTCTCTATGAAGCGATCAGTGAGCTCTCGTTCATCATCAGAAAGAGCAGCCTTACCCGCAAACTCTTTCTCGAGAACCTCGGAGTATTCAGCAACTTTGGGCTGGTTTGCTGACGCCATCTCTTCAAGATCAAGGACGACCCCTTTCGCTGCAGCTTTTGTTCTCCGTGGCTTCTTCGGAGGAGGAGTTGTCGCTTCAGAATCCCCGACAATCGGCCGCTCGGGTTCTGACAGGGCTTAATCTCAAGGTATGACGCAAAGGGCGTCCTCCGCACAGCCTCTTTGTGTGCGTCGTCTGCTCCGTCCACGATCTTCTTCACATTCTCGACGAAGAACTGCGGGCAGCAGCGACTTCTTGGGACTTCGACGTTAGCACGGTCGGAGCTCTTCTTCTCGGCCGTCTTCAGCAAGTGTTTCGTTCGGGATTTGTCCTTCGCAATTTTCGATGTCGCCTTCGCTGCAACTTTCTTCTCCATTTCCTGCTTTGACGACGCCTTCGCTTTCGATTTCGTCATTTTCAACTTCCCTCGGTTTTGTGGCGACGGGATTTGTGGATTCAAAATGGGGATGAAGTGGGTTTCGATCGTGCCCTAGGTTTTTTTTTGGTGTTTTATGTTATTTTTCTTTATTACAGATACAGTGGGTTGAAGGAAAAAACGTTTTTCTGAGTAAAAAGTGTTATTTTTCGGGACAGATATACATTAAAACACGTATTACTTGTATTAAGGTACACATCCTGAGTAATGGTATTGCCGATGACAAATGTGTTACTAAATATATAGATAATGTTGCTTATTAGAAGATAAACGTTATTAAATTTAAATAAAATCATATTATTCAGCTCAACTGTGTTTTTCTTGTTACGAAATTTGTTATCATTAAGGTATTTTTAGACGCTTTGGCTAGGGTTAAATGTCTTATCACAACTGAAAAAATTTTGTGATTCGTTGTGTTAGTACTGCTATTCTCGATGACACCTGTGTTACAATAAATACAAATTGTAGTACTTAATATAAAATTTTTGTTATTAAAGTGAAAAGAAATGTTTTATAACAGCTTAGAGGGGATAGTTATGTATCGAAATTTGTTATCGCATCATTCAGGTATTTTTGTCGCTTTGGCTAGGATTAAATGTCTTATTACAACTGAAAATTTTTGTCATTAGTTGTATTGGTACTGATATTATGGGTGACATAATGGTTACTATATATATGAATTCTAGCACTTAAACGAAGAATATTGTTATTAAACCGAAATCAAATGTCTCATGTTAGCTCTAACGTGTTATTTTTATTTCGAAACTTGTTATTTCATTCAGGTATTTTTCGTCGCTTTGCCCAGGGTTAAATGTCTTATCGCAACTGCAAAAATTGTAGTTCGTTGTGTTGGTACTGCTATTATAGATGACAAACTTGTTACAAAATACACAAATTCTAGAACTCAATACAAGACTTTCGTTATTAAACTAAACACAAATGTTTCGTTTTAGCGTAAAAGTGTTGTTTTTCTTTCGAAACTTGTTATGGCATCATTCAGGTACTTTCGTCGCTTTGGATAGGGTTAAATGTCTTATCGCAACTGGAAAATTGTCATTCGTTGTGTTAGTAATGCTATTATAGATGACACACATGTTACTAAACATACCAATTTTACAAATAAGTAGAAGTCTTTTGTTATTAGATTGAAAGAAAGTGTTTCCCGTTAGCTCAGAAGTGTTATTTTTGTTTCGAAACTTGTTATCGCGTCATTCAGCTATTTTCGTCGCTTTGGCTAGGGTTAAATGTCTTATCACCACTGGAAAATTTGTCATTCGTTGTGAAAGTAATGCTATTATAGATGATACACATGTTACTAACTATACAGCTTATAGTATTCACTATAGGATTCTAGTTATCGACATGGAAACTATTGTTTTTATTCAGCTCAATATGTTATTTTTGCTTGTTATTGCGTCATTCACAGTGTGGTACTCATCAAAAGACTCTTTGTTATTCAAATGAACGTAAATATTTTTTGTGTGGCACATTTTTTCTACGATTTGGCATATTTTACGGTTAAATACGTCTTGTCGCGTCATTTAGGTATTTCTCTTTGATTTATTCGTTGTATTAATATTGGTATTATAATTCATCAAATTGTTACTAAATATATGAAATATGGTTCTCAGTATAGGAGATTTGTTATCCAGATGAACAGAAGTGTTTTTTCCAGCCCAATACTGTTATAATTATCTCGACAACTGTAACGGATCATTTGGGTATCCTGTGGTAAATTTCGCATATGTCAGGGATATTTATGTCTTTTTGCAGCCTTTAGGTACTTTCCACTGAAAATTTCGAGAACTAGGTCCTTCATCCTAAACTAAATACTAATAGGGCCTGAACCTAAAGTTAAAATTGTTATTGGGGCCTGAACTTTAATTAACCCTAGGTAAAATTAAGTTTCAGACCTATTTTAGATAGTTTCCTTAGGATTCACGACCCAAATAGGTTTAAGTCAGAGCGAATGACCCATGTTAAGTTTTCTTTAGGCTTAAGGACCTACTTTCGTCGAAAGACTTAAATATCCTTCACAACAACAGAATTTACACATAAATGCCACTCCCCTTCACAACGCAACTATAATCAACGTTCCCACGCGATCAACGAAAGGTAATGATGGAAGAGGTCAGAAATTAACAAAAAAAACCTATCTCAAATTCATGTTCAATCACGATGCTAATGTCCGAATGGTTCATACTGAGTCGATCTAAATCTGGATTTTGATTATCATCTCAAATTACTGATTAGACTGAAAAATGCGTGAATTAGATTTCCCGATTAAGGAACGATTCATAGCTGGGACAAAAAGTAACAATTTATATGAAAAACAAAACCAAATATATGGTAAGAAAAACACTTCCTTTTTTAACGTGTGTAATGTAATGTAACGCTCATCAGGAAAACAACCGCAGACAATCTATTGTATATACTAGTGTACTTCCTCGTTCGAGATTAGTGGATCGGATCGTATCGGGTTAGAGTGCTAATTTGCCTCGCATTGAGCAACATTAAGCAAATAGTTGATGTTTTGAGGGTCTTTCTGCAATTTAACGCATGCAAATTTGCCAATATGCATTTTAGGCCTTCTTAGACCATGTAACAACAAATGGGCCCAAGTCCGACGAGTTATAGCCAAATAGAATTCGACCCCTGAAAAAAAGACCTTGGGGATTGATCGTTAAATCCTGCTTAGACTGATGTATATAAGCATGATGTTCGAAAATCCTAGATATAACATGCACCAAGATGTGGGTATTACTACAAAATGTAACCGTTACTGCAAAACGCATTCATGTTTTGAGTTGAAGATGCTCTTAGACCATGTCCAGTTGTGCTGCAAAACGCAACGTAAAATGCAAATGGGTCGAGTCTACCTCTTCTTTCCCATGCGACGGCTGACGTGGTTGTCAACGCTGCTGACGTGGTTGGCTTCACGACCAATGCGTTCTGCAGCATCTATTGCGCACCCAAATTAATTAATTAATTAATTAATTTTTACTAGGCTTTCTAATGCAAGCTCGATTCATTCAAGCCTATTAGACTCTGCATTGAAATGTTGACTGAGCGGTTTTACAAATTTCCAACAAACTACTCAAAGTTCCATCCGGCGAAAAAAAAGAAAAAACACTCAGGGTTCATCGCAGAAAAAAGAATGGAGGCTGGAAATGATCGACGCATTGCTAGAGTGCAAGACAATGGGGCTGCACCACTGCCAAACGGTTAAGCTTGGACAATTGGGGCTATTGTGGTTGGCACGGAGACTACGATGCGTGGTATTCATGATTTCTGCTGGCAGCAAGTGCCTTGACGAACAGTTTGATGACCTCATTTGCACGTAGGTTGGTCGTTTTGCACAGGAGCACAAACCGTTGAGATGGATTTTTGCGAAACATATGCAGAAGATTCTTCACCAAAGCACTTGCCTCTGATAACACTTCACTCAACCCAACCAATGCTTTCTCCACGGTAACCACACGATTGTCGTCTTTTTGCCCAGGAACAGCGACATTTTACCCAAGAACAACGACGTTTTGCCTAGGAACTGCGACGTTTTGCCCATGAACTGCATCGTCATCGTTGGGTGCCTCCATTCTTTCTCAGACTGATATATATATATAAGAATGATGTTCGAAAATCCTGGATATAACATGCACCAGTGGGTATTACTACAAAATGTAACAGTTACTGCAAAACGCGTTCACGCTTGAAGTTGAAGATGCTCTTAGACCATGTCCAGTTGTGCTGCAAAACGTAACGTAAAACGCAAATGGGCCGAGTCTACCTCTTCTTTCCCATGCGACAGATGAACGCGGTTGTCAACGCCGCTGAAGTGGCAGCAGTGACGTGCTCACAGGCGGCCAAGAGAGGGTCGAAGGTGTCGCCGGGATGCGTCACATAGAAAGTTGACGGCGGGAAAATTATGTATAATAATAGCTTATTTGATGTTATTAATTTACAAAGGGTACTGTGTGGTATTTGACTTTGAATTTTGCGATTTATAAAAATAAAATATGGGCTAAATAGAATTGAAACCTGGTTCTAATCTTCGACACCATTAACGTCAGACAAAAGCTTTTGTATCATATGCACGTTTAGAGTAAACATGTCTTCTTACATCCAGGAGGTACATGAAGTTCTGATACCAATTTTGTTGCGAATTCGGTACTTAGACAATTTTTTTCGAAACTATCCTCGTAGCCACGCCTTCACAACCGGCACGCGCTCAACCGAATCCCGCCGTGCGGAACTTCGCCTTGAACACGTTCAGCCTCTCACGCACGTCGCCCTGCTTTGTAAAGCGGAAGATAAACAAGACAACGTAATTTAAGGGGACTCGCCGAGGTTCGCTCCTCGACTTAGCCCCGTTTTATTCCTCAGCGAACAAAACGTACACGATAGGAAAACTCAAACCCGTGTGGAACCGAACAGACCTCGGCCTCACCTCGCTACCCTACGAAGCTACTAACACGGTTATCCTAAGTGTCCCTTGGGATCTAATCACTCGCCTAACTCGCTCGTGAATGCCTCAACGCGATCCCTTCGAATCTTTCCCCAAAGACTCGATGTTGTGACTTGGGTGTGCACTTGAAAATCCCCTCTCAAGACTCTCGAAATTCTGCCCCCAAATCTCCTTATTGGCAGCTCGAAATAAGGCTCTATTTATAAGCCTTAGCCTCCTTTGAATTGGTAAGAGATCTCCTCAAAGATCTCCCAAATCTTTCCTTAAAGATCTCCCTAAATATGGTAAGTATCCTTCCCTAATATAGTGAGAATCTTTACCAAATCTTGGACCAATTCAAACTCCCTTAGGAAGCTTCTTCGCAGCCCACGGACTCAGCGTGCCGCCGCTCGCATCGCCCGCGCCCTTGGCTCGCAGCCCCACGCGCACCCGCGCCCGCTGCGCGCTGCCCGGCGTGCGCGCGCGCTGTCCCGCGCGCGCACCACGTTGCACACCCGCCTGGCCCACCTCGCGTGGACCAAGTCCAGCCTCGCCGTCCTAGCTCAGCCGTCGTCACCTAAGCGCCGCCGCCGACCCCCGTCGTCGCAGCCGTCTACCCGGCCTGGTTGCGGTCCGGCCACGGCCCACGTGGTCTGGCCCGACCCGATCCGACCCGCTCCGTCGTCCGACCCGCCCCGTCTTTCGACCCGGTCCGACCCGCTCCGTTCTGACCCGACCCGACCCGACCCATGGTCCGACCCATTCTGCGCCCAAGTCGGCCGCGCCGTGCCCGGCTCGGCCTCGTCGTTCCGATGATCACCGTCTTGAACCTCAGCGTTCTAAGGGGCCTCCTGAACATCGAATCTCGTCTAAGTGTTGAAACATCAACTCCGTGCCTTAGACTCGCACGTCTTCGCCCGTCGGACCACCGTCCGCCGTTGCTGCCATCGCTGGACCTCAGCGTCCGCGCTAGCCCGCATGCGCGCGCGCCTCCTGCGCGCGCTGGCCTGCCTTGGTGCCACACCGCGTGCCGCACATGTGCGCGCGCTGCCCCCGCCTCGCGCGTCAAGCCTCGCACAGGCCCTGCCGAGAAGTCTCGCACATCGCCTAAGTCCCGTGCGCGCCATCTCTCGCACACCCTGCCGAGAACTCCCGCACGCCCTTAGCCCGATGCGCCCACGATGCGTGCGCGCTGCCCCAGCAGCCCGCGCACGCGTGCGCGCGCGCCGCTCGCACAGCCCCGCGCCCAGTGTGGGCACGCGGCCCAGCCAGGCCACCTGCCCGGCCGGCCTCCGTGGTTGACCTCGCCGGCTCCGGCCGAGTCCCTCGTTACCTCGCCGGATTCCGTCCATGCATTTTGGGTTAAATCGTCCAAGTGTTGTTCCCCGCCAACTCGTGCACCTTGGACCCGCACACATTGCTACTTGTATAGCTCGGCCATGACGAGCTGATGACGTGGCACTCAAGGGTGTAACAATTCCCCCCCGCGGAGAGAGTCGGCGTCCTCGTCGACACCGTCGTCCCATTGCCAGCCCTTCTTCTCTCGTGCCAGTACTGTCGCACAACGTCCTCATCGACGCTGTCTACTCGCCCACATCCGTCTCCAATACGGATTTGATGGCTCGAAGGATCTATCGCCACCTTCCCTGCCCTCAAGAAGTCTAGCCCCAAGATTAGATCGAATTCGCCCATCTCGACTACCGTAAGGTCGACCCGTCCTCGCCAACCGCCAAGGCTAAGCACCGCCCGTGCTAAGCTTTTCACCTCGGTTGCATGGGAGTTAAAGGCCTTGATCGTCGCCTTGTGGAAGTGCACGCTAAGGTTGAGATCCTCGATCAGCCGACTTGCCACGAACGTGTGAGTTGCGCCCGTGTCGACAAGCCCGAACACCTCAATCTCGTTGACCCTGCACTTCACAAACAAAAGGTCCTTAGAAGGTGTACATCGAAGAGTAGTGATCCGAAGTGGGGCCATCCTCGTGATTTCCCCTTCAGTCGAACCGTCCTCGACTGTTACGGCCGCCACCTGCGTCCGCTTCGGACATTGCCTCGCTCGATGCCCCATCACGCCGCAGACGTAACACCCGCCACCTTTGGGGTACTCCGTCGCCTCCGTCGTGGGCGCTACCTCCTTTCCCTTCTTGTCCACTCCATTCTTCCTCTTGGTCTCCTTCCCCTTCTTGGTCTTCATGGAAGTGGTCGCCGCGGCCTCAGTCGCCGTGGCTTGCTGCTCGATTGGCCTGATCTCGACAAGCCGCTCTGCCGCAGCGTAAGCCGATGCAAGGTCCTGGACACCCTGCCGATTCTGCTCCATTTGGGCCCATGGCTTGAGCCCCCCAATAAAGGTGTAGAGTCGGTCCGTCTCGGACATATCGGTGATGCCCAACATGAGCGAGGCAAACTCGCGCACGTAGTCTCGCGCCGAGACCGTGTGCTTGAGTTTCTTCAGCACCTCCCTCGTCACCCACGATGTGTTCCCCGGTAGAAACTGGGCCTCCAACTCACGCCTCAAATCAGCCCAGGCCGTAAGCCTTGGCCTATTGAGCTCCGCGTCTTGCGTGAGCCTCGTCCGCCACCACAGCTTCGCGTCGTCCTCGAGATAGTTCAACGCGACATCTACCTTGTCCGCCTCTTGTATTCCCGCGCCTTGGAAATACGCCTCGATGTCGTAGAGAAAGTTTTGCAACTCCCTCGCGTCACGCACTCCGTTGAACATCCGCGGCTCCCTTGCGGATCTTCGACCCGTCGGTGCGGCCGGGGCCGCCAAGGCACCCGCCACCAAGGTTCGAAGCGCCGCATGCTCGGCCTCGATCCTTGCCATCCGCGCCTCCTCTGCTGCCCTTGCTGCCTTGAGTGCGTTAACGTCAGCTACCCACGTCGCAAAGTCGGGTAGGTTCTCTAGGATGGTTTGTTGCAACCCCATCCTATTTTCCAGGTCCGTCAGTCGAGCCGCCGTCGATCGACTGCCTTCAGCCATGTCGTATAATGGCTCTGATACCAACTTTGTTGCAAATCCGGTACTTAGACAATTTTTTTCGAAACTATCCTCGTAGCCGCGCCTTCACAACCGGCTCGTGCCCAATCGATCCCCGCCCCCCGTTAATCGCCTTGGTCACGATCATCCTCCAAACACGTCGCCCTGCCTTGTAAAGCGGAAACGGAACAAGACAACGTAATTTAAGGGGACTCGCCGAGGTTCGCTCCTCGACTTAGCCCCGTTTTATTCCTCAGCGAACAAAACGTACACGATAGGAAAACTCAAACCCGTGTGGAACCGAACAGACCTCGGCCTCACCTCGCTACCCTACGAAGCTACTAACACGGTTATCCTAAGTGTCCCTTGGGATCTTAATCACTCGCCTAACTCGCTCGTGAATGCCTCAACGCGACCCCTTCGAATCTTTCCCCAAAGACTCGATGTTGTGACTTGGGTGTGCACTTGAAAATCCCCTCTCAAGACTCTCGAAATTCTGCCCCCAAATCTCCTTATTGGCAGCTCGAAATAAGGCTCTATTTATAAGCCTTAGCCTCCTTTGAATTGGTAAGAGATCTCCTCAAAGATCTCCCAAATCTTTCCTTAAAGATCTCCCTAAATATGGTAAGTATCCTTCCCTAATATAGTGAGAATCTTTACCAAATCTTAGACCAATTCAAACTCCCTTAGGAAGCTTCTTCGCAGCCCACGGACTCAGCGTGCCGCCGCTCGCATCGCCCGCGCCCTTGGCTCGCAGCCCCACGCGCACCCGCGCCCGCTGCGCGCTGCCCGGCGTGCGCGCGCGCTGTCCCGCGCGCGCACCACGTTGCACACCCGCCTGGCCCACCTCGCGTGGACCAAGTCCAGCCTCGCCGTCCTAGCTCAGCCGTCGTCACCTAAGCGCCGCCGCCGACCCCCGTCGTCGCAGCCGTCTACCCGGCCTGGTTGCGGTCCGGCCACGGCCCACGTGGTCTGGCCCGACCCGATCCGACCCGCTCCGTCGTCCGACCCGCCCCGTCTTCCGACCCGCTCCGTCTTGACCCGGTCCGACCCGCTCCGTTCTGACCCGGCCCGAACCGACCCGACCCATGGTCCGACCCATTCTGCGCCCAAGTCGGCCGCGCCGTGCCCGGCTCGGCCTCGTCGTTCCGATGATCACCGTCTTGAACCTCAGCGTTCTAAGGGGCCTCCTGAACATCGAATCTCATCTAAGTGTTGAAACATCAACTCCGTGCCTTAGACTCGCACGTCTTCGCCCGTCGGACCACCGTCCGCCATTGCTGCCATCGCTGGACCTCAGCGTCCGCGCTAGCCCGCATGCGCGCGCCTCCTGCGCGCGCTGGCCTGCCTTGGTGCCACACCGCGTGCCGCACATGTGCGCGTGCTGCCCCCGCCTCGCGCGTCAAGCCTCGCACAGGCCCTGCCGAGAAGTCTCGCACATCGCCTAAGTCCCGTGCGCGCCAGCTCTCGCACACCCTGCCGAGAACTCCCGCACGCCCTTAGCCCGATGCGCCCACGATGCGCGCGCGCTGCCCCAGCAGCAGAATACAACTCAAAAACAAAATGGAATATACCGTGTGTGATTGTGCTTCTCCTTTCATCTGCATATCTGATACAAAACGACCATGCGTCGTATTTCTTCTCAGTGGGGTGCCAAAAATCCTAAACACATCAACATGAAAGAGGGAGCCAACCTGATTTATTAATCCTTCCGTAAAAGATTGAAAAGCTCCATCGATGCTTTGTAGAGTCTCTTTCCTGTCTCTACAACTTCCCAGTGCAAGCGTAACAGGTGCAGAAGGTTTCTCACGAACGCACCTGCCTCTGTTATAGCACAATTCAGAATTCTGATCCCTGAATCTACCACTTCCCTGTAAAGGCGTACCATCATCAGAAGGTTTTTCACGATAGAACTCGCCTCCCTTATCACTCCATCAAGCGACAAAAGAGCATTTTCCACCTTGATAACAGCACTTTGGTGGTCGTCTTTCTTCTCGGAATCTCCCCCATTCTCGGCCACCATCGCCGCCACAGCACCTTGGTGGAGGTCTTTTTTCCCGGAATCTCCCCCTTTCTCGGCCACCGTCGCCACCAGAGCACCTTGGTCGACGACTTTCTTCCCAGCATCTCGCCCATGAACGTTGCTTTATACCATTTTGAGGGTTTGTTAGAAAACAAAACCGCTCGGAACGTCTAAGTTATATAGTAGATCGGACGTGTTGCAAATAATTGATATTGTTGGGGCTTTCTGCAATTTAACGCAGAAGGCTTGGTTGATATTTTTGGTTGTACACAGTGTTTTGAAACGCATTTTGTAGCGCATTTTGTCGCGCGCAATAGCGTAATTTAGCGAGAAAACGCGTTGAAACGTAAAAAAAATAGCGTTTTGTCCTGAATAGCGTAAGAATTTTGAGTAAAAGCGCAAATAGCGTAAGTAATAGCGTAAATAGCGCGTTAAATTACTCATATATCGTATTACATTATTTTTTTTACTTTTTACGACCTGAGTATCACCACCACACACAATCGACTATGAACTTACACCATATTCTCTCATGGTGAGACTAATTCTCTGAAGCAAGTAGTATGTCTCAAATTTACTCATCACGATAGACATAATAATTGAACATCTGACTATGTTTGATTCAAATAAATTGAATAACGCCGATTATTTTTAAATTTTATATCTATGGTTTTATGTTTTGATTTGTTTGTGACAATTAATATCTAAATATTATTTTCTATGATTAATGTTTATTTTAGTGACTGGAATTGACAGTTTGCCTGAATCTATAATATATATTTTTTTACATTAAAAGTAGTCTGCCCGAAAAGCTCACGCGATACGCTACGCTTTCTACGCTACGCAACATCGATACTAAAACGCGACATATCACGCAATCCGCTTTTTAAAACATTGGTTGTACACGTCATTTCGTAAAGGAAAATGGGCTTGATTATTGATAAGCTAAAAGGCCCAATCCCATATTAATGGAATCATATGGTCCAAAAGTGAAATCAGATTCTCCCAACTGCGAAAACGTCGTCGTTCGGGGCGAGATTATTCAATTTTAAAAATGATATCGGACGCCAAGAAAATGCCACGACAGGTGCAAACCCTTCAATTCCTATTAATCTGTGAATGTAAGCCATTTCATGGCCGTTTGGCCTTTCCAATTCTTCCTCTCTCGCGGCTACCACCTAACCACCGTCATCCGGCGCGTACCTCTTGCGCAACAACAACAAAAGCAATCTTTTCACCGCGCTGCGGACCTACCGTTACGACAGCAAGCGACGCAGACAAACTGCCGTGATCGAGGAGTGGAACGACACCGCGTCGTCGAAGCTCACAAAAACTGCCACCGTTACGATCGAAGGTGACTTGATTCGAAGATCCTCTCTCCGGTTTAACCATCTCTCTCGTAGGATCCTCGATGCTTTTGTTCCCGAGGTAATATTCATCATTCATTTCGCTTGATACACTCCTTGGATGGATTTGAGTGTGGGAACTGGTACTTCTTTTAGAATCGTCGTTGATTTATGAGGAAAAAATATGTAATGCAGGGTTTTCCCGTAAGCATGACGCCTGACCATGCCCCTTTCCAAATATGGGACTCGCTGCAGGTATATTGCCTCGCTTGTACTTTCAACCTTGGTTTTGTTTGTTAAATTTGATTACAAGGTCATGTCCTAAAACCAATGGTTGTTTGGTGGAATTTTCTAATGAGCCTAATAGATATAATTACGTGGATTTCAGACCAAAGTGGACATATCTAATATGTGTTGGTGAGTTTAACAATGCGAGATACTACCAAATCAAACCCGCTCTGATACTTAACCCATTTGATGCTTCAACAGGCTCTTTCAACGTATACAAAAACAATGCTCTCCACCCAAGTAAAATCAGTTGCTTTCAGTCTAGATTTTATTCGTCTTATGGTTTGAGTTCTAATTGACTCATGCTTATTGATCAAATTGTTTCAGGCACTTAGGGGTTGGTGAGAAGTCAGCTACAGTTATTGGGGCCACTTTCCAGGTATACATATGTGCCTACTTGAAAGATCTTTGGTCCTTGATGGCGCAATGCTTAATTCAATTTCTGAAAACTCCATCATTGAAACGATATCAGTGGTTTCTGAGAGATTTGACTGGAATGCTTGGAGGTGTGCTATTTACCTTTTACCAGGTAATGAGGCTTCTTTGAGCTCTTTGATTCCGCCGTAAGCTGTTGCCTCGGCATTATTATTTGAAGAAAGTAGAACTGTCTGCTAACAACACTCTCTGATCTCACTTAGGGGGCGAATCTGGATAGCAATGCCAAAATGTGGCGACTTGTTGCTGACCTCATGAATGATCTTGGTAATTAGACCATCAAGCCTTTTATTGCTGATCTCCTATGTTTTTTCTTGTTATGAGTTGCTTACGTAAGCGTAGAAATCCATTGTATAGTCCTAGTCTTATGCTTAATTCTGGATGAACCAATTTTTGCGGGGATGCTTATGGACCTCGTTTCACCTTTGTTCCCAATTCCCATCTGCATTCTTGGTCATTGTTTGTCTCGGGAGCATCTCACGCTCCTTCAGTAAGTTTCTAATTATACTTAATGACAATCAAGTCTTAAGAACTGTTGGGATTTCTGAATCATCATTTTCTTCTTTAAATTTCATGTCACTACTAAGCTGGGGTTGCCAGTGGTGCTACTAGAGCTGCTTTAACTCAACATTTCGCCCTTCAGAATAATGCAGCGGATATATCTGCCAAGGTCGCATTAACTTCCATGATCATCTAAGAAAATTGCGTGTGAGATTTATATATCTTTATCCATCCATTTGTAGCGCATATCCTATGCTCGAAAAGGAAGGAAGCCAAGAGACAGTTGCTACAATGATTGGCATGGCCTTAGGGATGCTCCTCGCTCGCCTCACTGATGGACACTCTGTGGCCATTTGGTTTTGCTTTCTTTCCCTCACCATCTTTCATATGTATGGTTAGTCTCCCTCAATTGTCACTTTGCATACGTATAGAAGCCCTGGTTTCCGTGCATCAAGTCTTGCAAATAGCAGAATCACAGTTTCCTTACCTTGATGTTTTCCGAATACAAACATTTGTTTTTGGTTCTTGCAGCAAAGTACAAGGCTGTCTGTTGCCTTTCTTTGGCGACATTGAATTTTGAAAGAAGCTCGATTCTTTTGTCCCGTTACATGGAGACTGGTCAAGGTGAGAGGTCGTATGTATTTTTCATGATGACTTTGTGTGTTTGTAATGCCTGCATTCAAACTTCAGTACTAGCGTAATGACACACATAACTACACTGCACTGCTAGTTCTTTCTAGAACAGAGGTTTCAGAGATGGAACATATCCTGCCTATGTGGAGTGGATTGGCTGCACAAACGGATACACTTGGGTGTCCGTGTTTCTTCGCTTAGCGCCGACGAAGTGTGAGTTTTTCAGCTTTCTTTATATCGTTTAGAAAAGAAGATTTTTCCATGCAAAAGGAACTACAACACGCTGATGGTTGAATTTTATTATAAACAGGGTGGAACTTTCAGGAGTAGCTGAATCTTATTACACTAAGGGTTGAGCAATTTTTAATTTTGTTTTTGTCTACAAGTCGCAAAGATTGTCTTACGTTAACCTTGTTTGCTTGTTCCAGGAAAGTACATATTGCTCGAAGGAGAAAGGATTATCAGTGTCATTATGCATAAAGAGTCTACAGCAGAATATGTCCTGAAAGCATTCATGCATGCCTTAGTATTGGCAAAACTAGTCACTGGTAAAGATAGATACTTGGAGAGCCAATCGTGGATGGATAAAAAGTATGAAGCGTTTCTCCACAAGGTTGCTTATTAAATCTCAGAGCTACAAAAAGAGCATGAATAATAATAATAATAATAATAATAATTAAGAAGATTTTTCCTTTTTTTTACAACACAGACAAGAATATTGATTATTACCACCTTGTTTGTTTCTGCAGCTTCAGTCGTTGGGATGGAGAACTGATCGCCTATTATTGCCTCGGTTGGATGGAAGGCAGCATGGTTTTCGACTTCTTGGGACAAACTCGATTAATAGAGCTGAATTTGAATACTGATAATTTATTTGATTACTTGAGTGTTTTCGATGTAATTGAACAATGAATGGATGCTATGGGAATCTAATCTTGGATTGATTCATATCTGCATGAGGGGGCCCATTTAGTTATATCCAACACTTTCGGGCTTCGATATTCGGTACTACATTTACGAACTGTTGAAAGTAATTTTCTGTACGTTCTTTTATCTAATGGTTTTGTAGCTTTCTGTTCTCCATTCTTGGTTCTATAGTCACTTTTTTCATGTAGGCTTGGATTCATTCTCAAGGTATTATGCATCGAGATGTAAAGCCGCACAACGTCATGATTGACCACGAGCAGCGCAAACTTCGCCTTATGACTGGGGGCTTGCTGTGTTTTATCATCCTGGCAAAGAGTACAACGTCCGTGTTGCTTCTAGGTTGGCCGTTTTTCATATAGTGTCCATCGTTTTTTTTCTTGGAAAATAATATGTGGAATTTATCACTCGGATTCTGCTTTTTATCATGCACATACATTTTGAGGGGCCTGAGCTTCTTGTTGATTTGCAAGATTATGATTACTCCTTGGACCTGTGGAGCCTTGGCTGTATGTTTGCCGGAATGGTATATTTTTCTTCGCACCGTTAGTTTCTAGTGTCGATACGCAGATGCTCTAGGAATGTTTAATATGTTCCCCTGGAGCTTAAGTAGCATCGGGATTGAAATCTCATGATTGATTCATCTCTTCTCCTTGAAGACCCGGATTATTTTTTGTGAACGCTTGATGATGTTAGCTTTGGCCTCTCGCACCATATTGTGATGGATAACTGATGTTAAGAATTGAACACCATACTAAGCTATGTCTCTGTGCTTATATACTGATGCTGACTTCAAGAGCTTCTTCCCTACAGATATTTCGCAAGGAGCCTTTCTTTTATGGACACGATAATTATGACCAGCTTGTTAAGATTGCTAAGGTATTGTATTGTCAGGCACTTTTCTGGTTGGTGCTTTGTGCAATAGTAGTGAAATCCTCGCGATAAACCAGTGAACTAATACATTCGTACATGCATGGCAGGTATTGGGCACTGATGAGTTGAATGCTTACTTGAACAAATACCGACTTGAATTGGATCCACGTCTTGCCGCTCTTGTTGGGAGGTGGGAAAATTTCCCCCCCATTTTACCTTTCTTTTTATTGATGCTTTTCCAGCAGATATAATTTCTCCTCGTTTGTCAATTTAGGCATACTAGAAAACCATGGTCAATATTTATCAATTATGATAATCAACATTTGGCTGTTCCAGAGGTAAAGTCTCTTGCTATATAATTTGTGATGGTGCGTTTTCCGGAAGTTTTTGACATTATAATTGCATTTGGTTTTTGTTTTTTCTTTGTTCCCATGAAGGCAATTGATTTTGTTGATAAATTACGACGGTATGATCATCAAGAAAAGGCCAACTGCCAAAGAAGCAACGGTGTGTATATCCGGCCATCCTTTTTTTTTCTTTGACATCTTCCCAGATTAGTTCGTTATATGATCTTGGGTTTGTGTGTAATGGTGTGTTCTTCGCCCCTTACATTAAGTGTCATGCTTATGAAGGCTCATCCATACTTCTCTCCCATAAGGAACGTTGAAAGCCGCAGCAGAAGCCGTGGCCAATTGCGATCGCAAGCATTTTTTTGTTGTTACTGATCGACTGTTCTAAGACTCTATGTGGCATGGCCCTCTCATTTCGAATTTGTTTCTCAAATGTTGAATTCCTTGTTGGAATGGAAGCCAATGGAATCAATTTTCAAGTAATTTGAAGGAATGAATACCAGCTAGCTATTAAATGTATATATATTTCACAACTAAAATCAGCCATTGTCTGTGACTCCATAATTTCAGTGCCAAATAATATCATTCATTCCTCTACTACTTGCTGGTCATAAGTGCTCTGTTTCTCCGATTGATATTGCCTTAACGATAAGAATTCATAACTTTATAAAAATAATTAAATATTTCCGATATTCGAAAAATATAAGATATGCATATCATTTTAATCGCCGCGAAACAAACAATAAATTAGATGCGTTTATTGGTTTTTATTATGTATATCACATGAGATAACGATGATTTTATGATTTGGTGGATTATATAATCAATAAATATAAAATAAGTTAAAATACAAAAAATAAAAAAATAAAAAAAAAATGGAAAAGAGAGTAACTCGTAACTTGGGATTACGAGTTACTTGAAATGCAATGTTCCACCGTGGATAAGTAACTCGTATTCTAATAATACGAGTTAGTAACTCGTAACTTGAGATTACGAAAATGTCTGTTTTATTAATGGTTTTTATTACTTGTTTATTTTATCAATGGTTGGTTTTTTTTAATTATTTAATTAAAAACCCCCTATCCTATTTTATTTTTTCACTTATTTTTTGTTTTTTTATAAATAGTGGCTAGTCAAGCATGGGATAATTCATAGGTCTTTGGGCTTTGATTATCAAGGAAATATTTTTATTTTCTATTTTTTCTTATTTATTATTATTTTCACATTTTTTCTCGATCTTTGTTTGTTTATTTTTTACTTAAGTTATTTTAAATTTTTTATTTTTTCTCTATTTTAGTTTTATTAGTTTAATACATTTTTATTACCGTTTTATTTTTAGTTGAATTTAATTTAATTCTCTCTTTGTTATTTTAAGTTATAGTTTTAAAATTTTTGCTCTCTTTTTTGGCTTATTTTTTACTTAAGCTATTTCAATTTTGTATTTTTTTTCTCTATTTTAAGTTTTTATTTTAATACATTTAATTATCATTTTCTTCATTGAATTTAATTTATTTGTAATTTAATTTAATTCTCTTTATTTTTATTTTAATTTAATTTATTAATTTCAACATTTTCTTTCTCTGTTTTTTTTTTATTTTTTTACTTATTTTATTTTAATTTCGTATTTTTTCTCTTTTTAAATTTATTATTTTAATACATTTTCATTATCATTTATTTTTAATTGAATTTAATTTATTTGTAATTTAATTTAATTCTCTCTCTTTTTATTTTATTTTAATTTATTAGTTTTTTCTTTTTTAAAAAAAAACCTTTTTCCTTTTTTTTTTGGATTTATTTTTTCCCTTTTTAGATTTATTTTTATCCATCTAAATTAACTGCTATTTTACGGCGGGGACCAATTTGTTTCAAATTCGACAACAATGGGGACTAAATTGGTCATCGCGAAACATCGGGACTAAATTGGTGCAGATGGTAAACATTGGGGGACCATATTAGGTTTTTGCCCTTTCGAGGTGTTATTCATTGGTCCGATGAAGTTTTTCTGTGTAAGGCAAGAATGTCCCCAGTTTTTAATTGCCATGTTGATCGACGAGATTATTACACATAGTACCTCATCATTAGTTAATTATGGTTGAATGAATGAATGTCTGTCTATATTCAGGATGACGGCGGAGTAGGAGTTGAGGTCCCCTTGGGACATGATGATGATGACGACGGCGAATGCCTTCCACCACCCCTCAAAACAGATGGCTCGTTTTCGCATACTCTTCAGACTCAGAAGGCGAAGATACTCCAAGATGTATCGTAGCTTGTTGGGTTGTGTCAGATCATTCTTGTTGCGTCTTTTCGTTCTGATGTTTTTACGTTCTTATGTGGGTCTGGCTCCGCTCAGCTGCTGCTAATGAGGAATCTAGTCTAGTTCCATCGGGAAATGTTGGGTCATTTGTTGATTTGAAGTTGGTTCTTGATTGATCGACGATGTTATCACGTTAGTATTATTTATGCACCACTGATAGACAGGAACAAAGATGAAGAAGTAGAAGCCAAGGGCCCGATTTAGTTCACAAGATATGCCAGGATAAAGCCCTATTAATCTAAGTTAATATTGTTCGGCTGCGTTTGCTTTAATAGCAAAGCCCAGAAAATGGGCTGTAATATTATTAGTCATATATTATATCTCGTTTGCTTTTATTACTGAAGCCCGAGAAAAGATAAACAGCCCGCACTATATTAACGGGCTCCTTTATTATTTATCCAATACCAACACTTAATATTATTTCTACCTGTATTTTCAGATAAATTAGCCCGATACATATTAGCGGGCTTATACCATTATATTAGCCCATCTAAAAAGCAAACGCAGCCCCCAGTTGCTAAAATTCCTTCTTCGTATAGAGCCCGAGACAAATTCTAGGCCCGTTATAATAATCTAAGGCCCTTAAGTTTATTTATCCAATGAAGTTGGGCAAGATAATAAACCCAACCCACCCTACTAAATTCAAAATTACCAGAAACTCCTTAAGAACCCTAAATCTCTCTCCACACACGCGCGGCGCACCGTCCACAACATACACAAGCTAAACCACACGACACCACAACCAGAGAAGATGTCAGTGAGAACGACGAAAGGAGGCTGAAAGTGCGAAGCGAGATCTTGAAGAAGGCTCATATGGATTCCCTTAAGGAGGAATTTATACTGAAGGAAACTGAAATCTCAAATCTAGAATCAAGGATATACAGAGAACTCGGCTGGCTTACCAATGGGCTCTATAGGCTCTTCAGATCAAGACGAGCTCTTTCGTGCTCGTATCCATTTACATTCCACATGTTTGGTGATTACTTGTTCAAAAATGAAATACAGTAAAGGAACGCGAAAATAAACAGCATTGATTTGAGGACCAACAACATCACCTAGAAAAATGTGAGGATGATAGCGAGGAATTATTATGGAGATACGAACTCAAGTTCAACCGTAGATTATCTTTGCAGAAAAATGTGAGTTGGTTCTTTTATTATTAATTTACTAGTCTGATGTTTGAAATCTTTTTGGGTTTCTCTTCTTGCAGGTACGACTATGAGCACACCAGAATTGAAGGCATGTACTGAGGCGAGGGACCTTGGCGAAGGGTCATATATGCTAAATATGAAGAAATAGGAACAACTCGCAAGGTTTTGAAGAAGATTTGGTTCCGGAAGGAACGATTGTGTTGAAGTTTGTGGTAAATCGAATAAGAAATTGTTAGCTTTGATTTGTTTTGATTTTGTTGTTCCAAAAACCATTGTGTTTGGGAGGGTAGGCTTGTAAATTTACAAATATATCCTGAGATAACATTTTTTTTCTCTTGGTAAGTAAACAAGAAATTAATCCAATACAATGTTATAAAAAGTGAAAAGTGAACGGTCACATTGAATAAAAACCAAGATTAAACAAGAATAGTATCCCAGGATAAAAATTGTAGATAGTTTTCTCATGTGGTAAACTAAACGCAGCCAAGGTCAAGGCACCAAAGGACCAGTTAAGAAATTCGGAGTAGTCACGAACGCGCTGCGATTGAATGCACACAAGGTTCTTCCTATTTTTGTGGTTTTTCTCTAAACGTGCATTTGTTATTTATATTTTGTTTGGATCGAGAAGGAGAATGGCTAGAATATTGTGAGATTATTTTGGAGGAAACTATTATAACTTGGAGAAACTCTTGTTCTCTCTATTCTCTATTCTATATATTCCCACGTACACATATTCCTTATTTATAGTGCTACACAGCGACTACAGGACAAGCAAATAAAAAATCACATAACAATTTCAAGTTTTCTTCCTCTTATATTTTTCTTCCTTTTCGGCTTTGAATTTTTCTTGTTGGATGTTTTTCCTTGTTCCCTTACTTTTTGTTGAATGTTTGTCTCGTGTTGTTTCTTTGTGTCTTTCTTGGACTTTGAGATTAGCCAACAAATTCCCCCCTTAATCTCAAAGCATTTTGTCTTTCATCGCTCTTTAAATTTTACCCGCTTTCGCCTGTCGTACGTCGCGGCTCGCCACTTGCCGTCTTTAAATGCCTTCGAACACTTCGCTTGAATACTTACTTCTAGAACTGCTTTATATGCCTTTTCACGGTCAATACGTGCTTTCGCTGTCCGTCTGCTTCTTCGATCTTGCTCGAACGTCAACTTTCCTTCTTGAACGAGCTTCGCCTTTTGGCTAGTTTCTTTTAATGTGTTCTTCTTTTCGAACAATTCCTGCATAAATAATATATCGTTGTCGAATCTCAACAACCCAGAAATTATCAGCTTCTTATCGTTGATATAATAAATATTTTTCTTTTCTTTTTTCATCCTCGTGACGTAGCCTGTCAGCAGGCTCGTCGTCTCATCGCCAGCATCGGGCGTGTCGAACCCTTCGTACTCCTTAATAGGCTTCTTCTCATTGATGACCTTCACGAGAACAATTTTGTATTGCTCCACCTCGTTTCTCGCGAATACATCGATATTATTGACGATCTCCTCCGCGACTTCTTTGCGGTTTTCGTCGATCTCTTTTTCCTTCGGATTTTGGTTCTCGTTGGTCGTCGTCCCGATCTCGTCATGCTCCTCCGTTTTCAATTTTTCGGCAAGCTTGTACTTGTCGTTGCTTCGAGTTTTCAAGCTGTTCATATATTTTTCGAGGTTGTTCCTCGCCTTGATCCATTCTTTTACCTTCTTGTTTTTCTCGCGTAGTTTTTCTTCGTCAACGCGTTCTTTCTTGTTAAGACTGGCCTCCGTAGGTCGCCCAGTCTTCTGTGTCGTGACTTTACCGACAACATGTCGCATGGCCTCCGTCGTGGCTGCGCCGGTCGTCTCTTTCACGCCGCGCTCCTGGTTCTCTCTTCGCATGGCTTCTTCAGCCTGTTGGGTTATTTCTTCAACAGTCTCACCGCCGTGTCTCTCTATGGCTTTTACGTTCGCCTCGCGGAATTTATCTTTAGCTTCGTCCGACGACGTGTGCATGGCGTCGTCGACCTTGTTCTTCATCTCCCGTGCATTCACCGATCCCTTCACGTCGATTTTCTCGACTTTCTCAGGAGGTTGTGGTGGCGGCGTTTCCTCGTACGCCTCGTCTTTCTCGAGCTCTTCTTCGTTTGGAGCTCCTTTCTCCTTTTCTCCTTCTTCCACGGGCTCCTCGGCCTTTGGATATTTTTCCTCCTCTTCATCATCACCGGCTTTCATCTTTGATGATTCGCCTTCTTCTTTTCCCGTTTCGGGTTTTAGTGGTGGTTCGACTTTTTTCTTTTCCACCACGGGCTCAGCGTGGTCTTTATCACGCTTGCTCTCCATGTCACGAGCTACCTCTTCTCGTACGGGTTCGCCCTCAACGTTCTTCTCTTCGTTTCAAGTTCGTCCTGTTTTTGTGGCTGAACATGGTTAATGCTATCAGCGCCTTTATACGCTTTCTCCAACAGATCCAGGCTTCCTTGGCTTTTCTCGTTGCGCCTATCACCCTGACACCGGTAAAATCTATCGCCTCATAGATGATGAGGAGCGCAAGACCATTTTCTATGGCGGCGGCTCGCAACGTCTTCCGTTGCAACCTTGTATACCCCATCGTATCGGGTGAATATTCATCTTCAACTATTTCCCATAAGCCTTGCGATTTGAATAGAGCTTTCATTTCGACGCTCCACCTTGCGTAGTTATTCTCGGTGAGTTGCGGGATTAACATGTGGGCATATAATATCCGCTTCCACACCATCGGCACCATCGGCTCTTTCGGCTATGGCGAAATCGGCTCTGTCGGCTCCGTTGACACCTTCGGCTCTGATACCATTTTGTTATTTATATTTTGTTTGGATCGAATGACGAGAAGGAGAATGGCTAGAATATTGTGAGATTATTTTGGAGGAAACTATTATAACTTGGAGAAACTCTTGTTCTCTCTATTCTCTATTCTATATATTCCCACATACACATATTCCTTATTTATAGTGCTACACAGCGACTACAAGACAAGCAAATAAAAAATCACATAACAATTTCAAGTTTTCTTCCTCTTATATTTTTCTTCCTTTTCGGCTTTGAATTTTTCTCGTTGGATGTTTTTCCTTGTTCCCTTACTTTTTGTTGAATGTTTGTCTCGTGTTGTTTCTTTGTTTCTTTCTTGGACTTTGAGATTAGCCAACAGCATTTACTTACCCATTATGTCATATTGAATTCTGTTTAAGTTGCGGTTACTGAGGGCGTTTGTTTTTTGAACCGTAAGTATGATGTGTGGAAAGTTTCCATTAGATTCTTCTAATACTCTGCCTTTTTCGTCTCTGTGCTCGTTTTGTGTCTGTACAACTGAGCTAACTAACTATCCATTTATCTGAAAAACCTTAGCTGCTTCCATCGCCAGCGGCAGCAAAGCACCTATCAGCAGTGTATACTGAAAAGCAAACACAAATCAAGTCAGACAAGAGTCAGTTGTGGAACTGAAAACCTGAAACTGAGATAGACAGAGACGGGTTACATTACTACTACCTTGACGACATAATTCTCAGAAATTAACATGATCCCCCATCCAGCGTAAGGCAAGACTCTATCAAAGACGTCAAAGAAAGCTTTGGATGGATCCTTTGGAAAAAGGTATAATAGCAGAAATACAATACTTGGAAAGCTACTCACTTACCCCCATACTCTTCCTATGATATGATGTCTTTGAATCCACAGCTGTCCTTGAAGGATATAGAAGAATCCTATCACCTAGACGATTGTTGTTACCAGATGATGTTGTAAGAACAACGCTGCTAATAAGTTTTCAAGGTATTGAATCGCCCATAAGTAGAATAGAAAGAGAGCAGCAGTTTTGGTAGGTATGCATATGTAAAAAGAATATGATGAAAGGGAATTGCTATTCACCGCCCCCTTTTTCCTAGTTACCGCCCCCTAAAGGGCTTGAAAATGACATTTTTGCCCTTATGAAATTTAAATTAATTTAAAAAGAAAAAACTAACTAAATATATAATTATGGTACGAAATACTGAAAACTACATACACAAATAATTCGAACGATCGATCGATAAGGAAATTCGTCGAAATTTTCGACCGGACTGTGCACGGGCCGAACAATAATTTCGGTCGGGCTGTGTTCGGGCCGATCAACATTTTCGGCCCGCACAGGCCCGACCGAAATTACTGTTCGGCCCGCACTGGGCCCGACCGAAATTACTGTTCGGCCCGCACTGGGCCCGACCGAAATCACAGTTCGGCCCGCACTGGGCCCGACCGAAATCTCAGTTCGGCCCGCACTGGGTCCGACAGAAATCTCAGTTCGGCCCGCACTGGGCCCGACCGAAATCTCAGTTCGACCCGCACTGGGTCCGACCGAAATCTCAGTTCGACCCGCACTGGGTCTGACCGAAATTACAGTTCGGCCCGCACTGGGCCCGACCGAAATATCAGTTCGGCCCGCACTGGGCCCGACCGAAATTACAGTTCGGCCCGCACTACCCCATATTAATTTTCACTTTTTCATTTTTTTTATTTTTTATTCTAATTTATAAAAACTCGACATATATTGTGGTATTTAGGAATCGAACCCATGACCTCTAGTTGATAAAGAAAGTACTTATCCATTGAGCTACATAGCTTTTTATTAGTAATTATGACATATATATAAATATAATATATAAATAATTCAATCTAATTAAATAATCCAATTAAATAATCGAACTAAATAATCCAAATAAATAATCCAATTAAATAATCCTACTAAATAATCGAATTAAATAATACAATTAAATAATCCAATTAAATTATCCAATTAAATAATCTAATTAAATAATCCAATTAAATAATCCAATTAAATAATTTAATTAAATAATCCAATTAAATAATACCAATAAATAATCCAAATAAATAAACCAAATAAATACTATAAATAAAATATACAATAAATAATCCAAATAAATAATATAAATAAATAATCCAAATAAATAATATAAATAAATAATCCAAATAAATAATATAAGTAAATAATCCAAATAAATAATATAAGTAAAATATACAAATAAATAATCCAAATAAATAATACCAATAAATAATTCAAATAAATAATACAAATAAATAATACAAATAAATAATCTAAATAAATAATCCAAATAAATAATATAAATAAATAATCGAAATAAATAATTTAAATAAAATATACAAATAAATAATCCAAATAAATAATACCAATAAATAATCCAAATAAATAAACCAAATAAATACTATAAATAAAATATACAAATAAATAATCCAAATAAATAATACAGTTAATGGCTTCCACGTCGGTCGAAAATCGTCCTCCTTCGCGGAAATGTTCATTGTAATTTATCCCGTCGCCCGTGGAATCCTCCGGAACACTCTCAAAGTCTAAAAAAATAAAAATAAAAAAAATTAAAATTACAACCGAAATGGAATTTTGGCTGCCGTAAGAGGCGACCGAAATCTAATTTCGGTCACCTATACGGGAGCCGAAATCCCGTTTCGGCCGCGGCCGTCCCGACCGAATTAAAAATTCGGTTCGGCCAGCCTCGGCCGAACAACATTTTCGGTCACCTACAAGGGTGACCGAAACGTAATTTCGGTCGCCACAGTGGGTGACCGAAATTGTTGTTCGGTCACCCCTTGTGTGGACCGAAATTATGTTTCGGTCGGGCCTAATTTTTTCGATCGGATCCGATCGGTGTTCGATAATTCGCGTGCATATTGACGGAATTTACGAGAATTTGCTTACCATCCGTCCCAAAAGACCCTTTCTTTTGACCTTTCCATTTCCCAAATAGACGATTCATTGCGATTTCTTTTTTTTTATTTTATGTTTGACTCTGATTTGGATGTGTGATTGCGATATTAAAAGTGTTGTATGGAAATGGATTTTAAATAGGAATTTAAATTCAAAAGGGCAAAAACGTCTTTTTCAAGCCCTTTAGGGGGCGGTGACTAGGAAAAAGGGGGCGGTGAATAGCAATTCAGATATAATACCTTTAGTGAGGAAATCAACCTCTCCAGTATCTCTGATGCTCGCACCTAATAAACAATAAAGTTCAATTTTTTTTTGGAGTTCTTGGGAAAATTTTTTCGAAAAGATAAACCACCTTGATAATCCGATGAATGATGGGAATGTCATTCCCCTGTTAAAATGAGGTAACTACTATGGCTGCTAAGAATTTAGAACTTGACATTATGTAGTATCCGAAAGAAATTCATACCTCAAGCTTAAAGACCACAATTTCTCCTACACGAATAGGGTCGTCGCTCATATGAAAGAACATAAAGGTCACCCTAGAGATCTATAGAAGAAGAGCAGAGAGCAGATTTATAGAAGAAGAGTAGAGAGCATATAATGGTTTCAGGTGAAAAATTCACAGCTGATAGATCAGTTGTTGGCCTTCTTCGATCGTCGTTAAAATTGCAAACCGAATTCATAAAAATACGATCTCCCTACAGTAGCTCATACTCATTATAAAACGCATGCAAGAATTTAGAAAAATACACTGACGAACGAACCCTTTTCAAGCAAGGCTCCATGCTCCCAGAAATAATGATTCCAGTCCATCGAACAAGGAACATAGCAACAATGAGACCTGAAGATTAAGAAGGCCATCTAATTGTTCTAAAACTTTGGAAATCTAATAATTAATCCAGAAATTGAAACAGTTGTAGTATCGTACTGTACTAACCGATTCTGACGATGTCCTGAGTTAAGATTGGAGATATATTAATACATGGATTTGATCTGCTATCTGAACCATCGAGAGAATTACAAAAATATGTTATTTTGAAAATTGAATTACAAAATTAGTCGAGTTTTTAAACATTTTACAAAACTAATCAACTTTTTTAATTCCAGCTATTTTCCTTTTTATTTTAATCACGAAAATACTTAAAATTACAAATTTCACTATTGTTATCTTCAAATAGCACATCACTTGTTAATAATTAAATTTTTACCCCAACTTATTTTACTCAAATATATTAAAAATATATTACTTAAAGAAATATGCAAAAAAAAAAATAAAAATAAAATTACTTGGCGTGACCGTGACCTACTCTTTCCACGTGAGTTCGATATTTAGAGCTGTCAAAACGGACCGGCAGGGCGGGCCGACCCGTAGCTCGCAAAAGCCCGCCATGGGTGGGGCGGGCACGGGTAAGCCCGCCGTTGGCAGGTCTGGAGATTGAAGGCCTGCCCCTCCCAAATTAGAAAAAAAAAAAATTCAAAAAAAAAAAGGAATAAAATATTTTTTATAATTCATAAAAAATTCATAGAAATATCATATTATAATTCCTAGCGGGCTTAATATTATATTTTTTATTAAATATTGATATATAATTAAATTATATAGGTATGTTAGTATTTTTTAGCTTCGAATTTTTAATTTACTCAATTTTAATAATATAAATAAAATAAATTACAATATAAGATTTGATCAGAATTAATTTCGAGCTTAAATATTTAATTTTATTGTTTTTTCTTTCTTTTTTCGAATTGTTTCTTTTTGTTTTGAATTTGTTTTTTTTTTTATATGGGTGGGGCGGTCCTTCAATTTCTAGGCCTGCAGATGGCAGGCTTACCCGCGCCTGCCCGCCCAAGGCGGGGTTTGGCGGACTACGGGCCGGCCAGGCCCGGCAGCCCGTTTTGACAGTTCTAGTCGAACTCATTTGGGAGTACTAGGTCACAATCATGCCAAGTAATTTTATTTTTCTTTTGATTATTTCTCTAAGTAATATATTTTTAATATATTTGAGTTAAAAATTGTGGTAAAATTTTAATTATTAACCAATGTTGTGCTATTTGAAGATAACAATAGTGAAAATTTATAATTTTAAGTATTTCGTGGTTAAAATGAAAATAAAAATAGTTAGAATTTAAAAAGTTGATTAGTTTTGTAATAGGTTTAAAAACTCAACTAGTTTTGCAACTTCATTCTCAAAATAACATTGTTTATGTAATTCTCTCCTAAACCATCCCATTGCAACGTCGACCATATCTTATTGGGCAAGAAGAATTATTCATGATACTAAAAAAAAGAAAATAAATTTTATTATGAACAATTCATCACAATGAATCATCAAAATTAAATATGATTCATCACAATGAATCATCAAAATTGTGTGATTAAATATGGATGTTTTTGGAATATTAATGACTCATGAATTATGATAAGATGAGGTGTATAAAATATATTGTATTTTTGTTCGAGTTGTATAGATGATTAAATTGTATTTTAGTGTATGATTAGTATAATAGGTGTTTTAAGTTGCATTGTAAAGATATAAAAAGTATAGAAAATATATTATCTCCCTTTAAATTCTCTACTTATATTATTATTAAAATAATCATAATATAAATCGTAATAAATATTTCATAACACGTTATCAGCACGATCACGCTCCATCGTCAAGATCAACCTCCGCCGTAGAGATCAAATTCAACCGTCGAATCAACGTCTTTCGAAGTTCTTCAATTTGGTCGAGGTACCGTAATTTTATTTTATACCAATCGTTGGTTTAATTGTGGTATATGACTTTCCATTTTTATTAAAGGTGATGAGATCCAGATTTTGATTCTCTGTCATAGCTTGTGAAAATATTTTAGCGAATTTTACAAAAATAATTCAAGAATAATTTTTACTTATATTCTTGAATATATTTCGTTATATAATTTTATCTATTAACTTATTTGACTTTAAAATTTATAGAATCATGCCGTTGCTCTATCTGATGCTTGAAGAACATTTGCTTATGTGTAATATTATTACGTGGGCACTTATTTGGATGTTGGTAATGTTTATTTGGATGTTGATAGAGTTTTTCATGCGATTTTTTTCGAAAGAAGATACTGAAGAAGAAACTATCAAGGATATTAAAGCCAAAGGTATCACTGGATATGAACGTTTGCTTATTTTTTTCATACGATTTTTTTTTTATTGTTTATATTTTATAGTAATATGACGAACTTGGCAAGCCCCGAATTTGTTGCACTGGATATCAACGGCAAAAACTATTTATCTTGGGCACTAGATGCCGAAATTCACCTGAAAGCCAAAGGTTTAGGTGACACCATTCGCTGCGAAAACCACAACAAATCAGGACGCAGACGCAACCGACACCAGTGGCACAACCATATCCACCACTAGAGCTGTCAATTGGGCCCGTGGCCCGCGGGCCGGCCCGCCCCGCCCCCCAAAAAGGGCGGGCCGGGCTGGGATATTTTAGGCCCGCCAAGGGGCGGGCCAAAACGGGCCAACCCGCACGGGCCGCGGGCTTGGCGGGGCGAGGCGGGCTGGCCCGCGGGCCATCCCGCCAATTTAATAAAATTATATTTATATTTTATATTATATATTATGTTTAAATATATTAATTTAATAGTTAATGATTCATTAATTATACCATAATTAATAACATATATATTTAAAAATATAGAATTAATAAGTTGTTTATCCATAATTTATTATTAAATATCTTAATTAACTAAAACTAATTAATAAATTAAATTATAAAATAAAATACAAAAAAATAAATAATATATATAGGCGGGCGGGCCTGGCCCGCCCGGCCCGCGGCCCGCCGCGGGGCGGGCCGGTCCCCCATTTTGGAGGCCCGCTAGATGGCGGGCCAGCCCGCCCCGCCAAGTGGCGGGCTTTGGCGGGCGGCGCGCCAACCCGGCCCGGCCCGCCATTTTGACAGCTCTATCCACCACTCCTCAGGATAAGGCAAAAGCCTTGATATTTCTTCGCCACCACATTCATGAAAGTCTGCAAACTGAATACTTAAGCGAAAGGATCCGGCTGAGTTGTGGAAAAGTTTGAAAGAACGAGCCGACCACCTGACAACTGTTATCCTGCCGAGAGCAAGGTACGAGTGGATAAACTTACGACTGCAAGATTTTAAATCGGTGAATGAATATAACTCTGCAGTTCATAGAATTACTTCTACATTGAAATTATGTGGAGAAGCAATCACTGATGATGATAAGCTCGAAAAAACATTCACCACTTCCATCCGTCGAATGTAGTATTACAGCAACAATATCGTGAAAGGCAATTCAAAAGGTATGCAGAACTAATATCTGTTTTATTGTTGGCTGAGCAAAACAACTAATTGTTGATGAAAAACCACGAATCCCGACCAACCGGTGCGGCTGCGCTCCCTGAAGCGAATGCGGTCAGACGAAATAATAATGATAATAATCGAGGTAATGGTCGTAGACGTGGACATGGCGGATATCGCGGCAGCGGACGAGGCCGTGGTCAAGGCCGAGGTCGTGGCCAAGGATACTATGGCGGTGATCATCAGTACTTCCGTGGTGGTTATCATAACAATCGTGGTGGTTATCAAAGTCTTCCCCCCAGAAGAGGAAAAGCTATGATAATAAGGATGAAAAGAGGCACACCGAACAAAAGGATAATGATGAGCGATGCTATCGTTGCGGTGGTTTGGGCCATTGATCGAAAACTTGTCGCACGCCCAAACATCTCTTTGAATTATATCAAAAGGACAAAGGAAAGAAAATTGAAACAAATCTTGTTCAGGGTGATCTCCCCTCTACTTCTGATATCAATGATGAAAGTACTCATTTCGAGGCCGCGGATTTTCAATAAGTTTGATGTGATTCCCTTATGTGTTATTATCATATGTTTAATTATGTGTGTGTATTATATGCGTGTATTATATGTATCGTTGTGTTAAGTTATTTGTATGTTTGCATGCTTTGTTATCAATAATAATGGTTATTATGAGCTTATTATTAAGGACATTCATACAATGGATACGAGCATGTGCAATGGAGAATTATGTCTCGCGGACTGCGCAATGACTCATACGATTTTGAGAAATAAGAAATAGTTTGATCATCTTGAAATGAAAGGAGAGAGTGTCATTACTATCTCGGGCAGTACAAATATAATTGAAGGCTCCGGAAGAGCTAGCATTTTACTGCCGAAAGGGACAAGGCTAATAATCGAAAATGCCATATATTCTCCTAAGTCTCAAAGAAATTTACTAAGCTTTAAAGCTATTCGAAATAATGGATATCATGTTGAGACGGCAGAAAAGGGAGACGTCGAATATTTGCACATGACAAAAGTGATTTCGAATGATAAAAGAATCGTGGAAATATTTCCTTCTTTTGACTCTGGGTTATACTATACATATATGAGAACAATTGAATCATATGCTATCGAAAACCAGAAGTTTACTGGTGACAGTACATTTAATGTTTGGCATGACCGGTTGGGCCATATCGGTTCAATTATGATGTAAAAAATAATTGAAAATTCACGTGGACGTTCGGTAAAAACCAAAGGATTCTTCAATCTAATGAATTATCTTGTGCTGCTTGCTCTAAAGGGAAGTTAATTGTTCGGCCATCACCAATGAAAGTAAAGAATGAATTGTATTTTTGGAACGTATGTATGGTGATATTTGTGGGCCGATACACCCATCATGTGGACCATTTAAATATTTTATGGTATTAATTGATGCATCGAGTAGATGGTCCCACGTATGTTTATTACCTACAAGGAATGTGGCGTTTGCGAGGTCGCTTGCTCGGTTGGTTCGATTAAGAGCACATTTTTCGGATTATCCGATAAAGAAAATACGCCTTGACAATGCTGGTGAATTTACTTCCAAGGCATTTAATGATTATTGTATGTCTACCGGTATTGATGTTGAGCATCCTGTGCCACATGTTCATACGCAAAACGGTCTTGCAGAATCGTTGATTAAACGTCTGCAATTAATTGCAAGACCATTATTGATGAAGTCGAAGCTTCCCTCGTCTTGTTGGGGACATGCTATATTACATGCAGCGGCACTAATTCGCATCAGACCAACAAGTTACCATGATATCTCCCCGTTACAAATGATTTATGGTCAGGAACCAGATATTTCCCATCTAAGAATTTTTGGATGTTGCGGTATATGTTCCAATTGCGCCACCACAACGCACAAAGATGGGACCTCAAAGGAGGTTGGGAATATATGTCGGATTTGAATCTCCATCCATTATAAGATATTTAGAACCGCTGACTGGAGATTTATTTACGGCTAGATTTGCAGACTGTCACTTCGATGAAATAAAGTTTCCGACATTAGGGGGAGAAAAGAAGCAGCTGGAAAGAAATATTAGTTGGAATGAATTATCGCTAAATCATTACGATTCTCGAACGAAAGAATGTGAACTGGAAGTTCAGAAGATAATTCATTTACAAAGCTTAGCGAATCAATTGCTAGACAGCTTTACTGACCCAAAGAGAGTGACTAAGTCACATATTCCAGCTGTTAATGCTCCTGCAAGAATTGATGTTCCTACAGAACAAACACGAGATATTGAGCCTAAACCACAACTGAAGCGTGGTAGGCCATCCGGTTCCAAAGATAAAAATCCTCGAAAAAGAAAAGGAGCAAATAATAAGAATGGTCCAATCGAGGAGTTATCGACTAAAGAAGAGTCGATGGGCATAAATGACGATACAAATGAAATTCAGGTACCTGAACATATTGAAAATAATAATAATGAAGAGATCTCCATCAATTACGCCCATAATAGAATTAGATGGAACCGAGATAAAGTCAATGTTGACGATAAATTCTCATTTAACGTGCTACATGAAATGAATGAGATGAATGAAAATGAGGATCATGAACCAAGGTCTGTAAACGAATGCAGACTACGAAAAGATTGGCCAAAATGGAAAGATGCAATCGATGCAGAATTAAAATCGCTTGAGAAAGGAAAAGTTTTCGGACCTGTAGTCCGCATACCAGAAAATGTAAAGCCGGTTGGATTTAAATGGATTTTTATTAGAAATAGAAATGAAAATGGGGAAATTGTAAGATATAAAGCACGCTTGTCGCACAAGGTTTCTCGCAGAAACCTGGTATGGATTATGAGGAGACATATTCTTCTGTGGTGGACGCAACTACTTTTCGTTATATAATTAGTCTGACAGTACGTGAAGGACTCGATATGCGTCTAATGGATATCGTCACTGCTTATCTATATGGCTCACTTGACAGTGACATTTATATGAAGCTTCCGGAAAGATTTCAGCTGCCTGAAAATTCAGGGCCGCGGGATGAGTACTCAATTAAGCTAAATAAGTCGCTTTATGGATTGAAGCAATCCGGGTGTATGTGGTATAATCGCCTAAGTGAATATTTATCGAAAGAGGATACAAATGATCAAACTTGCCCTTGTATATTTATGAGGATATGTGAAAACGAATTTGCCATATAGCAGTATATGTAGACGACATCAATATAGTTGGAACTCCTGAAGAGTTGTCGAAAGCGGTTAATTGTTTGAAAAAGGAGTTCGAAATGAAAGATCTCGATAAAACAAAATATTGTCTCGGACTGCAAATTGAATACTTGAAGAATGGAATATTTGTACATCAAGAAACTTATACGAAAAAGGTGTTGAAAAGGTTTTACATGGACAAAGTTCATCCACTGGATACTCCCATGATCGTCCATTCATTAGACGTGAATAAAGATCCGTTCAAACCACGTGAAAACGATGAAGAGATACTTGGTCCTGAAGTACCATATCTTAGTGCTATAGGAGTGCTAATGTATCTTACAAGTCATACACGACCTGATATAGCGTTTGCAGTAATATATTGGCAAGATACAGTTCTTCGCCGACTCGTAGACATTGGAACGGAGTTAAACGAAGATTTCGATACCTTCAAGGAACAACTGATATGGGACTGTTCTTCTCTAATGAGTTGAAAACAGATTTAATTGGGTATGCAGATGCTGGATTCTTATCCGGTCCACATAATGCACGATCGCAAACGGGTTACTTATTTACATATGGTGGAACTGCTATTTCATAATTGCCACTTCATCTAATCACGCTGAAATACTAGCGATTCATGAAGCTAGCAGAGAATGTGTCTGGTTGCGATCGATTATTCAGCATATACAACAAACTTGTGGATTATTATCGGAAAAGTTACTTCCAACGACATTATATGAAGATAATACGGCATGCATTGCCCAATTAAAGGATGGATATATCAAAGGTGATAGAACAAAACATATATCACCAATTACACATGAGCTGGAGAAAAGTGCTGATATTGAAGTACAACAAGTGCGATCAAATAAAAATCTTGCAGATTTGTTCACAAAAGCACTTCCCCCAATAATTTTCAGAAGGTTAGTATATGAAATTGGCATTCGAAGACTTAGAGATTTAAAATGATGTCATCATCAGGGGGAGTAAATATGTGTTGCACTCTTTTTCCCTTAACTGTGGTTTTTCCCATGTGATTTTCCCAGTAAAGTTTTTAATGAGGTAACAAGCTAAAACATATTCTTTGAAAAACATCCAAGGGGGAGTAATATGAACAAATCATGATTCATCACAAAATAAACTCGATACCAATCTTCTACGAAACTAACGATATATATAAGGGCTAAACACTATTTAAATCCCAAATATATCACCCGAATCCTAAAAGATCTAAACTAAATCTAATTTAAATTCAAATTAAACTAAAACTTAATTAATAATAATAATTATAATAAATCTATTATCCTAACATTATCCACCCCTTGAAAATTCGCCTTGTCCTCAAGGCGGTAAAAAAAATGGCATCAGGGTTCCATATATTGAAACTCGTGCAGCTTATAGCGTGGCCGGCTCGCACGAGAACGTGTTCATTCCTACATCTCTTGGTCGTTGACACAACGGAAAAGTTATTTGAATCTATCTTGCATTGCGCGACATGCTTGATAAGTTATGATTTTACGCATTTTTTGCACCCCGTAGAAGCGTATTTCCGATCGTTATTTATTATAATATACTCGAATATTATACGTTTGCATGCATACCTCTTATTTGACAGATATCGAGCAATTAGATCAAAATGGGAATATTCGAACGTGAAGCGTACGAGCCATTTAGCACTATGGGCGTCTCTTTTGCAATTTTCAAAAGCACCTGGGGCAGATCTGGAATTAGACCAAATTTTCCTATTCTTGAAGAGAAGATCACGTAAACACCACCAAGTCAAGGAAGGTTTATTTTGTCCAAGGTCACGCCAATTTAGAGGAAGATATTCAATATAAAATAAATGGTCAAATATTCAAAAGGGATTTGAATCTTTGAAGTCGGCTACTCTCTCCCTTTATATAGATGCACCCACATACTAAGCAAGGGGGATCAAAAGGCAGCGAATAGACTAAGCTATTCTTGACGGCTGAGCGGCTGAAAATAAAGAAATAGGAGGGGACGACTTTTGACGGCGAAGAAGACTAGAGAAAGCTAGGAGCGATCCCGAGGGTCTCCAAGGCGTTATTCCCTCGTTCACGACGGGAGACGCCGCGGCAACGCGTGACGGCTCGAGCATCGTGAGGGGCGAATTCTATACTTTTATTACCTCGTTTTCAACAATGTTTTCCGTGAATTCCTTGTTGATTTCGTTTATTCCCATGTTAGCTTAATTCCTTTTGTGATTGAGGCCGTGTGAGGCCGGATTATGACTACGTATTAATGCTAGTATTATCTTATTTAATCATATGACTTAAGTTATGTGTTCTTTATTTGAGTTTGTTGACGTGTGTGTGATCGGCCACCGCGCACACGATTCTTGACCAAGTACATGAGACCGAAAAGGTGATTAGAAAGGTTAGATCAAAATATCGAACATCACTACGTAAAACAGACCAGAGATGGAATTCGGTTTCGTATGTGTGGTTTCCGAGACCCCTAAACTCGGGAAATTTCACGAAGATCAAATACACGTGTAGGAACTACAGTTATATAGGAATATAGTTGATTGGTTCACTATTCATGTAGGGTTGCTAGTTACGTGAATAACGGGTAGCACATATATTAGGAAATTCCACCTTGACTTGATTCATGTTGATTAGATAGGTTAGATAGCATGAAGACGTAGGAATAGTTCGTGCCGAGCATGTGTCTTAATCACGTCGTCGTCAACCGCTCTATCCTCATATATTTTATTTGAGTTTATTTTATTATTTGCGTCTTTTATCTCTTTTATTAAATCATCAAAACAATAAAATTCCGTTAGTCTAAATTAGAATTAGGAATATTTTCTTAGAATTAATCGAGCTGTCTTCGTGGTTCGATACTCGGACTTCGTCCGTTTTACTACTTGCACGACCTAGTACACTTGCTAGTATTTGAGCGTGTCAAGTTTTTGGCGCCGTTGCCGGGGACAACGGTATATTGATTCTAGGAGTTATTCTAAGTTTTAGTTTAGACCTTTTTATATTATTACTATTATTATTATTATTATTATTATTATTATTATTATTATTATTATTATTATTATCCGTTGATACTCTCATCTTTCTCGCTTGTGTTTTGTAGGATAAGGGATGCTGCGATACTCGCAATATTCTCCCGAGACCTATGCGACATGCGATGATGAACTGGAGTGCGATTTTTGCGGATGCCGACATCTCACTAGTGAATGCAAGTACAATCGTTACAAGCCTCCACGACCGTGGTATGATGGACAAGGGGAGAATTTCTACTCTTACACCGGCGATTATTTATATTCTCCCTCGTATAATTACTTTACTCCACCTCAAAAAGAAAAGGCCGCTTGGGAGATAGCGCTCGAGAAGATGGCAGGGTCGTATGAGCAACCATTAATTCAAAAACATGTCCAACAACAGATTGATCCGCCCCAAAAAGAAAAGGCCGCTTGGGAGATAGCGCTCGAGAAGATGGCAGTGATACAAGAAGACAGTAGTCGTACAACTACTTCTACGAGTTTTCAGAGTCTAAAAGCGGAGTTGGAGAATCTGACGGCCCAATTTGAAAAGCTAAAAAATGCAGTGTCTGAACGCGAACAAGAAGTACCCTCGAGCCACATTGAGTCAAGTCCGGAAGAGAACATAGAAGTCATTTCATTGAATTGTGAAATAGCTCAAGAACCGGTGTTGGAACCAAGTGAAGCTAACGATGAGATCGAGTTAGAAAAAACCGATCAACCCACAGAGGCTACTGTAGATTTTGTTCCAGCAAAACCGAGTCTCCCAGGACTTCTTGAGGATACTATGCTTTCCATGGAGTTGGAGGATCGCCAAGAAACTAGTGACGATGAAAGCGATAATTTCGCAGTATATGATGTTGGGGAAAAGAGAAAGATGGAGCCTGAGACTTTCGATCCGATTCTACGCCTGGTTATGAAGTCAACATATCATTCAGATAGCATATTCACGGAGGAATTCATTAAGGCATCGATGATCGTTGATTTCACCATTATTTGGGAGCCGAAAGTCGACCTATGGAGAGAGTTTAAAGATTACGACCACGCAAAGTTGTACTATTCTGAGATCAAACTTCTCTCCAAAAAGATGAAATCAAGGTGTTCAGTACTTCTACTGAACATGCAGAGTCGTGGACCTTCAACACGAACGAGAGTCGAGCTAACGACTATAAAAGCAGCGCTTCTTGTGAGGCACCCCAAGGCCTATTGATGCATATATATTATATTATATTTACTTTTATTCCTATTTCATTTTTTTGTCTAATAAATTTGCTCTCACGGTGCCGCCTAGTCATGTTTTCTCGCAGGCTCATAACTAGTTTGGGGGTTGCCCGTTCGCGTTGGTTGATTGTTTACTGCTGATCAACCAAGTCTTTTACATCGTTTGACGTCAGGGCAGTGTCACTCTAGTCTCTCGTTGCTTTAATTTACACATTGAGGACAATGTGCTATTTAGTTTGGGGGGTGGGGTGCGACACATGCTATTACATGTTTAGGTTTCGATGTCTCTCGGTCACTTTGGTGGGTATAACTGATGAAAGTTGCGATTTGAATGTCATCTGTGGAATCTTCTGTCAATGATGAAAATTTTTAAATTTTACCATGTCGTGATATGATTCGATGAACTGAGAGTGATAGTCTAACATGTTGCATTGTTGGGATATTAGCATGATTATTTGGCTATATTGACTGCTTTAGGAGAGTATTGCGTATCATGAAGTACAAACCCAGTTATATATGTGAGTTATTGAGCCTTCACAAAAAATTCAGAGCAACTCATTGTGCTCGGTGTTTATTCTTGTGTGACACGCATGGACTAAATATTTTCGAACTTGCTCTGTTATGCATGTCAATGGTTACTATGTGGAATTTTGTGTGCGAAAATGAGAAGGGCACTAGGATTGAGTCATTGGCCTAAATATTTTCATACCTTACGTATTTACCACTTAGTGAGCCCCTTTGAGCCTTATTTGACTTATTTGTTGATTTGGAGCCCAAATATTTAGCATGAATGCCTCAAAATTTAGCCTATACGACCCCGTATATCAACGTGTTAAATTATCGATATCGTGAAAAGTCGCTTGTTGGTTGAGAAGGAGCTAATCATCGATGTATGCTAGTTATGAACTCGTCCTATGATATAGATCTCTCGTCGTATTATTGCAGCGGACTAGAAACCTCTCCCTTCGACAAGACGTACAAAAAAAAGAGAGATAGGAGGGGTTGGTTCGAAAAAAAAAGAGCGCAAAGAAAAAAAAAAGAAAAAAAAAAGAAAAAAAAAGCGAGCGAGAAGAACTAAAAAAGGAAAAAGGATGAGTCGAGTGAAAAATAGGCACGGCGTTAAAAAAACGAAATAAGTGGTGAGAAGAGCGATTCGATGATTGATACGTTTGATGCTTGTAGCTCACTTTCCTATATGACGAACCTTTCAAAACCCGAGTCCCATTACAACCCTTGATGAAAGACCCTTTGATTCGTGCATGACTTCTACTATGTGACTATGATGTGATATATTTGCAAGCCTAGATTAATATCTTTTCATGTCGTGAACTGAGCGTCCTTATACAGATCCCTTTGAAAAACACTTCGAGCGACTTGAGCGACCCTAGTAAGAGTTGTGGAATGATGCGTCGTACGATTCTAGAAATGTCTTTCATGCTATGATAAGATTGCGACTTATTACCTCATGCCTCGTGTTTTGACTAGATCGTTCATTAGTTGATGATTATCTCGACTTTATATGCTTTTACGTTTTCTGAGATGAAACAGGAGAATTTCATTGATAGATGTTCTATAATCCTAACTTGATTTGGTTTTGTTTCGCTTTTATGATCGAGGACGATCGAAGCTAGTTTGGGGTTGTTGATAAGTTATGATTTTACGCATTTTTTGCACCCCGTAGAAGCGTATTTCCGATCGTTATTTATTATAATATACTCGAATATTATACGTTTGCATGCATACCTCTTATTTGACAGATATCGAGCAATTAGATCAAAATGGGAATATTCGAACGTGAAGCGTACGAGCCATTTAGCACTATGGGCGTCTCTTTTGCAATTTTCAAAAGCACCTGGGGCAGATCTGGAATTAGACCAAATTTTCCTATTCTTGAAGAGAAGATCACGTAAACACCACCAAGTCAAGGAAGGTTTATTTTGTCCAAGGTCACGCCAATTTAGAGGAAGATATTCAATATAAAATAAATGGTCAAATATTCAAAAGGGATTTGAATCTTTGAAGTCGGCTACTCTCTCCCTTTATATAGATGCACCCACATACTAAGCAAGGGGGATCAAAAGGCAGCGAATAGACTAAGCTATTCTTGACGGCTGAGCGGCTGAAAATAAAGAAATAGGAGGGGACGACTTTTGACGGCGAAGAAGACTAGAGAAAGCTAGGAGCGATCCCGAGGGTCTCTGATAAACGTATTTTAATACGTTTATTGTTATGTTTATTTGGGTTATAATAGGAAACTTTTGATCATTCCATGCATTTATTGGCTCTATTTACACTCATTTAAATATTGTAGGACCTTCGAATGATTATCGAGAGAAGAGGAACGAAAACGAGGCGAAAACGACGCAAAAACGGCAAAGTTTGAAGCTGCCAGTAATAAGTCACGGCCGTGAACGATCTTGCAAGAGGCCGTGAACGAGGGCAGTAAGCCTAAGGAGAAAAAGTCCCAACAGTCACGGCCGTGAATCACCTTGCATAAGGCCGTGAACGTGGGCAGTGAGCTCAAGATCCAGTGTCGCGGCCGTGAACGCTCATGTAAGAAGCCGTGAACGTGGACAGAGAGTTTTAAGGAGCGTGTCACGGCCGTGAATACTCATGTCAAAGGCCGTGACTCGCGGCAGAGACTAAGCACCGCTATGCTATTCACTGTCACGGCCGTGAACCTATATGCAAGAGGCCGTGACCCTCTCCAGAGAGTCAATATTTAGGGTTTAAGCCGCCGTCACGGCCGTGATGCATGTTGCACGAGGCCGTGACTCATGCCAGAAAGTCAAGAAATAGGGTTTTCAGCCGCCGTCACGGCCGTGAAGGCCCGTTAAGAGGCCGTGAACGTGCCAAAATGCAGGGTTTTAGCCCATTTTCGAAGCATAAAAGGGGGCTCTACTCAGAACTCAAGAACAACCTCATAGGGACGAAAACTTAGAGCAAAGAAGAGAAGGAAGAACACTAGAATTAGCCCTGTGATTCGGAGAAGCTCAAGGGACGATCCAACAACGTAGCCACACCCGGTCGATCGAGGAACGAGAGCTCCACCTCGGAAACGCCATATTCACTTCTTAGGGAAGTTTTTATGAGTTCTCTATCCTCGTTTCCCTTAAATCTCGTTGTTGTTATGCTTAATATGAGTAGCTAATCCTCTTGTGTGTTCGGGTGTAGATGAACGTTGGGTTATGTCGTAGTTAAGGCGTAGGATAATCGTGAACACGTGTATTCGACTATTTATCGTTCTATGATATTGTTTCTTCGTATCAATATGTCTATGTGTTGATATGAATGTGTGGTATATCGTTTAGGGCGACAGCTAAATAACGATTAGGCCGTTCGTAGACGTTAGGATTCGAGTATAGGGCGACAGCAAATACTCGATCCTCGCAATATAGTAATCGCTGAACTTAGATCCCCACGAACGTTTAGGGCGACAGCAAATCCGTGAGTGGGTAGGAAATTACTGCGATTTAGTCGATAATCACGTCGGAGCGATATTCCGTAGTCTTAGCCGACAACACTCTTCGGGATTCGAACCCCGAACACATTTTTGTCACCTTAAGTCACTCTTACTATTTCTAGTTGGGCCTCCTCGTCTTCCAATCCTTTAAGTTGCGTTGTTAAATTAGTTCATAATATAAACAAATCCTGCTATTTTATTTAGGTTAAATATCGAATCGATAGGTCAATACTAGTAATCAATTTATTCCTCGTGATCGATACTCGGATATTCACTATAACTATATTACAAACGATAGGTACACTGCCTATCGCGCGTGATTCTAGTTATAATATATTCGTTTTAATTATTACTTGACGTATTCGCACAAACATTTATTTAAACATACACGCACGCGATCAAGTTTTTGGCGCCGTTGCCGGGGAATAGATTGATGTTAGGAACACCCTAGTTCGGTAATTTAGCTATTTTATTTTACATTTTCTCAGTTTTTCGTTAATTGTGTTTCCTACATCATTATTAGTATCGTTACCTTTTCGACGTATTTGTCTAGTTCTTCGCTAAATTTCGTTTTCACTCATTGAAGGTACTGTTTGACAGTGGATGACCAGAAGCCACCCATCAGGCCCCATTGTTGAAGGAGATCCAGATTTCGAGCGGAAGTTACGAAGGCAGCTCAGATACAATACGGAAGGCACGGCTAGTAATTATCAGGAAGCGCTGGTTAGTTATTCAGAGGACAACTCTCAGGAGTCAGCAGACAATTCTCGAACAGAGACGTCCAAAGACAATCGAGAGATAGAAGTCGAGATGGCAGACCGAAGAGTACCGACCCACCAAGACCAAGAAGCGGAACAATCTTTACAAGATCTACTTAAGAACGCCTCCCTCGGCGGTACAGAATCGGCAATTGTTATTCCTCCGATCGCGAACAACGATTTTGAGCTAAAGCATGCTTGGCTTCAGATGATCTTTCAGACGGCTCAGTTTGAGGGAAATCCTGATGATGATCCGTACTCCCACCTGAAGGCATTCCTGACAGTAACAGACACCATCAAGATCAATGGGGTTCCGAGTGACGCGATTAAGCTAATGTTGTTTCCATTTTCACTCAAGTACAGGGCGAAGGACTGGTTGGAGATGCTACCGCCCAGATCAATCACTACTTGGGAAGAACTGAGAGCCGCGTTCATCGGCCATTATTTCCCATTGTCGAAAGTGTTGCGACTGAAGACGGAAATATCCCTTTTTCACCAGAAGGATTCAGAGAATCTTTACGAAGTGTGGGAGCGATACAAATCCTTATTGAAGAAATGCCCACAACACGGGATGTCGAAAGCTGCTATGATCAACCGATTCCACGAGGGTCTCAATGATCAGACTGTCCATATGCTAGACGGAGCCGCAGGAGGAGGACTCGTGAAGCTCAATGCCACGGACGCGTGGAATTTGATTGAGGATTACTCGAGGAACAGTTTCATGAGGGGCAATACCAGGATGAAGACACCCGGTGTGTTCGGAGTCAGCGAGGAGACGGCCACTAGTGCCAAGATCGAGGCGCTCCAGCAACAAATCGCCTCGACGAACTCCCAGTTACAGACGGTGATAGGTGCATTACTTCCCAAGTCCGGGCAGATACAGCCCGTGAACGCCGTAGCGACCACCACACCGACGCAGCATACATACATACCCTTGTGCGGGATTTGTGGCGCAGCCCACGAGACCTCAGAATGCCAACTTGGGCAGCCGCTGGAGCACGTAGACTATATGGGCAATTACCAAGGTGGCCAGCGAAGTTTCCAGCCTCGGGCACATCCAAACTTGGCATACGGAAATCAGAACCATCAGGGCCAAGGACCGCCAGGATTTCAGCCCAGACCGTCCGGATTCCAAAACGGGCCGCCACGACAGTACCAGAACGCACCCGCAGGAGGATCCGATGACATGAGGGAGATGAAGGACATGATGAAGACGCTCCTCACAAATTTCAGCAACACCACTCAAGCCCACGAGAGTCGAATGAATAAGATGGAGGAGTACATAGAGGTACGTGCCCAGAACACAGACGCCTCTATCAAGAAGCTGGAGCAACAAGTGGGCCAGTTAGCGAAGCAACTGGCAGGGCGAAATCAAGGATCACTCCCGAGCTACACCGAACCTAACCCTAAGGAGTATTGCAACGCGGTAACCCTGATAAGTGGGAGAAAATTGCAAGAAATACCCGCCAAGCAGAATTCAAAGGAGAAAGCTGATTTTGAGGGCCACGACGAGCTAAAAGCGGAGGAAAGCAAAGACAACGATGTCGAGAAGGTCAAGGCTGACAAAGGAAATGCGCGACCATTCGTGAAGCCGTACCAACCAAAGATTCCATATCCAGCTCGGTTGAGGGAGGTCGAACTTGAAAAGGAGGAGAACGCGCATGGAAAAGAAAAGGAGGAGGGGATGGCTCCAAGACCACCAGTCAATTCTTACACACCGAAGATTCCATATCCGGCTAGGTTAACAAGGGCGATGACTGACGAACCATTTGGTACATACTTAGAGGAACAACGCACCAAGAAGGAAGTGAAGCCGGTCAATCGTGTCGAGGAAGAGAAAGTCGACAAGGAGATGGAGGTCGTGACTACACCATCTGTCAAGGCGTTTCAACCAAAGAAATATATTGTTGACGACGAGTTCGGTAAATTTCTTTCTCTTTTCAAGCAACTACATATTAACTTACCTCGTCGAAGTCCTTCAACAGATACCTCGATGTGTGAAATACCTCAAGGACTTACTCACGAACAAACGCAAGCTCGAAGATGTTGCTGCTAATTGTCTTCGAGGGGAGTGCTCTGCCGTCGTGCAAATGAATATCCCGAAGAAGTTAAAGGATCCAGGGAGTTTCACTATACCTTGTCTTATAGGAAATTTATATATTCATAAGGCATTTGTTGATTTAGGTGCTAGTATTAATTTGATGCCTTATTCTATGTTTAAGAAGCTTGGTTTAGGTGAACCCAAACCCATTAGGATGAGTATACAACTAGCGGATAGATTTATTACGTATCCTAGGGGTATTATAGAGGATGTGTTAGTCAAGGTTAATAAGTTTATTATTCCAGTGGATTTTGTTATTCTTGATATGAAGGAAGATGAGAATGTACCTTTGATCTTAGGGAGACCATTTCTAGCCACTGGAGAAACCATGATAGATGTTAAAAACGGCAGCTTGACGTTTACTATAGATGGAGAGAAAGTAACATTTTGCATGGCGGAAACTAAGAATGATGATTTCAGCAAGCATGAAAATAATTATTCCTATCCTGCTTTTATTGATCAAAATTCTTCTATGTCTTTTTCAAGTTTATTGCAGGTTATCGAGAAGAAAGACACGAGGATAATCGAGGGAAGCAAAGAGGAGAACAAAGAGATGCGGTTGATCGACGGACCACCGCTTTTAGAGTTTGAGCGGCAGCCAAACCACTTCACTTGCGATTTTCCCGAGGACGGTCCAAAACCACCGATGACATTCCCCTCCAACCATTTTTCCAAACCACCTTGAAGGCTTGCTCGACTACGTCCAGCTCAAGACGTTAAAGAAGCGCTTCTTGGGAGGCAACCCAGGTATTTCTATTTTATGTTTTAGGTATAAAAAAAAAAAAAATCTATCTAAAACTATATATATATATTAAATTAAATAAACAATACTAACAACAATAATAATAACAGTAATATTTAATTAATAATAAGTTTATTACAAACATTGAAGATGGGTACAACGCAGAATCGAAAGATGAGATAGAACGACAGTTTTACTTCAAAAGATGGTTACAATACCAGTACAACGTGTGAAGGTCCAACACAAAAGCAACTTAAAACTGCAAATAACACAAAAGATAGAGCAATAGTATTTTGCTTCATAAGGGCGGGTTACACACAAGTGCACCTTGTGATAACCCAACACACAAAAGCAAGTAAAACTCCAAACAAGCCCAAAAGAAGAGCAAGGTAGAGTGATACCATATCTAAATTACGACGAATCCTTGCATATTCTTCACTCTCATCCTCACGACCTTGCTGCTGTCCCCAATTCATTGTGACTAGCTAACTCTGAATATCGGAAATAAGATTGTTAAAGACGTGAGATTTAGGGTAGATGATGATATTGTGTTGTTCAACCAATGTCTATTTATAGGCACAAATGACACAAAAATATCATTATCATACCCGGCAATCCATTAAATGATACAGACGAATTTTTGACTTGGAAGATTTGACGCCGCGTGAGAAAGTGATATTTCTCTTGTCGATTACAAGATTTTTCCTCGCGCAAATCATTCTCGAAAAAATTCGTCGATTGCGTGTCAATCATATTTCAAATATATGTTAAATAATAATAATCATAAAAAAAGTAATTAAAAAAAAAAAAAGAGGAAAAATCATATTCACGGCCCAGTACAACGAAGCCACGGCCGTGAATTACCTTAGTTAACCCACTGTCGCTCTTCACGGCAATTTGCTTAACCAATCACGGCCGTGAAGGACTTCCCATGTCGCACGCTGCCTGCATTCACGGCCTTTGACTTACTGAGTCGCGGCCGTGAACAATACTTTACTCATACACTGCCCGGAGTCACGGCTTGTTGATCCACATTCACGGCCGTGACTCGGACGGGTTATAATTAAAAAAAAATATATATATATATATAAATAAAAAAAAAAACAAATTAAAAAAATAATAAAAAAAAATTAATTAAATTAAATTAAAAAATTACATATAAAAAAAATAAATAAATAAAATAAAATATAATATATATTAAAAAAAAATAATATATATTTTAAAAAAAATAATAATAAATAAATAAATAAATATAATTCACGGCCCATGACATATTCGTCACGGCCGTGAATGATACGAATGCTACCTTCTGCCCTCATTCACGGCCTGTGAATTGTTATTCACGGCCGTGAACGTATTGCTTTACAAACGCACTGCCCCGACTCACGGCCTGTGAATGTTCATTCACGGCCGTGACATAGTCGGGCTGCATAAAAAAAAAAAAAAATTTCCCCCGACACTGCCGGTCCTTCCCATTCCTCTGGCTATCACGAGGGCGAGTCATCAGGGGTCGGTCATTACGCGTGAGTCGCAGACTTTCAATCATTGCGCCAAGAAATGCTACGCTACAACGAGGATGCCATTCGACGCGATGAGGAGACACGACGGCGCCAGGAAGAGTATGAGCGCCGAAACGAAGAAGCCACCGGCGCTATCGCGAAGAGCAACACCGATACGAGCTGGCTCTTCAGGCCATGGAGAACGCGATGAAGCATACACAGGAGTCGGTCCGGCTTGCTCAAGAATCGATGGCTCACCTTCGGCCGCGGCCACCATCACCCCCACCACCACCTTAGTGTTATTTATTTTGTTATGTTTTTCTATTCGTACTCTTTTCTGTGGTCTAGTACTTAAGTCACTTGTGATGACTAAGACTTAATTTGTTATGTTTTAATATTTTCTATGTGCGTTTAATTTTCTTTTGAGTATTTTCAGGAAACGTGACACGACTTCGAACTACGACACAAAATATGTCAAACTCAGAAGCAACAACCATGTTCAACTACATAAAATGCTCGAGGCAGGACCACGCCAATTTTTTTCAGGGAAGTCACGTTCTTTTCAACTTCTTTTACCTTCTTCTTCTTGATTTTACACGTTGGGGACAACGTGCATCTCAAGTGTGGGGAGGGGGAATTTTGTTAAGGAATATTGTTGAAAAGTTACGTGAAAAATTTTTATGACGTGTTTTGGCTTTCAAATCTATAGAAGTTTGGCATGATTGTTTGCGTTCATCTCGAATTTAGATTGCACATTAGGGAGTCTAGTGAGCGATAAGGACATGCATCAGTGATTTAATCTTTTCAGCATGAATAGATATAGTGCTACTTTGAGAGATTCACACACATAACCCATGTTCCGTTGTGAGAGTTTGAGCTGACGAGCTTTTGCTCATTTTTCTTGGTTGTGTGAGTAGTGCATAATTTACGTCTCGCTAGAACTTCTTGTTTGATACGCATTGAAATTGCTTTAGAGTGTGTTTTGTATGAACATGACGAAGGCATTAGGAAATAAGTCCATGGCCAAAGTTCCCAACCACGACTGATCACCGTAGTTAACCACTTTGTGCCTAAGCCTTTTTATTTCTTAACCTCGTATATCATAACCCTCTGACCTAAATAAGCCTCCAGAGATCATCTGAACCCGAGTTTAGCGGAATTGAAGGTTGAATGTCAAAGTCGAAAAGCGAGTCGGATACCACCCGACAAATCCGAGACAACGCCGAAAGCAGTGGAGAACGCCTCAATATGAAAAAAAAAAGAGAGAAAAAAGCGAAGTGGAACGAGGATAAGCTGTTGCGAAAAAAAAAAAAAAGAACCTTTCCTTCGATAATCTTCCGGTTTCGTGAATTCCACATCATCTCCTCATTTCGAGACTTGGAAGAAGAAAGGCTTAGTGGAACGCAGCAAAAATAAGAGAAATATGAAGACGGCGTAAACAAAAGGGTTGATCATGGCGCGCTTTAGACAATGACATGAAACCGACGTGACTGCTACTCATCTGTGATACCACTACCACCTCATTACTATATGAACCCATTAAACCCGAAAAAGACCTTCTGATTCATGCTAACTGCTTTAAGTAGTAGACGTGCGATTGACTTGCAAGCATATGGTTTAGACTAGATTATTGCATGAATTGAGCGATTCACCGATTTATTAGCCTATACACTGAGTGATTTGAGTGAATCCCTGTGAGGTGTGGATTTCGATTAGTAGTGCTAAGGAAATTCGTGTTGATAAGTGCTTATTATTGCTGCAGTGTCCATAATTGCTCGCTTGATTCCATTTTATGTTTTCCATCTGCGTTGGTGAATTGCGAATGGTCGTGCCGTTATCATGATATCCTTTTCTTGCTTCTAATTTGCTTGAGGACAAGCAAAAGCTTAAGTGTGGGGAGGTTTGATAAACGTATTTTAATACGTTTATTGTTATGTTTATTTGGGTTATAATAGGAAACTTTTGATCATTCCATGCATTTATTGGCTCTATTTACACTCATTTAAATATTGTAGGACCTTCGAATGATTATCGAGAGAAGAGGAACAAAAACGAGGCGAAAACGACGCAAAAACGGCAAAGTTTGAAGCTGCCAGTAATAAGTCACGGCCGTGAACGATCTTGCAAGAGGCCGTGAACGAGGGCAGTAAGCCTAAGGAGAAAAAGTCCCAACAGTCACGGCCGTGAATCACCTTGCATAAGGCCGTGAACGTGGGCAGTGAGCTCAAGATCCAGTGTCGCGGCCGTGAACGCTCATGTAAGAAGCCGTGAACGTGGACAGAGAGTTTTAAGGAGCGTGTCACGGCCGTGAATACTCATGTCAAAGGCCGTGACTCGCGGCAGAGACTAAGCACCGCTATGCTATTCACTGTCACGGCCGTGAACCTATATGCAAGAGGCCGTGACCCTCTCCAGAGAGTCAATATTTAGGGTTTAAGCCGCCGTCACGGCCGTGATGCATGTTGCACGAGGCCGTGACTCATGCCAGAAAGTCAAGAAATAGGGTTTTCAGCCGCCGTCACGGCCGTGAAGGCCCGTTAAGAGGCCGTGAACGTGCCAAAATGCAGGGTTTTAGCCCATTTTCGAAGCATAAAAGGGGGCTCTACTCAGAACTCAAGAACAACCTCATAGGGACGAAAACTTAGAGCAAAGAAGAGAAGGAAGAACACTAGAATTAGCCCTGTGATTCGGAGAAGCTCAAGGGACGATCCAACAACGTAGCCACACCCGGTCGATCGAGGAACGAGAGCTCCACCTCGGAAACGCCATATTCACTTCTTAGGGAAGTTTTTATGAGTTCTCTATCCTCGTTTCCCTTAAATCTCGTTGTTGTTATGCTTAATATGAGTAGCTAATCCTCTTGTGTGTTCGGGTGTAGATGAACGTTGGGTTATGTCGTAGTTAAGGCGTAGGATAATCGTGAACACGTGTATTCGACTATTTATCGTTCTATGATATTGTTTCTTCGTATCAATATGTCTATGTGTTGATATGAATGTGTGGTATATCGTTTAGGGCGACAGCTAAATAACGATTAGGCCGTTCGTAGACGTTAGGATTCGAGTATAGGGCGACAGCAAATACTCGATCCTCGCAATATAGTAATCGCTGAACTTAGATCCCCACGAACGTTTAGGGCGACAGCAAATCCGTGAGTGGGTAGGAAATTACTGCGATTTAGTCGATAATCACGTCGGAGCGATATTCCGTAGTCTTAGCCGACAACACTCTTCGGGATTCGAACCCCGAACACATTTTTGTCACCTTAAGTCACTCTTACTATTTCTAGTTGGGCCTCCTCGTCTTCCAATCCTTTAAGTTGCGTTGTTAAATTAGTTCATAATATAAACAAATCCTGCTATTTTATTTAGGTTAAATATCGAATCGATAGGTCAATACTAGTAATCAATTTATTCCTCGTGATCGATACTCGGATATTCACTATAACTATATTACAAACGATAGGTACACTGCCTATCGCGCGTGATTCTAGTTATAATATATTCGTTTTAATTATTACTTGACGTATTCGCACAAACATTTATTTAAACATACACGCACGCGATCAGTCTCCAAGGCGTTATTCCCTCGTTCACGACGGGAGACGCCGCGGCAACGCGTGACGGCTCGAGCATCGTGAGGGGCGAATTCTATACTTTTATTACCTCGTTTTCAACAATGTTTTCCGTGAATTCCTTGTTGATTTCGTTTATTCCCATGTTAGCTTAATTCCTTTTGTGATTGAGGCCGTGTGAGGCCGGATTATGACTACGTATTAATGCTAGTATTATCTTATTTAATCATATGACTTAAGTTATGTGTTCTTTATTTGAGTTTGTTGACGTGTGTGTGATCGGCCACCGCGCACACGATTCTTGACCAAGTACATGAGACCGAAAAGGTGATTAGAAAGGTTAGATCAAAATATCGAACATCACTACGTAAAACAGACCAGAGATGGAATTCGGTTTCGTATGTGTGGTTTCCGAGACCCCTAAACTCGGGAAATTTCACGAAGATCAAATACACGTGTAGGAACTACAGTTATATAGGAATATAGTTGATTGGTTCACTATTCATGTAGGGTTGCTAGTTACGTGAATAACGGGTAGCACATATATTAGGAAATTCCACCTTGACTTGATTCATGTTGATTAGATAGGTTAGATAGCATGAAGACGTAGGAATAGTTCGTGCCGAGCATGTGTCTTAATCACGTCGTCGTCAACCGCTCTATCCTCATATATTTTATTTGAGTTTATTTTATTATTTGCGTCTTTTATCTCTTTTATTAAATCATCAAAACAATAAAATTCCGTTAGTCTAAATTAGAATTAGGAATATTTTCTTAGAATTAATCGAGCTGTCTTCGTGGTTCGATACTCGGACTTCGTCCGTTTTACTACTTGCACGACCTAGTACACTTGCTAGTATTTGAGCGTGTCAAGTTTTTGGCGCCGTTGCCGGGGACAACGGTATATTGATTCTAGGAGTTATTCTAAGTTTTAGTTTAGACCTTTTTATATTATTACTATTATTATTATTATTATTATTATTATTATCCGTTGATACTCTCATCTTTCTCGCTTGTGTTTCGTAGGATAAGGGATGCAGCGATACTCGCAATATTCTCCCGAGACCTATGCGACATGCGATGATGAACTGGAGTGCGATTTTTGCGGATGCCGACATCTCACTAGTGAATGCAAGTACAATCGTTACAAGCCTCCACGACCGTGGTATGATGGACAAGGGGAGAATTTCTACTCTTACACCGGCGATTATTTACATTCTCCCTCGTATAATTACTTTACTCCACCTCAAAAAGAAAAGGCCGCTTGGGAGATAGCGCTCGAGAAGATGGCAGGGTCGTATGAGCAACCATTAATTCAAAAACATGCCCAACAACAGATTGATCCGCCCCAAAAAGAAAAGGCCGCTTGGGAGATAGCGCTCGAGAAGATGGCAGTGATACAAGAAGACAGTAGTCGTACAACTACTTCTACGAGTTTTCAGAGTCTAAAAGCGGAGTTGGAGAACCTGACGGCCCAATTTGAAAAGCTAAAAAATGCAGTGTCTGAACGCGAACAAGAAGTACCCTCGAGCCACATTGAGTCAAGTCCGGAAGAACACATAGAAGTCATTTCATTGAATTGTGAAATAGCTCAAGAACCGGTGTTGGAACCAAGTGAAGCTAACGATGAGATCGAGTTAGAAAAAACCGATCAACCCACAGAGGCTACTGTAGATTTTGTTCCAGCAAAACCGAGTCTCCCAGGACTTCTTGAGGATACTATGCTTTCCATGGAGTTGGAGGATCGCCAAGAAACTAGTGACGATGAAAGCGATAATTTCGCAGTATATGATGTTGGGGAAAAGAGAAAGATGGAGCCTGAGACTTTCGATCCGATTCTACGCCTGGTTATGAAGTCAACATATCATTCAGATAGCATATTCACGGAGGAATTCATTAAGGCATCGATGATCGTTGATTTCACCATTATTTGGGAGCCGAAAGTCGACCTATGGAGAGAGTTTAAAGATTACGACCACGCAAAGTTGTACTATTCTGAGATCAAACTTCTCTCCAAAAAGATGAAATCAAGGTGTTCAGTACTTCTACTGAACATGCAGAGTCGTGGACCTTCAACACGAACGAGAGTCGAGCTAACGACTATAAAAGCAGCGCTTCTTGTGAGGCACCCCAAGGCCTATTGATGCATATATATTATATTATATTTACTTTTATTCCTATTTCATTTTTTTGTCTAATAAATTTGCTCTCACGGTGCCGCCTAGTCATGTTTTCTCGCAGGCTCATAACTAGTTTGGGGGTTGCCCGTTCGCGTTGGTTGATTGTTTACTGCTGATCAACCAAGTCTTTTACATCGTTTGACGTAAAATTCAGGGCAGTGTCACTCTACTCTCTCGTTGCTTTAATTTACACATTGAGGACAATGTGCTATTTAGTTTGGGGGGTGGGGTGCGACACATGCTATTACATGTTTAGGTTTCGATGTCTCTCGGTCACTTTGGTGGGTATAACTGATGAAAGTTGCGATTTGAATGTCATCTGTGGAATCTTCTGTCAATGATGAAAATTTTTAAATTTTACATGTCGTGATATGATTCGATGAACTGAGAGTGATAGTCTAACATGTTGCATTGTTGGGATATTAGCATGATTATTTGGCTATATTGACTGCTTTAGGAGAGTATTGCGTATCATGAAGCACAAACCTAGTTATATATGTGAGTTATTGAGCCTTCACAAAAAATTCAGAGCAACTCATTGTGCTCGGTGTTTATTCTTGTGTGACACGCATGGACTAAATATTTTCGAACTTGCTCTGTTATGCATGTCAATGGTTACTATGTGGAATTTTGTGTGCGAAAATGAGAAGGGCACTAGGATTGAGTCATTGGCCTAAATATTTTCATACCTTACGTATTTACCACTTAGTGAGCCCCTTTGAGCCTTATTTGACTTATTTGTTGATTTGGAGCCCAAATATCTAGCATGAATGCCTCAAAATTTAGCCTATACGACCCCGTATATCAACGTGTTAAATTATCGATATCGTGAAAAGTCGCTTGTTGGTTGAGAAGGAGCTAATCATCGATGTATGCTAGTTATGAACTCGTCCTATGATATAGATCTCTCGTCGTATTATTGCAGCGGACTAGAAACCTCTCCCTTCGACAAGACGTACAAAAAAAAGAGAGATAGGAGGGGTTGGTTCGAAAAAAAAAGAGCGCAAAGAAAAAAAAAGAAAAAAAAAAGGCAGCGAATAGACTAAGCTATTCTTGACGGCTGAGCGGCTGAAAATAAAGAAATAGGAGAGGAAGCTGAGACAGCGAAGGAAAGAGGATTCGACGGCTGAAATAAAAGAAGATTATCTACGGCTGCGAGGGTTTTCGACGGCTAGAAGCGAGACGAGCCGAGCACCGAAAAGGGCGAATTTCTTACCTTATAATATATCGTTTTCGACAATGCTTTCTTCTGATTCTTTGTCGTTTTCGTTTATTAATATGCTAGGCTAATTTCTTTTGTGATTGAGGCTGTGTGAGGCCGGATTATGACTACGTATTAATGCAATTATTATTTTATTTAATCATATGATTTGAGTTACGTATTCTCAAAATTTTTAGCAATATGTTCTTTCTTCGACACGTTCTCTTGATCTTTCCGCTTGCTTGATGTTCCTACACTTACGACGACGTTCTTTGCATGCCTGCAAGCTTTTCCTTCGCCATGGAAATCAAGAGCCACCCGTGGAGAAGCGTTCCTTGTTGATGAAGGGGTTGCTGTGATGATTATTTCTGTGAGTTGTTGAGAAGGTTGAGGCTGATGTTGAGCCACCAATTGAGTCAAGTGTCTGAGAAGGAATGGTTTGTGACTCGGCCCGAGTCTGAATATCAGTCGACGATGCGGTTTGTGATGGCATTTGTACTAGATGTTGTTGTTTCCACTCCTCAAATGTTAGTCCCACAGCTGCTGTTTGCAATCCCAATCTGGCGTGGATGAGAATGGATAGTTTGTATATGCTCACGGACACATCTTCCATCGTCTTCTTTAACTCTCTAACACTCTTCTCTAACCTTTCGACTCGCTGTTTTGTTGAAAGAGTCGTGGCACGCTTGCGATGAACAGTACGTCTACGAACAGGCGAAAACCCGGCGATCCTCGGGCAGGGGTTCGGCGGCAGGTCGGACCAATTTGTTAGGGTTAAGACGGTGGTAGACTAGAATAGATAATTTTTATTGATTAAGAAAGGGACGACACGACGACACAGACGCACTAATAACTAAATCCAAGAGTTCAAGAACCAAGAACTCCGGCCCTCAGAATCCGATAGTCAAAGACTACGGCGCTCAAATATCCAAAACCTAGACGTCAAAGTAATATTAGAGACCCCTCTCCTTTTATAGGAGAAAACTTCCTTAATAAATCTCTCTACTAACTTAGTCAAACCCTAATAAATCTCTCTCCTATTAACTTAGTCAAATCCCTAATAAATCTCTCTACTAGCTAATTCAAATTCAAACTACTAATTAATTAAAACTAATTAAATAACAATTAAATATACTATCCTAACAATCTTCTACGAATAGATGTTCTTGACTTATTTCAATAACCTTGCAGTGGTAAGCGTAGGTGCGTCCCTTTTCGCGCTTCAGCAGCTTGCTGGGATAAACGCAGTCGTCTATTACTCGACTTCTGTGTTTCGAAGCGCTGGTATTACATCAGACGTAGCAGCAAGTGCTCTTGTTGGAGCAGCGAACGTCTTTGGTGAGCCCTATATCGACAACAAACTATAACACAAGGGCATAAAAGGACTAATGCTCATCATTGTTATCCAGGTACAACTATAGCATCTTCATTGATGGATAAGCAAGGAAGGAAAAACCTGCTGCTCATAAGTTTCGCTGGAATGGTATGATGTAATAATGCAAGAGAGCACACACAGTCGATTGGATTTACGTAATAATTCCTTCTATCTATCGTCTTCTTTCCGTAGGGTATGTCCATGTTGCTACTTTCACTGACTTTCACATGGCAAGCTCTGGCTCCTTATTCAGGCACACTTGCTGTACTTGGCACTGTACTGTAAGCACTTGTGTTCTTCTTCGGGCACCTATTCATAATCGTCTCCCAGACTAGGATTCGAATCTAACAATGAATATCCCTTTTCTGTTTCAGTTACGTTTTATCCTTTTCTCTCGGCGCTGGCCCCGTACCTGCCCTTCTACTACCTGAGATATTTGCCTCTAGAATCCGAGCAAAAGCTGTGGCTTTGTCCCTTGGCATGCATTGGGTAAGATTTAGTAGTTCGTGAAACTCAATTCCCTCTTATACTCGATCTTCATAACTACGTTTTTTTTGTTTCTTAACAGTCATCTAACTTTGTGATTGGGCTGTACTTTCTGAGCTTGGTGAATAAGTTTGGGATCAGCAAAGTCTACATGGGATTCGCTTCGATCTGCCTTGTTGGGGTGATGTATATCGCCCGCAATATCGTGGAGACAAAGGGCCGATCTTTAGAGGAAATCGAACGAGCGCTTACTTCTGCTTAAAGCAGCTCATTGACTGTGATTTTGATAGGTCTTTTTTTTTCTTTTACCAGATTGTCTGCTTTTGAATATTGAATTGAATGATCATCTCTGAAATAAATAAAAATACATGGTCAGATTTCTCTGATTTCAACGATAAGAACGAACTATTGAAAGTAGATTGCTTGCTACTCTGGTATGGCCACAAGCGCCGGCCGCCAAGCCGTCCTCAACAGCATCCTTTGCCGGAACCTCGCCGTGAGGGGCCGAGGAAACCTGCGCCCACCACTCCTCGCCGGAGGAAGCAACCTATCGGAAACCCATTTCTCTTTTTCCGGCGGAGGAGACGGCGATGACACCACGAACAGATCCTTTAGCTTTTGTCTGCGTAACGGTGACAGTGACTCATACGTCCCCTTCTCCGGCGAATTTACTTCGCCGCCGGCGGTGGGTGGTCGCCGCTGGCTGAAAAGCTCTCCGAGAGTGCTCCTCTTCCTCCTCCTTCGCCGGAGGCGGATTACTGGGCTTTTCGTTGGGCTGCTAGCAATAGTACATTAAATTCTTTTTCTTGATATACAATCGTTGCGATGGATCATGAAATGAACCGATTAGCAGCTTTTGAACAGAGGATGGTTCGTTCTTCTTCTATTGTCCTTCGTTAGCTGTGCATATATGTGTGTATGCAGACACATGGCAAAAGCGAAGAGCTGTCGTGCGCATTATCTCTAGTATTTTTTAGTTTAATACTTTGCGTGGATTATAATTAATTAGTATGGCCGGGCGGCAAGATTTGCTTTTTTTTTTTCTTGTTGCGATAATTAGTGGTTAACTGTTAATGGGATTTCGAAATTAGCTCCATTCATTGCAATTTGATCATCTTAGGTTATGTATTTGAAGATGGCACGCGTAGTATTTCAAATTTCCAGAAGGGAAAAAAAGGTAGCATGATTGCCAGGCAGGGCACTGAATCATGTAATAAGTTCTCACGACTCTAATGATTTCCAATTTTAAATGAACTTGGTTCCAAATTCCCATGTTATCATTTCCAAGTAGTTGCAAACGAATCGAATCGAGTCGAATACCATAATATTCTATTAGTATTCGGATGACAGTCGAATTCGAATACCAATATTCGAATATTAATCGAATCATAAAGTTGATTCTTATTCGTATTTGGAAATATTCGAATCGAATATTCGAATACTCAAATATGGATTATATTTGGTTATTTATCTTTACATTTATTAAAAGTCAAAATATTATTATATTTAAAATATATATTTTGAAATATATATTGAATTGTAATAATATGTATTGGCACCCCTTTGAGGGTGAAAAAAAACCTTAGAAATTGTAAAATTATTAAGAATAATGTAAGTTTTAATATATTACATTTTATTTCATAATGTAGTTATTCAAAGGAAATTATTTACACATAAATATTAATTTAGTAATTTATGGTGGAAGTTAATTCTAAACTTTACCATTAGAAATAAACAAACTTCTAATTTATAGATATTATTATTCGATTTATTTTTAAAAATCTTTTTCATACCATATTTCATATTAAAATTTATAAATATATAAATTATTCGAATCGATATTCGATTAATATTCGAATCGAATATTTTGATTTCATATTCGTATTCGGATATTTCTCGATAAAAAAAATATTCTTATTCGGATTCAAATTCTAAATATTCGAATTCGAATCTTAAAATTTCGAAGCGTTTCGCGAATCGAACTTTCATTTGACCCTATTTCCAAGTGCGACTATTTATTTTAGAGAATATACATATTTACGTTAAACATTTGATTTTTGAATATATCTAGATACAATATTGGGCTTTAATGAGCCTCAATTAACAAATACGTGCATAAATTTTGACTGGGCTTCAGAGATATGAGCCCACGCTCGCAATTTGCCTAATTTGTCTGTAGCGATAATGACGCTTTTAGCCTCCTAACCAACAAACAACAAACCATTTTTTGAAACTTATCGGCCGACATTTCGAGCAGTTGAGATTTTCCAGGTGACATTCAAAAGTCTTTGCATGTCACGCATTTGTCATATTTTGGATCTTGGTACTAGTCGACTTCCATAAATGCCCTCTACCCAAGAACAATGATTCCCAATACGAAAAATAATAAGAAAAAGAATACAGAGAAATTTCTCCTTCATGCATGACCATCGATCACTTCCTCTCTCCTATAAATACCGAAATATCTTAGTTCCATTTGTATTTTTTGCAGTAGTGTGTGTGTGTCGAAAAATGGAGGGAGGGAAGAATAAAACTAGCCTTGTCCCGGCGGCTTTGTTCATGGTGGCGGCGGCTCAGCCTCTGGGCACGACGGCGGCGGCGGAGGCTAGCTGCGACCCGGTGCAGCTAAGCCCGTGCATAAGCGCGATATCCGGGTCGGGTCAACCCTCACCCGCTTGCTGCTCCAAGCTAAATGAGCAGATCCCTTGTTTCTGTGGATACATGAAAAACCCTGCGCTAAAATCTTATATTCAGTCGCCCAATGCAAAGAAGGTTGCTGATGCATGCACCGTTCCATGGCCGACCAGTTGCTGAATAAGTGACGACGGCACTGATATTATCGTAACTACGATACGACGTCGTCTTTGTTCTGTTGTAATAAATAAATTGAAGTGTGGTTCTTTCATTGTGGGATGTTATGTTTAATGCGACAATAAGCTCGTACCATCCATGGGTTCGAATTATAAACCACGGGTCATATCTGAAGAATTTCAACTCAATCGCTCAGAAATTGAGTTCAAACGCGCGAAATTGCGAGGGAAAATTGAAACTATTCATTAATTGGAACAGTAAAGACTCGCACTGTACACTTACACCTTTAGCGCTATTTATACAGTTGACACTTTACACATAATTATGAAATTACAAAAAGATCCCTATCAACTAATTTACAACTAACAGCGTTCTTCAATGGACAGCAAAAGGTTCTTGTGAGTCCCGTGAGTCCCGTGTATCCCTCTTCGACCTGGGTTGATAATTCTTCAGCCCCCCCTCAAGATGAGCGTGGGGTAACCACAAGCTCATCTTGGACAGCAAAGAATAGAAAGCGTGGGATGAAGTGATTTGGTAAAAAGGTCAGCTAGATTCAGTGATGACGGTACATGAGAAGGCAAAATGAAGCCTGCCTTGAATTGATCCCGGACGACGTGGCAATCAATTTCGATGTGCTTGGTGCGCTCGTGGAAGACGGGGTTGGAAGTGATGTGTATAGCAGCCTTGTTATCACAGTGTAAAGGGATTGGTAAAGGCAAGTGCAGCGTAAAATCTGAGAGAAGAAGAAAGAAAGCCAGCGAAGTTCTCGAACTGTAGAAGCCAGTGCCCTATATTCTGATTCAGCAGTGGAGCAAGAGATGGTGGATTGCTTTTTTGCCTTCCAAGATATCAAGCTAGTGCCAAGCATAACACAATATCCTGTCAGAGAATGCCTAGTGGTGCGACAAGAACCCCAATCTGCATCGCTGTAAGCGTGCAGCTCCAAAGCAGAGGTTCTGGAGTAGAACAATCCAGTGGAGATAGTGTGATTCAAGTACCTGAGGATATGCTGAATGCCCTGCCAATGAGATGCTCGTGGAGCATGAACAAATTGGCTCATCTGTTGCACCGCAAAGGTGAGGTCTGGCCGAGTATAATTCAGATAAAGCAGTCTCCCAACAATGCGCCTATACTGCATTGGGTTTTCTAGCAAAGCACTGGAATCTTGATCACTAGCATGAAAGATGTGACCACCTGGCAGAGGAGTGGAAGCGGGCGAGCTATCCAGCATATGAGTGTCACGCAGAATGTCCATGGCATACTTCTTTTGGCTTATGTACAAACCTGTGGCAGAATGTGCAATTTCCATTCCCAGAAAATATGTTGCCTGTCCCATGTCTTTGATTGTGAAAGCCTCGTCTAAAAATGCCTTAACTTCTTGCATCTTGGCCTCACATGTCCCTGTCAACAGAACATCATCAACATATACCAGTAGAAAGATTTGGCATTGATCTGTAACCATTTTGAAAAAGCAGTGGTCATGCGCTGACTGAACAAACCCAAAGGAAATCAGTTTGGAGGTGAACTCCAAGTTCCATTGTCTCGAAGCTTGCTTCAGACCATACAGAGACTTGAGCAGTTTGCAAACCTTCGAGGAGTCTGCAGATTTATAACCGGGTGAAGCTTCATGTACACTTCTTCATCAAGAGAACCGTGCAAAAAAGCATTGTTTACGTCAAGCTGATGCAGAGACCAGCCTTTGATGGCTGCAACAGCAAGCATGGCTCTCACTGTGACCACCTTAGCAACAGGTGAGAAAATTTCTGTATAGTCCTCTCCCTCGGTTTGGGTAAATCCCTTTGCTACGAGACGTGCTTTGTACTTATTAATGCTTCCATCTGCATTACATTTCACACGGTATACCCATTTGCATCCTATCAGTTTCTTGCCAAGGGGAGGGTCCACAAGTTCCCAGGTACCATTGGATTCTAAGGCCTGCAATTCTTGATCCATTGCATCAACCCACCTCTGATCTGTCCTAGCAAGATTGTAGGTGGATGGTTCTTGAAATGTAGATAGGTTTGCCATGAAAGTTTCATGCTCAGAAGTGAGGTGAAAACTGGAAACTGGGACTGATGATGGGAGATTGTCTTCAGAGCACGAGTAAGCAGTCTCAAAGTCTTTCAACCAAGATGGAGGTTGCCTTGATCTAGTACTCTGTCTGGGCTGCCTCTGCCCAAATTCCTCCACAACTGGACCATCTGCTGCTACAGATTCAACTGTGATGAGTGGAGTGTTTGATGTCTCACATGGAGGTGTTGAGACAGGGGCAGAACTGGGATGATCCTCAGTAAAAGGATCCCCAAGACACACATCAGGTAAAACTGTCTCATGCTCAGCAACATTCAAAGATGGAAATGTGCTCTCATGAAAAACAACATCTCTTGAGACAATAATTTTGTTCAATGAAGAGCAGTAGATTTTGTACCCCTTTTGCCCTGCAGGGTACCCCACAAAAATGCCTTCTAGAGCTCTTGCATCAAACTTGTCTCGACTGGGATCAGCATTGTAAGCATATGCTAGACAGCCAAAGCTTCTCAAATGAGTATATTCTGGTGGTTTGTTCTGCAATATCTCAAAAGGACTCTTCCATTTCAGCAGTTTAGAAGGTAATCTGTTTAGAAGATGCACAGCAGTGAGCACAGATTCTCCCCTGAAACACTTCGGCAGTTTGGATTGGAATAAGATTGATCTTGCCACCTGAAGAATATGTCGATGCTTTCTCTCTGCCACTCCGTTTTGCTGTGGCGTGTAAGGGCAACTCCTTTGATGAATTATTCCTCTGGTTGACAAGATATCTTGAAAGGATGAGCTGATAAACTCAGATCCATTATCTGATCGAACCGCCTTCAGCTTGGCATCATATTGTCTCTCACAGTAAAAGAGATATTTCCTGAACATTTCTAAGGTCTGAGATTTGTATTTCATCAAGTATATCCATGTAAATCTGCTATAGTCATCTACAATTGTTAGAAAATAGTGACACCCTGTTATACTTGACTGCTTGTAAGGGCCCCAGACATCAAGGTGTAGCATCTGAAAACAACAAGTAGTGTCAATCTGACTTAAAGGGAATGGCAATCTGTGTTTCTTAGACTTTGGACAAACAGAGCATTCTGATACATCACAAAGACTTTTGTCATTGACTATGCCACTGGGCAATTGTTTCATAACATGTAATGAGGGATGACCCAATCTGCTATGCCACTCATAAACTGAGACAGCAGCAAATGCATTATTGGAATTACTAGCACTGATTTTATTCCTGGCAGATAAAAGACTGCAAGCATAAAGCTCTTGAGCCTTGAGAATGGTCTGTCTTGAGAAGGAGGCACTGTCAAGCATGTACAAATCCTTTTGGACCTTTCCAGCTGCAAGGATCTTGTCACTCTGCAACTCAGTTATCAAGGAGAAATTAGAGTAAAACCTGAAGCAGACATTCATGTCAGTTATAAGCTTTCTTACAGAAAGCAAGTTACACCGAAAGCTTGGAATATAGAGGCAATCTTTTAGTACAACATGGTCTGATAAAATGGCATTTCCTTTGTGGGAAACAGCCCTGACACTTCCATCGGGCAGGAAGACAGGAATGAAACCTCTCACAGGTTTTTGTGCAGAAAGAAGGGCAAGTCTGTTGCACATATGTCCTGTTGCTCCAGTATCTACTAGCCACACATTGTCATTCATCACGTTAGCAATGTTAAAATCAAGATTGGGCAGAATGGAACTACCTGCAAAATCTTCCAGATGTGCAAAATTGACAGAAAGTGAGTTGTCAGCAGTCTTGCCTTTCATCATTCTGGTAAATCATTCTTCATTACCTCCATCATTTTCATATACATGTTCTCATGTTCATTGCTCAGAGGAGCACAATTCTCAGCTTCGACAGAGTTTGCTTTAAAGTGATTTTGATTTCCTCTCTGAACAGTGTTGCCCTTTCCAGCAGTAGGACCCTCAGGAAATCCATTAAGCTTGTAGCAGCTTTCTTTAGTGTGCCCTACTCTCTTGCAGTAGCTGCACTCAGGACCACCATTTAATCTGTAGCATTCATCCTTAGTGTGTCCAACTTTCTTGCAATAATTGCACGTGAGATGGCCTCGGCTTGGCTTTGTCATAATCCTGCTTCCACTGGATTTCTTCTGCTCAAAGTTTCTAACCAACATTGCTGCATTCTCACCAGAAATGCTCGTATTCATTGAGACCTCTCTGTGCTTTTCTGCTTTGGCTATCATTGCATAGATTCTGTTAACAGGGGGCAAAGCCTCAAGAAACAAGAGCTGATTCCTCTCTGCTTCAAAAACATCACTGAGCCCCATTAAAAACTGCATCGACTTGTCCTCAATCTCTCTTTCTTCAATCTTATCTCTAGCAGCAGGTATAATATCTGGCAATGGTCGTAGCTGTTCAAGCTGATCCCACAGATTCCTGAGCTTATTGTAATACTCCACCACAGTCATATTGCCTTGCTTCAGAAACGCAATTTCTCTTTTGATCTCATAGATCGCTGACATGTTCGACGTTCCATATCTCTCGGCAATCTCATCCCACAGCTGTTTAGCATCATGAATGAACATAAAACTGTTCACAATATCCTTTGAAATCGAGCTTTTGATCCAACCAGTGACCATACTGTTTACCTTTCGCCACTTCCTATACTCAGGTGAATCGCTGGCAGGTTTCAGGTATTTACCATTGATGAAGCCGATCTTCATTTTTGCCTCAAGCGCTTCCAACATTGAAATTTTCCAGATCAAGTAGTTCGTCGCAGTTAAAGGAGTGGATACAATCATCATACCAGGATTATCAGATCCATACAGCATGAAATCCTCGGCCATTTCAGAATCTTCAGCCTAAACTTGAGTAACAGCACTCGTGTTCTCGGAAGATGCCATACCGGTAATCGATTTGATCAGAACAACAAAAATTACCGAGTTTCGACTGGAATCAGAATCTGTTCAACCTTGACTCTCTGATACCATGAAGAATTTCAACTCAATCGCTCAGAAATTGAGTTCAAACGTGCGAAATTGCGAGGGAAAATTGAAACTGATTATTCATTAATTGGAATAGTAAAGACTCGCACTGTACACTTACACCTTTAGCGCTATTTATACAGTTGACACTTTACACATAATTATGAAATTACAAAAAGATCCCTATCAACTAATTTACAACTAACAGCGTTCTTCAATGGACAGCAAAAGGTTCTTGTGAGTCCCGTGAGTCCCGTGTATCCCTCTTCGACCTGGGTTGATAATTCTTCAATATCATATCCGATTCGGATCCAAAAAATATTGAAATATCATCCAAGTCAATAAAAGACAGAAAATAACACCCGTAAGGAATATTCGCATACACGATACTTACAAACAAAGAGATGTTAAAATCAATCATTTTATTTATTTTTTATAATCAAATTGTGCGTGGTTTTTTTTTACATTTTAATTCCATACAAAAATTTAAATATGCCGAATATTCGCGGTGATGTTCGAATGGTAGTTGTGGTTCACCGATTCATACGCCGACTCATTGAATGCGATTTACGAGAATCCAAACCCATGTTTTCCTTTAAATGCGTCACCACTTACATAACTTACGAAGATATTATATACAAATATATATTATTATATTTTCCTTTTAGATAACGATGTAAGGGAAAATGATAACCGTCCAAGTTCGACGCATGGAAAGTGAATCAACGGAAATAATTTACGGACATGGTTATGAAATATAAACCGTAACAAATGATTGGATAAGACCTCCCCTACATATATTAAGTAATAATAATGATAATATTAAATATCAATAAATGAATTGTTTATTGTTATATTACTATATCCATATGTTAGGGTACTGAGTTTGACCAATGCCAAGTCAGTGTCGCCTCAGATTGACCATATTGTTAGCCATCCAACCAACCACGTGTTAATCCTTTGTCCAGAAAACTCGCACTAATCTTAAAAAAAAAAAATCTTCTATTAATTATTTTTAATTACCTACTTAATTCTCTTTTTTTGTCTATATATACGGTACGCGGCGCCTCGACTTCGACACACTCTCTTCCGAAATTTATTTTATTCCTTTATTTTCTTCTTTTTTTTTTTGTCTTCATCAGAAAAAGGAATCGAAGAGATCTTCAAATTTTCCAAATCTAAATCATCGTGTCTGTTGCATGGCTGCTGCTGATCTATCGGTGATTTTGCCTAGGGTTCTTATTGTCTCCAGACGTACAGTTCGCAAGAATAAGTTTGTGGATTTCGTAGGTATGAAGGCTCTACCCTAACAATGATTCATCTTTTTCGGAGAAATTTTGGTATCTGAGGATAAAATTAGGAAAACTACTTACTCATATTCCCCAATTTTTTTTTCATTATTCTGGAAAGCCTTACAGATAATCATGTATAATTCTGAATCGTTGTTTTAACGATGGATGTATGAGTAATATACACGAGAAAGACGGAGATCAAAACCCTTCTTCATCGCATTTTGCTCTGTTGATGATGATATGATATGTATGGCGTTGCAAAGGATTTTGAAATTTTTCGTAATCTGATCCCAAATAAGGATTTTTGCAGGGGAATATCATTTAGATCTGATAGTAAGCTATGGAGCCGTACCTGTCATTGTTCCTCGCGTTAACGGGGTTCACATGTTGTTAGAAAGCTTCCAGCCTATTCACGGCGTTCTTCTCTGTGAAGGCGAAGACATAGATCCATCTCTGTATGAATCAGACATATCTAACCTTTCCTCCGAAGAATTAGAAGAAATCCGTAGAATCCACGCCAGCGACACATCCATAGACAAAGAAAAGGACGCAATCGAATTAGGGCTTGCGAAGCTTTGTCTAGAGAGGAACATCCCTTACCTAGGAATATGCAGAGGATCGCAGATCCTAAACGTGGCCTGCGGCGGTACGCTGTATCAAGACATATGTAAAGAACTTGCGAAAAATTTGCCAGAAAACAAAAGGGTGAAGCATATGGATTACGATAACTACGACGGTCATAGGCACCCCGTGAGAATATTAGAGAACACCCCTTTGCATCATTGGTTTAGGGATTCTTTGTCGAATGATGATATGACGATTGATGTAAACAGCTATCATCATCAGGGGGTCAAGAGATTGGCTCAGAGATTTGTGCCAATGGCTTTTGCGCCCGACGGTTTGATTGAAGGGTTTTATGATCCCGACGCTTATAATCCCGACGAGGGTAAGTTCATCATGGGACTTCAGTTTCATCCCGAGAGAATGAGGAGATCTGATAATTCTGATGAGTTTGATTATCCTGGTTGCCCTTTTGCTTATAAGGTATGAAAAAGTTTGAATCTTTTCAGCTGTGATGGATTGTTTATACTCATATATATATGATACTAAGGTTGATGGTGTTCTATTTTGCAGGAGTTTGTGAAGGCGGTGGTTGCCTATCAGAAAAGGCTTAATAGTCTAACAAGCGTGCCTGCTAATATAAAGCTCGACGGTGAGATCGAGAAGAAGAGAAAGATGATTGTGAAGAGCTTTTCGGTGGCTAGAAACATGTACGAACATGGTCGAGAGTTTAATCCTACGAAAGAATCTGAGTTGGAGGCTGGAGCAGAGTTTCTTGAGGTATGTTTTTGTGTCTAGATTTTTAGCGAAATACTAATATTTCGAGCTATACGCAATCGTTTCATTACAGCAAGCTTTGGTTTTAATAAATAATGCAGTCAAATACAGCACTAAGCATGCACCTAGAGAATAGGCTGAAGCAGATGGGAGCGACGGTGAGGAATGCTTCTTCGTATTTCGAGAGAATGAAGATGAACGAATCGAGGGAGAAGCTGGCGAGGAACGTTATGGGCAAAATGGCGCCCGAACAGTTATCAGATCTAATGGCTTTTTACCACATGATGGGTCAGATTTGCTCTGAGGTTTTGGAAAGAAAAGTTCAGGGCATTGTCAATGGGCTAACAACTCCTTGATCGCCACTGCCACTTTTTTATCTCTCTGTATTTATATAGTCTTTGCCCACCCTCTGCAAATTGCATTTTTATTTAGACTTCTGTGTGATTTTCTTTCTCATGTGTAGGAGTAAAAGAGATCACGAGAAAGTTGAACTGTGTGTAGTTTTCCTGTGAAAAAAAGTAGTTTTGATTTTTATTTTTATTTTTACATCCCTATATAACATTGCTTTAATAAGCTTCAAAAATCGGAAAATAATAGCTCAATCTCATCAAACCAATGTTATTTCTTCTGTTATTACTAGTTTCTAACCACGCGCGGCGACAAATGCCATATCTTTTTTCTACCAGTATTATTTTTAATAATTTATCATTTAATTAGGCTTGTCAATGGGGTGGGCATTCCTCGTCCCCTAGGTATCCGCCCCGAACGGGGTGGGGAATCTCCGATTTTTCATCTCCGCGAGGCGAGGATGGGGATTATAGTCCCCGGCCGCCCACCCCGCTGGGATCCCTCACCCCGTTCCCCGTGATGAATAATATTTAAATAATATATTTATACCTATATAATTAAAAATATTTTTGATCGTTAAATCCTGCTTAGACTGATATATATAAGCATGATGTTCGAAAATCCTGAATATAACATGCACCAAGATGTGGGTATTACTACAAAATGTAACAGTTACTGCAAAACGCGTTTGCGTTTGGAGTTGAAGATGCTCTTAGAGCATATCCAATTGTGCTTCAAAACGCAACGTAAAACGCAACTCATAATAGTTTATACAATCGCAAAACGGCAAAAAAAAAAACTATAATTAATATTAAAAGAATCTGTTGGAAATAATGCCTATAGAAAAACTATGACTTGTCCCTAATAGTCACACAATACGTTACGCCATTTATGCTACGCAATATCGGAAGAATCTGTTGGAAATAATGCCTATAGAAAAACTATGACTTGTCCCTAATAGTCACACAATACGTTACGCCATTTACGCTACGCAATATCGGAGCTAAAACGCGACGCATTGCGCAATACGCATTTTAAAACATTGGATGCAACACATTGTTAACCAAGGCAGTTACCTTAAATAGAACATCATGGAGCCCATGCAATGTATTCTCCATGGCAACCACAAGAGTCTCTATTGGCCTAGGTTGGTCGTTTTGCACAGGAGCACAAACCGTTGTGATGGATTTTTGCGATCAATTTTCCGTCGCAAATGGTTGTGGCGGAGTTTTTGTCACAAAAACCGTCGCAAAGCTGTGCGCAACTGGCAACAAGTACTTTGACGAACAATTTGATGGATCTCATTCGCTTACCATGCATCGTCATTCTTCTCAGTGGGTACCTAAAATTCTAAAGACATCAACAGGACAAAGACACAAAACCTGATTATCTATCCCTCCGTAAAAGATCGAAAAGCTTCATCGATGCTTTGTATAGTCTCTTCCCTGTCTCTACCACTTCCCAGTGTAAGCGTAACAGGTGCAGAAGGTTCCTCACCAGGGTTGCCTCCGTTATCACTTCATCAAGTGAAACAAGTGCATTGTCCATCTTCGCCACTGCACCTTGGTCGTCCTTCTTCCCATTTTGCCCATTCTCCACCTCCGCCACCGCACCTTGGTCATCCTTCTTCCCATTTTGCCCATTCTCCACCTACGCCACAACACCTTGGTCGTCTTTCTTCCCATATTGCCCAGGAACATTGTGTGGCTCCATGTTTCTTTCTTAGAACTTTCGAATTTGAGGGTTTGTTACTCTTTGTTAGGAAAACACAAACCGCCGAGACCATCTACGTTATATACTAGTGTACGATCGGACGGGTTAGACCATCTCCAATGGTGCTGCAAAACGCAAACACAAAATGCAAATATGCTGTAAAACTGCTCCAACAGTACTGCAAACGCAAACGCAAAATGCATTTTTTGCTTTCTCTCTCCTGTTTCGAACGCAAATTTGCGTTCGAACGAAACAATGCGTTCGATGTTTTAAAATTACAAATAAGCCTTTTACTTGTATCAAAATGAGTTATAGAGTATACCACAGCAAAATGATCCTATAGGTGAGTCATTAAATGCCTGCTAAATTTCAAATAACCCCAATCTATGTCGGGGTCATTTTGTCGATCTTTATAATAGGAGCTGATATTTTGAAAAGGAATAATGTTATGCCAAGGCGGATGTGAAAATTACGACGGAATGAAAAGTAGAAGCATCTTTCCACTGCTTCATATTGTAAGGTACTGATAAAATAATAATATGTCCATTGAACGTAGTTGGGACACCAAGGTGTGGGTATTACTACAAAATGTAACAATTACTGCAAAATACGTTTGCGTTTGGAGTTGGAGATGCCCTTAGACTATGTCCAATTGTGCTGCAAAATTAACGCAAAACGCAAAAATACAGTAAAAAACTCCAACACTATTGCAAACGCAAACACAAACAACACGGTTTCTACATTTATTGACAGGATAAAGACAGTAAAAACCTAATTTAGTGACTTTCTTCGCCAAAGCTAAGTTTATCCACATGCTAATACCATATGGAACTGATAAAGCTAGTATATTTTTTATCTCCATGATCACATTTAGTGCCTTTCTCTTACAACCCCCCATCATTTTGTGTTCTATTACTACGTTCAAGTCATAACAGCACAAATAACAGATCTCTCTATGATCGATCAACCACACCACAATTTATGTATTGCCAGGGATTGAACTCGCAAATATGGCATGGTGTATCTCATTTGAAGATATTACCGCTGCTCATACGAAATAATAGTAGAAAAAATAGGATATTTGGATGTTGCTGGAATTTTGTTTTTTGCTCGTTGATTCCGTATATGATGGCCATAACTATGTTTAAGCTTCTCGGACTCTAGTTATTGTTGTACTTTATGATATGCTAATGTACTTGAATTATTTCAATAACCTTGCAGTGGTAAGCGTAGGTGCGTCCCTTTTCTCGCTTCAGCAGTTTGCTGGGATAAACGCAGTTGTCTATTACTCGACTTCTGTGTTTGAACCGCTGGTATTACATCAGACGTAGCAGCAAGTGCTCTCGTTGGAGCAGCGAACGTCTTTGGTGAGCGAGCCCTCCTATATCGACAGCAAACTATGCGACAAGGGCGCCATAAAGAGCCTAATGCTTATTGTTATCCAGGCACAACCGTGTGTGATTGTGCCTCTCCTTTCATCTACACATCTGATACAAAAACGACCATGCATCGTCATTCTTCTTAGTGGGGTACCAAAAACCCTAAACACATCAACAGGAAAAAGACACGAACCTGATTTATTTATCCCTCCGTAAAAGATCGAAAAGCTTCATCGATGCTTTCTATAGTCTCTTCCCTGTCTCTACCACTTCCCGCGTAACAGGTGCAGAGGTTCCTCACCAGCGCACATGCCTTCGTTATCACTTCATCAAGCGAAACCAGTGCATTATCCACCTTCGCCACCGCACCTTGGTCGTCTTTCTTCCCATTTTGCCCAACACCTCCGCCACCGCACATTGGTCGTCTTTCTTCCCATTTTGCCCATTCTCCTCCTTGAACGTAGTTGGGATTTAAATTTGTCAACATGCACCAAGATGTGGGTACTACTACAAAATGTAACTGCAAAATGCGTTTGCCTTTGGAGTTGGAGATGCCCTTAGACCATGTCCAATTGTGGTGTAAAACGCAACGTAAAACGCAAAAAATGCAGTAAAAAATCTCCAACAGTATTGCAAATTCAAACGCAAAATTTCGCGGAAAAAATATAAAGAACCCGATTTATTAGCCCTCCGGAAAAGACTATAAGACTATGTCGTTTTGACTTTGACTTCTGCGATTTATAAAAATAAATATGGGCTAGATAGAATTCAGACCCTAGTTCTAATCTTGGACACCTTTACCGCAAGACAAAAGCCTTGTATCATATGCATGTTATGACAGCAGAGTGAAACATGTCTTCTTCATTAACATCAAGGAGGTAAGGAATTTGCTTTACAGAATAGAACTCAAAACCTCTACAGATAAAATGGAATACCGTGTGATTGTGTCTTGACTCTAAAAATCTCATTCCATCTGCATATCTTCTACTGATACAAAGATCATGCATCGTTCTTCGAGTGAAGTACAAAAAACCCTAAACATCAAGAGGAAAAAGATAACGAATACCTGATTTATTTAGCCCCCCTGAAAAGACTGAAAAGCTTGAGGGATGCTTTGTATAATCTCTTCCCATTCTCTACAATTTCGTAGTAAGTGAAACAGATGCAGAAGATTATTCACCAACGCACTTGCCTCTGTTAACACTTCACTCAACCCAACCAATGCTTTCTCCACTACCACCACATGATTGTCGTCTTTTTGCCCAGGAACAGCGAACATTTTGCCCATGAACAGCGACATTTTGCCCAGAAACAGAACATCGACATTTTGCCCATTTTGCCCAGGAACTGCAACGTTTTGCCGAGGAACTGCGACGTATTGCACATGAACTGCACTGTCATGGTTGGGTGCCTCCATTCTTTCTCAGAAGATGATAGAACTTTCGAATTGAATGGTTTGTTAGTGTTTGTTAGGAAAACAACCGGTCAGGCAATCTATTTTATATGCTAGTGTACTTCCTTGTTCGAGATTAGTGGGTCGGATCGGATCGGGTTAGAGTGCAAATTTGCATCGCATTCAGCAACACTAAGCGAATAGTTGATATTTTGAGGGTCTTTCTGCAAATTTAACGCCTGTAAATTTGCCAATGGTACAGTTTGGGTCTTTTTAGCCCATGTAACAACAAATGGGCCAAGTCCGAAGAGTAGCACAATTTAGAATTCGACCCCTGAAAAAAAAGACGTTCTTGAGGAAAATCTCTTTGATTGATCGTAAAATCTCTACTATTGTTTTTTAGATCGTAGATTCATCGATTATATCTGCACAACGGCGATAATGGAAATGTATCGTGCACCGATTCAGACGACGATGGAAGTGGAAATCATGCGTCACGCACGTTTCTTTTTCTTCTTCTTCTTTGATTAGTTTCTTGCAAATTTCTAAAAATACTCGTGCGTCTGTGTGTTGGCATTGCAGATGTGTGATGCTTATTATGATCCCAGTGGTATTGAGGGAGGGCGCACCTATTTTGATAGAGAGGCATTATGGCTGCTTAAGCACGAGGATGCTGAACTCTGCTTGGAACGCTTCAATGAGAAAAATGTTCGACGATTTTTCCCATTTTTTGTTTATCTGATCTTATAGATTCTGGAATATCTGTTCTTTTTTCTTCAGAATAAAGGATTAGTTGTGGTGGAAATAGTGAAACTCAACAGTTTTTATTCCAACTACATGACATTCAAGGCCTGGGATTCTGAAGGCGACGAAGCTTATTATTTTCGAGGTGTTATTCACTGGTCCAATGAAGTTTTTCTCTGTGAGATTAAGGCAAGAACGTCCCCAGTTTTTAATTGCCATGTTGATTGACGAGATTATTATCCATAATAGCTCATCATTAGTTAATTATGGTTGAATGAATGAATGTCTATATTCAAGATGACGGCGGAGTAGGAGTTGAGGTCCCCTTGGGACATATGATGATGATGATGACGACGGCGACCCCCTTACCACCACCTCTCAAAATCAGATGGCTCGTTTTCGCATATACTTCAGACTCAGAAGGCGAAGATCGTCCAAGATGTATCGTAGCTTGTTGGGTTGTGTCAGATCATTCTTGTTGAGTCTTTTCGTTCTGATGTTTTTACGTTCTTATGTGGGTCTGGCTCTGCTCAGCTGTTGCTGATGTGGAATCTAGTCTAGTTCCATCGGGAAATGCAGGGCAACTAACTATAAGGTCAAGGCACCAAAAGACCAGTCGAGAAATTCGGAGTAGCAAGAACGCGCTGCTATTGATTGCACACAAGGTTCTTCCTATTTTTGTGGTTTTTCTCTAAACATGCATTTACGTACCCGTTATGTCATATTGAATTCTGTTTAAGTTGTGGTTACTGAGGGCCTTTGTTTTTTAACCGTAAGTATGATGTGTGAAAAGTTTCCATTAGATTCTTTAATGCTCTGCCTTTTCGTCTCTGTATATAAAGGTATAGATAAAATATATTTGGACATACCTTAGAATACTAATATATACCAGTATCTTAACACACTCGATGTTTGTGCAAATATATTAAATTATTTTATATTTTGAACTTCTTACATTATAAATTAAAATATTTAAAAATAATTTAAATTTAAGAATAAATTTGTGATAAATAAAAATTAAGGGTAAAAATTGTAATTAAGCAGTTAAGGGTAAAATTGAAAATTACATCTTAGATTGATAGACCAATTTAACGTTTATAACCCCTAAGCTCTTTATATAAAGGTATAGATAATGCAGCATTAATAATTAATCGAAATACGTGTTTAAAGATGAGTGTTATCTATTATTATGCTTTCCAAGTTAACTGTGGTAGGTGAAGCATTGGAATTGAACTTGACCGTCTCCATCTGATCTATAGCACTGCTGTAATAAACTGCAATAATCTGAAATCATATCTCCACTGAAATTAAAATTCTTCTATCGCTAAAACTAATACAAATACCTATTTGAACGAGTTTTTATTCAGCAATTAGAATCGTTCCTAAAAAATATTGCATCTTAAATCTATATGATTGTTTATTGGGATAAAACCTAAAATGGTCCCCGATGTTTACCCTGTGAACCAATTTAGTCCCCGATGTTTCGCGTGAACCAATTTAGTCCCCGATGTTATCGAAAATGAACCAAATTGGTCCCTCCGTCAATCCGACCGTCAATTTAGACGGAGAAGGCATTTGCGACGGCTTTAGCGACAGTATATCCGTCGCTAAATGAAAATTTTTAAAAAAAATAAATTAAATATTAAAAATGAGGAAAAAATGCAAAAAATAAAAGAAAAAAATTCAAAAAATAGAGTAAACAATTAAAAAAAGAGAATATTACTAAAATACTAAATAAAAAATAACTAATAATAAAAAATAAAAAATAACAAAAGTAAAATAAAAAATAAAATTAAAATAAAAAATGATAAATTAATGAGGACATAATCGTCACAGTTCTCGAATTTTTTTCCCGATCTCGTCTTTGTCCCAATTAATTGAGTAATTGACGATAATTCTCAGTCCTTAATTTTGTTTTTCCTTTTTATTTAATTTTTAATAAATAAATATATTTTACATTTTACTTTTTTTTTAAATCTTAAATTTTTATTTATCTTTTTTTATATTAGTTTTTAGTTTTTTTATTAGAATTTGTTTTTTATTACTATTTATTTTTAATTTATTAGTAATATTCGCTTTCTTGAATTTTTACTCTATTTTTTTTGAATTTTTCCCTATTTTTTGTATTTTTCCTCACTTTTAATGTTTAATTTATCATTTTTTATTTTAATTTTATTTTTTTATTTTACTTTCGTTATTTTTTATTTTTTATTATTAATTATTTTTTATTTAGTATTTTAGCAATATTCTCTCTTTTTTAATTGTTTACTCTATTTTTTTTGAATTTTTTCTTCTTTTTTGCATTTTTTCCTCATTTTTAATATTTAATTTAATTTGTTTTTAAAATTTTTCATTTAGCGACGGAATCCGTCGCTAAAGCCGTCGCAAATGCCTTCTCCGTCTAAATTGACGGTCGGATTGACGGAGGGACCAATTTGGTTCATTTTCGATAACATCGGGGACTAAATTGGTTCACGCGAAACATCGGGGACTAAATTGGTTCACATGGTAAACATCGGGGACCATTTTAGGTTTTATCCCATTGTTTATTCATACGCTATTATGAGGTTAAGACGAGCCGCTACGGTGAAATACGCTGCTCTTAGGAAGCAGGGCTATAGCATCAATACTACTTTCGGTCAACGTTCCCACCAACGACCAACCTAACCTAACAAAACAAATGCCTGTCCATATCGTTGACGTCTTCTCCTCTCCTCTCCTCTCCTAAACACGCCAAACTTCTTCCACATGAACGAACAATCATTCCATGGATACTTGCAGCAACTTCTTCGCGTTCATGCTTCTGTTCTTTACCATGTTATTACAACAACCTCAACAAGGGTCGAGCAGTCAAGAACTCTACTACCAGACATGCGCCGATGAATTCACCTGCGGCAAAAATATCAGCGGCATAAAGTACCCTTTCCGACGAATCGACGACCCTCCTTACTGCGGCTATCCCAGCTTGGTCCTCACATGTAATGATAAACAGGCGAGCATAAAGATCATGGGGCTTAACTACACTGTGCTGGAAATTGACCCATCTTCACAGACCATGGTTATTGCAAGGGAGATCTCGAGAATGGGGTAAGCTTCCCCAAGCAATGGTCAACTCCACCATGGACGGTAATATCTTCGACTACAGTGCTACGGAGAAATACACCACCGTCACCTTCTTGTACGGCTGCCCTGATAAGAAATTATTCCCTGGACTAAACTATGTTTCTTGTGGAAATCGGGGCAGTAAATTGCCCGTGCTGCCCGGAATTAACGGGCCAGGAGATTGCAAGAAATCCGTCGTGGTCCCAGTGATAGTGAATGTGAGCTTTCGTGTAGTTTCAGGGGACTATGTGAATACGACGAGCCTGGATAGGGCTCTAAAGCAAGGTTTTGAGGTTAGGTACAGCGTTGACGATGAGAAGAAGTGCAGCGATTGTCTTGGCTCGAAGGCAGCATCGATGGCCGCGAAAATCTTCACTACCGTCATTGTGCTCAGAAATTGCGTTAGGATTAATATCGCTATCAGAACCGTCATTTTTTATAATGCTGCGTGAGGAGCTTGTCGTTTTACTTTGGCATGAGAGATGAAAGACACTCAAGCTTTCAAGATTACAATTGTTAGTTCTGAGTCTTCGAAGAAAAAACAATATGTAGCCGTTTTAATAAGTTTCGATGGGCTTGGAATTGACAAGCCCAAACCCAATTAATTAGTTTTTCTTTTCTCTTTTTTTTTGTGGGTATGAAAATGCAGGATTATGTTAGAAAAAACTCAATTTAGCCAACGTGCGGAATGAGGAGATCCATAGTTAGTTCTTTGTTTTCTTGTCGAGATTTTGATACCTTTTTTGGATTTTGTTCTTAATTTATTTGCTTGTTGTGTGGTAAGTACTTCAATCGAAGAGGACCAAACTCTCATGCGTTTATTATAGAAGAAATATATAATAATTAAGCCAATGGGTGGGATTTCAATTAATTGATAGACGTCGTCGTCATTCCCTTTAAAGATCGAAACTTATTGGGCAAGAAGAATTATTCATGGTACTAAAAAGAAGAAATTATATTTATTGATTTTGAGTTAAAAAAAAATTGTTATAAAAATATAATAACGATTACGCGTTTTATTAATTACGATTATGGTAATATAGAGAGATAACTAGAGAGATAATAACTTCTTTATTAATACTTCTTAATACCATTTACACAATCCCAAATCACATATTTATACTACTACAAATTCACTATTACACCTAAAATTTACAACATTTATTATAATTATACACATCATCTTATCAATTAATACACATCTAATTTTTACAACATTCAATATAATACCTCCAAATACAATAATTCAATAACAATACAAAAAAATCCACATCTTAATATTATTTCTTAATATTCATAACACTCCCCCTTGGATGTTTTTTCAAAGAATATGCCTCGTTAAAACCTTATAAGGAAAAACCCAGTGGGATAAAAACCTAATGAAGGAAAAAGAGTACATCATTCTTTAGATACGCTTTTAGTTGTTGCCTCATTAAAAACCTTACTAGGAAAACCCTGTGGGAAAAACCATAGTGAAGGGAAAAAGAGTACAACGCGTATTTACTCCCCCTGATGAGGATGTCCTTTAAGATCTCTAAGTTTTCGGACTCCAATTGAATATACCAAATTTTCAAAAATTCTTGGAGGAAGTGCCTTAGTAAATAGATCAGCAAGATTTTCACTTGATCGAACTTGCTGTACATCAATATCACCATTTTTCTGAAGTTCATGAGTAAAGAAAAATTTTGGTGATATGTGTTTTGTTCTATCACCTTGATGTAACCTTCTTTTAATTGAGCTATACATGCTGTATTATCTTCAAATAATGTTGTAGAAGGTAATTTCTCAGTAGATAATCCACAAGTATCTTGAATATGTTGAATAATAGATCTTAACCAAACACATTCTCGACTAGCCTCATGAATCGCTAATATTTCAGCATGATTTGAAGAAGTAGCAATTAAGGTTTGTTTAACCGATCGCCATGAAATAGCTGTACCTCCATGTGTAAATAAGTAACCTGTTTGCGATCGTCCATTATGCGGATCGGATAGAAATCCCGCATCTGCATAGCCAACTAAACTTGATTGTGAATCATTCGAATAAAATAATCCTGCATCCGTAGTTCCTTGAAGATAACGGAATATTTGTTTGATCCCATTCCAATGTCGTCTAGTTGGTGAAGAACTATATCTTGCTAATAAATTCACTGCAAATGCTATATCGGGTCTAGTATGACTTGTAAGATACATTAATGCTCGAATAGCACTAAGATATGGAACTTCAGCACCAAGTATTTCTTCATTATCATCGCATGGTCTGAACGGATCTTTATTCACATCAAGGGATCGTACTATCATTGGAGTAGTTAATGGATGCGCTTTGTCCATATAAAATCTTTTCAAGATCTTCTTTGTATAAGTCTCTTGATGGACAAGTATTCCATTGTTTAAATATTCAATTTGTAGTCCGAGACAAAATTTCGTTCTTCCGAGATCTTTCATTTCGAATTCTCGTTTTAAACATGTAATAGCTTTATTTAACTCTTGAGGAGTTCCTATTATATTTAAGTCATCAACATAAACGGCAATGATGACAAATTCATTTCCACTTTTTCTCATGAAGATGCAAGGGCATGTTTGATCATTTTTATACCCCTCTTTTAGTAAATAATCACTTAAACGGTTATACCACATACGCCCTGATTGTTTTAATCCGTAGAGCGATTTATTCAACTTTATTGAGTACTCATTTCGAGATCCTGAATTTTCAGGCAAACGAAATCCCTCAGGGAGTTTCATGTAGATGTCACTATCGAGTGTTCCATACAAGTATGCAGTGACAACATCCATAAGATGCATATCGAGCCCTTCACGTACTGCCAGACTAATTAGATAACCAAAAGTTGTTGCATCCACCACAGGAGAATAAGTCTCTTCGTAATCAATGCCAGGTCTTTGAGAAAAGCCTTGAGCAACAAGCCGTGCTTTGTATCTCACAATTTCACCGTTTTCATTTTCTTTCTAATGAAAACCCATCTATATCCAACCGGCTTTACATTTTCTGGAATACGGACCACGGGTCCGAATACTTTTCGTTTCTCAAGTGATTTTAATTCTGTCTCAATTGCATCTTTCCATTTTGGCCAATCACTTCTTTGTCGACATTCATTTATAGATTTTGGTTCATGATCCTCATTTTCATTAATATCATGTAGCGCTACGTTAAATGAGAAAACATCGTCAACGTTGACTTCGCCTCGGTTCCATCTTATTCCATTATGGGCATAATTTATTGAGATCTCTTCATTTTCACAATTTTCAGGTACCTGATCATATTTATTTATGCCCATGGACTCTCTTAGAGTTGACGTGTCCTCGATTTGACCATCTATTTTATTTGCTCCTTTTCTTTTACGAGGATTCTTGTCTTTGGATCCCGAGGGCCTACCACGTTTCAACTGTGGTTTCAGCTCAATTTTATTATTAGAAATATCAGTAGAAGTATCAATTCTGACAGGAGCATTAACAGCTGGTATATGCGATTTAGTCACCTTTTTCTGGTCAGTAAAACTGTCTGGCAATTGATTTGCTAAACTTTGTAAATGAATTATCTTTTGAACTTCAAGTTCACATTCTTTTGTACGAGGATCAAAATGAGCCAATGATAATTCATTCCAACTAATATCTTTAATCAGCTGTTTGTTTTCTTTATCTCCCCCTAATGTTGGAAATTTTGATTCATCAAAATGACAGTCGGCAAATCGAGCCGTAAATAAATCTCCTGTCAATGGTTCTAAATATTTTAGTATTGACTTAGATTCAAATCCAACATATATTCCCAATCTTCTTTGTGGTCCCATTTTAGTGCGTTGTGGTGGAGCAATTGGGACATATACTGCACATCCAAAAATTCTCAGATGGGAAATATCTGGTTCCTGACCGAAAACCATTTGTAATGGGGAAACATTATGATAACTTGTGGGTCGAATGCGAATAAGTGATGCTGCATGCAAAATAGCATATCCCCAACATGATAAGGGAAGCTTCGACTTCATTAGTAATGGTCTTGCTATTAATTGTAATCTTTTTATTAATGATTCTGCAAGTCCATTTTGAGTATGCACATGTGCTACGGGATGTTCAACATCAATCCCAATAGACATACAATATTCATTAAATGCTTTAGAGGTGAATTCACCAGCATTGTCAAGACGTATTTTCTTAATTGGATAATCAGGAAAATGTGCTCGTAATCGAATTAACTGAGCAAGCAGTCTAGCAAACGCAACATTACGTGTTGATAATAATGATACATGTGACCATTTAGTTGATGCATCAATTAAAACCATGAAGTATCTAAATGGACCACATGATGGATGAATTGGCCCACAAATATCGCCTTGAATACGTTCTAAAAACGTAATAGATTCATTCTTCAATTTTACCGGTGATGGTCTAACGATTAATTTTCCTTTCGAGCAAGCATCACATGTAACTCATTGGATTGAATAATCTTCTTATTTTTTAAAGTGTGTCCACATGAGTTCTCAATTATTCTTCGCATCATAGTTGAACCGGGATGGCCTAACCGGTCATGCCACACTACGAATAAATCATTGTTTATAAAATTCGACTCAATTGCATTAATATACGCATAGTATAAACCGGAGGATAATGCGGATAATTTTTCTATAACGCATTTCTTATTTAAAATCACATTTGTGATTTGAAGGTATTCATTTTCACCTTCTTTTGTAGTCTCAATATGATATCCGTTTTTACGGATGTCTTTAAAACTCAATAAGTTTCTATGAGACTTCGAAGAATATAATGCATTTTCAATATGCAATTTTGTTCCTCCGGATAATAAGATATTAGCTCTTCCAGAACCTTCAATCAATTTTGTAATTCCCGAAATAGTATTAACATTTGCTTCTTGAGTAATCAATCGGATGAAATATTTCTTATCCGTGAGTATTGTATGAGTCGTTGCGCTGTCCACAAGACATATATCTCCACGTGTGTTCATCCCTCAAGAAAATAATAAAACACATTAATTAATAATTATACATAAAATTCATCATAATACAGCACATATACGTACATAAAATTCATGATAATACAGCACAGATACGTACATAAAATTCATGATAATACAGCACACATACGTACATAAAATATCAATACGATACACAATAATAAGTCTTTTATTCATTATGATCGGCGAGAAATTCTTCAAGATCGATGTGGGGAATATCGTCGAGGTTGAGATTAGAACCTCCTTCCTCTTGGACAAAGTTTGTCTCAACTTTCTTTCCTTTTTCAATTGATTTTTGATAGAGCTCAACAAGATGTTTTGCCACACGACAAGTACGAGCATAATGACCTTTCATACCACAACGAGAGCAGGGTTCATCGAATCGCCTTTTTTATGGTTCGCCGGTTTCCCTTTTGTTTTCATTTTTCCTTTTCTGATGAAAATTATCATAATTACCATAGTTTTGTTGGCTACGGCCACGACCTCGGCCACGACCACGACCACCTCCACGACCTCGATTATTATACCTGCCACGACCGCGAAAGCTATTGCCTCGATCACTTTGGTATGTGTTCATATTGACTTCAGGAATGGGAGCAGAGCCCGTTGGTCGTGATTGATGATTCTTCAATAATAACTCATTATTTTGTTCAGCAACGAGGAGACATGAAATTAATTCTGAATATTTCTTAAAACCCTTTTCACGATATTGTTGTTGTAACAACAAATTCGGTGCATGGAACGTGGTGAAGGTTTTCTCCATCATACTTGCTTCTGTAACTTCCTGTCCACACAATCTTAATTGAGAAGTAATTCTGAACATAGCAGAATTATAATCACTTACAGATTTATAATCTTGGAAGCGTAGATTTGTCCATTCATATTGGACATTTGGTAGGATCACAGTCCTCTGATGGTCATATCTTTCTTTTAGATTAGTCCACAAAATAAGTGGATCTTTCACAGTGAGATATTCCACCTTTAAACTTTCGTGAAGGTGGTGACGGAGAAATATCATGGCCTTGGCCTTGTCTTGGCTCGATGCCGTATTATCAGCTTGTATAGTAGTTCCCAGACCTTTCGATTCAAGGTGGATTTCGGCATCCAAAATCCATGACAAATAGTTCTTGCCAGTGATATTCAGAGCAACAATATCTAGCTTTTGAAGATTCGACATTTTACTATCAAGAATATAACAATTGGTTAAGAAAAATAGTTCGAAGCGTAAATAATATTTACCTTATTGTGATAAAAGTAAAAAGTCAAATTTGAATAAAATGGCATAATATTAAAAGTCAACGGCCCAGCTAGGATTCGAAATCTGGTGCTAACGCCACAAGTTTATGGGGGTTACCGCGAGAGCTAGCGGGCTTTTTGTGTTGTAAAATATGAAAATAAAATGTATATATTATACCTTGGCGTGATGACGTCGACGAAATTCAAATGGTCGGAACTCGTACTCGGAGTGATGACGTCGGCGAATCTCGGTTGGGTAGAGTCTCGTGCTGATAACGTGTTATAAAAATATAATAACGATTACGTGTTTTATTAATTACGATTATGGTAATATAGAGAGATAACTAGAGAGATAATAACTTCTTTATTAATACTTCTTAATACCATTTACACAATCCCAAATCACATATTTATACTACTACAAATTCACTATTACACCTAAAATTTACAACATTTATTATAATTATACACATCATCTTATCAATTAATACACATCTAATTTTTACAACATTCAATATAATACCTCCAAATACAATAATTCAATAACAATACTAAAACATCCACATCTTAATATTATTTCTTAATATTCATAACAAAGATCAACGACAAGTTTTTTTTTTTGTTTAATATGTATCTTCCTTCTTGCTCAAGAAAAAGTCATTCTACACTATATATGTATACAATGCGCACATTAGAAAACCCTCCTTGCTCCTCAAGAAGTCACATATAGTTCCACAAAAATCTTGGTATTTATCTTCCTTGCCGGATTTTGTCTGATCTTTGAGTATTGTTTTTTGCCAGGCTTGTTTTATTTTTTTTTTCTTTGTTGTGTTGTACGCATTTCTCTTTGAGAGTTTTCGTCCCTATTAGATGTTTGATCGTATCTAGAGGGCTTTGTAATATTTCTTGCGGATGATTGGCATCTACTATTATGATTTCCAAGTCAACTGTGGTAGGTGAAGTGTTGCAATTGAACTTAGACGTCTCCATCTTCATCACTGCTCTAATAAACTACAAAAATCAGAAATAATATAATGTCAAACCAATGTTTCTTCTATTGCTAAAACTAATAATATACTACTTTTGGTCGAGGTTATCTCCAACAACCAACCTAACCTAACAATGCTTGTACATAATGTCGTTGACATCTCCTCTCCTCTCCTTAACACGCCAAACTTCTTCTTCCACATGAAAGAACAATCATTCCATGGATAGTTACAGAAACTTCTTCACATTCATGCTTCTGTCCTTTGCCATGTTATTACAACAACCTCAACAATGCTCGAGCAGTCAAGAACTCAACTACCAAACATGCGTCGATGAATTCACATGCGGCAAAAATATCAGCGGCATAAAGTATCCTTTTCGAGGAATCAACGACCCTCCTTACTGCGGCTATCACAGCTTGGTTCTAGCATGTAAAGATAATGATAAGACGAGCATAGAGATCATGGGGATTAACTACACTGTCCTGGAAATTAACCCATCTGCCCAAACCATGGTTATTGCAAGAGGAGATCTCGTGGATGGCCAGTTAAGCTGTCCCCAAGAAATGGTCAACTCCACCATGGACGGTAATCACTTCGACTACAGTACTACGGAGGATTTAACCAACGTCACCTTCTTGTACGGCTGCCCTGATAATAAAAAATCATACCCTGGACCAAACTACTACGTTCCCTGTGGGAATCGGGGCAGTAAGGTGCCCGTGCTGCCCGGAATTCACGGGCCAGGAGATTGCGAGAAATCCGTCGTGGTCCCAGTGAATGTGAGCTTTCGTGTAGTTTCAGGGGACTATGTGAATACGACGAGCCTGGATAGGGCTCTAAAGGAAGGTTTTGAGGTTAGGTACAGCGTTGAAGACGATGAGAAGAAGTGCAGCGATTGTCTTGGCTCGAATGGTAGGTGTGGGTTCGATCTTCAGACGAATCAGACGACTTGCTTTTGTAAGGATCCCCCTTATGTTTCTGATACTTGTCAGATGGTTAGTTTCAGCTCGCCGCCGGCTGTTGGTTCGCCTGGAACAGAGGGGAAAGCTCAGGGTATGTATGTAATGAAATGTTCTTCACTCTTGGCTGCTATATATACATACACTTATTGATATTTTGATCTTCATCGGCGCAGGAAGAGGAAAGCGTTCGCCCAGAGGAAGGGAGATGGGTAAAATTTTCAAATCAATTTTTCTTTCATTAACTGCTTGAAAAACAGCATCTTTATGTGGATCTCCTCTGTTTTTACAGCCTTGTACACAGGGATAGCTGGTGCAGTTCTTGCTTCTGCTATATTGGGATGCTTAGTTCTCTACTGCAAACAGAGGAAGAAACAGAGAGTCGTTGCTCAGACTTCGAACAAGGAACTTAAGGCTATTCCCTCGTCAAAAAAGGCTCTAATTTCCCCACATCCGACTAGCATTTCGAGCATCGTACCTTCTTCGAAATCTTCGCAGTCAAATCTCGGAAGGAGCTGTTCTTATTACGGAGTGCCCATCTTCGACTACGCAGAGCTCGAACGAGCGACCAACAGCTTCGATTCTTCCCGAGAACTGGGCGACGGCGGATTTGGTACTGTGTACTACGGTAAGAATCAGTATTTTTTCTGAGCTTTTTTCGACCCATAAAAAAAGATTGCATTTTTATTCGTAAAAGCTTACGATCTGAGCAGGGTTATTGCCAGATGGTCAAGAAGTAGCGATAAAGCTCCTTTACGAGCACAATTTCAGAAGGGTAGAGCAGTTCATGAACGAAATCAAGATCCTTACCAAGCTTTCCCACGACAACCTAGTAAAGCTCTACGGCTGCACTTCTAGAAGGTCCCGCGAGCTTATCCTCGTCTACGAATACGTCCCTAATGGAACCGTCGCCGACCACTTACACGGCAAGCTCGCCAACAGCCCACCGCTGCCGTGGGCCGTCCGCCTGAACATCGCCGTCGAAACGGCCAAGGCGTTGGCCTACCTCCACAAATCGGACATCGTACACAGAGACGTTAAGACCAACAACATACTCCTAGACAGGGAATTCCATGTAAAAGTTGCAGACTTTGGTCTGTCTCGACTGTTCCCCTGCAACGCCACCCACGTCTCCACCGCGCCGCAGGGGACGCCGGGCTACGTCGACCCAGAATATTACCAGTGCTATAAGGTCACGGAGAAGAGCGACGTCTACAGTTTCGGGGTCGTTTTAATCGAGCTCATATCTTCGTTGCCGGCGGTGGATGTTGGGCGGAGGAGGGGCGACGTGAACCTTTCGACCATGGCCGTGAGTAAGATTCAGAGCCGTAGGATGGAAGAGCTCTTCGATTCGAGGCTGGGCTTTGAAAGGGACGGCGAGGTGAGGACGACGATGGGTTCGGTCGGCGAGCTAGCGTTTAGGTGCTTGCAGCAAGAGGGAGATATGAGGCCTTCGATGCAAGAAGTTCTTGAGAGTTTGGTGAGGATTAATAAGGGCCGTCCATTGGATTTGGATGGTGGTGATTGTACGGTGGAGATTGTTGATATTTCCATGGAGGAATGCGATGGTGATGATGACGTGGCGTTGTCTTCTTCGGATTCGACGCCGTTGAATCCTGCTTAGTTGTATGTCGTATGGGATTCTTATGGGAAGTGTTTGATGGTATATATTATTTTATTTCTCATTGGATAGGAGATTATTGTATTGAAGATGTGTATTTAATTATGTAAGTGAGAGTACATATGTATAAAGATTTTTCTCATTGCATGTAATGTAGTCAAAGAGGGTTCATGCGTGCTTTTGACCGTTCTTACAGTCGGGATTTATACATTTTGAAACATTCTTGGCAAATGTCCTTAAAAATGTCTGCCTCAACAATGTTTGACCATCAACCAAGAAAGAAGCCTCATAAGTTTCGGTTGAATGGTATGATCTAATAATTCACAAGAGCAAATTAAGATAGGAGTGACCTAATAATTCCTTCTATCTATCGTCTTCTTTTCGTAGGGTATGTCCATGTTGCTGCTTTCACCGACTTTCTCATGGCAAGCTCTGGCTCCTTATTCAGGCACGCTTGTTGAACTTGGCACTGTTCTGTAAGCACTTGTAATGATAGTTTTCCCGTGACAGTTGAACTGTGTAATGATACTGATAGTTTTCCCCTGAAAAACTAGTTTTGAATATTTTGATTTTTATTATAGTACACTGCCGTAATAAACTACAAAAATCAGAAAACAATACTTGATCGAACCAATGTGATTACTTCTTGGTGAATCTATAGAAAAATACCCAATTATATAAAAATTTGCAAGTCAGTACTCATGTCAGAAATTTTTTTAAATAAGTACCCGTCGTCTGTCCGTACCATTTTCCCCGTCTTGACGTACCTTTTTATATGGTGGTACTATTTCTAGCTGTATTACGTACCACAATACTTTTCTCTATGGTACCTAAATGTGTGATATGATGTACCTTGCGGCGGACAGGTACCAATGTGCAAAAAATTTATTCTGACAGGTACCTGCATATAAAAAAATACTTGCTAATTTTTTATATTAATGGGTATTTTTATGTAAAATCCCCTTACTTCTATTACTACTACTAGTTATGAATCAGAGTTTATTTTATAAATTCAGACAGACCACGATTATTTTTGGACTACTACTACTACCTAATATATTACCGGTTGAGATCACCTATTCCACTCTTTGTATTCCACTCCGTATTCCAACGAATGAAAATCGTTACACCTCCCCCGTCAAGTGTTATAACACTCATAAACATCATTACACCTATGAATTTCAACCGATATATTACATGCATATATATAGGTTCCTAGGAATAAAATAGGGCAATCATCACCACTGCTGCACAAAAAAAGGTGCCCCATGCCTCCATGGCCTTGTCGAGCTTAACAAAAAACATCTCTCTCTCTTCTTCTTCTTCTTTAGAATGACTACCCAGCGACACTAAGGATTCGACGTGAGGGCATGCACCGCTTAGCATATCCAAGTCACAATCTATACGAGTCCGCCTCCACATAGAAGCAGTATTATTATTTTCATCTAGTTTGCAAAAGAGCAAGAAATTCCATTCCCCAACGTCGAGACGAATCAGACCATCGACGTCAACTTTAGCCATACGAGTCCAGCCATCATTTTCTGCTATTAGTTCCCATATACAAACGCTGCTGCTTGGGCAGTTAGCATAAATAGAAATCACGCACAGGTTTCTTCCGCCGCGAAGCGCTCCCAAGTACGGCCTCGGCCTCCGCGCCGATAAACCCTCGGGCAGCTGCAGCTCCTTCCCAAACGCCTCCTTATCCAAGTCGAGCGAAACGATTCTCCATCCCATTTGTTGCTGCTGTTGTGGGACATAGAATCTTCTCAGCCAGTAGAGGACGCCACCGGCGTATCTCGCCACCACGTTCGTCTGCGTTTCGAGCATATAATCTTCGTCGACCGTGGCCCATCGATCCTTTCTCAAACTGTAGACGCTGGCCTTGCAGCGGTAGAAGTACTTATCGTTGACTTTGACTCTTTGGTCGTCGTACGACAGCGCAAAAACCTTGTAGTCGTCGCTCGACTCTACGTAGCCGAACCCGCAAGACGACGGCAACAAAACCAACCCATCATTATTATTATTTTTGATGGTCGGAGGCGGCGGATGCAACTTTTTGAACTTTCTAGTGGATGGGTTCAACAAGATCATTTCTTTTATTCGAAGAGTATTATTGTTACCTTCTTCTGATGATAAGAAAAAGCATGTCAGGCCATTACAAGATCTCAAGCCCAAAAATCTCTTCCACGTAATATCAAATAGCTTTTTTCGATCTCCTCCCTACGGATAAAACGTCGCCGTCCTAGTCGGCGTCTGCCGAGATGCTCTTTGGCGAAGCTCTCGCTTGAGATCAGACGATGCCACGATTTCGCAACGCACCAAAATCTTAGCAGGGACTTCACCGATGATACCCTCGTTAAGATTTCTCGGATCAGCTCTTCAGGGAAGAAACGATGATGATCAGTAGTCGACAACATTATGAATTAGAATGCCAAGGGAGTGATTGCTTTCGATTCACTTTTAAAGATCGAAACTTGTTGGGCAAGAACATATATTTTATTAATTTTGAACTTAAGCTAGTATGTATCCTCCAAAGTTAATATGGAACTTCCTTCCTTGCTGCTCAAGAACAAGAAAACGATTTCGGAAACCCCTCCTTCCTCCTCAAGAAAAGACTTAGATTCCACCAATCTTGGTATTTATTATCTTCCTTGCCTGATTTAGTATCACGTGCTAATTAATTAATTAATATGCATTACTCAATACTCATATAGATTTATTTTCAATACACTTTAAATTTCAAAATTATAAAAAGAGTTATCATCTCATCCATTGTCATATAAATTTTGGTCAAAAGCATAAAATACTCCCCGATGTTTACTCTGTGAACCAATTTAGTCCCCGATGTTTCGCGGGAACCATTTTAGTGCCCGATGTTATCGAAAATGAACCAAATTGGTCACTCCGTCAGTCCGAGCGTCAATTTAGACGGCGATGCTATTAGCGACGGATATTCAGTCGCTAAATGAAAAAAGTTGAAAAAAATGATAAATTAAGCATTAAAAATGAGGGAAAAAGAGAAGAGTGGCGAAAAAAGAGAAGAGTGGCGACACAGCGAGCAGCGCCGGTCACGGTGGTGACGACACCGCCCGCTACCACCGGGCAATCGAGCAATCCTACGATCCGAAGTAATGCCAGCAGTCAGCAGCGCGGGAACTCATCTGTAGATTCGAAAATTACTGTTCCATTGACGAGAGAACCTGTGATCGGTCAATCTGGATTCAAGCAGAATTTGGAGAAGGATTGGCCTAAATTGGCAGGATCCTCTGATTGTAACATTGCGCGAGTCACTGAAAGCAATCCGTGGACCAATTTCAGTGAGAACCTCTTGAAAAATCATGATAATCGACTGGAGTTCATCGAACCGATTACTGAGGCGGGGCAGAAACTAGGTCTAGTTGAAATTGATGAAATTCAGGCGGAGGTTGACCATTGGAAATCTGCCCTGATGTGTTACGTTCTCGGTGCCAATCCTCCATATGGAGTGATGGATGGATTTCTGAAACGTAAATGGGCGAGCCTAGGTCTGCTATCTATGTGGCAAGTGAGGCAAGGTTTATTCCTAGCTCGATTTGACAGTGTGGAATCCAGGGATAGGGTCCTGCAAACTGAGATATTACATTTTGACAGAAAACCAGTAGTGTTAAGTCCCTGGACAGAGGACACTCAGCTGAACAAGGTGGGGGTTGAGAGTGTTCCTCTTTGGATACAGCTGCCCCAATTGGAACTCAAGTACTGGGGGCAGAAAACTCTGAGTAAACTGGCGAGTTTACTGGGAAAACCAATTATGACTGACGATGTTACAAGGAAGAAGGAGCGAATACACTATGCGAGAGTGTTGGTGGAGGTAAATCTCAGCTCTCCTCTTCAGGACTCCATTCAATTTCTGAATGAGAAAGGGAAGTTGGTGGAACAGAAAGTTACATACGAATGGAAACCGGTCTTGTGCGCTAAATGTAAGAACTATGGCCATGAGACTGATGTGTGTAGGAAGGAGGAGAAGAAGGCATGGAAACCACGAAAAATTACCATGGAGGAGCCAGCACATAAGGCAAATATCCCAGTCCACACAACCAATTCACCTGGAAAGAAGGAAGTGGAACAGTCAGAGAAGACTCACACTAGGAATTCCTGGGCAGATCAGGTCCAACAGGAAGAAACAGGGGAGCAAGCTGACCAGTCCAAACAGAGGGATGCCGTGCTTCACGAAGGAAAACAGCCTGAACAAAAGACCAACCCTTCCAAGCAGAGGGTCCATGACTCTTGTCATGGATAATTTTGCCTCGTGGAATATTAGGGGCCTTAATGGCCCTACAAAACAGAGGGAGGTGACTCTCTTCTGTAATACATATAAAATAGGCATTATAAACCTTTTGGAAACAAAGCTCAAGAAGGAATCTGCGAGGGACACCATTAACAAGATGTTCACTGGATGGGATAGCTGCCATAACCTTAGTACTCATCCTAATGGTAGAATAGTAGTAGCATGGAGAGGTGGTTTTGAACTGGAGCTAGTGTCCATGTCTGATCAACACATGCACTTTAAAGTCATGAAGAACACCCTGCTCATAACCTATATGACCTGTGTTTATGGGCATAATGAGCAGGGGCTAGAGGCAGATTGTGGGAGATTCTGTTGCAAATTGGGGGGAGCCTAGATGATCCATGGATGGTGTGGGGAGACTTCAATAACATCCGAGCTTTTGGAGACAGACTGGGGGGCTCTCCTATAACTGCAGAAGAGTTTAGGGAGTTCAACCTTTGTGTGCAATCTTGTAAACTGGATGAAGTGAGAAGAAGGGGCTGCCATTTCACCTGGTCCAATAAGCAGAGCCATGACAGGAGAATCTGGAGTAGAATAGACTGGGCTTTCGCCAATCCCAACTGGATGGATACTTTCTCTGATCACACCATGGTCTTTCTGCAAGAAAGTATATCAGACCATACCCCCATTGTACTACAGAGCAATAACCAGCCCCACCATCTTAGGAAAGCATTTAAGTTCTTTAATATGTGGAGCTTGGCCCCTACCTTTCTGAGGATAGTTGAGGAACAATGGAGGTCCATCTCTGGTCCTATCATGAAAAGTGTATGCTGGAAGCTCTTCCAGTTACAAAAGCCCCTCCATGTTTTGCTGATATTGTAAACTCCACTGATGCAGCTAGGAAGTCCCTTGAGGAAATCCAGTTAGCTCTTCATGCAGACCCTATGAATAAGGACCTTCTATCTAAAGAACAGGAAAGCCGACTGCAATATGGTTTTCTGAGTGTGGCTATGGAGAAATTCCTTAGACAGAAGGCTAAAGCTCACTGGTTAGATAAGGGGGACCAGAATACAAGCTATTTCCATGCAAGAATCAAGCAGAGGACCTACCAAAATAGAATTCTATCCATCACCACCCCGGATGGTAACTACCTCACAGACAGGGCAGACATAGAACAACACCTTTCTGACTACTTCCAGGGGGTGCTGGGACGGAGGGTCTGTACTAGGCACTCTTTGGATCAGAGAGCTGTGAATGAGGGATACACTTTAACCTTGGAGGACCAGTTAAAACTTATCAAACCATTTGAGAGGGATGAGGTGTGGACTGTCATGAAATCAATTCATGATGATGTGGCACCCGGACCAGATGGATTTGGAAGTGGTTTCTTTAAGAAAGCCTGGAGTGTGGTAGGGGAACAGGTTACTGATGGCATCCTTGAGTTCTTTGAGACCGGCAAGATGCTGCCTAATCTCAACAGAACCATCCTATGCCTTATTCCCAAGGTGAGCAGCCCGAGTGCAGCCCAGGATTACAGACCTATTGCATGCTGTAACACCCTGTACAAATGCATTGCTAAGTTGCTGTGTAGCAGACTCAAACCCCTTCTGCCAAGACTCATCTATGCCAACCAAAATGCATTTGTGGAAGGAAGATCAATCGTGCATAATATTCTCTTGTGTCAGGATCTGATTAGACATTATAATAGACAGCACACTTCAGCCAGGGCACTCCTGAAAATTGATATCAGGAAGGCTTATGACACGGTGGATTGGAAGTTCTTGCAGGAATGGCTCTGTCTTCTCAGATTTCCCATGCGTTTGTGGGCTGGATCATGGAGTGTGTCACTAAAGTCTCCTATTCCATCTCTATTAATGGATCTCACTGTGGGACTATCAAAAGTGCTAGAGGTTTGAGACAGGGTGATCCGATTTCTCCACTGCTTTTTGTGATAGTCATGGAATACTTGACTAGGAAATTGCAACTAGCAGCTAGAAAATCTTGCTTCAAATACCATCCCATGTGCAAACAGATTGGATTGGTGAATCTATGCTTTGCGGACGATCTCATGATATTCTGCAAAGGCAATGGGAAATCTGTGGCTGTGGTGAAAAGCACGCTGGACCACTTCCATTCTGTCTCTGGCTTAATAGCTAATCAGCAGAAGTCAAGCATCTTCCTGGCAGGGACATCCAAAGCTGTGAAGGATCAGATAGCTCAGAGCACAGGATACCAACTTGGCAGCTATCCCTTGAGATATCTAGGAGTTCCCTTATCACCAGTGAGATGGAATAAGAGTTCCACGCAGATGCTAGTGGAGAAAATTACAGCTCGAGTAAACTGCTGGGCAACAAGAAACCTATCTTATGCTGGGAAGTTATGCCTGATCAATGCTATACTGTTGTCTACTCATGGATATTGGGGATCCATTTTCCTATTACCTAAGGCCGTCACTAAAGAGGTGGACAGAATCTGTAGAGATTTCCTCTGGGGCAAAAAATCTCATGGAAAGTGTATTCCTCTGGTAAACTGGGATCAGATTTGTTGTCCTAAGAGAAAGGGGGGGCTAAACATACGGGACTGCACTACTTGGAACCTTGCACTGATAGGCAAGCAAATTTGGGATATCACTATGAAAGTGGACTCGTTATGGATCAAATGGATCAATACCATCTATTTGAAGGGCACAAATTTCTGGGACTTCAACCCGGCGACAGATTCCAGCTGGCATTGGAGGAAACTTCACAAGCTAAAAGAGAAATTTAGGCAAGGCTATACGGGCAGGGAGTGGTTGCGCACCAGGGATGGGACCTATACTGTGTTGAGTGGGTATGAATGGCTCAAAGGTCAATTGGTTGACTTTCCCTTTTGCAAAGCAGTGTGGAACAGATTTAACTTGCCTAAGAATTCCTTCATTCTATGGCTGATCCTCCAGAGGAAACTGTTAACTGTGGATAGACTGGTTGGGTGGGGCATGAATATCACTGTTAGAAGCTGTAGACTCTGTGGAAAAGTTGAGGAATCTATAGAGCATTTGTTTTTGGAATGTGAGTATAGCCAGCGCGTGATGCTTCGGATCAACGGATGGCTGAATTTGGATAATGGGATCCAGTCTTATGAGGACCTGAGCAGATGGATGTTGTGTATGGGAGGTACAAGAAATGTACAGCACCGATTGAGTGTGGCGTGCTATGCATCCATACTTCATCATCTATGGTGTGAGCGGAATAGGAGAGTGCATGACGTAGGCGAGAAGAGTGAAGACCAGCTTGTTCACATGATTAAGCAGGAAGTGAAGGGGAGGACTCAGTGTTTTGAACACTTGACACGAGTAGTGCGATCAGACATCTATAAAGCTATTATGTATTAGTTAATTGGTTGCTGGGCTTATACTGTGGTGTGTTGCCATTTGGTACTTGTACCTGAGTTTGTGGTAAATGAAAATCGCATTTTACCAAAAAAAAATGAGGGAAAAATCCAAAAAAAAGGAAATAAAATTCAAAAATAGAATAAAAAAATAAAAAAAAGATAATATTACTAATTATTAAATAAAATAAATAAATAATAATAAAAATAAAATAAAATAAAAATGATAAATTAAACATTAAAAATGAGAAAAAAAATCCAAAAAAAAGGAAAAAATTCAAAAAATAGAGTAAAAAATTCAAAAAAAAAAGAAGAGAATATTACTAATAAATTAAATAAATTCAGAGCCGTAGGATGGACGAGCTCTTCGATTCGAGGCTGGGCTTTGAAAAGGATGGAGAAGTGAGGACGACGACGGGTTCGGTGGGTGAGCTGGCGTTTAGGTGTTTGCAGCAAGAGGGAGAAATGAGGCCTTCGATGGAAGAAGTTCTTGAGAGTTTGGTGAGGATTAATAAGGGCCGTCGATTGGATTTGGATGGTGGTGATTGTACGGTGGAGATTGTTGATATTTCCATGGAAGAAGGTGATGATGACGTGGCATTGTCTTCTTCTTCGGATTCGACGCCGTTGATTAACCCTGCTTAGTTTTTTGTCGGCTGTGATTCTTAGGGGAAGTGTTTTGATGGTATATATTATTTTATTTCTCATTTGGAGATTATTGTATTGAAGGTGTATTTAATTATGTGAGTGAGAGTTGTATAAAAGATTTTCTCATTGCATATGTAGTCAAAGAGGTTCATGCATGCTTTTGACCTTTCTTACGATCGGGATTCATACATTTTGAAACATTCTTGGCAAATGTCCTAAAAAATCCACAAAATCAAACTTACGGCTCGTTTTATATGTTTGTTTAGATGGGTAATGGATGTGTATGATAAAATTATGAATGTTTGTTAAGCGTGTATGCACATGCCTGCCTTGTATGGACAAACACAGCTAATACACGCAAGTTGCTTATCCGTCAGGTATAGAAATACCCACCTAGGAGATGGGTATGTCAGTACATGTATCCTTTAATTCCAATTTTGCCCCTGATTAATAGTCCTTCCATCATCATTGTACATTCTTCGACCGCATCTATCAAATTTCGATCATCACCATGGCTGCACGTAGGGTTGTCAACGGGGCGGGTTCGGGGCGGGGATCTAATCCCCGTCCCCGCCCCGCGAGGCAAACGGGGACGAAATTGTCCCCGTCCCCGTCCCCGCGGGGATCCCCGTCCCCACGGGGATTCCCCGCCCCGTCAATTTTTTTTTAAAAAAATTCAATTTATATTATTTTAATATTTTTTAAACTATATTTTAATATTAATTAAATTATTTAAACTATATTTTAATCATATTTATATTATTTTAATATTATTCAAAGTATATTTTCATATTATTTATCTTATAATAATATTAATTGAATATAATAATTATTATTTTAATTTCGGGGACGGGGCGGGGATATCCGCGGGGAAAAATATTCCCCCGTCCCCGCCCCGCGGGGATAGAAGAGCGGGGATTCCCCGTCCTATTCGGGGCGGATCCCCGCGGGGACGGGGAATCCCCGCCCCATTGACAACTCTAGCTGCACGCACTCGACGACCGACGGGAGCTGGCGGCGGGACGACGACGGGTGCTGGCGGCGGGATGATCGACCGGAGCTGGCACCCGGACATGGCTGCGCGCACTCGACGACCGACGGGACGGCGGGACGACTACGGGTGCTGGCGGCGGGATGATCGACGGCTTGAGGAGATCTCCGCCAGCGGAAGTTAGGGTTTCGGCGGCGTAATCATTGGGGAACTGTTAACCCGAGATCTGAGCTTGCAATTTGGAATCGAAGACGATGAAGATGCTGAAGCTTTTCTGTAATTTGGGTAAATCGAAGACGATGAAGCTTTTCTAGATGAAGCTTTTCTGTAATTTCTGGAGTGAAACTTATTTAATTTGAGATTGCTGGAGACGATGAAGACTGTAGCTTCTCTAATATTTTAATAGCTTTAATTTTTTAAGGGTAAAAATGTATTTCCGTCTATTTAGCAAATTATATACACATCTCACACATACATATCAATCACTATCATACATCATCACCCAAATAATTAAAACATTCATATCAAACATAATAAATCCTCTATCAACAAAGTCCTTGTATACTCATACACAAATAATCTATACCAATCAAATCCAAATACACTGATATCAAACGAGCCTTTCAAGTTTGACCATCAACCAAGAAAAAAACACATCTTTAGTGTTAACGTATTTGAGTTGTAAACTTCTTTTTCCTCGAACTTAATAGTCAAGTCGAATAAATTGTATTTTTTATGTTTTTTTTCAATTTCGAATAACTTTTTTTGTTTTCTGTAATTTTTAGGTAGTTTTTTTTCTTTTATGTTTTTTTTTTTACTTTTTTTTGTAATTTTTAGGTAGTTTTTTTTTTTACTTTTTTGTAATTTTCTTATTTTTTTTGTTTGTTTGGAAAAAAAAATTGGATTTTTTTGATTTTTTTGGAATCGGAACCGGCCCATTTCAGGCCCGGGGTTCAGGCCCGCGGTTCTGGTCCGGTCCCGGGAAAATGGTCCCTGAACCGGTTGAACCGGCCCGGAACCGGCCCAATCCGGCCTATTACCCAGGTCTACGCATGAGCTTGTTTACGACGAGCTGTCGTCTTTCAACACTAATTCCACGTTCTGTAACAGTTGATCTGCTATCTTAATAATTTTTTAGGCGAAACAAGAACGAGGGCCAAACGACCATTTCATGCAATCATCCCATCCCAAGAAGAGAGAATACAAAACCCACTGTAAAAACAGAGAATACAGCTGTCGAGGTCAAATGAATGTTTGCCAATAAGCAAATATCGGGAAAGAAAAGAAAATGGAGTATGTATATTTGTTTGACTATTTTTTTCCCACGCTTCTTTAGAGCGTTTCGCAGAGAGGGTCACACACGTCATTCCTTTGTTCAAGGACTCAGAGCAAGAGAAACACCGAACTTGGGAGTCTTACCCAAGGCCTTTATGTCGAACTCGATGGAGATGGTCACAAGAGACTTTCTAACAACTTCATGCTGCAGCACAACTCCTAATGCCCCGTGATTGTTAAGCTTCATTTTGACGAGCGTATGGCTATCGATGGCATAGGAACCACCCACCGTCGAAGTCTTCTCATTCGTGGATAATTTCCTTGCTATCTCTCCCACGGCAGCACTTCTCTTTGTTTGGTCCATGAAGTGTATGTACGATGCCTCTATACTGTCCCCTTTGTCGCCCCTAGAGGAACAAAACGCAAAACGCAAAATGCAAATATGGTGTAAAACTGGTCCAACAGTACTGCAAACGCAAACGCAAAATGCGTTTTTTGCTTTCTCTCTCCTGTTTCGAACGCAAATTTGCGTTCGAACGAAAAAATGCGTTTGATATTTTAAAATTGCAAATAAACCCTTTACTTGTATCAAAATATTAAATCAAAAAATATAAAATAAATAAAAATGTATAAAGAATTTGAAAATTGTATACTAATCATTATGATTATAAATTGACATAATAAATTTTAACCTTCGCACTTATTTTAGTAATTATTTTTTATATTTTTTATATGTAATACAATTATATATTATTTTGACCAGAAATATATAATTAAATATAGTTTTGACCAATGATGATTTGCTTAAATATTTTCTAAATCAAAACAAATTGTGGTTAATTTGTAGAGTAATTAAATATAGGGATGATATTAAAAAGTTATAAAAATTAGTATGAAAGAGACTATTACAAGAATATTTTTTTGCGTTTGCGTTTGCAGTTGACTGTTGGAGAACAATTACTGCAAATTATGGTTGTTACTACAAAATGCGTTTACGTTTGCAGTTGTGTTAGAGATGGTCAACGAAGAAGATATGTTTCACTCTGCTGTCATAACGTGCATATGATACAAAGACTTTTGTCTGGCGGTAAAGGTGTTGAAGATTAGAACTAGGGTTCGAATTCTATCTAGTCCATATTTTATTTTTATAAATTGCAGAATTTAAAGTCAAATACCACGCAATACCCTTTGTTAATTAATAACCTCAATAAGTGATTAATCAATCACTAATGAATCTTTCCGGAGGCTAAATAAATCAGGTTCATTATCTTTTTCCACTTGATGTTTAGGGTTACTCCACTCGAAAAATGACGATGCATGGTTTTTGTATCAGTAAAAGATATGCAGATGGAAGGAGGTTTGTAGAGTCAAGACACAATCGCACAGTATTCCATTTTATCAAGAGAGGTTTTGAGTTCTATTCTGTAAAGCAAATTCGTTACCTCCTGGATGTTAAAACCATTCTCAATGGTGCTGCAAAACGCAAATGCAAACGCTAATACGCGTAAAACTGCTCCAACAGTGCAGCAAACGCAAACGCAAAATGCATTTTTTGCTTTCTCTCTCCTGTTTCGAACGCAAATTTGCATTCGAACGCAGATATGCGTTTGATGTTTTAAAATTGCAAATAAGCCCTTTACTTGTATCAAAATATTAAATCAAAAAATATAAAATAAATAAAAATATATAAAGAATTTGAAAATTGTATATTAATCATTATGATTATAAATTGACATAATAAATAGTTATTTTAACCGTCATACTTATTTTAGTAATACTTTTTTATATATTACTATTTATTTTATATATTTTTATATGTTATATAATTATATATTGTTTTGACCAGAAATATATAACTAAATGTAGTTTTCACAAATAATGATTTGTTTAAATATTTTCTAAATCAAAACTAAAAAGAAAATTATAGTTAATTTGTAGAGTAATTAAATATAGGGGTGATATTGAAAAGTTATAAAAATTTGTACGAAAGAGACTATTACAGGATATTCTTTTGCGTTTGCGTTTGCAGTTGACCGTTGGAGATCAATTACTGCAAAATGGTTGTTACTGCAAAATGCGTTTGCGTTTGCAGTTGACTGTTGGAGATGGTCTAACGAAGAAGATATGTTTCACTCTGCTGTCATAACGTGCATATGATACAAGGCTTTTCTCTAACGGTAAAGGTGTCGAAGATTAGAACCAGGGTTCGTATTCTACTAGCCCATATTTTATTTTTATAAATCATAGAATTCAAAGTCAATACCGCACAATACCCTTTGTTAATTAATAACCTCAAGCGAAACCAGTGCATTCTTCACCTTTGCCACCGCACCTTGGTCGTCTTTCTTCCCATTTTGCCAATTCTCCACCTTCGCCACCGCACCTTTGTCTTCTTTCTTCCCATTTTGCTCATTCTCCACCTTCACCACAGTACATTGGTCGTCTTTCTTCCCATTTCGCCCATTCTTCACCTTCACCACAGCACATTGGTCGTCTTTCTTCCCATTTTGCCCAGGAACGTTGTGTGGCTCCATTTTTCTTTCTCAGAACTTCGGAATTTGAGGGTTTGTTACTCTTAGTTAGGAAAACACAACTGCTAAGACCATCTACATTATATACTAATGTACGATCGGACGGGTTAGACCATCTCCAGTGGTGCTGCAAAACGCAAACGCAAAATGCAAATATGCTGTAAAACTGCTCCAACAGTACTGCAAACGCAAACGCAAAATGCGTTTTTTGCTTTCTCTCCCCTGTTTCGAACGCAAATTTGCTTTCGAACGAAAAAATGCATTTGATGTTTTAAAATTGCAATTAAGCCTTTTACTTGTATCAAAATATTAAATCGAAAAATATAAAATAAATAAAAATATATAAAGAATTTGAAATATGCAAATAAGCCCTTTACTTGACATAATAAATAGTTTTTTTAACCTTCACACTTATTTTATAATTATTTTTTTAAATATTATTATTTATTTTTTGAATTTTTTATATGTAATATAATTATATGTTATTTTGACCAGAAATATATAATTAAATACAGCTTTGACCAATGATGATTTGCTTAAAGGTGTCAAAGACTATAACTAGGGTTCGAATTCTATCTTAGTAAAGTTTAGGTATCCGCTTGTTTAACAGAAGGTAGAAGTTGCGAAAAAGCTCCTTTACGAGCACAATTTGAGACGTGTGGAGCAGTTCATGAACGAAATCAAGATCCTTACAAAGCTTTCCCACGACAACCTAGTAAAGCTCTACGGCTGCACTTCTAGAAGGTCCCGCGAGCTTATCCTCGTCTACGACTACGTCCCTAATGGAACCGTCGCCGACCACTTACACGCCAACGCCAACAACCCACTGCTGCTGTGGGCCGTCCGCCTGAACATCGCCGTCGAAACGGCCAAGGCGTTGACCTACCTCCACAAATCGGACATCGTACACAGAGACGTTAAGACCAACAACATACTCCTAGACAGGGAATTCCATGTAAAAGTTGCAGACTTTGGTCTGTCTCGACTGTTCCCCTGCAACGCCATGTGAACCTTTCGCCCATGGCCGTGAGTAAGATTCAGAGCCGTAGGATGGACGAGCTCTTCAATTCGAGGCTGGGCTTTGAAAAGGATGGAGAAGTGAGGACGACCATGCGTTCGGTGTGTGAGCTGGCGTTTAGGTGTTTGCAGCAAGAGGGAGAAATGAGGCCTTCGATGGAAGAAGTTCTTGAGAGTTTGGTGAGGATTAATAAGGGCCGTCGATTGGATTTGGATGGTGGTGATTGTACGGTGGAGATTGTTGATATTTCCATGGAAGAAGGTGATGATGACGTGGCATTGTCTTCTTCTTCGGATTCGACGCCGTTGAACCATGCTTAGTTTTTTGTCGGCTGTGATTCTTAGGGAAAGTGTTGATGGTATATATTATTTCATTTCTCATTGGATTGGAGATTATTGTATTTAAGGTGTATTTAATTATGTAAGTGAGAGTTGTATAAAAGATTTTTCTCATTGCATGTAATGTAGTAAAAAAGGTTCATGCATGCTTTTGACCATTCTTACAATCGGGATTCATACATTTTGAAACATTCTTGGCAAATGTCCTAAAAAATCTCCCACAAAATCAAACTTAATGTTTGACCATCAACCAAGAAAAAAACACATCTTTAGTTTTAACGTATTTGAGTTGTGAACTTCTTCTTCCTCGAAATAGTACACGCATACACATTAGTTTATATATAAAACGAAAGAAAGAATAAAGGAATTGTAGAGAAATGAAATCTCTCTCTAGTCCCATTCCATACATCATATCATAGTTGTCATTACACACATGGAACTCGTCTCCAATAAAAAATGGAGCATACGTCGAAGAGGATACAACAAGCTATCATCGTCTAAGGGAAAGAGAAACATCAAGACTGTAAAAGTTAACAACAAGGGCCAACGCCGTTCATGGAGGATAAGGATGGTCCCAAAACTGCGCTTGGCCAAAGCTTCGCCGGCCAAGCTATGGCGGAGATTCAAGAACGCCACGTAAAGATGATGCTCAAGTTTGCAAACACAGTTGGGACATCGAACAGTGGAAACATGTTTGGTCAGAGAAGGATCCCTGGCGATCGTACGGACGTGTCTTATTCTAGAAGTGAGTTTGAGAACAGATTGACTCTTGAGATATACAAGTCTATGGTTTCTTCTGTCGAGTTGGGGTATAATAAATAATTTTTTTTCTGTTTTTATTATCACATTCCCTATGATCGAATCAACCACACAAAAAATGTGTATTGCCATGGAATTGATTTACACCAAATAATGGCATGGTGTATCATTTTTTGAAGATATTACAATTGCTCATAAGAAGTAGAAAAAAATTGTAAATCACTTGCACTAGTTAAACAAAATTGGATATTTAGATGTTGCTAGAATTTTTTGGCTTTTTTATTTTTGCTCGTTGATTTTTCCATATGATACCTCTAACTAGGTTTGGCATTGACAAGTAGTTCGATCTATATCTAATCAGTTAGGTCGAGTAATAAATTTGTCTATTAGTAGGGGCCTCATATTCTTACATTCTATTGATTAATGTCGCACTTGTCAGCAGTTTATTCGTCAACAAAATAAAAATTAGCAAACCACAAAATCAAATTTCGTAACACACGAAAACACACATACGTAACATCACACGCTGGAGAATGTTTTTCAAAAATTTATTTTCACACTCGCTTGAGAAATACGAAGTAACTATTCTCCTTCCAATAGCTGCTATCTATCAATATGGGACTCTTTGAAATCTTGTCCAAATGAAGCTGAAAAAGCTCATCTAAAATTCCACTCCCAAAATGCTCGTCCACCATTCCCCCGACGACGGCCCTAAGATGGGCTGTGATCACCTCAGCCTTGGGCTTACTTCTCATCGCTCCGCCCAAGTTGGCCATTTTCACTATACGAAACGAACCGTTCTCCTCGATCGTGGCCTTCAACTCCGTCGGCGTTGGGTAGTAAAAGGGCAAATTGAACGAATCGACTTCTTCTTCCTTCACCTTTCCCTTCATCAGATCAATCCATCTCAATTAGGATTTTATTTTTGTATGGTTAAGTATTAGTAGGCTTAAATTTTTTTTTCCTAAGGTGTGTGGAGTTACAGGCACATTGAATTTATGGGTTGACATCCTAGGGCTAATTAACAACCTTTCAATTGTATAATTTATGACACTAAACGCTAGATTCCTCTAGATTTTGGTCAATAGGGGTTTCGACGTATTATTTTGGGTTCTTGAGAATTTAGAAGATGCCATTATACGAAAACAATATCCAAAGTTAAACAATTTTGCAACAAATCTAGGATTCAGGCTTATCATGTACCTAAATTGTTTAATTTTGAAATTATTGTCTATATTATGTCAATCCATAATTTTTATATCCCTATAACGTCTCACCCCTAAATTACAGGACTAATAGTATAAATCATATAAATTTTAATTACCTTGAGAGCCAAGTCTTGGAGACAAGATCCAAGAATCTCAAACGTGACACCGATGCTAGACTCAGACAATTCGACCCCCTCGGGAAACCCTAGAACCGTCAGCACCATCAACCCTCCATTCACAATCTCTACTCCCCTTGCATTCAAAAACCCTTCCATGTCCCTTCGATACTGAGCCGAATACGCCTCCTTCACTTCTCTTTTAGCGCCCGAGTAGTGAACCCTACTAGGGTTCATAACCCTGACCTCGTCGGGGATTTTCGAAAGCCAATGAAGGGCCGTGGAGCAGTGGGCGAAGTGGATAGTCCGTTTGGGGAATAACCGCCCGTGGAAAGAACCGGGCACAGAAGCTGCAAAGTATTCAGGCTTGGAATGCATTAGGTTTTTGAACAGCATGTTGAAGTCGTTGTCTATTAGGTCGTTGAAGAAAACTTGGAATTCGAGCGGGTCGTCGTCTGGTTTACCGGTCGCCCATTTGGTTCTGACGGCCTTGATGATGTTGGACACTGCTATGAACGCGTTGGGCCCTGTCGCACATCCGAGATCTGCGATTGCAAATCGACGGTTGAGATCGTCCGTGGAGCTGAGGTTCTCGATGGTGAGTTCTTGGATTAAATCCTCGGCGGAGATTATTATCTCCTTCTGCAAAATAAGACCATGACTACGGATATTATTTATGATATATATTTTGATCCGATCACCTGATACTCTGAGTTATGAGCATAGTTGTCTGGTCTTTTACCACCAACCATGTGGTATTTGCATGCCAAGTAATCTACTTCATCCATTGATTTCTATCTTACATTTGCTGGCTGCTAGCATGGCATTTATAGTGTCGACTTTTTTATTCATTATGTGACATTGTCATATATAACACATAATGAAACATAGCGATTTATTAAATTTGTCCTTGCAAGATCATTTTCGTACAAGTCGTCATCTTGGTGTTGGTCGTATGTGTCTGATGGTGTTGGTCGTATGTGTCTGATTTGATACCGTGGTCCAGTGAATTAGATAGCATGGGTTTATTTATAGACATCTTGTATTAAGAATAATCTGATTTCATTTTCCTTGATGTTATCTTTAATAATAAAATAATCGTAGCAAATAATTAAGATACGTAAGAATATCTTTGACATGCATGTATCTATTCTATTATATAAGGGTGTGTGGTGGCTATAAACTGCCACATTTGGTCTGTCACTTATTTGCAATTTAATTCTTTCTTTTTAATTAATTACTCTAATAGTTTTTATATAAATTTTTATTTACTTATATCCCTACACATTATTTTTCTTTATATGGCTAAAAAATTATATTTTGCATATTACGCGTTATAAATAATGAATCTCAAAATTAGAAGTAACATAAATATAATAATATTCTAAGCACATGCATAGAGCGTGCGAAATAAACTAGTCATATACGTACAAATGAGGGCTTCTCCGCATGGGCTCAAAAACCAACCCAATCGATTGTTTCAACCAAATAAACGTACCCAATTCCCATCACTTGCAAGGGACCCGCATTTTTTGGGACCCCGATTAATAAGGGCATTAAAGACATTTTTCATTTAGAGGCTACTTTTTTAACGTTGACCACGTCAAAGGCCATTTACTTAAAAATCCCCATAAGGCTGCGGCGCGCTCATTTCCATTAAGCTAAGATTTTTCTCTTTCTATCATCTGTGATTTAGCTTTGGCCTTCTCTTCTCTTAGCTGGCGAGGTGTTCGATTAAATGTCTGTGTGGCGTGTAGTTGTTTCTTGTTGCTATTTCTGAATTCGATTGAGATATGGGCTTTCGATAATTCGTGTGGTTTGATGAATTCGGTTGTTGGTTTTTGTGCTGAGACGAGCTTTCTGTTCTTCCTTAGATGGCTTTAGTCGTTATCTGTGGCCAACCTTGCAGCGGCAAGTCAACAGCTGCGTCTCACCTTGCCGAAGCACTTGAAGAAGCAGAATCTAAGCCCACAGTTAAAGTAATCAACGAATCTTCCTTTCACCTCAACCGTAACCAAAGCTAAGCCAGCATGCCATCCGAAAAGAATCTGAGGGGCGTGCTGAGATCAGAAGTCGATAGATCTCTATCAAGAGACAACACCATCATCATCGTAGATTCGTTAAACAGCATAAAGGGTTACAGATACGAGCTGTGGTGCTTGGCTCGTGCAGCAGGCACGAGGTACTGCGTCCTTCACTGCGATATCGACGAGGCCCACTGCAGAAAATGGAACGAATAACGAAGGGAGAGGCAAGAGGCTTCTTACGACGATAACATATTCGATGATCTTGTTGGAAGATTCGAGAGGCCCGACAGTAAGAATCGTTGGCTCGCCTCTGTTTGAGTTGCAGCCTGCTATAGATGGGATCGAGAAATCATCCCCTGCCATAGTGGACGCAGTTGCTTATCTTACGAAGAAGGTAGATTCCAAGACAAGAGATGTCAGAGTGCTGCAGCCTACCATTGCGACTCAAAATGCAAGGAAAACAGAGGCGAACTCACTCTACGAAATGGATAGGGCAACCTTGGAGGTCACGAACATGATAGTTGAGGCACAGTCCCAGGCTATGGGAGGTCCCATTAATGGTATCTCCCTCGGGCCGGGCTTACCTAGTATCGGTATCTCGAGGCCCGTTGGCTTGCCGGAGCTACGTAGATTGAGGCGACCGTTTCTTAAACTGACGGGCCAGTCGAGCTTGAGCGGGCCACCACCGCCTTCGGACGGTGAGAGTGCAAAGAGGATGTTTGTAGATTACTTGAACAGAGAACTCGCAAACGGTTAGTTAAGAAGGCGTGGAGTATTGATTGTATTAGGTGTGCTGATGCTAAAAATTTTTAAAAATATTTCAAGTTTTTAATGATGGCGTTTCAACCTTACACATTTAATCCTTTACCTATGCTTCTTCAGCCTCTTACATTTCATTCTTGTAATATCATAAAACTAAAGTTCCAAAGAAGGGAGCACAGGAGGAAACTGGTGATATTATATGTTTCATCAATTTCTCACATCAAATGAAACTAACCATGAACACTTGTAATTTAAAGAGGCTAACTACAAATTTTTATGAACAAAAAAAGGTGACCTAATCCATGAGAGAGATGAGGCTAAGTTTCGTCGTCAGCAAAGTAGCTCTGTGGCAAGCGGAACTCTTCCTCGTGATTTAGAAACTCGGCATCCTCATCATCTACTATCTGAAAATTCCAAAAATTATGGGAGGAAATTGCATAATCAGTTTGTGCCTAGTTCTTCCATCTATAATGCCATGAACTTTGTATACGAATGACCTTAAAGTTCACTGGCTATTTCTAGATGACTGGAAACTTACATTAAATGGTCGATCATATGAATAGACGGGCTATTAATCGATACCTTTGTTCTTAACTTAGATGACAATAGTGTGACCATTTGTTCATTCAATTATTACTACGATTTCGGAAGCATCGCCAAGGAAGAATACGGAGAGGAGGTGGGTTGATATGTACCACCATTTCCAAGTTGTAAAAGCGTTCCAACAACTTGAGAACCTATTCTGCAATAAATGGCTGATTGAAACTGCATCATAAGAACACGAATGTTGTAGAACAGATGAGCATTAATCAAACAAACAACAGCGAGGATCCACACAAACCTCTGGCTCATATGCTCAGTTAGACAATAAAGCACAAAATGACGATGCACTCCTGCAATGCAGTCAAGAAAATAGAGAAATTTATTATGGCGACAATAGCACACATTGATGGCAGTGAAATTCGGATCATTTCCTCCCTTTCTACACAAAGCACAATACCTCGTAATTTAGCCAGAGGATAAATTTCAAGGGCTTCAAGTAATCTTAGCTCTAGCTCAACCTCTGGGTTTTCCTGCTTTTGGTTTTTCAAACAAATCGAAATATTTAACGACGATTACCAATCAACCACATACGCATACGCCATGAATGTTAAAACCTTACCTTGTGAAGTACCAGGACAATGCACGGAAACGCCATCCTGTTCATGTTCATCGGCTTCATCATTATTGTGATCGATTAGTTCTTCCCTTTTAACTTCTTTTCCTTCTTTTTAAAAAGACCCGCAGCTTATGAACAACGCAGATTTGTTGAGAGAGAAAAAGAGAGAATTAATTTCATCAGATTGGATCTTACTTATTGTTCGTCAGAAAGATGGGCTTAAGCCCATTAGAAACAAGCCCCATAAGCGCGTAGCCCAACATGGAGAATTAATTTATTAATATGCATTACTCAATACTCATATATCACATGGATCAAAAATTAATTAAATCGTAAATAAGTTGTAAATAAGTTCCTGCGACGTTTTTACCCCTGGGCTCCTAATATGAAGGTATAGATAATATTAATGTAGCATTAATAATTAATCGAAATACATGTTTAAAGATGAATATTATCTAGTATTATGCTTTCCAAGTCAACTGTGGTAGGTGAAGCGTTGGCAATTGAACTTGACCGTCTCCATCTATAGCACTGCTGTAATAATTAACTACAATAATCTGAAATCATATCTCCACTAAAATTAAAATTCTTCTATCGCTAAAAACTAATAATACTTAGTTCGGTCAACGTTCTCTCCAACAACCAAACCTCCTAACCTAACAATGCTTGTACATAATATCGTTGACGTCTTCTCCTCTCCTCTCCTAAACACGCCAAACTTCTTCCTCCTAACCACTTACACGATGCCACGATTTTGCGACGCACCGAAATCTTAACAGGGACTTCACCGATTTTACCCTCGTTAAGATTTCTCGGATCATCTCTTCAGGGAAGAAATGACGATGATCAGTCAACATGATGAATGCCAAGGGAGTGAGATCGTTTTCAATTCCCTTTTAAAGATCGAAACTTGCTGGGCAAGAAAATATATTTATTAATCTTGAACTTAAGTAAGTATGTATCCTCCAAAGTTAATATGCAACTTCCTTCCTTGCTGCTCAAGGAAAAAAAAAAGTAAAGCCATTTATTCTACACTATATATACACAATGCGTGGATCGGAAACCCCTCCTTCCTCCTCAAGAAAAAAGACTTAGATTCCACCAATCTTGGTATGAATTATCTTCCTTGCCTGATTTTTTTTTTTTTTGTAAGAAGTTATCATTACCACAGGAACATAAGTGTTTAAATCATACTACATTTCTTTACTCAACCTCTACTCATCAAAATAACATTGTAATCGTTGTAAAAATAGCCGTTCATCCTGCCTTTTATGTAATATCCTCAAGCTGCTGATATGATCAAGAGCCACTCGCTGAATGATTCTCCCCACTACAGTTTCTGTCCTCGGGTGCTTCCCATGCAACCGCCGATTCCTTTCATGCCAAATCATATACATCATGGCTGTTATGATCATAATCTTCACTTTGCAAACCTTATTGTTTCGCTTTCCCAATTGTTTCATCAGCCGTTTCACGCCCTCCATCCCATCTGCTATCCTTGCATTAATCCAACTCTGAATCCTTTCTTTGATTGCTTGGCTGAATTTGCACTCCATAAACAGATGGCTGATAGTTTCCTCTTCAGTTCCACATAATAGACATTTCGAGTCTTGTATTACCATGCCCCATTGCTGTAATCTATCTCGAGTTAAGATCCTACCATGGAAAATTAGCCACAGCACTACTATATGCTTAGGAATAGACCATCTATTCCATATTGCCTCAGCTAGCTCAAACTTCCTCTCACTATCTCTGCCCAGCCAATTGTAAGCCGAAGTAATGGTGTATCTTCCATGGTCTGTTGCTAACCATCTCCCCTGTGCACATCCAGACTTGAAGAGCTCCTTGATCTTATTCAACTTCCTCCATGTCCAACTGCAGTCCTTCGGGGGGGTGTATGTCCAAAAATCCCCAGCCCGCAAATACGCTCCATCTAGCCATCGGATCCAAAGGGAGTCCTTTTTCCTCGCAATATCCCACATTAATTTCCCAATGCAAGCATAGTTCCAGATCCCACAGTTCTTGATGTTTAAGCCTCCACAGCTTTTCCTTCTGCAAACTAAATCCCAAGCTACCAATGCCTGAACTGAACCCCTCTCAGATCTACCCCATAAGAAGTCTCGACACTTTTGGTCTACTATCTTAACCACACTTCGGGGTAATACAAATATTGATCCCCAATAACTATGCATCGACAGCAGCACTGAGTTTATGAGGCAACTTCTTGCTGCATATGACAAATGCCTCGTGGTCCAGCAGTTAATACGCTTCACAATTCTGTCCACTAGGTCCTGGCAGTCGGTTTTACTCCACTTGGTAGGTGATATAGGCACCCCTAAGTACCTCATAGGAAACTTGCCTTCAGTGAAACCTGTTTGATCTATCAGCTCTTGTCTGGTACCCGCAGATACCCCAGCAATGTAAATTGCTGATTTGTTTTTATTTGCCTCCAGCCCCGTAGTACTTTGAAAGTGTTCCAAGCTCTCAAGTATCAGTCTAATAGACCTCCTTTGAGCTTTGCAAAGGATTATTAAGTCATCTGCAAAGCACAAATTTACAATGTTCAGCTGCTTACACATTGGATGATATCTGAATTCTTGGCCAGCTGCTGTCATCCTAAGCTTTCGTGTCAGGTATTCCATAACCAATACAAACAGCAGTGGTGACATGGGATCTCCCTGTCTGATCCCCCTAGCCCCTTTTATATTCCCCTCCAAAGCTCCATTGATAGAAATTTGATATGATACTGTGGTAATGCATTCCTCAATCCACTCCACCATTTTGACAGGGAAATTAAGCTTCTGCAATAACCTGAGGATGAACTTCCATTCTAACATGTCATATGCCTTCTTCAAGTCAATTTTCATCATACATCTAGCTGAGGTAGCTCCCCTTCGATACATTCTCAGCAATTCTTGAGTTAGTAGAATGTTGTGTGCAATGTATCTCCCTGGGACAAATGCTCCTTGGTTATCCTGTACTAGCTTGGGTAATACTGCTCGGATTCTTGAACTTATGAGCTTTGAGATACATTTATAGATAATATTGCAGCATGATATTGGTCTGTATTCCCTGGCATAACTGGGATTATCCACCTTTGGAATCAGAGTAATTGCAGTTTTATTGAGAGTTTTCATCAGCTGTCTTGTCTGAAAGAACCTCTGAACCACTTGAATGATATCCTCTCCTACTACTACCCATGACTTCTTGTAAAATTCACTGTTATACCCATCGGGACCCGGTGCTTTTTCACTAGGTATAGAGAACATGGCTTGTTTGATCTCAGCCTCGCTGAATGGCTTAATCAATATTGTCTGCTCCTCAATTGTCAACACTCTGCCTTGTTTTATCACTTCATCCTCCACATCAGTAATGGAATCCATTTTTGTGCCAAGAATCCCCTCAAAATAATCCACAATGTGTGCTACTATATCCCCTGGTTGTTCAAGTAAATCCCCATTCTCTGTATATATAGAAGTGATCCTGTTTCGAGCTGCCTTTTGCTTTACCATGTCATGGAAGTACCTGGTGTTTCTATCACCTTGTATCAACCAAGTAGCTTTTGCTTTCTGTTGCAGGAATTTTGTTGCAGCTTTATTCACCTTTTCAAACTCAGTGGCACATTTCTTCTCTTCCTGTATTAGGTCCAAATTTAAGGGGTCACTATGTAGCTTCTCTTGTGCTTCTTTCAGTCTGATTCTGCTCCTTCCCATAGAATTCACAATATCAGGGAACTGAGTTCTATTTAGTTCTTTAAAAGGCCCTTTCAAGGCCCTCAGTTTCTGGATCATCTGCCATGCACATCCACCATCATATCTGCCCTTCCAAACACCAGACACCATTTCCAGAAACTGGGGTGCATCTGCCCACATATTGTGGAACTTGAAGCTCTTCTTTGTGTGCCACTGTGACCCCATTTTCCTGAGATAAATAGGTGTATGATCAGAGATACTCTCCTCCAGTGTATGCGCCTCTATATCAGGGTATTGATCAATCCAGGGAATGTTAGCAAAGACCCAGTCAATTCGACTCCAGACCCTATTTTCCTGATTTTGTTTGTTAGTCCATGTGAACTTATTCCCCTTCCTGCTAATTTCCACCAGTTCACATTCCTTTATGCATTGCCTAAATCCTTCGCATTCAGACACAAGCACAGGTGCTCCACCAATCCTATCTCCCATGTTTAAAACATTATTAAAATCACCCCAAACTAACCAAGGCAAGCTGTCTTGTCTCAGTCCTCTGAGTTCCTGCCACAGATCCAGTCTCTGATTGAGATTGTTATGTCCATATACACAAGTCATCATAAAATCATCCTTTTGTCTCGAGCACTTCATATGTACTAGTTGGTCAGTTTTCTTTATTACCCTCATATTCCATTCCTTCTGCCACACCACCACTATCCTCCCATTATGATGGCAATCCAGATTTGGCACTTGGTTCCATCCTCTAAAACATCTATCCATCATCATATCCAAGTTATTTGTCTTTATTTTGGTCTCAATCAAACAAGCTAAGTTAATCTGCAGTTTTTTACACAGCAGATTAATCTCTGCTTGTTTGTGGGGGGTATTCATACCCCTCACATTCCATATTAGTGAGCTATCCATGGGGGAGAACAGTCCCAAGCCTCTGCAATAAAGACTTGGAACTTTGACCCTGCTCTCTGCCAGTTTTCCCATACTCAACTTTCCCTTGGTCTTTCTGGGGTCTGCTTTTCCTTTGTGTGGTCCACCCATCATTTCCCTCTGCTTCCTTCTGTTCCCCGTGTTGATCTTTCCCCACATCCTGTTCATTAACTCCTTCCCCAACCCCTCCACCTGTTCCTTGGGACCAACCTCAACTGATGCTCTGTCCTTATTTATCAGTTCCTCATCTGGACTCTTTTCTGCCACTTCCTCCTTCTTTTTCTCCCTCCATTCTTTTGATCCTCCTGTTTTCCTACACACCTCTGGTTCATGTCCATACATTCCGCATTTCCCGCACTTGATAGGTTTCCATTCATACATCACTCGCTGCTCACTGAGTTGTCCGTGCTCATTGATGTAGGAGATGACCTCCTTCAGTTCCTGTTTGAGTTCGACTTCAACCAGAACTCTGGCGTACTGTATCCGCTCCTTCCTTTCTGTAACCCCATCTGCCATAATATGATTACCCACGAGGCTAGCTAGTTTGCTCAAACTTTTTGCACCCCAATACTTGAGCTCGAGATGTGGAAATTGGACCCAAATAGGCACTTTCTCTACTTCCCCCCGCTTGAATTGAGTGTTTGGAGTCCATGGTGCCAAAATAACAGGCTTCTTATCAAATTGAATTACTTCCTCTTGTAACACCCTGTCACGGGTCTCCTTGGAATCAAATTTAACCATAAACAAACCTGCTCTAACTTGCAATACTTTCTGCAACCCATATTTCTTCCACACTCTATTTAAAAAACCATTCATCACTGAATATGGGGGATTCGATCCCAATACATAGCACACAATAGTGGAATTCCAATATTCGATCTCCTCTGATATATCCTCGGGCTCAATCATTCCCAGTTCCACGCCCTTATCCAGTACTGGCTCAACATATGCGAGCTTGGACCCCGCATTTCTCAGCTTTGAAATGTCAAAATTTTCCCAAATGGATTTATTGTTCTGTCTGTCTCTTTCACCTCTAACATCATCGAACTCACTCTTCCCTTTTAGCTCCCTTAATGTTCGTTCCAGAATCGTCACATCAGATTTGGTTCCATGTTCAGCATTGGGCGTACTAACATATTGACTAATCAGTTTCGTAATATTGTCAAGTGTAGGTTCAGTTGTCTGTTTGGGCGTATTAACGCTATTTCCGGTCCTGTCTCCAGGTGTGTTCCCTCCCATTTCCGGCGTTGAGGGACCCTGCTTGGCTATCCTCTTCTTCTTGGCCATGGCCGCGGTGGCTTCCACCGGAGAAGATCAAGGAAAACTCAATGGAACAGTGTCTCTCGTTCGCTCGTTATGTGTGTGTAAATCGCACCTTCAGTGTGTGTAAATCGCACCTTCAGTGTGTGTAAATCGCACCTTCAGCATATTATTAATTAATTAATATGCATTACACAATAATCATATATCACATGGATCAAAAATTAATTAAATTGTAAATAAGTTGTAAATAAGTTCGTGCGACGTTTTTACCCCTGGGCTCCTAATATAAAGGTATGGATAATGCAGCATCAATAATTAATCGAAATACATGTTTAAAGATGAGTGTTATCTAGTAGGGTGCTACTATTGAGACCCCTTTTTGAATAAAAAATGCTATTTTCACCCCTTCATAAATGAAACAATTTCCTTGAAGTTAGTAAATCTATTTTCTCTTATCATTTTTGTTTGTTTTCCATACATTGGAAAAGTAAAATTTAGCTTGTCACAGTTTTTCGTAAGTATTAATTGATTAATTTGTATATATTGTACATTGATTTCACCACCATCATTCTTACTTAATTACTAGTTTATTTATCTATAGTTATATACGTAACTTATCATATTATTTTATTATTTATTAAAAAACATAAATAATTAATTTATATAGTTAGAATTTTAGTAGCAACATTTCCTCAAATATTTACTATCTATTCTATTAATATTCAACACAGCATAGTAACCATCTTTCAATAAATTGGTGTGTCAATTCGGATTTCAATTTTATTCATCATAATTTAAGTTCATTACTATTCTATCATCAAGTCAAAATTCTTATATATGCTTATAAATATAAAAATTAAATTAATACTTCATTTAAAAAGAACTTTATAATATAAAGTAATATAGCCATTTTAATATATTGCACATGCATAGTGCTTAAAATACTAGTATGTTACGTCTTCCCTTAGCAATCACTATGATAATCGAATAAAATAATATAACAGTATTGATTTTTCTATAATATATTTACACATACTAATATAACCACAATATCAACTTAAAATTAGGATATTAAAGTACCATATATATATTATAGATATACACACATACACGTTAGTTTTATTTTTTTATTTATATATAATAAATGCGTAAGAATATTAATAATAAATGAAGTTGAAAGAATTAGTCAAAGTAATTGAAAACTTCTATACAAGTCTCCATAATAATTAGGGGATCTACTTAGCAAGTGAGGAGGTGCGAATAGAAATTCACTATAAAGTATTATGCTTTCCAAGTCAACTGTAGTAGGCGAAGCGTTGCAATTGAAGTTGACCGTCTCCATCTATAGCGCTGCTGTAATAAACTCCAATGATCTGGAATCATATCTCCACTAAAATTAAAATTCTTCTATCGCTAAAACTAATACTACTTCGGTCAACGTTCTCTCCAACAAACAAACCTCCTAACCTAACAATGCTTGTACGTAATATCGTTGACGTCTTCTCCTCTCCTCTCCTAAACACCGGTTGAGATCCTCTATTCCACTTTCTGTATTCCACTCCGTATTCCAACGAACGAAAATCGTTACACCTCCCCCCGACAAGTGTTAAAACACACGTAAACATCATTACACCTATGAATTTCATTACAACAAGTGTTTAAACAAAAAAACCTCATTATTACATATTTTTCTAATATGGAGTAGAAAAAATCAGTAATATATATTAAAATAGAAAAATACGTAATAATGAGGGTTTTTTTTTGTTTAAACACTTGTTGTAATGAAATTCATATGTTTACGTGTGTTTTAACACTTGTCGGGGGGAGGTGTAACGATTTTCGTTCGTTGGAATACGGAGTGGAATACAGAAAGTGGAATAGAGGATCTCAACCCCCTAAACACGCCAAACTTCTTCGTCCACATGAACGAACAATCATTCCATGGATACTTGCAGCAACTTCTTCGCATTCATGCTTCTGTTCTTTGCCATGTTATTACACCTCAACAAGGGTCGAGCAGTCAAGAACTCTACTACCAGACATGCGCCGATGAATTCACCTGCGGCAAAAATATCAGCGGCATAAAGTACCCTTTCCGACGAATCGACGACCCTCCTTACTGCGGCTATCCCAGCTTGGTCCTCACATGTAATGATAAACAGGCGAGCATAGAGATCATGGGGCTTAACTACACTGTGTTGGAAATTGACCCATCTTCACAGACCATGGTTATTGCAAGGGGAGATCTCGAGAATGGGGTAAGCTTCCCCAAGCAATGGTCAACTCCACCATGGACGGTAATATCTTCGACTACAGTGCTACGGAGAAATACACAACCGTCACCTTCTTGTACGGCTGCCCTGATAAGAAATTATTCCCTTGGACCAAACTATGTTTCTTGTGGGAATCGGGGCAGTTAAGTGCTCGTGCTGCCCGGAATTAACGAGCCAGGAGATTGTGAGAAATCCGTCGTAATCCCAGTGAGCTTGGATGCTGTTTCAAGGGGAGATGTGTGTTGAGATTCCAGCTGCAATCGACTCGCAACTTATCAGTGATTACGCGCACACTGATCTCTCAGCTCAATTCGAGCAATCGAAGCTCGAATCAGCTCAAATCAGAACCGAAAAATTCACAGAAATGAGACAGAGAATTATCGTGGTTCGGCAAACTTTGCCTACGTCCACGGACCAACAGAGAGTTTCTTTCGATTAATCACCAACTAGGATCTTACAGACCTCCAAGTCTACTACCAAACCCTAGTTAACAACTCTCTCTAATTTTCACTCTACATAAAGTTACAAGCGCTCAAAAGTGACTCGTCGAACTCATCTGTAAGCCGTCCGATCAGAATCGCTCACATCCAACGGCCTGCATTTACTAAGAGCTAGAGAAGAACTCGTCCTTTCACTTATAGAATCGCTGAACGACTTTTCCATCTAACAAATCTCGTCCGTTGTTGGAAATTAGGACTCTAATATAGGAAGGGAGTAACTTGATATCGAAGGCTTAGTGTTTAGAGGAAGAGGCTTTATATTACAACACTTGATTGGGTTTTCACTTGCTTGATTGCTTAATACAAATGTTAAGGTCTCATCCCTATTTATACTAGTTTCTACCCCCTTAAGATTAAGCCAACACATCACCTTTCTAGAATACTCCCTAATAATATCTAGGTTCTATAAGGTTCCATAGAGTTCTATGGATTTCTCTAGATTTTCCGTAAGTTTCTAGATATTGGGCTTGTAATATTCCTTAGCCCAAATATTAAATCCACCTCTAAATAGTCCAAGCCCAAATCAAGTTTATATTTTCAACACCCCCCCTTAAACTTGATTTGGTATTCCGAGCAAACTTCATAGTAGAATGGGGTCTTCATCCTTCAGTGGCTTCGTAAAAATATCGGCTACTTGATCTTTGGACTTTACGTACTCCAGCTTCACTTCCTTCCTTGTAATGCGCTGTCTTCGATCATGGCAGACTGCAATCTTAGCTAATTTTATTGCCGACTTGTCATCCCAGGGAATCTTGTTTGGCTCCATCTGTTGCATTTCCAATTTCTTATCATTGTATCTCTTGCGGGGATATTTGTTGATTCTTGAGTTCCAAGATCGTGGCGGGTTTCCCAATTCATGTAGTGCGTTCTTCGTCTCATTCGATGCTTCATATTCTTGTACTTGCTTTATGTACGTATCTTTCTCAAGAACTCCATGTAGGAGAGCAGACTTCAAATGCATTTGGTGTATTCTCCCAGTATTCTCGCTGATGTCTGCTTCTTGATTGTAGCCTTCAAATATCAATCTTGTCATATTTCTTTCAGCTTCTCCTTTATGCCCCTCTTGAATTGTTGTTAACTCTCGTGTGTCAATTTTCTCATCCATGATGTCTTTCCCGTTCTTATCGTCTTAAAAACTCATCGGCTCACTATCTGCAAAGAGACAAATGAGAGTTTGATTGTTTTGATTTTCAGTTACCTTGGGTAATTCTTGTTGGCTCCTGAAGTGTGAGACTCCCTCAATTGAGTTTTCGTCTTTTCCAGATCTCGCAGGGTGTAATCCTCGTAGTGTATTGACCTCTTCTCTTATCTTCTCTATCTTTGGTTTCTCCATGCTAATTTCTTCGAATTCTTCTTCATTGCTGAACATAACCTATATGTTATTGTTACCTTCCACCGGGATCTTATGCTCTTCTCCAAAATCAATATCGTTACTCACTAACTCATTAAACTCCATGGACATGCTTCTGTCTCCACTCACGCAATTGCTCGTACCGGTGTCTAGGTACCACTTATTGCATTCGCCGATCTCAATATCCTTATGGGCTAGCAATAGAATCTCTTCTTCTTGATTTTTCTCTTCAATGTAGTTAGCCATCTCTTCGACTTTATTGATTCTACCGGCTCGACACTCGGAAGCGTAATGTCCGAATTTCTGACAATTATAACACTTAATATGGGATTTGTCATACCTTGGTCTTGAGTTACCTCTCCAGTAGCCTTTTGTCGAATAATCTTTTCCTTGATGATTATCTTGGTCGTCGTTGTTCGGTCTCCAACCTCGTTCTTATTTGTATCCATAACCTCCTCCTCGTTCTCCTTTTTGACCTCGTCCGCGACCTCGTCCTTGATATTTTTCATCGTTATCCCTTTCTTTTGCAGGATCAACTTGCAGCTTGAGTAGTTGTTCTACAATCCTTCCTTCTTCCTTTTCTTCTCTTCATGAGCTTGCAATGAGCCCAATAGTTGCTCCATCGTCATTTCTTCTAGATCCTTAGTTTCTTCTATGATGGCTACGATATGCTCGAATTTTGGATCTAACGAGCGAAGAATTTTCTCCATAATTCTAACATCATCAATTTTCTCGCCATTCCTTTTTAGTTGGTTAGCTATTGCTAATACCCTCGAGAAGTAGTCCGACAAAGTTCATCTTGTCTCATATGCAAGGCTTCAAATTCGGCTCTTAAAGTTTGAAGACGTACCTTCTTTACCGGATCCGCTCCTTTATACGACGTTTGAAGCTTCTCCCACGCTTCCTTGGCGGTCCTTGCTTCCGAAATCTTCTCGAAAGCGTCGTCATCTAATCCTTGGTAGATTAGAAAGAGAGCTTTCTTGTCCCTCTTTCTCAATTCTCTCAAACTATCCTTTTGAGTTTGAGATTCGGTTTCTTCGTTCTTAGGCTCGACATAGCCTTTCTCCACGATATCCCATACGTCTTGCGATCCGAGGAGCGCCCTCATCTTGATACTCCAATTGTCGTAGTTGCTCTTGTTGAGTGTCGGGACTTGGAAGGGAACCATGCCGCTCGCCATCGCCGTAGGATCTTCTAGCTCTGATACCACTTTGTTGGAAATTAGGACTCTAATATAGGAAGGGAGTAACTTGATATCGAAGGCTTAGTATTTAGAGGAAGAGGCTTTATATTACAACACTTGATTTGGTTTTCACTTGCTTGATTGCTTAATACAAATGCTAAGGTCTCATCCCTATTTATACTAGTTTCTACCCCCTTAAGATTAAGCCAACACATCACCTTTCTAGAATACTCCCTAATAATATCTAGGTTCTATAAGGTTCCATAGAGTTCTATGGATTTCTCTAGATTTTTCGTAAGTTTCTAGATATTGGGCTTGTAATATTCCTTAGCCCAAATATTAAATCCACCTCTAAATAGTCCAAGCCCAAATCAAGTTTATATTTTCAACACGTTGGTCATTACTCGCGCCAGATCGGACGTCCCTAGTTAAATCTACCTAGTTTGAATCTCATCCATGCGATGACGCTCCGACGGCTCTCATTTGCTCGATGTTTAAACATTTCAGACTTGAAATTTTCAGCCCTTTCATTTCTTCTTCGGCAGTGATCGACAGGCAATGTTTCCGGCGACTTCCCGGCCAGCTCCGGCGAGCTTAGGCGCACCGATTCCCGACAATGTGGATACGACGATGCTGGGATCGGCTCTGAGACAAGGTTTTGAGGTTAGGTACAGCGTTGAAGAAGGTGAGAAGAAGTGCGACGACTGTGTTGGCTCTAATGGGAGGTGTGGGTTCGATCTTCAGACGAATCAGACGACTTGCTTTTGCAAGGATCCACCTTATGTTTCGGATATTTGTTCTGCGGTTAGTTCCCCGCCTCTTTATTCGCCTGGACCAGAGAAGAAAGCTCAGGGTACGTATGCATGTAATGAAAATGTTCTTCACTCTTGGCTGCTACATGTCAAGTTATATTTTGATATCCATTGGCGCAGAAGAGGAAAACGTTCGCCCAGAGGAAGGGACGTAGGTAAAATTTTCAGATCATTTTTCTTTCATTAACTGCTTGAAAAACAGCATCTTTATGTGAATGGATGTCCTCTGTTTTCTTCACAGCCTTGTACATAGGATTAGCTGGTGCAGCTCTTGCTGCACTTATATTGGGATGCTTACTCTTCTTCTACTGCAAACAGAGGAAGAAACAGGGAGCCGTTGCTCAGACTACAAACAAGGAACTTATGGCTATTCCCTCGTCAAAAAAGGCTCTAATTTCCCCCCATTCGACTAGCATCCGAGCATCGTACCTTCTTCGAAATCATCACAGTCTAATCTCGGAAGGAGTTGTTCTTACTACGGAGTGCCCATCTTCGACTATGCAGAGCTCGAACGAGCGACCAACAACTTCGATTCTTCCCGAGAACTGGGTGACGGCGGATTTGGTACTGTGTACTACGGTAAGAATCAGTTTTTTTTTCTGAGTTTTTTTCGACCCATAAAAAAAGATTGCAATTTTATTCATATATGCGCTTACGATCTGAGCAAGGTTATTGCCAAATGATCAAGAAGTAGCGATAAAGCTCCTTTACGAGCACAATTTCAGAAGGGTAGAGCAGTTCATGAACGAAATCAAGATCCTTACAAAGCTTTCCCACGACAACCTAGTAAAGCTCTACGGCTGCACTTCTAGAAGGTCCCGCGAGCTTATCCTCGTCTACGAATACGTCCCTAATGGAACCGTCGCCGACCACTTACACGGCAACGCCAGCAACCCACCCCTGCCGTGGCCCGTCCGCCTGAACATCGCCGTCGAAACGGCCAAGGCGTTGGCCTACCTCCACAAATCGGACATCGTACACGGAGACGTTAAGACCAACGGCATACTCCTCGACAGGGAATTTCGTGTAAAAGTCGCCGACTTTGGTCTGTCTCGACTGTTCCCCAGCAACGCCACCCACGTCTCCACCGCGCCGCAGGGGACGCCGGGCTACGTCGACCCAGAATACTACCAGTGCTATAAGGTCACGGAGAAGAGCGGCGTCTACAGTTTTGGGGTCGTCTTAATCGAGCTCATATCTTCGTTGCCGGCGGTGGATGTTGGGCGGAGGAGGGGCGACGTGAACCTTTCGACCATGGCCGTGAGTAAGATTCAGAGCCGTAGGATGGATGAGCTCTTCGATACGAGGCTGGGCTTTGAAAGGGACGGCGAGGTGAGGGCGATGATGGGTTCGGTCGGCGAGCTGGCGTTTAGGTGCTTGCAGCAAGAGGGAGAAATGAGGCCTTCGATGCAAGAAGTTCTCGAGAGTTTGGTGAGGATTAATAAGGGCCGTCGATTGGATTTGGATGGTGGTGATTGTACGGTGGAGATTGTTGATATTTCCATGGAAGAAGGTGATGATGACGTGGCGTTGTCTTCTTCTTCGGATTCGACGCCGTTGAATCCTGCTTAGTATTTTGTCGTCTGTGATTTCATGGGAAGTGTTTGATGTAGTTATCTATTTTTATTTCTCATTGGAGATGATTGTATTTGACGATATGCATTTATCTGAGAGTAAATATATATTTTCTCATTGCATGTTGTATAGTCAAAGGAAGTTCATGAATGCGTTTGTGGAGCCTTGAAATCGCTTTGCAATTGGGAACGTTTTGAAACATTCTTCGCATTAATGTCCTTCAAGGAAAGAGTAGCTGAAGATGCATGGTTTGATCTCTTTAGCAGTCGGTAATGGGAAGGTATCTTTTCATCATTTCTTCTTCCTGCTGAAATCAATGTACTTCAGAGCGTATCTACTATCTTTCACTGGCTCTAGTTATTGCTGTACTATATGACATGCTGCGAATGAATGTTCTTGACTTATTTCAATAACCTTGCAGTGGCACGAATAGGTGCCTCCCTTTTCTTGCTTCAGCAGCTTTCTGGGATAAACAACAGTTGTCTATTACTCGACTTCTGTGTTCCGAAGCGCTGGTATTACATCAGACTTAGCAGCAAGTGCTCTCATTGTTATCCAGGTACAACTATCGTATCTTCGTTGATGGATAAGCAAGGAAGGAAAAGCCTGCTCCTCATAAGTTTCGCTGGAATGGCCGTATGATCTCATAATTCACAAGAGCAAACTCAGATAGGAGTGACGTAATAATTCCTTCTATCTATCGTCTTCTTTCCGTAGGGTATGTCCATGTTGCTGCTTTCACTGACTTTCACATGGCAAGCAAGCTCTGGCTCCTTATTCAGGCACACTTGTTGAACTTGGCACTGTTATGTAAGCACTTGTTGTAATGATAGTTTTCCCGTGAAAGTTGAACTGTGTAATGATACTGATAGTTTTCCCTTGGAAAACTACTTTTGAATATTTTTATTTTATTATAATACACTGCTGCAATAAATTACAAAAATCAGAAACCAATACTTGATCAAACCAATGTGATTACTTCTATTACTACTACTAGTCATGAATCAGAGTTTATTTTATAAATTCAGACAGGCCACGATTATATTTGGACTACTACTACTACCTAATATATTATATGTATATATATATATATATATATAGGGTCCTAGGAGGAATAAAATAGGGCAATCATCACCACTGCTGCTGCTGCACAACAAAAGGTGCCGAATGCCTTCATGGCGTTGTTGAGCTTAACATAAAAGAGCTCATCCTCTTCTTCTTGTTTAGAATGACTACCCAGCGACACTAAGGATTCGACGTGAGGGCATGCAATGTCTAGCATATCCAAGTCATCATCGATACGAATCAGCCTCATCCTCCCAGCAACCGCCAGAGTAGGATTATTATTTGCATCTCGTTCATAAAAGTATAGAAAGAAATTCGGTTCCCAAAGATCGAGACGAATCAGAACATGGACGTCAACTTTAGCCATACGAGCCCAACAGTTGTTTTCTGCTAGTAGTGTCCATATACAAACGCTGATGTCTGGGCAGTCGGAAGAAATAGATAGCACGCACAGTTTTTTCCCGCCGTGAAGTGCTCCCAAGCACGGCCGCAGTCCCACAAAACCCTCGGGAAGCTGCAGCGTCTTTCCAAACGCCTCGGTCTCCAAGTCGAACGAAACGATTTCCCATCCCGTTATTTGTTGCTGGTCGAACAAATACCTCGGCCAGTAGAGAACGCCGCCTGCATATCTCGCCACGGCGTCCGTCCGCGTTTCGAGCATATAATCGTCGTCGACCGTCGTCCAGCGATCCTTTCTCAAACTGTAGACGCTGGCCTTGCACCGGTAGAAGTACTTACCGTCGACTTGGACTCTTTGGTAGTCGTACGACAGCGCAGAAACCTTGTAGTCGTCGCTCGACTCTACGTAGCCGAACCCGCAAGACGACGGCAACAAAACCGACCCATCATTATTATTATTTTTTATGGTCGGCGGCGGCGGAGGCAACTTTTTGAACTTTCTGGTGGATGGGTTCAACAAGGTCATGTCCTTTATTCGAAAAGTATTGTTCTTACCTTTTGATGATGAGAAAAAGCATGCCAGGCCATTACATGATCTCAAGGCCCATAAATCTCTTCCACGTAATAGCAGAAAGCTTTTCTGGATCTCCTCCCTATGGATAAAACGCCGTCGTCCTAGTCGGCGTTTGCAGAGATGCTCTTTGGCGAAGCTCTCGCTTGAGATCAGACAATGCCACGATTTCGCGACGCACCGAAATCTTAACAGGGACTTCACGGATGTTACCCTCGTTAAGATTTCTCGGATCAGCTCTTCAGGGAAGAAACGATGATGATCAGTAGTCGACAACATTGTGAATTAGAACACCAAGGGAGTGATTGCTTTCAATTCCCTTGTAAAGATCGAAACTTGTTGGGCAAGAAAATATATTTATTAATTTTGAAATCCTCCAAAGTTAATATGCAACTTGCTGCTAAAAAAAAAGATTTCGGAAACCCCTCCTTCCTCCTCAAGAAAAGAGTTAGATTCCACCAATCTTGGTATTTATTATCTTCCTTGCCTGATTTAGTATCACGTGCTTTCCTATTTTTTTATTAATTAATTAATATGCATTACTCAATACTCATATAGATTTATTTCCAATACACTTAAATTTTCAAAATTATAAAAAAAGTTATCATCTCGGTCCATTGTCAATTTTAGTTATCTTAGTAAAGTTTAGGTAACAGCTTGTTTAACAGAAGGTAGAAGTTGGGATAAAGCTCCTTTACGAGCACAATTTGAGACGTGTGGAGCAGTTCATGAACGAGATCAAGATCCTTACAAAGCTTTCCCACGACAACCTAGTAAAGCTCTACGGCTGCACTTCTAGAAGGTCCCGCGAGCTTATCCTCGTCTAATGGAACCGTCACCGACCACTTACACGGCGAGCTCGCCAACGCCAACAACCCACCGCTGCAGTGTCCCGTCCGCCTGAACATCGCCGTCGAAACGGCCAAGGCGTTGGCCTACCTCCACAAATCGGACATCATATACAGAGACGTTAAGACCAACAACATACTCCTAGACAGGGACTTCCATGTAAAAGTCGCAGACTTTGGGCTGTCTCGATTGTTTCCCTGCAACGCCACCACGTCTCCACCGCGGCGCACAGGACGCCGGGCTACGTCGACCCAGAATATTACCAGTGCTATAAGGTCACGGAGAAGAGCGATGTCTACAGTTTTGGGGTCGTTTTAATCGAGCTCATATCTTCGTTGCCGGCGGTGGATGTTGGGTGGAGGAGGGGCGAGGTGAACCTTTCGACCATGGGTAAGATTCAGAGCCGTAGGATGGACGAGCTCTTCGATTCGAGGCTGGGCTTTGAAAAGGATGGAGAAGTGAGGACGACCATGCGTTCGGTGGGTGAGCTGGCGTTTAGGGGTGTTTGCAGCAAGAGGGAGAAATGAGGCCTTCGATGGAAGAAGTTCTTGAGAGTTCGGTGAGGATTAATAAGGGCCGTCGATTGGATTTGGATGGTGGTGATTGTACGGTGGAGATTGTTGATATTTCCATGGAAGAAGGTGATGATGACGTGCTTTGTCATCTTCTTCGGATTCGACGCCGTTGATTAACCCTGCTTAGTTTTTTGTCGGCTGTGATTCTTAGGGGAAGTGTTTGATGGTATATATTATTTTATTTCTCATTGGATTGGAGATTACTGTATTGAAGATGTGTATTTGAATTATGTAAGTGAGAGTTGTATAAAGATTTTTCTCATTGCATGTTATGTAGTCAAAGACGTTCATGCATGCTTTTGACCGTTCTTACAATCGGGGGATTCATACATTTTGAAAACATTCTTGGCATTAAATATTAATGTCCTAAAAAGTCTTCCACAAAATCAAACTTAATGTTTGACCATCAACCAAGAAAAACCACATCTTTAGTGTTAACGTATTTGAGTTGTGAACTTCTTTTTCCTGGAAATAGTACACACATACACATTAGTTTATATATAAAACGAAAGAAAGAATAAAGGAATTGTAGAGAAAGGAAATCTCTCTCTAGTCCCATACATCATATCATAGTCATACACACATGGAACTCATTTCCAATAAACCATGGAGCATGCGTCGAAGAGGATACAACAAGCTATCATCGTCTAAGGGAAAGAGAAACATCAAGACTGTAAAACTTAACAGCAAGCGCCAACGCCGTTCATGGAGGATAAGAATAGTCCCAAAACTGCGCTTGGCCAAAGCTTCGCCGGCCAAGCTATGGCGGAGATTCAAGAACGCCTACGTAAAGATGATGCTCAAGTTCGCAAACACAGTTGGGACATCGAACAGTGGAAACATGTTTGATCAGAGAAGGATCCCTGGCGATCGTACGGACGTGTCTTATTCTAGAAGTGAGTTTGAGAACAGATTGATTCTTGAGATATACAAATCTATGGTTTCTTCTGTCGAGTTGGGGTATAATAAATAATTTTTTTTCTGTTTTTATTATCACATGTGGATCTCCCTATGATCGAATCAACCACACAAAAAAATTTACACCAAATAATGGCATGGTGTATCATTTTTTGAAGATAATACAATTGCTCATAAGAAGTAGAAAAAAATTGTAAATCACTTGCACTAGTTAAACAAAATTGGATATTTAGATGTTGCTAGAATTTTGTGGACTTTTTTTTTTGCTCGTTGATTTTTCCATATGATACCTCTAACTAGGTTTGGCATTGACAAGTAGTTCGATCTATATCCTAATCAGTTAGGTCGAGTAATAAATTTGTCTATTAGTAGGGGCGTCATATTCTTACATTCTATCGATTAATGTCGCACTTCTTGTCAGCAGTTTATTCGTCAACAAAAATAAAAATTAGCAAACCACAAAATCAAATTTCGTAACACACGAAAACACACATACGTAACATCACACGCTGGAGAATTGATTTTCACACTCGCTTGAGAAATACGAAGTAACTATTCTCTTTCCAATAGCTGCTATCTATCAATATGGGACTCTTTGAAATCTTGTGCAAATGAAGCTGAAACAGCTCATCTAAAATCCCACTCCCAAAATGCTCGTCCACCATTCCCCCAACGACGGCCCTAAGATGGGCTGTGATCACCTCAGCCTTGGGCTTACTTCTCATCGCTCCGCCCAAGTTGGCCATTTTCACTATACGAAACGAACCGTTCTCCTCGATCGTGGCCTTCAACTCCGTCGGCGTTGGGTAGTAAAAGGGCAAATTGAACGAATCGACTTCTTCTTCCTTCACCTTTCCCTTCATCAGATCAATCCATCTCAAATTAGGATTTTATTTTTGTATGGTTAATTATTAGTAGGCTTAAAAAAATTTTTCCTAAGGTGTGTGGAGTTACAGGCACATTGAATTTATGGGTTGACATCCTAGGGCTAATTAACAACCTTTCAATTGAATAATTTATGACACTAAACGCCAGATTCCTCTAGATTTTGGTCAATAGGGATTTCGACGTATTATTTTGGGTTCTTGAGAATTTAGAAGATGCCATTATACGAAAACAATATCCAAAGTTAAACAATTTTGCAACAAATCTAGGATTCAGGCTTATGATGTACGTAAATTGTTTAATTTTGAAATTATTGTCTATATTATGTCAATCCATAAATTTTATATCCCTATAACGTCTCACCCCTAAATTACAGGACTAATAGTATAAATCATATAAATTTTAAATACCTTGAGAGCCAAGTCTTTGAGACAAGATCCAAGGATCTCGAACGTGACACCGATGCTAGACTCAGACAGATTCGACCCCCTCGGGAAACCCTAGAATGGACAGCACCATCAACCCTCCATCCACAATCTCTACTCCCCTTGAATTCAAAAACCCTTCCATGTCCCTTCGATACTGAGCCGAATACGCCTCCTTCACTTCTCTTTTAGCGCCCGAGTAGTGAACCCTAGTCGGATTCATAACCCTAACCTTGTCGGGGATTTTCGAAAGCCAATGAAGGGCTGTGGAGCAGTGGGCAAAGTGGATAGTCCGTTTGGGGAATAACCGCCCGTGGAAAGAACCGGGCACAGAAGCTGCAAAGTAATCGGGCTGGGAACGCATTAGGTTTTTGAATAGCATATTGAAGTCGTTGTCTATTAGGTCGTTGAAGAAAACTTGGAATTCGGGCGGGTCGTCGTCGGGTTTACCGGTCGCCCATTTGGTTCTGACCGCCTTGATGATGTTGGACACTGCTATGAACGCGTTGGGCCCTATCGAACATATGAGATCTGCGATCGCAAATCGACGGTTGAGATCATCGGCTGCGCTGAGGTTCTTGATGGTAAGTTCTTGGATTAAATCCTCAGCGGAGATTATTATCTCCTTCTGCAAAATAAAATCATATGAAGATCAACGCATATTTTATATATATATATATATATGTACAGATCCGATCACCTGATACTCGGAGTTATGAGCATAGTTGTCTGGTGCATTACCACCCACCATGTGGTATTTGCATGGAGATTGATCTAATTTTACTTTATCCATTGATTTCTATCTTGCATATGCTGGCTGCTAGCATGTCATTTATACTGTCGACTTTTTTATTCATTATGTGACATTGTCATTATTTTATATAGTGGACAAATCAACTTTATCATCACTATAATCGATATAACACATAAAGAAACATAGCGATTTATTAAAATTGTCCTTGCAAGATCATTTTCGTATAAGTCGTCATCTTGGTCGTATATGTCTGATTTGATACCGTGGTCCAGTGAATTAGATTGCATGGATTTGATTTCATTTTCCGTGATGTTATCTTAAAAATAAAATAATCGTAGCAAATAATTAAGATACGCAAGAATAATTGACATGCATGTATGTACAAATAAACTAGTCATATACGTACAATCGAGGGCTTCTCCGCGTGGGCTCAAAAACCAACCCAATCGATTGTTTCAACCAAATAAATGTACCCAATTCCCACCACTTGTAATATTGAATCATGTAAAGGTATTAGTTTTTATCAATTACATTTTTTTTCAATAGTCTTTCTTGATACGCTGCTGTCTATAAAATTTTTTATGTATGTTTTGCAATTTTATATGATTGGATTGAGTCTAAAACTTCTTTTGTTGGTACTTCACTATCACATGCACGATTGAAAGCTATATTTAGTAATAATCAAACGTCTCAAGTAAAGTTGGCGAAAATCAGTTAATTTTCAGTTTGCACATTTGCAATTGGGGCAAAAGCAAACACATTTCTCGGCTCAGACGTCAAAAGCTTTAACCTCCCAAAGTTTGGTAGTTAGTTGGGTAGGCATAGTTAATTAATTCGTAAGTAAATTCCATTTTCATTTTTTATTTCTCCTTCAGTCACGGATCTTCCATTATTAACTACTTCAATCTTCCCATTTAATAGATAATTGGGACGAAAAGTCTAATAATTGCATCGTCGCGTCGCCACCAATTGATCGATATTATAATCAATAAAATCGGAAAATACGAAATAATTAGGGGTCCACACGGATTACCAGCAATTCAATGATATTCGACCAACTGGAATTCCATTTCATTCCAACAACTGGCTAAGGCTAACCGTAATATACTTACCAAATTGTAATAATAATGTCGTATTACACCGGAATGACATATTTACCCCTATCAGCAATCATATTATATATATATATATACATACACAAACCCACTCCATTTCCTTCCATCGAAAACTGTGAGACTAAAATGGGTAATTACATGTCTTGCGCAACATCCGCAGTACGGCCGGCGAGCTTCAGCAGGGGCACGAAGGTCATCTTCCCAAACGGCGAGGCGCGGCGAATCGACGAGCCCACCGCCGCGGCGGAGCTCATGGTGGAGGCGCCCAACCATGTTCTGGTGGACGCCAAGTCATTGATCGTCGGAAAGAGATTTTCTGCTCTGAACGCCGACGAAGAGCTCGAAATGGGCCGAGTCTACCTCCTCTTTCCCATGCGGCGGCTGAACGCGGTTGTCAATGCCGATGACGTGGCAGCAGTGACGTGCTCGCAGGCGGCCAAGAGAGGGTCGAAGGTGTCGCCGGGATGCGTAGGAGAGGAAGTTGACGGTGGGACAATAATGTGTAATAATAATAATAGCTTTTTAGGGTCAAACGTTGCTATGGAAGAAGATCATCAGTTCTTTCTCCAGCAATTGTTGTGTATGCGAAGCAGATCGAAGAAGCCGTCGCTGGAGACTATAGCTGAAGAGTCAACAACAGCCCTATGTCAGATTAATTAGTGGATTATCAAATCACTCTTTGAGGTTATTAATTAACAAAGGGTGTGTGGTATTTGACTTTGAGATCATCTAATTATACCACGATTTTGCAAAGCATATAATACCTTCATAAAGCAACTGGCCTTGATGATGATGCTGTTACTATGAGATTTTTGGGCTTTTAATGAGATTTTCTTTGCCGAATAAGAGGGCAATGTGAAATATCTAAAACTGCACCTTATGCATCCAAGTTAATAAATCTTAATTAGGACTTGTATAGTTAGTGGGCTATAGAATGTAATGTCCAAGCCTAGTAATTACGAGCTGATGCCATTGGGCTCACATAGGCCCAATATTGTTGCTCCATTGACTATAATGTAATTCGTTTTTACACTGACGTTTATGTTAGATTCAGTTAACTAAACCATGGTCGACCACAAGGTGAACATATGAAGTATTTGAATATGATGAGTTGAATTAAAATATAAGGCTATGTTTACTTGTCCTCATAAGATAATGATAGATAATTTTGTCACAAGATTATTATCTTTTCATTTGTAGATGATTTATGTTCACTTTGTAAGTTGACAAAAATGGGTTTATAGTTATCTGGTTCGGTTTCAAACATAATAAAAATTTTATCTCATGTATTATTTGGTAAATTACGAAAGTAACCTTATTATATCAATACGTAGTTTAAAAAATAACTATTCTTATTAAAATTGAAAAATATAAGATATGCATATCATTTTAATCACCATGAAATAAGGAATAAATTAGTGTTGTTTATTTTATTTTATCATATAAATCATACGAAATAACAACGATTTTATAATTTGGTGTAGTGAGGGCGTTTTGGTCATTTTAAAAGAATAGTCTTATTTGGATAAATAATCTTAGCCCAATCCCTCGTTTTATTTATCCTGCGTTCCCTGTATTATAATATCGGGCTTATTAATTGTATCGGGCTTACAAGATAACACATTTTGTCAACCGAACAAGATTAAACCGGATAATAATAACCTTATCTTGCCTTATACTAGTAACTAAACGCAGCCTAAAGACAAAGCGTGCGAAAGTTAGTGGAAGAGATAATGATTCGTGTTACACTAAGCATGCACTTGTCTTTATTTAACTTGAGAATTCAAATAAATAAAAAAAAAAAGAAGAAAAACCTAATTTTAGATTCTAATCACGGCATCGACACATGTGTGCTCATCTTACTCGATAAGTTGATGGTAATTAGTCGTAATGTACAATGATTCTGTCTCTTGTTGCTTTTACTTTGATTAATTAAGACTTGTCCGGATTATTACCGGATAAAGAAAATTAAGAATTACATATTAGGCTGATAAATGATGGAAGTAAAGAAAATTAAAAAGGTTAAATTTTGAGAGAGAGAGAGAGAGAGAGAGAGAGAGAGAGAGAGAGATGAGGTTTTTCTTTATTGCCGCTCAGTTGTCTCCTCAGAAACGATCACTTGCTTTCATCTGTCCCCTCACTTCACTTACCTCATTAAAGCCACGCGTGTGGCTTTCACCGCACATTGTCTACACTCCCAACTCTCCCTTGCTTTTGTTTGGTTTGCTTCTTGATGGAGGGTACTTGAAAACTTCTCTCTGCGTTGCTACTCGAGGCTATACGACAATCATCATATTTCGTCTGTTACACTTGAGAGTTTTTGTCCCGTGATTTGTCTGCAGTTGTTTTTCTTACACCATAAATCTTGAGGTATGTTTCGTTCTGTATTTGGTGAAGATTCAAGCTTCTTTGCTCTGTAATGCTGAAAATGAGCTTGAGATCTTGGGTTTTCGTGTCTGATTTATGGGATGCGTGATTCTTGCTTTTGACTAGTTTGAGATCTTTTGCTTTTTCTGTGCGTGTGTTATGTTTTGCAGATAATTGCGATTTCTTTTTTAAGATTTTCCTTTTAAAAGGCTCTGTTTTGGGTTGATTCTGGATCTACCGAGAGCTGCTAATGTACTTCTGCTTTGTCCTTTTTATTTACCAATTATTTGTCGGAAAAGTTTTTGCCATGCAAGTTCCAGATAACAGCTAGTCAAAGAAGTATCTTTTGCACCTTCCTGGATAGGAGGAACATGGCTTTCTCTTGATTGAACTGTTTGCATCTTTACAAACCTTTGTAACAGTTTTATTACTGATGAATATCAAAGCGACTGAGCTAAGGCTGGGCCTCCCTGGCTCTCAATCCCCTGAGCGTGAATCAGATGAGAAGCCATTGTTTCCTTTAGCTCCTTCGAAGGCGTTAGTTTCTGGGAACAAAAGGGGATTTTCAGACACCATGGATGAGTTTGCTGAGTCCAAGAATGCCTTGTTCGGACACTGTGGACAGCCCAATATGGCTGCCAATCATGGGATTCCTCAGACTTTTGTTAAGGTAAAGGATGTGATGACTACCAAAGCGTCCAATGAATGTAATGACAAGGCGAATAATTCCAAGTAAGTGGTGAAGAAGCCCCGCAATTGACAAGGAAATGAACTAAACTGCGACGACACATGCTATTGGTCGTTGATTTCCATTTTTTCTTTCTACGTTCAGGGCGCAGGTCGTTGATTGGCCTCCCATTAGATCTTTCAGGAAAAATACTATGGCGACATCATCGAAGAACGACGATGAAGTCGAGGGAAAAAAAACCAAGTGGAGGTGCTCTTTTCGTGAAGGTTAGCATGGATGGTGCTCCATATCTGAGGAAGGTGGATCTGAGATGTACTCAACTTATCAAGAGCTTTCTTCTGCTCTTGAGAAAATGTTTAGCTGTTTCACCATTGGTGAGCTTTTCTTTCGCTGTAATGATTCTTTCTTCTTGGGCCTATTTAAGATGCAGTTGAAGCTTGTTTCTTCGGGGTTTTCTTTTCAGGGCAATGTGGTGATCATGGAGCACCGCCAAGCAGGGAAATGATGAGCGAGACTAAGCTGAACGATCTTCTGAATGGATCAGTATACGTTCTGACATACGAGGATAAGGACGGTGATTGGATGCTCGTTGGAGATGTCCCTTGGGAGTAAGATTTCTTACAATTTACTTTGCATTCGTAACTTCACAATGCTACTACTTGTAAGAATATCTTCAATAAGGATAAGTATAGTATAGCAAATAAAACGACTTCTTGTTAGATCTTCAACGTTCTTTAAATCGTTTTCAAAGGTGTAGTTATTGATCATATGTTGTAAGACTAATTCATTTCCCGTCGAATACTGCTATCAGGATGTTCATTGCCTCATGCAAGAGGCTCAAAATTATGAAAGGCTCAGATGCCATTGGGTTAGGTTAGTAACTATCTTTCTTCGCCTAAGCTATCCCCGTAAATTTAGGACCTTTCTCTTACAACCCCCATTTATTTTGTGTTCTAATACTATGTTCAAGTCATAAGACGTACTGTTTTGAAAAGTTTATCTAATTTTCAGCTCCGAGGGCCGTGGAGAAAAGTAAGAACAAGAACTACTAAGCTCTTCAAATGAGCAGAAAAGCAGATGAAGTGACGTCTCTCATGCCTGTGTTGTTATGCTGTCTTGTTTCTGTATTTCTGTACTGTAAGAGCAACTTAACTGCACACTTAAAAGCTACTCTGAATATTGTTGAATGAATGTGTGTGTAAGTAAAAACTCTTGATTTCTTGTTTCATGTGGTTTGATGCTCAATTGTGCCTTCCTTGTTTCTTGTCATTTGAAGACATCAACGGTTGAATAATCGTACAATAATACATAATTGGAAAGAATATATTTTTTATGGGAGTTACTATTCACCGCCCCTTTTTTCCTAGTCACCGCCCCTAAAGGGCTATAAAAAGACGTTTTGCCCTTATGATATTTAAATTAATTTAAAAAGAAAAAACTAACTAAATATATAATTTCGGTACGAAATGCTGAAAACTACATACACAAATAAATTCGAACGATCGATCGATACAAAAAACAAAATTTTGTTTTAACATTTTAGGCAGGCCGATGTCGGGTGTCGGCCGGAGCAGCACCGGCCGAACAATAATTTCGGCCGGTGCTTGGCACGGCCGAACCATAATTTCGGCCGCCACATGTCACAGCCGAAATTGTGTTTCGGCCGTGCCTTGTGGCGGCCGAAATTATTGTTCGGCCGTGCCAAGCGCCGGCCGAAATTTTGGTTCGGTCGTGACTTTTTTCAAACTATTTCGATCCGAGTTCGCTAATTCATCTACGTACGAATGATTTTTACGACAATATCGATCGATCGGTCCGAAAATATCGATCGATCGGTCCTAAAATGTTAAAACAAATTTTTTTTTTTCGTATCGATCGATCGTTCGAATATTTGTGTATGTAGTTTTCAGTATTTAGTTTTTTCTTTTTAAATTAATTTAAATATCATAAGGGCAAAAACGTCTTTTTCCAGCCCTTTAGGGGGGCGGTGAATAGCAATCCAGATTTTTTATTTAGGCACGACGATTAATGCGTGTTGACTTGTCTATGGATTAATTCATTTATAAATTGACGATTGAAGCTTAATTAAATTTTTGGCAATAAAATTATATAAACACATTGGAGCAAATGTTGGGCCATAGTTCGTGATAGGCCCATATGGGGACGATGGCATTCAGTTATATTGTGTCTCGATCCTTCGAAGAGTGTATTCACGCGCATTCGAAAAAATTTCTACCAGCGAACCCTATCTTTGGATTTGTCCCTCTCCAGCACGATTCCCTCAAATTCAAGTCAAGCGATTGCACGCCCACTCCTCGATTCGGCCTCGATCTTGCTGATTTCGGATTGGATTTAATCTATTTGAAGGTATATCGATATTATCGATGTTTCGTGTTCTTGCCTGGCATCGGTGGTTTGTGTAAAAAAAATCATTTTTTGCCTTTTTGATGATTTCTGCGGGATTGGATCTGTTTATGGATTTTCGGTGTATGGGTTTCAGCTGTCTTTGGGAAAATTTTTGTCCATCTGCTTGTCTAAAGTGTTTTATCATTTTCGTTTTTTTTTTGTGGTTTGAAACTAGTTTTGGGAATTCTTCGATGGGATCAACTTTTTGATTTTCTAAGGAGAAATATGTTTTTTTGTGCTTCTTTGGGGTCGCGGGGTGTTAATCTTTGATCAATCAAACTGGAAATTATTGTGATTGAGAAGCCTGAAAATAATGGTCAAAATATGTCAATTATTGATTTGTATCCAAGTTGCGGCATTTTAGCTGATTTTTCATGATATATCCGTCATTGCATTTTTCGTAACAGTGCTTATGCATCTGGAAGTGCTGCTTTACCCAATTTGTGAATATGTTTGTATGCTTGAATGTTGAACATCATTAGTAGTTTCAATTGAATCAGGTTGTTGATTGGGTGCTGTAAGAGTCAACATTCATATAACTGCTTTATTCGGGCGAGTCATAGGTGCAATGCGGGATTATGGAAGAAATGTAAGCAGCTCTTCTAAGTATATATTCTGAAATCGTTTTTGGGGTTGTGTTTGGACTCTTCTAATCATGTTTTTTCTTTATGCAGGAGTATGAAAACTGGGACGAGTATGAAGAGGAAGGTGACGAGCAAGAAGAGGAAGAAGGTTATAAGGAGCATGAAGAAGAAACTTATCAGCCTACCCAGGAAGAAATGGATTATCTTGGGCTGAGGCAAAGGATAAAGGAGTCGATTAGAAAAAAGATGAAGAAGGAACTTGGAACTGGCAAATCTGGTTCACGGGACCATATGAGTACTTTCCGTAAAGACAAGTGAGTTTCTGATTTGTGAGCCAATGTTGATCAGCTTTAGGTGTTAACCTTGTTATTACTAGTTTGCTACTGCTCGATAACATCAGCAATTTTAGTGCTAATCCGTTGCTTGTACGATGAATATTTCCCATTAGGTTTTGCTTTCTGAAGTCATCTTATGATTCTGTTCTGCAGCTATGGTTCCTTCTTCGGACCATCACAACCAATTATTGCTCAGAGGGTCATTCAAGAGAGCAAGTCACTATTGGAAAACCCTGATTTGGCTGCAAGAATTACCAAGGCTCACTATAATGTAAGTTTAACTGCTCTACTCATGAAGCTATTATTTGTTCCTATAATGAGGCTAGCTTTCTGCGCAAGTAGCTAGATGGATTCAAAATGATATTACAGGCTTTAGTCTTATTAAAAAGGTGCTGATAGTGGGACCATATCTTATTATTCTTTTATAAAAACAAAATAATACAATATTCCAGCTGGTATATATCAATCATTACCCTATTTAGAACTGGATCATGTATGTCGTTTTTTATGAATCTTGAGGCACAAATATCATTGTACTTTTGATAAATTTAGAGTCTCTAAATTACATACCATCACACTGGAGAATTTTCTTACATTTGAGTTACCTATTGCAGAAGAGTAAGACCTCGGGTACAGCTTCTGCTGGATCAAAGCCTCAAGCCAAGGGACTGCCGAAAGTTACCAATGGAGTAAGCATTAGTAAATGCCGTGTAACTGTTTGGTGATCCAATCTATATAGTTTTCAATCTCATCTATGACGTAATCTATGCAGTTGAAAAAGAAGGTTGAAATTCTCAAGAATACAAGGGACTATTCTTTCTTATTATCTGATGATGTCGAGATTCCATCATCTGCAAAAGATCCTCAACCAAGAAATGCATCTGCCTCCAAGTCTGGTGTGCAACCTTTCTCTACTGTCTTGTTCTTTTTCACATTCGGTCAGCTAATTTATCATTTTAACGCGGCTCATACGGTTCTTTTGAACTTAAAAAATATGTCATCAGCTGTACCTCCACCGAGAAGTAAGCCTATGTTTGACGAACGTGCCAGAGGAGGAGTTTCAAATGGTCGCGATGGGAAGAAACAAATACCCTACGATGGTCAAAACAGATCTAAATCAGCACCACCAAAAGCAGTTCCATCGAGCAAATCTTTGTTAGAGTCTAGGATGCAGCATTCTACTGGTAATGGAACAGTGCCTGGGCGGTCTATGGGGACCCTCCGAGGTGATCCCTTGAGGAATCATTTGCTTGCGACAGGGAAAAAGATTGCTCCGCCCACTGCAAAGTATCCTGCAAATGGTTCAAGCAAGAACAATCCTTCAAATCAGCAGCCTGCCGAGCGTAGGCCAGCCCATGCAAATCCGCAGATGAAAGCCCCTAAGATGACTCCTTCCCATGGGCAAGCTGCTTCTCTTGTTAAAAGACCATTAGACCAAACGAGGTACTATCAAGAATCTAGCAAGCCAAAGGTCGTCAGCAAACAGGCATTGCCTTCATCGAAACCTCAGGTATTATTTGATATTGCAAAATTATTCTATCTTTAGCAGAAAGGTGATTTATTTTGCGTCATTTTTCTGAACAATTGGTTTTGCAGTTGAAAAAGCCTATTCCAAAACCCCCTGCTCGTCGATCTCCACCAGCTGAACGTCCAAGAGCTAAACCTTCGCGGCGGCCCTTTGATGATAACTCTGATGATGAAAATGCAATAAATATGATTAGACAGATGTTTAGGTACGTATGTTATTTATTTTATCATTGTTTTGGTTGTGTTGATTGTACATTGTGTTCCTCTTGAACCTTCTTTTAGGTATAATCCCAAGAAGTACCATGACGACGATGATGATAGTGACATGGAAGCCAATTTTGATGATATTCTTAGGGAAGAAGACCGCAGGTTATTTACTTGATTAAGTATCACTCTGTATACGAAGTTTACCCTACATTGATTGTGCCTTGTATCACGAGTTACTTATATATATGACGTTTGAATTCGGTCGTCTATGTGCAGCGCAAAAATAGCTCGACAAGAAGATGAAGAACAGCTCAGGTTGATAGAAGAAGAGGAAAGAAGGGAAAAACTGCGTTTAGCAAGGAAGCGGAAGATGGGCCACTAAATATTTGCTTAATTGGAGGGAGGAATAATGTGAAAGGCAAAGTGTAAATTGTTGTCTTTAAGGTTATTGGGAGTTATTGCATTTGGCGCCTCCTTTTCTCCTTGAATGATATGACATGATTGTTCTTCATCATCTGTGTTGTTGGTAATTACTGTTTTTTCATGTCATGTCGAGCCTATATGAATTTTTTCCAAGAATGACACCGTTTGAATAAGATACGATACAATACAATACAAGCCGTAAATTTCGGACGAGTTAAAAACAAACAAGGGGGTTCATATTTGTATTTTGAAATCTCAGACTAATTAATTATTACGTGTTTAAATTCATTACGTGGCCCACTTCTGCATATGAATCTCGCCGTGCTTCTGTACTTATTACCTTCATTTATTCGTTATGTTGTCTTGCCCAATAAACACTGTGACATCTGTTTCTTACTTAGTAGTATTAACTCTTTCTTCTTGTAATAACTATTACACGTTCTTCACATGGGAGGGTTGAGACCAGTTTCTTGATGAATATACACAAATATTAGCTGTGATGACACTATCGTCATCTGTATATAATAACAACCGTTAATGGTGGCTTAACCTGAGGATGATGGTCGATCGTTGCTCAGAAAGAAAGCAAGGAATCATTACATTACTTTATTCAACATTCAGTTCTTACACACACATGCGAGTAGGCAACAAGGCATCATCATCAGCCATTACTTTATTAATTATTTAATATATTATAATCACAGCAATATTCAATACTTCTTGCCACCAAAGCGCCTGTCCCTCTGCTGAAACCAAACCAAAGCCCTAACATAGTCTTCTTCTTCGAAATCTGGGAAAAGCTTGTCCGAAAAGTACAGTTCAGTATACGCCGCCTGCCAAAGCATGAAGGTGCTCAGCCTATGTTCGCCGCTGGTCCTTATCAGCAAGTCAGGGTTAGGATGATGAAGCTCAGCACGCTTCGTCTGAAGTTGGTCTTCGAATAGGGTTTCGTCAATGTCTTCCACCTTCAAGATACCATCTTTGACCTTGGCTGAGATGCTCTTCGTCGCCTGCAATATATCGTACTTTCCACTGTAGTTTAGCCCAACCAATACATGAAGGCCTTCCTTGAACCTCGTATGTTCTTCTGCTGAAGTTATCTTCTCCTGCAATGATTCGGACAAGTTCCATCTGTCTCCCATGAAACTTACCCTAACCCCTGTCCTGGGATTTCACCAATTTTATTATAAAAACACAAAAACCGCAAAGAACACACACACTTTGATCGATCAGAATAATATTTACCCATCGAGGTGATCTTCTATGAATGTTTGTATGAAGTCCTCGATCAATGCCATCAAAAGATCAACCTCTTCCTGCCATTATATGTATATATATATACACACGCACACAGATAACATTTTGCACTATATTCTTACACAGTCTTTAAATAAACGAATTAGCCTCCTCTACTCTACCTTAGGACGTGCCCAGTTCTCAGTTGAGAATGCAAACAAAGAGAGGACTTTGATTCCCAATTTGAGACAGAGATTTATCAAGTTCATGACGACGGGCCTACTATGTTCGTAGCCTTGGCCGACTTTGAGCAATCTCTGCTTAGCCCACCTTCGATTTCCGTCCATTATCACAGCCACGTGCTTGGGCATGCGCTCGGGATTTAGTTCCTCGGGCACCGCCAACGATTGTTCTATTTCTGATGCCATATTACTCTATTTTTTTAACTTTATAGCTTATATTGCAATGGTTAATACACATACGTACACACACACACACACATATATAATTATAATATAGTTGAGAGAGTCATAGGCTCACTTGCCATGAGTTGTGAATGCGCCGGCATGTTAAGTAGCTTGAAGAGGGGATGAGGTGATCTTCACTTCACTTTAAATAGAAGCCATTATCGTGTTTGCCATGCAAGGGCACGTGACACGTACATGTGTATAAATATTCAACAGTTGAACCTTGAGTTATTCTTTTTCTATTTTTAATTTGCTTAGGAGTTAGGATTGTGTTTTAAGAAATGTCCGTAAGATTGTTGAGTACTAATTTCGTGGTTTAGATGGCAGTGGTATTCTTCCAGTTGCCTTTTGCGTAAAAAGCAAGTTTTTCTTGCACTTGAGATTCTCAAAAATGGTAAAAAGCAAATAGATGTTAAGGTTGTAATTAAATATAAAACGGTATCTTGTCTTGAACAAAAAAGAAGAGTGCATGGGATTTAATAGCTCCTTCCCCAGTAGGTCCATTTCTTGGCAGGTTTGCCCGAGGCAAAGCATATTGTACCTGCATTTGAAAGAGCAATAATTATAAAGCTTCGTTTCAAGAATTTCAATATCGAAGTCATCGAAATCTCTTATGTGGATAGTATTCATATTGGAAACCTTTACCTTCGGGCAGCTCGGGCTGTTCGAATGGAGAACACAGAGACTTGGCTGCTCCCAATTCCCCCTTAGTACGAACCTTCACGTCTTTTTCAACCTCCTGTAACAATCAAATCAGCTCGAATATGAGTTCCAAAGTTCTTGTTAAAAGAATTACACATGTCCAATAATATAGGAAGTGCAAGAATTTTGACATATATAGTTGTGTTGTTACCTCCTCGTCACACCATGGTGCAAGAATCATCTTCTTCTGACCGAGCGCGTCAATAAATTCTTCCCAGGTTTTGACGACCTTAATGCAAGCATCTCTTTTCTGTTTGGCAGCTTCTAACAGGCTTTGTTGGATTGTATTGAGCATGGTTCTCACTCTTTCGACCAAATCAAACATGGGAATGTCAACTTTGTCTGAGTTGTCACGCCTAACAGCACGGACCTTACGATAGCAACAATAAACGATCATTTTAACGCTATTTAAAAAATGCATGTGAAACACATCACTACAGCTTTGAGCAGAATACCTGATTATTTGCCAAGTCTTTGGGTCCAATTTCAATCCTAAGAGGAACACCTTTCAGTTCCCAGTGGGAATATTTCCAACCAGGCGAATAGTTATCTCTATAATCAGCATCGGCGCGAATCCCACCTTCTTCCAAAGCTTTTACGGTGGCTGCACATGCATCAAAAATGCCTTGCGTGTTTGCATCTTTATATGGGACGGGAATTACGATTACTTGAAGAGAAGCCACGTTAGGAGGCAGAACAAGGCCTTTGTCGTCCCCGTGAAATGGTACACGTAAAACAAGTGATGTAGGTATTGGTGTTTGGTAATGGAACAGAACAAAATGTACAACGTAGAGAGTAACTTACCGTTCTTGTAGTGTAAGCCCACGAATTTTGCCAAACCATAGACTTTTCGCCCTTCTCATTCTCAAAGTTAATCTCAAACATATTTGCAAAGTTTTGGCCGAGACAGTGTGATGTTGCACCTTGCACACCACGCCCAGTGTTGGGAATAAAAGCCTAGGTGCAAAGAAAATAAGCCATATATAATCATGAACTAGTTCATGCCCTTTCAAAGCCAGATTAAACGGCACCTTTTGAAATTTATGGAAAATAAAAATGAACTGATTCTGACCTCGACGGTAGTAGTATAAAGTCCACCAGCAAATTTTTCGTGCTCACTCTTTTTACCCTTAATAACTGGGACAGCCATGAACTCTTCATATATTCGCCTATACAGTTCCAAAATGTCAAGCACCTGAAAAATGAAAAACGGATCTTTTTTAACTTTGCCAACCACGAAAAAGATGAGAGCACAATAGGGAAATTTTTCACCTCGGCATCTGCTTCCTCCTTCGTCGCAAAAGCCGTATGACCTTCTTGCCAAAGGAATTCACGGCTCCTGTAAAAATAAGATGTGATTATGACAAATTCAAATAGGAGAAGGCAGGAAAAATTCACAATATGAACATGTAATAAGCACCTGATAAAAGGAGTAGGATTGCTAAACTCCCATCTAACAACATTACACCACTGGTTCAGTCTCAGAGGCAAATCGCGATGACCCCTAATCCACTTTGAGAAATAAGGATACATAACAGTTTCACTAGTTGGGCGAATTGCGATAGGCATCTCTAGCTCGGTGCTTCCAGATTTAGTAACCCATGCCACCTATGAAGGAAACAAACAGTTGAATAGAAAATAAAGGAGTTCGCCAACAATTGACTTCTACGACATAAGGAAACTGTGTTGAACAAAATGATAAAAACGCCTTAAAGAGTTATGTCAAGACTTCTTTCAATGAATCCAAACAGGCTAATTAATGAGATGAAAACAATGATATATTACCTCAGGTGCAAATCCCTCTATGTGATCCTTTTCCTTTTGTAGGACATTAGAGGACACAAAGAGAGGAAAATAACAGTTCTTGATCTTCATTTTCTTTATCTCGGCGTCAAAGAAAGTCTGCAATTCAGTATTATAGACAAGGTCAGCAAAAGACTTTAAAGACAAAATTCAGTAAAACACGCTAGGCACGCTTCTCCAATCCCCTTCAAAGAGATGACAATTAACACATAAAAAAGCATACAAAATGAAGTAAGAAGAGTAAGAATCTTAATTCACGAAGCACAAATGTATGTCTGCCGTTATAAAAAGTTTTGTAATAGGAATGGGAGACACCTACTTGCATGTTCTCCCAAATAGACATAGCCCATGGCCGTAAAATGTAACAGCCAGATATGTCATAGTATTCAATCAATTCGCCATTGACAACAACCTGAAGATCACAGAAAATGGGACCCATGGTTTGAGTTTGTTTAATAATTAACGTAATAAGTGCACATAGGTGGCAAAAAGGCATGAAATAACAGGTAATGCCCATACCTCGGAGTACCACTCTCCAAAGTTGTCATCTTTTTTGAAAGACAGACCAAGCCCAGTCTCTTTTTTCACCTCTTTCTTCTTTCCTTCTGAGCAATTTGGGCATTAGTTAAGTCTATCGACGTCTAATAATACAAGATAGATACCATGTTAATTTCGCAAATGGTATTTTTGGATTACTCACTGGATCCAGAAGTGTTTGCATCTTTACCAGCCATTTTTATACGGTCCAAAACTCAAGAAAATAAAGGCCTGCAAATAAGGTAAAGAATTAGGTCGAATCAATATATGGTGGCATTAAAAATTCCAGCTTGGATAAGTTGAGATCGTCACAGATCGGTTAGTTGAGCTCAAAGCATGGAAATTGGATGAATTATCAGAAACCAATTGGGCAATTACGCCATCATACATCAGTAGCTTCAGATTCAACAAAAAACTATCATACCAAATGAGGATTCTTCGGTTGCAACTGCTACAGCCAGCTAAAGTTCGCCGCCAGCCACCAATCGTGCCGTTACGGAGACGAGATATAGGGCTTACAGTACAGAAATGCCATCTATGACATAATTTTATTTATTTAATTCACAGTCCACTGTAATATTTCTCACTAGTCCTTCAAATTATTTGAATAACTACAATCGAACCTCAAATTATCTTTCACCCAACACCCAACACAAGGCGACTCGGTTAGTCCTGGATGGAGAATTGTAAAATATTTAGTAGAAATGTGGAGAAAAAGAATTGCATTTATCTTCAATAATTGTTAAATCCAAAGGGAGATATTCATCCATCAAGTCTAGCATCAATAATTGTTTTCTAGCCCTTCAAGAATCAATAATAACTATTTCGTGTCCCAAACTATCTCTGTATCAAGACAAGGGTAGTCTTTTCTTTTTTCCACATCTACTAATTAATCCTACCGAAAAAAGATAATTAATCGAGAAAATCAACAAGGGGTCGTCTTGATCATTAAAAAAATGATCCTTTTATTACTCGAGAGAATACATAATAATCATATGACAAACGAAATAAAAATGGTAATTAATAAAAAGAACACATGGGCTTGTCTTCTTGCTCGAGCTATATCCTCCTTCATTTCACCTTCTTCACTACGGCAAAAATGGCCGCAATCACTGCTACAATAGCCCCAGAAATCAACAGCGTCGACTTAAGGTCTTGAGCCTTCTTGTCGTCACTTGTCTCTTTCTTTGGCTCTTCAATGTTCGCCTTCATTTAACAAAAAAAGTAGCTTATTGCAACATTCAGATAATCCACGAGCCGATACATATAATTGCATGGTTTGGAAAGTGTTTAATGTCCGTACTATATACCACGGTAATACAACTCAACCTTATCAGAAGTGGGTTCGACCTCAGCTTGTGGGTCGGAAACTTCTCCTTCGACTGACACTTTTTCTTCAGTAGTTGCCATTTGAAGTCAGTTAATTATGCTCTTTAGCTTCTTGATGTTTCTGTATAAAAGAAATGAGAGATATTACGAGGTTTATTTATCTTGCCGACACGCACGTCTATGTGATAACGTTTGATCTTTGAGTCGCTATCTTATCGTCTCGCTCTTTTTTGTTTTTCTTTTTATGCGTGCGAAAAAAGAGGGGAAAACCTGCGAAATATTTCTGGAAGTAAATGGTAATTGAATTTTGACTTGTAATTGAAGATATAAATGTGCCTAAGAGGGGGGGTGAATTAGGCCTATAGAAATTTTTGCTTCTTTTCACAAATACTAAGTGTGGTGACTTAGATATGCCTACTGATGTTTGTGACGAGTGCCTGATATATCCTAGTAACGTCGGATGTGCGTCGGGTCTGTCTCACAGCGATAAAGAAATAACTGAAAAGTAAATGCGAGACAGGATTTTTATAGAGGTTATATCCCCAACTGGGGTTTACTCCTCTCCTTGGGATTTTCTTCCCAAGAGTTTAACCAATCACTATAATGCACCGTAGCTGGATACAAAACTGATTGGTTAGCCCAATACACAACCGAAACAAGTCGAAACACTAGTCACTACTAGGTTACCACACGCCGAGTTTCGTTCCTCGGAATCTCCTTGATCCCGACAGACACAGCTCGCTACCGAAGGGCCCCCGGACTTGTCCTTCCCTTCACGTGTGCGTAAGCGTCGACCTTGCCTCCTTGGTATCGCTCACGTCCGAAGACAACACGTCCGAAGACAGAATATATGGCAGGGGATGATGGAATATCTGATGAATCACTCGCTCAGTGATGGATAGGCAAGTTAAAGTTCGGGTAGGCAGAAAGCTATCGCAAGTGACTGGCTCAGGAATATCTTAGTATCTCTCTGCTCAAAAATCTCTCGTAGACTTAAATACGCAAGTTCTCTGTTCTGTGTTTCTGTACTTCGAAAATCTTAAGTGCAGCTCATATAAATTCTTTTCTAATAGCACTTCACATGGAAAGTCATATCAAACAATAATCACCAAATCAAGCATAGTTTCCATGTAGCTTTCGAGTCAATCATACCATATAAATCATGCTTCTAATAAATCGTCACAACGGTCATATAGCACATTAAAGCATGATTATATTCCATATAGAGCTCAATTTTCGTACTCAAGCAATTTCAATCATTTCGCATATATTTTCCATATCGAAATTGTCCATAAGTGATTCCCTGCTATCAGTTCCTAGTAACGAGTTTTTTAGATTTACTTTCCAAGTATGGCATGCAAGATAGCAATTCATCAACACGTTTTCCATGTACAGCTCATATCATTTAATCGATATATTTACCATGTTTAGCACATAAATCAGATCAGAGCTTACATAAAACGATTTATCACATCATGGCACGACTTTCCTTATTTCAGAGATCACATCCGTTTATAGCACATATCATATAAGATCACTTTATCCATAATCAAATCAAATCTTTCCTAAATATAATAATCCAATCAGCACAAGGAAAGATATCAATTTAATATTTAGCATTTAATTCAGTGCAAGACAAGCAAGGATCATACATATGATTTTCGTCCAGGAATAAACTGGTATCAACGGATATATCACTTTCCATATATAAACAGCATATTTTCCATATATAGCTCAGTAGGATATCTCATGCATTATTTCCATATATAGCACAGAACGATATATCCTATCTCATGGACTGTCTATAACATGCGATCACATAGTTCCATCGAATCATCACAAAATCACACGCAATTCAAATATTCAACACTTTAACAATTTTCATCTCATTTGCAATGCATGGTTGAACATTCTCATGAATTTAGACATTTTATTTTTCCCAAATCGAATTGCTTATTTTATAGACCTAATGTCATCACAATTACATCGTTCATCAAAACTCTCTAACATATATGGACCAAAAAGGTCAACATTCTCCCCCTTTTTGATGATGACATGTAATTGATGCAGCACGGAAGCAAGTAAGCATATTCGATTATGCAAGTCCTAGCGCATATGTCTAAGTGTTCCATAATCACAAAGCAGAGCATACGATATTTCCTAATCACATGTGATACATATTTGCTCCCCCTGCCTACGTGCAGTTATCTCTATGACATGCTATGATATATCATGGACTAATTTTGCTCCCCCTGTCTAAGTGCGGATATATCCTATCTTTTCTATGTTATATCCTTAGTATTAAAAATTTAGAGATTACCCGTGAGTGTGCTCCCCCTGCCTAAGTGCGCATTTTCCAAGCATGGTTCAAGCAATCATGTAATCATCTCAGCAGGCACTTAGCATTTAGTAAGAAATTTTATGCAAGTCAAGTAGCACAGTTACGCATCAGAGTGTGAGATCAACAAACGATATATCCTAAGATCAGAGCAAAAGATGTTAAGCACAGGAGATATATCATAATAGCAGCAAAATATTATATTAGGGTTCAACGAGCCTCCCTATACATACTTACCACTAACAAACTTAGACGCTAAACGTCTAAACTTACCTTACTACTACTCCCCCTTCATCATCAAAAAGGCGGGAGGATCAACTAAAAACTGAACAGAACTGGAATATCCTAGTGGCAACTAGGAGCAGAAAGGAACTAGAAGGGCAGCCTACTGGCTTGAAGAGGTTTCAGAATCGGCGGGCTTATTAAGGGACTTCTTGACGAGCTTTGAGAGCTTGGATAGTTTCATCGATAACTCAGTATACTGCTCTTTGAGCTTGCGGAAGCGCTTCTGATTATCAGCCTTGATATCGGAGATATCGCGGCGCAACACCGAGATTCCAGCCTTCCCGACACTGAGCTCATCTTCATAGTCCTCGTCGTCGTCGCTCTTGACCTTTGCTTTTCCTTTCGCAGCCGACCGTTTCTGGGCGCTATCCACTGACCTACTCTCCTTAGCCTTGAACCAACCTTGGCCCTTTGTGTAGTGAATACCCATCCGCTTCAAGGTCACAAGGTCCACAATGTGAACGGCCTTATCTTCCCAGCCAGGTGGCATAATAATGCCCTCGCACTCAAACATATGAGTGAGCAGCATTCCATAGGGCAGCGCCTTGTCCTTGCTCTCAACGGCCTGAATCATGTGCTTCATGACGGTATATCCGAGGTTGAACTTGCGATTCTGAGATATCATGTACACGGCAAAAGTGCTCATGAAATTCATAGTGGTAGAGTGGCCGCCACTTCCGATTTTGGCACTCCACAAGGTCATGTTCAGCAGCTTATGAAGGAAGAAGAAATCTATGGGAAGTTGATTGAGAGCTTCTCCATCTGAAAAGCGGGGCTTGGTGCGGGTATTCCAGAGTTTCTGAAGGACATCACTGGGGTCGAAACCATCAGCATGGCACCAGTCGTTCATGTCGTAGTGGCAGAAGGGTTCATCAGGAACTGCAAGCATAGCATTCATCTTCTTAGTGGTCCACTCGATCTTGTGTCCGAGAACATAGGAACGGATGGTGATATGTTCTTCAAACTCGTCGTAGTCGAAGTTTGCATAGAACAGTTTGACGACCTCAGGATAGAATGGCGTGTTGAGACTAAGGAATTGCTCCCATCCGTAGTCTTTCAGCCAGGTTATAACAGTTCCAGCAGGCAGATTGTCAAAGGCAACAGCGCGACCACGGGCGATATCTCTTTTGAGGAGGCTTTTGTAGGTGGTGCGGTTACTTTCTTCCAGAAAAAGGTGTTCAGCAGGGATCTCACTCGTTTTGGACAGATCAAGAGGCGGAATGGTAAAGGACTTTGAACTTGATGGCGGAAGTGGAGAGGTTTTTTCAAGTGGTGATGGCTGTTTTTCAGGAGACTTTGGCGGAGGTGATTTCTGGGTTTCAACTGGAGTTGGGGATCGCGGCGGCGATTCCTGGGTAACCTTGGGAACTTCTTCAGGAATTTCAGAGCTTGAGGCAGACTTTTCTGGTTCGGGCGTCTTGGATTTCTTGGTTTTCTTCTTCTTCTTTGTAGTTTTGGAAGGGGATGAGATCTTGTCAGAGGATTTGGGAGATTTGGCTTTGGAACGGGTTTTGCGAACAGAAGGCGAGGCTTGTTTTGGTGATTTGGAAGGTGATCCGAGTGGGGCTTCTTCAGTGTCGGAACTGGGCTCCTTGCGTTTACGGCTTGATGATTCAGGGTTGACAACTTTGGAAGTTTTGGCCATTGATGAAGGTTTGAAGATCGAGAGAGTGTTTGGAGAAGATGATTGAATGATGAAGGTTAAGGAACGGTTCTGAATTTTTAAAGAATAGGATCGGTTTATTTTGGGAAGAGATAAGGATGAATTTCAAAATTTGAAATTTGAAATCAAAAAGATAATGGAAAACTGTCAGGGATATCAGACTGATTTGACGGGATCTCATAATTAAGGAAGGGATGTGACTGGACTGGATAGGAATATATTATAAAGGAAAATGAGTTTCCTAGAATAACTGGATGGCTGAAATAATATCCACGCGTTCCTACCTTAAATAACCTAATCACATTTAAGAACGAATCTAGAAGATCGGATATTCCTAAAATAAACTAGATGGCTGAAGAAATATCTTGGAAGGGATAACTACGAATTTCTTCCTAAAATACGAGAATTTTACTTAAGGAAAAGATCTATAGGATCCACAGAAGTATTCTAAGGGCTGAATATCTTAAGATGGGATAACTATGAATTTCTATCTAAAATAGAATAACCTAGAGTAAATGATAGAATTAGGCAGATTTACTAACCTTATTAAGCTCGAGGATTCCCAATCGATCACGGATGTCGCAGAATCTTGCCTCTATTAGGGGTTTAGTGAAGATATCAGCGAGCTGATCATTTGTTCCTACGAATTCCACACTGATATTCCCTTTTCTGAACATGGTCTCGTATGAAATGATGTTTAACCTCAATATGCTTAGTACGAGAATGATGCACGGGATTCTTAGTAATACTAATAGCGCTAGTGCTATCACACATAATGGGAATTTTGTCATAGCCTAACCCAAAGTCACTAAGGGTTTGTTTCATCCATAGAACTTGTTGACAACAATTTCCTAAGGCCATATATTCAGCTTCGGTTGTGGAGAGGGCGACAGCATTTTGCTTTCTACTAGACCAAGTTACCAGGGAATTTCCAAGTAATTGGCAAGTTCCACTAGTACTTTTCCTATCTTCCCTACAGCCGGCATAGTCGGCATCGGAATATCCCATTAATGGGAAGTCATCCGTATAGGAGTACCATAGACCAAAATTGACAGTACCCTTGATATATCTAAGTATCCGCTTGACTGCGGTCAAGTGAGATTCCCTAGGGTCAGACTGATATCTCGAACACATACCAACAGCAAACATGATATCAGGGCGACTAGCAGTTAAGTAAAGAAGGCTTCCGATCATACCTCGATATTGTGTTTGATCAACCGGTGTACCTGATTCATCAATGTCTATTTTGGTGGTCTGATGCATAGGGGTGGAAATCGCTTTGGAATCACTCATCCCGAATTTAGTCAGTAATTCCCTGCTGTATTTCGTCTGGGATACGAAGGTTCCATTGTCAAGCTGCTTTATTTGCAACCCGAGGAAGTAGTTCAGCTCACCCATTAAGCTCATCTCAAATTCCTTCTGCATAGACTTAGAAAATTCCTCGCAGAGAAGGATATTAGTACTTCCAAATATGATATCATCAACGTAAATTTGGACTAGTATCATGTGATCACCTTCATACTTAATAAACAGCGTGTTATCAATAGTTCCAGTTGAAAATCCTATGTCAATTAGAAACTTACTTAGCCTTTCATACCATGCCCTAGGAGCCTGCTTTAAACCATATAGTGCTTTATTTAATTTAAAGACATGATTTGGAAAATCTTCCCTAGCAAAGCCCGGTGGTTGTTCTACATAAACCTCCTCATTTATAAAACCATTTAAAAATGCACTTTTTACGTCCATTTGAAAAAGTTTAAAACGTTTAAAGCATGCATATGCAAGTAAGACACGTATAGATTCTAATCTAGCTACCGGTGCAAAGGTTTCATCGAAATCAATACCTTCCTCCTGGGAATAACCTTTTGCAACTAACCTCGCTTTGTTTCTTGTGACATTACCGTGTTCGTCGAGTTTGTTTCGGAAGACCCATTTGGTTCCTATGATGGATTTATCGTCTGGTCTTTTTACGAGTGTCCACACTTCGCTCTTTTCGAACTGAGATAACTCATCTTCCATGGCTGAGACCCAAGATATATCATCTAGAGCTTCATGGACTGTCTTTGGTTCCATCATTGAAAGCAGTACATCATGAGATTCCTCCGTATCTTGATTTCGTACAGTTGCTCGAGTTTTGATTCCAGATCTGATATTTCCTATCACTTGATCTGTTGGATGACTGGATGCATGTTTCCATTTTCTAGGTTGCAGCTCTCCAGCTTCTGGTTCCACTGCTTCAGTATTTTCGTCTTCAGGAATATCTTCCTCACTGTCTTTAATATCCTGCAATTCTGCACAGGGCAAATCTATACCTTCCTCATCAGTAGCATCTGTGTTAGGCATCTCATCAAAAGTAACATGTATGGATTCCTGAACAGTCAGCTTTCTTTTATTATAAACACGATATGCCTTAGACGTAAGACTGTAACCAAGGAATATCCCTTCATCAACCTTAGAGTCAAATTTTCCTCTCTTATCTCTATCGTTCAAGATAAAACATTTACATCCGAACACATGAAAGTAACCTATATTTGGAGTTCTACCATGCCAGATTTCATAAGGAGTCCTTTTTAATATCGGCCTAAGGAAGACACGGTTAGACACGTAACAGGCTGTACTAACAGCTTCCGCCCATAACTGTTTAGGAATATCATACTCATGTAACATAGATCTGGCCATTTCCTGTAATACCCTATTTTTACGTTCAACTACGCCATTCTGTTGAGGAGTTATAGGGGCAGAGAAGTTATGACTATATCCGTACTGATCACAGAATGATGCAAATGCCTTACTATCAAATTCCAGTCCGTTATCACTTCGTATCCTACATAAGTTTGTTTCTTTTTCATTTTCAAGTCTCTTAACTAGCGATGCAAAATTATCTAGTGCCTCATTCTTATGTGCAAGGAATATCACCCAAGTGTACCTGGAGTAATCATCAACGATGACAAAGGCATATCTTTTACCTCGCAGAGACATCGTCTGAACCGGACCAAAAAGGTCGAGATGCAGCAGTTCCAGAGGTCTGGATGTAGATATCACATTCTTTGCTTTGAAAGATGTCTTAGTCTGCTTGCCCATCTGGCATGTCCTGCATGTTTTGTCCTTGACAAACTTTATGTCAGGAACACCTCGTATCAGTGCATTGCTTGTGATGTGAGATAGCAATTCCATGTTGGCATGTCCTAGGCGTCTGTGCCATAACCAGGTGTCATCCTGTGTAACTGCTAAACACTTGACATTCTGGTCAGTGATATCATCAAGAGTTATACAATATATATTTCTATCCCTAGATGCACTGAATAGTACCTTATCATTATTTCTAACTACACACTTATCATTTTCAAACGTAACCGTATGACCTTTATCGCATAATTGACTGATGCTAATTAGATTATGTTCTAGATTCTTAACCAACCATACGTCATCTATAGTAGTATGTAACGTGTTACCGACAGTTCCCACTCCTATAACCTTAGCTTTTGTATTGTCGGCGTAGGAGACATATCCTCCATCATGTGCTTTCACCGACACAAACTTACTGATATCACCTGTCATATGGTGGGAACACCCACTGTCGAGGTACCACTTGTTCTTCCTACTGGATTTTCTTCTTTGTACCTGCATGAATCAGTTCTTTTCTGAGGTGCCCAATTTTGATTGGGTCCTAAATGGTTAGCAGCAAAGTAATTCCTGTTAACACGTGGCATATCATGTATCACAGGCTGTGATCTCTCAGTCACAGGCTGACCAGAATTAGAAACTTCAGGAACTTTCTTAGGTCTCCAGACATATCTGGATTTATCAGCTTTCTTCAAGAAACAGTGGTTAGCATAATGACCAAGACGACCACATGAAAAACATTTAGGTTTCCTAACGTTTTGTGGAGGTGCAGCATGTTCATGTGTTGTGGAATATCCTAATCCTGTTTTCCCGATTTGTGCAGGAACACTAAGTAACATATCAAGATTTTGTTGTCCCTCAAGAAATCTAACATTAGTACGAGAATTTTCTTCTAAGAAATCCTTAAGAGCGGACATGTCCCTAGATATATTCTTTTGCTTCCTAAGTTTCTCGCAATTACACAAGGTCTTTTCTTTCTTAAGAATCTCTAGCTCGGCTTTCAGGCGCTCATTTTCTAGATCCGTTTGATGCTTCTCTCTAGCTACTTCATCTCGTTGCCTAATTAGACCCTTCACTTGTGAGTTGAGTGACTTAATCCTTCTTTCTGCATTTTGAATTATCTCAAACATCTCTTCTTTTTCATCTACTTCAAAGGCTGAGGAAGCGTTATCATGAGATTCATCTTGCCTAGCATATAATTCATTCAGAAATAATATTTTCTTAATAGTAGATGAGTCCGATACCTGATCATCATCCGCGGCCATGTAGGCGAGATCTTCCTCTTCTTCGCTCCCGGCCTCTTCCCAGTTTGTGACCATGGCCTTCTGTTTCTTTATCTTTTTGTCACCGTTTTCCATCGGGCAGTTTGCTGCAAAGTGGCCTGGCTTGTTGCACTTGAAGCATTTCTGTACATTGTTTCCGGATGACGATATTCCCTTGTTCCTAGGTTGGAACTTTGAATTTCCCTTGAACTTTCTTCTCATCCGAAATTTGTCAAACTTTCTGGTCAGCATGGCGATCTGCTCCATTAGGTCCTCCTCAGATTCTTCTTCGCCTTCAGAGTCGTGTTCTTGTTCGGTATTAAAGGCAATGTTTGGTTGATTTCGGACTGGTGGTTTTTCTTTGATGGAGATCTGAGTCATCTCGTAGGTGGTCAGAGATCCGATCAGTTCTGACACTGAAAGTTCATCCAAGTCCTTTGCTTCATAGATGGCGGTCACTTTGGGATTCCATTCTCTAGGAAGAGATCTCAGGATTTTTCGCACTTTCTCACCATCTTCTATTTTCTTTCCCAACGAGAACATTTGATTAATGATGTTCATGAATCTGGCATACATGTGGCTTATGGTCTCGTTGTCCTCCATCTTGAACAGCTCGTATTGGTGGGTCAAGAGGGCTATCCTTTCTTGCACAACTCGAGTGGTTCCTTCATGTGTGACTTGAAGCATGTCCCACATATTTTTGGCAGATTCACATGAGCTCACACGATTGTACTCTTCTCTTGTGAGTGCGCAAGCTATCATGTTCTTAGCTTTGGCATTTAGGGAGATTCCCCGCTTGTCTGTTACATTGTAATCAGGGCCTTTCTTTGGAGTTCCATCTTCGTTTTTGGGAATGTAAGGTCCTGTTGCGATGATATCCCACAGGTCATAGTCTGTAGCGATCAGGAATTCCTTCATGCGATTTTTCCATATGGCGTAGTTTGTTCCGTCGAAGAGTGGTGGCCTGGAATGGGATTGTCCCTCTGCAAAAACATCAAAACTCGAAGAAGCCATTAGATCTTTAACTCAGGCTTGTTAGGCCCGTCGTTTGAGTAACCTGGCTCTGATACCAAATGAAGATATAAATGTGCCTAAGAGGGGGGGGGGGTGAATTAGGCCTATAGAAATTTTTGCTTCTTTTCACAAATACTAAGTGTGGTGACTTAGATATGCCTACTGATGTTTGTGACGAGTGCCTGATATATCCTAGTAACGTCGGATGTGCGTCGGATCTGTCTCACAGCGATAAAGAAATAACTGAAAAGTAAATGCGAGACAGGATTTTTATAGAGGTTATATCCCCAACTGGGGTTTACTCCTCTCCTTGGGATTTTCTTCCCAAGAGTTTAACCAATCACTATAATGCACCGTAGCTGGATACAAAACTGATTGGTTAGCCCAATACACAACCGAAACAAGTCGAAACACTAGTCACTACTAGGTTACCACACGCCGAGTTTCGTTCCTCGGAATCTCCTTGATCCCGACAGACACAGCTCGCTACCGAAGGGCCCCCGGACTTGTCCTTCCCTTCACGTGTGCGTAAGCGTCGACCTTGCCTCCTTGGTATCGCTCACGTCCGAAGACAACACGTCCGAAGACAGAATATATGGCAGGGGATGATGGAATATCTGATGAATCACTCGCTCAGTGATGGATAGGCAAGTTAAAGTTCGGGTAGGCAGAAAGCTATCGCAAGTGACTGGCTCAGGAATATCTTAGTATCTCTCTGCTCAAAAATCTCTCGTAGACTTAAATACGCAAGTTCTCTGTTCTGTGTTTCTGTACTTCGAAAATCTTAAGTGCAGCTCATATAAATTCTTTTCTAATAGCACTTCACATGGAAAGTCATATCAAACAATAATCACCAAATCAAGCATAGTTTCCATGTAGCTTTCGAGTCAATCATACCATATAAATCATGCTTCTAATAAATCGTCACAACGGTCATATAGCACATTAAAGCATGATTATATTCCATATAGAGCTCAATTTTCGTACTCAAGCAATTTCAATCATTTCGCATATATTTTCCATATCGAAATTGTCCATAAGTGATTCCCTGCTATCAGTTCCTAGTAACGAGTTTTTTAGATTTACTTTCCAAGTATGGCATGCAAGATAGCAATTCATCAACACGTTTTCCATGTACAGCTCATATCATTTAATCGATATATTTACCATGTTTAGCACATAAATCAGATCAGAGCTTACATAAAACGATTTATCACATCATGGCACGACTTTCCTTATTTCAGAGATCACATCCGTTTATAGCACATATCATATAAGATCACTTTATCCATAATCAAATCAAATCTTTCCTAAATATAATAATCCAATCAGCACAAGGAAAGATATCAATTTAATATTTAGCATTTAATTCAGTGCAAGACAAGCAAGGATCATACATATGATTTTCGTCCAGGAATAAACTGGTATCAACGGATATATCACTTTCCATATATAAACAGCATATTTTCCATATATAGCTCAGTAGGATATCTCATGCATTATTTCCATATATAGCACAGAACGATATATCCTATCTCATGGACTGTCTATAACATGCGATCACATAGTTCCATCGAATCATCACAAAATCACACGCAATTCAAATATTCAACACTTTAACAATTTTCATCTCATTTGCAATGCATGGTTGAACATTCTCATGAATTTAGACATTTTATTTTTCCCAAATCGAATTGCTTATTTTATAGACCTAATGTCATCACAATTACATCGTTCATCAAAACTCTCTAACATATATGGACCAAAAAGGTCAACAGTAATAATATCGTCCGAGATGAAATAAACTATCTTATGTATTTTTGACGAGTGGCTTATAGTGGATTGAGCCACGATAACGGCTGAACAACGTCCACATAATAGTCATCCTTGAATATCTTATGATCAATAAATTAGAAGACCTATACTAATAAGAATATAATTTTTATTTTAGTTATAGTAGGAAAACGTATGGAATCAATCATTCAATCAAATATCAGATTCTCTAAGTTTCTCTTTCGAACTTCATCATACGACCGATATACATTCCTAGTTGGTCGTCGTCAAGAGTAAAAACACCGATAAAGTAACAATGGCGGCCATAAATTAGTAGGGAAAAAGGAGCGTCGCGAGATGCATCTTATGATGCACTCCTACAATGAATTCATTGAAGATAATGAACAAGAAACTAAATATCGGTGAAATAGATGCAGTTCATATAGGCCATATCCATGAGGAAAGTTATACAAGAAAGATGGATATATTAGGCCACAAGCTAAAAGAAAAATAGATATGCAAGAATATGAAATATTATGGAATATATCTTCCCCACTAATAACATGATATGATTCAATGAGTTTATACAACATTTAATGAGATGGCTGTGAATGTTTGGTGACCGTTGGTATTGATGTTGCCACACAAAGCAGAGAAAAAAAATACCATTTAGACATGTACGTACACTACATGCATGCATGTGGGTGGAAAAAGATTCTATTTTTTCTTGCTTTTTCTAGGGTTACGCATGAGGCCCATGAGATCTAATTAAAAGCTCTCTCGTATTGTTATGATATTCTATTTAATCATACATCTCTATCCACCTTAACCAACAAGCTCAGGCAAGTAAATGCCACTCATCCATTACATTATTACAAGGGCAGGTAGGTACGAAGTTGCTATATTTATATATACCATGCAAAATATCTCAGCTGATAACGAATAAGTATCATTACCCACACATCTCTCTGCACGAAGATGGACAAGAATAAGTCATCACTAGTGTTTGCCATCTTCTTCTCCCTCGCAGTGACTTCTGCAGAAAATGAAAGCCATGATCATTACATCGTTGGATCTGTGAATTGTCTTGACTGCGCTCCTAAGACCGACCTATCAGGTAATAATAAATACGTAAAATCAGAATATTCTCAACTGCATTGATTATATGTAATAGATTATGTAATATATAATCTATCAGGGATCCAAGTGTCCGTAAAATGCAACAAAGTGAAGAACTTGGACATCGCATACACTCAAGAAGATGGGAAATTCGAGGCGAAGCTTATTCCACGTAATAAAGACGATGAAGAGAAATGCGAGGCCAAGATCATGGGAGGACCTTACCAAATATACACTTCAATTCAAGATTCAATCGTCCCATTTACTACTAAAGCAGTTAGTGATTTAAATGGAGATACGTTCATGGCTGATGGCAAACCATTGAACTTCTATAAATCTTGTCCGATGATAAAGAAAGGACGACCTTGTGTAGTAGACAAAGGTGGCTTTGCATCGTCGAAGACTTTTAACTTGCCTCCTTTACCAAGAGAATGGGGAATGGCTCCAAGTAGCTTTTATGTTCCGTTTATTCCCATCATAGGCATACCCTAATTAATTATTTAATTAGGCTTTGGGTGGAATTAAATAATATAAAATAAAAATAACAAAGTTATTATATGTACTTTGTTGTGGATGTGGTGTGATTTTGTTCGTTGTGGATGTCTTAATTGGGAAGTGCTTGTCTAGAAAGATCGCGTTTTTACCTACGTTACAAGTACTTTGCAATATTCGTCATAATTCAATTATTACGTTAGTATTAGGTGATAGAATAGTATCGATAGATAATTGCAAAAACTTTCTTAAATATAGCTAAAAGAATTTAACAAATATTTTTAAGTGAACATAGAATTGAGTAGACTCGTCTCGGCGTGTACCTACGCGACACGACACAAGAAAAAGGAAGTAAAAGAAAAAAAGAAGAGAGACAATAATTTGGTGATAAATAATAAACAGCTACTAGACAGATAATTTTGGTCAAAAGTATGCTATTCTGTACGGCGTGGTGGCGCGTGGGACGACGGTTCTGGCGGAGTTCAGTGCCGTGACGGGTAACGCCGGAGCAGTGGTGCGTCGTATTCTAGAGAAGATTTCGGAGGCGAGTTCAGCTGAATCGAGGCTTTGTTTTTCTCAGGATCGTTATATATTCCACATCTTGAGATCCGATGGACTCACGTTTCTGTGTATGGCTAATGACACTTTTGGAAGTAAGCTTCTGATTCTGTACCGCAATTGCAGATATTTAGCGGACGGATTTATTGATTGAGCGCTTTGTTTGATTGGCTGCGGTTTTTTTTTTTATGATTTGGTGTTGATTGCTTTCTTGAATTTATAGGGGTTAAGATGTTATTTGGGGTTCTTAACTCTTATTTGATGGTTGAAATTAGGCGATGATGGGCATATTAAAATTCTATCTGAATCTTGATTTTGGAGTTAATTCGCTACCTGCTTCTTATTTTCTGCTGTTTGGGATATTTCTTCTTGACCTGAATGATTCTTTTTAAGCTTAGAATTTTTTAGCTTATTTAATCTTCTTCTCCAAACGACGTTCTTTGTCTCTGAACTATCCTAACTGCATTTTAGGCCAATTTTCCTGTATGTATTCTCTTTAGCTTCCTTTCAATAACATAACTTGTCGAACATTATTATGCTTTAAAGCGTGTGGCTTATATTTTGCTCTGCACAGGGCGAATCCCGTTTTCTTACTTGGAGGATATCCACATGAGATTTATGAAGAACTACGGTAGAGTGGCTGCTTATGCACCCGCTTACGCTATGAACGACGAATTCTCAAGAGTTTTGCACCAGCAAATGGAGTTCTTCTCTAGTAATACAAGCGCCGATACGCTAAATCGTGTTAGAGGAGAAGTTAGTGAGGCAAGTAGTTCTCTTTGTTAGTCATTCTTCCTTTGCTTGTTGCTTTCTGAATCATCATAAAGCAATACAAATTTCGAAAGGTTCTAATCATTGGCATTTCATGGACTCATAATATGATGGCCCCATCTTAATGCTGACGTTATTTGTTAAGTTATATATGTGATGATACTTGAAACATGGTTTTCAGGTCCGTACAATAATGGTTGATAACATCGACAAAATCCTGGAAAGAGGTGACAAGATCGATCTTCTTGTCGACAAAACGTCAACCATGCAAGACAGTGCGTTCCACTTCAGGAAACAATCAAAGCGCCTTCGCCAAGCTATGTGGATGAAAAATGCTAAGCTATTGTAAGTGTGTCGATCGATGCTTTTATATTAAATAGCATCACATATTCAGTTTACTTTTCGATATCCATGTAGGACATTGTGATTCTATGTTGTTGATGTTTCTTCGATTTAAAACGGTGGTTTTTGCAATGTTTTTTTTTCGACAGGGCTCTGCTGACATGTTTGATAGTTGTGATCGATCTTATATCTCATAATTGCTGCAGCTTGTGGAGGCCTCACTCTGTCCTCTTGTAGATCAAAATAAACATTTTAATCTCTGTCTCATTTGCCAATATTATCAGTAATAATTCCCGCTTGTTTTGTAATATAGAGTGTGGTTCAAAATAATGAGTGTTTTAAATCTTTCTGTATTTTCGCCTTGTTTATTCTTCATGATGATGTAACAATACCAAATCAAAGTACTACTATGTTTTTTTGGCTCCTCGCACTGTTGTATTGACGATGGCCTTTCTTTCTTCCTTTTTTTTTTGGTATATTACATTTCAGGCCCCCTTTATGTTTTTAAATAGGATTCAGGCCCTGTCAGTATAAAAATTAGTTTTAAGGATTCGATTTCTGCAGTATCATTTCATTGTTACACTTCATTTGTTTTGCAGTACCACTTCATTTGTTCTGCAGTACCACTTCAGAAACAATGAAGTGGTACTACAGAACAATGAAGTGATACTCCAGAAATCGGGTTCTTAAAACTAATCTTTTTCCTGACAGGGCCTGAATTCCCAAGGGGCGTGAATGAAATTGCCCTTTTTTTTAATCATTTTTACAACTTAGCACTGACGAAAATAATTTCCTAGTGTACTATTCTCTATCCATCGTATGGCGATTTTATCCATAATAATACACGCGGCGCAACGTCATTTCTCCAAATCAATCCATGCAATCTAATTTCTCACTTCTCATCTCACACATCACACATAATATTGCAATAATAATCATTATTATTACCCGATACATTCTTAGATACTGAATTCCCACAACTAATATTCTCCTTGCTTTAAACATCGATCTCTATTGCAAGTAAAATGGCTTCAACTGTAATGGGATTGGGCACTACAGCCTTGTTTTCTCCGAAGAAACTCGGAGCCAGCCTCTCCTCAGGCAACAAATTGCATCTTTCTAATTATAACCAATTTTAGGATGCATAAAAAGTTATTCACATTTAAACCTCTTTCGTTTTTTTTTTTCCTACTATAGGGTTTGTAAGATCACCTACGACAGCACGAAACCCTCTGAGGGTAGCTCAGTCTTCAGGAGGAAAATTCACATGGTATGGTAGTTTGAAATTACTACTGCAATTATTTGAACTAATAATCGTAGTTTAATTTCAATATCTGAAATAATTATTTAATATATGTGGTTGTCGAAGCTTCCAACGAGACTGGCTAAGAAAGGACCTAAACGTAATTGGGTTTGGTTTGATCGGATGGCTGGCGCCGTCGAGTATTCCGGCGATCAACGGCAACAGTTTGACCGGTCTATTCTTTTCAAGCATTGGTGAAGAGCTCTCTCACTTCCCTACGCCGCCGGCCATCACTTCTCAATTTTGGTAATAAATATTAAATAAATAACATGTGTGTTTTTTTACTAATATTTTAATTTTGATTCGAAAAGTAAGTAAATAAATATTTTTGATAGGCTGTGGTTGATCTGCTGGCACTTGGGGCTTTTCCTCTGCCTTACCTTTGGGCAAATTGGTTTCAAGGGAAGGACCGAAGATTACTTCTCCAAGTAATAATAATAATTAATAAGTGTGTTTGATGTTTTTGCTTCTCAATTGGGCCTTACTTGGTGTAGTTGGGCCACGCATGCATAACATCAACTTTTGTTTTTTCTTTTTTATAATAAGTTCAAACTCAAGATTTCACGAAGCATTGGATTGAAGCAATATATGGGTTCATTTATGCTAGTACTATCTGCACACACTATATGTGCTTAAAATATAATTGTTTTCGTTTAATTTTGAAATTTATAATATATATTTAGTAGATGAAATTTAATTTTTTTTATATATATAAGGAAAATAATGATTAGGGGTATAAGTATAATAACTAAAAATTGAGGGGTTAAATGTGATAATTATTTATTAATGAAATTAGAAATAGAGGTGTTAAAATGTAAATATTTTACAAACCAAATTAGCAGTTAATAGCCATCCATCACCCAATAAACATAAATTGAGATATCTATTCATATTAAAACGAATTTAATAAAGATTGTGCATGACAACGAACATGCCAAGAGCAACAATGGAGTTGGGATGCATTTATTCTGATTGCTCCACGTCATAGAAACGAATTATTAATGATTTTGCAAGATTTTCAACTTATCTTAAGCCACACAAAATGAATTCCATTGTAATTAAATATCAATGACACAAACATGCTAGACAATCCAGCTCCACGACATCCTCACCTTAGTCAACAGAAAATAACTAACGTATTCATTATCATAATATAAATATATGTAAATCATTACATTTTTCTTCATCTATACTGCACCAGCCATGTGCGACTAGCAGGCGGCTTCATAACAAGGGCACGATCGAATTTCCATGTCCAAGAATAAATAATGCAAGAATCGATTGTGTCAACCTTTTTCTTTACATTCACTCCAATACTTGCCATTAATTATGAATACATCCCAAATTAGGATGTAACTACAACTATTGTCAATATGCATATGTCTACGAAAGCTTGTGTGTATGTTTGCGTAGTAGTCATGTGATGTGGGTAGGGGTCACCAGCCAATCCATGCATGTGATGGGACCCCCTATATGTATTATCGGTATGTGGGTGTTTTATGAAAATAATACACGATTCCATAATCGATAAATTAAATAAAATTTTAGAATTATTTATATGCATCCCTACAAAATCCAAACCGGCATGTCCCCTTTTCTAGCCGTTAATGGGACCTCAATTTTTTATTGTAGTAAGCAAAATTTTTTTCTCTTACTCTTTTATCGTTGTGATGATCTAGTGTCACAAATTAAGCATCATTATCATCCTTTTGTTTTGTATATTTCGTATTTATGTTGTTATTCAAGGAATTCTTAAATGTGGAAAAACACGAAAAGTCAATGGTAACTCCCAATCCAACAACTAAAGTAATATTGAGTTAATGACTCAGCAGCAGTCAGACCCATCACTTCTAACAAGTTGGATTGATGTAATAGCCTTTGTCCGAGTTCGAAAGGACGTAGGCTTTTATTAGATTGTTGATGTTATTATTTTTTAAAATAGCATTAAATGATTTTATTTGAATTATATGGAGAAGAAATCCCACAATCTGATATTAATTGAGAACCGTCCCTCTCTCCCTGATTGAGCAGAATTCATGGGGGGAAAACAGTAGTCCGAAAGGAACAACTGTTCACCGCATTCAATTGCATCATTATTATGAAAAAATATTTAAACATCTAAAATCAATTTCAATAAAAATATATTTTTTTTTATATGAAGCAATTGTAAAATAATGGCAACTTGGCTACATCTATTCCTCGTAATATAATAAAATCTCATAATTGTCATTTAATTTAGAATTTTTTACCATATTAGTGGCGGTGATACTGTCTTCTTCAAGTTAATCGAATGTTATTATATCCTCACGTGCATGTCTCTCTTTCTCCCTCTATATAGATTCATCTGTATCTCTCTCTCTTTCTCTCTCTAAAACCTTTCGCTTTTTTTCCACGGAGATAAAAAAGCGGTGTCAGATTCACTTCTTCGAAAACTCTATTTACACACAAAAACACCTCCTTTGCTTTTTTTTTTTTTTCGTTCTTACAAACTGCAAACTTCAACATCAAGCTTTTTGACGGTTCTCCTCACCTGTATCTTCATTCTTCACTTTGCTTTTCTTTTCTCTTCCCTTCCCTCTCTGCAAGTTTTAAATACACACACACACACTCACAAAAAGCCTCGGCTCTAACTTGCATGACCGTCATCATTTCCAAAGCACGATAAAGAAAAGAGATAGAGAGAAACTTGTGATATAAAAGGGAAAAAGAAGAAAAAAAAAACGTTGTTAACGGTATGTTTCGAGCCTTCCTTCTTGTGATTTCGAACCCATCTTTTTTTACTTGACCATTTTGTTAGAACAAAGAGAAAAAAGAGTGCTTGTGAGCCAGGCTTTGTCTTTTTCCAGATCTGTTCATGATTTGGAGAATGGTTTGATTCTTGGGATTTGTTTAGCTGCCTTCTCTCTTATGTATTTTTTAGAAGTGCTCTATTTCAGACAAGGGTATGGTTTTGCTGTTGTAGATAGGATAACAGTGTAGTGCTGTAAGAGAACAAACACATAGGTGTAGTAGATATTCGTGAAAATGCCGAGGCCAAAGCTGAATGTGGACTGGCAAATAGGAGCGAGAAAATGCAGAGTGAGAAAGAGGGGTTGCTCATCGTCGTCTTCGACGTCACTGGCGCAGAATTCGAGATTAAAGCGTGCTTTTTTAGTCGGCAAGAGAAGAGGTGGATCAACTACGCCGGTGCCAGCGTGGAAGATGATGAGCTTGCCGCCGTCGTCTTTGGACAACGAAAAGGACAAAGAACTGTCCGTGTCGGCGAGGAAATTAGCTGCCACTCTTTGGGCGATTAACGACCTGCCTTCTCCAAAGGCAGCGGCGAAAAAAGACAACTCAGAAGATAGAATGAGCGTAATAGACGGAATTGTTAGGAAAGCAAGTGTATCTGAGGAATTTAAGTCAGCATCAATGGCTATTTGTGTGTCTGATCTTGTTCATTGTCCTGTTTACGAGGTGGGACTCGAACTGATGAATGAGTGTTCTTTGAAATGAATACGAACGATCTAACTTACAAAGATTGTTTTTTTTTTTTTCTCTTTTGCAGAAGAAGATGGATGATCAACCTAAGTTGGGAAGCCATAGAAGAAGATTATCTGCTACTTCTCAGAAAAATCTGCAGGCCGATCTTGATTTGAAGAGTGCTAAATCTCCATATAATAGATTGGTTGAGGTATGAAATTAGCTGACTAAACTGATTTTTTATGACATCATATGCTTCCTTTCATTCTTACAGTTGATTGAATCCTCTGTTCTTTGCCGTGTTTTATTGCAGGTTGACAACGCAAAAGTTCACCCTCGTAGTAGCCCATACAAACACGTAAATGGATGCTCAAAGAATCGAATCAAGGACGTTTACAACAGCCTTATTACATCCAAAGAACTGCTCAAAGTAATGACCCGAGTGTGCCATTTCGAAGAGCAGAGCTCAACGAGCCTATCCATCGTCTCTGCCCTAAAATTCGAACTCGACCATGCCTGCGTACAAGCAAGCAAGCTCATCCATGAACAAAGGAATAACGCAGCGGAGATCGATACGCTTCTTAAACTCTTCGAAGAGGAAAAGCTGGTATGGAAGATCAAAGAACGAGAAAGAATTCACAGTGCAATAACTTCCGTCTCAAGAGAGCTCGAAAAGGAGAAGAAGATGAGGAGACAAACTGAGAGGCTCAACGCAAAGCTTGGGAAGGAACTGTGTGAGACAAAACAGAGCCTGTCAGAGGCAACGAAGGAAGCAGAGAGCGAAAGGCGGGCCCGCGAGATATTAGGCCAGATGTGCGATGAGATGGCACATGGGATAGGCGAAGATAGAGCAGAGGTCGAGGAGCTGAAGAAGCAATCTGAGAAGGTTCGTGAAGAGGTTGAGAAAGAGAGGGAAATGCTTCAGATGGCTGATATCTTGCGTGAGGAGAGAGTTCAGATGAAGCTGTCTGAAGCTAAGTATCACTTTGAGGAAAAGAACGCTGTGGTCGATAAGCTGAGGAACGAACTCGAAGCTTATCTGAAGCGTAAGAAAACTAAAGCTGACTCGCCGAGCTGTGAGAAGATTAAAGAGCTTGAGATGTACTTGAGGAAAACTTTGCCTGGCTCGGGTCAGAATCAAGAAACAGGGGAAGATCGAGCGGTGGGCGTGAGAGGAGAAGAAGAAGAGGATGACGATGATGATTCGGGTGACAGTGATCTTGGCTCGATTGAGCTAAACTTGGACGATATGAGCAAGAAGTTTCTGTGGAGCGGCGGATTTAAGAACGAATCGAAGAGAAACTCATTCGAAAAGACAAATGGAAGGAGATCAGTTTCGGACAGAGAAAGGAAGCAGCTCGCCACTACATGTAAAACAGAGGATTTGGATGCTTTCGACAGAAGGGGTCTGTTTGAATTTTCGTCCAAACATTGGAGAAACGATATCGAAGACGAGTTGGAGAGATACAACATGATTAAGAATCTCAGGGATCATATTGTGTCTGGTTCTAAATTGGGATTATCGTCGTCATCTTCGTCGTTGTCCCAAGAGCTTGCTGCTAGTTCTCCAAACCAGAAATTCTCTCAGCAGAAGAAGGGTGTTTCTTCCAAGGATCATAATGGGGTGTCATGCCAAGGATAAGAAACACATAAAAGAATGGTATATATACTAAATTCGTGCGAGTCCAAGAATGCAAGGAAGTTACCATTTTTTTTTCCACAATAAGTTTATTGTAAGTTTGAAAAACTGTCTGCCTCACAAAGCTGTTCAATCTGTGATCTGTGGAATGGGGAAAGTGATATCTGTATGCTGTTGCAATAACTCAATATGCTGCATTTGCATGCAAAAACATAACTCCGTTAAAATGAAGACAATGGACGACAATTGGCAACTTCTGAGCGCATTCTCCGTCTGTCCCACAAAAATCTCATCTTTTCAAGACATGATGACAGATTCATTATGGTATGGAAAACGAAGCCTTCATTTTTCTTAGTTATTAAACATGCAATTTATAACTTCCAGACAACTTAGAAACTGCTGCTGATGTCTCAATTGGCAAGTTCAATAAACATGTCTAGACAAGTAGCTGTAAGTTTAGGTGGGACTTTTAGTGTGTATTGGGGGGAGTTTCCAATTATTACACCAAATGTACTAATGTAAGCCCAAGCAATAGCACTAGCAATCTTACCTCCAAGAAAGAGCAGAATTCTTAACAGATCGCGTACCTGGAGATAGTCAAAGACATCGTGATCGAGCGGATCGAGTTATAAAATAAAACGAATATCGACGAACTATCCTACGCTCAACAGGCAGGTGTACCTATCGAAAATAGTATAGACGTGGCAAGTATTCGAGTATCGAACCCAAAAGAACTATGTACTTTAGAAAAACCGTCGTTTAAATATTCTAGTAATATTTTTTTTGGTTTGATAAAAATATAAATAACGATGAACTAATTAAACGATAAACACAAGAATAAAAATATGATAAAATAGCGATAACAGAGTTGGGACGATTTATAAAAGCGAACGTATTTGAGACTTCGAATCCCCCTAGCTCGATCGTACGACTAACAAGCTATAAATTTTAGCTAATTATTAGACCGTGAGGATTCCTATGGTATGTATACGGATTTCTACGATTGAGCGAAACTGCGCTTACTCGCTTCGACTCGTAACAACTAATCTACGTCTTAAATAGCTGGGCAAGCTTCCCTAACTTACTTAATCGCAGACCGCAATAAATAACGATGAATCCCGCTATTAGATTTGACTCTAATCCGGCGGGGTAGTTCAACCTATCTCTAGCGATGAGTTTATTCCGCTCGTTTACGAGTGGTCTAATCGTCGCTCTCTCGAGCGTAGCGTTCGATTTCCCAACAATTATTTCGACAACATAGACATAATCAAAATAATAGCATAAATCATAACCGAGTCATAATAAAAAGCATATTAAGGATACGTTCAACATACGTACGATCTCGCTAGGGTTCATCTAATCTTAAATACTACGAATTTAGCCACTCATATGAAATACTAACACAACGAGGAGCGTAAATAACAAAGAAAAACACATGTTTCTTCCCTGAATTTAGGCTCAGCAGTTCAACCTTTGTTGAGGACTTTTGTCGAGCAGGTGGTGGGCGTCTCAGCTTTTCCTTTTCTTACAAGTCCTTTGCACTGCCCGCTCGCTGCTTCTCCTACGCCGGCAGCCCGTCACAGCCGCAGCAGCCTGCTTCGGAGAGGTACTTGCTTGGATGGTTTTCCCTTCGACGCCTCTGCCGTGAGCTACTTGCTTTAGTAAATGAGTACCGTGGCTTTTTTTTGGTGTAGGGTGAGCAACGTGTGTGAGGTAGAGGTGGTTGCTTAAGGTGTGAGCTTTGGGTTGTAGGGAGCAAAGGTTACGTGGGTGACGAAGGTTCAGTGAAGATTTTCAAGCTCCCCCTTTTCTTCCCTTTCACCCCCACCTATTTATAGATGGTATGAGAGACATCGAAATCTTCATTTTTGCAGCCCAAGCATGCGTAAGATCCTATTTTATTCCTTGAGCCTTGTGCTTGGTTGAGAATGTGTGCTAATGTCACGATCTCGGGTGGCTTGGGCGGCTTTGTCCCATTTTTTTCTTTCTTCCGCTTTGACGTGTGAGTTGATTGTATAGTTATCATCATCTTCATAGTGGGCTTGGGCTTTTGGTTCTTGGGCTTTTGGTTCTTGGGCTGATTTTATCTTGGGCCCAATTTGTTATAGGCCGATACTTGGCCTGACGATCCTCGATTCTGTCTAAGTCCGAATATTCCTGGTTGTAGTTCTTTTTTCCAATATCTGTTGAAAATGAAATATAAACGTAAAAGCATAATATTCGAAGAAATTCAATATAAATAACAACCGATATTACGCTTTTATGAGGTATAAAATAGGATATAAATTTCTTTTATCAAATCTCCCCACACTTAAGCGTTTGCTTGCCCTCAAGCAAATAAAAATGAAAAGACATAGAGAATGATAAATCATGCAACGTAACAATCAAGAATGAAATCACGTAGGAGATAATGCAAGTAAAGTCGGAAAGCATATTTGAAATCAACGACTAACTACACGATTTTCTTTAGCAATACCTATCAAGATCCGCACCTCACAAAGATTCACTCAAATCACTAAGTGTATGGGTTAAGATGTTGGTGATATCTCTCGGGTCATGCACTAATCTAATCCCTACCATAAGCTTGCAAGTGATTCGTAAATCTGCCACTTTTAATGATCAAACGTGAATCGGAAGGTCTTTACCGGGTTATAAAATGGCTGAGATATGTAAGATATGCAAGGAATAAGCGTAAAAAAGGATATGAGCTGTAGTCGTGTCGGAATCATGCCATCATCTCGATTGCGCCGAAAATCCGTCGTTCTTGCCAATTACTTCCGTTCTTTTGCAATTGTTTAACCAAGCCCTTCTTCTTTCGACTTCTCGATCTAGGAAATAGGTAATATGGTTTTTGAGAGTGAAAGATTATCGGAGGAAGGGTTCTTAGTCGATATATAATTCTCTTTCTCTCTCTTTTTTTCTTCTTCTATTTTTTTCTCTGTTTTTTTTTCATTTTTTTTCTGCGCTCAGCTCGGAAATTTAGCACGGGTTGCGATTCTTGAATCCGGCATTCAACCTCCACTTCTACTATCGCTCTGATGGGTTTATGTCTGAAGGCTTAATCAGGATCGGCAATTTATAATCCGGTTTTCACAAATAAAGGGCTCAGGCTCAAAGTGGCTAACTACGGGGGCCAGTCGTGGTTGGATACTTTGGCTATGGACTAAATTCCCAATGCCTTCCTCATTTTCACGCAATCACAATTTAAGTAGTTTCAAAACGTAACACACAAGCAAGTTCTGAAGAGATAAACTAAGCATGATTCACATAACCAAAGAAATGAGCAAAAAGCTCGTAGGCTCAAAATCTCACAAAAATAGGGTTATGTGTACGGATCTCTCAAGTATCACCAAGTTCATCATGTAAGGAAGAAGTAGACTACGCATATGTATCCTAATTACTCACAAAATTCCTAACATAAAGTCATCCCTGATCAATAAGAAACATGATTTCTGAAAAAAAATTCGTGCGTAATTTTCGAAAAATTTTATACCAAAATCAAGTCATGCACCTATATAAAATGTTCGCATTAATTTCGCAGAAATTCCCCTCCCCACACTTGAGATTTACGTTGTCCTCAACGTAACAGTTATGTAACACAAGGACGAGGAAATAAATAGATAAGCGAACTTCCCTGAATAGAGTCAGATGTGCATGCTTTGTACGGCTCCTCCCCACACTTGAGATTTTGAATTCCCTGCGATCGTTGAAAAACAAAATCATAAAAACTAAAAATGCGCATAGAAATAAAAGAAAAACATAGGATAGGCTTGGGGTGCGTCCCAAGTAGCGGTTTTTTTAATGTCTTTTAGCTAGACATAGTTTGGTGATTTTTAGCTCCGGGTAGTATCGAGGAGGTGGATGGTTTCTTTCTCGAGCGCCTCGATGGTACCGCCATAGTAATGCTTGAGTCGGTGCCCGTTCACCTTGAAGGTCCCCTTCTCCGGATGTGTGATCTCAACAGTTCCGTACGGGAATACTCGGGTCACCGTGAATGGTCCCGACCATCTCGATTTCAGTTTGCCGGGAAACAACCGTAGGCGCGAGTTGTAAAGCAGGACCTGGTCGCCTTCTTGGAATTCCCGTTTCATGATTTTACGATCATGATACAGCTTCGTACGCTCCTTGTATATGCGAGTATTTTCGTATGCCATCTGACGCCACTCATCGAGCTCGTTGATCTGCAAATTTCATTTTTCACCTGCAAGGTTCAAATCAAAATTTAGTTTTTTTAGAGCCCAATACGCCTTGTGTTCAACTCGACGGGTAAATGACAAGATTTTCCGTAGACAAGTCTGTAGGGTGTAGATCCGATAGGCGTCTTATATGATGCACGGTATGCCCATAAGGCATCGTTCAGCTTGTTCTGCCAATCCCGCCTATGATGTTCCACAGTTTTTTCGAGTATCCGCTTCAGCTCCCTGTTCACGACCTCCACTTGGCCGCTCGCTTGAGGATGGTACGCAGTGGTAACACTATGCTTAACGCCATATTTTTCGAGCGTCCTTGAAAATTGAGTGTTACAAAAATGCGTGCCTTTATCACTGATAATGCAATGAGGTGAGCCAAAACGTGAAAATAAAGCTTTTAAAAATTTAACGACTACCCTAGCATCATTAGTGGGCAGCGCTTGCGCTTCTACCCATTTTGATACATAATCAACCGCAACTAGGATATATCGATTTTTAAAAGATGTCGGAAACGGACCCATAAAATCAATGCCCCATACATCCAATATTTCACAAACGAGTATAAAATTCTGAGGCATTTCATTGCGCTTAGAGATATTACCTGTCCGTTGACACCTATCGCACATGTCTACATACCTTTGCGCGTCCTTGAAAATTGTGGGCCAGTAGAATCCACATTCTAGTACCTTTTGTGCGGTTCGGTTGCCCCCATAATGGCCTCCGCACGGTCCCGTGTGGCAATGCCCCATCATGTTGATTGTTTCGGGGTAGGAAACACACCGTCAAATTATATTATCTGCACATTTTCGAAACAAATAGGGATCGGTCCCAAAAGTAATACTTTAAGTCTGAGAAGAATTTCTTCTTCTGATGACTTGTGTATCCCTTTGGTAAGATCCTGGCCACAATATAATTAGCGATATCAGCATACCATGTCAGGAACCGAAATTTCATATCATAATTTCATGCATTTATACAAATTCATGCATTCATATTTCACTTTAAATATAGATAGAATAAGGTTGAATAAAGTGTTATAGTACTAGGTCCTCGAAGAGATAGAAGTGAATGTTACGAAAGTTAGAAATTTTTAGGGTTTTCTCAGGTTTTGAGAAACTTTATTTATTAATAAATTAGGACGTGCTGTGATGTTGAGTTATGATTCGAGATTTTAGAAATTTGATCAGATAGATATTGAAATATATTGTTTGTTTGAAATTCAAAATCTCGATATTCAATTAAAGATCTCGACATATACGATTGAAGTGTCGATATGTAAATAAAATTTCAATAGATACAGATTTCGAGCATGGCCTCGACATTTGGAACATCTCGAGATTTATGAGTTTGAACATGATTGTGAAAGGTTGATCTCGAGATATGTAGAAAGTAGCTGGGAAGATGTCGATATGTGTTGTACCCTGAAATTCAAAAATCTCGATACCAATTGAAAATAGCGACATAAGGTGTAAAATTGAGAAGGAAATGTCGATAGATGTTAAAATTTGTTAGAAAATGTCGAGATAGGTTTGGAAGATGATTTGAAAATGTCGAAATATATATAAAAAAAAAATTAACAAGGAAGATATCGAGAAGGTATTGATCATTTGAAATAATGTTTAATAAGGTCGAATGGATTAGGTGAAATCAAAAAGTTTCGTGACTTGGTATGGAAATTGGTCAAAAGGAAAGACTAGTTTATATTATAATAATGATTATTATTAGCTAAGGACAAGTATAGGTGTATCACACGTAAATCAAATAAAGATAAGATCAAACACTTTGTTATCATTAGAACAACTTGTGAAAATAGAAGAAACGAGATTCATATCATTATGAACTTACGAAGCTAACTAAGGAGCAAACTCACACCGTGATTAAACCAGCTAAAGGAAAAGTAAGAATCGTTTTTGCTATTTCATAATATACATATAGTTATAGGGATAAATAAATGATAAGCAAGTGTATTTAGAAGATTTCGTAACTATATATATATATATTAGGGTTTCTTAAATTTTCTGAAAGGATTTCATCTATGATTGTTTGGGTGGTTTCGATATTAGAATTTGTTAATATTTTAATTGTTTGAATCTTTAATGAGTATTCTAACATTATTAAGTATCTTAGTTAGATAAATAAATTTTGATATATGAACATGTTTGGTAACGAGGTAATTTGAAATTTTCGATACACTTATGTTCTTGAGAATGCTTGAGTTTGATCGAATTTCTGGAGAAATTTTGAAAGGGAAATGTGTTTTAATTTTAATGATTGATGGTTTTTCTTATAGACATAATATTTTTGAAATGAACGTGAATTATGTGGCCATAATGTGTTACGATGATAAGTGTTATTCAATGGTGCATGGAAGTGTAGGTCATATAAGGTGAAAGTATAGCATTGCATACGAATAATAATGAAAAGAGAACCCGTTATGACTGCTACGACATCGGACAACTTGATACACAGCTACGGTTACATCCCTACAAATAGGGGGATTACAGAGTCCTGTACAGGCAAGCAAAAATATATCTACAGTTACAGAGTCCCATGCATGGGCCCCTACGGGGTCAATAGTACGAGTCTAGCAGGTCATAACGGAAGTATCAGAAATAAATGATCATGTAGAATTGCATTGGTCTATGGAGTACATAAATGATTTTATGGACTATGGTTATATGACCAACTTTGATGATTGATTAAGTGATGATTATGTGAGTTGAACTGTTTACAGTACGAGTGTTATGAATTTACGAATTTTTTGAACTATGGTATATTCCTTAGAAATGTTTATGTAAGCAAATGAAAGGAAGAAATTAATTTTCTGCTACAGTTTTATTTATTATTTGTATAATGGAATAACATGTTGCGATCATACTCTGAATAATTGTTTTCACAGTTGCTGTAGATATCTAGCAGGCAACTTAGAGTGCATCTTCATACGAAATCATGGATTCAAGGTTGGCCGGCTACGCTCTCACCTACTCCCCTAAGTTCATCGTGTGCATGTAGTATAAGAACCATTAGTGTCTTTCATATGATGCATAAGAAATATGATATGTGAATATATATGTATAATACGCGTGAAAGTGACCAGAACAGATGTACGCCCGTTTATGTATAAAGTTATGGTTGTAAAAAGGCGAAAAATTTTATGTGGAAAAATATAATAGCTGCGCGATAAAGTAATAGAAAACGGGACGTTACATGTATGGTATCAGAGCCTAGGTCTTAGGTTCTGTAGACATTTGCATGGTATGTGCATTTTTATGGTCTGCCCTGAAATTCTTTTTGCATATTTAGGAGAAGGGCAGTAAGTGAACCATTGCATGTAGAACACGATGAACCTACGATAGGGGGAGGAGGAAGATCGGCTGTACCTGAATCTAATTCATCTCATACGCTTATGCATAATGAGCGTGAAAATCCCCTGACAATTCCCCGTGAAAGGCGATATGATAAACTTAGGAAATTGGGTGCTGTGGATTTTATGGGAACAACGGATCCTGCTGAAGCAGAAACGTGGCTCAAGCGAACGGAGAGGGTTTTTAATATGATGCAGTGTACACCAGAGGAGAAGTTTGATTATGCAGTGTCACTCTTACAAGGGCATGCATATGAATGGTGGGAAACAGTTCCAGATAGTATGGCACAACCTCCAGTGCTAACTTGGGAGGATTTCTTAAGAGAATTCAATGACACCTATATGCCAGAAGTTTATAAAGATCAGAAGGAAAAGGAGTTCTTGGAACTTAAACAAGGAAATAAGTCTGTAGGTGAATACGAGGTGTTGTTCAATCAGCTGTCTCGTTATGCTCCTCATATGGTTGCTACTGAAAGAAACAAGTGTCGAAGATTTGAATCTGGACTTCGATATACAATTAGAAATCGTATCACTCCCTCTGATATGGAATCCTATGGCAGATTAAGGGCAGCAGCTATTCGTGCTGAAAAGTTAGAAACAGAATCGAAAAACTATCAAAGTAGTAAAAGGAGGGCAGGTGAAGAATCGTCGAGCGGAAAATTTAAAAAGGTGGGTAATCCATCGAGATCGATGAACACATCAAGTGGTCCTGCCAGAAGTAGTATGGGGGGAACAAGAACTGTTGGACGAGGGACCGGAAATCCTCAACCAATACCGGTGTGTGAACATTGTGGAAAGAATCACACGGGTGTCTGTAGATGGCTCACTGGCGAATGCTTCAAATGTGGTCAACGTGGACATTTGGCTTGAAATTGTCCAATGTCGCAAACGCAACCTACAGTGGAGCAATCAAGAGTTAGTGGACCCTCCACTAATCGTGGAAGGGGAAGGGGCCGAGGATCATATAATAGTGGTGCAGGAAGAGGAGAGTCTGGAGGACAAGTTTATGGACAGCCTGCTCAGGGTCGGATTTTCACAATGACTCGTGAAGAAGCTAAAGAGGGGTTACGTATAATTACGGGTAAGCTACCTATATGTGATATTGATGCATATGTTTTATTCGATCCAGGCGCAACGCACTCATTCATGTCACGAACATTTGCATCATTATTACATGATAAACCCGAAACCCTAGAAAATAAAGTAAATGTTAGACTTCCAACGGGTGAGACGGTCATAATAAGTACAGTATACCCGAAATGTAAAATTGTTAGTGATGGGGTAGAGATGCAGGCGACCTTATTAGTTTACCCTTAACGGATTTTGACGTAATATTAGGCATGGATTGGCTGTCTAGATATCGAGCAAAACTAGATTGTTTTAAAAAGGAAATTGAATTGTTTCCTTCGGATCAAACACATATAGTGTTTAAAGGAGAAAAGAATGTATGGACGGCATGTCAGATCTCTAGTTTACAAGCATCCAAATTGGTAAGAAAAGGGTGCCAATGTTATATGGCGTATATTATAGATACACGATTGTGTGGATTAAAGGTGGAAGATATTGCTGTGGTAAATGAATATCCCGATGTGTTTCCGGAGGATTTGTCTGGATTACCACCAGATCGAGATACAGAGTTTACGATTGAACTACAACCTGGCACGGCACCAATTTCTATTCCACCGTATCGAATGGCACCGATAGAGTTGAACGAGTTAAAAGTACAGTTGAAGGAATTATTAGACAAAGGATATATACGGCCAAGTGTATCACCATGGGGAGCGCCTGTACTCTTTGTTAAAAAGAAGGATGGTACGCTCAAATTATGTATCGACTATAGACAGTTGAACAAAGTTACGGTGAAAAACAAGTATCCGTTGCCCCGAATTGACGATTTGTTCGACCAACTACAAGGGTCTAAGGTCTTTTCAAAGATTGATCTAAGATCAGGGTACCATCAAATAAAGATTGCAAAAGATGATATTCCAAAGACGGCCTTTAGAACAAGATATGGGCATTATGAATTCTTGGTTATGCCGTTTGGACTGACGAATGCCCCTGCAGTCTTTATGGCATTAATGAATGATGTCTTTCGACCCTACTTGGACCAGTTCGTGATTGTCTTCATAGACGATATATTGGTGTATTCTAGGTCAAAGAAAGAACATGAACAACATTTAAGAATTGTTCTTCAAACTTTACGAGAAAAGAAGCTGTATGCAAAGTTATCAAATTGCGAATTTTGGTTGGATCAAGTAGTATTTTGGGCCACGTGGTATCTGGTGAAGGAATTCAAGTCGATCCTAAGAAAATTGAAGCAGTAATCAAATGGGAAAGTCCTAAGAACGTGGCAGAAGTTCGTAGTTTTCTAGGTTTGGCTGGATATTATAGACGGTTCGTAGAGAATTTTTCTTTAAGCCGCTCCAATGACGAAATTATTACGAAAAGGGACGATTTTTAAATGGACCGAAGAGTGCCAGAAGAGTTTTGATGAATTAAAGAAGCGATTAACAACAGCTCCAGTGTTAACCATTCCATCAGGTACAGATGGATTTGTAATTTACAGTGACGCATCTCATCAAGGATTGGGATGCGTTTTAATGCAACATGGAAAAGTAGTGGCATATGCGTCACGGCAGTTAAAGCCGTATGAAATATCCTATCCAACACATGATTTGGAATTAGCGGCAGTAGTGTTCGCATTAAAAATATGGCGACATTATTTATATGGAACGAAATTTCAGATTTTCACCGATCATAAAAGTCTGAAGTATTTACTGTGTCAGAAAGAATTGAATATGAGACAAAGGCGATGGATTGAGCTGTTAAAGGATTATGATTGTACTATAGAGTATCATCCAGGAAAAGCAAATGTTGTGGCAGACGCATTAAGTCGAAAATCATATTCATTATCGAATCTGATCAGTTTAAGGAAGATGAATATAGAAATAGAAGTGAATGATGTTGGGGTTGTTTGTGCTGCAATGGTTATCCATCCTATTATGTTGAATCGAATAAAGCAAGCTCAGCTTAAGGATGAAAAATTGGCGAGTATTGCGGAAAAAGTAAAACAAGGGTTGACGAAGTCGTTATCATAAATGAAAACGGTGTTATGACGATCAATAGTCGACTATGTGTTCCCAATATTGATAACATTCGGCAGGAATTAATGGATGAAGCGCATACTGCCCCTTATGCTATGCATCCGGGCAGTACAAAAATGTATCAAACTATCAAATCTCATTATTGGTGGCCAAGGATGAAGAAAGATGTAGCAGAATACGTGTTAAAATGTTTAACTTGTCAACAGATCAAAGCCGAACACCAAGCACCTGTTGGTAAATTACATCCTTTACCCATACCAGTTTGGAAATGGGAACGAATAACAATGGACTTTCTCTATGGTCTGCCTCCAACAGCTAAGAAAAATGATGCTGTTTGGGTAATTGTTGATAGACTTACAAAGTCAGCTCACTTTTTGCCATTTAAATGGGGTTCTACATTGGAATATTTGGCAAAAAGATACGTCAATGAAATAGTTCGGCTACGTGGAGTACCTATATCTATTGTATCTGATCGAGATCGATCCTAGGTTCACTTCCAGATTTTGGGGAAAGTTACAGGAAGCACTCGGAACAAAATTGCATTTTAGTACGGCGTTTCACCCGCAGACAGATGGACAGTCAGAAAGAACAATACAAACCCTGGAAGATATGCTTCGAGCATGTGTAATTGAATTTAAAGGATCATGGGATGATTATATAGCGCTAATGGAATTCGCCTATAATAATCAATATCACTCAAGTATCGGTATGGCACCTTACGAAGCTTTATATGGTCGAAAATGCCGAGATCCAATATGTTGGGACATGGAAGGTGAACGGGTATTAGAAGGGCCAGATTTGATTCAAGATACAATGGAAAAGATAAAAGTTGTTAAAATTCAAATTAAAGCAGTTCAAGATCGACAAAAGAGTTACATTGATCAACATCGACGGGACATGGAATATGAAGTTGGAGAGAAAGTATTTCTACGAGTACCGCCATGGAAAGGTGTTCTAAGATTCGGAAAGAAAGGAAAGTTAAGTCCACGTTATATTGGACCTTATGAAATACTTGAAAGAATTGGACCGTTAGCATATCGACTAGCGTTACCACCAGAATTGTCGCAAATACATAATGTTTTTCATGTCAGCATGCTGCGACGGTATAGATCGGATCCTTCACATATTCTACAGGATGAACCGGTAAATATTTCTGAAGATCTCAGTTATGTGGAAGAACCGGCAGAAATTCTTGAATATGCCAATAAACAATTACGGAATAAAACAATTCCGATGGTAAAAATACGATGGAAAAATCACTCAACGCGGGAAGCTACTTGGGAAACAATGGAAAACATGAAGATACAATACCCATGGCTATTTCTTAATAACGGTACGAAATTTCGAGGTCGAAATTTTTAAAGGGGGGAAGAATTGTCAGGAACCGAAATTTCATATCATAATTTCATGCATTTATACAAATTCATGCATTCATATTTCACTTTAAATATAGATAGAATAAGGTTGAATAAAGTGTTATAGTACTAGGTCCTCGAAGAGATAGAAGTGAATGTTACGAAAGTTAGAAATTTTTAGGGTTTTCTCAGGTTTTGAGAAACTTTATTTATTAATAAATTAGGACGTGCTGTGATGTTGAGTTATGATTCGAGATTTTAGAAATTTGATCAGATAGATATTGAAATATATTGTTTGTTTGAAATTCAAAATCTCGATATTCAATTAAAGATCTCGACATATACGATTGAAGTGTCGATATGTAAATAAAATTTCAATAGATACAGATTTCGAGCATGGCCTCGACATTTGGAACATCTCGAGATTTATGAGTTTGAACATGATTGTGAAAGGTTGATCTCGAGATATGTAGAAAGTAGCTGGGAAGATGTCGATATGTGTTGTACCCTGAAATTCAAAAATCTCGATACCAATTGAAAATAGCGACATAAGGTGTAAAATTGAGAAGGAAATGTCGATAGATGTTAAAATTTGTTAGAAAATGTCGAGATAGGTTTGGAAGATGATTTGAAAATGTCGAAATATATATAAAAAAAAATTAACAAGGAAGATATCGAGAAGGTATTGATCATTTGAAATAATGTTTAATAAGGTCGAATGGATTAGGTGAAATCAAAAAGTTTCGTGACTTGGTATGGAAATTGGTCAAAAGGAAAGACTAGTTTATATTATAATAATGATTATTATTAGCTAAGGACAAGTATAGGTGTATCACACGTAAATCAAATAAAGATAAGATCAAACACTTTGTTATCATTAGAACAACTTGTGAAAATAGAAGAAACGAGATTCATATCATTATGAACTTACGAAGCTAACTAAGGAGCAAACTCACACCGTGATTAAACCAGCTAAAGGAAAAGTAAGAATCGTTTTTGCTATTCATAATATACATATAGTTATAGGGATAAATAAATGATAAGCAAGTGTATTTAGAAGATTTCGTAACTATATATATATATTAGGGTTTCTTAAATTTTCTGAAAGGATTTCATCTATGATTGTTTGGGTGGTTTCGATATTAGAATTTGTTAATATTTTAATTGTTTGAATCTTTAATGAGTATTCTAACATTATTAAGTATCTTAGTTAGATAAATAAATTTTGATATATGAACATGTTTGGTAACGAGGTAATTTGAAATTTTCGATACACTTATGTTCTTGAGAATGCTTGAGTTTGATCGAATTTCTGGAGAAATTTTGAAAGGGAAATGTGTTTTAATTTTAAGGGTATTGCAGTATAGAATGTCGAAATGAATTAGGTAAAATCTCGAGATGTGATGTCGAAATAAACTTGGTATATAATGTCGAGCTATGTTATGATGTTGGGAACACACATGTCGAAATCTATTACAATGTCGAGATGCATTTTGAGTTATAATGTCGAGATGCATTTTGAGTTATAATGTCGAGATGTATTAGGAATATATCGAAAGATGGATGTCGTAAAGGTATATCGAGATTGTTAAGAAATATGGAATAATGATTTCGACATAAAATCTCGAATTCAGTAAGGAAAATCTCGAATGACATATTGTGATTAAGAAATACAAGTATAACAAATCTCGAGATGGATGGGAAAAACTTGAAGATTTGAAATCTATTATCGTAAAGTTAGATTATTAAAATCAAAATGTCGAAGCATACAAGTTATAGTTTTGATTGGTTAGCAATCCAAAAGTAAGCACACGTGTGGGATGGTAAGAGCAATACTAATAATGACTAATGAACAATTCCTTAGCTTTAAAATAATCGACTTTATTAATAAGAACTTATATATACGATAGAACACAATATATATGTGTGTATGTATTATTTTTCTATAAGATCTTTGGGATGATACAAATCTTTAGAATTTAATAAATTTCGATATTTTTAGGGTTTTCAATACAATAAAAATTAGGGTTTTTAATAATATTTTCGGTATAGTATAGTTATCAATTTTTAATGCAAGTTTCAATATTGATCCAAAATATAACTTCTAAGCCAATAATGTAATATAAGTAATGAATAGAAAGGTGAAGGTTACGGACAAAAACGATCATGCATAATAAAGCATGCATATCATGCACACATGTCACTATAGGAATTTTATATTTACCAGATAAATATTTTTATAGGTCAGGATTCAGAAAAAGGCAAGGACAAAGTCGAGTGAGGCTTTAAGCCATACTGTGAGTATGATATGCAACATGTGTTCTGTTATTATGTGCTTTATGTGAATTACATGATTGATGGTTTTTCTTATAGACATAATATTTTTGAAATGAACGTGAATTATGTGGCCATAATGTGTTACGATGATAAGTGTTATTCAATGGTGCATGGAAGTGTAGGTCATATAAGGTGAAAGTATAGCATTGCATACGAATAATAATGAAAAGAGAACCCGTTATGACTGCTACGATATCGGACAACTTGATACACAGCTACGGTTACATCCCTACAAATAGGGGGATTACAGAGTCCTGTACAGGCAAGCAAAAATATATCTACAGTTACAGAGTCCCATGCATGGGCCCCTACGGGGTCAATAGTACGAGTCTAGCAGGTCATAACGGAAGTATCAGAAATAAATGATCATGTAGAATTGCATTGGTCTATGGAGTACATAAATGATTTTATGGACTATGGTTATATGACCAACTTTGATGATTGATTAAGTGATGATTATGTGAGTTGAACTGTTTACAGTACGAGTGTTATGAATTTACGAATTTTATGAACTATGGTATATTCCTTAGAAATGTTTATGTAAGCAAATGAAAGGAAGAAATTAATTTTCTGCTACAGTTTTATTTATTATTTGTATAATGGAATAACATGTTGCGATCATACTCTGAATAATTGTTTTCACAGTTGCTGTAGATATCTAGCAGGCAACTTAGAGTGCATCTTCATACGAAAGCATGGATTCAAGGTTGGCCGGCTACGCTCTCACCTACTCCCCTAAGTTCATCGTGTGCATGTAGTATAAGAACCATTAGTGTCTTTCATATGATGCATAAGAAATATGATATGTGAATATATATGTATAATACGCGTGAAAGTGACCAGAACAGATGTACGCCCGTTTATGTATAAAGTTATGGTTGTAAAAAGGCGAAAAATTTTATGTGGAAAAATATAATAGCTGCGCGATAAAGTAATAGAAAACGGGACGTTACATACCATGGAAGTTCCTCAGATACCTCATGTATAGCGTAAAGGTGTTCGTCGGGAAATAAGTCTCGTTTGTTTCCTCTTTTGTAACCTCGCTGGATGTCTCTTCCAGTCTCGACAAGTGGTGCGGCAAGATTCTCCGTTCCCTTTTGGTCGCGAAACTCTACGTCGAACTCTTGGAGTAGTAGAATCCATCGGATCAGCCTCGGCTTTGCATCCGGCTTAGCAAAGAGATGTTTAATGGCTGAATGATCCGTGTAGATGATGACCTTCGATAGGATAAGATATTGACGGAACTTGTCGATTGCAAACACTACCGCAAGCAATTCCTTCTCGGTGGTAGTATAATTTGATTGCGCCTCATTTAGAGTCTTGCTTGCGTAGTGTATCGGCTGGACAAAATTTTCCCGTCGCTGCCCCAGAACTGCACCTACTGCAAAATCACTGGCATCGCACATTAGTTCGAAGGGTAGCCTCCAATCGGGGGTTACCATGACAGGAGCATTAATAAGCTTATCCTTGAGTAGAGTAAAAGCATTCATACAATCGGTCGTAAACTCATAAAGTATATCTTTTTCTAGCAAGCGAGTTAAAGGTCTAGCAATTTTAGAAAAATCTTTAATAAATCTACGATAAAAACCAACATGTCCTAAGAAACTTCTAATTGCTTTTACCGACGAGGGTGGAGGTAATCGTTCAATAGTTTCTATTTTTGCTCTATCTACCTCGATTCCTCTAGCCGATATCTTATGACCTAAAACGATACCTTCTCTAACCAATAAATGACATTTTTCCCAGTTTAGCACAAGGTTTGTTTCCTCGCATCGTTTAAGTACCGCCTTAAGATTGGAAAGACATACCTCAAATGAGTTACCAAAAATCGAAAAGTCATCCATGAAAACCTCCATTCCTTTACCGATTAATTTGTCGAAAATGGCCATCATGCACCGTTGGAAGGTAGCCGGGGCATTGCACAGTCCGAAAGGCATCCTCCGATATGCAAAGGTTCTGAATGGGCACGTAAAAGTCGTTTTCTCTTGATCTTCTGGTGCAATCGGGATCTGCAAATAACCTGAAAGACCATCAAGAAAACAACCGGATAAACGCTCGAGCATTTGATCAATGAACGGTAAAGGAAAGTGATCTTTTCGCGTTGCGTCGTTTAATTTTCGGTAGTCAATGCACACTCGCCACCCTGTAACGGTCCTTGTTGGAATGAGTTCGTTTTTCTCGTTGGTTACCACCGTCATTCCTCCCTTCTTCGGCACCACTTGAACTGGGCTTACCCATGCGCTGTCTGAGATCGGGTATATGACTCCTGCATCAAGTAGCTTTATTACCTCTGCTTTTACTACCTCCTTCATGTTCGGATTTAGACGCCTTTGATGTTGCACCACAGGCTTGAACTCGGCTTTCATCAGGATCCTATGCATGCAGAAGGCCGGGCTGATTCCTCGAATATCTGATATCTTCCATGCGAGCGCCTTCTTATGCTCCCGTAACAAGTCTAGGAGCATGATTTTCTGTTCCTTCTCCAAATTTGATGCTATGATCACTGGAAGTTTTGAATCGTCTTCCAGAAATGCGTCCTCCAAGTGATCGGGCAATTGTTTAAGTTCGAGCTTTGGCGGATCTTGAATTGAACATTTTTCTCTTTCCTTCTTTGCTCGGGTGCACATCGATGGCAGGTTTCGCCTCGTCTTCATCTGCGTCTATTTGGTCAACCTCAAAAGATAGTTCATGCCTTGGCTCTTCAATCTCTGCCAATCCTGACATCGATGCAAAAGTTTCTGGTTGTGATAGTCCCTGCAATGATAAAAAGTCATTCCATGCATATCGAATGTGACTTTTTCGCCATCTATAGTTAACGTCAATGTTCCGTTACGAACATCGACCATGGTTCCTCCAGTAGCGAGAAATGGCCTACCCAATATTGGAGGAATATTTTCATCCTCCTCCATATCGAGAATAACAAAGTCTGCAGGAATTATAAATTTATCGACTTTAACCAGCACATCTTCTATGATACCCCTAGGATACTTAACAGATCTATCCACTCATTGTAAACTCATCCTAGTGGGTTTAGGCTCTCCTAAACCAAGTCGTTTAAACATTGAATAAGGCATCAAATTAATGCTAGCTCCTAAATCGACCAATGCCTTACTTACGACTAAATCGCCTATTAAACATGGTATAGTAAAACTCCCTGGATCCTTAAGCTTTTTCGGTAGCTTGTTCTGTAGAATGGCAGAGCACTCTCCTCGCAACTCAACGGTGGAAACGTCTTCAAGCTTGCGCTTGTTCGTGATAAGATCCTTCAAAAACTTTGCCCAACGGGGCATCTGCGCAATGGCATCAACAAGTGGTAAATTAATATGTAATTGTTTAAAAATAGCGAGAAATTTACCAAACTGATCATCAACGATTTCCCATTTAAGCCTTGCTGGATATGGAATTTTTGGTTGATACGCCTTGCCTGGTGGCTTAGACACAATCTCCTCTTGTTTGTCGGCCTCACCGCTCGGTTGCATGGGTTCATCGTTCTTCTTCGTTTTCTGCACTTCCTCGAGCTCTCTCCCGTTACGAAGTGTCATCGCCTTTACATGGTGGTCCTTTGGATTGGTCTCGGTGTAACTTGGCAACGAACTGGAAGGACGTTGTTGGATTGATTCGGCAATCTGCCCAACTTGCTTCTCTAAGGCCCGTAGGGAAGACTCGGTGTTTTGCAACCGTGCTTCTTGATTATCCAAGCGAGAGTCGAGCTTTCCCATTAGCTTCTCGAGCATTCCCTCGAGCTTATCAACGCGACTATACGAGGTGGGCTCAGCATTCGCACTATGGTATCCTTGCGTTCTTTGGTTTTGAAATCCTGGTGGAGCTTGTTGTTGATTACCGTAGGCCAAGTTCGGATGAACTCGTTTCGGAACGTAGCTTCGTTGGCCTTGGTAGTTACCCATGTAGTCGACGTGCTCCATCGGAATAGTGGATGGACAACGGGTTGCGTCGTGACTTTCGCCGCATGTAGCGGATGGCGGATTATAATTTGTGTATGCATGAGGAGGTGGAGCAGCTGCGGGAGTCCTTGGGACAGATTGTACCTGCATAGCATTAACAACCGGCTTTGTTGTTAGCGTGGGTAATAGCGTATTCATCAACGTTTGCATTTGGAGGTTGTTAGCTGCGATTTGTTGTTGGAGTGTGTCAAACTTGGCATTTATCGCAGTTGCATTATCGACATCGTACATCCCCGGTGGTTTGCCTCTATTGCTAGAACTCCCGCGCCTGAAGCTATTCGCGCTATATTCTTCGATTAGATTCCACCCTTCCGTCGCGCTTAAATTGCATAAGCCTCCATTACATGCCCCATCAAGTAGTTACACGGTGATATCATTCAACGATTCATGAAACCGCTGAATCAATTCGCTCTTCGTCATACCATGTTGTGGGAAGCGATTCAGAAGCGTCTTGAAACGCGTCCATACGTCGTATAAATTCTCGCCCTCCTTTTGCTTGAATGCCGTAAGGTCCATTTTTAGTTTCAGCACCTTCGACGGTGGAAAGAAGTGCGTGATGAAGGTGGTGTGCATCTCGTCGCAAGTGGTGATGGATCGTTCGGGTAGTAGATTATACCACTCCTTGACGTTACCTCTTAGGGAGAACGGAAATAAGTAGAGCCGGATCGTTTCAGGGCTTACTCCTTGTACTCGTATTGTGTCCGTGACGGATAGGAAGTCATGTATGTGTCGGTAAGCGTCTTCTTCGGAGAGTCTATCGTATTGAGCTGTCGTCTGAAGCATTTGAAGCCAATGATGTTTCAGCTCAAAGTTGTTCGGGACTTGAGGAAGGACTATCGCTGAGCCGACCGATCCTACGGCGTTGTTTCTCCACAGCTCTCTCATTGGAGGCTCTCTAGCTACAAGCGGCATATCGTCACGATCTTGAGTCGCCATTTTGACTCGCTTTGCGTTTTCTCGTAGGTTATGTCGGAACGTTCTTTCGATCTCCGGGTCTCCTACAACGATTGGTCGCGAGGGATTCCTTCGGGTCATGCACGAGCGTTCACGTACCTAGACAACAAAATAAAGATAACAATAGCAATAAGAGATTTAGAAATAAAAACCAATCAAACAAAATATATTGCTAAAAAAAATAAAAATAAATATAAGCGAGTGCTAATAATAATAAGGAAATAATACTAACTATAATAATATTTTTTTTTTGCAATAATGATAATAAAAATAAAGTAGATTGTTGAAGAAGAATAATAATAATAATAATAATAATAATAATAATAATAATAAAGGTACCTAGACCAAAAGAAACCCGATTAAGCCAAAAAAAATATTTAATAAAAAAAGATAACAGCAAAGAATACTAATTAAAATAACAAAAAATAACAAAGAAAAAAATAAGTAAAAATAATAAGCGTAGAAATAAAAATAATAATAATAACAATATTATTAATAATAATAATAATAATATAATGATAACAATAATAATACCAATAATAATAATAATAACAATAATTATAGTAATAATAATAATAGAGCTAGAATAATAAACTAAAGTTCTCTAAATATCAATAGTCCCCGGCAACGGCGCCAAAAACTTGATCGAGCGGATCGAGTTATAAAATAAAACGAATATCGACGAACTATCATACGCTCAACAGGCAAGTGTACCTATCGAAAATAGTATAGACGTGGCAAGTATTCGAGTATCGAACCCAAAAGAACTATGTACTTTAGAAAAACCGTCGTTTAAATATTCTAGTAATATTTTTTTTGGTTTGATAAAAATATAAATAACGATGAACTAATTAAACGATAAACACAAGAATAAAAATATGATAAAATAGCGATAACAGAGTTGAGACGATTTATAAAAGCGAACGTATTTGAGACTTCGAATCCCCCTAGCTCGATCGTACGACTAACAAGCTATAAATTTTAGCTAATTATTAGACCGTGAGGATTCCTATGGTATGTATACGGATTTCTACGATTGGGCGAAACTGCGCTTACTCGCTTCGACTCGTAACAACTAATCTATGTCTTAAATAGCTGGGCAAGCTTCCCTAACTTACTTAATCGCAGACCGCAATAAATAACAATGAATCCCGCTATTAGATTTGACTCTAATCCGGCGGGGTAGTTCAACCTATCTCTAGCGATGAGTTTATTCCGCTCGTTTACGAGTGGTCTAATCGTCGCTCCTCTCTCGAGCGTAGCGTTCGATTTCCCAACAATTATTTCGACCACATAGACATAATCAAAATAATAGCATAAATCGTAACCGAGTCATAATAAAAAGCATATTAAGGATACGTTCAACATACGTACGATCTCGCTAGGGTTCATCTAATCTCAAATACTACGAATTTAGCCACTCATATGAAATACTAACACAACGAGGAGCGTAAATAACAAAGAAAAACACATGTTTCTTCCCTGAATTTAGGCTCAGCAGTTCAACCTTTGTTGAGGACTTTTGTCGAGCAGGTGGTGGGCGTCTCAGCTTTCCTTTTCTTACGAGTCCTTTGCACTGCCCGCTCGCTGCTTCTCCTACGCCGGCAGCCCGTCACAGCCGCAACAGCCTGCTTCGGAGAGGTACTTGCTTGGATGGTTTTCCCTTCGACGCCTCTGCCGTGAGCTACTTGCTTTAGTAAATGAGTACCGTGGCTTTTTTTTGGTGTAGGGTGAGCAACGTGTGTGAGGTAGAGGTGGTTGCTTAAGGTGTGAGCTTTGGGTTGTAGGGAGCAAAGGTTACGTGGGTGACGAAGGTTCAGTGAAGATTTTCAAGCTCCCCCCTTTTCTTCCCTTTCACCCCCACCTATTTATAGATGGTATGAGAGACATCAAAATCTTCATTTTTGCAGCCCAAGCATGCGTAAGATCCTATTTTATTCCTTGAGCCTTGTGCTTGGTTGAGAATGTGTGCTAATGTCACGATCTCGGGTGGCTTGGGCGGCTTTGTCCCATTTTTTTCTTTCTTCCGCTTTGACGTGTGAGTTAGATTGTATAGTTATCATCATCTTCATAATGGGCTTGGGCTTTTGTTTCTTGGGCTTTTGGTTCTTGGGCTGATTTTATCTTGGGCCCAATTTGTTATAGGCCGATACTTGGCCTGACGATCCTCGATTCTGTCTAAGTCCGAATATTCCTGGTTGTAGTTCTTTTTTCCAATATCTGTCAAAAATAAAATATAAACGTAAAAGCATAATATTCGAAGAAATTCAATATAAATAACAACCGATATTACGCTTTTATGAGGTATAAAATACGATATAAATTTCTTTTATCACATCGCAAAAGCCAATAATCCAAATGAAAACCTTAGTAAAGTCACTCAAATCTCCTCAGCCCAATAAAATAAAACAACCAAATCAAGCTACCAGGGAAACTTATGTGAAGCGGGTGATCAAGGAGAGATGTTAGATGAAGGAAAGAGTCAACCGATTAGAGTATATGTGCGGCGCACAAAAGGGGGGATGCAGACCTAGCTATTAGGAAGACCTAGTTACTAGGAAAGATATTCTGTAATAAGATAGTATATGATATTTAAATAGTTAGCTAGGATATGAGATATTTTAGCTAGGGGTAGTGCTTATAAAAGGGGAGACATACCTCTTTATTCATTATCAGTTTCATCAATAAAAGTTTATTGAAAGTCCGATCCCGACAAGAAAATAACCTTGTCGAGGTCTTTTCTCTTTACCAGATTTACCTTCCATCAATTTGGTCCGACTTGCCGGATCGACATCCCACCACATAAGCCCTCACGCACATCTACAACCTCTACAGTCGCATCTCGTCTTCAGTTCCGCGCAGCCCCCATAAAAATAAAAATAAAAATAAAAAGAAAAAGAAGAAAATCATGGTGGAAACACGAGATTTCTCGACCAACACTAAACTGCAAGCGCTCGAAGAAACTATGAGTGTGATGGCAGAAGAACAAATTCAGCTGAAGAAAAGTATTGATGATGTTAAGGACCAGGTGACGGAAGTCAATGCTGTTAAAAGTCAGGTGGCGGAAATTTTACGAATTCTGTCGGGAGTTTCGACCGGTCCGATTATTGGAGAAACAACTGACACCTCCAACACACCGCTTCGTGTTAAGATCGTTTCAACAACCAACCTAGCCCTACCCACGTTCGACGGGAGTGACCCTCACGGATGGATCGCTCGGGGAGAACAGTTCTTCGACGTTCACGCCATATCAGAAGATCAACGGTTCCCATTAGTACTGGTGGCAATGGAGGGAGTAGCTCTTAATTGGTTCAGATGGCTTCAACGTCGCAAACCTAGATTCACGTGGCAACAATTTATGCAGCTCTTATGGTTCGCTTTGATGAAAGATATGACGGAAGTCCGTACGAGAGCCTGGCGGCAATTAAGCAAATCGATTCTATCATCAACTATACTGATCTATTTATTCAACTATTCAACCAAGTACCCAATCTGACTGAAGAGCATTATTTGGGATATTTCATGAACGGCTTGAAGGAGGAAGTTCGTGGCGACCTTCGAATCTTGAATCCTGATAACTTGGAAGTAGCGATGCAGATGGGACAAAACATCGAAAGAAAGTATCAGCGACAACAGGGAGGAACATGGGAGAATCGAACAATTTATTCCAACAACCGCGGTACATCATTGGCGTATCGTGCTTTGACAGTGGTTCGCCCTTCAGCAGCCCCGAATCTGTCCAACTCTCAAAGGGCGTCATCAAACAAATCAGCCCTGTCTGCACAGTCAACAGCCCGAACTCCTTTTCGTCGACTACCACAAAAATAATATGAAGATTTGAGACAACGCGGATTGTGTTTTCGATGTAGACAACCCTATCATCCACTACACGATTGCCCAATGAAACAGCTTCGAGTTATGTTAGTGGAGGAAGACGATGCACCACATGCGGAGTTAGAAGAAATGTGTTTGGAAACAAGCGCGGAAGAAAGGATGACAAGCGCTAAAAAACCAACAAACACAGATGCTTCCTTATCCTTATGTTCGATGGCCGGACTATCCGGACCCCACACCATACGGCTCCGGGGCATGATCACCCATAAAGAAGTTATAATACTAGTGGATAGCGGTGCAAGTCACAATTTTGTGTCGCAGAAGGTGGTCGCCGAACTAAACCTACTGACCAACCTTATAGAAAGATTTGGGGTTCAACTCGGTGATGGGCGAAGAACCGAACCGATGGTGCATGCCACGACTTGATCATCCAATTGAATAATTTCGAATTAAGGGCAGATTTCTATGTTTTTCCATTGAGCGGCGTCGACGTAATTCTCGGAATAGCTTGGCTGGCATCACTGGGAGACGTTCGAGTGAATTGGGGCAAGATGACGATGTTATTCGAAAACTCAGGAAAGCCAGTTCACATAATCGGTGATCCTTCGCTATGCCGGGCTAAAGTAGGCATTCGCTCTCTAGTTTTCACGCAAGAAACCGAGTTCTGGGCAGTCATGTTAGAGGAACAATATGTCTGACAACAACGAGACCGACCACTACCGATCACAAGAAAATAGAGCTGACAAAGGATTCCAACAGTCGACAAGGGTATGCTGTCATAGAAGGGAAACTTTTTCACAAGGGACGTTTGGTTTTGCCCACCACATCGGCTTGGATTTCAAAGTTAATGCATGAATTCCATGATACGCCAACTGGGGGCCATGCAGGAGTATTGCGTACTTATCGACGAATTGCCTCGAGCGTTTTTTGGCGGGGAATGTATCGTAGAATCAAGGAATATGTGAACAACTGCTTGCTTTGTCAAAAATCTAAGTATGAATCTCAACAGTCAGCCGGCTTGTTACAACCGCTACCAATTCCTAAAATGGTTTGGAAAGATATTTCGATGAATTTTATTACGGGGTTACCAAAATCACAAGGCTATACTAGTATTCTGGTGGTGGTTGACAGACTGTCAAAATATGGGCATTTTCTGACGTTGGGGATTCCTATTACGACGAGAAGCTTAGCTGAGAAATTCGTCAAAGAGATCGTTAGATTGCACGGGCTGCCACGATCGATTGTCAGCTATCGAGATCCAATTTTTATGAGCTCTTTCTGGCGGGAGTTGTTCAAAATACAAGGAACCGGGTTGAAATTTAGTTCTGCACATCACCCAGAATCGGATGGACAAACCGAGGTCCTTAATCGAATCCTCGAGACTTATTTACGATGTTTTTCGTCGGAGCAGCCACGGAAGTGGGCAGGGTGGTTAGCATGGGCCGAATACTGGTACAACGCCTCGTTTCAAACGGCGGCCAAACTAACTCCATTCGAGGTGGTTTACGGGAGGCAACCACCAACTCTACGACGATTCATTCAGGCGAGTGCAGAAATGACGCGGTTGCAGAAGTTTTAGAGAGTCGAGATAAGATAATCCAACAACTGCGGGCGAATTTAGAAAAGGCTCAAAATCGTATGACCCTCTATGCAAATAAGCATAGGCGTGAACTGGAATTTCAGGTAGGCGATAAAGTATTCCTCAAGGTACGACTATACCGACAAACCTCAATGGCTCACAATTCTTTCAACAAAATTGCAGCCAAATATTATGGCCCTTTCAAGATACGCCAACAGATTGGAGCAGCGGCTTATGAATTGCATCTTCCTCCATCAGTCCGTATACATCCTGTGTTCCATGTATCACAACTGAAAAAGGTAGTAGAAAATCATCCAGTAGAGACAGATCTTCCGGAAAGCCTAGAAGTCACCAAGAGTAATGTCTTCGAGCCTGAGGAAATATTACAATCACGTACTCGAGAAGTAGGCTCAATGGAAGTCCCGGAGGTCTTGGTAGTTTGGAGAGGAAAGCAAAGGGATGAAGCGACTTGGGTGGAAGTTGCGGAACTGGTTCAACAGTTCTCACATTTCTGCATTGAGGACAAGGCTGGTCTTAAGGGGCAACGAGTTGATGTGAAGCGGGGTGACCAAGGAGAGATGTTAGATGAAGGAAAGAGTCAACCGATTAGAGTATATGTGCGGCGCACAAAAGGGGGATGCAGACCTAGTTATTAGGAAAGATATCTATAATTAGATAGTATATGATATTTAAATAGTTAGCTAGGATATGAGATATTTTAGTTTGGGGTAGTGTAGTGCTTATAAAAGGAAAAACATACCTCTTTATTCATTATCAGTTTTCATCAATAAAAGTTTATTAGTTAAGAAAGTCCAATCCCGACAAGGAACAGCCTTGCCGAGATCTTCGATAAGGAACCAGCCTTGTCGTGGTCTTTTCTCTTTTACCCGATTTACCTTCCATCGGAAACCTGGTAGAGCATCAAAGGTGTTGCATTAAGCGTGGCTGGCGTTCTTGAATTACAGATGGTGGGTGGTGCAGATGAATCAGAACCCATCAAAGACATTTCTATCGAGGTTATATCTGTTAGAGAGATGCTGCCTTCTTTAAGCTGTGTAGCGTTGCCGATTTGTCTGTGATGTGGGCACTGTGTCAGCCATGCGATTACTGCTGCGTGTGCTGACTCAAATATAGACAGACAAGTGGCTTATGTTTATTCTTACCGACCATTTTTTTAGTAAATTCTTTTGATATGTATGGTATAAAGACGTATCGTCCATTGCATGCTACACAAGTATTAAACAGGTGAAGTAGACACGTACACACATGCGCAACCCCACCCCTGGTCTCTTGACCGTACAATCAATCATTCAATCCTACGTGGAATACATTCGAACATAAAACAACATAACAGCCTTTTTCTTGCTTGGGCAAATACCTCAACTTTTTTGCAGCATAGGGTTCTTTGCTTCATTTGCAGACTAAACGAAAAACAAAGGAAAGGAGAGAAGAAAAACACGAGGAAGCCATACACGAAGGGAAATAGACAAGAAGAAACTGGTGGGCTTTGCTTTTTCTTTTTTCTTTCAAATGATCGCCATGGCATCATCTGAGAAAGAAACAAGAAACTGTAGTAGAAGCATACCAATGGAGATATCAATCGCAGAAGCTTCATCAATGTTTCCAGGCTTTAGGTTCTCGCCCACGGACGAGGAGCTGATACGGTATTATCTCAAGAAGAAGCTCCAAGGCTGTAATGAAGCTGTCGATGTTATTGCAGAGCTCGATATCTGCAGATACGAGCCTTGGGATCTACCAGGTGATTCATCAAATCAATTAACAAACTCCCATGTTCATCGTTTGTTAGAAGAAAAAAAAAGACTTCTCTCTTTTTTCGTTTTCTTCGAAAATCAGCCCATTCGGTAATACGCTCAGAAAACGAGTGGTTCTTCTTCTCTCCGCGGGGGAGAAAATACCCCAACGGCTCACAGAGCAGGCGAGCGACAGAATCGGGTTATTGGAAAGCGACGGGCAAAGAACGGGTCATAAAATCGGGTTCTGACATCATAGGAGCGAAGAGGACTTTGGTCTTCCACGCGGGTCGGGCCCCACGGGGACAAAGAACAGAGTGGATCATGCACGAGTACACAACCGGCGAAAGATCCCAGGTAAGTTATCTTTGACTATAAAAAGATGCGATTTTGATGAATGCCCATGCCTTAATTTTGATGTTAGGACGCAATGGTGGTTTGCCGTCTAAGGAGAAACAGCGAATTCCATCAACATTCCCAATCCCATGATAATGCTGTAAGAACGAATACTGCTACTAACTCTCCCCGCAAAGGACAATCTACTAGCGACGGTGAAGTTAATATGTCGGGCGATCAAACGCTTAATAACGTCTCAAAGGAGTGCTCAAACAACAGCAACACTTCTCATCATTCTTTAGAAGAGCAGGTCAAGAATGGAGTTTGTTTTTTTTTTTCCGAACAGAATGCTTTCTTAAATTTATGTAGCTAATGCTTTTTCCTCGTCGATTTATGGTCAGGGTTTACTAGGGGAAGATGATTTCTTCGCAGACATAATGAAAGACGACATAATAAAGCTCGACGAAACGCCAAGCATACTAAAACATATGTCAGAGATGATGGCGATGCAACCCAATACATCTACTTCTCCTCATGGGACGACGGCTAATAGACGTCTCAAGCTTAGGAGGAAGAACTCTGACGATCAAATTCAGGTACATAAAGAGAATGTGCAACGCAAAGATGGTCCGAAAAAAACAGAGAGGAAACTCTTAGGAAGGGTTTTATATGTGCTTGTCTGTGTAGTTCTGGTTTTCTTGCATGTAAATGTCTTGCTAGACTTGTCATCTCGTCGAATACTCAAGTAGATAACATGTTTTTTTTTTTTCAAGGTTGTGCGTCTTAGTTTTTGTAATATAGTAACTACTGCATGTCTGTTGTCTGTACATAATGAAGCAACAATGTGTTTCTCTGTTGTAAGAAAAATGATACGTACTCAAAGACGATTTTTTGCCAATCATAACTTCAAGGCAAAAGGTAAGGAAAACGTATTAAATTAACAAATCCCACCAGTCGAAGTTCATCTGCTCCACCACTTAGAGAAGTAAAGATTGTTTTTTTAGTACAGCAAAAGCTCTGATTTTGAAACATGAACGACAAAGGAAAAGTATCCGTGAGTCAATTGACCAATATTTGGGTAGTGTACCATTATTACATTCAAACACAAAGAAAACGTGCAAGCTTTATCCGATTTGTATTTTGACTCGGCATACTATTTCCATCATTATCATAGTCAAATTGCTCGCTTAGGACGCGTTGAACGCAGACCACTTGCATTATTTTTATTATTTTATGTGAAATGTAAGTCCACTAACTATGTCTTCATTCTTTCATTTAATATGAATCCATTACAATACTCTAATCCAAATGCTCTGTATCTCTCTCTATTGACCTATTTCCAGGCAACATCGTTCACACTCACCACTTGAATTGTTGTCTACCTTCTCTTCTGCTATATTATAAATCTCCCTCGTTTCTGACTCATATCACAAGAGCTAAAATAACAAAAAAGAAAACAAAAAATATCATTTATTCTCCGATTCTACACAGTGTCTCAGTCAAGCTGGAAAAGACGATGCTCGCCGGCGCCGACGACGCAAAGACGACCATAAGAGAGGTGTGGGCCCACAACCTCGTCGCCGAGCTCCAACTGATCTCCTCCCTCATCGACAAATACCCTTTCGTCTCCATGGACACTGAGTTCCCTGGAGTGATACACAAGCTCCCCCAGTTTTCCACGCGCCGCCGCGGCCGGCCGACGCCGACCGAGCTCTACGCGGTCCTCAAGTCAAACGTCGACGACCTCAAGATAATCCAGCTGGGCCTGACACTCTCCGACGCCCACGGCAACCTCCCCACCTCCCCCGCCGGCGGCGACCGCTGCATCTGGGAGTTCAACTTCTCCGACTTCGATCCCACGCGCGACCCCCACGCGCCCGACTCCATCGAGCTTCTGAGGAACCACGGCATCGACTTCGACCTGAACCGCGCTCAGGGGATCGACTCGCTCCGATTCGCGGAGGCGGCGATGGGCTCGGGACTGGTCTGCAACGACGCCGTGAGCTGGGTGGCGTTCCACGGCGCCTACGACTTCGGGTACCTCATCAAGGTGCTCACGCGCCGGGATCTTCCGGCGGACGTCGACGGGTTTCTGTCGGCGGTGAGGGCGTTCTTTGGGGAAAGCGTCTACGACGTGAAGCATCTGATGAGGTACTGCGACGATAGCTTGTACGGCGGTTTGGACCGGCTTGCTCGGTCGCTTGAGGTGAACCGGGCGGTGGGGAAGTGCCACCAGGCCGGTTCGGACAGCCTGCTGACGTGGCACGCGTTTAGGAAGATGAGGGACGTCTACTTCGTGGGGCCCGCCGGCGGCTGTGAGAAGTACGCTGGGGTATTATATGGGCTCGAAGTTTATTAATTAATTTGTTTTGATCGATTGATTTGTTTTGAGTGTTTAGGTTTGTGAGTAGAGGAATCGTCGTCAATTATTGTTCAATAGTCAATACAATATAGGAATAATTGGTTTATTCATACAGTGACAATAGTGTACTTGGTTCGTTTCATTATATTTGCTCATGAAGCAGAAAAAGCTAATTATAATATAAATCTCGATCGGCTGCTGAAAGTGAATGTGAAACTCCTCCATTATTACAATACAACGATGAAAATACATAATTAGTACATATAATATACCCACCAAGCCAAAGCTTGCTTGACGGAGAGATTCTTGAATTATTACAGTTATTAAAACCCAGTAAAATTCACGCAACTAAACATAAAGAAACACTACGAACTCATCTCGCGTGCATGATAATATGTAAAAAAAAATCCCCTCTTACACAATTGTTTATATTCTTTCACGGAAAACATATCGATCGAACTAGTGGAAAGTTGCCAACTTGATTTGTTTCATCCAATGCAATAAGGCTCCTCCCATGCTGCTATTATTCTTGATCTCTTAGCCTCTTTGCAATAACCCTTCTTCAAATAATAAGAGATAAAAAGACTCCACCTTTCCACCTCGACTCACCATCTTCTTCACCACCACATGATCATGATCTTCTTCATTCATATAATACTCCTCCTTTTTCCACATAATAGTCATCGCCTACCATTTTGGCGTTCTTCCTCCATAAGTACCTGTGACTGTTCAACGAAGAGGGTGGCCGTGGCTTAGCGATTGTCCAGCTCGGCGTTGGTGGTGGAAGTGACTTTGAAATTCCAAGACGACGATGACCTATTTCTCCTTCTTCTTCTTCAAAAAATTTCATGGTTTTTTTACTACCAATAATCCACGAGGGATTTCTCTTACCAGCTAATATGAAACTTGTCTTCAAGCTTGATTTCTGCTTTATTATGATTCTGTTAGGAGGCTCCACAATCTCGTATTTGTCCTTCTCTTCTTCTAATCTGCCTTCTTCATCTTCTTCTTCTTTGTCTTCATCATCCATAACGCCATGGCTGCTGCTCGCCTTATTACCATGAAAGGTTACAGCTGTCAGAATGAGCCTACCATTGCCACGCCGAGCATGGAAATAGTTCCTCGGTGGAACAGAGACAGCTTCAAGAACCAACCTCCCACTTTCCCTGCGAGGCTGCATTTGTAATGAATCGCCATCGCTGCTTATCGAATGGATAGGAGGCGGAAACAAAGGCCTAACAAAGGTTGCATTTTTATGCTTAACCACGCTCACTTTCTCATTAGAGGCAAGCCCTTCTTCCCTAACTTGATGATCCTCAGAACAAGAGGGCAAAGGCGAGCATGACCCAGTTTCTGATCCAATACCCTCAGTGCAAATCTCAAGGCTTTTAGTTCTCGAGAAACTCTTGGTAATAAAAAGTGGGACGACGACGACATGGGAAGGAGAAGGAGGCTTGTCGTTATTATTATTATTATTATTATTATTATTATTATTATTATTATTATTATTATTATTATTATTATTACAAGCAGGGAGATGAGGCTTATTATCGGATTGTTGCTGACGAGCTGGGAGTACTAGTCTGCTTTGGGCGAAGTTCTTGGAAGACATGTCGGCGGAGAGAGTTCTTCGTAAGGAAGAAGAAGTCGATTTATTACCTTTCGGTGAATGGAGAATGGTGACGATCCCTTGTTTCATAGATGACAACTGCTCATCGACGACTCCTTCGATGATGGGAGTGTAGTTGTGGCTTCTTATTTGACTCTTGGTCACCGCCATATACATATATATTATTGCGTTATTATCTTTTGGTAATAAGAGTGTAGTGTGGTTTTTTCATTGAATTGTTTGGAACTGAATGGGTAGTGTTTGTTCTGTGAATGCGGTATTTATACTAGTTTCGAGATGCTCTCGTGTGGGTCCCGCTACCATAAAGGAGGAGCTTGATCGTCTTTTACTATTATTATTACCAAATGGTAACGGTTTTAGTGGCTATATTCCATTGCATTTTCGGTAGATTGGTAAGAGGGGAAACCTAAATAAAATATTTATATTATTTCTTTTATTTTTTTGGGGAATCTACATAAAATACAAATAAACAGAAAGTAAAGATTACTGGCGGAAGTGATCATACATAGTAAAGCATGCATATCACGCATGTCATTATAAGATTTCATATTTACGGAAAATAAATATTTCTATAGGTCAGGATCCCGATAAAGGCAAGGATATGGTTGATTAACGAACGGCAGTATAAACGAAACCTGTGAGTATGATATGCAACATGTGTTCTGTTTCTATGTGATTTATATGCGTATATGCTTATATGATTTATACGAATTTATTGATTGATTTGAAATCTTATGGCTATATGTACTGCTTGATATTTGTATAAAACTTGGAAGTCACTGTCAGTATTTTTTTATATTTAGGTACCTATTAGAATAAATATTTGCACATTGGTACCTTATCCGTCGCAAGGTACGTCATATAACACATTTATGTACCATATAGCAACGTACTGTGATACATAATACAGTGAGAAAACGGTACATCATATAACACATTAAGGTACCATACAGAAACTATATGGGTACCGTATAAACGCGTGACGTGGTACATAATACACATAAGGTACGTCAAGACTGGAAAAATGGTACACACAGACTCATGTAATCTCTTACCAGCTTATTTCATTTTTTATTTGGACAAAATACTTATTATGTCTGTATGCAGCACCCCTTTGGGAGCCTCACATGCAGTTACCAGGTACGCGACGCGGGGCGAATCGGGTTAGACGGGGTAACCCGGAACAGGTCGGGTATCCGGGAAAGAAATTACTTATTATGTCTTAGATTAGCGACATAGTGTGTGACACAAGGAAATCTCGAGAATTTTTTGGATATTTTACCTCGACTAAGCTTGGTATATATATTGCAAGAATATAATAAGAATTTAATCTATGAAAGCTTGGGCAGTAGACAACCAAGAAGATAAGGCTAAAGGTAAGGCTACTTACATCACGAGAATATTTTGATCCGGGCAATTTACAATATGGCAAAAGGCATAATAAAAAGGCTTTATCATTATGATTTATGTGAATAAGTAGTATGGCTTAAGATGGAAGCAAAGACTCTCACTTTCAGTCAAATGATAATAATACTATCAATAAATTCCACTATTTTACGATAAAGCAATTCACGTAATAATACGTCGGAGCAAATTTCAAGATTTTTTCGGACAAAATAAACACGAAAGTGTGTGTCTATGTGTGCCCTTGTCTTCTGATGGCTATGTTATGCTATGGTGCTTATGAAGTCGAATAGGTCAATAAATGTTAAATGACTGGATAGGTGATTCAATGGTGTATAGATTGTGTAAGATCACATAAAATCCTATATTGTCCCCCTATAAAGCCAAGCTATACCACTCCTCAATTTCTCTAGAATGACTAATTTATTTGATTATTTTGCTATCAAAAATATATATTTCTCGATTGCAGAATTAAATTATTTCACCAGGAAAAAAAAAAGAAAGAAAAACACAGAACGTTCTAGACTAGTTCTAGATTAATTAATTTACAGTATACCACCTTGCGTGGAAAAGAGCTTTAGTAAACATATTCCTTTGTTAATTGTGATGAGAAGTCAACGATATATTAAGATAGAGGGAAGGCAAATCATCTTCTAATAAATATAGCAAATATCTGTGTCCGTCTGTCCGACATCGTATAATCAAATTTATTAATTAATGCCCACTGAAAGTTTATTCTATCGCGCAAAATGTTAGAATCTATGCTTTGACTATCATCATGTTATGTTAATTAAACAGCCAGAGAATCTCCTAATTGAAGTATTAAGTAATTTCCATCATTAAAGTGCTGATTGGTAACACTGATACCGTAATTAATTATTAATCCAATCGATATAAGTGCTTATTATTAATATTTCATGCAAGAAAATTTACCTACGTACGTTGTAATGCAGAGGGAAATTCTATATGCACCCCCTTTATTCTATGACTTTTAAAAATATAAATTAAGTTATTAAAAATTACTAGTTCGATATTTCTACATATATTAATACTGGAGATGGTTCTATTTTATTTATCTAATCTGTTTGTAAACTACCGCCAAAGATTTATATTATATGAATTGTTTTTAAAAATAAAATTATTAACGTCAATAAATTTAAAAATTTTAGTAAATTTGAAAGTGTTAAAATTTTTAAGGGATTTTTGAATTAAATACCTAAAGCAGAAAATAGGACACGGATCAGTACCCCGTCAGATCCAATTTATACACAAGTACCTAATAGAAAAAAATTCTAAACATTGATACCCAATTCAATGAAATTACCATATTACCCTCATATCATCTTTTACAATCGATTTTTTCTCCTTTTCACAGTAAATTGCGCGCGAACAAAAAACTTTCAGAAATCGTCACCGTCCTTTCTCAGCCCTTGTCGGTGCCGGCGAATCGTTCTTTCTCACCCGTTGCCGGTGTCGGGAAGCTCCGTCAATATCCCTTCAGGTAAAATGTCGTTTTATTACTCTCCATGTGAGCTTTGGATTTCATTTATTTTCGGTTAGAGTTGTTCGTGTTGTGACTGAGCTGGAACAGACTCTGTAGAATATGGAACTACAAAGAGTTTGTCAGAATACATGGCAAATGCTTAGTCAGAGCTCGTTTCTTCTCTGTAAAAGTCATTTTTCCTCATTCCCACTATTGTAGCTTACTTTGGTGGTCGAGTTGTAAGTGGGTAAGTAAGCAATTGATTGTAATGACGCTAATTTGTTGCCGTCCCAATTTTACCGACATTTGCTACAATATATTATGTTGTATCTTCTACATACATATTACGTACCACGTCACCTGTTTATTTGGTACCTTCCTAGTTTATATGACGTACCATTTATGACGGTTTGTCGTACCATTTGTAACAGGTTATCGTATTATCTGAAGCTATGTTATGTACAAGTGTAGTAGGTGGAGGGACGTTGTTTGCATTCTGCGAGTACAAGAAGAATACGTTCTTATTGTTGATAAATGAAGCGACAACGCTTATTGATATTTACATATCCCTCCAAAGAAGATGGCCAGATATTGATTCGCGACGTGACTCAATAAAGTATCAAGTTCCTTTTGGAAGTTTGTACTCATCTCTTAAAGAAAATGCCGATGTTTGGCATATGTACCAGCTATTTACACGGCTGAAATTTGCAATGGTCCAATTGAAAGTGGAACATGACGATGAAATTAGGATGGGCCAAAGCAGTCGTGTAGAGAGGTTTGTTTCTTATCTTTGTTAGACATTATCTGTACTATTTACATATCTCCATTGGTTGATACCCTTTTCCAAATATATTCTAACAGTATGGAAGAAAACGAAGATTTCGTTGAATATAATGTTGAAAGAAATTCAATGGATGCATGGAGTCATTGCATTCGTGGAGATGGACAAATCTTCAAAGATGCCAATGATTTTAGAAGGAAATTGAAAAACTACTCCATTGCCATCCGCAGAAACTTTGTTTATACGAAGAATGAATCTCGATTAATCAATGTCATTTGCAAGGATGGGACGTGTAAATGGAGGATATATGCATCACTGTATAAAAGCGATACATTTGGCATTCGGAGATCTAATCTACGACACACTTGTAGTGAAGATATTCTTAGGAGTCGGGATCATCCCCGAGCTGACGCACCGTGGGTAGGGGACATAGTGAGAGAGAGGGTACGAGATGAACCCTCTTATCGTCCGGTTGTCATGGTGAAAGATATTTTGAGGGATTATGGTGTACATGTGGGGTACCACAAGGCGTATAGAGGCAAAGAAACTGCAATTTTTTGGCATATTTTTGCAGTCATATAAACCACATAACTTATGGCATAATTTTTTGTATATATGTTGCCAGTAGGTTATTACATATTTTTGAACTAGAATTTTGTTGCTGGTTCTGCATTATTTTTGGTACGATGTATATTTTGTTGCTGGCAAAATAGTGGATGATGTTCGTTACAGGTTTATTTTACTTTCTGATGGATGTATGATGCAGATAGTCTACTTATTATGATATGGTACGACAACATAGCTAAAATTGGTACTTTATTATATCAAGACTAGATACTTCAAATATGATGATAAAATACTATAACCAGCCGTAAATAGTACTGCATTGACAGCACTAATGGTTCAATAATATCATGTATATGAAAAATGTCAACACTCGAAAGGAGTTCTGACATGTTGGAGTTTCTGACCATAGGAGACTGAATTTTCTGACATTAGAAGACTGAAATTTCTGACATTTCAAAGTTTCTGATATGTCAGACATTGGAGAATATATTTGACCCGAGATTTCATACAGGATTGCTTGATTAGATATGTAAAATATTTGGTACCATAGTCAACTTACATGTAAAATAGCAGTATAGGAACGGTAAAATACAAATATTAGTACGGTAACAAGCTTCCATGGGTACGACGTATTAAGGCAGGCTTTTTTCGTCACCACTCGCCTTAGTTTTTTATTGCAAACTATCTTACAATAGTTTACATATATATATAGTACAATTGTTGTCAAACTCGGTGGATTAAACCAAATGCGAATAGAATTACTCATTGTAACCCCAAGTTCCATTTAAAGATAATGAAACTAGCATGAACATCTTAGTACATAGTTTGGAAATTTGGTAAAGTTAAAAAATAATACTAACTTTAGTTAGTATTATTTATCATACATTTATTTATAAGTGTGCATTTTAAAACACACGTCATCCAAAACAAAATTTGTTCAATATATCAAATTATTTTCGTGTTTAAAAATGGTCCAACATCTATGTCCTATATGATACGATAACTACTCTTTATAAGATACCTTACACAGTGATTCAATGATACTACTTATATACGTACGAAGATACGGTATTTCTCATAAACCATATTTTGTTCCACTGTAAGTTGCCTTAGAAAGATACGGTTACTGGTCTTTAAAGATACCGTAAATGAAGGTATAGTGATACGGCTTATACACATGTTAAGGTACCGTATTTCTCATAAACCATATTTTGTGGGATACTGTAAGTTGCCTTATTAAGATACGGTTAATGGTCTTTAAAGATACCGTAAATGAAGGTATACTGATACGGCTTATACACATGTTAAGGTACCGTATTTCTCATAAACTATAATTGTGGCATACTGTAAGTTGCCTTATTAAGATACGGTTCCTGGTCTTTAAAGATACCGTAAATGGAGGTTCAATGATACGGGGGATATACGTGCGAAGGTACCGTATTTCTCATAAACCATATTTTGTCTGCAAGTTGCCTTCTTATGGTACTCATAAATGAGTAGTTATGGTTTGTAATGCCTATCTTATGTGGTACTGTATTAAAGCTTTGCTGGGTACTACAAGTTGTCAGGATATAGTACGCCATATAATTGATAGTATTGAAACAAAATAACTAAATGAAAAAAGCAAACATAGATCCAGTCTTAACAGCCAACTGACAACACCATTCGCCAGCAAAAACTAGTCTAACTGCCAAAACAAAACACTGGTCTAAAACACAAACCTTGCCGACAACATTCAAACACAAACACATGTCTGAGGTCAACCAAAACACAACAATTCTAACATCACTAAAACAAGTCAAGCATACAACTGTGCTTGTCACGTAAAATGCGTGCAGCTATGGAAGCACGATAAATATCGATGTCGACTTCTTTCTGATAGATCTGAAACTCTGGTGTGTCGACAAAGTATATTTCCATCGACAAGGCTGCATGCACTCCACAATCTATGTGCCCTGATTGGGGCCGAGTGTACTCCGATTGAAACTCAAACTTCTTACATTTGTAACCGATGACACCTATCGAAATAAAGTAGGATGACACCTAGAAGAAAGCTCAGATCCGTTCTGCGGAGTCTTTTTCTTGGTCTTTGATGCCATATCTGCATAAACAAACAGAAAAATCAAACTAATAGTTACAGTACCATTTTATTCATGCATACAGTATCAATATACCTAACATAGTGTACCAACAAACCTAAACAAGGAGTACCAACGAACCCAACAAGAGAGTACCAACAAACCTAAACAGTGAGTACTAATAAAAGACATATACATTACCAACTGAACAACCTATCATACCAAACAAAGCCAATTTCAACACCTAATCAAATCATAATCGAAGTCCGACTCGAAGCCCACAGTTTCAAACACCAAATGCCCACAATTTCAAACATAAACACCCATCCCCCAACTTCCAGAAAATCTCCAAAAAAATACCTAAACCTAATCGAAATCTACTGGAAACAGCAATGGACAACGAAAACGAAATAAAAATCAAAAAACCTAAACCTAATCGAAACCTAAACCCTAAGGAGTAACCAAAAACGCGACTGAAAAATTAGAACAAAAGCAAAAAAATACCTTCGATTTATGACTGTAATACCTCGTTCGGAAGTAGGAAATGCTCTAAATATTGCGACAATTGCTGGTTTTGAGAGGATTCTTTCTTAAACTTCGGTTTGGAGCCAAAATCGACAGAAGAGAATCAGATGGTTGCGTTTTGCTTTCGTTTGTTTGGGTAGGGTTTGGTTTCTTCGATGGTTTGGTGTTATTTCTTATTTAAATTAAAACCTTGGTTAAATGGTAATAAACAATATTTACAAGGGGCAAAGTTGTCATATAGGTACCTATTAGTAAAAACTATGTCAGATGGGTACTTATCAATAACATTTCACTGACAGGGAACTGATGCGTTTTTATTTTATAGCTATGGGTATTTAAGTGTTCATTCCCCAATTTTTAATTCATCCAAAAAGATTAAAATAAATTAGTTAATAACTTTTTTGAAAAATTGGGAATAACAAGTGGTGGCGAATCCAATGAAAAAATTAACAACTAATGCTCTAAAATTAATGTTGATGAATTACAAGTAGAGATTTAGAATTTTAAAAATATTCACAATTTTCAACACCCCCTAAGGGGTCTCAATAGTAGTACTCTTTTTTTAATTTTTAATTTCAATTGACAGATTTGACGGTTTATTCTAGCCCCTCCTTTTTTTTTTGGCAACCCTGGAGTATCACTTCTCAACCAGCTATGAGCTTACACCCACATTCGGGGGATGTGACTAGTAGATCTCCAAGGGCTATGTAAACACGTACCAAATTTATCCAAAACGATAGTCATGAGATAAGACCCAATGGGGACAACTCAAGAAATTGTGAGAGGTGGAATTCGATCCCACGACCTAGTTCACAAATTCTTAAGGCCCCTCTTAATATAATAGAATAGATAAAGATGAATAAAGAATCATAGATGATGAAAACAGTAGTAGTAGTTTCTGTGGGCGGTAGAAAAACCTTTCCTATAAAGCTTCACAAAAGCCATCCGAATATAATTTACCGTCGATCTTTTTTAAATTAAAATATTGTTAGGCCACGGCTATTCCTTCAGCAACAAAAATCCAAAAACCCAAAAAATGCACTCTTCTAGTTATAGTTGACGTGTGTTGGTTAGATGACGTAGACTTTGATTCTAGTCTGCATAGCGTGTTGCTATTGGCACCCTTAGAGGGTGAAAATAACTTTGGAATTTGTGAAAGCTAGTTATATTAATTTTTTTGCTTACATTTTATTTTAATCAACAATAGTAAAATTGAACTCGTCGAATTCATAGTAATTATGCTAATGACATTAAATTCTTCCGGTGGGACTAGGGTTGCAAACGAACCGAATCGAATCGAATATCATAATATTCAATTTGTATTCGTTAATTTTTTCAAGTATTCGTATTCGATTCGATTCGTATTCGAATACTAAAAATCGATTCGATTCGATTCGATAATGATATTCGAATATATTCGCGAATATTCGAATATTCGAATATTCGAAAGAAAATTTCAATTTTCCCCCATAAAACCTGTTAGAATTACAAAATAATTCCGAAAAAATTACAAAATCTAAGAAACAACTCAATGTTCATATCTGCTTTTTATTTTTACACTTGGAGCGTGAGTTAAATAGATGATGAAGGGTTTGCTTTATTTTCTTTTATGGGTCAAAACAAATAAATAATTTGGGTCTAATATTTTATTTGGGCTTACAAGTATATATATAATGCATATATTATTTAAATATATATTTCATTAAACGAATCGAATATTCGTTAATTTTTCGAATCGAATACAGGCATATTCTTATTCGTATTCGAAATTATTCGAATCATAAAAAGTATTTGTATTCGTATTCGTATTCGTTTATTTCGAATTCGAATCTTAAATTTCGAATCGAATCTCGAACCGAACCGAAAATATTCGGTTCATTTGCAACCCTAGGTGGGACCCACTCTTTCCAATAGTACCCTGTTAAATTAATACACTTTACCTCAACTATAAAAATATTACTATATCTAATATTAATCAATATGGATAACTATTTTTTTAAAAAATAAAATATAATGTAATATTTCTTTTTACCATAACAGATGAACTTTAATATAAAAATAGTAGCTATTATGGTAAAGATTAATATTAAATATCTAATATGTAATATAATTAATAGATAATATTGGACTTTTAAGAGATGGGATCCATGGCTACTTTGATGGTTTTGAAAGTTGAAGAAATCACTAATAAATTGAGTGTGATAATAAATAAGTGGTGTAATAAATAGAGGATAATAATAAATAAGGGGATATAAATAGAATTTTAGGGGTTGCATATAGAATTTCCCTTACAAAATTACTAACTACTTTTAATTACTATATTTAGTTTAGTACTATTTTTAGTTAATTACTATCGTACTTAAAATTTATAATAACTCAATTTATAACATACAAATTAAATTTTAATTATAATTTCTATGAAATATTTCACATTAAAATAAATTTAATAAAAAATATTTATATAAATAGCACGCGCATTTTATTGTGCATAAGTTACTACTTTCCATTATTGGTTTGATTGGACTATTTCGATTGGCGCGGAGACAAGGAAGAATTAAAATTAATGTGATGAGAAGGAATTCATGTAAGAATATGGAAATATATGAAGAATATCTTTATCATTTAAATATATTATTCGATCCATCAATTAAACTACGTGATTTTGATATATGTCGTGTAAAATTATTATTTAATTCATTTATTCTAATTATAATCTTACAAATAAATATTTTACTTGAGTATAATTAAATTAAAATTTCTTAAATCTTTATACTGTTTAAAATAAATATATCTAAAAATATACAATTATTTATACGTTGCACAATCCGTAAACTTGAGGAACCTATAGTTCATCTTACTGCGACCAAGATTCATTACACGTGTCATCATTACAAGCAGACACGTATCTAGTCACATTGGCATAATTCGGGCAATTAAAAAACCCTTGCTATTGAATCTTGGAAACAAGATAATTTTAATTGATTCTTTTTTAAATGTATTTATCATTGGTTATTGGCATCCAGCCAGAAGATAATGTCTTAGTTATAATTATTATTATTACAATTACCTTGATAAGTTTACCATCATCAACGAATCATCATTCAGTATATTCCTACAATGTGTGATCACTACGTGTCGACTGTTAAAAAATTTTGCATTTGTTCCAACTTATAATGATCGATGTCTGCCATCTTTAATTAGAATAGGTTCAACGTTATCCTTTCTCGCAACTCAATATGATTTGTAATTTGGATGTATAATTGTTAGTTGTATAACAAATTTATATTACCAAGTAATAGTTTAATTTCTGATAATGAATGTCTTAAACTCTTCTTTTTTCTAACAAAAATGACCTACTCGCAGTAAAGCATGATAGGTGGTATATATAATTATATGTAAAATTGAGAGACAAAGAAAAATAAAATAGGAGCTGGTCGATCACAGCTTTGTCGGAATAAAATATAGCATAAGAATAAAATGGAATATGGAAAGGATAACAAAGTTATTGTACGGCACCGATATAATGATTATATTGCAATCCAGGAATTCTTCTCTTCTTATTCCTTCTTTGTTTTTCTTGTTTCATTTTATTCGATTGGAAGATATAATGTGCACTTATACTTCACTAAATTGAGTGCGAGACATTTGATAAAAGATAAGACGTTACTACCATTTATGGAAAAACACATATTTAGTTAATTTTTGTGCCGCTGAAGAAAGGCATAAAGCAAAAGAAGCCATCTTTGCGACTTTGTGAAACACAGACCACCCTTTTGTCGACGACGGAGAGCGGACCTAAAATAAATTATAAAACTCTAAATTGTTAAAATTCGTAGAAAGTAATTTGAACTATAATCATCATAAAATCAATTGATATTAAATATCATTAATATGCCTAACTATTTAAGTGCCGCCCTTCGTTTCTCTTATAAATAAAATTTACAACATGGGTACATACATACACATGTATAACCCACTTTGCCCTAATATCCTGACAGGTTCCAAAAATAGGGTTAGACAATATGATCAATGTAGGATGTTAAGAAATCTTGGAGGCACATGCTATATCCATATATAGACAGTATACAAAATTGCGTACGAAATAAAATATTATCATAGATTTTCACTGTTTAGTGTTGTCCAAAACATTATTATGTTGCAATAGTGAAAAATAGTAACAATACAAACATATAGGCAAGAGACAAGGCGAAAGTTTAGGATGGTGTGGGATTTGATTACATAATACGTGCTTCGATTAATGTCAATATTAACTAATCATTTAATCTGCCATTATTGTGTCCAAACCACTTGTAACTCAATTCCCTACCCTATGACTCTTTGCTGATAAGAAGATTTCCTTTTTTTTTAAAAAATTAATAGTTTAAAAATGCTTGGGCTTTAATTTGCGAATCCATGGGCCTTAGCTGACGGCCCAAATCCTCCAATATCAAAATTTTGTGATGGATCATCGTGAAGGACATGAGATGGAGCATTTTATTTAATTATTCGAAGGGACAATCACATGGTTGGCTCTTATTTTATTTTTCCAATTTTCATAATCAAAATATTAAGTATGTATATACATCTGAAAGAGCTAGATATTACAGTAGTCGATGTTAGCTGTATTAAGTTGTGACTTCACAGACGAAAGAAGAAGGTACATATATTGGCCCCCTTCACCTTTTTGCAATTCTGTTTTGTCTATCCAATCCACTAAGCTCATGATTTGACGTTACAGATTCTATTTATTATTATTATTATTATTATTATTATTATTATTATTATTATTATTTTGAGGCTGTGCTTTAATCAACTGTTACACAGACATCTCTGATTTCTATCTTTGTATAGCCTCACCCGCAGAATACGAGAATGTCTTGGAGTTGGCTTCTGTGGTTATAATCTGTGGTTCATCTGTATACGTATTGTTGACTAAGCTCAATAAAATAAAAATAAATAAATACAATAGGAGAACAAAACAAAGGAAACCAACACAAAAATCAAACATGTGCTACACCCATAAGACTTCAGTACCCAAATCTTTAAAAAATTCAAAGTCCAAGATATCAAAAACATCACGCATGCTTATAGGATTTGCTTATAGGATTTTTGATAAGATTTACCTCTTACTTATTCTTATCATATGCCATACGTGTACTATATATATATATATATATATATGTGTTTGCATGTAGTAAAATGAGGTATGAGAGAGCGTGCATGTATCAACTATCAGATATAAGAAAAAGGGTTTTTTTTTGCTCCTCAGAAAAGAAAGAAAACTCCCACACTCAACGATCAAATATTCTCTCAGACCTATCTCTCGATATTTCACAACAGTTAAAAACAACAGATTGGTATCAGAGCCATGTCATTCGAAGTCATGCCCGTCCCGCGCCTCACAAAACTCAACTATGATAGTTGGGTTATCCGAATGAAGGTACTGCTCGGGTCGCGAGGCGTATGAAATATCGTAGAAAAAGGGTACACCGAACCGAAAAAAACGGACGACGAGGCTGAAAGTAAGGCGTCGGAAGAATCTCACAGACTCGACGATACAGCGCTCAACCTCATCCACCAAGCGTTAGACGATCCCGACCTCGAAAAGATAGCAGGCGCGAAAAATTCTAAGGAAGCATGGGAAAAACTGGAGACAGCGTACAAAGGCACCGACCGAGTAAAACAAGTACGGCTGCAAACGCTTCGTGGCGAATTCGAAATAACAAGAATGAAGAACGGCGAAGGCGTATCCGATTATATAACGAGAGTACAAACCATCTCGAATCAGTTGAAGAGAAACGGCGAGGCTCTAACGGAAGCCCGGGTCGTCGAGAAAATTCTCCGCTCCCTGACGGACAAGTACGAGAACGTGGTATGTGCAATCGAGGAATCCAAAAATCTCGAAGAAATGACGGTCGATGAACTCTCCGGTTCCCTCGAAGCTCACGAGCAACGGAAGAAAAAGAAGAAGCAGGAATCGCTAGACGAGGCTCTACAGACGAAGTTATCGTTGAAAGATGACAAGGCGCTATATACGCATCACGGCCGAGGTCGAGGACGAGGTCAACGAGGACGAGGTTTCGGTCAAAATTCAGGCCGAGGACGAGGTTACAATCACGAAAAAGAAGGACAAACGAGCAATCAAAATTGGATAGGACGAGGCCGAGCACGAGGACGAGGCGGTCGCTCAAATCGACCGAGCGTTGAGTGCTACAATTGCGGGAAGTTCGGGCACTTCGCAAAAGACTGTTGGGCCGACAAAAAGGTGGAAGAAAATGCGAACCTAGTCGCACAAGAGGATCCAAAAGACGAAGGCGTTCTTTTAATGGCGCTCGAGGATATGAGTCCCGGCAGCGACATGGTGTGGTATCTTGACACCGGTGCAAGCAATCATATGAGCGGATACAAACATCTCTTTACGGATCTAAAGAAGATCGAGGATGGCCATGTGTCCTTTGGAGACGCATCGAAAATTGAAGTCAAAGGCCGAGGGAAAATATGCTTCTCTCAAAACGACGGCAGACAAGGATCGGTCGAGGACGTTTATTTCGTACCCGACTTGAAAACGAACATCTTAAGCATGGGGCAGTTGCTTGAAAAAGGATGTTCAGTGCTTATGAAGGACCGTTCATTACAACTAAGGAACAAAGACGGAAGAATGATCGCACGGGTCGAGATGGAAAGGAACCGAATGTTCAAACTCAACCTGAAGGCGATTCAAGAAAAATATTTGCGAGTTGACGTGGAGGACAAAGACCATTTGTGGCATATGCGATTTGGTCATTTGCACTACGGTGGCCTAAAGGAGCTCTCCAAAAGAGGCATGGTCCATGGAATGCCGGTGATAGAAGGTGAAAAAAAGCTTTGCGAAAGTTGCGTAATCGGGAAACATACAAGAACGACGTTCCAGAAGCAGGCAGAATATCGAGCGCGCAAACCACTCGAGCTCATACATACAGACATATGCCGGCCGATCACACCAGAATCATTCGGTGGAAGGAAATACTTTATCACTTTCATCGACGACTACTCAAGAAAGACGTGGGTGTATTTTCTAAAGGAAAAATCAGAAGCGTTCGAAACGTTTAAAAAATTCAAGGCTATGGTCGAAAAGGCGACAAGCTCAAACATCAAGGCGCTCCGATCAGACAGAGGTGGCGAATACATGTCAGGTGCTTTCGCTAATTTTTGCGAAGAACAAGGTGTTAGGAGGTTCCTCACCGCGCCTTATTCACCACAACAGAACGGCGTAGCTGAAAGAAAGAATCGAACCATCCTCGACATGGTTCGATCAATGTTAAAGAGCAAGGACATGCCAAAGGAATTCTGGGCTGAAGCGGTACGATGTGCTATATATATTCAGAACCGATGTCCACATCACAGCCTCGAGAATCGAACACCACAGGAAGCATGGACCGGTCGAAAACCGACGGTGGCGCATTTCAAAATATTTGGAAGCGTGGCGTATGCACATGTGCCCGATCAAAGAAGAGCCAAGCTCGACGACAAAAGCAAAAAGCTCGTGTTTATTGGGTATGACGAGAAAACGAAGGCGTACCGGCTCTATGACCCTGAAAATAAAAAGGTGATAGTAAGTCGCGATGTTCGGGTAGACGAAGAAAGTTCGTGGGGCTGGAACGTTGAAGAAAAGACAACGCCTGAAGAACCACTGATCGTTGCACCAATACCTGTTCCAATTTCGTCTCAAGAAAATGACGAGGAGGACGAACCAAGACAGCCGAGGATGCGAAGCATGCAGGACCTGTACAGATCAACTGAACAGGTTCACATAGTCTGCTTACTGGCTGACTCGGAACAAATTAGTTTCGAAGAAGCCATAAGAGACAAGAGATGGAAAATGGCGATGGACGAGGAAATAAAGGCGATCGAAAAGAACGACACATGGAAACTTGTGGAGTTGCCAAACGGTCATAAACCCATTGGAGTTAAATGGGTTTATAAGAAGAAGATGAATGCTCAAGGAAAAATTGAACGTTACAAGGCGAGATTGGTGGCGAAGGGCTATCGACAACAAGCGGGAATAGATAACGACGAAGTTTTTGCTCCCGTTGCAAGAATGGAGACAATCCGTTTGCTCCTGGCTCAAGCTGCACAACTCAACCGGCCAATCTATCAGATGGACGTGAAGTCCGCTTTTCTGAACGGAGAACTCGAGGAAGAAGTCTACGTGGAGCAGCCCCCAGGATATTCAAAATCAGGAAAAGAAGGCAAAGTGCTAAAATTAAAAAAGGCGCTTTATGGGCTAAAGCAAGCGCCGCGGGCATGGAATACCCGGATCGACGGATATTTCAAAAAGAACAAGTTTGAGCAATGTCCGTTCGAGCACGCCCTCTACGTCAAACGGGAAGGAAAGGAAATGATCATCGTCGCTCTTTATGTCGATGACCTTATTTTCATGGGAAGCAATGAGAAAATAGTCAACGACTTCAAGAAGGTGATGACGAAGGAATTCGAGATGACGGATTTGGGACTGATGAAATATTTTCTCGGTCTCGAAGTCGAGCAAAGAAGCACGGGAATTTTTGTGTCGCAAGAAGCGTATGCGAAGGCTATATTGAAGAAAAATAAAATGGAGGATAGCAACCCGGTAGCGACACCGATGGAACTTGGAACAAAACTGTCCAAGTTTAAGGGAGGACAAGGAGTGAATGCGACTGATTATCGAAGTCTCGTGGGCAGTCTGCGATACTTGACCTGCACGAGACCCGATATCGCTTACAGCGTTGGAGTCGTTAGCCGTTATATGGAAGATCCGAGGCAGTCACATCTAAAAGCGATAAAGAGGATTTTACGATACATCCAAGGAACACAATCGCTCGGACTATTTTATCCAAAGGCGAGCGACTGCAAATTAGTCGGATACTCTGACAGCGATTGGTGCGGAGATATCGATGATCGAAGAAGCACTGGCGGCTACGTATTTTATCTCGGGAATACGGCATTCACCTGGTTATCGAAAAAACAACCGATCGTGACTCTATCAACCTGCAAAGCAGAATATGTGGCAGCATCGTGGTGTGTCTGTCACGCAATATGGGAGAGGAACTTACTGCACGAGTTGAATCTTCAACAAGTCGAGCCAACCGAAATCCGTGTAGATAATAAGTCAGCGATTGAGTTGGCGAAAAATCCGGTCCATCATGAAAGAAGCAAGCATATTGATGCTCGGTTTCATTTTATTAGGGAGCACGTTAAAAATGGAGAAGTGAAGATGGTACACGTAGCAAGTCTGGACCAAGTTGCTGATATTTTCACGAAGCCGTTACCAACAAGCACATTCGAAAACCTAAAGAGGAAGCTCGGGATGAAAAGACAGGAAGATATTGAGCTTAAGGGGGGAATTTGTTGACTAAGCTCAATCAAAAATAAAAATAAATAAATACAATAGGAGAACAAAACAAAGGAAACCAACACAAAAATCAAACATGTGCTACACCCATAAGACTTCAGTACCCAAATCTTTAAAAAATTCAAAGTCCAAGATATCAAAAACATCACGCATGCTTATAGGATTTGCTTATAGGATTTTTGATAAGATTTACCTCTTACTTATTCTTATCATATGCCATACGTGTTAGGCCAGCCGCCCATGAGGCGGCCTTAGTTGAAAAAAATATAGTAAAATAATATTATATAATATTATAATATTATTTTATATACATAAAAGAAAAAGAAAAATCTTAAAGATAAAGAATGAGCGGCCCATATCAACTGGCGACGCGGCGGATTCCTGGCCACCGGTTTCAAGCGGCCCAGAACTGAGCGACGCGGCGCATTCCTGGCCACCGGTTTTGAGTGGTCCAGAAGAGATGAAGACATCTATAAATAGGCTGAGGATTCTTCAGTTATTATCATCCCAAATCAAGTGAGAAATTCAGTTAGAGAGTAATAGTGAGAGGTAAACTTATCCGGGTGGATAAAGGTGAGAGCGGGTTTTAGTTTTACTGGGTAGTTGGGAATAGGTACAAAAACATTACCCGGGTGGGTAAGGGGTCTCGGGTTTGGGTTTAAACACGAGCGTTATTTTGTACGGTGTAATATTCTCAATATAGTAAAGCTGGTGCTCTCCGTGGAGGTAGGCGGTATTGGCCGAACCACGTAAAAATCTCGTGTTCTCTCTTGTTGTCATTTCGGCTTTATACTATCCCAACAAAATCGTCGCGGTTCAAAAATCAACCTTCCGCTGGGCCCGAAAATTACCGCTCAACCCCAACAAGTGGTATCAGAGCCAAGCCTAATTAATATTCTGAGTATGCTCTGTGGTTGCAGCTTTGTCTGATCTTCCACATCAGAAAAGATATTAAGAAGGTTTTCCGTTACGGGGGAGCTATTGTCGTGTCGGGCCAAAGTTGTTGAATTTCTGCAAGGATAATGGCGACGGAAAGCAGTTTCAAAGTGCGACAATTTGATGGTACGGGGAGTTTCACTCTGTGGCAGAGACGAGTGAAGGATATCCTTGTTCACCAAGGTTTGGCTAAGGCTTTGAAAGGGGAAAAGGGAAAGCCGGAGAAAATGACGAAAGAAGACTGGGAGGATTTGGGGTCAAGATGTGTCAGCACAATCCGTCTGTACATTGCGGATAACATTATCAATAATGTTGTTAATGAAGATTCTGCACCAGACTTGTGGGCGAAGTTGGAGGAGCTGCACCTCGGGAAAAACTTAACCACAAAGTTAGATCTGAAGCGGGAGCTGTACCGGCTGAAGATGGAGGAAGGTGGGAATCTCATGGATCATATTAGCGTGTTCAACGGACTTGTGGATCAACTTATAAAAGTTGATGTAAAGTTGGAGGAAGAAGATAAAGCCCTTTTACTTCTTACCTCGCTTCCTGATTCTTACGATAATTTGGTCACAACCATCTTGTACGGAAAGACGATGGTGAAGATGGTGGATGTGCAGTCAACTCTTTTGGCGCATGAAAAGAGGAGACGATCAAATTATGGGGATAGCCAAAATTCGACGTTGGCTATACACGGGGAGAATCGTAGAGGAAGGTTTCACGCCAGGGAATTTGGAGGTAGCAGCAGGTCCAAATCAAAGGATGGCGGGAAGGGCATCGTGTGCTACAAGTGTGGTGAGCCGGGACACATCAAGAGGAATTGTCCGACTTGGAGGAAGGACAAGAACGGCGAGAAAAATTCCACAACCATGATAGCACAGGATACGGATGATGTTGTAGACGTTCTCACAGTCTACAACGATGACGCTCGTTCTCAGGATGAATGGATATTTGATTCGGGGTCGAAGTACCATATTTGCTCCGAAAGAAAATATTTTGATACGTTCCAGAAGATACGAAGAGGTTCGGTTTTCATGGCTGATGGATACCGTCAGGCGGTTCGTGGTGTCGGAACTGTGAAGATCAAAATGACTGACGGAGCGGTTCGAGCTTTGGGTGGTGTGATCTTTGTCCCAAAGTTACGGAAGAATTTAATATCCTTGAGCCATTTAGATTCCAAGGGCTATGGGAGTTTCATAGCAGGGGGAGTCTGTAAAATCACACATGGCGGAAAAGTCCTACTGAAGGGAGAAGAGCGTGGAGGTTTATATCGTCTAGGCGGGAGTGTGGTACATAATACTCCGACTTCGATGGGTTCACGAAAATCGCGCGCGCGTGGTGGAAAGGCAGACGACGGTGAGAAGGAAAGTCCTGCTGGAGAAGGGGTTGCGTCGAAGTCCCTCTTCAGAATCGACGGGTAGAGTCGGTTCGGCAGCTGCACATAGGATTGGCCGCGGGTGAATCAAGTTGATAGGACCTGAATTCTTGATTCGAATATGTGTAGCTGGTACAAGGAAGGCCAATGGACGTTCGTGGTATTTACGAACGGGTTACTCTCAGACAGACTCGCCGGGATGAGTGCTTGACGGTGTTGAAGACGGTGCTCGGATAGGTGTCGAATGCGGCTGGCGGGGGAGAATTGTTAGGCCAGCCGCCCATGAGGCGGCCTTAGTTGAAAAAAATATAGTAAAATAATATTATATAATATTATAATATTATTTAATATATATAAAAGAAAAAGAAAAATCTTAAAGATAAAGAATGAGCGGCCCATATCAACTGGCGACGCGGCGGATTCCTGGCCACCGGTTTCAAGCGGCCCAGAACTGAGCGACGTGGCGCATACCGGTTTTGAGTGGTCCAGAAGAGCTGAAGACATCTATAAATAGGCTGAGGATTCTTCAGTTATTATCATCCCAAATCAAGTGAGAAATTCAGTTAGAGAGTAATAGTGAGAGGTAAACTTATCCGGGTGGATAAAGGTGAGAGCGGGTTTTAGTTTTACTGGGTAGTTGGGAATAAGTACAAAAACATTACCCGGGTGGGTAAGGGGTCTCGGGTTTGGGTTTAAACACGAGCGTTATTTTGTACGGTGTAATATTCTCAATATAGTAAAGCTGGTGCTCTCCGTGGAGGTAGGCGGTATTGGCCGAACCACGTAAAAATCTCGTGTTCTCTCTTGTTGTCATTTCGGCTTTATACTATCCCAACAAAATCGTCGCGGTTCAAAAATCAACCTTCCGCTGGGCCCGAAAATTACCGCTCAACCCCAACAATACGTGTACTATATATATGTGTGTTTGCATGTAGTAAAATGAGGTATGAGAGAGCGTGCATGTATCAACTATCAGATATAAGAAAAAGGGTTTTTTTTGCTCCTCAGAAAAGAAAGAAAACTCCCACACTCAACGATCAAATATTCTCTCAGACCTATCTCTCGATATTTCACAACAGTTAAAAACAACATGTATATGTTATGGAGATGGCCTTGGAATAAAATAGGGAAAAAATATGTTATGATGTGTATGCATATATGTTTACATATTGGGATGGAGGATCCTCGACCTCATTCCTTTTCAATTATAAAATACAGCAATATTGCATGTTATTCGAGGATCCATTTTATTTACGTATAGTTAAGTAAGTGTACGATGCAACCACAGTATATAATTTCACTGATTTTGGGGTTTCTTTTTATTAGATATCAGTTTATATAAAGAATATCATTACAATGAAAGGTGTATTGCAAGAAATTCATTATAACTTATCTGATTTCTAGTAAAAAGAAACTAAATCAAATATCTTTACTAGAAACTAAAAGGATCGTTCTGCTGCTGCTGCAACTGATAAATGGTGCATCAGCTTCGCGTTTGATTGTTATTTTGCTTCTCTCAAGTTTGAGCCTAAAGTGCATATGAGGAAAATGTGCCCACTCCAAATTATTGCATCAAGTCATATATAAAGAGGTGAATGATCAGAATATAGTGTTAATTATATATCATAATTAATGTTATATAATTAAACTCCTCACATTTTTCGCAGCGGTGCTAAAAGCTTCTCTGTGGCTGATTTCGGGGTTGGCTTGCTTTTATCCTCTGAATCTCCTCTCTGTAAAAATGTTACATATGATCCATATCGTAATGAAAAAAACATAGTTTAGTTACTGTCTCTGAAAATAAACTTCTTACTTTATAAACTGGTTATATGCTGATGGAATGCGCTGTCTCTTCTCTGTGGCTGTAACCAAAGAAATTAATTAATTAACGTAAGAGACAAACACGTAGGCACGCACTTTGCTGGAAAATCAAGTGCTTTTCTTTGTTGGTCTCTTCTCTTTCTTACACGATTGGCTGGCTTAGAGAGGAAAATGTTGCATACAATAAGAGCATGTACATATATTCGAGGGTTCGTATTTATTTAGCTAGACATATAAAAATTAGAAGGATAATGAGGAATAATATTAATCTTAACGCGCCTGAGCGGAGATTGTGGTGCTCTATATCCTTGACGATATGGGACGTATCTATTATTATTGCTGCATTTTTTAGGACGAACAACCATTGTCTTTCATACAACGTTCTCCTTGATTGGATGCTGCGTCAGATGCTTCATGTAGTATAATTCAATCACTTAACCTCTATATCTTGATCAAAATTCCAAACTGCTTCTATATATATACGTATATTGAATATGTGTGTGTGTGTGTGTAAATTACCTGGGAATCTTGAAGATGTTGAGCTTGAAATTGAAGCAATAAAGCTCACATATTATTCACAGAAAGCAAATCAGCACAATGGCCACACCTCACTGTCACAATTGTGAGCATACTTGCTACATGGAACATTGACCCGTGACGAACAAGATCTTATTGCATCTTTTTATTACATCAAGTTATAACTGAACGACTTTATGTATATTAAACTCTTCGTTAGGTCTTAATCCAGTGTTAGAAAACCCTAATGCTTCTTCAAGCGGAGCTTATACGGAAAAATTAAGACAAATATATAGCTTAGATGCATTAGCTACAGACGCATTATTCATGTATAATATAGTCCTAATAAAGACTGTTTCATAAGCAACAAAGACATATTTCCTCTGTGTTCATCGAGGAAAAACTCTTTCTCTCTCTCTCTCTCTCCATCGATCTCTCTATTTTTTTCGGTAGTTGTTTCTGACTTTTTCTGCAAACCTGCTGACACTATAACACTGATCACTCTATTTGTGAAAAAGCGAATAGGAAAAAGACTTGAGTTGAAATCAATCAAAAGAGGGCGTACAACGAATAAGAAGGAAAGATCAACAAGATACAAGAAAAAAAAAAACATTGAACTTTTTCAGTAGAAGAATCACAGCCAACTGAATGACAGAACATATATAAGAACATTCTATTGTTCAAATAGGTGGACAGTGTATGAATCTTCAACATAGAGTCAAACACGAAATACAGATATAGGTTACTGAGAAACTCAAATATAAACAAATTAATAAAATTCTCAACTCTGCATCTGCATTTTTCCAGCTCCAGAAATGTACATCTTCTTATGTATAGAAAAAACAAACACACACACACACACACACACACACACACATATATATGTATCATATACCGCTAGAATTGTGCTGCAGAAGTTGCACCGAACATATAGCAAACACGTTTAGAGATCATTTCCTTCGATATTATTGTTTGCCAAATCGCTATGTCACTTGAGGAACTCTTGGCTGGTATACAATTCGTTCTTGCGAAATTAAAGGTTAGTACTTATGTGTATAAATCTATCTATATATAAATATAGCACAAGAAGCCATAAATCTAGTTGTACTGAGAAGATCCAAGAAACACGAATATATGTGAGTTAATAAGCTTTAGCTTCAAGACTGCTAGCTAGCAAATGAGAAAAAAATTACGGATATATGGAAAAACTTATATCAAATAAAAGAGCTTTTTTAGCACATAATTGAGCAGAACTAATATTTATATTATTCAATTACAGCGGATGAAAGAAAGCAAATGCGTATCTATTCTACAGAAACTCAATAAGCCAATTGAAGAAGTGGGGCGTGTAGTACAGATCTCACGGTGTGGCATATAATAATGGAGTTGTCCTGCCTGAAAAAGGAATTTTGCTTTTTTATTTATAACAAAAGTTGAATATATAGGACGAGATAAATGAGTGGATAAAAATAACCGAGTTAATTACAAATTTAGGCATTTTTTCAAACCTAAATTTAAAAAATAGGTACTATGTGTATTGTATAACAAAAATAGGCATTCTTTTATTTCATTTTCTTTTTTGTGAATTAATTTTATTATATGAATAAAATTACTACAAAAATAGGCATTCTTTAATTATTTTGTATTAATTAATTTGACAATATACACAATTAAAGACGTAATACATTGAACGATGATTCATAAAATGAAAAAAGATAAACATAGGATTTACGCAAATAAATGAAATATACTGCACAATTGAAAAAAAAAAGCAACCATAGTTATTACCACTAATTTTCTTCCATTTTGAAAAATTTTAACGGTATTTGTTGTCGACACGAAATCTGATCAAAATTAAAGTGTTTGTCATGAACAGGTAAAATCTGTACATAACCAACTAAAAAATAAATCGTATATCGACGTGGTTCCATATTGCAATTGCTAATTAAAACTAGAATATTTTTATTTATCTAGTCATTAAAATCCCGTATATATTACTATGTGAAATAATAAAAATATAAAAGTTTGGTTTTCGGCAAACTGAAAAAATTATGTTATAAAAATTAGAAACCAAATACAAATTGAAAAATTCGATTCCGTAATCGAGATAAACGATTTCTAGTTCGGTTTGATTCAATTTGTAAATCGAACTATGAAGAACCTATTAAATTTAAGTAAAAATAAATCAGAAATATATTACCAATAAAAAATTATGAAATGAAATTATATAAAAATGTGCCTATTTTTGTAACGGTTAACCCATAGTGCCTATTTTTGTAAATGACAATAAAAAAGATGCCTACAAACGTCAAACACCCAAAATAACCTATCTTGTTAATTTTTTTTAACATTATTATATTGGCATTAAATTATTTGAAGCCATCCATTTATTGGACACCTGAACTTTATGTGATTTATGGTTTGATTACTGAGTTCGTATATGTAGGACCCCGGTCCCCGGAAATTAGGTCGGCCAACAAACTATGTGTATGACTTACGTGATTTTGTGCTAATTACGTATATGTTCTACTTTTATGTGAATTCATGAAATTTCATGCTCGTGATTTTCTGAGTATTACGTGCCAAGAATTTTCGTGTTCAATATGGTCCTAATTTAGAAAGGATAATTTTCGAAGATAGTGAAAGAGAATGATAGGAGTTGGGCTAGGACTTCCATGGACCATGAATTATTAAACTGGGCTAGAAATTTAATTGTTGTTGGGTTAGAACCTAATTTAGACCCAAGCCCATGAAAGCCCAAATAAGAGACAAGTTTCCTCACTTCAAGGAAAAACCCACGTTACCCTTGTCTTCTCCAACATAACTAAAAATATCTAAACACATTTTTAACATCATAACCCCGTCAAGAAAGAAACCACGAAAGGAAGAAGCCACGAAGAAGTCGAAGGAGGTTCAAGCAACACCCTCAAAACTGCTCGGGAATTCGAAGTTAGTAAGTAAAACCCCTCCCTAAGCTCTTAATTCGTTATCTTAGAGGTAGTTGAAGGGTATTAATGGCGATTAAATGCAAAGTGGTTGGAGAGAAAAGCCACGAGAAACCCTAAATACCGATTCTAGACTCGAACTAAGGTTTAGGTAGGTGCAAATGTGAAGTTAAGTAGCTTAGTATCTGACTTAGAGCTCATAATTCTTGGAAGAACAAGTTATGAAGCGAATTCGAGTGAGAAGAACGACGGAAAATTGAAGATGATGAAAATGTCGAGTCAAATGTCGATATAAATGTCGATGTAACTTATATATATCGACATCTTATAAATGTCGAACGATAGATATAAATGTTGAGTAAAAAGTCGAGATCTTAAATCATGTAAAATGTCGAGGCCAATGTCTTGCAAAATGTCGAGATGCAACGTCTCGATAAAATAGCTAAAAATGACGAGCTTCATAAAGAAATGTCGAATTAGAGGGAAATGTCGAGAACCAAAGAAGAAATGTCGAGACTTAGGTAAATTCTATGTCGACATTTCCAGCTGCAAATGTCGAATTATAATGTCGGGATATACAAATAAATGTCGAATGAAATTAAATACACAAAGATGTCGAGACCCTATAACTGGACAAAAATGTCGAATGATAAGTACAAATGTCGAATTGTTGGGAAAAATGTCGAATGATAGAATGACGGGTAGAATGTCGAGCCATTTGTTAAGATAAATGTCGAATGCTAAAGATGTCGACTTAGCATATCGACAAGTATAAAATGTCGAGACCTCAAGGTAGAAATGTCGAGATGTTAGGAAATACCGAAATTAGGGAAGATGTCGAGTTCATACACACAAAAATGTCGAGGAGCACCTATAAGAATAATGTCGAGATATCCTAAGATAATAAAATGTCGAGTCCTGTTATTTGGAGAGAAATGTCGAGAGCCAAGAAAGATGTCGAAACCCTCATGCATCTCGACATTTAGCTCCTTCATATCGACATCTTATAAAATGTCGAGATCTGTGCGAGTTGCATGTCGATATTCTCTAACTCAAATGTCGAAGTATAATGTCGATATACCCCAAGATAAAATGTCGAGATGATAGGTAGAATATCGAAACTTGAAAATGTTAAGATTCGGACAAAAGTTCATGTCGACATTTTCGTTGGTTTAAAACCCGAAATCTAAGTTTAATATATCACTCGACATTTGGGTTAAAATGTCGAGATTACTAAGGGTCGAGATTTTAAATAACCCAAAGGCCGAATTCCTATACATGTAATGCCGAGATCTTTACATACTCTATTAAGTAAAATATTTCAACACATTTCAAGTACATAGATAACTAATATTTTAGAAAATATACTGATATAATGATTTTATGATTAAGGTCGAAAAATTAGGAATTTCGCCGAACCAGTAGCAGCTAGTCTACGGACTTCAGGTAAGTAGAAATTCAACTACGATACGTAACTTACCTGCGTCTGTTAATGTGAAATTTACGTGCTCGTGTAATTTTTATGAAATGCGTACGTATGATATGATTTATTTCTATGCATGATAGTATGATTTGCATATGTACATGAGCACTTGCACGCATGAGTAGTACATAAGGAGCGAGGCATGAGCGTGCATAAGATCGCCTGTGTGCGATGTATACTCGCCGATATTGGCGTGTGTGTCGACTCGAATGAAGAGTCACGGCTTCCCCTATGCAGCCTATAAGGCCTGAATAAGAGGCTACTCTAAGGCCTGAATAAGAGGCTACTCTAAGGCCTGAATAAGAGGCTGGGTAAATACCCCGTACGATAAGGCCTGACTAAGAGGCTGGGTAAATACCCCGTACTCTAAGGCCTGAATAAGAGGCTGGGTAAATACCCCGTACGATAAGACGGAATAAGAGGCTGGGGGAAATGAAAGTCGAGGGCCCGTATGAAATAAGAGTATAAGAAAAAGAGTAAGAGCGTAAGAAAAGAGTACGAGTATGAGGAAAGAGTATGAGCGTTAGTAAACGACGGCGTGGATTGTCGATCGTTAGGACACGTGCATTCATGCATAATTTCTGCTTACTGAGCCTCGGTGGCTCATTTTTATGTTACGTATTGTAGGTACCGACGATCACGGTACGTGATCCGTCTTTTATGCGAGGCCGACCTTTTGAAGCTTTCCGGCTGCTTTTGAGGTGGGAGTGTGTGTATGGATGACGACCTGTGAAGGCCGGGCGCATAGGAAGCTTTTGGCTACACACACACATACACACACACTTGTATTTGTGTAGACACGATTTCGATGGTTTGTAGAACGAATCACGAATATTTTTTTGACATGTATATAAGTCTTCCGCATGCACATTTTAAAATGAAAAATTTTATTCGCATATTTATGCGTTTACACGATAGCAAGACATTAATACTTAGAAATAGAAAGGAATACGAGGGCGGGACGACGGGTCCTGACAGAGTGGTATCAGAGCTTCGGTCACAGGTCCTGTAGACTGTCCATACACACACACTCAAAAGCGCGGAAGCGGCCTTGCTTGTAAGTACCATGATTATGTGAATCTCTTGTATGGTTTGATTTATTGGCCTTAGGAATTGTCAGGATAGGTGAAAATGGTAAGAATTAGGGGTGAAGGAAGTAGGGAACCGGATCATGGTAGGGACTCTAATAACCCTACCGACAGTCGGGATGCTACCATCCTGCAACTCACGGAACTGGTCCGGCAACAATCGGCCCAGATCCAACAGCTGATCCAACAGCAAAACGCTGCTGGACAATCAGCCAACTTACCTTCCCCACCAGAGCGAATCGAGATGATCGGGGAGAGATTCCGAAAACTTAACCCTCCGATGTTCGAGGATGCAGTAGACCCCACCTCAGCTGAGGACTGGCTCAGGACTCTGGACAATATGTTCCAGCACAGCCGCACACCCGAGGCTGAGAAAGTCATGTGCGCTGCCTACCTGCTGAGGGGGAGCGCAGGGCATTGGTGGGACACCGTCTCAGCCATCGAGAACCCACTAACGATGAGCTGGGATCGGTTTAAGGAGTTATTTCGAGGGAAGTACTACACCGCCCCTGTCAGAGCCCAGAGGATGAACGAGTTCATCAACCTTCGCCAAGGGGCAATGACGGTGGCGGAGTACATCAAAAAGTTCGAGCAGCTTTCGAGGTTCGCTGCTCACATGGTCAGTACGGACGCGCTCAAGATTGAGCGGTTCATGGAAGGGCTGAAGCCCGAATTATATCGTGATGTAAGTATGGCGGGAGTGCAAGGGGCCACGTATGCACAAGTGGCTGAGAGAGCGCTCGTGGCAGAACAGGCCGAGTCTAGAATAGCTCGCGCCCAAGAAGCCAAGCGCAAGTTCGCACAAGGGCCGCAGGGGAGTGGAAGTAATTCGAAGCGGCAATTCGTCGCCAAGGAAGGGAAACAGGGGCCCCAGAATCGACCTGGACCACCCCCGCAGTTCAAGCCCAACCAGGGTAGACTCCAGCTGGATCTACCCGTATGCCCAAAGTGCGCACGGAGGCACCCGGGAGTCTGCAACTCCCAGAATGCGGTCTGCTACAAGTGTGGCAAGACAGGCCATTACTCAAGGGCATGTCCGGAAGGTGGACCCGGAAGCCAAGCTAGGAACCAGATAGAACCGCCGAGGGTACCGGCCAGAGTGTTCACTATAACCTCTGAAGAAGCAGAAAACAATCCGGCCGTGGTAACAGGTACCCTCATCGCCTATGGAACACCCACATGCATTCTAGTTGACTCATGAGCGACCCATTCGTTCGCATCAACGAAGTATGTCTCGAGAGTAGGAGTCACGCCTCACCGAGCTGAGTGCGAATTTAGGGTAACAGTTCCTAACGGGAATCCCACCCAAACTAATCAAGTGTTACGGGATTGCCCAATAGTAATCGGGGATAAGGAACTGCCCATAGACCTCATAATTATTCCCATGAATGATTATGAGGTGATCCTTGGAATGGATTGGCTATCAAAGTACGGAGCCGTCATAGACTGCCACCGCAAGATAGTCACGCTCAATATGGATGGTAATGATTCCCTTAAGTTCGTAGGAACTAGCAAGGGGACTATAATGCCTAGAATATCAGCGTTGAAAGCTCAACGACTGATCAGGTCAGGGTGCGAAGCCCACCTGGTATTTGCTATCAAGTCAGAAGAGAACGCCTCCCCGAAACTCGAGGAAGTACCAATAGTTAAGGACTTCCCCGACGTATTTCCCGAAGAGTTACCAGGACTACCACCCGAACGGGAAATAGAGTTTGCTATAGATCTGGTACCTGGAGCGGCACCAGTATCTAAGACGCCCTATCGGCTAGCACCGACGGAGATGAAGGAATTAAAGGATCAACTCGACGAACTCATGCAGAAGGAGTTCATACAGCCGAGTTTCTCTCCTTGGGGAGCGCCGGTGCTATTCGTGAAAAAGAAAGACGGATCCATGAGATTATGCATAGACTACAGGGAGTTGAACAAGTTGACGATCAAGAACAAGTACCCACTCCCTAGGATAGATGATCTATTCGATCAACTGCAAGGTGCAACGGTCTTCTCCAAAATCGATTTAAGATCGGGCTATCACCAACTAAGGATCCGGAAGGAAGACATCCCGAAGACGGCCTTTAGTACCCGTTATGGCCACTACGAGTTTCTGGTGATGCCATTCGGGCTGACTAATGCGCCCGCAGCCTTTATGGACTTAATGAACCGGGTGTTCAAGCCATATTTAGATAGGTTTGTCATCGTCTTCATTGATGACATCCTAGTCTACTCGAAGACGAAGGAGGAGCACGAAGGACACCTGAGAACAGTTCTAGGAATCCTACGGGAAAAGCAACTATACGCCAAGTTCAAGAAGTGCGAATTCTGGCTTGACCAAGTCGCCTTCTTGGGGCATATAGTGTCAGGAGAAGGGATCTCTGTAGACCCAAAGAAGATAGAAGCTATTAGTAATTGGCCCAGGCCGACGAACGTGACGGAAATACGAAGTTTCCTCGGTCTGGCAGGATATTATAGGAAGTTTATAAAAGACTTCTCAAAGATAGCATCGACACTGACGAGGCTGACTAAGAAGAATACGCCATTTCAGTGGACCGTGGAATGTGAACGGAGTTTTAATGAGCTGAAGGAAAGGCTTACGACGGCCCCAGTTCTCACAATTCCCTCGGGAACTGGAGGATTTATCGTCTATAGCGATGCGTCGAAGAACGGGTTAGGGTGTGTGCTAATGCAGAACGGGAATGTAGTAGCATACGCCTCTCGTCAACTAAAGGAGTACGAGAAGAATTACCCGACGCACGACTTAGAACTAGCGGCAGTGGTCTTTGCTCTCAAGATTTGGAGGCATTACCTCTATGGAGAGCGGTGTGAGATATACACTGACCACAAGAGCCTCAAGTATTTCTTTACGCAAAAAGAGTTAAATATGAGGCAGAGGAGGTGGTTAGAGTTAGTTAAGGATTACGACTGTGTAATCAACTACCACCCAGGCAAGGCGAATATAGTAGCCGATGCCTTAAGCCGAAAAGCAGTTAGTGCAGAACTGCAACTGCTGGAAGTAGAAGTAGTACGGTTAGGCGAAGTTGAGGCACAGCTAGCGGCTTTAACTTTGCAACCGACACTGTTGGAGCAGATCAAGACAGCGCAAGGAGCAGACGAGTTGTATGCAAAGATTAAGGAGGCACAGCCGGAACAACCGACGGGAGACCTTACGATACGGGAAGACGAACGATTATACTTCAAGAACCGGTTGTATGTGCCAGACGACGCCGAACTACGACGGCTAATAATGACGGAAGCACACGCTACGGCGTACTCGGTACATCCAGGAGCGACGAAGATGTACAGAGACCTCAAGAAAAACTACTGGTGGCCAGGCATGAAAAAGGACATCGCGACCTTCGTAAGTCAATGCCTGACGTGCCAGCAGATTAAGGCCGAGCATCAAAGGCCGGCGGGAACCCTACAACCGTTACCCATTCCGGAATGGAAATGGGATAACATTACCATGGACTTCGTAGTAGGACTGCCGAGGAATACGAAAGGGCATGACGCGATTTGGGTAATCGTCGATCGATTAACAAAGTCTGCCCATTTCCTGCCAATTAGCATGACGTACTCCATGGAACGATACGCGGAGCTTTATATCCAAGAAATAGTACGACTGCATGGCGTTCCATCGTCAATAGTCTCGGATCGCGACTCTAGATTTCTATCGAAATTCTGGACGAGCTTGCAAAAGGCGATGGGAACGAAGTTGTCCTTTAGTACCGCCTACCATCCACAGACGGACGGTCAATCCGAGCGGACGATCCAGACATTGGAGGACATGCTGCGAGCATGCGTACTCGATTTCAAAGGAAATTGGAGTAAGTACCTCCCACTGATCGAATTCTCGTACAACAACAGCTACCACGTCACCATCGGGATGGCACCGTACGAAGCACTATATGGGCGTAGGTGCAGGTCCCCAGTACATTGGGACGAGGTTGGAGAACGGGCGATGCTAGGCCCCGATATAGTACGAGAAATGACGGAAGCCATTTCTATGATACGAGAAAGAATGCGAACGGCGCAGAGTCGACAGAAGAGCTACGCCGATCGAAGACGTCGACCGCTGGAATTCGAAGAAGACGATATGGTGTTTGTTAAGGTATCGCCGATGAAGGGCGTGAAGAGGTTCGGGAAGAAAGGGAAACTAAGTCCTAGGTACATAGGACCATTTAGGATACTGAAAAGAGTAGGCGAGGTAGCATACCAACTGGAGCTGCCTGCGTCATTAGCGCAGGTGCACGACGTGTTCCACGTCTCAACCCTGCGGAAATACATAGCTGACCCGAACCACGTGCTGGGAAACGAGTCCCTACATCAACAATTGAAACCGGATCTAAGCTACGAAGAGACTCCGGTGGAGATATTGATGTACGAGACCAAAAGACTTAGGAACAAAGACATCCCTTTAGTAAAAGTGTTGTGGCGGAACCAGTCCACGGAAGAAGCCACATGGGAACGGGAGGACGAAATGAGAATTCGTTATCCCGAGTTGTTTCACACGGGCTGATTTCGGGGGCGAAATCCTCCTTAAGGGGGGGAGGATGTAGGACCCCGGTCCCCGGAAATTAGGTCGGCCAATAAACTATGTGTATGACTTACGTGATTTTGTGCTAATTACGTATATGTTCTACTTTTATGTGAATTCATGAAATTTCATGCTCGTGATTTTCTGAGTATTACGTGCCAAGAATTTTCGTGTTCAATATGGTCCTAATTTAGAAAGGATAATTTTCGAAGATAGTGAAAGAGAATGATAGGAGTTGGGCTAGGACTTCCATGGACCATGAATTATTAAACTGGGCTAGAAATTTAATTGTTGTTGGGTTAGAACCTAATTTAGACCCAAGCCCATGAAAGCCCAAATAAGAGACAAGTTTCCTCACTTCAAGGAAAAACCCATGTTACCCTTGTCTTCTCCAACATAACTAAAAATATCTAAACACATTTTTAACATCATAACCCCGTCAAGAAAGAAACCACGAAAGGAAGAAGCCACGAAGAAGTCGAAGGAGGTTCAAGCAACACCCTCAAAACTGCTCGGGAATTCGAAGTTAGTAAGTAAAACCCCTCCCTAAGCTCTTAATTCGTTATCTTAGAGGTAGTTGAAGGGTATTAATGGCGATTAAATGCAAAGTGGTTGGAGAGAAAAGCCACGAGAAACCCTAAATACCGATTCTAGACTCGAACTAAGGTTTAGGTAGGTGCAAATGTGAAGTTAAGTAGCTTAGTATCTGACTTAGAGCTCATAATTCTTGGAAGAACAAGTTATGAAGCGAATTCGAGTGAGAAGAACGACGGAAAATTGAAGATGATGAAAATGTCGAGTCAAATGTCGATATAAATGTCGATGTAACTTATATATATCGACATCTTATAAATGTCGAACGATAGATATAAATGTTGAGTAAAAAGTCGAGATCTTAAATCATGTAAAATGTCGAGGCCAATGTCTTGCAAAATGTCGAGATGCAACGTCTCGATAAAATAGCTAAAAATGACGAGCTTCATAAAGAAATGTCGAATTAGAGGGAAATGTCGAGAACCAAAGAAGAAATGTCGAGACTTAGGTAAATTCTATGTCGACATTTCCAGCTGCAAATGTCGAATTATAATGTCGGGATATACAAATAAATGTCGAATGAAATTAAATACACAAAGATGTCGAGACCCTATAACTGGACAAAAATGTCGAATGATAAGTACAAATGTCGAATTGTTGGGAAAAATGTCGAATGATAGAATGACGGGTAGAATGTCGAGCCATTTGTTAAGATAAATGTCGAATGCTAAAGATGTCGACTTAGCATATCGACAAGTATAAAATGTCGAGACCTCAAGGTAGAAATGTCGAGATGTTAGGAAATACCGAAATTAGGGAAGATGTCGAGTTCATACACACAAAAATGTCGAGGAGCACCTATAAGAATAATGTCGAGATATCCTAAGATAATAAAATGTCGAGTCCTGTTATTTGGAGAGAAATGTCGAGAGCCAAGAAAGATGTCGAAACCCTCATGCATCTCGACATTTAGCTCCTTCATATCGACATCTTATAAAATGTCGAGATCTGTGCGAGTTGCATGTCGATATTCTCTAACTCAAATGTCGAAGTATAATGTCGATATACCCCAAGATAAAATGTCGAGATGATAGGTAGAATATCGAAACTTGAAAATGTTAAGATTCGGACAAAAGTTCATGTCGACATTTTCGTTGGTTTAAAACCCGAAATCTAAGTTTAATATATCACTCGACATTTGGGTTAAAATGTCGAGATTACTAAGGGTCGAGATTTTAAATAACCCAAAGGCCGAATTCCTATACATGTAATGCCGAGATCTTTACATACTCTATTAAGTAAAATATTTCAACACATTTCAAGTACATAGATAACTAATATTTTAGAAAATATACTGATATAATGATTTTATGATTAAGGTCGAAAAATTAGGAATTTCGCCGAACCAGTAGCAGCTAGTCTACGGACTTCAGGTAAGTAGAAATTCAACTACGATACGTAACTTACCTGCGTCTGTTAATGTGAAATTTACGTGCTCGTGTAATTTTTATGAAATGCGTACGTATGATATGATTTATTTCTATGCATGATAGTATGATTTGCATATGTACATGAGCACTTGCACGCATGAGTAGTACATAAGGAGCGAGGCATGAGCGTGCATAAGATCGCCTGTGTGCGATGTATACTCGCCGATATTGGCGTGTGTGTCGACTCGAATGAAGAGTCACGGCTTCCCCTATGCAGCCTATAAGGCCTGAATAAGAGGCTACTCTAAGGCCTGAATAAGAGGCTACTCTAAGGCCTGAATAAGAGGCTGGGTAAATACCCCGTACGATAAGGCCTGACTAAGAGGCTGGGTAAATACCCCGTACTCTAAGGCCTGAATAAGAGGCTGGGTAAATACCCCGTACGATAAGACGGAATAAGAGGCTGGGGGAAATGAAAGCCGAGGGCCCGTATGAAATAAGAGTATAAGAAAAAGAGTAAGAGCGTAAGAAAAGAGTACGAGTATGAGGAAAGAGTATGAGCGTTAGTAAACGACGGCGTGGATTGTCGATCGTTAGGACACGTGCATTCATGCATAATTTCTGCTTACTGAGCCTCGGTGGCTCATTTTTATGTTACGTATTGTAGGTACCGACGATCACGGTACGTGATCCGTCTTTTATGCGAGGCCGACCTTTTGAAGCTTTCCGGCTGCTTTTGAGGTGGGAGTGTGTGTATGGATGACGACCTGTGAAGGCCGGGCGCATAGGAAGCTTTTGGCTACACACATGTACACACACACATACACACACACTTGTATTTGTGTAGACACGATTTCGATGGTTTGTAGAACGAATCACGAATATTTTTTTGACATGTATATAAGTCTTCCGCATGCACATTTTAAAATGAAAAATTTTATTCGCATATTTATGCGTTTACACGATAGCAAGACATTAATACTTAGAAATAGAAAGGAATACGAGGGCGGGACGACGGGTCCTGACAGTATATTTGCTTTATTGACCCAAAGACAATAAATTAGCTTTAACTCGTCCCATAATATGTCAGATCAGAGAAAGAAATGCGTTTCCATGACATATGAGACGCTAGACATGACATGAATGGAGAGAGAGAGATATACAAAACTATTACATTCATCAATCTGATGAAATTCGTACAAATACAACACAAACCACATCACCTCAGCTCAGATGAGTAATTAATTAACTAAAAAGTCACAGGAATTCCATCAGTTTAACTGAAGTTTTCAAGCATACGATTCAACTCAGCAACTGAATTTCGAGCATTTAGGAGATCAGTTTTCAACATGTCAGACACGCTATTCAAATCATAGGAGAAGTCTTCAAGCAGCTGATTCTTCCTCAGCACAGCTTCATCTTTCACCCTTCTTAAACCTTCGAGTTTCTGAGTTTCCATGGCCAACTCCTCGTCCATAGTTTTCCCTTCTGAGACTTTGAGCTCTGCTTGGAATGAGCTCTCATAGTACTCAACGATCGTACTCTCCAACTCCCTTCTTGCATTGTCTTGAACATCTGAAAGTGTTCGTTTCTCCTGAGTAACACTTTGAAGCTTATGGTCCAATTCTCCAACAGAAGCTACTTCTTTCGCCATCTCCGTTTCAAGTACTTTTATGTCACTATAAATCTTACTTAATTTGACTTTCACAGCTTCGGCCTCCTTTCTAACATCACTAATCCTTTCTTGTTGCAGCTTTATTTGATTCTGTAGCTTCACTTTCTCTTCCTCAGATTTCAACAGCTCAAGAGCATTGCCAGTGGCTTGCCAGTTCCTTTGCAGAGGAACGTCTTCGGATCTTTTATCTGCATTATCTATCGGCAGAAGAACCCTTTCATTTTCCGTCTTCTTATTTTCTTCAACCAATTTCATTTTCATCTTCTCGAGGCTAATTCTCAAATCGCTGTCAATTTGCTTGAACTTGGAGAGTTCTCCCTTCAGTTCTTGCTTGGTGGATTGAAGGCGTGACATCTGCTCTTTTCTCACGGTAACATTTTGCAAGGAAGCTTCAAGCTTTGACCTTGCTTCGTCTTCACACTGCTCAAAGTAACTGATCGAGGAAGAGAAACTCGTCAGGGAATGCTTCAAGGCAATTAGTTTATTGTTTGCCACGTCCTTTCTTTTCTCACTATCAAAAGAAAGGGATTTGACAGCCTCATACTCCTGCTGCTTCGATTGAATATCATGTTCGACTTCACCAATTTTTTCTGAAACCGTGCTGACCTCAATGATTGCTTGCTCAATCAAACTAAAGTGACTAATCATTTCAGACGAGTGTGCGAGTTTCTCTTGGGCTTCAAAAAGCTTTCTTTGTACTGAATCGAGATCTTTACGCATTTGAATGGTGCGCTCATGTTCTTCAGATGATTCCTCTAGCTGATCTGTTTCCATTTCGTCCACTACAGTTTCCTCCAAAACAGCAGGAGATTTCTTATTTTCTTCATTTGAGTCGAGAAAATTATAAGCCCCAGTACTATGACCACTACTTTCTTCTACAATGGTAACATCGCCATACGTGATAACTCTCTTGAATTCATCCCTTTCTTGCATAGCCTTCTCGTAAAGGGCCATCAACTTGTCATTTTCTTCATGCATTTCAGCAAGCTGATGTTTTAAAGAGTCTATTTCTCCTTTCATCTCGTGTTCAATGTCTGCATCAGTAGCTTGACAATATTTCTGATCTCTGACTGATTCTTGTTTAGGATTGAGTAGATCATTACTACTGTTTTGTTGGCTGCTGGCAACTGCTCTCTCATACAAATCTATCAGTTTGTTGTTGTCTTCGATCAAAACCTTCAGTTTCATCCTCAGTTCATCATTTTCATTGGACAAATGCATAGCCATTTCGTGTGCCTCTGTTTCTTTTTGTGTAGCAGCAGCAATGGCATCGACCATCGTTTTAATTTCTGTCTGATCATTGTTACCAATCAATGCTCGTTTGGACGACTGCTCTGCCTCAAGCTCTCTTGCCAAGTCATTGGCATATCTGTAAATATTCCAACAATGAAGTCACTAAGTAATAATTAGAAAGCCAGAATTGGAATGTTGCATATAGTTCTCATAGACAGTTGATGATAAATGTGAAATTTTGTCAAATAAAAGTCAGGGGGTGGAGATTTGCATATCAGAAGTAAAAATATTGAGTATACGGATAAATGTGAAATTTTATCATATAAAAAATCAACCTTTCTATCTTTGCTTTCTCCTCGAGACAAAAATCAAGCTTCTTACGGAGTGATTCAAGCTCTGACTGGTTCTGGATTGCCTGAGAGATAAACACATTGTAACAGTGAATTACATACAGCATATTAATAATGAAGAAGGAAAATTGGTAGCGTATGAGATACCTGTATGCGGAGGAACTCGTTCTCCTCGTTCATTGCAGTGCTCAGAGTTGATACAGATTCCTGCAGGGGCACAGTTAATGAATGCATATAAGATTTATATGGCCAAAATATGACCACGACGGAAAAGGTGCCCAAACTGCATTGAGAATTCATATTGAAAAATTTTGTTAGAAACTTAAGTTTCGACCACGTTGCCTATGGGGAAGCTACCTGACCGTATTATTTCTTCTTGAACCATTATAAAGAAAATCAACATTTATTAGCTTCATATTTTAATGATCATTAACACAAAATGTGGAAGAGTCAGCTTCACAGAAAGAGCATTTTAAATCACCTGAAGATTTGTCGTATCTGATTCGTGCATCATTTTCCAATCAAGGGCTTCAAGCAACTGCATAACGACGGATCAGTAAATGACAAAGAAAAGAAGTGGCAAGTCGGTAACCGAAAGAGAAATTAATTTCACCTTGCTTTCTAAAATCATTATCTGCTCTGTCATGCTTTCCATTTGACCTTCCTCACAAAATGCTTTCAGCCTGGCAAGCAAATAAACTCAGTCAATGACACGAAGAATTGGAGTTCACAACATATAAATAGTGGGAAGGCGGTAATGATCTAACTATTGAGGATAAAACTGTTACACTATATAGCTAAGTTTGATCTCACTCAAAATCAACAAACGGTATAGATCAAATCTTTGCTCGCTAACAACATTACTACCTTGCTACTTCTTCTTTCAGTTGCAGATTCTCCATCGCAAACCTGGTTACCTCAGGGTTACGCTCTATCTGACCTCGCAAAGCCTCTATCTCCTTCAAGTGCTCCTCTTTTTCTTGCAATAGGTGCATATCAACCGGAATCTTTCCTGATGCAACAGCTTCAAGTCTCTTAACAGCTGCTTCTCTAAATCTTAACTGCATCTTCAAACTTTGAACCTCCTCTTTTCTTTGTTTGGCCTGGTTCATCATACAACATTTAGAAAAAAGATGGTTGATATCTTTCCATTCAAGTGTTTGCTTTACTCATCGGATTTTACAGATATATACACACACGTTCGTATAGAATATATATATATATATATATAATTCACATATATAGCCCATACCATCTGCAGCGCTGCCTGTTTTTCAGCAGCCAGGACCTGAAGCGCGGCATCTTTATCTTTTTCCCGGCGCAATGCCCCAACAAGAGCCATTTCATGCTCTTTCTTCTGAAGCTACGCGTTAAATGAATGGACATTTATGACAAGAAGAAAATAATAGATAATTGCAGTAGAGATTTAAAGACAAACATGTGATGTCTTCTTCTCGGAGATAAGCGGGCTAGAAAAACCACGAAATGTGTCCCATTTGAAGGATGATACGGGAGAACCTAAGGACGAAGAATCTCCATCCTGGCGTTCGGATCCTCCATTGACCAGACTCCGCAAACGAGACACTTCTCTCTAAACATAGATGTCAAGAATACAATTAAAACAACTTGGTACGCTAACAATTAAAGGAGAACTGCTATTACTGATGTAAATTATGATATTCATGCATCAAGTAACGATTGTAATATCACAAGCTGAGTAAATGTAGTAGTCGATATCAACGATACGCAGATTAAGTTACTGCAAGCGAGCATATTAGACCAAAGAATGTGATTTGATATTCCTAAACCAAGATGGCCCAATATAATATACAGGTCTAATCATTAACAAACCAAAGATGTGGTGGTTGTCCTTTTTGACATGGCACTACAGCGATAAAATCGAACCTTTGAACCAGAATGAGTACCTTAAGATTTTGGTTCTCAAGTTTCAAAGCCAAAACATCACCAGAAGTGTCTTCATTGACAATGGCCTGAATATTTAACAAACAAGTGTCAGAAAAGAAAGAGAACATAATAGTTTTAACGTGGCAGCTGACGACGAGAAAAGAACAACTAATATAGTGACAAGATGTGAGGAGAAAAGAATTGAATGTTATAAATTTAATGAAGATATGGTAGTGAAACTTACATGGTTCTTTATAAATTTGGCACGCTGCGCAAACTTCAATGTGCTCAAAGTCTCAAGTGAACAGCTACAAGGGTGGAAAAAAATTTCATGAGGATCATTATATAAGCTTTTTACATATTGTAAGCTTTTGCACATAGAGAAACCACATCTGTGTCTACAGCCATTGGGTAAAATGTTTCTTCAAAGATAACACGACCTATCAAAACTTCTACAAACAAGATACTAATAACTAACCAATTAGCTGGACTGATATTCGCAATGATGGTTGTTTTAGCATTTCCACCTAATGAATCCTGAGAAAAAAAAAAAAGAGTAACCAACCATATTAAAAGGATAAGTGAGACTTTCATAAAACAATATTAAAAACCCTCACGAAATCTTAGATAGGATGATTTACCTGAAGCAAAAATGTTAGCTTGGAATCTCTATATGGAACATGTACTGACTTCCCACTGGATATGCTAACCAGGTTCATTATCACAAGTCTGCATACCATAGCAATGCAGTCAACAACACAAAACATATAGGTTTAACAGTTGACGCGATACAATTTCAAGATAAAATATCGTTACCCTAGAGTAGATAAAGACTTATTGATGTTAGTAGCTTCTTTCAACCGTTCACCTTCTGCACCAGAGCTCTTTTGCCTGAATTTTATAGACAAAATTTGAGATAGTGCATCAATATGTCTATCATTAGCTTGTTCATTATTTTACTTTACCTTTCAGATCCTGCTAGATCGACTAGGTTAAGGTGCGCAAATCTACGATGAGTCACACCCTGTGATTCCCACTGAAATAATATTAAAGGATTAAGGCTTTTAAATCAAGGCTAAATAGAGAATGAAACTGCAACGATAAAGAAAATTATTGTTTGTACCTTGCTCTCTATGATGCATGTAAACACACTATGAGAACGACTACTGGCACGATTCATATTAGTTGCAGCAACTTTTCTGTTTGCCGCACCCTGTGGCATCAGAAAACTAGGTCAACATACAATTATATGCTTCACCAATAATAATCAAAAATATAAACAGGGAATGAAAAAGGTCATCTAGTGATCAGCAAAGAGTAAAGGCTACCTGAATAAGTTGTTGGATCACATCTCTAGCACTTGTAACTTCTACCTCCCTAAGATTTTCGACGTACACACCTTTCTTAATGTCTTCCCTTATCTACAAGGAGACATGAAAAATAAGTACTTTCTTGTTGGGAGAATAGCAGATGAAACTTAACTGACAATCATATTGCAACATTAAACTAATATTAAACAACAAAATTCCAAACAAAAGTCTACACCATATTCTATGAAATTGTTAATCAGAATTCAGAAAACAGTCAATAATGATCATATCAGGTATCTCGTCTCGAGTATTTCTCAGATAGCCCTGCAGAGTTTCACGCAACCTAGGCAGAAATTGAGTGCCGAACATAACATATACTCAACAGTCAACACCAACCTGCAAATTGACAGATGAAGGTTCCAAAAGATCAAGAATCTGTTCGTTGTAAATTTCGAGGAACGAACATCTGCACGTAAAGTTTAACTTTTCTTCCCTTCGAACATCTTTTTCCTGCGATATAAAACCAAAAGGATAGGATACAAGATTAATAACTGGAATTTAATTTGAGTTCACAGAATATCTCGACCGGAAACAATTTATGTTGAGCTCTAGAGTAAAAGACAACAGCTTTGAAATAATTTTCCAGCCCACATACAAGAAGAAGAAATTGAAATGAAAGGTTTACAATCTATGATTACTTAAAATTAGGCTTTTACCACCCCGAAGTAATATTGTGACCGGTAAGAAGGGTGCCGTTTTGCTTCTTTGGTCACGATGAATATTACAGTGGCATACCTTTTGGATTCTAGAGAAAAGGTATTCAAATACTCTAGGTGTCATCCCACAATTTACACTGTGTCTCCGAGTACCTCCCTCAATGTCTCCAAGCATTGTGTGAGTTTTACCACTTCCAGTCTATTAAATGGAGACAATTCATAAAATCAGTTCATAGCAATGAAATTGCGAAAATAAGCTAGCTAATCTTTATAAATACAATTGATAAAATTTCGCCAACTACTGCTGAGTAGCTACCAACAACTTCTAAGTGTAACAGAACTCATGGGAAATAATTGGATAGCAGAGCTAATGACTAACTCACTTGTCCATATGCGAACATGCAACTATTATATCCTTCCATGCAGTTCTCCACCATGGGAACTCCAGCAACTTTAAATAGCATTTCCTATAAAATGACAGGGAAGTTAATCATTACATACGAACCGAAAATTGTGATATGAAGAAACTGTGTTAACAAAATCAACATACCTGACTAACAGTTTCATCTGCCACGAGGTCAAACGTAAATCGTGATTCGGGATGACCTAGCCACGTAATCGACTGAGAATCATCTTGCTTCACGCACCTTGAATTCCCTTGAAGGGATATTTCAGTATTACTCAATGGGCGTACTCGGATTAGAACCTGCATATATCACATATTTGTACAAGACAATAGAACCAATGGCAATTGTAGCATAACCAGATGATCAAGGTGCATCACAAAAGCACTGTTGATGAAAATTATATTTCCATCAAATGCATCCCATGCCCATTCTAAAGACGTACTTACTACATCAAGAAGTAATCTTATGAATCCCTTATTTCTTCTTTAAAATTCTAAATATATATACCAATTTATAAGTTCAGCACATAAAAAACAATGATGGAGATCTCTGTATAAGATGACCAAATGACACTCAGTAATACAAAAAGACACAATTTTTACCCATACCTGGATATTGTGTTCCTTCCAAAAGCAAGGATCCAGACGAAACTCAAAAGTACGAGCACTCGCACAAGAGACTTCTTCGTCTTCCACCGATTTCGAGGACATTTCCTTGTAACAAGACGATTGGACCAGCATATTTTCTCTCGAAGCCGACTTGAGCGAGAAATCGGGCGAACTAGAGCTCTTAACTAACGCAGTGTGCGGCTCAGTCGCCTCGTGTTGGGGCTGATTCTTGTACCTGAACCTAGTTTTGATCGCACTCGTAGTCGATTCCAAGTTACTCGAAATCAAAGGCATCGCAATGCGTCTGCGAAGGAGGACGGAGATCGAAGTGGATGCAAATGTGCTTTTACCAGCTAGGGTTTGGAGAGCTTGGAAAATGTCAGGATTTTGAACGTTTTGTGAAATTTGAAAATATGGGCTCGCTCTTTTGCCCGTTGGATTTTGAACAAGATTCTCCTGGTAAAATTACCATCCTACCCATGATCTCCAAAATACACTCAACCCATTTTAATAAGATTTATCACCACATTAAATCTCAATATCTATACTCCCACTGTCTTACTAACTTAATTTGCCCAATATTTCAGTATACATTACTACGAATTACTCCTACTTTATTACTCTCCCCTCAAAATATTCTCGTGGTAAAATTACCATCCTACCCATTAATTTGCCCACATTAAATCTCAATACTCCCACTGTCTTACTAACTTAATTTGCCCAATATTTCAGTATACATTTCTACGAATTAGTCCCCTCAAAATATTCTCCAATTCAAATAAATTTGAAAAAATAGTGAAATACAATACATACATTTTTAAACCAGAATTACATTCATTTCGTTATAGTAGTATATTACACAGGCATCGTAATATTACCCCAAAAAAAATAATAACGAGGGGGACACGCACCATCATCCCATAGATGATGATAAAAAATTCCTAAACACCCAATTCTAAACCACGGCTACCCCTTCGAAAACCCGAGGGCTCGTCGAAATCCCAAAGCCAAACTCAAAAAGCGGATCATAGCTCGAATCCCCGACGTTCATGGGCAGCTGATCGACCCTCCTAAACCACGTCCTAGCGAGCCTGCCCGTGAACCCATAATCCCCATACAAAACGTCGGCCAAGCCCTGCCCTTCACTCCCGGGCAGCCAAGCAGCCACGAGCGCATCCATCTTACCGAGATACGGCTCTATTACCACGGGTCGACCCGTGACTAAAACCACTACGCACTTCAAATTCTCGCAAACGTTAGCAATCGTTTCGTAACCTTGGCCCGCTATGGTCAAGTCCTTGCTGTCACCGCTCGTCTCCACGTAAGGCATCTCTCCCACCACCACGACGGCGTATTCAAATTCGTTCGCTCTGAGAAAGTCAACGTCGGGATTTTCTCTGTAGACTATTTCGGTCGACGGGTCGACCGTTTTTCTTATTCCTTCAAGAATCGTCGTCCCTGGGAAATAGTTCAGACAAGGTTGTGTTGTAATAAAGGGTTGTGTTTTTTTTCTTGTAGTGGAATAAGTTTATGAGGAGAGGCGTACGTACGTACCGATGGTGATGTTACCGCTCTGCCCTCCCCATTCGATAGTCCAGCCGCCGCACTGATTGCCTATGTCGTCTGCGTGGGTCCCGGCGACGAGCACCTTCTTCGCCGTCTTTGGAAGGGGGAGCATAGGCTCGCCTTCTTCTTCTTTACCGTTCTTCAACAGCACGAGCGATTTTCTTACAGCTTCCCTGGCGAGTTCTCTGTGTTCTTTGCTCCCTAGGTATCGAGCCATGCTTAGGTCTGTCGTAGGGTTTTCGAACAGTCCCATGACGAATTTAACCCTTAAAATCCTTCGCACGGCGTCGTTTATTCGCCTCATGGGAATGACCCCCTTCTTCACAAGTAGGGTAAGATCGTCGATGAACTCCACGTAAGTTTCAGGCACCATAACCTAAATTCAGTTTCAGTTCAGACACGGATATGTCATCGTACGAAGATCCCATAAAGATACGATATTTATTTCGGGAAATTACCATGTCGATCCCTGCATTGATGCCTGCTTCGACGGAGAAGGTGTAGTTCGCCTTAGGTGGAGTGGTTATGCGATCGATGCCCCACATATCGGATATGACAAAGCCCTGAAATTATTTTTTCGAAAACCAATCTTAGGACAGCCTTCGCCTCACTTGTAAGAGGAAAAAAAAAAGATGATCTTTTTCTTTTCTTACTTTGAACTTGAGTGTCCTCTTGAGGTAGTTTGTAATAAGATCGCGATTGGCGTGCATTTTCCTACCGTTCCAACTAGAGTAAGACACCATAACAGTCGCCACTCCCTTCTTTATCGAATCGAAATAAGCGGGCATGTGAATGTCTAGCAAACCGTTCCAATCGATGACTGTGTTGTTTTCGTTTATCCCATCGACCGTCCCGCCATCGCCGACGAAGTGCTTTGCGCACGCCGCTACTTTCGTGCTTTTTGAAAAGAAAGGAAAAGGAAACGATGAGCGATGATTTCCCTTGCCTAAAGAGCAGCGAGTCGATAAACTACGAGGCTTACTTTCCATGGACGAATGGGAAATTGTTTGGATAATTCGAGGGGACATCTCCTTGTAGGCCTGGGATTATCTCAGTCATTGCTTGGACTATCCTTCGATCTTCGCTGTAGCTTTCGTAGCATCGACCCCATCTTGGGTCTCGGCAGACCTACGTTTGCAGAGAAGATTGCGGTGAAAATCGATTTCTTGGAAGGAAAATGGGGATGAAAAACGGAGGATTTGATTTACTGCTATGCATGGAGAAAAGGCGTAAGGAATCCCAGTTGCCCTTGTTTCGAGAGCTGTAGCTGCGCCTATCTTCTTCACTAGTTGGGGATCTCTGATAGCCCAAAAAAGAAAAGAAAAAAAAGAAAAATCAGCTTCCATTGTAAGAGATCTTATGTTATCTTGATTTTGTAGGGTTATCTCTGTACTTACCTTGTGACGCCTAAGCCTACGTTGTGAGGGAAAATCGTTGCGCCGTATACGTTGCTCTGTCCATGAACAGCGTCGATGCCGTAGATCATGGGAATCCCTAAACGAGTGGAAAGAGCTGCGTTTTGGAACTCGTTCACCATGTTTATCCATTCCTCGGCGGAGGCTCTCGGCGCCGGCCAACTTCCTCCGCCGCTGACAAGACTCCCTGTTCGTAAAAGTTAAAGAAAAATCAAGAAAACTTACGTACATTTCATCAGATGTGATGTAGTGTAAGATACGCACCGATGAAGTATTTCTTGATGACGTCAGACGAAGCAACCTTGCGTTCGATCTGAGTCATCTGTCCGATCTTTTCTTCGAGTGTCATTCTGCTCATTAAGTCTTTGATTCTGACCTTTAATGGCTGATTAGGGTCTTTATATCTCAAGTGCTCTGTTTCTGCGCGCGCAGTCGCAGCAGTAATCAAGAAACAGAGCATGAGGACTGAAAACAGAGTCATCGTGTTGACGAGCATCGACAATGTTGGACCTGAAACGTGCATTGAAAAATAAACGTGATTGAGAATATGTAATCAAGAAAAGAAATGGATACTTTCCTTTAGGGTAACCACAATGGTGGTTTATAAGTGTGTCATATGTGCTTATTTGGCACTTTATGACACACCACCATTGTGGATGTGTCATGAGTATGACACTTTGTCATATTTATGACACTGTGTTGTAGAATATTAAAATATTATGAGGAGAGAGAATGGGGGAGAAAAAAATATTTATTTATAGTTGTGGGTCCGTGTTATGGTGGTGTTATTATTGTGGAAAAAATAGAATAAAAGTGTTATAGAATAAAATATAGTAAAATATAGAGAAAAGCTGATGTGGAAGTATTATGGATGTGTTATTATTGTGGACACCCTTACAAGCTATACAAATCAATAGACAGATTCTTGCATTAACTCCAAAAATATCATACCAGCAAAGAGCAGTGCAGTGTACTCAGTCTCAAGAGCTTCAAGAACCCACAATTTTCAATGCGTGTGATCAAAAAAATATTAAGATTATTGTTGCTCTTTTAAAGATTAAAGTCCCGATTTATTGCGCTCTTTATAGAAAGAGGAAAAGTTGGTAACTTGCACGAATCTCTAACCGATTACGTACCATTATATGATTAACATTAATAGCAAGTTTCTCAATTTCTTATCCTTGTAATCTTTCTTATCGCAGCAAGTCTCATCTTCTTATCTTTTTAATACTGCAACTTGACGTGTCCACTCAATCCCGATAACATCTTAGCCGAGAAACAATGATGTCTCATAATAACTTCTTTCATTATTGCCCTTGCCTCGGACATGATCCATGTTTAGGTAAAGTTTTCGTTTTTCTTTGTTTTCCTTTCACTGTGTGTCAACATTCATAAGGTCCCCCACTTAAAGCCTGATAAACCAATAGAAAGAAAAGAAAAGGTCAAAACAATGGCTGCTGCACATGGGCATCATGAATTACGGAGAGATGCCTAAATAAAAACAGAGCAACTTGCAACTTGAATTTGCAAAAAAAAAAAAACGCTGGCCAAAGTCATCAATTTGTCAACTTGTGTTTTTCTTTTTCTGAAATATATGTAACGAGTAAAACCTTCAAGAGTACATGGAAAAAGAAAAAGAAATCACTGGCTTGCTTTCATTACATTAGGTTTAGTTTCAAGACCAAACCCAAAAGGAAACAGAGGATCATAGTGCGAATCTCCAACATTCATAGGCAACTGATCAACTGTCCTAAACCAAGAACGAGCGAGTTTGCCCGTAAATCCATAGTCCCCAAACAATAAATCTGCGACGCCTTTACCTTCTGTCCCGGGCAGCCAAGCAGCAACTAGGGCATCGATCATATCGATATATGGTTCTATTACGACGGGTCGACCCGATATTATTACCACTACGCACTTCACGTTTTTGCAGACATTTACGATAGTGTCATAGCCTGGTTTTGCTATCGTTAGATTCTTGCTGTCGCCCACCGTTTCTGAATACGGAAGCTCGCCGACCACTACAATGGCGTACGAGAATTCGTTCGATCTTACGAATTCTGGGCTGGGATTTTCTTGGTAGACGAGCTCTGTGAGAGGGTCGATGGCGTTCTTGACAGCAGATAATATCGTCGTGCCTGAGAAAGGAAAAAAGAGACCCCTTAATCGTTACGAATGGAATGGAAAAGTGTTTTAAAGAGCGCTTTTTTTTTTCCTTTTACCTACGGTGATATTCCCAGATTTTCCATGCCATTCTATAGTCCATCCACCGCATTGGTTGCCTATGTCGTCAGCGTGCGTGCCAGCGACGAGAATCTTCGATGATCGCTTTCGAAGGGGAAGCAAAGGCTCGCCGTCGATTTTTTGACCGTTCTTTAATAGCACGAGCGATCTTCTAACAGCTTCGCGGGCCAGTTCTCGATGCTCCTAATCAGTAGGAAACAACCGATGATGACATTCACTCTCAGTTTTTCGAGTTTAAAACGAACGACGAAAATGGTTAGTGAAGTGGGCTTACGTTGCTGCCGAGGTGTTTGACCAGCGAATAATCGGCGATTGGGTTTTCGAATAGGCCCAATACGAATTTGACCCTCAGTATTCTCTGCACAGCATCGTCGATTCTGCTCATGGGGATGAAGTTGTTCTTCACCAGCAATGTCAAGGCATCGATGAACTCTGTGAAATTCTCAGGGACTATAACCTGAAGATGAAGCCAAAATATGTTTACATGAAAGCAATGATCTCTTACATCATCGGAAAGAATCAAAATCAGATATCTTCCTTCACTAACCATGTCGATTCCAGCGTTAATACTTGCTTCGACCGAGTAAGTGTAGTTAGCGTGTTCGGGGATGGTTATCTTATCAAGGCCCTGAGAATCTGATACGACGATGCCCTGTAAAAACAGATACCAAAAAAAAAACATCAGTAACGGAAGAAATCAAATCATTCTGTACGTATGCGTATGCATATACTTTGAAGCTGAGCTCTCCCTTGAGATATCTTGTAATAAGATCGTAGTTTGCGTGCATCTTTTTCCCGTTCAAGCTCGAGAAGGAGATCATAACAGTCGACACGCCTTTTTGGATCGAATCGAGGTAAGCTGGCATGTGTATATCGAGCAACTCTTTCCAGTCGATGATAGCGTTGCCTTCGTTTTCTCCCTCGAATGTGCCGCCGTCGCCCACAAAGTGCTTTGCGCACGCCGCAACTTTCGCCCTTTGCGGAGATAATACCGGTAAAATTCGTAATTTCTTACAATGAATAGCTGACGAGGATACAAAGCCTTCTTACCTCCCATTGACATATGGGAAACTGTTTGGGTAATTCTTGGGAACATCTCCTTGCAGACCTGGGATTACCTCAGTCATTGCTCGAACGATTCTATGGTCTTCGCTGTAGCTTTCGAAACAACGACCCCATCTGGGATCCCTACAGACCTGCAAAAAAAGAAAGAAATTACAACAACAAAAAGGAAAACCACAATCAGAGAAAAATCAATCGAAAGATGTGAGTGAATTTTCTTCTACTCACCGCAATACAAGGAGCAAAAGTATAGGGGATTCCCGTCGCTCTAACTTCGAGCGCAGTTGCAGCTCCAATCTTCTTAACAAGCTCGGGATCCCTATACAACAGTTTGTAAAAAAAATGTAAGGAAATTGATCTCAAACCAAACACACTCTTAACTCATTCGTCCCATTTTCGAAAACTAAACCTTCACTGCTAATGTCTATGGCAGGGAAGTTGAACCTAACTTTTATAGGAAGAAGCAGTGACAAAGGGGGCTTGCCTGGTAACTCCAAGGCCAACATTGTGAGAGAAAACCGTAGCGTTATATACTGTGTTGTGCCCATGAATTGCATCGATTCCATAAAGTATTGGGATTTTGAGACGCGTAGAAAGAGCTCCCTTTTGAAACTCGTTGATCATATCAATCCATGTCTCAGCAGAAGCTTGCTGAGCTGGCACGCTCCCACCACCGCTTAAGAGGCTACCTGCCATTTTCGAGGTATGTTGAAACGAAGACTAATGATCAACAGTTCTACAGAAAGCCTTAGTCAACAGGGGAAAACAGAGCACCAGCGTTTACTTTCTCGTACCAATGTAATACTTGTTGATTATATCTGCAGAAGCAACTTTTCGATCGATCTGAGCCATCTGGCCAATCTTTTCTTCAAGGGTCATTCTATCAACCAAGTCTTTGACCCTCTCCTCAATTGGCTGCTTAGGGTCTCTGTATTTCATGTACTCTGCTTCGGCGCAGAAGCAGAGGAGAAACAGAGACAGCAGCGCCGTCGCTCGCAATGGCCACCGCCCCATTAAACCCCACAAAGATTTATCCGTTTGCTAAACAAGTAAAGGCAGAAACAGAGAAAGCTCAATCTCAAATCGACGATCGCTAAATCACTAAATGGTGGTAAAGGGATTCAATTAGAAACCACAGATCTAGTCGCTAGCACAGAAACTAAGAAAAGAAAATCATCCACGATGGAAAATTGCTCAAGAAATCAGTGCAAGCTTCGATTTTTACGAACCCAAAAACAGAAAAAACAGGCGAGAATTTATTTCAGCTCTTGTTATAATTTTAGTCGAACATAGTAACTCGCATTCGCAAGCATGATCATTGGCATTCATTAATGAAGGTTGACTAAGATAAGAAATATCCTTCTTCCGATGTCAAGCTGGTTTTCAGGATTCAGTCACATGCAGGAAATAGATATGATGACGTGGCAGCTATAGGCATCTGACTGTAAGATAATTATCCATTACCCAAATCTTGATTAAGATAAAGATAATTAGGTAAAGGTAACTCATCCATGTAATTAAAAATAAATATTTTGTTGCTTCAGTGAGCGGAACAAGCAACTAGCTGGACTATACTTGCTAATCCCATTTTGGGATTAATATTAATTGACTCGAGGTCATTTCCAACGCACAATTATATGTTAAATAAAGGATATCCCAATGCAAAATTGTTAGTTCGTGGTTATATAAATTCAGTGAACTTTCTACATCAAGGCCCAATGAAAAGAAATATCATTCAAGAACGAAGCCCAATATAATAGGGCCAGACAGAATCATTTCTTACAATAGCATCAATGACGATGACCAAGAAAAGATATTAAATAATATCCATCTTATACTTTTTACTCCATCACTTTTGAATGATTATTTTTTTTCTATACCTTTGCCTGAGCGGAAAGTGTGATTCTTTGATTTTTCTTCAATCCCCCAATCCCAGGACCACAATATTCGGACGCTTTACTTTTATCAGAGCCCATAAATCTATTGGAAAAAAAAATTAATTTGCAGAGTTCACAAAATGTCCAAACTGGGACTTTTTATTTGAAGCCAATGTGACAAAACTTAGTAACCCTAAGGTTAATATGGACACATTGCACTTTCAGCCAGCCAATGTGCAAGTACAAAACCTAGGCTGTCCTGAAAGGGATAGTTTTTACTAATTTCTTGACATTTTTCAAGAAAGAGAAGGTGATATATTGCAAGAATAATTCAAGACTTTCACAGTCACACAAACACAAAGATTAAAATGAAAATGAAAATAAAAACTTCTGGGCAGCATTCTTGATGGACCATAATTATACGAAGACCAAAGAGCACCATTCAATATGGACACAATTATACATCACATTGTAATTATTGCTAGTAGTTTTTGGCTTCAATCCTCAGGACAAATAGCCATTCATTATTTGCAGTACACTTAAAAAAGTCAATGTAAGAGCCAATAATGTTCGAATGAGCTGTTTCATTTCAATGTGTGTGGTCGTATCATGTTTTGTAAGAGTGTAAATGGAGTATAGTCGATGAAAAGACAAAGAAACAAAGTACCATGGTTTATGAAGCTTCATCTTAGTACACATCTAAGAGAAGACTTGAATGCTCCCTTTTAAACTTGAATAACAACATTCCATCACAATATACATTAACACAGCTTCAAAATTAATCACCAAAATAGGAAACAAAAACAGAGAGATGAGAGATAGTTCAAGAATTTACAGAAGTATGTATGCATATATGATCAAGCAGTGTGAGTAAGATTCACCGATCTATTGAGCCTTTCGATGATCCCACTCGCCTTTCTTCTAGCCCTCGAAGTACCATCCTTAGCAAGCTGAGATATCGTACGATGAGCGCTCTCCTCATCTCTAATCTCCTTCCAATTTGATCTATCGCTAAAGCAGACAGTATATAGTATGGCAATGCAGTTCTCCTTATTACGAGCGCAAGAACTTTCCCTAATTATCCCTAGCATGCAAGAAACCCCTCCAAGTTCTCCCATTTCCTCAACAGCCCTCTGATTGGTAGAAAGCATCGCAAGAATCGATAGCAGCTCATCGACATGAACCCCATTAACGATCTTTTCTAAGATCACCCTCACTGCCCCGTCTCTAACAGCTCTCACCTTATTCTCATGGAGTATGCACAAGCTAAAGATAGCAGAAGCAACATCCTTCATGGCTAAAGGGTGGCCCTCTTCTAACAAGCATATCAATGGCTTTAAGGCGCCAGATTTACCTATCAGGGATTTGTTGGAATCGAGGGCTGACAGCGTGAAAAGGGCTGCAGCTGCATTGCGTTTCGTCTCTACGGTTCCCAATCTCAAATCATCCATGAGAAGAGGGATGACCATGGGCGTTTCTGCGACTATTTTCTTGTTGCTGTCATGAATGGACAGGTTAAGGAGGGTTGTAATGATATCTTCCTGGAGATTGGGATGGACATCGCTGGCCAAGTTGCTGTGGGAGAGGGGAGATAGCAACTGAGGTATGGCGTCTGTGGAGAGTTCGCCAAAGAGGGCTCGAAAGGAAGGCATTCGTTTCGTTAGGAGCCTTAGTTCTTTAGCTGCTTCTTTCTGCTCGGGCAGTGAGGATGACATTTTGTCGAGCAGAGAAAGGAAATGGCGCTTGTCTGCTTCGGTTAGGACATCATCGTCTGCGTATTGAGGGGTTTCTGGCAATCGAATGCCGTGGTCTTTGCACCACTTAGAGATCAGTTCTTGGATTAGGTTGTTTGGTGTAAGAAGTGTGTGAGAGAGCACTTGCTGTGTTTGAGGGCATGTTCTGTTCCCTGATTTCAGCCATTTTTGAATGAAGGGTCGATCATATGTCTGAAATTAACACGATGATAAGCAGTTGTAAGATAAACGGTCGAACATCCTTAAGAAGGGCAAAGCCAAGGATCAAACACAGTTTCCCAGCCAATTCTTGAAAATAATCCAAATTAACAAATCAAAATGGGAAGAAAAAAAAGCTGATGATCATGACGGAGCTTCATCAAAACCTTCAAAGTTTCATTTTTTCCCAAAAAAATCGGAAATTTCAAACCAGACCCAGCTCCAATTTCACACAATCAAAAAACGCCCAGAAGAAAAAGAAAGAAAAAAAGTTACAGAACAAAATTACCTGCCCAGAGGAAAGAATCACGGGTTCCCTCATCAGCTCCTTCGAAAGTGGGCACTTAAATTCCTCAGGGACAGCGCCAGAGCCCACAAGGCAGCTGTTATTGACCTTCAAAGACTGCGCCTTTTTCAGCTTCATCTCCTTCAAAGCAGACAAAACTTGACGCGCTCTATCGATATTGTCCAAACTCGCATCATCCTCATCGACGACTATCGTTTTCACCAGTCTCTGCAATTCTCTCTTCAAGTCCATGGCATTCACCACCGTCGCCGCCTGCTGATGATCTTCCTCGTACACGCCACGCTTAGCCATCGCCGCCTTTTGTTATACTATTCGTGGTGTATCGCCTTTGAGCTTGTCTTAAAGAGATTCGCTCACATCACACAAATATTATATGAAATAGAATAAAGAAAGGTCTGATGTGGTATTCACTTTAAGCTTGGTGGTGTCTGTTTCCATTGATTTACGAAGGGGGGGCTGACAGCTTCCTTTCTATTTCTTTCTTTTTCTAAAAAAAAAACCATCTTTTTTTTTTCTGATGGTGTGGTTGTGGATGTGGTGTGTGTAGGAGAGAAGCGCAAGAGTGTGGTGTGTCGTCGAATAAGACTGTAATAGTGAGGGGAGGAGAGTGACGATCGATATCAATTTTTGTATAAAAAGAAATTAAAAAAAAAAAGAAATTCAAAGCCAAGAAGAAAGCAGCGTGTCAGGTGGGCCCCGCAGCATTACAGGGACAGCTGGCATGCCATGAGCAAGACAAATTTCACGTCATGCACTACAGTAAAAGAGCAAAAAAAATTAAGTAGCATTAAATGTTAATTACTTATTTTACTTCAATTGTTGCGTGATTATATAAACTTGTGAATAGTATAGAATCAACTGATCATTAAATAACGTACTAATAATAGTCTGCATGCGAAGATGGGATTGGAACGTGACATGCGTGCATGTGAAGGGACGTGTTTAAATATAAACATCTTGAATTGTTCGTTGTACTTGAAATTAGCGAGCTTCGAAATACTATAGTTCTCCAACGGTTGTAATAATGTAATGACGTTTTATTTATTATTGGCATGTGCTTAACTAGCTCGGTGATCATGCGGTGGATTTTCATACTCGTCGCATATGAGGAGAATTGTTTACATTTTTTGAAGGGGTTGACTCTCTAGAAAAATTAATATAAATTATATTCAAATTTTATCTTGTGAAAATCTCATCTGATTAAGAGCCGTTAATAGTTGGGAATCTGTTATGCACTGTGTGATTCTCACTGTTTTGAAGTCCCTTAATTATTATATAAACCATCTTGACATTAAAAAGGCATATTTTTCATTAGTGGGTTACCGATAGGTCGTCACACCAGTGACATTTCAACCATACCATATAAAATGCGATAATTAATTAATGCCGGCATTTAAATGGTATACTAAGTTACTAACAATGGAATTTAGAGTATCTTCCGAAAATTTGTCAATCAATACATATCCATATATTCATAAAAGCCAATTCATTTGGTAGAAAGAGCTGAGAAGCTTTCAAAGAGTCATCTCCTATCTTTGACTATGTGGATGATAGCTTATTATAATTTCCTCTAGTAGACCAGACGATAAGAAGGCATATGTACATGTACTTGTGTTTGTTATTGCATTGCATGTCATAGAAACGATCAAATAAAAAAAGAAAAGTATAGGAAGACTACTCTTCGATCACTATATCATGGCATGCAAAAGAATCCTCTAAATGATCTTCTCTGAGGCTCCTCCTCCTTCTCCTTTCCCTTGTACGCAGTGATGGAAAGGTTTGAGCTTGATGATAATCCTCCATTAACACTATGATGATCATTATTACAGCATGGCTTATTTCGAGATAATAAAACATCCTTCTCCTTCCTCAAATGGCTTATCAACTCCATATTCTCTTCATTCCTCTGAATCAACTCAGACTGCTGTCTCAAGTTCTCTTCGAGCAGCTTCGAAAACGTAATCTGTTGTTCCCAAAAGCCCTCATTGATAATCAGATCGTCATCGTTATTCTTTCCATCATCAGTATGAGTACAATTGGTCGAACAATCTGAAAGGCTTTCGACCGATCGATATTGTTCGAACCCAATCTTGCAGTTTCGAAGGTTGACTACTGTGCTTTTTCCTCTGATGGGTGAGACTGCGGCCCTTTTGACGATGATAGAGTTTGATGAATTCGAAAGAGAGTCGTGGTCTGATGTTGCTTTGATGGAGGACTCGGATTTGATGATGAGCTGATCGTACTTATCTGCTAAAGTAGTGTAAGATCTCTGAATGTCTTGCAGCATTTTGACGAGCTGTAATCTCTCCTGGTAATTAGTGTCTCCATTGCCATCTTCGATTACATTTATTATCATCTTTATCTTGCCATCCAAATCTGTATATTGAATCATATAACTCAATTTTGTCCAAATTATATATGAAACAACAGAAACGTGATTATAAAATTATTACATTCTCAAAAGCGCGAAAGAGTTAATAATAAACCTGATAGAGTTGAATGAAGCCACTGAGAGTGAGATGGTCTGCTATGGCTGTTCGACCACCATGAACGAGGAGAAGACTGATCGTCATGACGATGATGATGGTCCATGCTGTTGCTTCTCTTCATTGAATCTTTCAAAGTAAAAAAAAAAAGTCAAACCACTATACCCTATATACTTAACTGTTGGTGTTGCTCTTTTTTTTTTTCTCAAAGATGGCATTAAAAGAAATTTATTGCAGACGTTTAACAATTAGTAAATAAGGTGCGCATGGATGTGTGCTCAAATCGCGTTAAGATCTGCAAATATCAAGGAATTGCAGTTATAGAAACGATCGATCAAAATAATGAGATTTATGCCCAATCTTATCTGCAGCTAATTTTACGATTAATTCAGACTTTAATTATGTTAAAATTTTGAAAAGTTCAAAAGTCACTAGTAGTTACCCTACCTACATCTGATGTACCAAGAGTTACGTGGCAATATATAATTAAAAACCTATAAAGAAAGTTGGAGGTCAAAACCACTATGATTAGCAATGAAATCAACAACTTTATACTTACCGGCCATTGACCGTCATCAGTGCACGACAACCGGTTCTTGTTTCCGGGCGACGAGACTTAACATTGACATCTCTTTTATCCTTTTGTATATAACCTTCATATGAATTATGAACAACAAAATCTCCTACTGACAATTCTTCCATTCTTTTTGTGGAAACTGCTTTTTCGAACACTAAATCCAGTCAGACGAGCATATTCATTGTAGAAGTTAAACGCATCTTCTATAGTATCAAACTCCATACCAATTCTTGGAATTGTTTTTTCCGAAATGTTTGACTAATTACCAGTTATGAGCTTGCCCTGGTCTGAAATAGCCCCGTTGTTCTTATCTTTCTCTATCACACACACTTCCTGCTTGTTTTGTTGAGTAAAAGTAGGAGAGTGATCTCCATCCATCGCCTGTGACAAATATGTTGGGAAATCAACGAAAAATAATATGCGCAATATAATTAACTAAAATACAGTTAAAATAAACTAGTTTAATTCTTTGGCACCGCAATAGAGTTTAGAACTCACCCAAAACGATTCGATCGATTGAAAATATGGTCTTTGAAATGTCGACCTTGATGTGTTTGAGAAATTGGGAATGTAAAATCTGAAAAAAAAAATCAAAACCCAGACTATAAGAATCGATTTTGAGTAATTGGATTGAGAACCTACAGCATAAAAGCACATTATACTTAGGTAACAGCTTGTTGAAATGCCAAATAATTACAAGATTGTACCTGTGAAAATTGAAATGGTTCCATGTGTGGTAATGAAGAGCTTTCCACAGGATGAATCAAACTTATATCTGATCTACCATATTCACATATCTGGCCACTCCAAAAAAAAAAAACAAAGAAAAGTTGTGATTAGATAGGAGTTTGCTCGGATGGAAAAACATATATACTAAAGCCGAATAAAAAGACTGTAATGCCAATGGAAAAACAAACCTGAATATTACTGCCATGCGTACTTGCAACATCAGCTCCATATGTTTCATTATTTTCCTTCTTTTGTTTCTTTCTTCGCGTGCTAATTTCCAATCCACTTCTTGGTCTTTTTCCAGAGCAAAGGTCTCTTCTCTTTAGTTTTAATCCCTTTTATCACTATCTCCTTTGATGTATTCTCATTCTCGTCCAGCGTAATAAATTGTTTTTTGGACACTTCACAAGTAGACGTTTGTTCTTCTACTAGTCTTGATAGAAGATTTTTTCGAGCGCTAGACTTATCTTGAAGAGTTAGTATAGAAACTCCATTTTCGAGGCTTGCGTCAATTTCTTCAATTAGCCGAAGAATACCAACTTTTGCAATTCTGAATGTTTCTTGGGTTAAAGCAGATCTCGTCGCTAATTGATTACTTAAGCCACACAACTCTTTGTATTGAACTCCAATCATCTTTTTTTCTTCCATTTCATCCATAGATCAGCAAATTCCACAGTAGCTATATGAGATTGTCCTTCAATGGAACGTTTCTTTGCCTTCTTGGTCCACCTTTTTTTTTATATAAAGTTCAGGAATCTTGACAATATTTCTGACCGTAAGTTCAAGAATCTTGACAATATTTCTTCACTTCAAGAGTTCGCTTTGATCGCAAGTAGTTTTTTAAATCTTCATAAATAAATCCGACATTTTCACGCCCACCCACTTGCTTCGTCATCAACGTAAACCCTGCTCCATGTGCAATTCCTGATTTATCTAAAGCATCCGCTTGTGCTGCTTGTGCAACAGTTACTTTTCTAAGAGAGTTCAAGAAAAATGCTTTTTTTGGGCTCACTAGATCATGACCACTATGATCAGCAATAAAATCAACAACTTTATACTTACCGGAGCGGCCATTGACCGTCATCAGTGCACGACAACCGGTTCTTGTTTCCGGGCGATGAGACTTAACATTGACATCTCTTTTATCCTTTTGTCTATAACCTTCATATGAACAACAAAATCTCCTACTGACAATTCTCCCATTCTTTTTGTGGAAACTGCTTTTTCGAACACTAAATCCAGTCAGACGAGCATATTCATTGTAGAAGTTAAACACATCTTCTATAGTATCAAACTCCATACCAATTCTTGGAATTGTTTTTTCCGAAATGTTTGACTGATTACCAGCTATGAGCTTGCCCTGGTCTGAAATAGCCCCATTGTTCTTATCTTTCTCTATCACGCACACTTCCTGTGTGTTTTGTTGAGTAAAAGTAGGAGAGTGATCTCCATCCATCGCCTGTGACAAATATGCAGGGAAATCAACGAAAAATAATATGCGCAATATAATTAACTAAAAGACAGTTAAAATAAACTAGTTTAATTCTTTGGCACCGCAATAGAGTTTAGAACTCACCCAAAACGATTCGATCGATTGAAAATATGGTCTTTGAAATGTCGACCTTGATGTGTTTGAGAAATTGGGAATGTAAAATCTGAAAAAAAAAATCAAAACCCAGACTATAAGAATCGATTTTGAGTGAAGATGAATGGAGCTGCAACTTCTTTGATTTTCGGAATTGATAGCGGTTTCCATTTTTCACCCACGATCTTCGTTGCGTGTTCTTCAGAGATTTGGAAAGAAATTTCTCTTTCCTTATTTCTTAGGATGACAGAAATTAAACCTCCGTTAGTATCATCTAAAATAAATATACGTGTCATAATCCTAGAGTTGGAACAGACGATGGGAGCATATGTGGGCACAGAGGATTAGGCTTTTGCTACCAAATTTACATGTCTTATTTTAATTTAAACGTACATATATTACTACTACTACTACTAATTTATCATGCTTTGAATAATCATACGTATTATTAAAGAATATCATGGATACGCATTTAAAAATTTCTTGATCATCTAATAATAAAAACCAAAAGGGATATAATCGAGGCCATCACATAATCAAAAAATATAAAAACAAAACTTTTGTCTTTTGGATGCGAATTTTCTTTTCCCACCTATTTGCATTGGCAGCGGCAATTTTCTTTTCATGATTATTATTAGCACATCGTCCAATTCCATCTCTGTCTTGATCAAGATAATGCTATAGTTACATTTCTTTCAAGCAAAGGTTGTTTGTTCCTGTCGTTCCCTCGACATACATATCTTCTGATGGCATTAATTCGCATATAAATTAATATACCTTCTGTCCATGTTTCTGTTTGCAGATGGACGGCTGAGATAGAAGAATAAAAAAAGGCCTAAAAAGCGAAAGAGAAATCTATGATTATCAGCTGATTTTGAGAAGAGAATCGTTTGTTCGTACAATGACGACGAAAATGGACGACGACTCTTCTCTTCAACCTCATCCTGCGCCGCTTGAGCCCAACCATGGTCAGAATAATAATCTTGATTATCAGGCAAGGCCTAATATACCCCCGTATCAAGTCCGAGAAAGAAACATCGTACGTTGATTTATGTTTTTCTTATTCAGGAAATATACTTTCGCATATCTGTAATAATAAAACTGCTGCCATGCATGCAGAAATATATCTGTGGTGGAAGATTCATGTTTGGCCCAGAAACGAAGTCCCTATTCCTTACATTGTCTTTAATCATAGTCCCATTGATCTTATTCTGGGCATATGTTGCCCGAAGCATCATCATCAAATATCCCAAGGGACATGGTGCATTCATCATAGCGTTATCTGTTGTTTTGATCTTATACGTAAGTAAGCTCTCATCATTTTTACTTGTTTTCCTTATTTTATCTATCTCTTGATCAATTTGTACTTCCTCCTATCTATATATAGAACCATATGTTAAATGATCTTTGTTGTCTTCCATGCATTTGCAGATTGTTGTATCCTTGTTTCTTACATCATGCACGGATCCTGGGATAATCCCTAAAAACCCTAACCCTTTCGACAACCCCGAATTAAATGGAGATACGTTCAGATTATCCACTGATTCGATTGGAAGTCTCGGTAGTACTTTCAGCATACCGTTGACGAAACACGTCCTTGTCAATGGGATATCCATAAGAGTCAAATATTGTCAAACGTGCATGTTATACAGACCACCTCGTTGCTCTCACTGTTCCATTTGTAATAATTGCTGCGAACGCTTCGACCACCATTGCCCTTGGGTCGGACAATGCATAGGAAAGGTATGTTTATATATATATCATTTATATTGTGATGAAGTTATATGCTTCCTTCCCTTTGGCTGATGATTTCTTTTGGTTTGCAGAGAAATTACAGATATTTCTTCACATTCGTTTCTTCTACAACACTTCTATGCATATACATGATGGCTGTTTGCTGGATGAACTTGAACTCGACCATGGAAAAAGACGAATGTAACCTTATGGTTGCAATCGGCGAGTCGCCAGTCTCGGGAATGCTCATCGTATACACGTTTGTTATGTGTTGGTTCGTAGGTGGGCTCACAGTGTTTCACTTATACTTGATCTCCATTAATCAGGTTTTGTTTTTTTACTTACTTTTTCAAGATTTGAGCTTTTTTTTTTGTTCTTGTCTTCGCATCTCCCTTTTCTAAGTTTAGTTGAGGCTCTATTTCATCGTCTCCATTTTTCATGCAGACAACGTACGAGAATTTCAGACTTCAGTACGATGAGAAGGCGAATCCTTTCGACAAGGGATGTGCTGGGAATTTCAAGGAACTCTTTTGTTCGAAGATTCCAAACTCGCGGATAATCGTTAGGGATCAGAAGAGTATTATTAGGTGTAATGACACGAAGATTAAACAAGAAGATGATCATTCTGAGGATGCAGCAAAGGAAAGAAGAAATGGGGATTTGGAGCAGCTTGAGAGATGTAAGAGTGAGCCTAGGCTAGATCATGTGTAATATCTAACGAGCAATGAAAACCTGAAAAAAAGGGATCAATTTTCTGTCCAAAAACACCAACAGTTAATGTCAGTTTGTGCTACAATTGATTATTTTTGTTTTGTTTTTTTTTTCCTTGGAACAAAGTTGTTCGTCTCTATAATTAACAGTTTAACCGTTGATCAGCAGTTGATAGGATAAAGCTCTGTTATATAATACTTTTCCAAGCCGGTGAAGATAACCTAACACGGAAAACAGAGTACGTCCATTTTTCAATTGTTTCCATTAAAATAATGAACTATTACACGTGTCAGCAGCGCACAATAGCCACGTTTTTAACTCCGATCAAGAAAAGAGCCACTGGACGGAGATTTAATATAACGATATGTGCCGCGGCGAGCGATCAACGAATTTCGATATATAAAAAAAAATTACATCTTGGATTGTAAGAGTTACATATGGAGGCAGAGCACGCAAAATATAGCCGACCACATAAAAGAAAGCAACCTAACCTAATCTATCGCACCCTAATGAGTAAAGAAAAGCAATGATAAATCGGTTGAGTGCAGCTAAAGTCATTTTGTCACGTAATATTCTTTGGGATTTTTGCGCAGAGAGAGAGAGAGAAAGAGGGAGAGAGGAAAGGGAGAAGTGGCCAATGTGCAATGCCATTGAAAGAGCCTAACGATGCCTACTTCTTACCCTTTTCTCCTTTTTCGTTTCTTTTATTTTAGTAACGTTCACCTAAATTAATCAAGGGCCAGGGGTTACCATTGAATTGATACCTATTCGTTTCGATTTTTGGCAGACTCTTCAGATATTTATATCTTACATACACTGCACCCTGCCTGGTTTTGTTGTTCTGCATTACTGAGTATTTATCTGGAAAAAAAAACGCATTTTTATATCTGGGAAAAGACTCTTGTTTGTTAAAAAGGTGGCCTTGTTTCTCGATTTATACTCTTCCTCGGATTAATCAAACTGGGCCGTGGATTATAAGCGCAGGTGGGTACTTTGTATTTGCTATTACATACATACAGCTTTTTTTTTAGGTTTTTCTAAATGCAGTTTAGATTTTCTGTTCCCAATGTTGTTGTTAGTTACCGATTCGAGTGGCGAACGAATCTCTTATTTTGTTGCGACGTATTTGTTAAACCCATACGAAAGATTACGTTGATTCGACTCCAATCGTTTGAAAAGTTTGTTTTTTTCCTTCTTTCGACGTGTCGGTAGGATAAGAGGAGGAGCAGCTTATACTGAGGATTGCGAAGAAACAATGAGCGATTACAAACTAATCAAAGATGGCGAGGGATTGGATTTGCAGGGGAACGTCGTTAATTGCACTAGTCTTCGCATTGAGTGTGGGGATATAAACGCCGATGCTGATACTTTTCCTCCACATCATAAGATCAGAATTGCTTCTTCTCCTCGGCAGAGATCGGCGTTGAACGGCGCTGGTGGTGGTAGTTCCCCGTCGGCCCGACTTGTGTCTCTTGATGTTTTTCGCGGGCTCACTGTCGCGGTATTTTTCTAACCTTTTTACTCTGTCTTTTTTTTGTTATTGTTTTATGGGCATGTTGGGATAACTGAGAGTTGACTTTAGAATATTGAAAGATTGCATCTTTGTACTTTTTTGTGTTCGTCTAATACATGGAAAGAGGGAGATTAAAAAAAGGGAAGAAATTCACAAGTCAAGATATGGGACAAACATCATCTAATCAACAGATGAAACTTCCTCTTCGAAGAAGGCCCATAATGTTGTCCTCCATCATACTGCTGTTGAGACATCTTTTCTTTTTCCCCTTTATATTGAAGAAAGTGGTGTTGGGGTGGGGTAGAGTCAGTCTTTGAGAACTGCACTGCACTGTTTTATACGTGTAGTAAGCTAAAGCTAAACACTCTACTTTTGAACTTTGTTGCAGTTAATGATCTTTGTTGATGATGCTGGAGGATTATTACCAAGTATCAACCATTCGCCTTGGAATGGTTTGACTCTGGCAGATTTTGTCATGCCGTTTTTCCTCTTCATGGTTGGTCTGTCACTTGGACTTGCATATAAGGTACTTCAAATTTGATTTTTTCTGTTCTCCTTCTGAAGTGATAAAACTATGATATTCATGAGAGTTATTGCATCGTATGTGCTGATTTCTCTTCTTACTTCGACTAGAATATGCCTTCAAGAATCGGTGCTGCCAAAAAAGCTCTGTTTCGAGCTGCCAAGCTAACTATCTTTGGGCTTTTCCTCCAAGGTATTTTATTTGTCCTTGGGTTGAAATTCACTCTTAGGTTTTTCTTTGTTTACGTGTTTCTCAGAAGGTGCTTCTCTTATTCCTCATCTCAGGTGGATTTTTCCATGGCATTAACAATCTAACATACGGTGTGGATTTGAATCAGATCAGATGGATGGGCATATTGCAGGTTTGTGCTCGTCGTACATAACTTTTCTGCAATCATAAGTTTCCATAGCAGCAGAGAATATGCTGACTACGTTTACGCTCGATTTTATCCTTCAGAGAATCGCATTAGGATATTTCCTGGCAGCACTTTGTGAAATTTGGCTGGGGAGTAACAAGAAAGTTACCTCTCGATCATCTTTGCTGAAGAAATACGAAAAGCACTGGTAATTTGAGTCCTTAGCATAGCAAGATCCTTGATAAGTCTGCTATTTTCCTGAGATTTCACACTTGTGATAAATAAAATTCAGGGCAATTGCAATCCTTCTGACAGCTTTATACCTTCTGTTATCATACGGCTTATACGTACCTAACTGGGAGTATAAGGTTCAAAACGGTACATCTTCCCATGCAAGCACATTCATGGTAAGAATCACGGCAATGCAAATACAGAGTACTAACTAATATTTTCTTATGTTTTAACGGGAAAAAAAATCGTTCTTTTTTCGTTAGGTGAAATGTGGCTTGCGAGGCGACACTGGCCCAGCATGCAACGCCGCTGGGATGATCGACCGTAAAGTTCTGGGCATTCAACATTTATATCGAAAGCCAATATATGCACGAACTGAGGTAATATACTCCCTTTTTTTTTTCTTCCATTCCATTCGCAAACTTATAAACCTCTCAATGCTTTCGATCGTTAATACCAATGTTTGTATCAACAGAATTGCAGTGTCAACTCGCCGGATTACGGCCCCCTTCCTCTTAATGCCCCATCATGGTGCCAAGCACCCTTCGACCCCGAAGGAATCTTAAGGTGTTGTTCGATTTCTTTCATACCTCAATAGCATGCAAGAAAACAAGAACTAACCAATTTTTCATTTTTCAATATACTGACTTTCAATCATATTTATTCATAGCACGATGATGGCTGTCGTGTCTTGCCTGATTGGTCTGCAATATGGGCACATTCTCGTCCACTTTAAGGTAAAAGGAATCAATTTTTTTTTTCTGCCAACCTATGCTAACTCCGCCCATCGAACTCATTCCTTCATCCAACATAGGATCACAAAGAAAGAATCTTCCTTTGGCTTGTTCCATCCTCGGGCTTTATAGTCTTGGGCGTACTGCTCGACGATTTTGGTAATTAACTTTTACTCTTTCGCCTTGTTATATATTTCATGCAGGCCAGAATTTGTGCCTTCTTTTTTTTTTTTTTCGAATTAAATCGTTGATTTGAATGGCAGGGATGCACATAAACAAGGCTCTGTATTCTTTTAGCTACATGTGCGTGACCATGGGCGTTGCGGGCATACTATTCGCTACGATATATCTAGTGGTCAGATTCTCACCGCATTCCCTTGTAAATACGTCGTGTTTGGCCCATAATTAAAAAAACTAAACGTCGGTATTTTTTTTTTTGCTTGTTCTCGCCAGGTCGATGCGTACGAGTGGAAGCGATACACTACGGTGTTAGAATGGATAGGAAAGCATGCATTGATGATATACATTCTTGTAGCTTGCAACATCTTGCCTCTTCTTGTCCAAGGATTTTACTGGAAGAATCCTCATAACAATATCGTAAGTAGATCTTTTTCTTCTTGAGGGCAGCATAACCTCTTTCTGATGGGGCATTGAAGAACTATATATTTTCTTTTCCTCTTGCAGCTAACGTTCGTTGCTGGGAGGCATCAATGAGAGAAGCACCGCGAGGGTTCTATATTTTATATTTTTTATTTATTATTTCATATTACATATATAATATACCTCATACTGATAAAAGGTAAATTCAATCTCATTATTTCATCATCCAAAAGCATATCATGTATTGTAGTCGGCAAGGGCCATGGAAACGCTGTTGAAAGAGGGGTAAATCAGTCATAACAGCCCGTCTCTACCCATGGAACGACGTCCAACTGATTCATATGGCATCGAAACAATGGTCTCTTACATGGCATTATTTAACAATCTCCCGCAAACGAAAAGAATAATTACACAACACAGTTTTTTTCAACATATTCAACTCGATAGACAAACTCAGAACATAGATAGATGATCACATTATTATTATTATTATTCAACCATCATATGGCATTCTCAGTACTTTGAGAATGGTACGTGCGGCGCCTCAATTGAGATTCTGGATTCGGCTGCTGCAAGAAGATCTTCGTGGGGTCATTAGGATCGACATATCTGCAAAAACAGATGAGAAAAAAAAGTCTGAATCGATTATAGGAAAGAAACAGCTGAGATAAGATGTTAGAACACTGGCAAAAAGAGAAAGCGAAAGGGGCACATACGCATGTCTCATCATTTCATCAACTGGAGTATGTGCAGCTTGGAGAGGATCCACTTGAGGCTGAGCTTCTGCTTCAGGACGGCGCTGGTTGTATTGTCGAACGGAGGAGATTAAGTTGAAGAACAATGGGATAAAAGTTCCACAACCTCCTTCCTTGAACAGAATCTTGAAGGAATGAGTTGAGTAGAGTGCCCTATGTTCGTTGTCTGGTACTACCTGCAAATGGAAGGATAAAGATAGGTTTTATTTTTTTTTCCTTCAAGGCCAAACTAATAAGAACCTTGGTCATACTTACGGGTTCGACTTGACCAGAGATATTGTTGCAGAAGAATATTGGCTGGTTGAATTTTTCACCATGAACGTAAAGCTGCCAATTCAATGCATATAAAGGAAGCAATGAGTATCTTGGATGAAGACAAATGAATGAGTTCATGTTAAGAGTTTAAGAAACGATGTGAAGCACGACACATACCAGGGGCATATCAAAGGCACCTAAATGTCCTGCGGGCCTGCTTGCAACAAACACCATTCGTATGTTCGACAAGTAGATTGTTCCTTTCGCATGGACTTTTCCTCCTTGAGTGCTGAGATTTACAGACATGGAGCTACATTAGCATTGTGATGGATGTACAATATATAATTTCCAAAACCTTATCCAATCATTATTGTGTGCCTGCGAAAATCAAGCTTATGAAGGCAGAAAAAGAAAATCATAATGCCCAAATGTGCATATATTTACGGGATAACAACACAGCATCTAACAACATAGGCCAATTTGATCTACTAGTGTCTCCCTCGATTAGATGGAGACGAAAAACACAAACAAGCAATCACATGAACACAGCAAACGTAAAATAGCTAAGAACGCCGTGCCAATTCAGAGCAATTAATCATTATGAAAGGCTTCCGAATCCAATCAAATCGAGCTCAAAACACACATATACGGATCGGGAGATGATCGCGAATAATACCCGGGTATCTTATCAATCTCAAACTCAACGCCATCTCTGGCCAACACAAACATCTCGTTGAGGAAAGGTACAGGGAGCCCATTCGGAAATAATTGCGGATTCAAAGCCATCTTTCACCAAACCACCTAAAGAATCGAGTCGATTACGGTATTATTGCTGAAGATTTCGAAGTTGGACCCCCCAAATATATAAACGTATAGGAAGCGCTATGACCTATAATTATCTACAACATTCTTGAAAGTTTCTTTCCAATTCGAGTTTACCCCTTAATGTTTTCTTACAGTTCAATTTTGGTCCATCGAACTTTCAGAATATTCAGATAAGCACTCGAATTTTCACATTAACTAACAACATAACATCACTTGACTGATTGAACATGAACAAACTATTTCACAAAGATGACATCTTTATTACATTTGATCACTGCAGAAATTCGATCCTCGATAGTCATTTCAACAAGAATTCTCAATCATTTCTGGGACGCTCTCTTTCGACATGGTTTCTACAATTAAGGAACACCATGCCATGGATGGATATAAAGAGGTTCTTAAGCAATCTCGGTTTACTCTTCCCAGCAATGGCAGTTGCCTAACATTGTTCGAAAATCATCATCTCGAGTTGAAACTTCGGCCCTCTTTCATGCCCTACATAAAAAGACAGCAGTAAGGTATATAGCAATCATACCCAGAAAACAAATACGAGAATGCCATCATCAACAGAAGGATTTAGTTACTGTAGTAGGTTTCCTGGGACTATCTGAATCCAGTTTGGCTTGGTCCAAAGCCTGAAGGTGCAACAGCATATCATATCGTAGCAGATAGAAGTCATTTATTGCGGCATGTAGAAGATTTGAAATACAGGGAACAAAGCAGGTATCGAAAATCAAAGGTCTTAGAACTTAGAAGAGAGGTGTAGCTCTGGTGAGAAAAGTGTGATTTACCTCTATCAATGACTCAACACGCCTTCTCATCCTAGTGTGCATGAAACCCTCCGAGCACTGCATGTACACGAAGTATCATCGAAAAATTTCGCAGTTCCCTCTTGTAAGCTCAGACGAAGTTTGATGATTTTATTGTGATGTAGAACTAGTTACCTTGACGTGATAACTAACATATGCATGAAATGTACATAAACTCCAAACAGTTCTGTCAAGCTTTCTGCCCTCCACGTGGCGCGGAAAGATGACTGTTTCCATATGCATACAAGTTATATTAGCTAGAGAGTTAACTAACAAAAATATAAACAAAAGATTCTTATATACCAAAACTGACAAATCCAGCATTTGCTGATAATGCTTCCTCATTAGCTCCTTCCAATTCTCTAGGAGGAGATAAAGACCACAAACAGGGAGGTGCGTTGTTAAGGCCAGCAGTGCGCCTGGCTTCCACAAATTCCTAAATGGTTAAAGAAGTCGAAGACCATTCAACAAAGAAGCGAAGAAGACAAAAGCGATGAGATAAAAAAGCAGACAAAAGCTATCCAAATACCTGAAGGAAAGACGTTGCAAGAACAGTATCAACTGAATCTTTGAATCTCATGGGGAAAATCACCGTGACCTTGTCCACCTGCAACCATAGGTTTTGACACCAGACTCATATGCTTGCAGTAAAATGTATCGTTGCATTATATAGAGAAATAACTTTTGAAAATAATAATAAGGGTGGATAGGGGTGTGCTGTCGAATATATAGAGAAATATTATTGGGATTTAAAAAGGGTATTAAGGCTAGAAAATGGCACAACGCACGAATTCACAAGATTTCTGGGTACTTGCACAATAAAACTTTTAATAGACCAGAAACAACATACGATAGAAATTTCAAAGGTGTACCTGAGGCATAACAAAAAACGACTCGCTTTGCCGATGCACAAGGGAAACAAGCTCGTTCAAACCCGAACCAACATTCCTCGTGAGAAGTTGTTTGAGGATCGCTCTTAATGGAGCACCCAACACCACTTCTCTTATAGATGCAAACTTTACCAGGAGCGCCTGTTTATGCTCTGCACGATTTTTGGCCACCAATTTTGTGAAAAACACAACAATTTACAGAATACGGACAGAAACTAAGTACAATCAAACAATATGAGAGAAAAACTTAAGACTAAGAACCACAGATCAAATATGAAACCCGAGAGATGGAACGGAAAGCAAGGAAATTAGAGTATAAAAACACTGTCCCAGCAGTGCCCAATATCAAGCAACCACATTTTTTGGAACAAAATTTGTGAAGTACAAGAGTGGATCAGAAGAAGGAACTCACTGAACCTTCATCTTGAGGAACCTTTGATAAGTTGAGTTTCAGCGTGAGATTAAAACCATCTCTTGGGGGATCAAGAATTTGTAAAACACCACCATATGTAGTTTTAATGGCTTCTATAGCACCAGGAGGCAGTCCATCAAAAAATACGGTATCTTGAGGTGGTGTGGGCAATGATAAGGAAAGCAGAACGATGTTCGGGTTCTTAACAGTCGCCTGCCAAAGTCAACGGAAAATTAGAATCTACCATTTAAATGGCCATAATCTACCAAAATTGTATCCTGTATACAGTACCTGAATATGGTACCGTACATCATCAAATTCGACCCATTGACAATCTAATTCAACTCCTTTCTCAAGACTGCAAAATGTTGATATCACATCAAGCGAACTTTAAGGCAAAAGACGTTCTAACCAAACCCCCCAAAAACTCGTGAGAGTTGAGACTTACTTCTGAACACGAGTAGACAAAAGCTGCAGGAGGTATCTGCAGGTAGATTGCAGCAGTATCATGAATTTTTCACCAGCTTAGTCCAACGTTTCTCAATTGTTGGATTCAACCCCAATTGCGAAATGAATGTATATGCTGAGGCAGAGATGAGAATGAAATAAGAGCAAATCCACTCAGCATAAAATGAAATTGGCTACAGGGTTACTATTGCTAGCATAAACAAACACTCAAGCGAGTAAATCCCATGCTACTCGAGCTCGGAGCAATCGATTTACCTTGATTTTAAGGATCGAAGTGAAAGCTGAAAGGATTGGTCGATTTCAAGAAGGGAGACCACCTTGCTGCTCAATTAGCAAGTTGTTGCTTAGGTATAAATTTATCTATCGTCAAGAAAAAACCGTAGGATGAAGAAGAAAAGACTCCAAAGCCCAGTTAAACAGTATTCTATACTCACTTTACTTTTATTATTTCAAGAAATTCGATCTAAAAAAACAGGAAAAAGAAAAGCCGATGCAGGAAGAAAGGTTAATTACACTAACTGCACTAAAAATATGCTTAATTACATATAAGGTGCTCCACATTTTTATAGTACATAATCCACACCGTTTCCACGCACGACTCCCTCGCCGGAGTCCCCATCAACTACGGTGATGCGACGAAAGATTTGATTTTTCTGTTATTTCTTTTGGTGGGAGTCATTCAGATTCTAGATTATTGCATCAATCTTGACTTGAACTGTTCTTTTTTCATTACATAAAGATTACATTTTTTAAAATGATTTAGGTGGGAGTTTCTGATCTTCAAGGAAATGCTTGATCAACTGAAGTGATTGTATAGGCTTAAACTGAGGCACTTGGTGCCCTGCTCCTCGTACTGTGACGAACGTTAGACCTTCATACTCCACTGTCCACCCTCCCACCTACACATAAAGCAAAGATTAAAGCATTTCATCAATATATTTATTTCATCTAAATTAATTTCCTGAAAAATGTTCAATCAGTATTTATTTAGATCAAAAACCTGACTGTGATATGTGTACCAAGTACTCCAATCTTGTTTGATCTTCAATCCCAGCTTTCTCAAAGCGTATCTTGTCGATGTCACTGGCACTCTACCATCTGTATCTCCACTGTTTCAATTCATTCACATCTACGTTATTCTTCTTTTTTACAAAAAAAAAAAATGAGTGATATGCAGCCATTGTAATAACAACCTGTAAATCCAAACCCTTTGTCCGGCGTCTACGAGATCTTTAATAATCGGGAGAATCGAAAACGGCGCATCACTCCAAAAGGTAATGTTATCGCTGCACTTGCTCGAATATATACATATTCATCACTCAAACCGCATTAAGAACTCAAAAGAACATGCAAGCAAAAATACACATTATTACAAGGCTCGAATGCGTTAAACTAAAACCTGCAATGAGTCCAAGGGTAAGGAATCTTGGTGGTATTAGCATGAAGAGCCTTTTGCACATCGGCCCTATTGAAATAAGCCTCCGTATAATCCGACGCGCATGGATCATAACCAGCGAGTGCTCTCTTTCGTCTTCCAATATTCTTTTATTATAACACGCAACAATAATTTATAAAAAGAAATTCGTGAAAAATAAAAGAAAATAAAGTATGTATGTATGTACTCACGGCGTTCGATATCAGTCTAGGTATAGCCCCGTTCAAAGCCTTGTACTCGACGGTGAAATTTCCCTCGATGCAATTAGGAGTGTAAAGGCTGTACATGTCTATGATCTTATACACGTCGAAGTACTTTTCTAGGGCGTCGTCGCACGCTTTCGTTACATTGTTTTTCTTGAAATCGCATTTCTTCTTTATTTCTACGTATAGTGCGTCTGATATAACCGCATGGTCCCATGCGTAGTCGATCATCCCTTTCTGATCCATTTCGTCGTCTATTGCAGCATTTCCTATCTGTACGAGCATGAATGATTATATAAGATTGTTATATTTCCTTTTTTTCATAGTATGATGATGATCGAATTTTTCGAGCTAGCTATTACGACGCACCAAGATTCCTTTGATGTTGACGTGTTCGTCGGGGGAGGCGTTTCGGTTTTTCTCGACGATTAGATGGGCTAGCTCGGGCACGTAATGTCCTATAATGTAACAGTAGTTTCACTATATATGTTAATGGAAGATATGAAGATTTATAATAAGCGTAGGAAAGTCTTTTGTTTTTCTGTAATAACATGCCTGCGTAGCTTTCTCCAGCGATGTAGAACTCATGGGATTTATACTGTGGAAACCTCGCGAACCAGCTCACCAAGAAGTTGTAAGAATCAATAGCTGAAACAATTGATAATGATGTAATTATAAGATATATGTATATATATACCATAATCAACTAATTTGAAATAATGTTATACCTGTAATAGCGTCACCAAGCTCTTTAATGTCGGTTGTGGTGTTCGTGTAAGAGAACCCAACTCCAACCGGCGATTCCAAGAAGAGCAAGTTAGCCGCTGCATATTAATATAATTACATATATCAAATTTCTCAAACAATTAATGAATAATGCTGAATTTAATTTATACCTCTATTCCATGAGTGGTTATTAAATTTAAGCTCGGGCGTCCCTTTCTGAGGAAAAAATGGACCCAGCTCTTCTGATTGGCCAAAGCCTATCGACGAGCAACCTGGTCCTGAATATATTTGATAAGGGATAATGTAATATTAATAATTCGATAAAACAATATAGAAAATGAATCAAAACTATATACTTTTAAGTACCTCCATTGAGCCATAACACCAAGGGTTTCTTCTTAGGATCTTCAACTGCTTCAAAAAACCAATAAAACAGTGCCCTTCCATGAGTCTCATTGACAGTAACGTACCCAGCAAACTGCTCGAAGCTGACCGGAGGCTGCCCGGGCAGCCCGTAAACTCGGTCAGCTTCTCCTTCGTATGCAATAACAACATGGCGACTAAGAAACGATAGTAGTAATAAAAAAATAACATGTCGAAGATGAGGACTATGACGACGACGAAGATGGCTCTGCAATGTGATAGAATCCATTTTAGAGGTCACACTCTTGCCAGTTGATTGATGGAGTATGGGGCTATGGAGAGGTAATTTGTTTGTATATATGCATATTATATATAGACAGGCTTATCGATTTGTATTATTGGAGTGGTGACAGTGACCTAATTTGATTATATTACAGACAATGCATGAGTTGTAACTTGTAATGTTGTGACTTTATTCCCATCATTTTGATCTGTTTTTTTCCTTCGTAGTTAATGACCAAGGAAGGATCGTGATGATTGAGTTTGATTTATTTAGAAAGAGAAGTGTGAACACTTAATTATCATCATTTCAACATATATGGCGAAAGGGATTACTTACGACTTTCTTACAGTTAAGTTTGATGCAACTGAAAAATCAAAGAGTTGACCGTTCGCTAACTATTTGACCATTTGATTAATGCCAAGATTTACCATGATTTCTTATTTTTTTCAAATGAAACAATGATGGGCTGAGAAATAGGCGAGTAAGCCCACCAATGGAGCATTAACGTCAGTAGTGGGCTCAGATCCTTGAAAGCATGACCTCAAATCAGGGAAACCGTCAGATATTCGGGCCGCCCATAACCGCGCCGACCCGTAAATTCGTGTTTGGATTCGGGCTGAAAAGATAACGCGAGTAGGGGTGGGCATTCGGTACGAACCGTACCGAACCGAACCGAAATTTCGGTTAACCGAAATTTCGGTTCGATGATTTCAGGAACCGAATACCGAACCGAACTAAATCGGTTCGGTTCGGTATTAACCGAATTTATTTCGGTTTTCTTCGGTTATTTACCGAAATACCGAGATCTGAAGAAAAAAAAAGAATTTGCCTAAACTCTGCTCACCGTTGCTCCGCCGTGAAAGCCGGCACCTCTGCCAGAAACTGCTCCCAGAACACATCGTCTGCCAGCGAAGGAACATAAACGTCGGTCGTTTCTCTGCAATTCGCTGTCGCCTCCCATTTCTCGTTGTTTCAGGGCTGTCGTCGTCACCGCGAGGTTAGAAGCTCGTGGTTGTCTTGCTGTTTATTTTTCATTTTTTATTTTCTGAGAAGCTTCGTGTAGAAGACGATGAAGAAGAGTAAAGTAGAAATTGGAAATATTTGTTGGGGTTATATATTTATTGGGTTGGGCTGTGTGTGGGTGTATATTTATTGGGGTGTCTTAAAAATATTCAGGCCCATTCGAAACATAACTAATAAATTTTAATATATATTATTCTATATTCGGTAATTCGGTTTACCGAAATTACCGAACCAAAAAGCTTGTACCGAACCGAAATACCGAACTTTTTTTTTTTAATAACCGAATACCGAACCGAAATTTTCGGTTCGGTTCGGTTTTGTACCGAATTTTCGGTATTTCGGTTATTCGGTTCGGTTAACCGAATAACGCACACCCCTAAACGCGAGCCTTCCTAACAACCGATACGTGCCGGATAGGCCACAGTTTGTCGATTTTCCCATTCAATTGCAGCCATGGCTTTAAGCTGATGTACTTCTTCCCTACTCTCTGTGATTTCTTAGAACCTTCTCATCTGCATTGTTTTGTAAGATTGTTTCTTTTCGATGTTCATCTAATCGTAGAGCTGAAGGACTATCTCTTCCGATGAATTAAAGTGTAATAATAATTTCTGATGAACTGTTTGAACATACTCGAACAACCGAGCATGTTCTGAGCCTGAGACACAATGGGTCCTTCATCACATGAACCACCATGTGAGCAATGCATTACTTCGATGGATGGATGGACCTATTTATTAATCACAGTTCTAATGCACAAAAAATAAAGTGAACTAGCTATATGAAGAAAGCCATATCTCTAACCTTTTTAAGTTGTCTGAAAACTTCATATACGGAAGTTTACATGAAGCACATGGCAGGGGGCCTCACCTTGTCTATGCAATGCAAGGACCACATTTCTTTCTTTCGGTCCTACCTATAATTCAATTATATTTGCATGTAATCATCGAAATTGATTTATGGGTTGCTTGCGAAAGTTTTCATTAAATTGATATTGGTGGAAGATAAGCACAAAGAAAATGCTGAAAATGGATATATTTTAGGGGGCCATCCTCTTCATTATGCTTTTTCCCCAAATCTGTATGAGTCGTCTACATATGTGCTATTTTTCTTTCATAGGCAAGGCTTAGTGGATGAGTTTGGACGGTCCCATTAATTGCAATTGAGAAATTGCTCATATGCATATAGAGATAGACCCATTTATATTTTTACATGTTATATTTAATTTTGTAGCTAACATTATGGAATATAATTCACTGAACGTAGATCAATATACGTATTATACAATCTGCAGTTATTGTTAGTTCACTCCATGAAGACGAGAGTTTGAACACACTTTGAAGATATTGAAGGCCAAGTTGTCCTTCCTTCCTACCTAGGGCTCGTTTGATACCCATGTTTTGGATTTGATGTGTATAAGTTATTTGTGTATGGCTATACATGGATTCCGTTGATAGAATAATTTTAATATGTTTGATATGTGTGTTTTAATTATTTGGGTAATGGTATATATATATTGTTTGATAGGTATGTTTGAAATGTGTATAAAATTATAAAGAATACTTAAAAGACAATTTTGCCCATTAAAAAAAAACAATTAAAAAAAAACAGAAAACGTCATCGTCCCCAATTACCCCAATTACAGAGTTATTCCCCAATCATCATCTTCACAAATTCCCCAATTATAGAAGAGTTCTTCCCAAATTACAAAGCTTCTCCACCCTGCCGGCCTGCTTTGTCGTCACTGCTGTACAATTCCCGGTGGCAGGAAGCGACGGCGAAGGAAGACGAAGCTTCTCCACGCCACCACCGCCAGCTTCAGTTGGGGACGGTTCTCAGTCGACAGCAGTCTAATGACATCCCACCACCGCCGGCAAGTCGTCTAATGAAAACCCTAATTCGTCAGGTCCACCCCCTCCTCCGTCTCCGCCGGCACAACCAAACCGCCGCCTCCACGACCACCACCTACCAGTCACAGGAATCTCCGAACAGTTGGTGAAGATGGGGGCAGAATTGGTATTGAGAAAGTGTGTATCAGTATAACCACGTCTAGGATGGGTTTAGTTAAACAAGGCCCACAAATAGTTTGTGTGTAATGAGTGTGTATATCTATACAAGCCGGGTATTAATTTACATGGATACCAAACAAAGCTGTTTTTTCCTATACCCATTTGATACCCATGCGAGCCCCTAGTTTAGTTAGTTACTTGGTCAATGGTACTAATGAAGACTAGGTTGTTTGGTCAACTCTTTTAATTTAGGTACACGTTGCTTTTCAATTAAATAGTTGCCACTATGCCACGTAAAGTCTGATATTTATCCAAACTTAGTGTGAGTTTTCCTTTTTTTTTTTTTTTTTGTGTTTGGGTAAAGGTCACTAAATAAAAATGGAAAAGAGTACAAAAACCGTGTCCGGCAGCACTAACTGGTAACAGACTACCAGTGAACAACCAATCAAAAATCAGCAAACTGCTCAAGACAGATAACTTTTTCTTTTTTCCTACCACAAAATTAACAATACCATGGTTTTTGTTCACAAAATATTCATCCTAATTTCTGCAGATATTCCACTTTGTTTACTAATAATAATTCATGAAATGCACGTCAATGTCAATTGGAATATTAGACCATACGACACGATCATTATTCGTGTATTTCACAAAAAAGATAGAAATAATTCCAAGAAATTTCATTCATAAAATTCTCACGCACATTACAAAACCTAGGCAAGTCCTCACCTTTCACTTCCACATCACCCTCTCTGCCTCTGCAAAACACGCACATACACACACAGTGTGTGGTATCTTCTCCATGTTCCTACCTATCATTGGTGAAGAATGAAAAGGGACCATAACATCCAAGAAACCATGTCCTCGACCAACCCCACGGCCAGGCCCACCACCACCAGCGGCGGCGGCGGCTGGTCCGCCGAGCCCAGTAAAACCAGCTCATGGCACCACGAAGAAGCCGGCGACGACGAACTCATGGCCGTCTTGGGATACAAGGTGAAGTCGTCGGACATGGCAGAGATTGTCCAGAAGCTCCATCTCTTGGAGCAGGTAATGAACACCGCCGCCGACGAAGAAAACCCTCTTTCCTCCGACGCCGTACAGCACTACAACCCTTCCGATCTCAACTCGTGGCTTCAGTCAATGATCTCCGAGATGGATTCTTCCTCTGCTTCTTGTCCTAATCCGTTTTCGTCTCAAGATTTTGGGTCCGATCTCACCGCGATTCCCGGCGAAGCCGTGCTTCAGCCCAATAAGAAGCTCAAATCGGAGGCCAATAGCGCCGGCGGCGGAGGAGTTAACGCCGCCCCACCAGCTCGGCCGCTCGTCTTAGTCGATTCCCAGGAAAACGGCATCAGACTCGTCCACACGCTCATGGCCTGCGCCGACGCAGTAAACGCCAGAAATTTCAAGCTAGCCGAAGCTCTGCTCAACAATATCGGATTTTTAGCTGTTTCACAAGCTGGGGCGATGAGAAAGGTCGCAACTTACTTCGCCGAAGCATTAGCTCGGATAATCTACGGCTTATCTCCCCCGAACGAAAGCAGCAACTACTCAGCTTTCACCGATTTATTACAAGGCCACTTCTACGAGACCTGCCCATACCTCAAATTCGCCCATTTCACGGCCAATCAAGCAATCCTCGAAGCTTTCTCAGGGAAAAAGAAGGTCCACGTGGTTGATTTCGGCATCAAACAAGGTATGCAGTGGCCTGCCCTATTACAAGCCCTCGCCTTGCAGCCCGGCGGGCCACCAAGCTTTCGCCTGACTGGGATTGGCCCGCCGTCCAAAGACAACACTGACTACCTCCAACAAGTCGGCTTGAAATTGGCTCAGTTTGCAGAGAGCATAAACGTAGAGTTTCAGTACAGAGGATTCGTTGTGAATTCACTAGCCGATTTAAATTCATCAATCTTCAGCACCCAAGAAGAAGAAACAGTGGCTGTCAATTCCATCTTCGAGCTCCACCAGCTCTTAGCCCGGCCAGGCGGGATAGAAAAGGTGCTGACTTTCGTCAAGGAATTGAAGCCGAAGATATTCACGGTGGTCGAACAAGAGGCAAATCACAATGGGCCTTCGTTCTTGGACAGATTCAACGAGTCCTTACACTACTACTCCACCGTGTTCGACTCTCTTGAGAGCTGTAATAACATGGGAGGCGAAGTTTCCGACCACGACAAGGTTATGAGCGAGGTTTATTTGGGTAGGCAGATATGCAACGTGGTGGCTTGTGAAGGTTCGGAGAGGGTGGAGAGGCACGAGTCGCTGGTTCAGTGGAGGGCTCGGCTGGGCTCGCATGGGTTCGAGGCGGTCCACTTGGGCTCGAACGCTTATAAGCAAGCTAGCATGTTGCTGGCCTTGTACGGCGGCGGGGATGGGTATGGAGTGGAGGAGAAGAGTGGTTGCCTTTTGTTGGGTTGGCATGGTAGGCCACTCATTGCCACGTCTGCCTGGAAGTTATAATGGGCTGTTTTTGAATGTATCTATCTAATTCTATATGTGCCTTTCTTCGTTTTGGTCTTTTTTCTTTGATCTTGTTTTTTAGGCTGTGTTTTTTTGATCTTATAGGCTCTCATCGACACCTTTCTTTCTTTCTTTGTGTTGATTTCTATCTTTTTTTTTTTATAAATCTTTCGTGATTTCTACCTATCGCTTCGTTTTTCTTACACTTTGGAAAGTTTGTTTGGTTGAGATATTGGGACCAGTGAAGCACGTTGAATAGTTGGTCTTGAATGATGTGTCTGTTTATACTTTACAATTTATGTAATGGAGGCCCTTTTATTTAAGATAATAATGGAAGAAGGAAAGGAAGCTCCTTTTGTAAAATTCTTGAATATGCCATGTGATGGGGAAAGGGGAGGGACGATGTTGTCTTTCTCTCTGTATGTGTGTGTGATCTTGATAGAGATAGGGCACAAGTTCTTGTATTATGGTCCATGGGAGAGTTCTATTGTTTGATTATTATTATTATTATTATTGTGACATTGGGTTATTGGTAAGTTAAACGAAAGAAAGTAAATTATTACATGCGTAGTTTCTATCGAATAAGAATCATGGAATCAATGTCTTCACTTTTTTCATCTTTTTTATTTCCACTCAAGTTGTAATTGCCAATCAATTTTACCTGTTTATAGTGTTTGCCACTTACACAGTGGTTTGTCAATTTTAAGGAAAACGTCCAATCAAATGGGAATCTTTACATTATCAATAAAAAAATTTTAATTTCTTGTACAAATAATTAGCTTATTTCCTTAGAATTCTAATCATTTAGACACCAAATAATCATTGCAATCGTCTATACTATTTAATATTTAGATATGGCATATTCCACGGTTGCTCAAATAGTCGATGGCCATGGAGTCTCGATTACCCCAATGCATCATTTTAAATTAATAAAACATGAAATAATAGTAAAATAAATACCGGCAGTTTCACCAACATACAATCAATCCACCGAAGATATTTCTTTGCCAATAGATTCCATATGCTCAGTAATATTAAATATTGTATCATTTTCATATGTCATTCAATATTGAAATGTGAAAACACTGCTCAATTGATGGAGACACGTCAGAAAATTTACTTAATTAAGCATAGACATTATAAGGCCATGCAAATATTTTATATTTATTCATGGCCGATTTTAAAGTTCCACGTTTTGGGACCCCATTTCTATCTATTTTAAATTATCCGCTTTCAAATCATACGTGTCTCCTTTTCTTTAATTGTTATAATAATATTCTTATTTAATGTCAGTCCTCCTAGTGGATTATGCTGCCTGAATCAGAAGATTATACAATAATAGATCGTTTTAAATTAAATAAAACTCATATACTTTATAGGTTTCAACAAGATAATAGGAAGCCAAGTCAAACTAAACTTTTATAGTTAAGAAAAAAAATAAAATAAAAAGCACTCGGAATATTCATGTTCATGCACACGGACATATTTATATTTTAAGATATTATAGTTGATTGCGGTCGATGTAAAGAAAATTCAAAGTGGGTCACAACTGTAATAATACTAATAATAATACACAGTATTTCATCGAATGATTAGTGCGAAAGAATGTCAAAATCACTCGTGAGCTTAAACTAATATAAGTGTCGGGTCGTGAAAGTGACTTTCAGTTGAATTAGACGTCGATGTTCAATCCCACTAACGAGTTTCTAGACTACTATTAACGTACGCCATTTTATTACTTTACCATTATTTCTTCCTATCAAATATATATACATACACTATAAAAAGATAAATAAATTACGAAATTAAAAACGGCAATATAAGGTTGTGGGCTTTTAATAACACTATTCGGCCCACCTATCGATATAACGATGGAAGCCTAGCCCAGGCATATAGTCCTATAGAGAGGCTAAGTCTGCTCTCAATATCTATTCTAAAAGAAACCAAAAAAAAAAAAGCAACATTGAGTATAGATGCTTGTGGGTATTATTTATCTTCAAATTTCTTGCCATCTATTCTATTATATTAACTAGTATATTTAGCACATCCAATGTGTGTGCAAATATATAAGTCATTTTACATTGTTATATTATTAATTAAGTTATTTAAAAAATAAAATTTAAAATCAAAAGATTAAATTGTAATAAATCAAAATATTACGGGTGTAATTGCAAAACACTAACTATTTTACAGACAAATAGCAGTTTATACTCACCCTCACCATTAATATAATAGAATAGATGGTGAGGGGTGATATAAACTGCTATTTGGTCTGTAAAATAGTTAGTTTTTTTATAATTATACCCTTAATATTTTGATTTACACAATGTAATCTTTTGATTTAAAATTTTATTTTTTAAATAACTTAATTAATAATATAACAATATAAAATGACTTATGTATTTGCACATACATATGATGTGCTAAATATACTAGTTATAATAATGCCCGTGGCGACCTTAATTGTGATAAACTGAAGGGTTTAAGATTGAAATTCGTTTGCTTTCTGTTTTTGGATGATATAGTGAAGGATTTAAGGTAGAAATACATTTGTTTTCAATTTCGGATAATCGTTAATTATTTTTCATCATTCGCTGTGAAGTAAAAAATGAAGATGAACATTCTCTATACGGAGGACCAGTTACATTTAATTTCGTTTTAATTCAGCAATTTATGTGAACCAACTAGCCAAAGATGATTCACAGACGATGCTGTGAAGAGGACCCTCATTGATTAATATTCATAATAAGACGCCTTCCCATTACGATGAAGATATTTATATAATAAATATATAATATCAAGAATTATTAATGCATCGAGCAAACATTCATTTTTAAGGGGAAATCATCCATAATGCGCACAAAATATGAGACGGTTTGCGATGAATTGCTCACATCCAAACAGGAATCTTTCTGTTGTATAATTTCTATTTATGCTAAGTGGCTCGTTCTGATTCGTCCACGTAATATAGCTACACGGCAGATTCTGGTTCGCCCACGTATACAGCTACGCGGCTGATTCTGGTTCGCCCACGTATACAGCTACGCGGCTGATTCTGGTTCGTCCGAGTTCTGATTCGTCCACGTGTCATGATACACGGCTACGTCTGATTCGTCCGAGCTTAAAACCTTCAGCTATAAATAGGCTAGCTCTAAGTCATTGTAAATCATCGAAAACAATAACTTCTTCTTATATTCAGTATATACAAGTGTTGTAAGGAAAAATATTTAGAGAGTTGGTGAATCTCCTATTGTAAGAGAGATATGGCTAGTGTTCTCCTTACGGTAGAGAGTTGTAACTCCTAAATTACCCACAGTAAAATTTCCTTACCTTGCCCGTGGTTTTTCACCCCGACTTTGGGGTTTTCCACGTAAATTCCTGGTGTCTCTTTTTATTTATACTGTCCTTTTACAACAAGTGGTATCAGAGCTTTGGCTGGGTGTTTATAATATCTACTTACCGTATGCTCTGTGGTTGCCAATAATATTGGATCCTCCACATCAGAAAGTTTGTTAGATTATTATTATTCATCCATTAAAGTCTCTGGGAGAGAGAGAGAAAAAAAAAAGAGAGGAGAGAAAAAAAAAAATGGCAGCTAAGCATGAGATTGAGAAATTCAACGGGAAAAATTACTCCCTGTGGAAGGTAAAAGTCAAGGCAATTTTGCTCAAAGAAAATTATCTGGAAGCTATCACTGGCAGGCCGGAAAGAATTACAAGTGATGCCAAATGGAAGAAGATTGATGGAAAGGCTACTGCCAATATTCATCTCGCATTAGCAGATGATATATTGTCGAGTGTCGTCGAGAAAACTAGTGCAAAGGAAATCTGGGATCACCTTGATAAGCTATATCAAGCCAAGTCGCTTCATAGCCGAATTTTCTTGAAGAAGAAATTATATGCTCTAAAGATGGATGAATATTCTTCAGCAACAGAGCACATCAACAAAATGGTTACTCTGTTTGGCCAACTCAAAGACTTGGACTGCAACATAGAGTCAAGCGATCGTGCTGAACTCCTACTCGCAAGTCTGCCAGATTCTTATGCTCATCTTGTCATCAGTCTAACCAACAACCAAACTGCAGAGCAACTTGTCTATGATGACGTTGCTGCTGCTGTTTTGGAAGAAGAAAACCGGCGCAATAACACGGAGAAGAAGGTGATTACACCCCATCAAGCAGAGGCGCTGACTGTGACGAAGGCAAGATCTGGAGAACGTGGTCCAAGTGGGAGTCGAAAGCGGATCAGATATGAAGAACGTGGTCCTAGTGGGAGTCAAAAATTGGTCCCGCAAATAGAAGGCTATCGAATGTTATCACTGTGGCAAGAAGGGTCATATGAAGAAAGATTGTTGGGGTCTAAACAGAAACCCCAATGCTCAAGGAAACGTGGCCAACACTCGAGACAACGGATTTGTTCTAGTATGTGAAGCTGCATCCACCATCGGAGAAAAGGGAAGATTTGACGATATGTGGCTTCTCGACTCCGCAGCTACTTTCCACATGACCTCAAGAAGGGAATGGTTTCATCAGTACAAACCAACCTCTGGAGGGTTCGTGTACAGCTGTAATGATCAACCTCTGAAGATCGTAGGGATTGGTACGATCAAATTAAAGATGTACGATGGCACCATCCGTACCATTCAAGCTGTGCGACATGTTGAGAGTCTGAAGAAAAATCTATTGTCTGTGGGGCAGCTAGATGATCTTGGTCTCAAAATTAAACTGGAGAACAAGGTCATGGAAATCTTTCAAGGAGCGCAAATAATAATGAAGGGGGAAAAGATCGCTGCAAACTTATACATGCTGAAGGGGGAAACTCTGCAGGAAGGGCAAGCTTCTGTGGCCACTACAAATTCAATTGAGAAGTCTTCGATGACTTGGCACAAGAAGCTTGGTCATATGTCTGAGCAAGGCATGAAAATTCTTGTCCAGAAGAATCTACTTCCTGGTCTCACAATCGTGTCACTACCATTTTGTGAGAACTGCATAGTAAGTAAGCAACATCGCCCGAAGTTCAGCCCGTCAAAATTCAGAAGTAAAGAAATTCTGGAACTGCTGCACTCTGACGTTTGGCAAGCACCGGTCACATCTCTGGGGGGAGCAAACTACTTCGTGTCATTCATCGACGACTATTCCAGAAGATGCTGGGTGTATCCAATCAAGAAGAAGGACGATGTGTTTCCTACCTTCAAAACATACAAAGCGCGGGTCGAACTTGAATCCAGTAAGAAGATCAAATGCCTGCGGTCTGACAATGGAGGAGAATATACTGGCAGGGAATTCAATGAATTCTGCAAAGGTGCGGGTATTAAAAGACAGTTTACAACGGCATATACTCCACAACAAAATGGGGTGGCAGAGCGGCTGAATAGGACCTTGTTGGAAAGAACGAGGGCTATGCTGAGAAATGCAAGCCTAGACAAGGAATTTTGGGCGGAAGCGGTCTGCACTGCCTGCTATGTGGTGAATCGGTCCCCATCTACTGCTATAGAGATGAGGACACCGATGGAAATGTGGACTGGCAAACCTGCTGATTATTCAAACCTCCATATATTTGGAAGCCCTGCATATGTGATGTACCATAATCAAGAAACGACGAAGTTGGATCCAAAGTCCAGAAGATGTCTATTTCTGGGGTACACTGAAGGAGTAAAGGGTTATCGTTTGTGGGATCTGAGTGACCACAAAGTTGTTATCAGCAGAGATGTTAATTTTCTCGAAGATAGCGACCAGGAGCAAGTCAACCATGATGGCAATATGACAAAGATTACACCAACACCGGCGAAGAGAAAATTGGAGCAAGATGATTCTTCTGAAGCCGAACCAGCGCACGAAGAGCTCAACCCAGTCGAAACTGAAGTACCGGACCTCGGGCGATCAAAACGAATTCGTAAGACGCCTATTTGGTACTCATATTATGATACTGAGAGCAACATTGCATACTGTTTTCTAACTGAGGATGGAGAGCCAACGACTTTCCAAGAAGCACTGAAGAGTTCAGATGCGAGTCAGTGGATTTCAGCAATGCAAGAAGAAATGGAAGCTCTCAGTAAAAATAAGACATGGGAATTGGTGCCATTACCGCAAGGAAGGAGACCTATTGGAAACAAATGGGTGTACAAGATCAAGCGGAATGGTGATGACCAGATAGAGCGATATCGTGCAAGACTGGTTGTAAAGGGATACGCTCAGAAAGAAGGAATCGACTTCAATGAGATATTCTCACCGGTGGTTCGACTTACAACAGTCAGGGTTGTCTTGTCAATGTGTGCCACATTTGACCTGCATCTTGAGCAACTTGACGTCAAAACGGCCTTTCTCCATGGCGACCTGAAGGAAGAAATATATATGCTTCAACCAGAAGGCTTTCAAGAAAAAGGGAAAGAAGATCTGGTTTGAAAGCTAATCAAATCTCTTTACGGGCTCAAGCAAGCACCACGATGCTGGTACAAGAGATTTGATTCATTCATATTGAGTCTCGGCTACACCAGGCTTTATTCAGATCCTTGCGCGTATTTCAAGAGATTTCACTCTGAAGATTATATCATGCTGCTGTTGTACGTTGACGATATGCTGGTAGCAGGACCCAACAAAGATCGTATCAATGATCTGAAGATTCAACTCGCTGGTGAATTCGAAATGAAGGACTTGGGACAAGCAAACAAAATTCTTGGCGTACAAATCTCTCGAGAGAAGCAATAGGAAGATTTGGCTTTCTCAAAAGAACTACTTGAAGAAAGTCTTGCGAAGGTTCAACATGCAAGAAAGCAAGCCAATATCCACTCCTCTTGCTGCTAACTTCAAGTTATCTGTCGATATGTGTCCGTCCAATGAAGATGAAAAAATGGAGATGTCTCGAGTGCCGTACGCATCCGCGATTGGAAGTTTGATGTTTGCCATGGTGTGTACAAGACCGGACATTGCCCACGCAGTGGGAGTGGTGAGCCGATACATGTCCAACTCCGGTCGGGAGCACTGGAGTGCTGTTAAGAGGATTCTCAGATACATAAAAGGAACCTCTGATTATGCGTTATGTTATGGAGGTACGGATTTTATTGTCCACGGTTATGTTGATGCTGATTATGCAGGTGAACTTGATAAAAGCAGATCCACAACCGGATATGTGTTTAATCTTGCTGGCGGTGCGGTAAGCTGGGTCTCAAAACTGCAGTCGATTGTTGTGACATCAACGACGGAAGCAGAATATGTAGCAGCTACGCAAGCCAGTAAAGAGGCAATATGGTTGAAGAGATTGCTGGAAGAACTCGGCCACAAACAAGAGAATATTGTTCTCTATTGTGATAGCCAGAGTGCATTGCATCTTGCAAGGAATCCAGCATTTCATTCAAGAACCAAACACATCCGGGTCCAATACCACTTCGTTCGTGAACAAGTGGAAGAGGGAACAGTGGATATGCAAAAAGTTCACACTGCGGATAATCTGGCCGACTTCATGACCAAATCAATCAACGTGGATAAATTCATGTGGTGCCGTTCCTCTTGTGGTTTGACAGAACATATGTGAAGATTGATCGAGTCTCGATCAAATCTTCAAGTGGGAGAAATGTTGTATAATTTCTATTTATGCTAAGTGGCTCGTTCTGATTCGTCCACGTAATATAGCTACACGGCAGATTCTGGTTCGCCCACGTATACAGCTACGCGGCTGATTCTGGTTCGCCCACGTATACAGCTACACGGCTGATTCTGGTTCGTCCGAGTTCTGATTCGTCCACGTGTCATGATACACGGCTACGTCTGATTCGTCCGAGCTTAAAACCTTCAGCTATAAATAGGCTAGCTCTAAGTCATTGTAAATCATCGAAAACAATAACTTCTTCTTATATTCAGTATATACAAGTGTTGTAAGGAAAAATATTTAGAGAGTTGGTGAATCTCCTATTGTAAGAGAGATATGGCTAGTGTTCTCCTTACGGTAGAGAGTTGTAACTCCTAAATTACCCACAGTAAAATTTCCTTACCTTGCCCGTGGTTTTTCACCCCGACTTTGGGGTTTTCCACGTAAATTCCTGGTGTCTCTTTTTATTTATACTGTCCTTTTACAACACTTTCGGACAACGTGAATTTAAATAGTTTAAGGTGTTCCCTAATCTCAAGACCATCGTAAACGTGTTAGTTGAAAATTTCAATTCCAACGAAGTTTCTTTTGCAGCTTTTGATATATAATTTAGTTAATTATAAAAAGGTGTCATCGAAAATATACAAGTCACTATACTAATGCAGAAAAAAAATAGGGGTGTTCAAATTTCGATCCAACCGAACCGAAACCGAAATTTCGGTTCTACCGAATACCGAACCGAAAGAATTTGGTTCGGTATTCGGTTTTCATTTTTTCTAACCGAAAAACCGAATTTGTTTATTTTTATATAAATAAAAAATTTAATTTAATATATTAGTATATGATATATTAATAATATATACAATATATGGGATTTTACATAAAAATATCCATTAATATAAAACATTATGTAAAACAAGGAATGGAACAGACAATATCTTTGAACGAAAGTTGTTCCCTGTATTGATGAGTTGCTATGGTTATATACAACACAAACGTACCAATCAATTCCCTAATTACAGCTTACTATAAATCAAAGGATATTTACCATATTTACTATACAATAAATCACTAATTGGTATACCTTATATAGCATACCACTAATTACGCCAATACCTCCCCTCAAGTTGGAGAGTGAAGATTTCGAACACCCAACTTGCCAAGTAAGAATTCGAACTGGACTTGTCCTAATGCTTTAGTAAATATGTCAGCTAGTTGCAGCGGCGTAGGTATATATGTTGGAGAAACAAGTCCTTGGAGAATCTCGTCTCGAACAAAATGACAATCGATCTCAATGTGTTTCGTACGCTCATGAAACACCGGATTTGAAGCTATATGTAAAGCCGATTGACTGTCACAATGAAGACGAATCGGAGGCGAATGTGGAATACCAAGACATGACAACAAAGACTTCAACCATTTCAACTCACAAATAGTAGAAGCCATAGAGCGATATTCAGCCTCGGCGGACGAGCGACTAGCCCAATCAGAATCACACGACGCATTAAGTTGTAAGTCATAGTCGACGCCAAAGAAAAGACCTTGTCCAGGACTATTCTTCAAAAATCGTACCACTCTGAGGGCAGCATTCCAATGAGAGTGTAACGGTTTCTGCATAAACTGGGCAAGAGTGTGGACGCTATAAGATAATTCCGGTCTCGTAACAGTGAGATATATAAGACGACCAACCAAACGACGATAACGATCCGGATGAGACAAAGGCTCATCAGTGGCCAAAGCAAGTCGATGATTCTGTTCTATGGGAAAAGCAACAGGCTTTGAACCTAATAATCCTGCTTCGGAAATGATGTCCAGAGTGTACTTCCGCTGACACAGAAATAGACCAGAAGGATTACGAGCAACTTCAATACCAAGGAAGTACTTGAGAGCCCCCAAATCCTTCATGTGAAAACAACGACTCAAGTAATCCTTGAACAACTGTATTGCATGACCGTCGTTCCCAGATACAATTAGGTCATCCACATAAACCAAAACATGAAGCTGCACATTTCCACGACGAAAAGTAAAAAGAGAATAATCCGCATGCGACTGATGAAAACCATATCGTTGCAAAGCGCTAGTCAATTTAGCAAACCAACACCGAGGTGCTTGTTTCAATCCATACAATGAACGCCGCAAACGACATACTTTACCCGGATATGATAAACATATTTTGGTCGGCTATATTAAGTCGGTGTTCATGCTTAATTTGAGTCGTAGTGTATTAGTTTAGCATTTTAATTCATAACTATGCTTTATAAGTTTTAATTGATAATGGGGACAAACCGAACAAAAATGAAACAAATACTTGGACCTACTAGGAAATTTTATTTATAGCTTTGCTTTATTTGAGATGGGAGAAGTCACGAACTATTAATTGTGTTATTGCAGGACAAAAAAAAGGAAAAGTGGCAAATACACCTTACGACCAAAACCTCCCAAAACACACAGCTGGCACGATGAAGAAACAAAAAGGGAGACAAGCTGCTAATAAAAAGAACAGTATTGGCTCATTTTCAACGACCACAAGACAGTACACGCACGATAGGAGGAAAAAGTATATCACGATTTCAGGCTCGTTGTCTACGAGTTTGTCGCTGGAGAACACGCGTGGGAAATTTTCTACGTTCTTTAAAAAGGGGCAGAGGTGCTCCATTTGAGCTATCTCCCAAATATCCAAAAGAGGAGGGGGACGAGCTTAATCCACATCCAGTACTTCATTCACCCCTCCCAGACCTGTCCCAGAGCGAAGCAGACCAAACCACGGACGAAAGCTGCGACGCTTAGCAGATTTGAGCCAAGGTACAGCCGTGACGAACGGGGCAGAGCTGTGACGGACAGGCACGTTATATTGGTTTTGGGCTGAGATTATATCACGGCGGACTAAAACGAGCAAGGACGTGAAGCATACAATTGAACCTTAGTCGCTCACCAGCTGTTCGACGAAAATACCCAACGAAGCACAAGGGCTGAAGCTGAGGCGAGGAACATACACGGAGCAACGCTGCTGCAGTTCGTTTTCGTTCGTACGGTTGTAAGCTAAGTCGATTCCTATCTATATATAATTATGTTGCTATATGTTTTTGGTATGTTAAGTTTATTATAGTTGAAGAACATTCGAAACCTTGATTTATAATCTTGTGAGATTATTGTGCGTATTCGTGAACGCGTGGGTATTCATTTAAACTTGAATTTATTTTAGTTGATGAACTTAGTTTGATTAAATAGTTGCAAATGTTTAATTACTCTAGGTGAGTCCATCGCTAATTAGAACAACAAATCCGTAATTGTTTGTTCGTTTTAATAAGTAGCAAACAATATTCAACTTCTCTACCTTAGGTAAGTGTAAGTTATATTGTAGTTTACGCGATTTGATTTTAACGAACCAACGTCGTTTCTTGCGAGAGCGTCGTCCGAGCGAGTTAGTCAATAATCGGGTCTCTTTCATTTTTAATGCTGTCGGAATCTTAAACCTTGCAGGGCGTCCCGGAGGTTATTTTTCGATTAGGGAAATAATTATAGAGCGTCTCTTAATTATCGAGAAATTAAGAAGGGATTGGTTGTTAGGCGTTCGTCGACAACTATAACCGATTATGCTTATGTGTACACGTTATTTAGAAATCTATGATCGATTATATAAATCAAGGTGGAGAACAATTACTTCAACTATTATTTAATAGTCGTTACTTTCTATAATTTCCTTCTGTGTTTTTAGTTTAATTTCGTTTTTATATTAATCTATTTTAAAAATATATTTTCGTTTATAATTGCTTTAGTTTTGATTTCCGTTTGAAAACTAAAAACCCCCCTTTATTATTATTATTACTATTATATTATTATTACTACTACTATTATTATATTATTATTACTACTACTATTATTATTACTATTATTATTATTCCAATTATTATTAATAGTATTATTATTAATACTATTATTATTATTAGTATTATTATTATGTTATTAGTATTATTATATTTAGTCGAATTTTGATATAGAAGTAAATCAACCATTTTCCCTGTGGAGACGATCCTTACTTTCGCTATACTCATTAGTAAGGTTATAAATTTTATTTTTGGCCGTTTACGACGCGATAAAATTTTGGCGCCGTTGCCGGGGAAGGTGGTCTAAATTGATTTACTTCTACTTCTAATTCGATTTGCTTTGTATAGTCTCGATCTTCTTGACAGGTATGCTATGTTTGATCTAGAAGAAGAGAAGACGAAAGCGGAAAATTGAAAGGCAGAACATGACTTTCGTTAAGCGACATGGAGAAAAACGAACAACTACCATTCCATGTTACGTTGAGGGCGCACTATGATTTTCAACCGCCTTGAAATTTTTCCGGGTTATGTCTAGCTAAAAGACGTTAAAGAAAAGCGCTTCTTGGAAGGCAACCCAAGTATTATTTATGCATATCTATTATAAAAAAAATAAAAAAATAAGAAAAACTGTTTTGTTTCTTATACTTCGTTATCGTAAATTCGCTATGACGTTCCGTTTAGCTATGATTTTATACAGGTTCTAAGCTGATTTGGGTGAGATCCGTGCGTAAAGAGTTTACACGTCCACGTGTCGCAGCGAATCACGTCCTAAGTGTGGGGAAACGGCTTTTGAGAAGCATGCACATCGGACTATTCAGGGAAGTTCGCTAAACTATTATTATTCTTCTTCCATGAGTTACAATGATTATTACGTTGAGGACAACGTAAAATTTAAGTGTGGGGGGAGGAAATTTCTGCGAAATTGATGTGAACGTTACTATTATATATGTGCATGATTTGTTGAATTACATGAAAACAAAGGGGTAAAATTTTTCAAAATTATGTTTCTTGTCATTATAAGATTGATTTTATGTTAGATTAGTGTGAGTAATTAGGATACACATGCGTAGTCGATGTCTTTCTTGCATGATGAACTTGGCGATACCCGAAGGATTCGTACGCATAACCCAATTTTTGTGAGATTTTTTAGCCTACGAGCTTTTTGCTCATTTTTTTTGGTTGTGTGAATCATGCTTAGTTTATTTCTCTCTAGAACTTGCTTGCGTATTACGTTTCGAAATTGCTTAAAGTGAGATTGCGTGAAATATGGAAGGTATTAGGAATTAAGTCATAGCCAAAGTTCCCGACCACGACTGATCACCGTAGTTAGCCACTTTGAGCCTGAACCTTTTCTTTATGAAAACCCAAAAAAAAAATGTTCCAATCAAATAAGCCTTCTGAAATAAATCCAACCGGAGCAATAGTAGAAGTGGAGGTTGAATGCGGGAGTTGAAAAGCGCAGCCGGATCTATACCAAAGTTGAGCGTGAAAAGAAGTTAAGAACTTCTCCATTGATAATCTCTCACTCGCAAAGAGGCCGAGAGAAGAGGAGCTTAGCACCGTCGAAAAAACTTTAAGAACCCTTCATTCGATAATCTTTCAATTTCTAAAAAAAAAGTATATGTGATCCGATGAATGAAAGAAGAAGGGCTTGGTGAAATAACGACGAAGTCAAAAGAACTAAGAAAAAAAAAAGAAGAAGTTTCGGTGCGTCGAGACGATGGCATGATCCAAACACGACTACTGCTCATATCCTTTTTGATGCTTACTATTTGCCTACTTCACATACTTTAGCCCTGCTATACCTTGAAAAAAAAAACCTTCTGATTCACGCTTTATCATTTAAAGTGGTAGATTTACGAATCGTTTGCAAGCTTATGGTAGAGATTAGATTAATGCATTAGTTGAGATAATGCACCGACATTTTACCTATACACCGAGTGATCTGAGTGAATTCCTGTGAGGTGCGAATCTTGATTGGTATTACTAAGGTAGTTGTGTAGATAGTCGTTGATCTCGTATGTGTTTTCCGACGTTGCCTACATGATATCTATGCATATTGTCATTCCTAAAGTGGTAAATTACATGATTTTATACTTATTTGCTTTTAATATATGTTGCTTGAGGACAAGCAAAGCTTAAGTGTGGGGGGATTTGATAAACATATTTTGGTCGGCTATATTAAGTCGGTGTTCATGCTTAATTTGAGTCGTAGTGTATTAGTTTTAGCATTTTAATTCATAACTATGCTTTATAAGTTTTAATTGATAATGGGGACAAACCGAACAAAAATGAAACAAATACTTGGACCTACTAGGAAATTTTATTTACAGCTTTGCTTTATTTAAGATGGGAGAAGTCACGAACTATTAATTGTGTTATTGCGGGACAAAAAAAAAGGAAAAGTGGCAAATACACCTTACGACCAAAACCTCCCAAAACACACAGCTGGCACGATGAAGAAACAAAAAGGGAGACAAGCTGCTAATAAAAAGAACAGTATTGGCTCATTTTCAACGACCACAAGACAGTACACGCACGATAGGAGGAAAAAGTATATCACGATTTCAGGCTCGTTGTCTACGAGTTTGTCGCTGGAGAACACGCGTGGGAAATTTTCTACGTTCTTTAAAAAGGGGCAGAGGTGCTCCATTTGAGCTATCTCCCAAATATCCAAAAGAGGAGGGGGACGAGCTTAACCCACATCCAGTACTTCATTCACCCCTCCCAGACCTGTCCCAGAGCGAAGCAGACCAAACCACGGACGAAAGCTGCGACGCTTAGCAGATTTGAGCCAAGGTACAGCCGTGACGAACGGGGCAGAGCTGTGACGGACAGGCACGTTATATTGGTTTTGGGCTGAGATTATATCACGGCGGACTAAAACGAGCAAGGACGTGAAGCATACAATTGAACCTTAGTCGCTCACCAGCTGTTCGACGAAAATACCCAACGAAGCACAAGGGCTGAAGCTGAGGCGAGGAACATACACGGAGCAACGCTGCTGCAGTTCGTTTTCGTTCGTACGGTTGTAAGCTAAGTCGATTCCTATCTATATATAATTATGTTGCTATATGTTTTTGGTATGTTAAGTTTATTATAGTTGAAGAACATTCGAAACCTTGATTTATAATCTTGTGAGATTATTGTGCGTATTCGTGAACGCGTGGGTATTCGTTGAAACTTGGATTTATTTTAGTTGATGAACTTAGTTTGATTAAATAGTTGCAAATGTTTAATTACTCTAGGTGAGTCCATCGCTAATTAGAACAACAAATCCGTAATTGTTTGTTCGTTTTAATAAGTAGCAAACAATATTCAACTTCTCTACCTTAGGTAAGTGTAAGATATATTGTAGTTTACGCGATTTGATTTTAACGAACCAACGTCGTTTCTTGCGAGAGCGTCGTCCGAGCGAGTTAGTCAATAATCGGGTCTCTTTCATTTTTAATGCTGTCGGAATCTTAAACCTTGCAGGGCGTCCCGGAGGTTATTTTTCGATTAGGGAAATAATTATAGAACGTCTCTTAATTATCGAGAAATTAAGAAGGGATTGGTTGTTAGGCGTTCGTCGACAACTATAACCGATTATGCTTATGTGTACACGTTATTTAGAAATCTATGATCGATTATGTAAATCAAGGTGGAGAACAATTACTTCAACTCTTATTTAATAGTCGTTACTTTCTATAATTTCCTTCTGTGTTTTTAGTTTAATTTCGTTTTTATATTAATCTATTTTAAAAATATATTTTCGTTTATAATTGCTTTAGTTTTGATTTCCGTTTGAAAACTAAAAACCCCCTTTATTATTATTATTACTATTATATTATTATTACTACTACTATTATTATATTATTATTACTACTACTATTATTATTACTATTATTATTATTCCAATTATTATTAATAGTATTATTATTAATACTATTATTATTATTATTAGTATTATTATTATGTTATTAGTATTATTATATTTAGTCGAATTTTGATATAGAAGTAAATCAACCATTTTCCCTGTGGAGACGATCCTTACTTTCGCTATACTCATTAGTAAGGTTATAAATTTTATTTTTGGCCGTTTACGACGCGATCAGGATACTGTGTAGAAAATCCAGGTGGCAACTGCATGTAAACTTCTTCATCCAAGTCACCATGCAGAAAAGCATTGCGAACATCCATTTGATGAAGCTCCCAACGTCGAGCCGCAGCAACTGCCAAGAAGGTACGAACAGTGACCATCTTGGCAACTGGAGCAAACGTTTCCACCTTCAACCTGCCTATTTCCCAAAATTACCAGCCGAGCTTTGTAGCGCTCAATGGACCCGTCAGAATAATACTTAATTTTAAAAACCCACTTACAACCAATAGACTTTTTGCCGCTAGGTAAGGAAGCGAGAGTCCAAGTACCGTTAGCTTCCAATGCTTGAATTTCCTGTTGCATGGCTTGACGCCACAGGGGATCTTTTACAGCCTCGACAAAGGTTCGGGGTTCAACACATGTTGTAACCGCTGCCAAAAAATGCCGATACGAGGACGAAAAAGAATCAGACTTCACATAATTGCTTATAGGGTAAGAAGTACCTGAGGAGGGTAACGGGACAGGTGAACTGGGAGAGGGGCTAGTAACTCGAACAGTGTTGATAACATACCATTGAAGACGAGTCGATGGAACTTTGGTCCGACAACCACGACCAAGAGTCTCGACAACCACATCATTAGAAGGATCACCCCCCCCGGGCCTCCGAGGGAAAAACAATGGCATCATTGGCAGGAGATACAACTGAATCCAAAACGGCGACACAACCATCACCAAACATATCATTATCATCATCCAACACTACTTGCGATGGATCATGTAAAGTAGGAGTCGTAGAGCCAGTTGTCGGTGCAAGAAAAGGAAATTCATGCTCAAAAAATACCACGTCACGAGACACAAAAAATTTCTTCTTCTCAAGATCATACATACGCCAACCTTTTTGTCCGAAAGGATACCCAACAAACACAGATTTTCTACTACGACTCTCAAATTTATCGCCATGACGATCTTGATTATGCACATTGCACAAGCAGCCGAATACACGAAGATGAACAAAAGACGGTGGTTTACCATACAGAATTTCACAAGGTGTTTTACCGTGCAAAATACGAGTGGGAGTACGGTTGATTAAATAGCAGGCCGTCAACACACACTCGCCCCAGAAGTCAATAGGCAGATTGGCTTGGAAACGCAGAGCACGAGCAACGTGAAGAAGATGCCTATGCTTGCGCTCAACTCGTCCATTTTGTTGCGGAGTATCTACACACGATGTCTCATGCATAATGCCTTGTTCACGAAAATAAGGACGCATACAGGTGAACTCAGTGCCATTGTCACTACGAACCACCTTCACTAGTTTTCCAAACTGTCGCTTAATCAAGGCAAAGAAATTTTGTAGAGTAATAGATACCTCTTTCTTATCAACCAATAAGAAAACCCAAGTGGCTCGAGAAAAATCATCCACAATTGTTAGAAAATACCGAGCGCCAGAAAACGTTGGGGTGCGATATGGACCCCATAAATCACAATGAATCAACTGAAACACCGAAAGAGTTTTAGTTTCACTGATAGGAAAACTATCTCTAGACTGCTTGGCCCGAAAACATATATCACAAGCTTTATTCAACGAATCACAACTTTTATTAGATGCAACATGAGGAAGTAATTTAACTACTTGAGAAGAGGGATGTCCCATACGACGATGCCACAAATCAAAAGACTCAGAACCAATATTATTCACTGCCGCGATCGTTGCAACATCCCGAAAAAAATAAAGCCCCTCTCTCTGTTCACCCGCGCCAATCAGCGTCCTCGAATTTAGGTCCTGTACAACACAATTATTGTGAGTAAAATACGCAGTGCAAGATGAGTCCTTGAGCAACTGAGACAGGCTAATCAGATGACATTGTAAGCCTGGAACGAAAAGAACATTTTCCAAAATAATTTTGCTGCTAAGAATCGCAACCCCAGATTTAGTAGCATTTATATGCTGCCCATTTGGAAGCCGCACAAGACAAGCATCGATATTCCGTACTTCCGTCAAAAAATTAAGCGAGCCCGTCATGTGCCGCGTCGCACCGCAATCATACATCCAATGGACAGAAAACCGCTTACCAGTCAAGGCCTCATTCGGGGCTGTTTTGGCGGAGTTCAATATCTCAACAAGAGTCTCCCACTGATCTGCGCTTAAACCTGTCACAGCGGCACTGGATTCCCCCGATCCATCCCGACCAGCCACCACAGCATGCGCGCGGGCAGCGTTGCCTCGCCCACGCGCAGTTCCGCCTCTTCCCGCCGAACCACGAGGACGATTTCCCCACCATTCAGGGTATCCGATACGATCAAAACATCCATCAAAGTCATGTCCTCCTCGGTTACTAGGTACAATGCCCCCCCTTTTTCGCGTCTTGATTCCGACGGTCCCGCACACCACCCGAACCTGTAACGCCGGACGCACCACCATCGGATTTGGAAGTCACGTTCACAGCAAAGCTCATGACATCTGTCACTGCTTCCTTTCCACGAGCAACCGACTGCATACGTTCTTCCTGAAGCATGATAGAAAAGATTTTGTGCAAAGACGGGAGCGGGTCTTGTGCCAACACATTAGAACGAACAGTAGCATACAGATTATCATCCAGTCCAAGAAGAAACTGGTGAATTTTCTCCTCCTCCTTTTTCTTTTCTATAGCCACACCAAGATTACAAGTACACAATCCACACGAGCACATCGGGAAGCGATCGAAATTAGCCAAGTCTTCCCACAATTTTTTCAGCTTACCAAAATATGCAGTCACACTCAACCCTTTCTGCGTACAACGAATCAATTCTCCCTTCAACTGCTGGATGCGAGGCCCGTTCTCCACAGAATATTGATCTTCGATATCTCGCCAAAGATCAGCAGCTACTTCCATGTGCGCGATCGTCGAGCGAAGGGACGGCTCGAATGATGGTGTTCATGATCCACGCCACAAGAAGAGAGTTGTTCGTCCACCAGTCTTCGAGATCCGGTGAATCATCACTAGGACGGAGAATTGTCCCATCTACAAATCCATATTTCTTTCTGGCACGTAGAGCAGTTCGTAACGAACGAGACCACTCGTCATAGTTTTCACCCCTGAATTGAACTTGGGTGATCACAATTCCGGGATTGTCGTTTGCAGTAATGTCGTACGGCGAGATGGTTTTGCGCCGCACGAGATTATCACCAACGACTCCTCTATTATTTTCATCCGCCATGGCTCTGATACCATGTAAAACAAGGAATGGAACAGACAATATCTTTGAACAAACGTTGTTCACTGTATTGATGAGTTGCTATGGTTATATACAACACAAACGTACCAATCAATTCCCTAACTACAGCTTACTATAAATCAAAGGATATTTACCATATTTACTATACAATAAATCACTAATTGGTATACCTTATATAGCATACCACTAATTACGCCAATACATTAGCAAGTCAGTACCCTGTCAGTATTTTTTTATATGCAGGTACCTGTCAGAATACTTTTTTTTGCACATTGGTACCTGCCCGCCGCTAGGTACGTCATATCACACATTTAGGTACCTTAGAGAAACGTATTATGGTACGTAATACAGCTAATGGTATCATCATACAGTCAGCCGCAAGATACCGTATGGAACGTATATAGATATCATATATGAGTACCATATAAATGCGCGACGTGGTACGCAATACACATATAAAAGGTACGTCAAGACCGGGAAAATGGTATGCACTGTCGAACGGGTACTTATATAAAAAATTTCGGTAAAACCGAAACCGAACCGAAATATTTCGGCTCGGTATTCGGTTTATAAAATGCACGAACCGAAATTTCGGTGGTTCAGTTTGGTTTTTTCCGAATAACCCCCCTAGAAAAAAAGTTATATAGACAAATACGGCTACTACAAATAATAACAAATATGCAATTGTTAGAGACGAGACATGCAGTCACATTCCCACACACATTAAAAAGATAGAGCGCATTTAAGTCAATAAAAACAGACGTGGACTTCGAGGAATAATAACGTTATTTCACATTTTGAAATAAATATCAGATTATCAAAACTTTTCAAAAGCATGACATTTCTATTTATTACATTAATTACTACTGCACGGTTGCGTATGTCTAATCGCCGTCGTCCATTGGGTTGACTAGATTCTAATCGTGTGGTAATGAGTAGATAATGATTCCAAAGTAAAGAAAAAAAACAACACAATTATAACCTCTTCCGTTATTCTAAAGTATATGTTGTGCCTGTTTAAGTTCTGCAAGTAAGCCAACCGTCTTTTCTTATTTTCATGCCATTTTAAGCAAATTGTCTGAAAGCCCCTTGAAGAAGATACAAAAACAATGTGTAGTAAGTAGACTATCGCGCGCTAGACATACAGAATCGAATTTAATTAAAAGCAACTAACTGCTATCGATCGTGTCTGAAAGCTGCAGTTTGCAGTGCTTAAAACACTGCCCCAAACGTGCCCTTATTTGCCCTCTCTCAGTTTTCTAATTTATTGCTCGACCTGAAACAAGAAGAAAAAGAACTCATACCATAACACACATGACTGTGAGTAGATGAACAACAGTAATTGCAGGCAATTAAATACAAGAAAACAGCAATGTTTAACAGAAGAGCATTGATTAGGACTGTCATAGCTCCTTTTTTTCTATATTTTTTTTCCTGAAAAAAAAAAGCTTAACAGAAAGCCCTTGCTACCATTAATTCTAATACAGAAAATAGAAAATCTAAAAGAACAGAAAGACGATGGAGGTTGCAAAGCATATGCGCAGCAGTGATTATGATCTTGAGAGGCTTAGCTTTCTTTCTTCTAACAAGATGGCAGTTTAGAATTTGTAGTAGCAAGGCCTTTGTTGACTAGCACTTAATAGCGTAGAATTTGCTGATCATCAGTTAGTTGTGAAGAGGGTTTGGACCAGTGTGTATTAATCTCTTGTCTTCGTCGAACAAATCATAGACCGATGGAGTTGAGCTTCCATGATTATCGTTATTCTCTGATGCGCCCTTCACTAACTGCGCCGACGAACTCGATGTTGATGACGACGACAAGCTGCCTCTTGCATGGTTGAAGAAACGCGACTTTCTTGTAAGAGAACGGCGTGATTTATCATGAGCAGTAACATTTTTCTCCGCTGAAGAAGACGATGATAAGCACAGTTCTGCAGAAAAGATCAGCAAGAAACAAAGGGAAATCAGCAGAGCTCTTGAGGATGAATCACATATCTTAATCCTCGCTCTACACAATTCACCAGCTCTTTTGGTACCATAAACAGCCATTTCCTTGGAAGAATTAAACTCGAGTTATCCAGCTTATCACAAAGAATATCTCAATTTTTTACTGCTTCAGCCCAAATAAATGTAAGAAAGCATCTCCCGTTTGTCGTAATAAGTAAGAAACGAGTAAAACCTTTGACTGGAACACTAATAAGAGCTGCAGGTACAAGTAAAAAAAAAAAAAAGATATATATAATATAGGTTTGATTTCTGAAATAATGCTAGGTAATAATGGAAAAAATACAGGACTATTAGAAGATAAATAATATAGAAGTTCTCTCTCTCTCTCTACAAATATATAATAGATCCTAATCTCAAGGGTTTCGTCACATGATACTGAGCCTTGATTCCTGGAACCTTCTTATACATATATTATTTTGTCACTCCATCTGAGTTCACATTAACTCCGAAGCACATTTTTTATTACCTCGCATACTGTTAAATTAATTATAATATGTTATGCCATCCGATTTATAGTTTTGTGAGAAAAATATATGAGAAAAAGGGGACTGGTCGAGGACGTACTATTACCAGCCGTTGTCTGCGGACTTTGATACTATCTTACATTACATGAGTGTAGTAAGTAACTTTGATCTTATTATAGCTGAACCCTAAAAGAAAGGATACGTGACAACGAACGAGAGATAATATTTTTTCTCCGGCTTGTTTCATATTATGATATCTAGATATTTTATGTATAGCTAGATAATTAGATTTGAATGCGAATTTCGTGGTTTTGTCATTCTCAAATGTGAGTTTGAAGTATTCATGGGCATATGAATATATGTATCTATGTATCATTCGTGATGTTTCTGATTTAATTGTCAACACTTTAGTTGCTGAGCTAGGGACCCAACTCCCAGAAATGTAAATGAACTGATGACGAATGTACGTACTAGAAGCTCGCAATTATCATTTACACACAATGAAGTTCGTTATTTAAGCTTCTTTATAAATTCTTTCATTTATGCTGGTTTGTGGACTATTTATTATTAATTGCAAACGCAGCTATGTTCACGCGTCCCCGACGCGCGTGGCCCAACATCTAACCGTGGTTAACAGCCCAATGTTAGAGCGGATTTGCTAATAGCCCAATACATTGATACCTGAATACGGCCCAATAGCGAAGGTACCTAATGCACGCAAGCTACAATTTTCATATTGGAGAACATTTTTCGTCCCCAATGTTTGGGGCATGGACGTTTCTGATCTTCCATGTTCCGATGTGACACTTTTAGTCCCTAATATTATCGATTTTGGACGATTTTTGTCCCTCGATTAATTTAATCGCTAATTTAGACGAAATTTAACACGTGAGAGCTCATGATCTCCTTTTACTCGACGTAAAACCTCATAACACATCTTCTTCTTCGACTTAAACGCACATGAACATCATTATATATCAGTTAAGGAATTGATGGACAACCTTGAAAATGAGTTACATGTGATACGTAATGATGCTCGTGTGCGTTTAAGTCGAAGAAGAAGATGTGCTATGAGGTTTTATGAGGTTTCTCATGATGCACGTGTTAAATTTCGTCTAAATTAGCGATTAAATTAATCGAGGGGCCAAAACCGTCCAAAATCGATAACATTGGGGGACTAAAAGTGTCATCTCAGAACATGGGGACCAAAAACGCCCATGCTCCAAATATTGGGGGACTAAAAGTGTCATCTCAGAACATGGGGACCAAAAACGCCCATGCTCCAAACATCGGGGACTAAAAATATCGTTCGCTCATTTTCATATTAAAAAAATTATAGGAGCATTTCAAATAACTGATGATGGCTTGAATAAAACTATAAACGAAGTGGGAAATTTTAATTTAATCAATTTGTAGAGACACGAACGTACATATTGTCATCGTTGTATACACCGATGATTTAGATATAAATAAATATTTGAGGTCGAGAAATACTTTTATAAGGAAAGATCACACACACACACACAAATATTTACAATGATAATTAACCTATATCTGCGTATTATGATATATTATATCCTTTTAATATCATGAGAAAGTTAAAACATATAATTTCGATCTAAAAATCAGATTTGAGCATGCGCATCACTGGACACTAATAATAACTGGAAAGTGAATAATGGGTTTATTGTTTTGTGTCCGTACAAAATGCAATGGCCGTTAGTGTGGGGGCCTTCGACTTTAGAGTAATGTAATGAAATTCAATTCGTACGAATCGAATTTGCATACACAAAGACGACAAAGCATACTACTAGCTACTGCTGAGACATATGCTGCCAGCCACGCATTCAATTCTCAATGACACGCTTTTCTTCGGTTACTCATAATCTCATCATCATTGACACGTCGCTTTTGGTCTCCCCATAATATTTCACGTTTGTACTCTTTTCCCTTTTGGATAAAAAGTAAATCAAAGAAAAGAAAATGATATAAAAGAGATGATAATCGTGTGTATATATGATCCGAGGCAATTCTCTCTCTAACAACAGTAAATTAATAGCATGTATGGGTCAACCAAGAAAACCGATATATATACGTCTGCAACCTCCCTCTTTGTTAAATCCCCTTGTCAAGTCTTTATCTCTCTCTCTCTCTGCCTATAATACCGAAAACCCTATTCTGTCTGCAACCATTTTCTCGAGCTTTGTGAATTCTCTCATTATGTCGTCGTCCCAGCAATGCTAATCGTTTCTTACTTTTTTGCAGCTACTTTCCACTCTTTAATTAACTGTCATGCTCCTTTATAATACTAAATAATCACGCAAGAAATGTGGACGACGACTATGGATAACGATCATGGCAAAGAATCGAAGAAGAAGATGGGGAGCATTGATCCAATGTTTGCTCGAAGGCTTCGTCCAATTATGATGCCCCAATGGCCAATTAGCAGCAGCAGCAGCAGCAATAATATCAGTTGCAGTGCAAGCTCAAAGTGTTTTCATTGCACGAATAACCCTAACACTACTACAGCCCTGCACGCAATGAGTAAGCAATATATGTCTTATCCTGACAAGGGTTTTGTTCGTAGATTAATATCATGAACTGATCTTTCTCCTTTTTTTTGATGTTTTTTTGTATAGGTGATGGTTCGAGCGATTATGTGATAAGAAGAGGGATGATTAACATCAGCAGCTCAGCACATGTTCCATTAGTGAGCACGAGATGGAATCCTACTACTGAGCAATTGCTGGCCCTCGAAGAAATGTACAAGCTTGGAATACGAACGCCTACAGCAGAACAAATCCAAAACATTGCTGCGAATCTTCGAAGGTTCGGGAAAATCGAAGGCAAGAATGTGTTTTACTGGTTCCAAAACCATAAGGCTAGGGAGAGGCAGAAGAACAAACGTCGTCAGCTTGACCTGTTTGGTGGGAAGATTATTAAGTCCTCAGAAGCCAAACAAAAACGTGGTGAAATTTATAAATTTACTCTCGTTCTTTCTTCTCCATTTAATTAGCTACTCGATTTCGTGGTCATCATCGTTAGGATTTTTTATTACACCATGATAAGATCAAGAAAACTGCGTACGCAGGATTGATGAGAAGCAGATACAATGGATCTGAATATCAAGGCAAGAACTTGGCTTCGAACTCGGCCTGCAACAAATCTAATAACGCAATGGTAAGTACTGTTGAATAACTTGAAATTAATCTGTGGTTTCAATGCCAAAAGATCCATTTGTCCGTACGGACACCCATCTTTAGTAAATTAATCTGTCTAGTCGCGAAACTCGACAGATGACTTTGCAATAATAGTCCTGTATACATACAACAATAGGCCCAGAGACAAAATTATGGGCAAATGATATCGCTTACATATATGTCAAGACATTTATTGAAAAGGGCATGCGAAAAGGAAAGCTATTGTTATGATGGGAAAAGAAAAGAATTGAGGCTATAAAGCTGGCATTTGCACACACACACTTTCTGTTGGAGATTTTGTGGTATGCTATGCGAAATGGTAAATTAGAATTTCTTGGGGTACGTGCAAAGTGCGCTGATATCAATATATCATCAGCAGCTTTTTAATTAAGGGTTAATTATGATTCAGGCCCCCTTTTAAGTTTTAAAATCGGATTCAGGCCCAGTGAGTATAAAATTTAGTTTTAAGGACCCGATTTCTGCTGTATCACTTCATTGTTCTGCAGTACCACTTCACTGTTCTGCAGTACCACTTCATTTGTTATGCAGTACCACTTCATTTTTCTGAGATAATAATGAAGTGGTAATGCAGACCAATGAAGTGGTAATGAAGGATAATGAAGTGGTACTGCAGAAAAATGAAGTGGTACTGCAGAAATCAGGTCCTTAAAACTAAAATTTTTCCTGACAGGGTCTGAAAACTGAAATAAAATTCTGACAGGGGACTGAAACTAAATTTGCCCTTTAATTAAACGCAAAGTTTATAACATTTTTATTTTCTCCAGCAGGAAACAGTACTATCAATGCAAAGTTCAGTGACAGCAGACCGTAACAATGAAGATGAACGGAGGAGACGATTGGAGCAGAAAGAATTGCAGCAGATTATTAAAGATAACGTAGCAGCGAACAGCGAAAACAATCACTTGGACTTGTCACTGTCACTAAGACAAGTTAAATCGAAGGTTTACGGTAGCAGCGTGCTTATCTTGTCTCCCAAGAACAATGATTATGACGACATTGAAGGAAATTACGATCAAACCCTTCAGCTCTTCCCAGTTGTTGCTGGAAGCAGCGACGATTTGAAGAACAGCGTTGAGGTTTTTGATACTACTTCCTGCCCAGAAAGAGAGTTTGAGCCAAGCGAGGGGTTCATCGAATTTCTTCCTATTTAAAGCTTATGATCAAGAGTGGTTTTTAGGTTTTAGTTATTCTGTGTGTAATCTTAATATTACGTGATGTATTAAGCAGAACCAGTCAGTGATATATCGATGTTAGCTATGACATTGAAATTTCCATCAATTTATTGCAGTTTTTCTTGTACATTAAGAACCCACTTAAGTTTGAACAAAGCAAAACTACTTTATTCTTCATTGTAATAAAATTAGATATCGTCGTCATTGGTAGCAGAGTATAAGGGCTCAGGATCAATACATCTTCTCATCCTGATCAAAGAATTAAAAAGAAAAGGAGAGAGAGAAAAAAAAAAAACTTTGATTATACATATGAAAAAAAAATATCAGCTTTAGTTGATTGAATCGATCCATATTATAAAACTTACCAGTTGTCCTCAGCCCATATGCAACCATCAGAATCTACGACGTGGAGGCTATATGCATGCCTTGATGTGGTGGACTTGTTCTCAAAACTGTTTTTTTTTTTAGTCCCAGAAAAGAAGAACAAGAATTAAACTAAACGAGATAATATAAAACAGTATTGCTTTAAAGTATAGGAAATGGACCTTTGATGAATCAAATTCCCATGGATGAGTACCAAAGAACCTGACTTCACTTCAATAGGAACAAATGCCTTTTGATCGTATGTCGGAGATGGTTTATCAAAGTGGACGCCTTCGTCGTCTCTGATGAATCTCCTCACAAGCCCATCTAAAAAGAAACACTTCATACATCTGTAACAGCATTTGTGAGATGACAAAGAAAAAAAAACAGATAAAATTAGAGAAAGAATACCCTTATGAGATCCAGGAATCGCCCAAAGGCAACCGTTTGTTACAGTAGCGTCTTCTAAAGCTAGCCATAGCCCAGTGCACGTTGGTGGATCAGTGTAAAGGAAAGAATTGTCCTGATGAGGAACCACTTCTCCACCAATCCCAGGTTGCTGTAATTGAGACAAAAATTGAACGTTAGGGATAAAAAATCATTAGAATTTCTTGAGCCGAAAAACTTATTACCTTGAAGATGTACATGGACTGAACCACTAGTGGCCTTTTGTATTCCAGCGAACGTAGTAAGCTCGACATTTTCTGTGAAGTAGAGAAGCTCTTAAACACTGAGTCCTTTTCGTGTAACGCTGCATAAAAGGGAAGAAGAAGTTAATCTACGAAGCAGAGAGTGGAGAACCTATTGAATCTGAGCATATTGTTGGCTAATTTCAGAATCATACCATGGCCAACTTTATTGATGGATAGTTTCTTCGGCTGCTTCAAGTTGCCCTCATCATCAAAAGCTTTCTCTGTTCGAAATGGGGCGGAAATAAAGGAAGAGAACATCAAAGTAGGCGCAGAACAATCGCCCAAAAAAGCAGGAGCAAGATTAGATTGAGATGAGCATCACAAATCTTTCAAAAACGGAATTCAGATAATATTAAAGGCCAGAGAGCTTAAGAATCATCATTATAGACAAGAACACACAGTCAATATATACATACATACCTTCGAAGAAGAATGAAACCTTCTCCGCACTTTCAAAGAAGTAATCATCAGTGGTCTGTTTCTTTACCCGCCAACCAAAGTTCACAAACAAATGAACAAATCATCAACTCACACACATGGCAACTACGTAAAGCCTGAAATAAGTTAAGATATGTACAAATACACACAAAGAATCGATCTTTACTTGGTTTTTGGTCGAAAAAATGGAAGCCCTGGCGGACAGATCAAAATTTTCAAGTAATTCATCCATCCTCGAGCGCAGCGAATGCACCTCATTTGGGCCAGAAAAAGATTCCAAAACCAAATAACCTTGATCGCGGAAGAACTCGAGCTGCCCAGGTTCCAAGATTGCAGTCACACCCATCGCTCCACTTCCAATGGATTCGACGAAGATTTAATCCTTTGAGCTGATGATGATTGTTGACTGAAGACTGTTATTATATATACAGTAATAGCAGGCAATCCCAATAGAGGTGCCGTGGCAATCGCAGCCGACTCAAAAGTCAATAGGAAAGCGGTTTTGCCCTTTTTCTTTCTTTGTTTTTAGTCTTAACATTTAATGAAAGAAGATGATAAAATCTGTTCACACGCATTTAAGTGTGAATGAAATAAGTCAAGCTTGCAGCTTTCCCACCTTTGCCATTTTCACACGATAAGGACGATTTCATGCGCATAACACAAGGGTAAATTAGACAATTCCACAAAGGCCGAAAGGCAGGCTTTGAAGCGATGAAGATGTTGGGCCATAAAGCCCAACATGAACCTATTGCTCTGCAAATGGGCCGAAGTCCATATTTTAACTTGACCACTTTTACAAGAAGCAAGGATAAAAATTTAATAATAATAATTAAAAAAAAGATGAATAAATAACTCCTAAATTTATATTTAAATGACGACGGGAAACAATCAATTCGAAGGAAGTGATAGGAAAGGTGATTTGATCCCATGAATCTTGGCCAAATTATTAAAATAGGTCGCTAACTATGCCTCTCGTGTTTTTTAGGTCACTAAGTTTCGTAATTGCAAACTTAGGTCACTAAGTATCGTTATCGATTTTTTTTAGGTCATTAAGTTTCGCAATTGCAAACTTAGGTCACTAAGTATCGTTATCGATTTTTTTAGGTCACTAAGTTTCGTAATTGCAAATTTAGGTCACTAAGTATCGTTATCGATTTTTTTTTGGCCTAAACTTAGTGACCTAAATTTGCAATTACGAAACTTAGTGACCTAAAAAAAATCAATAACGATACTTAGTGACCTAAGTTTGCAATTGCGAAACTTAGTGACCTAAAAAAAATCGATAACGATACTTAGTGACCTAAGTTTGCAATTACGAAACTTAGTGACCTAAAAAACACGAGAGGCATAGTTAGCGACCTATTTTAATAATTCGGCCCATGAATCTTTCTCAAAATGTGGATGACAATAATTATTAAATCTTCTTCCTACTTTTATTTCAATCATATGGCTGGTAAATTAAACTTTGAAAAAAAATACTCCCTCTGTCACAGTAATTTATGGACATTTGGGGTGTGGTGCGTTTTTAAGAAACTGAATATTTTAATATATAGTACAATTAAAAGGTAAAAAAGTGTATATTTTGACACGTCTTTTAAGAATATTTAATATTATTATATTGATTGTTTGTGATGGTTTTTACTAAATAAGGAAATGTACAAAGATGTGGGGCGCTCGATTTAGTAAAATGTACAAAAGATAGTGGGACGAAGGGAGGGAGTAGACGTGGGTAATGGGCCGGGTCAACCCAGACCCGGCAGACCCGGCCCAAAACCGGCCCACGAAACCGGTCCAGAACCGGAACCGGTACAACCGGTTCTGGAACCGGTAACCGGCCCAATAGTCGTGGATTGGGCCGGTTCTGGGAATCCGGAACCGTGGACTACCGGTTCCGGTTCCCGGTTCCGCCCAATGGTTCCGGTTCCGGGCCGGAACCGGAACGGCCCGTTGGGCCAACATTATTTTTTTTTTAAATTTGAAAATACTGAAAAATATAAAAAAAAAAATTAAATGGGCCGGTTCTGGTTCCGGAACCGGAACCGGCCCATTACAGACCCGGGGTTCTAAATAATGGTTCTGGTCCGGTCCGGGGAAAATGGTCCCGGAACCGGAACCGGTACTGTTCCGGGACCGGTAGAACCGGAACCGGTAGAACCGGCCCGGAACCGGCCCGACCCAATTCATTACCCAGGTTTAGGAGGGAGTATAAGAGATTAGATCGTTCTAAATTATTTTTTCCTTTTTTGTGGACCGCCACTAGGATACTGCATGCAATAAGAATTGTGCACGACGAATTAGTCGATCTTTCTAAAGTAAGATCATACACCCAAATAGTTTGGTTATACGGCATGCACAAATATAATTTTAAATAAAATGACCGAGACCGTCGTCCACGATGATCATCTCTTTGGGAAGATTTAACTTATTATCATTTTGAGGATATTACTGATATGGACGGTCGATGATGAAATAAATCCGATTCATGTAACATAAATTCACATAGAAAGAAGATATTACTTGCATGGTTCTTGGTTGCGACTCCTGCGAGTAGACCCCATTTCTCCATTAATAGATTTTGTGATCAGAAATCGGATCTAATCTAACATTGTAATTATTACTCAATAATATATATGTTTGTTAGTGCAACAACAGAATATTCAATCTTCTCCGTGACATTTTTATGTTCGTCATTTTCAAATGTTGGTATCGTCATGAATATTACCGGTTAAAAGGAGAAAAAGAAAAGAATGTGTTTAGATAAGTTTTTATAGATAATTACAATATAACTTTTGCAAGACTTGGTGACGATAATTTGATACTCTTTTTGCCTTCCACTTCGATATCATGTACGTGGCCAAACGATTTCATATGGTGTGCGTAGCTTTCTAGGGTTCTTTGCCTTCAAGGACTTGGATTCTTTCTCATAAAATAGAAAATATCAAAATTTATTCATTCGTGGCACTTTATCCCTTAGTACCCGAATTGAGGTTAAGATTACAAATCTCGACCTGCCTGTATTGGAAAACAATGAAGAAATGAGCAGCAGAGGAAGATTGAGTTCTGAAGAACGCGGCAAAACAGAGCATTGATCTGTTATTTTAAATGGTTACATATTAAGGGCATTTTGGTATTTTAACCAAAAACGCGTTGGTTTAGTTAAGCGTTATTCTGTACATATATATAGCTCAAGGATGTAAACGATTGATTATTCAATTCGAATTTGATTCAGTTTTGTTTTCAAGTTTCCCTTCGTCTTCAACACATCTAGATAATTTCGATTCTCAACATGGTATCAGAGAGCTTCTAACCTGATAATTCCGAGAATCCTTCAATCCTTCCTTCGAGTTTGATCAGATCAAGGCTGGTAATGGCAACAGAAGACGATTCGCAGGCTCATCTCAATCAGAGCTCTCATACGGTGTCAACAATTCCAACAGTATTGGATGATCAGCTGCATCCTTACTATCTTCATCACACAGACAACCCTAGCTTGGTGCTGGTTCATCAACACTGACCGGGGACAATTACTCATCATGGAATCGAGCGATGACCATGGCTCTATCTGTCAAGAACAAGAAAGGATTCGTCGACGGGACAATCTTGAAGCCACCTGAGACTGATCCAAAGTTATCACTTGCCTGGCATAGGAACAATGACATGGTATGTTCTTGGATTCTTAACTCGGTATCCAAAGAAATTAGCGCGAGCATCATCTACTCTCAAACGGCCAGAGAAATCTGGCTGGATCTTCAAGAACGGTTTCAAGAAGGGAATGCGCCGAGACTGTATCAGTTGCACAAAGAGCTCTTTGGCGTGTCGCAACAGAATTCTTCTGTAGCTGTTTATTTCACAAGATTGAAGGCTCTTTGGGACGAGTTGAACAGCTTCAGGCCAACGTGTTCGTGTGGAAAGTGTTTGTGCGGAGGTGCAAAAGAAATGAGGGAATTCTCAGAGAAACAGTATGTATTGACATTCCTAATGGGTCTTGATGACTCCTTTTCGCACATCAGAGGCCAGATCCTATTAATGGATCCAACACCCCCTATCAATAAGGTATTCTCCCTCGTCTCCCAAGAGGAAAGGCAGAGATCAATCAACATCAAAACCTCAGCTGAGGATTCGATTCAACACATGACCTTCACAAGCCGAAGCGGGCAAGCTGAGAACAGAGGAACTCAAGGCGGTTATCAGGGCCAATTCAAGAAATCTGCTCCGTACCCAAGGAAGGAAGGGTCACGACCGTTCTGTACGCATTGCAGTCGTCCAGGACACACGGTGGATAACTGTTACAAAATCCATGGCTTTCCGCCAGGTTTCAAGCAACAAAACAAATCGAGGGTCAACAGAGTGAACCAAGTGGATGCTGTTCAAATCCAAGAATCAGAGATGGTGGCCGCCACAGAAGGAGTAGGTCAGAAGTCTAGGGCAGACAGCTTCATTGAACAACTCAGCCAACAATTGGAGCAATTCAAGAGCCTTATTGAAGGAGGTCAGACAACACAGAGAGCTCCAATGAATACCAATACCTCGGCTGACAGGTTTGATGGTATATGCTCATCTTTTAATACCACAGATATACTTAGTCTGAATTCTTGGATTCTTGATTCAGGGGCTTCAAAACATATTTGTTGTAAACTTGATCTTATTAGTCACTTGCGCAACATACAACCCTCATATGTAAGAATGCCAAACAACACCTCAATCAAGGTTACTAAGGCAGGATCTGTTGTTCTAGGAGATAACTTAATACTAAGGGATGTGTTGTATGTGCCCCAATTTGATTTCAATCTTATTTCTGTCAGTGCATTAACATTCACTAATGGCTTGAATGTCCTTTTTGATGCTGATAAGTTTGTGATTCAGGATATAGCAAGGGACTTAGTGATTGGCAAGGGTAGGATGATACGAGGCTTGTACCTTCTTGATAGGAATTCTTGCATTCGAAAGTTAGATTCTTGTGTGTTTTTTGAATAAAGTTTCGCTAGAAACATGGCATAATAGGTTTGGACACCCTTCCTACAATGTATTGTCTGGATTAAAGCAAAGATTGCAGTGTGATGACAATGTAAAGTCAGCACCCTTTTGCAAAATTTGCCCCTTATCGAAACAAAGAAGATTGTCTTTCAATTCCCAGAATAAAATAGCATGCGCTTGTTTTGATCTCATTCATTGTGATGTTTGGGGGCCGTTCCATGTTGCATCTGACAAGGGGCATCGATATTTCCTAACTTTGGTCGATGATCACTCAAGATTTACATGGATTTTCCTTTTGAAACTCAAGTCCGAAGTGCCCTCTGTACTTTCATTTTTCTTTGAGATGGTACAAACACAATTCAATTGCAAGATCAAGACCTTCAGGTCTGATAATGCCAAGGAACTAGTACAGATGAATTTGATGCAGAAACACGGCACCATTCATCAGTTTCATGCATAAACACTCCGCAACAGAATTCTGTCGTGGAGAGAAAACATCAGCACCTGCTGAATGTTGCGAGATCACTGTATTTCCAATCTTCTGTGCCATTAGAACTTTGGGGCGAATGTATCCTTACAGCCACTTACTTAGTTAACAGAACCCCCTCACCATTACTTTCTGGAAAATCTCCTTATGAGATTCTTTACCAAAAGTCAGTAGATTACGATGTTTTGAGAACTTTTGGCTGTCTATGTTACGCTTCTACATTAGCTACAAATAGAACCAAATTCGAACCTCGTGCTAGAGCTTGCATCTTCTTGGGATATCCTAATGGGGTTAAGGGATACAAGGTAATGGATTTAAATAGCAGAGAAATATTTATTTCCAGAGATGTAAGGTTCTGCGAAACCAGTTTCCCTTTGAAAAGGAATGTCCAGCACCAGGTGGGAAAGAATATGGGGTGTTCAGTACCAGATTTTGTCATACCAAGGGCTATGGATGATGAAGTTGAAGAAGCCGACGATCGGGACTCTATGGAACCAGGAACATTCAACACTGAAGAACAGAACCAGCAGAATCATCAAGAACATGATGGCCAAACTGATGAGCAAGTCCCACAGCCATCTTCAGCTGTCTCAGAACAAATTCCAGATCCTCCACAGCCTACTCTAAGAAGGAGTACAAGGATAAGTAGGAATCCCACATATTTACAAGATTTCCATTGTAACAATGTGGGAAATCCTAAAACAGCTTACCCCTTATCGAATTATCTGTCTTATGACTCTTTATCAGCTGAATACAAAAATTATGTCTTGAGTGTTTCAGCTGCTAGGGAGCCAGAATCTTTCCATGAGGCAGAGCCATTTGAGGAATGGAGAGAAGCTATGAGAGAAGAACTAGAGGCCATGGAGGCAAACCAGACATGGGATGTGACAACACTGCCTCAGGGAAAAAGATCCATAGGCTGCAAATAGGTTTTTAAGCTGAAATTTAATGAGCTTGGCCAGATTGAGAGGCACAAAGCGCGCTTGGTGGCGAAGGGATACAATCAGAGAGAAGGAATAGATTACCTTGACACATTCTCACCAGTTGCAAAACCGGCAACAGTAAAGGTATTGCTAGCTTTGGCATCTATCCATGGTTGGCATCTGCGTCAATTAGATATAAATAATGCATTTCTCAACGGTGATCTTGATGAAGAAGTCTATATGGACTTACCACTAGGATATGTTCCTAAAGTTAATACACGCTTGACTGGTTCCAAACTTGTCTGCAAGCTTAACAAATCCATATACGGATTGAAACAAGCTTCGAGACAGTGGAACTCAAAATTCAGTCATGCATTGCTTAATTTCGGATTTGCACAGACTGAGTCTGATCATTCCTTGTACATTAAAGGGGTAGGGGATGAGATGGTAGCCCTGCTTGTTTATGTAGATGATATAGTGTTAACAGGACCCTCAATATCAGCCATCCGAGCAGTAACAGAACATTTGCAAGGGCTGTTTAAGCTTAGGGACTTGGGTGTTTTAAAATATTTTCTTGGTTTGGAAGTTGCACGTAGTATTGCAGGTATCTCCATCTCACAAAGACAGTACACTATAAGGCTATTGGAAGACACGGGCTACTTGGGATGCAAACCATCGACTACACCAATGGATCCGAAGGTCAAACTATCACAGATGGAAGGAGAACTGATGGATAATCCTTCACAGTACAGGAGGTTGATTGGGCGACTTCTATACCTTACCTTCACCAGACCGGACATCATGTTCGCAGTACATCAGTTGAGCCAATTCATCTCGCAGCCAAGGAAACCTCACATGGTGGCCGTCCATCACTTGCTCAGATATCTGAAGGCAAGCCCAGGGCAGGGTGTGTTCTTCCCGGCGACTTCGAACATGAGGATTACAGCATTTTCAGATGCAGATTGGGCCACGTGTCTTGATAGTAGAAGATCAATAACCGGGTTCTGTACATTTCTTGGGGATTCAATGATAACATGGAAATCGAAGAAGCAAACAACAGTGTCAAAGTCTTCAACCGAGGCTGAGTATCGAGCCTTAAGCTCCTTAACAAGTGAAGTATTGTGGCAGAGACAACTTTTACAAGAAATTGGAGTGCTTCAGGCAGATTCAGACGTACCAGTCCTTTTTTGTGATAACCAATCCGCAATCTTATTGGCATCAAATCCCAGATTCCATGAGCGCAGCAAGCATATAGAGATAGAATGTCATTTTATTCGCCATCATATACAAAAGGGAAGCATAAAGGTGTTACCCATTCGAAGTCAGTTTCAGTTAGCCGATATGTTTACCAAACCTCTCCCAGGCATTTCACTTAAGAGATTTATGTCCAAGATGTCCGTACATGACATCTACGGTCCATCTTGCGGGGGGCTATTGGAAAACAATGAAGAAATGAGCAGCAGAGGAAGATTGAGTTCTGAAGAACGCGGCAAAACAGAGCATTGATCTGTTATTTTAAATGGTTACATATTAAGGGCATTTTGGTATTTTAACCAAAAACGCGTTGGTTTAGTTAAGCGTTATTCTGTACATATATATAGCTCAAGGATGTAAACGATTGATTATTCAATTCGAATTTGATTCAGTTTTGTTTTCAAGTTTCCCTTCGTCTTCAACACATCTAGATAATTTCGATTCTCAACAGCCTGCTTTCAGAAGAATGTACGGTATCCCATTTATACAAGAAAATTCTATCATTGAATATTTTATTTATTTCCCCGACCTATTTTCGTGGTGGCTGCACAAACAAATACTATTTTGTATTTTTTGCTGCCTTTTTTTACATTGGTCTTCGCCATTACAACTCACCATGTCAATAAATAGTCCACCGAGAAAGAAAGAACTGCACGCACACACGAAACACCGACTGATCATGAAAATGGATTCTAACGGGAACCAAAGCTCTGCCGACAACCACCACCACGCTGTGGAGATAGCCATGGATACGGAGGTGCACAAGGTGGTGGCGCCGCCGCGCCGGAGCACCGTCGGCAAGCTAAAGACGCGGCTGAAGGAGACGTTTTTCCCCCGATGATCCACTCAGACAATTCAAAGGCAAGACATGTAGGGTGAAGTTTCTCCGCGGTGCTCAGTACGTATTTCCCATACTCGAATGGGGTCCTAAATACAGCCTCAAACTCCTCCAATCCGACGTCGTTTCCGGCCTCACCATTGCCAGCCTAGCCATACCTCAGGTCGACGTTCATTCTTTATTACAGTTTGTTGAAAATCGTTGATATAAACTGTTGTCTGTGTACTGATTGAGATTTTTCTGAAACAGGGAATAAGCTATGCCAAGTTGGCCAATCTGCCTCCTATTGTTGGCTTGTGTAAGTTTATAATTAATAATTGTGTTTGTGGAACTCCATTAACTACAAGGTTGCATGCAAAATTTCTGCATAATATGTATTCTTATTACCGAAAAGCTATTTGCTGGATTATTAATTAATCTCAGATTCAAGCTTCGTACCTCCTTTAATATACGCACTTCTGGGAAGCTCTAGAGATTTAGCAGTGGGCCCAGTTTCGATAGCTTCTTTAATCATGGGATCAATGCTGAGACAACAAGTTTCGCCTGGGAAAGATCCCATTTTGTTCCTTCAACTAGCCTTTACTTCGACTTTCTTTGCTGGATAGTTCAAGCTTCTTTAGGCTTCTTGAGGTTTTTTTTTTTCCTTAATTTTTTTTTTTCTGACAACAAACGGTAGTAAATGCCCTCATTAAATAACCTGAACTGATGACGACGATGAAAACGCAGGCTTGGATTTATCATTGACTTCTTGTCAAAGGCTACGCTGATTGGTTTCATGGCTGGCGCTGCCATAATCGTCTCCCTTCAGCAGCTTCAGAGCCTTCTCGGTATTAAGAACTTCACTAAACAGATGGGAATTATACCTGTTTTGAGCTCTGTCTTTCACACCACAAATGAGGTAATTAAATTGAGTAGAATTAATTTTTAGTATCTAATATATAATCAAGATTCATTATGCGTGTCAGCATGCAGACATTTAAGCCCCTTAAATTACATGAGTAGTTAGTGTGATTCTTGTTTGTATAATTGTAAAAGAAATCTTTGCAAGACCCATGATATGGAGTACTCTCTTTTTCTTTCACTTGGCCCCATCCCTTTCAAAAAGTCGAGGGAAATAAAAACAAAAGAACAAGAACAAAGTAGAAAGTGTGTGTGTACACATGTCGGTTATCATGTGTGGTTCTTATCTCTATTTATTGTCCCTTCATTTTTACCACCTTACATTAGTGGGACAGCAAACCAATCAATAATGTGGCACTAATCTTTTTTTTTTTAATTCTCTTTATGATTCAATTTTTTCAATTACTTGTGCATTGCATGGCAGTGGTCGTGGCAAACCATACTGATGGGCTTTTGCTTCCTGGCGTTTCTACTGGTGACAAGACACATTGTAATTAATTTCCCAACTAATTAGCATTTCATTTTAAACAGTAACGGTGATTAAATATCTGATAAACGTTTTAATCATATAAATTATAAATGAAGAGCATGAGAAAACCAAAACTGTTTTGGGTATCAGCCGGCGCCCCTTTAACCTCTGTCATCGTCGCAACACTTGTGGTCTTCGCTTTCAAAGCTCAGAACCATGGAATCAGTGTGGTAATAACATACTTACACGTATATATGTTCATGTAAAAATCATAATGATCCATTCATCATTTATATTTTTCTAAGTTCGCTTATCATCACAGATAGGAAAACTACAGCAAGGGCTGAATCCTCCTTCATTGAACATGCTGCGTTTTCACGGCAAGCACTTGGCACTTGTCATGAAAACTGGCCTAATCACTGGCATCATTTCTCTTACAGTAAGCAATAATAGATATACATAAAATTTTATTACAACACCAAATTGATGTTTCTAAAATCAAGATTTGATTCAATAATAAATAGGAAGGAATAGCAGTTGGTAGGACTTTTGCAGCGCTAAAAAACTATCAAGTCGACGGTAATAAGGAAATGATCGCCATCGGCCTAATGAATGTCATCGGGTCATCCACTTCATGTTACGTCACGACTGGTATATATATATATATATAAATCGCTCGATGATAATACTATAAAAAATTTCGCCTAATTCGTATATTCTTAATTTCATCATAAAAAAAAAGGCTCGTTTTCGAGGTCGGCGGTGAACCACAATGCGGGATGCAAAACTGCAATTTCAAACGTAATAATGGCAGTCACGGTGATGATAACGCTTCTCTTTCTGATGCCCTTATTCCAATACACGCCAAACGTGGTCTTAGGGGCGATCATAATCACCGCCGTGATTGGGTTAATCGACGTCCCCGCGGCTTGTCAGATATGGAAGATCGATAAGTTCGACTTTTTCGTTATGTCTTGCGCTTTCTTGGGAGTTCTCTTCATCTCCGTTCAAGGTGGCTTGGCCGTCGCGGTAAAAATAACAAAATAATATTTTTTTTTTTTTGGTTTTTTAGTTGGATTATGGTGAGATAATGATAGACATTGAAATAACAGGTGGGAATATCTATATTCAAAGTTCTGCTGCAAATCACAAGGCCGAAGACTTCGATTTTAGGGAATATTCCTGGGACTGATATTTACCGAGATCTTCATCATTACGGAGAAGCTGTTGGAATTCCTGGATTCTTGATATTGAGCGTGGAAGCTCCGATTAACTTTGCCAATAGCACTTATCTTAAAGAGAGGTACATATATATATCAGCCACAACATATATTCTACTTCTGAGAATCATCGTATAATGTATAATTGATATCATTCTTATTACATCATAGGATTACGAGGTGGATTGAAGAATATGAGACAGATACGCAGCCTGCTAAGAGCAGTTCATCGTCAGCTTCTTCTTCTGATGGGCTTAAGTTTGTGATTCTTGATTTGTCTGGTGAGTTTTTGCTCCTTCAAATGAAGAAAGAAGATATAATAATTTCCTAAGCTCAAAATCGACTCTTCCATGCAGCTGTAACTGCGATTGATACCAGTGGAGTCTCCTTCTTCAAAGACTTGAGGATGTTATTACAGAAAAGGAACAAAATGGAGGCAAGTGCTTTGATTGTAGTAAATATATATAAAAAGTGAGTCTCAGTTCCTCTTCGATGTTTTCTCGTCTCAACAGCTCGTATTAGTGAATCCACTCGGCGAAGTGATGGAAAAGATTCAAAGAGGGGACGAATCGAAGGATCTATTGCGGCCCGACTGCATATTCTTGACCGTTGGAGAAGCCGTGTCTGCTCTTATGCCGACAGTTAAGAGCCGACCAACCGCCGTCTAACTGAACTACGTACGGATGATATATGAATCATGAAAATCCCCTAATGTAAATATTTTTCTTGTTAGTACAAAGTCAGTCGTGTTGGGCTTCTGTACGATGACGGCCCATGTTCCACTTAATAGGCTTTCCAAACGAAGCCCACTTAGATGCGTAATAGACTACTATGGAGTATGGATTCTGAGCCAATCCAATCACGCAATAGATTGAAAAAATGTACATATATATGTAGGGCAAAGTGGACAACGTACGTGTAAGAACTTGGACTATAATAATAATGGTGGTAGGGGTGGGCAATCGGGGTCGGGTTTCGGGTACCCGACCCGACCCGATCGGGGGCGTGAATTCGGGTTTAATCGGGTATCGGGTTTTAAACCCGATACCCGATATAATACTTCGGGTCGGGTTCGGGTAGCAATAAGCTACCCGAAAAACCCGATCGGGTACCCGACCCGATCTAATGTTTGAATTAAAAAAAAATACTAAACTTAAATGAATGTAACTAAGTCGAGCAGCTGAACTGAAATACACATATACACACCTCAATTTCATCCCTCACCTTGTCGCCGTCGCCGATCGCCTTCCTTGTCGCCGTTCTCCAACTTTTCGGCCACACCACGTCGTCGTCGCCTCGCTCTCACAGGCCAGCTGTCACCTCAGCCGCGCCATCGTCCTCACCTCACAAATCTAGCAACGCCATCGTCGCCTCGCTCTCACAGTCCAGCCGTCAGCCACGCCATCGTCTCAGCCGCGCCGTCACACCTCTGCCGCCGCTCACATCTCAGGCCACTCCGTCTCCGTTAGGGATGTTGAACCCTAATTTTATATTTTGGGTGTTATTGATTGCTTGCAAATTTCGAATCCATAAGGTTCTATTAGCATTATATATTGTTAGAATCATCATGGGTGATTGATATTGGGTGTCAATTTGATCGTTTAGCCTCCCAGTGATTATCCTTCTATTGCTGTGTTCTTTTTCTTCCATGGTCGTTTAGCCTCAGTGCAGTGTCTATTATTTTTTGTGTTAGTGTAAATTTAATTTAAGTTTTTTTTTTAAAAAATAGCAAAAAACCCGAACCCGACCCGAACCCGATAATCGGGTTTCGGGTACCCGATTGTCGGGTACCCGATTTTCGTCGGGTCGGGGTCGGGTTTCAATTTTGATACCCGCAAATGTCGGGTACCCGACCCGAAAAACCCGAAACCCGACAAACCCGACCCGATCCCACCCCTAAATGGTGGAAGATAATTGAACAATGAATGAAAAGCATTAATTAAATGTGCTAATTAAGTTTTAGGCCAAAAAAATATTTTAAGTTAGGTTTTAGTCCACTGTCAGAAAATTTATAGGATTAAGGACCCGATTTTTATAAAATTCAGAGATAAGGACCTAAAATTTACGCAACTGTTATACAGTATATATGAACTGGTATCTGACTATCGTTTTGTGTTATTACAGAACAATGAAGTGGTACTGTAGAACGACGAGGTGGTACTGCAGAACGATGAATTGGTACTGCAGGTCCATGAAGTGGTACTGAAAAATACTTAAGTGTATCGGGTCCTTAAAACTAAAAATTTTCTGACAGCGGCCTGAAACCTAAATGAAACTTATATTCGAGCCTGACATCAAATTGCCCCTAATTAAATTTTAGCGATGCGATGTCAACGCATTCTTTTTTGTACCCACTATGGATATATATATATATATTATTACATTTTCTTTGTTTACATCCACCCACTTGTTGAGGTTTTCTTTCCCACTAAGCTTTTAACGTTGGAGTCCACCACAGAGTTATGTAGTTATCTATAACATATATGTCAATATGTGCAATAAGAAATAAAGATCATCTCAATTCCGTAATCTTTCCCGGCCCCATTGTTTAATAAAGACATCCATTTGTATATTGAAAATAAAAAATAAATTCTTTTTCTTGTTTTAGGAAAGCTCGGAATTAGATGCGCGGCGCAAGCATTTAATATCAATTAAGTAGGGAAAAAGTCTTGCAAAATTCTCAACGCAGCTCACGTCATCACAACCTCATTTTACTCAGAACAGTACTCACTATATTGGATGGGAGGCGTTTGACTTTCTGCCAAAGTTCTTCATTCTGATAGTGATCTGATCTCTCTCTCTCTCTCTCTCTCTCTCTCTCTCTCTCTCTCTCTCGAATTCTCCATTTTATTTTTCTCCAGCAAAGAGTGTAAGAAAAATTGTAGGAAGATCAATGGAGGGTCTACCCTCTGGTTATCGCCCGAACGTTGGAGTCTGTCTCATTAACGATGACGGCATGGTAATAAAGATTCAATTTTTCTTTTGTTCTTTTTTCGGAATTTAAAGATGTCATTTTTGTTATCATTGAATTTTATGGGAAACTCTGTCTTGGAAGGAATTTGCTATGCATTGGTCTTTACGCCACCAGAATTATCTGTGGTTTTGCTTGATAATAATTAACAGAGCAAGCATCTCAAGACTTTTTCATTATTATATATGTATTCATTCATAATTTAACTCTTTTTTTTCCGAGGTTGGGCTGCTTACAAGTTGAGATTAGCATCTCTGTTCTTGTTTACTCAGTGTTAGATTTGGTTGGATTCGTCTTGTATAATTGATTTTCAACATAAAAACTTGAAGCTTTTTTTTTTTTTTTTTTTCCTGGAATATGGAGCTGAAATACTAGTGAAATAATGAGATTTTAACATGAACTAACTGATCTTCTTCGTTAGGGTACGTACATAAGCATTTTTCTACCATTTTTATTCTCAGGTCTTTGTTGCTTCTAGATTGAACGTTCCTGGAGCTTGGCAGATGCCTCAGGTATATACCACCAATACATTCGATGTTTTAACTTCGAAATAATGCTCGAATAATTCGTATGCGATGAATTTTTACTTTGTTGAACTTAATTTCGATATCGTTAGGGTGGTATTGAAGAAGGTGAAGATCCAAGATCTGCTGCAATAAGAGAGCTCAGGGAAGAAACTGGCATAGTATCTGCCCAGATTATGGCAGAGGTTCGATTCAAAATTCTTCCATCATTCGTCGTCACGTCTTTTCTATCGACCATTCGTGACGTCGTTTTTTAATCTATAAATAAATACAATATATAAAATAGGTCCCGGGATGGCTGACCTATGATTTCCCGCCATCTGTCAAAGCAAAAGTGAACCGCCTTTGGCGTGGCGGCGAATGGCACGGTCAGGCACAGAAATGGTAACTAAATCGAACTCTCTTAAACGACTATTTTCTATTTCTTTCGCACAAGTAAAGAAACGTTACAATAATCTGATGTAAGAAATTTTGAAGGTTTCTGATGAGATTTACGGCGGATGAGAGCGAAATTAATCTGGCAAACGGGGAAGCAGAGCCTGAATTCTCAGACTGGAAATGGGCTACTCCTCAACAAGTCACTGAACAAGTATGTATATGTATATTCTATTACTACAATTTTTTTTTCCCATTTTCTTTCTATCTTCATCGAACTTGGACATGGACATCATAGGCCGTGGACTACAAAAGGCCGACTTACGAGCAAGTAATGGCAAATTTCCTACCTTACCTCAACGAGGGAAAAGCAGCTACAAAGTGCTATTCGACCAAATGGTGAATTTCGGAAAATGGAGCCTTACTATTATTGTTGTAAATGTATATGTCGAATGGATCTATCTAGCTAGCCTTTTGAAGTAATGTTATAATAAAACTTCACTCAGTTATCTATTCAATGTTTTGTTTATCATTTCTGATATTAGTACAAAGCATGCCCACATAAAAAGAACAGGGATCATCGTACCTTACTCTGTCTTTTGTGTCTCTTTTTAGTTGCTTTTTAAATAAATTCAAAGCATGCATCTTTCGTGGCTGGTCGTCGGTTTCCGATTTTATATATTTACAAAATAACCCCTCATTTAATGATTAATGGTAACAAAAACCCCCCCGAAACGTTTGCGATTGACCAAGTTATAAATGGCATTGGGACCCTACAAAATCTCCGACTTAATTATTATACGTTTGCGTCTGCTACGCTTCCTTGCTCTGCTTGCTTGTGTGTGTGTATTGTCTTCGTCCCCAAGCTACAATTACTACGCTGGTTTTTCTTCTGATCAATCACTGACCCGACATTGCGGTGTATTCCGATGGAGAAGTTCACTGAGTTGATCTTGAATCTCGCCGGAACTCGATCAAACGCGCCGGTAACGGAGAAGTCAAGAACACACATTAAGAATCGGCTGAAGACGCTCTATGGTCGGTATGAGACGCCCGATCACCCTCCTTACTCA